>JAYESD010000010.1:108934608-110254596 GCA_036927565.1 Tuctoria greenei
TCAATCCTTCGGAGGTAAATGGTATGTTCTTGTGATTGTTGATGATTATTCTAGATACTCTTGGGTTTACTTTATGGCGTCTAAAAATGAAGCTTTTAGTCACTTTAGAACTTTATTTCTTAGATTATCAATTGATCACCCAGGATCTTTAAAAGCAATTAGAAGTGATAACGGAACCAAATTTAAAAATCAATCTTTTGATCACTTTTGTACTGAAAATAGAATAGATCATCAATTTTCTTCACCATATGTACCTCAACAAAATGGTGTTGTAGAAAGAAAGATCAGAACCTTAGTTGAGATGGCTAGGACTATGCTTGATGAATATCAAACTCGTAGGAAATTTTAGGCTGATGCGATTGCAACTGCTTGTTATGTCTCAATTCGTGTTTTCTTGCACGCTAAGCTAGGTAAAACACCATATGAGCTCCGGTTTGGACATAGGCCTAGTGTTACACACTTTCGGGTGTTTGGTTGCAAATGCTTTGTTAAGAAACATGGTAATCTTGATAAATTTAAACCTAGATCTGCTGATGGCATGTTTCTTGGTTATCCATCTCATACTAGAGGCTACCGTGTGCTTTTACTTGACACTAACAAAATTGTGGAGACTTGTGAGGTGTCTTTTGATGAAGCTAGCCCAGTTACTAGCTCAAACATTGCATGTCCATATCCATATCTGTAGGGGGAGAGCATTTTCATTGAAGATGAGGAAGAGGTGGAGCTGCTGCCCGAAAATTCAGCAGCTAATGACATTGTTGCAGCTCTTTATTTTGATTCACAGCCAGCACCAACGACCACCATTGCTGGTCCAGATCCTCCTCAAGTCACAAGCTCATCGATTTGTGATGAACATGAAGAATATGAAGCTTGTGAAGTGTCCACTCCCCTTTGGGTTCTCAAAAGTCATCCTCCACAACAAATTATTGGAAGTTTGCACGAACGAGTCACACGGTCCAGGTTTTGCGAACCAAACTCTCAAGCTCATTCTGCTTTTGTTGCTTCTTTTGAACCCAAAGATATATCACACGCACTCACTAATGAATCTTGGATTATTGCTATGCAAGAAGAGTTAAAATTTTTTGAAAGAAATAATGTTTGGAAACTTACCTCCACCTCATGGCCACACCTTAATTGGAACTAAATGGGTGTTTAAAATAAACAAAGTGATGATGGGGTTGTGGTTAGGAATAAGGCTAGGTTGGTTGCTCAAGGTTTCACTCAAGTTGAAGGTCTAGATTTTGATGAAACTTTTGCTCCTGTTGCAAGATTAGAAGCCATAAGAATTTTGTTAGCTTTTGTTGCATCTAAAGGTTTTAAGCTTTATAAAATGGATCTTCAAAGTGCTTTTCTTAATGGCTACATAGATGAGGAGGTTTATGTCAAACAACCACCGGGGTTTAAAAATTCGGATTTTCCTAATCATGTTTACAAACTGTTCAAAGCCTTATATGGTCTCAAACAAGCCCCTAGAGCATGGTATGATAGGTTAAAAACATTCTTACTTGAAAAGGGGTCTACCATGGGCAAGGTTGATAAAATTCTTTTTGTGCTTAAGCATGGCAATGACTCATTATTCGTTCAAGTGTAAGTGGATGATATTATATTTGGTTGTGCTTCTCATGATCTTGTGTCCAAGTTTTCAGCTATGATGAGTTCATAATTTGAGATGAGTATGATGGGAGAACTCACGTACTTTTTGGGGCTACAAATCAAGAAAACCAAGGAGGGTACCTTTCTGCATCAAACGAAGTATACAAAAGACCTCCTAAGGCACTTCAACATGGACAAAAGCAAGCCTCTTAGGACACCAATGGGAACAGAAACAACACATGAACTTGATGAAGATGGTGAACCCGTGGATCAAAAAGAATATAGAAGCATGATCGGATCACTTTTGTACCTCACGGCATCAAGACCGGACAGCGTATGTCTTTGTGCACGGTTTCAAGCCTCCCCACGTGCTTCACATCGTCAAGCCGTCAAAAGGATTCTCAGGTACTTACATGGAACTCAAGTTTGGCATTTTTCTTCCTTCTTCCTCAACCGTTACTTTGAAAGCTTTTTCTGATGCTGATTTTGGAGGTTGTAGGATTTATAGGAAAAGTACTTCCAGTGCTTGTCATTTTCTTGGTAATTCACTTATTGCTTGGTCCTCTAAAAAATTAAATTCAGTTGCATAATACACAACCGAATATGAATATGTAGCTACTGCTAGTGCTTGCTCACAAATTCTTTTGATTGTTCAAACACTTAAGGACTACGGGGTTGATCTAGATAGTGTTCCACTGTTTTGTGATAACACTAGTGCCATTTGCATTGCTAAAAACCCCGTGCAACATTCTAGAACTAAGAACATTGACATTAGGTATCACTTTCTCCGTGATAATGTTGAAAAAGGAAACATTGTGCTTCACCATGTAGATATCGAACAACAATTGGCTGACATTTTTACAAAACTTTTGGATTTCACTTGTTTTTGTTCATTCGTAGTGAAATAGGGGTTATGCATCCTCATGGCTTACATTGAGGGGGAGTTTTGAAATTTGAGAAGTCTATGTGTGAATCTGAAATTAAAATAATATGAGCATAATATTTCATACATATATGACTTTGTGATTCCCTTTACAGGCTGAAAGTTCTTACAACATTACTCGTGGTATACATTTTGTAGTTTTTGCCATGTCTAGTAATTGGAATAATTACTTACACTAAATCTGGTCACGATCGAACTTTCTAGCTGTTTTGAACTTGTTGCATGCTCACAAGTGCTTTTAATTATAATGAATTAATCAAGTAATCAACTCACATGTTGAGTTTTATGAACAAATATAAACTGAGAAAAGATGAAGAGAATAAGCATGCATCACACTTCTTCTTTTGAGATGGCTTATCATTGCGCTTAGATATGAACTTGGAAGAAGTTGTGTATGACTAAAACCATGTCCTTAAGCTTCTGGTTGTCAAATGACATAGGCTTGGCTTAGTTGGTTAGAATATGGCAGATGCGCATATAATCTCTTGCAAATATCATATGATCAAAATTTGTACTTTGAAAAATAATAAAATGCAGCAACAAGTGTCATGCTTTCAGGTCTTGAAATAGTTAAGTTTGTGAGATCATGACTTGCTTAAATTGAAAACTACATTTGATCTCTAGCATGGCTTACACTACTCTATGTATCTCATTGATGTGATAGTGTAAGTTACTTGATAGTATGATTTGGATGAGCTTTGTTTTATATGTATATGTTATAATATGCTCATAACAATTAAAATTTTTCATTTCAACCTTGCTGAATACATTGTCAAAGGGGGAGAGATAATATGTGATTTTTTTAAAGATATGTATGTAAGGGGGAGAAATTGATTACACATTGCACATATTCACATTGATTCTTCTCAGGGGAGATTTTTTTCTCATTTTATTTCTGTTTTACAAAGGGGGAGAAATTGTTTTCAAAACTTTTAATGTGAATAAGCCAATGTTCAGATTTTAAATGGTGTTGCCAATGCATTCATCATGGGGGAGATTGTGAGACCTATGTGTGCTGAATACATGGCTTTGACAATAAAAGTTTTGAGTACTACCAAAACACATTTATCATCAAGGTCCGACTCTAGGTCCTGCTAGCTTTGGTAAGCTCCGGTTCAAGGTCTGGTTAGCTTTGGCAAGGTCCGGTGCTTGATCCCAGTGGTTCTGCTTTTATCTTGCAATGATTCGTACTTGCTTTACATTGATGGAAAATTTGCTTAGTATTCTTTTACTAAGTTCTTGGTGTGTTTTGGTGGTTATTGTTGATATGAATTTTCTATGGTTTGCAACATGCTTATGTGAGGTGCTCATGTAAGATGTTGTAGTTTCAGAACTAACGAGAGTCAAGTCGAGGAATTGTGCATGGAAGTATTGGTTATTTACTCATGTGCAGGTGTTGCTTGAGTTCAAGATATGGCTGGTGACGGGATCCATTGAACTAGTCTTAGGGAGAAGATGAGGTTTAACAACCAAGTTCGTGAGGAATTGTGGTTGAGTTGATCGGGAGGTTGCACGACATGTTTGAATCAAGAACAATGCATATGAAGGTATCGAGGACGTTGTTGGAAGATGTTTGGACATATGCAAGGAGTGCATGGACGTGGCTACATGGTTCTGAGGCGTGATGAAGAGATGTGGACGTAAAGAATTGGTCGGAAAGGTCCAATCGACTAGGTTATGGACTCAAGCTGCGGCTGAGTCGTGTTTGACTCAAATATGGAAAGATTTGAGTTGGTTATGATAGGATTTCGTGTGGGTCACGAATTTGAGTTGTTTTCGGAATGTGGGATACATTCCTAATGTGCTTGGAAGTCTTAAGATTGCTTCTAACTGCGTATAGAAGAGTCCTAAGCAGTTATGAAAAGTTTCAATTCGTGATTTGAGTAGGATTAAAATCCTAGTTGAGATTGGGTTGGCCCAAGGGCTGGTTATATAAGCAAGGGAGGCCAGAGCTCGTGGGAGATGACTTTTGGGCTGTTACTCTTGTGTTCTATTGAATAAAATTCGTAGTTGAAAGGAACTTTTGTGCCTTGTTCGTTCGACTTGTTCCAGACAAGTTTTCTCGTCGAGTTTTCTGCATGGCATTACCTTTCTTCGGTGATTTTATCATAACTCGAGTTTTACAGATCCAATTGACATGATTCTTTTTGGGTTGTCTTCAAAACTTGATTATATATCATATGTTAAAATTTCACGGTCATTGGATTTGTGGTTTTTGATCTACACGACTTTCTTTGCAGTATTACAGATCTGTTTTTTTTCTCGAGTAGGACAGATTGACATTTGTTTGATCTTTTGATCGTAACTTGAGTTTCTCTCGACGGATTTGAGTGATTCTTGTTGTGTCAGCTTTGTGAATTTATTATCTCTCATATATATCATTTTTGTCAAGGTGAAACACGTTTAGATAGTCTCACACACGCTTTCTTTAACGGATCTTTTTTTTGTTAAAGGGGTTGGGATTTAATTGTTTCTGCTGCATAAGATTTTTAAATCTACCATTCACCCCCCCTGGTAGCTTTTTCATGTGCTCTTCAATCCTGCAAGGACCAAACACATTGACATCTGGCACAGTTTTTGAGAGACCACTCAATGAAAGGAGACATATCCATTTCCCATGTCAACACCGAAAAACAACTAGCCGATATATTTACCAAGCCACTTGATGAAAAATGTTTTTGCGAGCTCCGGAATGAACTAAACATACTTGATTCTCGGAATGTGGCTTCAAAACTTGCATACCTGTATGGCTTCTTCAAAATATGTTGATTGTGTTGCGAAAATCATCTCTCTCAATTTTTCTTTGGAAAAATTATTTCAATTACTTGATCTTGATGAACTATGGTCATTACTTAATTGTTGTATGCTTACTGATCATATTCATCAAGATTATTTGATTGTTTTGGCCCCTATTTTTCTTTAAAAGAACCTTTGAATATATACGAATGAGCTAATCATATCTGTTCTGGTGACCAAGGACTAGTCTGTGGTTATCCAGACTAGTCCGCAAACAGCAAACTAGTCTGCAGAGTGTCCGGTAGTCCAGACTAGTCCGAATTGACCACGAACTAGTCCAATTTTTTGACTCCATAACCCTAGGTGCCGCCAAAACCTAATCTTCTTCATCCTCACAACTCACCTCACATTCTCTCTCTTCACTCGAGAGCCCGCAAGGCGATTTGGTGATTTCTCCATCAACTCTCTTCAAGTTTGGGTGGAAATCGATCTCCATTGCTAGGGGATTGAAGACCACGGACTTGTCCACACCTCCAACTCCTAATTCGTCAAGAATCAAAGAATTTTGGTAAATTTTCCCCAAACCCTAGAAACTTCAATATCTTCCCTTTCTGATCAAATAGCTTAGTTCCTTTCAGCTAATACATGCTTCCTTGCTGTATTACATCTATGCTAAGATAGTTTTGCATGGAGCAACACAATTTGCCTCATAGTTCGGGTTTGAAGTGATGAATACCGAACTAGTCCGGTCCCTGTACGGATAGGTCCGGTCCCCAGACTAGTCCGTACCTGAACACCGGACAAGTCCGATTTTCAACTGAATTCAACCCTAATTTCCAACTACTCAATGCACTTCCTTGCCATCAATTCTCATTCATACATTGTATAACCCCTTCTCAGGACAATGTCGAGCTCCAATGATGAAATCTTTGATTATGAGCCCAAGATGGACCAAAACTCCCTGCTTTGGTCCTCAACGGGCCAAGGGAAGATGAGGCAAGAGCGTCCCTCCGAGCCGGCACCTTCTCCACCTCATGTGCGGCAGAAGGTTCTAGCCAAGAAGCCTGCGTCCAAGGCCAAGGATGCAGCTGCCCTAGCTCGGCGGCTTCTCGCCAAGCTAAGGGCAAGGGAAAAGGAATTGCCTCGGGCCCGATCGGCCCTCTCAAGATGGAAGCTCCAAGGCAAAGGAATAGAGATCCCTCCGAGGAGAAATTTAATGGCAAGGGAAGCGATACGACTTCCAAGCTAAGATTTGTGGATTGCTACAGCCGGTCCAAGAAGGTGGCCGATGCCAGTTTTGGGAGCAATTTTCACGCAGACTATTATAGCTCTGTGTACCTAACCATGAAGACTCCATATGTCCGCAACCAGTGGATTGTCAATCACTTTGAAAGGAAGAGTTGTGGTGCCTTTGATCAAGTGGTTGAGGCTACAACTAGGCATGTACTAAAGGACATGTTTGCCTTTAGATATAACTTGAATGATGAGATTATTGCTCAGTTCTATGCCACATTCTTCTTTGCTAGTGACGAGGAGGAGAGAGTGATATGGATGACACATGGATCCAAGTACACTATTACCTATGATGATTTTGTGAGACTCCTTCACCTAGAAGACACCGGCAGCAATGTGCTGACTATCCATAACATTGGTGTCTTGGGAAAGGATAAGATGGACTTCCTCTATGATACTAGCCTGAAGTACACCCCTCCATCGACTATGAACATGAAGCCCTTCTTAATGGTTCTTAATAGGGTGCTGAGGAAGACAATAGCTCCAAAGGACGGAGATGCAGGAAGTGTTCAAGGGTACTTGAGGACCCTAATGAAGGTGATTAGCAAGAACCGAATATTTGATATCTTTGACTATATCTGGAATGATATGGTCAACATCTCCTCCACACCGAACAGATCCTGTGGCTATGCCCCCTATTTGATGTTTATGATTGAGAAGGTCAGAGGGATCGAGTTCATGAAGGATGTGGAGCACACTCCTTTGAGGCCCCAGAAGCCTCCCAAGCCACTGTCCAAGCTGCTCCATCTCCGGTGTCCAGTGAAGAGGCTCTGAGGAGAGCTCGAGGAGATGACAGGACTGCTCCCACCACTAGGGCCCCTCCCCAAAAAGGGTCTCCTAGTGGAATCTTGAAGTACTTGGTAGCCATTTTTGGCTCATGCAAGGAGGCTGAGGTAAATCTTCACAACCTGAACAAGGCGAGGAAGGCAGATATGAGGTATGTCAAAGAAAATGTCAAGCATATTTGCCAGAAGCTGGAGATCGAGCCTATTGGATCCCCTGTTATCTCTGAAGATTCAGACTCTGATTTCACTCAGCTTGGACCTTTGACTCCCTCCAAGCTTGCTTACTTTGGCATTGGGGGCACTTCGAGTCGATCCGCTCCTCCTCCTCCTACTCAACCTGAAGATGAAGATGAAGACGAGGAGAGGACCGACAGCGGGGAATGATCCCTCTCCTTCTTTTTGGTGTCTTGATGCCAAAGGGGGAGAGATTGAGGGGGACTCACTAGATCCTAGCTGTAGGTTGAGAGATGAGAGCTTCATTTGTGTATCTTTTTGTGTCTCTTTTGGGTTGTAAAACTTTAATTCTGTTATCACTGCCTTTAGTATCGTGGTGTGATGGAATAACTATATTTATACTTATGTTATAAAATTTGTGATGATGATTTGAGATAATCAATGATTTTGCTTTGGAATTGACATATATGCTTGACATTGGTATTTCCATGTCAATCATTTCATTCTCATCACGATTATTGCTCACACTCACGTAGTTTTACACTCCACCATAAAGAGTGCACATATGCCCTATGTTTTCATTGTTTAACTTGTACCAAACTCATATGTGCACACTCTATGAAAATTCTGTAATTTCATCATATTTTGTGAAATCTCAATTGGTTGTCATCAATCACCAAAAAAGGGGAGACTGAAAGTGCATCTAGGCATCCCTTGTGGGTTTTGGTTGATTTATGACAAACAAATGAGATCCTAACCAAATTGTTAAGATGAGCGCATGTTTTAATGAAATTATGAAGAAAGTGCAAAACGAAAGGAGAATGAGGATCTATATGGAAAAGAGCTCAAGAGCTGAATAGATTAGATCAGTGTGTATGGAGTATGTTGGAGAAACACACCCCAAGAGCTCAAGCAGAAGAAAACTCATTCACTGCACAAATTTACACAGGACCGGACTAGTCCGATGTATCCCGGACTAGTACGATAATCCCTCTGTTCAAAATCAGACAAGTCCACCCAGTGCGGACTTGTCTGCACAGTCCAGGTTTACACAGACCGGACTAGTCCGATATCACCATGGACTATTCTGATATCTTTCTAACTATGATCGCACTCGTCCTTCGCAGTGTGGACTAGTCCTAAACAATTCACAGCTTTGCATGAAATTGGACAAGTCCGATAATATCCGGACTAGTCCGATAACCTCTCTAACTAAAATCGGACAAGTCCTCCAAGTGCGGACTTGTCCCCAATTCACTCTGGGGTTCACCTCATCCGGACTAGTCCGATATATGCCGGACTAGTCCGAACTTTTACAGAGACTAAATCAAACTAGTCCGCCCAAGGCCGGACAAGTACGATATTTCTGAGAACATAGGGTTTCCTACACGCTGCACACCGGACTAGTCCGGACTCCACCACAGACTAGTCCGGACTCTCGAAACCCTAATGGTAACTTTTGGAAACCTCCATATAAATAGATGTGCACGACCCTACTTTCACCTCTATCGACTCCCAGCGCCGTCACACCCTCCAAGAGCCTAGAAAACACATCTCTCCACACAATCCATCACAAGAAAGATCAAATCCTTGAGGATTAACTTTGGATCAAAGGAGAGACACGATTCTCATGTCTTGAGCTCTTGGGTTTGATTCTCTAACACACTCCTATTGTTTTATTGTGGATCTTACGAGTGTGTTCTTGGTGGGGTTTGATTTGTAATCTTGGGGAGCCCTCAACTTGTGAGAAGGCCCCTTGAACTTGGTGATTAACCTTTTGTGATTAGTGGAAGAGAATCGGCCTCTGTGGAAATTCAACGAGGGTAGGGTTCAAGAAGACCCGGTCCTTTCGTGGGCTCCTAAACGTGGACGTAGGTTGCCTCTGTGGGAACCGAACCACGGATAAACTCTTGTGTCAATCTTGTTCTTAGTTTTTCATATCACATTCTAGGGTTTAGTTGATCTTGCATATCTTACGTTAAAAAATTGAAACCAAAGTTAGTTTGTGCTAGATTTAATTGCATTGACCCAATAGCTTCAAGTTACATACTATATTCCGCTGCGTACTATGCTGGTATTGAGATCATTGATCTAACTAGATCAATCTAGTCCGCACGCACCGGACTAGTCCGCACTCTACTGGACTATTCCAATTTCTTGGTATTTGATCAAGTTGCTAAGTGTTGCAAGTTCCAACTAAAATTCAAAAAGGCCTATTCACCCCCCCCCTCTAGGCCACATTCACGCGTACTTATGGAGCACGCCCGCGAGATGTGGGAAGCTCTAGAAAACCCTTCTCCTTTGGGAGTCAGTGCGGATGTTCGGCCCTTGCCATGCATCTCCACATGGCCAACTTGCCACCTAAGATCTAGCCTCATCTGCCAGAGAAGTATGACGGGACAATCTACTCTATCGCCATCCTTGCAGCCGAAGGCAATGAGGCCATGACGGCCAACTACTTCCCCGTGGCTCTAACCGGGACAGCAAGGTCTTGGTTCATGAGTCTACCTCCTAACTCCATTTATAGTTGTGGGGAACTTTGTCGCCAGTTCACTGCCAACTTTGAGAGATCCTACACCCGTTCTGGCACGAAGCTGGAACTGTTTGTCGTACAATAGAAGGCCGGGGAATCGTTGCGATCATTCATCCAGCGACTTTCACAAGTACGAAACACTATTCCTTTAATCTCCAATGCCTCTGTCGTTGTCGCATTTTGACAAGGAGTTAGATATAATAATATTCTGGAGAAGCTAGCAACCAAAGATGTCAACAGCGTCACGAAGCTCTTTAGCCTAGACGACAAATGTGCTAGGGCTGCGAGGGCCGAGAGATGAACTCCAATCCAGCTGCGGAGGTTAGAGAATCCTCTTCCAAGGCTGAAGCCACTGCCTCTGGCTGTAGAAAGAAGAAAAATAAGTCCAACGACAAGATGTCATCAGCCGACACACCCACTACTGCTGCTGCAACTGCAGCTCCTGGTGGCCGGGGGCCACACCCTGAAAAACGACCTCGACCATCGATTGAGGATTTTGATGGTGAGAAGATAATGTGTTTGATCCATAAATCGAACACCCATAATATTGAAGACTGTCATGAGGTTTAGCGTCTTATTGAACGTAGCAATAAGCTCCAAGAATAAGCCCATACTGCCAATGGGAGGGGAAGCAAAAAGTCAGAGAAGATATGTCAGAATAGGAGCTTGGCTTCTAGGATGCCAAGAAGTCTCCGAAGGCCATCTACAACAACATGGGTGATGACTCCGATGTCTCGGACAATGAGTGTCGGAAGACTCTCCATATGATATATGGAGGGTCCTGGGACATCACCTCCCGATGAATCCTCAAGACTATGTGTTGAGAGATGGCTGCTGCAGCTCCCACTGCCGAGGCACAACCTCATCAGAAGTGGATGGATACTACCATCACCTTCGATGCTTCGAATTGTCCAAAGAATATGACCGGAGCTAGTCAGTTGCCTTTGATGGTATCACCTACCATCAACAACATCTAGCTCTATCATGTCCTGGTGGACGGGGGCACGACACTCAACCTCCTCAGCTTCGCGACATTCACAAATCTCCAACTCAACCTATCGGACCTTAGGCCCTCATGTCCTTTATCCGGAGTAGGTCCGAGAGCTATCACTTCTCTCGGATCAATTACACTCCTGGTGACCTTCGGGACTAGGGACAATTATAGGTCCGAGAAGCTGGTGTTTGATGTGGCACACATCAGCCTTCCCTTCAACGCCATCCTAGGCAGGCCAGTCCTGTATAGTTTCATGGCTATAGTTCATTACGGCTATGTGGTGTTGAAGATGCCAACTCCTTCAGGCATCCTCTGGATTCGTGGAGACCTCACTGCTGGAGTAACTGCGCTAGAAGAACTTCATGCACTTGCATCGGCGCAAGAAGAAGAATCTGGCAAGGAGCAACAAGCTCAATAGCCTTCGAGCTCACGTAAGCGTGACTCAAATTCTGCGCATGGTGTGCAGCCAAGCGCGACTCCGACATCACCGTCAATGTCGTCCAAATTGGTTCCGATGTTGCCAGACCACTCGTATATCGGGAGTTGTGGACGACAAATAGGAACTCACACTCATCACTTTCCTCTAGGCGAATGTTGACGTGTTTGCATGGAAACCGTCACAGATGACTAGGATCACTAGGAAGAAGATCGAGCACAGCCTGAAGACATACTATGATGCACGGCAAGTACATCAGAAGCCCCAGAAGCAATTCGTCGAGCAACAGAACTTCATGAGACAAGAAATCATGAAGTTGCTCAATGCTGGTTTCATCTGGGAGACTCACCATCCACGGTGGCTGGCAAACCCAATCGTCGTACCAAAGGCCGGCGTGAAGCTTTGGAGTGCATAGACTACACCACCTTGAATAGGGCATGCCCAAAAGACCCATTTCCACTTCCTAGAATAGATCAGATAGTGCATTCTACCTCTGGGTGTTTGTTACTGTGTTTCCTAGATGCATATTCTGGATATCATCAGATTCAAATGTCTAGGGAAGATGAAGAGCACATTGTCCTAATTACACTACATGGGTTATATTGTTACACTAACATGCCTTTTGGTCTCAAAAATGTTGCTTCAACTTTTGTGCGAGCCATACACAAAACATTTGGAGAGCTCATCAGGGACTCATTGGAGGTCTACGTCCATGACACCATCGTCAAGGTGAAGAACAAGGAGTAACTCCTTGATAACCTACAAGTCATCAAGCTGTCTTCGACAAGCTGAACTTGACGCGTACGAAGCTAAACCCGAACAAGTGCATCTTCGGGGTCAACTCCGGAAAGCTCCTCAGTTTCTTGGTGACTGATCGAGGAATTGAGGCAAATCCACCTAAAATAAAGGCCATTGAAGTGATGTGGCCCCCAACTCGCGTCAAGGACGTCCAGAAGCTAACTGGATGTCTAGCTGCGCTCAGCCAGTTCATTTATAGACTTGCAGAGCGTGCGCTTCCCTTCCTCAAGTTTTTGAGGAAATCCGGGCCATTCCATTGGTTCGAAAAAGCAGAGAAGGCGTTCCAAGAGCTCAAGCAGCTCTTCACTACACTACCAGTTCTTGTAGCTTTGTATCCTGGTGAGCCTTTCCTGCTTTACATTTCAGCAACTACAGAGGTTGTTAGCATGGTCCTAGTCGTGGAATGACCAGAGCCATCTTCAGCTCAGGAGCCTAGACCCCTCTGGGAGGGTCCGGAGCTACCTGAAGGTGAGTCTGGGTCCCAGCCCCCAGACATGGATCCTAAAGGAAAGAGGCTTGAGGATCAACCTCTCTCAATTGAGGGAGTTCATGTAGTACAAGAAGAAGGTTTGAACCCCTCGGAGGAGGTCCGGGTCGATGAAGAACAAGATCCAGACCCTTGCGGGAGGGTCCAGATAACTCAAGAAGATTCGAACCCCTCTGGGAGGGTTCAAGTTGATAGAGAAAAAGCTCTGGGCCCCTATGGGAGGGTCTGGTCCGTCCAACAGCCAGTGTACTTCATCAGTGAAGTACTCCATGACGCCAAGACTCGCTACATTGAGGTGCATAAGCTGCTATATGCCGTTCTTATTGCCTCCAGAAAGCTACATCACTACTTCCAGGCTCACAAGATATCAGTGGTAACCTCCTTTCCACTGCGTGCTATATTGCATAACCCAAATTCTACGTGAAATATTGCCAAGTGGACTGCGGAGTTGGCAGAATTCGATCCTGAATTTCTGCCTCGACATGCCGTTAAGAGTCAGTCGCTTGCCGACTTCGTGGCAGAGTGGACTCCTTCTCCATCAAGTCTAGGGGGCCTTAATGAGCAGAAGCTGGAACCTGAGATCCTGATCTTCACTGAGCCTCACTAGACTCTCTAATTCGATAGCACCGTGCAGAAGCAAGGGGACAGAGCTTGAATCCTTCTCATTGCTCCGACTAGGGAGAAGGTAAAGTACATGGTACACCTTGAGTTCAAGGCAACAAAAAACATGGCGGAGTACGAAGCCCTCATCTAAGGACTCAATGTTGCGCTATCATATAGCGTCAGGCAGCTACTGGTGAAGGACGATTCGAACTCATCATCAAACAAGTTAAAGGTTAATGCAGTTTCAACAATCCCCAACTTGCTGCTTATTTACTTGAAGTCCAAAACTGCGGAAGGACTTCCACGTCCTAGATCTCTGTCATATCCAACGTCTCAATAACGCTGAAACTGATGATCTCTTGATGAAGGCTTCAACGGGAGCTCAAGCTCCAGACAGAGTTTTTGTCAGAAGATTGTCAGGACCTGTCGCTCAGTCTGCCGAACTGACTAATGGGAGCGAGACTAGCACCTTGAAGCTGGTGGTCCCGGTGGCCCTGTTACCATGGCGCCCACCAAGGATCATAGGCGATGTAGGAAGCTCCCAACAACCTAGCGCACAAGATCTAGAAGCTCAAGTTAGCTCCAATGCATGGATCTTAGAGATCTGGAGCTACTTGAAGGACAATATACTTCCTGAAGACGGTTCTTCCGCTGATCGAATTTCCAGATTGGCTAAAAGATACACGTTGGTAGAAGGGGATCTGTACTGACATGGTGCCAACAATGATTTAATGTAGTGCATTTACCAGGAAGAAGGCCACAAACATATCGCGGAGATCCATGGAGGCGAGTGCATGAAGCACGCGTCTTCTCGCATGTTAGTCGGTAAATCCTTCCGGCATGGCTTTTACTTGCCTACAACACTCTAGGATGCAGTTGAGTTGGTAAAGAAGTGTGAAGCGAGCCAGTTCCACGCGAAGCATATTCATACACCAGCTCAGTCACTGCAAATGATACCTCCCACGTGGCCATTCACTGTGTGGGTGATGTACATTTTGGTACCTTTCTCAAAAGCCGTCGGAGGTTACAGGTTCCTATACGTCGCCATCGACAAGTTCACCAAGTGGCCGGAACCTACCCTAGTTGTGACAATCAACGAACAATCAGCTATCAAATTCTTGATGTCCATAGTCCGCAGATTTGGAGTTTTGAACCGAGTCATTACTGATAGCAGAACCCAATTCACAATGCAGCATTCCAAGAGTACTGCGAAGATCTCGACATACAAATTAGCTACACATCAGTAGCTCACCCGACAAGCAATGGCCAAGCTGAGAGAGCCAATGCAGAAATACTCAAGGGACTCAAGATGCGCACATATGAGCGCTTGAAGAAACATGGAGTCAACTGGATAGAGGAGCTTCTGTCTGCATTGTGGGCAAGCAGGACAACACCTAGCCGGGGAACTGGAGAGACACCTTTCTTCTTGGTGTACGGAGCTAAAACAGTCCTTCCTCCCGAGATCACCATGGGTTCTCTCCGAGTCTGAACCTTCGACGAAGCCACGTAGGACAAGTTGCAACGTGAAGACCTGGACCTCGTAGACGAGGCAAGGTGCCAAGCGGCTGTTCGGAACGCACGATACCTGTGACACCCGATTCTGAAAAAATGAACCAAGTGAGCGCATATGTGTGCTTAAGATGTTCAACACACATACATGCGTTATTCACAATTGATACACAGATAATTACCACAACACAAGATTAATTAAACACTTTTATTAAAGAATTCATAATATCCTCAAATACAAGCTCCAATGAATAATAATGACATGTTTGAACTAATACAGTGGGAACGACTAAATATGAATGAAACAAAATAAGCAAGCTAAGCAAAGTGTAGTGCGGCTCCAAGCAACACCACAAGCAAAGTTGACGGTAGACACGGCCTAGAACTCCTCATTAATGTCGTGATACTCTCAATTCTGACCTGCAACTGTTGGTGGGGAAATTGCAAGGGTGAGTACATGTCGTACTTAGCAAGTGTGGAAAAGTATGACATGTTGCTGATACACATGACGACAATAATAAAGGCTAAGTGCTGAAATGTAAATTAAAACATTTGAAAAAGCAATATATTATATAGATGTGAAGTAAACCCATCGTAAACCATGTAGTTATCATAATACAAGTCCATATTTCATTACCATCATCCATATTCAATATTTCTCATTACCATTAACCATATCCATTGCCATAAACCATAATACCAGCCCATAACCAGTACCAAACTATCCCAATCCAAAACCCCTCTAATCATGTAGGTCATCTAGGTGCTCTTAACCGGGAGCACGACTATCATGATTGTTTTAATACTCTGCAGAGTTTGTATCACTTTACCCACGTGTTTGTTATTTCATCACGTTTTGGTGACTAAGAACCTTCCTCATGATCGTGACCCGTCGGTCACATTACACACTTCTATTGGTGTGTGGCCAAGAGATCACAAAATAGCCTTTACAAAGGGACTACTAGCATGTACGGACCCACTGAGGTTTCACCGGTGGTGATGCCTCCAACTGAGCACATCTTCAACCAAGGGCCCCCTCTTGTGCCATTGGGATCCCAGGGAGTCCCGGCACAAATCCAAAACTAATCCGACTTCCCTTCCCCGGTGTGCCAAATGATCCACTCAATACTAGAAATACCCTAATTAATCAGCTACGCTGCACCCATACTTGGCCTTGTGGTGGCACGTAATCCTGGCCTCTTCTTGCATGAACCGGTCCATAGATCCAAGGTAAGAAAACCACCATAACATTGAACCCATCCAATACCATGCTTACTTAGATCACCCATTACCATATCATATTAACCAGTTCATAATAACCATAATCTCATTAATGCATAATTTAATAGTATAGTTGTTTTCCCATCCCAATTATTTAAGCGAAGCAAAGGTAAAAGTCCCTTCTCGACTCTCTACCATGTATTCCAGGTGACAAGGGTGGTTAAACAAAGCTAGTAAACTTCCTATCATAGGAATTCCCAACAAATTGACACAAGCATGCAGTTTTGAAAACAAAACATTTATTGTAAACGTAGGATCAATATGTTCAATGACACTTGCCTTGCTCCTAAGCTTTGTTAGGGTCAAATACTTCAATATTCTGGTACTGGAGGTCCTCGACATAACCCTCTAGCACAACACCATCTATTCCACGCAACGAACATGCAAAACACACAATTCAATCAAATAATGCTCATATATTACTCAATATGACATGACATGCATGATTAATGCAATTATGAATCAAAACTAGTTAATGAGTTGTTAATAATGTTTACTATCTAGTTCTAATAGTTTTTATCAAGTTTAGACAGGTTTGGAATTGATTCGAGTCAATTTGAAATTAATTCAGCACACTTTAGATTCAGAGGCCGGACAAGTCCGATTTCAGGGGCCAGACTAGTCTGCCCTAGACAGAATTGCAAATTAGGGTTTTCTTGATCTGCGAGAATTAGGGTTGAATTGACATGGAAAAAAGAGAAAGTAGAAGGTATACCACGTGTCTAGAACTCCAAGGATCAAGAATTGAAGATGAAACTTGAATCTTGGCGATCTAGGGTTGATGATGAAGAGTTGATGGAGAGTTAGCGATAAAGAATGAAAACTTGATGGAGATCTTGATCAATTGATCCTCTTTCGTTTCCTCCTCTTCTTCTTCCTGCTGGGGATCTCCTTCTCCCTCCTTGGCGGCGGCTATCCACGAACTACGGTTTGGTGTTCTTTTAATTGTGCCAAAGAGGTGAAAAGATGGGATGTTGGGTTGTTTATATAGGGGTGGAGGTGTAGGGTTGGATGGGTTTCGTGTTTAAGGTGGGTGGAGGTCGTGTAGGGGTCCCACATGGGCTCCACAAGGGTTAGGCATGACGTTCTTAGGCCCAATTAAGGTAAATACTCAAACACAAGTCGTGGAGGAAAAGATTGAATCTGAGTCGAGCACACCGGACAAGTCTGCTAAAGGACGGGACTAGTCCAGTGTTGGACAGAGACGAAAACGAATAAGTCCAATATGAGGTCCCGACAAGTCCGGTCTTGTCCAAAGAGGAAAACTGACAAGTTCGACATAGATCGAACAAGTTCGAGGATTTGACAACTTATTCAGAAACCGGACTAAATATCGGACTAGTTCGCACTCAATCACGGACAAGTCTGGAATGGAACAGAGGCTCAATCAGACTAGTCCGCAGCTAAGAAGGACAAGTCCGGAGGGCAACCGAGATGGAAGTTGGACTAGTCCGTGGTACAAACTGGACAAGTCCGTACTTATACATACTTTTAAGTGCTGTTTTGCTTCTAACTCTTTTTAAACTCACTCCTTTTTAGGTGGATTAATGTTAAACAGGTATATGAACTTATGCAAGCATGATGCATGAAAATTTGGGTCTTACAAACTTACCCCCGTTAAAATGAATCTCGCCCTCGAGATTCGACACAAATGAGAAGAGATAGAGAAATTCCTTATTGAGATCATCCTCCAACTCCCAAGTTGCTTCCAATTTTGTATGATGCTTCCATTGCACTTTACACCATCGAATCACCTTGTTTCCTGTGACTCTCTCCTTGGTTTCCGAGATTTTGATCGGTTGCTCAGCATAAGTCAAATCTCCCTCTAATTGCAATTCTTCCATTGACACTTATTCTTCCGGTATCCTCAAGCACTTCTTGAGTTGTGAAACATGAAACACATCATGGACATCTGATAAGTGTGCTGGCATCTCCAACTTATATGCTACTTCTCCTCTTCTGTCTAGAACCTTGAATGTCCCAATGTATCGAGGTGCTAGCTTGCCTCTCATATTAAACCTCTTATGACCTCTGATGGGTGACACTTTAAGGTAGACGAAGTCTCCCACTTCAAAGGCTAGTTTTCTTCTCCTAATATTCGCATATCATTTTTGCCTTGATTGAGCGGCCCTCGAGTTTTCACGAATAGTCTGGACTTGCTTCTTAGCTTCTTGCTCTTTCCTGGTTCATTCCAAAACAATGGTGTCCTAAACTTCCTCCCATACAGTGCTTCAAAAGGTGACATCTTCAAGCTTGCTTGATAACTATTGTTGTATGAAAATTCTGCATATGGCAAGCTCTTGTCCCAACTTTTCCCACGCTTCAAAGCACAAGCCCTTAACATGTCCTCCAAAATCTGATTGGTCCTCTCAGTTTGTCCATCCGTTTGAGGGTGTTATACTGAGCTGAAGTTCAACCTTATTCCCAATGCTTCATGCAATTTCTGCCAAAACCCGGAGGTAAACTGAGAACCTCTATCCGAGACTATTTTCTTTGGGACTCCATGTCGACACACAGTGTGCTCCATATTTAGCTCTGCCAGCTTCGCGGTGGTATAAGTGGTCTTGACAGGAACAAAATGAGCTGACTTGGTCAAACGATCCACAATTGCCAAAAGTGAGTCATAACCGGGCTAGGTACGCGGTAATTCAACTATAAAGTCCATGCCAATTTCTTCCCACTTCCATTTCAGAATCTTTAATGGTTGTAATAGTCCGGTTGGCCTTTGATATTCTGCCTTCACTCGTTGGCATGCATCACACAATGATACATATTCAACTATATCCTTTTTCATGCTGGCCCACCAATAACATGTCCTCAAGTGTCCTTGTACATCTTTGTACAACCGGGATGAATTGAGTATGGTGAGTCATGTGCCTCTTTTAATATTGTCTTCCGAATATGCTTCACATTAGGAACGACGATCCTCTTTCCAAGCCGTAAAGTAACATGGTCATGTTCATCAAATCTTAATTCTCTCCCCTCTTTGGTCCTTTCCTTAATTTCTTGTATTTCCTCAACCTTTGTGTGTTCTTATCGAATTTCTTGCTCTAGGGTCAGTTTTAACTCCATTATCCCCATCTCATTCACAAATTCGAGATTCAACCATTCAAACTCATTGCATAACTCGGATGGCAGCTATCAGACCGTGAGTTGGTGACTTACTCCCTTCCGACTCAAAGCATCGACCACTACATTAGCCTTCCCTGGGTGATAGTTGATTCCCACATCATAATCCTTGATGAGCTCCAACCATCTTCGTTGCCTCAAATTCAGATCAGTTTGAGTGAATATGTACTTGAGACTCTTGTGATCCGTGTAAACCTCACACATGTGACCAAGAATGTAGTGCCTCCATATCTTCAAAGCATGCACTACGACTGCAAGTTCGGGATCATGCGTTGGATAATTGTGCTCATGTTTCTTCAATTGCCTCGATGCATAGGCTACTAATTAACCTTCTTGCATGAGCACACATCCAAATCCTTGTCTTGATGCATCACAACAAATATCGAAACTTTTGCTCACATCCGACAATATCAAGACTGGGGTTGTAGTTAACCTCTTCTTCAACTCCTCAAAACTGTCTTGACAAGCTTGAGTCCATTGGAATGCTTTCCTCTTCATTAGCAATTCTATCATAAGCTTGGCTATATTGGAGAAGTCCTTGATGAACCGACAGTAATATCCAGCCATCTCAAGAAAACTCCTTATTTCCTTGACATTTTGCAGCAGCTCCCATTTTAGCACATCTCTCACTTTTCCTGGGTCAACCGATACTCCTCCTCCCGAGATGATATGACCCAAAAAACGACACTTCCCTCAACAAAAACTGGCACTTGCTGAAGTTTGCGTACAATTGGTGCTCCCTCAATTTCTACAACATGAGCCTCAAATGTTCCTTATGCTCCTCCTCGCTTTTCGAGTAGATCATAATGTCATCAATGAACACCAAAACAAATTTATCCAAGTACTCCATGAAGACCTTATTCATGAGGTACATAAAGTACACAGGTGCAATTGTCAATCCAAAATACATCACGGTGTACTCATAAGATCCGTACTGCGTCTGAAAAGCTGTTTTGGGTATATCTGACGGTCTAATCTTCATATGGAAGTAGTCTGACCTCAAGTCGATCTTGGAGAAAGCACAGGCACCCTTCACTTGATCGAACAATTCCTCTATGCGGGGCAAAGTATACTTGTTCTTGATGGTCACCTCATTGAGAGCTCGGTAATCCATACACATTCTTTCGGATCCATCCTTCATGTCCACAAAGAGTACGAGCGCTCCCCAAGGTGAAGAGCTTGAGCGAATGAAACTTTTTTCTAGCTGCTCTTGAATTTGCTTCTTGAGCTCCGCTAACTCCCTAGGAGGCATCCTATATGGCTTCTTAGCTATAGGTGCAGTTACAGGTATTAAATCAATAACAAACTCAATGTCGTGATCAGGTGGCATACCTAGCAACTCATACGGAAACACATCTAAAAACTCGCACACCACTGGAATCTCCTCAATTGCAGCATCGTCCAACTGATTCAGCTCCAATTGCTTCGGTGCATGTTGAGATGCTTCAAATTTTATGGTGATCCCTTCCCCATTAGTCAACTTCACCGTCTTTGTGGCACATTATATGAGTCCATTGTGCTTCCTCAACTAGTTCATACCAAGTATTATGCCCAATCCTTGAGACTCCAAAACAATGAGGTTGGTAAAGAAGTCTACCCCCCTTATTCTAAGGCTTACTTTTGGACATACTATATTTGTCCTCATCTCTCCTTCAAGAGATTTAACCAATAGCGTATACTTCATATGAGAGATAGACAAACTATACTAGGCAACATATTTTGATGCAATGAACGAATGCGATGATCTAGAATCAAATAACACAGTCACTGGGTTGGAGTTTGCGAGAAACATACCAATAATCATGTCATTTGCTTGTTGAGCTTCCTCCGTAGAAACATGGTTCACATTGCCACGAGCAAAATTCTGCTGTCCACGGTTGCTTTGCGGCTGTCCTCCATTGGGTCTTGGGTTTTTTCTTGGAGCATTGCTTCCTTGACCAAGGTTTGACTTAGAACATTGAATTGCAAAGTGTCCTGCTTCTCCACATGTATAGCACTTCCTAACAACACCAGAATTATTGAGACGAACTTGATTCTGAACATTTGCACCAGGAAAGTTGGCACAAGGTGCAACAGGCATTGGAGGCCTAGGTGCTTGCCTGACAGGGCATCACTGCACAAACTGAGTTGAGCACAGTGCACAACCAGGGCGCTATACAGGAGCAAAAGAGCTGTAATAAGGCGCAATAGGTGGTGCAAAGTGAGGGCGCACATTGTTTCCTTGTTGTTGTCGTTGATATGGCGCCTTCCTCTTATTATCTTGCTCCATCTCACGGACCTTGTTCTCAACCACAATTGCTTTGTCCACTAGCTTTTGGAAGTTGGCATAATCACAATTCAGCAATTGTACATGGATTTATTGTTCAAGCCTCTCATGAACAAGTATTGCTTCCGGCTGTTCCGGCTGACATCTTTAGGGGTATACCTTGAAAGTTGAGTGAACTTATTGAGATGTTCATTCAGACATGACCTTCCTTGCCTCAAGTTCTCAAACTCTTGTCTCTTTAAGATCATAACACCTTCCGGCGCATAATGAGAACAGAAGCTCTCCTTGAATTCAGCCCAAGTAATCCTCTCCTGATTCTCATGGGCGTTGCATAGCGAATCCCAACAATCGGCAGCTGCTCCAACAAGTTGATGAGATGCAAATAGAACATTCTCCTGGTCACTGCATTGGACTATTGCAAGTTTCTTCTCCACGGACTTGAGCCAATCATCGGCATCCAAAGGGTTGGGGGCTTGAGCAAAAGTTGGCGGCCTAGTTCTCATGAACTCTCTCAATCGGTTATGAGGTGGGGGTGGCGGTGGAGGCATGTGAGGCTGATTGTTGTTGTTACCAGCCTGCTGCTATCCCATAGTTAGTATCATAGTCTGCATGAGCTTGTTTTTCATGGCCAATAGCTGCTCAAGATTGATAGCTCCCTGGGCAGGTCCTTGTCCATTATTGTTCTGAGGTGCCCCATTGTTCTCCTCCTCATGATTGTTCTCCCTCTGGTTGCGAGTCCTCACGATCTTAAGAAAAGAAAGATATAAGAATTTAGAAAACGTCCCCAACTATATGCATCAAGGGAAATGAAACTAAGCAACTACCTATACTAGCCTATGTGGACATGGCAATGCTAAGCATCCCAAAAGCCTCTAATAATCACACAAGTAACAATACATAGCAATCAGCACACCAAGCAAAAACACATTGATTTCATAGTGCTCCTATGTGCTCTAAAGTGCCATTCTATCTAGGTTGCGTCCTACGGTCAACCTGTGGCTATGATATAAATTTGTGAAAAATGGTTCAGAAAAATGTATTAAGTAAGCGCGTATGTGTGCCTAGAATGTTCAACACACATACACGAATGATTCACAATTGATGAACAAGTAATTACCACAACGCAAGATTAATTAAGCACTTTTATTATAGAATTCATAATATCCTCAAATACAAGCTTTAATGAATAATAATGACAAGTTTGAACTAATGCAGCGGAAATAACTAAATATGAACTAAACGAAATAAGCAAGCTAAGCAAAGGGTAGCGCGGCTCCAAGCAACACCACAGGCAAAGCTGACGGCAGACACGGCCTAGAACTCCTTATTAACATCGTGATACTCCCAATTATTACCTGCAACTGTTGGTGGGGGAATTGCAAGGGTGAGTACATGTCGTACTCAACAAGTGTGGAAAAGTATGACATGTAGCTGATACAAATGACGACAATAATAAAGGCTAAGTGCTGAAAAGTACATTAAAACATTTGAAAAAGCAGTATATTATATGTATGTGAAGTAAACCTATCGTAAACCATGTAGTTATCATAATACCAATCAATATTTCATTACCATTATCCATATTCCAGATTTCTCATTACCATTAACCATATCCATTGCCATAAACCATAATACCATCCCATAATCAGTACTAAACCATCCCAATCCAAAACCTCTAATCATGTAGGTCATCCCTTCTCGACTCTCTACCATGTATTATAGGTGACAAGGGTGCTTAAACAAAGCTAGTAAACTTCCTATCATAGGAATTCTCATCAAATTGACACAAGCATGCAGTTTTGAAAACAAAACATTTATTGTAAAAATAGGATAAATATGTTCAAGGACACTTGACTTGCTCCTGAGCTTGGTTAGGTTCAAAGACTTCAAAATTTTGGTACTGGAGGTTTTTGACAGCACCCTCTAGCGCAACACCTACTATTCCGCGCAACGAACATGTAAAACACACAATTAACCAAATAATACTCATATAGTACTCAATATGACATGACATGCAAGAACAATGCAATTATGAAGCAAAACTAGTTAATTAGTTATTAATGATGTTGACTATCAAGTTGTAATAGTTTTTAACAAGTTTGGACAGGTTTGGAATTGATTCGAGTAATTTTGGAATTAATTCAACACAACTCAGATTTAGAGGCCGGACAAGTCCAGTTTCAGGGGCCGAACTAGTCCGCCCTAGACATAATTGCAAATTAGGGTTTTCTTGATATATGAGAATTGGGATTGAATTGACGTGGAAAAAAAAAAGAAAGTAGAAGGTATACCATGTGTCTAGAACTCTAGGGATCAAGAATTGAAGATGAAACTTGAATTTTGACGATCTAGGGTTGATGGCGAAGAGTTGATGGAGAGTTAGCTAGTAAGAACGAAAACTTGATGGAGATCTTGATCACTTGATCCTCTTTTGTTTCCTCCTCTTCTTCTTCTTGCTCTGGATCTCCTTCTCCCTCCTTGGCGGCAGCTATACACGAACTAGGGTTTTGTGTTCTTTCAATTGTGGCAAAGAGGTGAAAAGGTGGGGTGTTGGGTTGTTTGTATAGGGGTGGAGGTGTAGGGTTCAATGGGTTTCATGTTTAAGGTGGGTGGAGGCCGTGTAGGGGTCCCACATGGGCTCCATAAAGGTTCGGCACGACGTTCTTGGGTCCAACTAAGGTAAATAACCCAACACGAGTCGTGGAGGAAAATATTGAATCTGAGTCAGGCACACCGGACAAGTCCGCTAGGAGACCGGACTAGTCTAATGTTGGACTGAGATGAAAACATATAAGTCCAGTAGGAGGTCCGGACAAGTCCGGTCTTGTCCAGAGAGGAAAATAGACAAGTCCGACATAGATTGGTCAAGTCTGAGGATTTGACAACTTATTCGGAAACCAGACCAAATATCGGACTAGTCCGCAGCTAGGACGCACAAGTCTGGAGGGTAACAGAGAGGGAAACCGGACTAGTCCGGGGTACAAAACGGACAAGTCCGTACTTATACATACTTTTAAGTCATGTTTTGCTTCTAATTTATTTTAAACTCATTCCTTTTTATGTGGATTCATGTTAAACAGGTATATGAGATTATGCAATGCATGATGTACGAAAATGAGGGTGTTACAATACCGCTAGGCACTCCTGCGCTATCAACAAAGGTTTGTGTGCAACCAACAGCTAGAAGAAGGCGGTTTGGTGCTGCAGATAATACTAACTCTAGAATGGATGAACAAACTATCCCCAAGCTGGGAAGGTCCCTTCCGAGTTATCAAAGGTTCCCACCCCGAATGCGTACACTTAGAGACAAAGGATCGGACTCTGCTTCCCAATCCATGGAACATCGAGCACCTCCGTAAGTTTTAGGCTTAGCTGCACGGAGGTGAGTCTGTTTGTATAAATTGTATCTCCAATAGTCCATGGACAGAGTCGGGAAGGGTTTTAGTACACTTAACTTGGTCCTGTACTTTAGGTGTGTCTTTACTCTCCTTGGGTTAGATAAAGATGAATAGCACACTTAACTTGGTCATTGTACTCTAAGTGTGTCCTTGTCTTCCCCTGTAATTCAGACCTAAATGAGAAACACTTTATATGGATAGACTCTTCGTGCATTTTAATTATACAAGCTCGATACTTTAATTATTTTACCTTCTTGTCTATAACAAAGTTGTGCAATCGTCTTGAAATTTAGTCTAGGGTATTTATGTGATATATAAGTTGTATTAGTAATCCTCTTTTGGGTCTTAGCATTGCTTCATGGTCGACTCGCCTCAAAACCAAAGCCAATGATAGGTTCGTAGTGTGCTATCGACTTAGACTAGTCAGGCACCCTAAGTACGCCACTCTACTTATATCCTGGCAGGTCCCAGTAGGGCGGGTCCGGAAGGCATTCAGACCAAAAGATATTTAATAAATACACTTATGTCATCATGTTAAATTCCTCAGGATCTAAAATTTAAGCAAGGACAATAAGCCACAAATATGTTTTAGACAAGAGGACAAATTTTATTGTTTTTCTTGTTTTTTAAGCGCAGGAAAAATGAATATTCAATGGCAATTCACTCGGCGATGATGGATGCTGCCGGAGCACTAGCTCCGACAACCCCTAGGAGGCCCGCCTCGACGTTCTAAGCATTGACAGTGGGCGTCGTCGAACCTAGAAAGCTCCAAAAACACCCACGGGGCACACCATCGACGTTCTAAGAAATGACAGTTGGTGCTGTTGGACCTACCAAGCTCCGACAACCCCTAGGGGGTCCTGCCGTCGATGTTCTAAGCGTTGATTGTGGGTGCCATCGGACCTACCAAGCTCCGAGAACCCCCAGGGGCACCGCCGTCAACATTCTAAGCATTGACAGTGGGCGCCGTTGGACCTACCATGCTCCGACAACCCTCAGGGTCCTGCGGTCAACGTTCTAAGTGTTGATAGTTGGCGCCGTCAGACCTAACAAGCTCTGACAACCCCCAGGGGCCATCCGTCGACGTTCTAAGCGTTTATAGTGGGCGTCGTCGGACTTACAAAGCTCTGACATCCCCTAGGGGGCCTGCCGTCGACGTTCTAAGAGTTGATAGCAGGCGCCGTCAGACCTACCAAGCTCTAACAACTCCCAGAGGGCCCTCCGTCAATGCAATAAAGGGTCCCTGCAGATGTCGAAGGCAAGGCTACGAATTTGGAGCTATTGAGTTTTCAAGAAATTGTCTAAATCCTCACGGTAGATGCCTTCAATTTATTGAACACATCTACTAGGGGGCCAACAATATAAAAGGCAATGCATTGAAGTAACAAAAAATAGAATTCAGAAGGATTTCAAATTTCATTCATTAAAAATAAGAGGATTACAAGTTGATGGAAAAAAAAAAGAAAAAGTCCTAACTACTGGAGTTCCTATTGAAGAAAGAGGCAACTGTACGAGCAGCTTCTTGAACGCTGGCCCTGGCGGCTTGTTCCTCCTCAGCAACGGGTCCTTCGAACACCGGAGCTAAGGACATCTGGGGGTCCCGTCTTTTGAAACATGCCAACACATATTTGGCAACGTTCTTGGCCAAGGTCCTTCCTTAAGTCCCCAGTTCGTCGATGACTATGTCGCCCACGGCGTAAAGCTTCTTGCCGGCGAAGGTCAACGCCACCAGCGCCTTGTCCATCTCTGGCTCCGGGTCAGCCGGACGTACCGGGCTGAAACCAAACGACACCAAATCATCGTTGGCATGCCCTAAGAGATGATAGACATACTGGGACTCAGATGCTCTCAGGATCAAAGATCCTCCAGTGACTTTATGGCAGCCGAAAGTTCTGAAGGACCTTCCTTGGAGAAGCGCTCGACTTCCTTAGCTTGCTACTGGATACTTTTAGCCATACACTTTTCTTGGTCGCTGAGCTCTTTCTCTCGGAGGTAGATATGGTTCCTCTCCTCTTCCATGTCCTTCTCCTTGGCCTTCACCTTGTCCTCCTTGGTGGAGATATCAGTCTCTCTTTTGGAGACATTTACCCCCATCTGTCATATCTGCTCATTCTCCTGATCACGCCACTAAACAAACTATTTGGCACAATCATCCAAGATCTGCTCTCCCAATGACAGCCTTTGGGAGAGCTCCTCTTCACTCTTCACGAGGTCTTCCTCTTTCTCCAGAAGCTTATCCTCCTTTTGATCGAGGGCTTCCTGGCGCTTGAGTAGATGCTCATTCAGCTCATTGAGGCTCTCCAAAAGATTATCGGCAGCCTCATTGACCTCCTTAGCATGCTCAAATATCTCCCAGGTCTTGTCATCAAGGACTTTAATCATGGCCTCTCTTTCATTAAGCACGCGGTCCAACCACGCCAGCTAGTCCTTCTCCTTGGCTACCCACTCTTTTTGGTCAGCCAGGTGGGACTATGTCAGCTTCGTATCAAAATGAAGTCTGTTGCGCTAACACCTTAAGGTGTTGCGCTCTTCTTTGATATTCTTTCTATTGTGGTCGAAGGCGAGCTAGACCCGTCGGAGACTTGAGCAAGCGTTGTCGATAGACAATGCCAGGGGGATCGGCTCCAGGCCCGCTTGAAGTGCCTCAGCAGGCTTCAGTGGGTCTTCCAAAACACCATCAGATCCCACGGCGTGAGCATGTTATCCAACAACTCCTCATCGTCGGGGCCGACCTCCGGGAGCTCATCAATATTCACCGTGACAGAAGAAGGTTCAGCCGCAAGAGCTTCAACCTTCGGAGCTGATGAAGAGAGTCCCTCAGCTGAATATTCAATCATCGGCACAAAATATGAAAGACAGACAGCCGGATCTTTGGTTTGCGCCATCTCGAATATAACCTCCTTCGGGGCTGCCTCCTATGGAGCTGGCACTAAAGCATTGGCTAGAGCTTCACCCAATTCCGACACTGATAACAGAGCTTCCATAGTAGTCTCTGGAACTGCCGGAGCTTCCACAAAATATTCGTCTGCATGGTCCAGTGTTACCACAAGATCTTGGGTTGTTGGCTCTAGACTTGTCTCCATGACAGCTGGCACCAGAGCTGTCATGTCATCTGCCACCACCACTGGGGGAGAGGCAGAAGCTGGGGTGGGAGCTTCAGTCGCTGCAGCCTTCGGAGCCGCAGCAGGCACCGGAGCCGTAGTGCTTGTTCTTGACATTCTAGAAACAGAAAGTAGGGAATTCAAAACAAAATCATGGAACTAAATCAAGACAAAAGCTAAAGAATCGATTCTCACCTTGGAGTATTGCCGCTCCAATCGGCACGGATCTTCTTCCTCGGGCGCTGGGAGCTAGATCCCACCGTCATCGGTGTGGCAAACATGTTGTGTCCCAAACCTGCAGTTGAGGCGGCCATAGGAGCTGCCACCTCTGGGACCTCCATCATCGGAGGTTGCACTCCAGACCAAGAGCCACCAGCTGGCATATGTGCAGGAGTTGACTTGTCGGAGCAAGCGCCCTCTCTGGGCACTTTAGCTGAAGAACTAGCCGGAGCTAGAGGCACGATCACCATGGACCTAAGCCGAGGTGGAGAGGTCACTTCTGTCGAAGCCTCCATCACTATGCTCCCAGCGCTCGTCGTTAGATTCCGCTTGCGACTCAGACCTTCAAAGGTAGCCTTCTCCTTGCCTCGTCCGGAGGTAGACTTCTTTGGAGGGGAAGCTGCAGGACTTTTGCCTTTGCCACTGACTGGCGTAGGTCAGGAGCTTTCATGGGAGCAAGGAGCCCCGGGGATAACAATCCCAGCCGGAGAAGTGCTCCGACGCTTGTCCACGAGGGCCATATCATCAAGAGCTGGCATCTTTATTTGCAGCTCCCTCCTGACCTCTGTCACCATATTTAAAGGCAGGAAATCTGCCGGAGGAGTCAGATCATCGGGGCGAATGACTCTGTGCTGCAACTTCTTGAGATGGAGCTTCAAAGCTCCTTCATTCTGATTGGATCCAAAGCCCGTCTCGATCCGGTTGTGATCGTGCTCTCCACCGAACGCCCAGGCAGCCCACTCCCTCGTCTTCAGTGGAGTCCACCTGATGAGGACATCTCTCCTTTGCATCCAATGCAAGTACTTGATCACTAGAGAACGTGCACGACAATTGGATCTCCAGGTACGTTCTAACCTTGTCAATTGTTTTTCAGAACTTACGCTTCTTTCCATGCATGTTTTATTGAGCTGAGATACGTGGAAAATGCCATGAATACCAGCGAGAGATGCCGGTAAATCCAATCTATAAGCCACAGGTCCGCACATTTTTTGTAATTGGAAATGGACCAATAAACCGGGGAGCTAGCTTTCCTTTTACGCCGAACCGGTGAATTTCTTTCGTCAGAGACACGCGTAGGTATACGAGATCCCCGACATTGAACTGCAGTGGGCGATGCCGCTTGTCTGCATAATTCTTCTGTCGAGATTGAGACGCTCTCAAGTTCGCTTGAATGATTCGAGCTTGTTCCTCGACTTCATTGACTAGATCAATCCCTAATGTCACTCTTTCGCCGCACTCGCACCAATGCTGCGGTGTGTGGCATTTCCAGCTGTAGAGAGCTTCATATGGTGCCATCTTGTTACTCTCTTGATAACCATTGTTGTACGAGGATTTTGCCAACAGTAAATGATCATCCCAATTTTTTACCGTGGTGGATGGCACACGCTCGCAACATGTCCTCAAGTACTTGATTCACCCGCTCAGTTTGTCCATTGGTCTGCAGGTGATAGGTGGAGCTTCTAATCAGTTTAGTTCCCAACAAGGCATGCAGCTGCTCCCAGAAACGAGCAACAAACAGTAAGCCTCGATCTGAAATAATCATGCGAGGAATGACGTGTAGGCACACGATTATTGATATGTACAACTCTGCATATTTCTTGGCATTGAATCCAACATTTCCCGGAATGAAGTGTGCTGACTTGGTTAGTCGATCAACTATCACCCAAATTGAATCATGCTTCTGGAATGTGAGTGGCAATCTGACGATGAAATCCATACTCACATCCTACCGTTTCCATGCTAGAATATTCAGTGGTTGCAGCTGTTCTGCTTTCTTCATATGGTCGGCCTTCACTCGCCGACGGGCATCACACTCGAATATGTACTTAGCAATCTCACGCTTCATCCGTGTCTACCAAAACTTAGTCTTCAAGTCTTGATACATTTTATTACTGCTGGGATTAATAGAATATTTGGACAAGTTAGCCTCTTCTAAGATTTTCTTTCGAAGGTCCATGTCACGGGCACAAAAATCATATTCTTGAACCATAGAGCACCATGTTCATCTCTTTGAAAACACTTCATCTCACCGCGGTCCATTATGTGAGACATTCCCTTGTCCTTCTTTTGAGCTTCAAAAATCTCATCTCGAATTGTCGGAATGAGAGCATGATTGTATAGAGCTCCATATGGAACCAAGTAAAGACTCGGTTCATCCTCTTCCATAGGTGTGATAGTCAAGTTATTGACATGAGATTTGCGGCTAAGCACATAGGCAACCACATTAGCTTTGCCGAGATGATAGTGAATCTCCATCTCATAATCCTTGATCAACTCAAGCCACCTTCGTTGCCTCATGTTCAGTTCTTTCTGAGTGAAGATATATTTCAAACTTTTGTGGTCGGTGTAGAGGTGAACCAGATTTCCAAGCAAATAATGCCTCCACATTTTTAGAGCACGCACCACGGCAGCGAGCCAAGTCATGAGTAGGATAGTGCTGTTCATGATTGCGGAGGTGTCGTGATCCGTAAGTGACCACATGTCCTTCTATCATAAGAACATAGCCAAGACCGATGTCGGATGCATCACAATAAACGTCGAATGTTTTTGTTGTATCCGGTTGAGCTAAATCCGGAGCTGATGTGAGATGCTTCACCAGTGTTTGAAATGTCTTCTCACATGCTTCACTCCAAATATATTTGGTACCTTTCTTCAACAGCTCCCTCATTGGTTTAGCAATTTTTGAGAAGTTTGGGATGAACCTTCGATAATATCCCGCTAAACCAAGGAAGCTTCAGACTTCACGTACAAACTTTGGAGATTACAATTTCAGCACTTGAACAATTTTACTTGGGTCCACAGCAATGCCCTCAGCTTAAATAATGTGTCCCAAGAATAGCACTTGAATGATCCAAAATTCACACTTGCTGAATTTTGCATAGAGCTTATGGTCTCGCAATTGTTGGAGCACGATATGCAAGTGTTCAGTGTGTTCTTCCTCCGATTTGGAATAAACCAAGATGTCATCAATGAAGACCACAACGGACTTGTTCAATTCCGGCATGAACACTGAGTTCATAAAGTACATAAAGTGGCCTGGAGCATTGGTAAGACCAAATGACATAACGAGATATTCATATAGTTCATATTGCATTGAGAATGCCATATTCGGTATATCTTCCGTCCGAATTTTGATTTGATGCTATCCGAACCAAAGATCCATCTTGGAAAATACCTTAGCACCCACTAATTGATCGAAGAGAATGTCGATGTGAGGTAGTGGATACTTGTTCTTGATAGTCCCGGCATTTAGCAGACGATAGTCCACACATAACCATAAATTTCATCCTTCTTCTTAACGAACAGCGCGGAGCAGCCCGGAGGTGATGAGCTTGGGCGAATAAAACCTTTGTCCAGCAAATCCTTTAGATGTTCCTTTAATTTAGCTAGCTCATTGGGTGCCATTTGATAAGGTCTTCAAGAGATCGGTGTGGTTCCCGGCACAAGTTCAATCTTGAACTCGACATCACGTTCGGGCGGCATGCTCGGTAGATCATCGGGAAACACGTCGGGGTATTCATGGACCACCAGAATGCCTTCCAACTTAATGGATTCAGTACACTGCTGCAACTTCTTGAATGGATCGATCAAGAATGAGACTATGTGGACTATGTAGTGTAGAATCCAAATGGATGGTTCGAGGAACGATGTCCAAAACAGCACCGTGGTGATGTAACCGCGACATACCTAAAATGACATCGATCTTTTGGCCATCTAAGACAATGAGAGTGGTTGGATATATTTTTCCACCCATGCACAATGGTGCTTTAGGAATCATACTATGAGCTGATATTTTCCCACCCAGTGAACAAATCACGTATGGATATTTAGTAGGAAATATTTGTAGTTGGTGCTTGACAACATATGAACTAGTAATGAAATTGTGGGTGGCTCCTGAATCAAAAGTATGATAATGGGGTGATCGATGAGAGTGAACGTACTCGCGAGTACGGGTTCGCCGTCCGGTACGTCCTCAATGACGATGTGGTAGACATTGCCGGGTTTGGAATTTGGTTTCTTGGGATGGTTGCAGGGTTGATTGGCACCCTGATACGATGCAGGGGTGGTCGGAAGCTTGGTGCGTTGAACAGGCGGCCACGGAACATCGGCGGTCGTGCCGGTGGCTGCCACCTTTGACCGGACGATAATCGGTACACCATACGGTACTTTTGTGGAGCTCCACCACTGCTGCCCTGCGGAGCACTCCTCTTCTTCTCAGTCACCAGCTCACGGTTTGCATCTTCTTGTAAGATTGCTGAATTGACAAATTCATTGAATGTGCCGCGATTGAACAAAGCGCGCTTGTCCTTTATTTTAGCATTTAAGCCTCTATATAAGCAGTCCCGTTTCTTTTCTTCAGTGTTCACATGATCCGGCGCATATTGCGCCAAGTGATTGAAAGCCTTGGAGTACTCGTGAGCACACCTCCTGCCCTGCTTGAGTTCAAGATATTATTGAAGCTTTCTCTTCATAACCCCAGGAGGTATGTGATAGGCGCGGAATGCCTCCCAGAACTCCGTCCATATCACGGCATGATCAGCCGGCAGAGAGGCGATGTCATTCGCCCACCATGCACCAGCAGAGTTGTGAAGCTGCTGTGCCGCGAAGAGTGTCTTATGTTGTTCGATGCAATGGAGCAACCCGAACTTTGCCTCAGCAGTGCGGAGCCAGTTGTCCGCCTCAAGAGGTTCATCGGCCCACGTGAAGACCGGTGGATGAGTCGCCAAGAGATCCGAGTAGGTGGTGTGTTGAGGCTGATAATTGCTTCCGTCCGGATGTCGACACTGATGGGGCGTATTCAGCATGATGGTTCGCAGCAGCTCGGTCTGCTCATCGCGTGAACCCACCATTGCTGCAATCACATCCGCCAATGTAAGCGGAGGAGGAGGTGGCGGTGGCGGTGTCAGCTGTCGCTGATCTTGAGTTCTCTATTGCTGGGAGTCGTCACCTCCCGGGCTTGAGCCACCGATCTCAACCGTGTTACTGGTGTGCACCATTCTGCAGTCATACCCATGAATCCAACATGAGATGTGATATTGTAAGATCACTCAAGGATAAAAACAATAGTGTGTGTATTAATAACCTAACTTGCATAATGGTAACATATATTGATAAAGTACAAACTTTATACAAAATACATCATCTTGGGACCAAATCAACAATAGTGATATCCAAAAAAATGAACTCCATGGATTGAAGTTCATTTTGACTATTGTTGGTCACGACGGGACGTTATGCGTGTTATCATGCGAATACGCTCTCTTATCTTCAATATGATAGAAATATGGTCACAAAAAGAAAAGAGGTTCGAGTGGGTCAAACCCTCAATTCCACTGGTAAATGGTTGAGTATCAACACCTGGTCTGTTACGACACTTCTCAAAGTGAAATCGAGGACCAGATTCATAACAAGACCAAAATATGTCAAACCGCTGAAGTTTCTGTTAAAACCTGACCATCTTGTACTCAAACACAAAGTTAACCCAGTAATGGCAGAATAAGATCTTGAGGTTAAGTACAAAGTTGAATTACACATCATGAAATTTCCAAAAAGTATTGATTTGCCTCCAGAACATTTCTGGTTGAGAAGATATGGCATTGTAAACCAGACAGTTTTTCTGGAAATTTTGACAGCATCTTCTTTGTATATGCTGATTTTGGGCCACAATTTCCAGATATAAAACCTCACAATTTACAACAGCCACATATTACAAAATTGTAATACAAATGACAAGGATTCCAGAAATGTCATGCATGGTCCTGCTCGATTTTTCTATGGTGAGATATGGTGAAAACAGTAAGGAGTCCAGAGAGGTTACAGTTTCTGTCCAGTTTGGCAGATTTTGGAACTTTGAAATTTGGAATAGGTTAGAAGTGAATTAAACTCCGGAGTTGGACATAACAGTTTTAAAGGACTTCCCAAACTTTTCATACATGTAAGATACACCTTCATTGGAGTTTTCTACCGCGAGATATGGTTTCTCAAAGTCGGGTCTTTCCTCGGCAGAAAACAAAACACTCTGTTTTTGAATCAGTGACTTCAAAACCTACTCCAATTTTGAAATTTTAGTTCAAGATCAGAGCCCGATAGCTATAGATGGCCAAATGGGCCGGGCTTTTCGGGCCAGCACGAGGCCCAGTGATTTTGGCCCGGCACGAACACGGCACGACCCGGTTGGAAGCGGGCTCGGGCCGGCCCGATAACACTAGTGGGCCGTGCCTAGGCTCAGACAGCGGCCCGACATGCCGGCCCGACACGGCCCGAAAAAGGGCAGCCCGACAAGGCCCGACCTATGGCCCGTCAGGCATTTATGGGCTGGCACGGCCCGTCGCCCCTTATAAACGGTCAGCCAGCGGTCGCTCCGCCTCCGCCCGACCGCCCCCCACCTCACAACAGCACAACCCTAACCCTAAGCGCCTAACACGTGACACCCTCCGCTCCACTCTCGGCTCTCCCGCGCCGCACTCTCTGCGACTCTCCGCTGCCGCCTCACGCCCTTGCCGCTCGCCGGAGTCTAGATCCGGCCACCCCTAGTGCCTACCTACTGCTTCCCTAGCGCTCGGTCACCGATTCACCGTATTAGCATCTCCTTACCGGTGCACCGCTGGCGCCGAGCACCGACCCGCAGCACTCGCCTCGGTGGCTCGGTCACTCAGATCCGTAGCCTCTCCCCTCGCCGGAGCCCGGATCTGGCCATCCCCTACCTCCTCCCTACCGCTTCCTCTATCTAAGTACCTCACCGCCTCCCCACCTCATGACTGCGGAGCACACAACGGTCTCCAGTCCCGTCTTCGAGGGATCCATAAATGAGGACCTTCAAATGCAAGGTTTAGCCGGCGATGACGAAGACGACATCGCCGAAGATGTCGAGCTCTGCTCGGGGGTGGTGCCGGTGCGGCCACCGGCTTGTCGGCGGCGGCGCCGGTTGAAGTTGAAGGTGATGGAGGCGAAGAAGGCCCGAATCCCAGTACGAGCACAACTAAGAAGAGGTTAAATCCTTTATCTACTCTAATCATCTTCGTTATTACTTACTGCGTCATTATCACTTAGAGTGTAGTGCTAGTTGCTGTTGTTTATACTTAGTGTCAAACTGTCAATTGCTTTTTTGTAGGAAATCAGGGGTATGGGATGATATGGAGGAGCTGACTCACAAGATTAATGGTATGGATGTCAGGTATGGAGCTAAATGCAACTACTGTAAAACAGAATTGAGTGCTAGAAGTGCTATTGGTACTGGTCACTTACTTAGGCATGCTAAATCATGTAAGAGGAAGTATTTGGCTGCCTCTGCAACTTCTCAGTCACATTTACATTTTAACTCTGATGGTGCAGTACGTCATTTTCAATATGATCCTGAGATTGCTAGAAATGAACTTGTTAGAATGATTTCTAGACTTGATGTACCTTTAGACATTGGTGCTACAACTGCATTTGAGGATTACATTAGAATTGCACATAACCCTAGCTTTAAATCTGTTTCTAGACAGAGTACTACGAGGGACCTTGAGAAGTATTTTAAGTTGAAAAGGTCTAGTGTTATAGAACTATTGAATGAAACTAGTTGTGTACGTTTAACTTCTGATATTTGGTCTGGTAATGCCAAAGAGGATTATCTTAGTGTTGTATTTCATTTTGTAACATCTGATTGGGAGTTAGAGAAAAGAATTGTTGGCTTGAGACTTATTGATTGCTCTCATACTGGTTTGAACATTGCTCAACGTATTAATTGTGTTGTTTCTAAATATTGCATGTCTGATAAGATACTTTCCATTACACTTGATAATGCTTCTTCAAATTCTAGAGCTGTACAAGATGTTGTCACTGCTCAAAGATTGGGAGGAAGGAGATGCAAGACAGCAACACCATATCGTCGACCAAGACCTCAAAGAAAAAAATGGCAAATATGTTCCTCGACGGTGCTTCTCCATCTCAATCTCAGAACCAATTAGCAATGCCATGCCAGTGTCCACTGTCCTGTGATTGTGTGATTGTGTCATTGTTTGTTGAAACTTAAAACTTGCTTGACTGTAGTATAGATCACTAAAAGAGTTGGGCTGTACTCTTTTTTCCTTTAGGGTTTTATCCTCTAAGTTGAGGTTATACCTAAAGGTTTTTAATGAGGCAGCCAATTTGTTAATAAACAACTCTTTAAAGCTTTGGTGATCTGGTTTTCGAATCTGAATGTATTCTGTCAAAGTACATGTAATCTGTTTTGAAATCTGGCAAATTTGATATTTGTATATTGTTATGTGCATTTTGAATGTATTATGTAGACTCGGGCCTCGGGCTAGCACGGCACGAAAAGCAAGGTTTGGGCCCGGCACGACCCGGCACGACTAAACTGGGATCGGGCTGTGCCTGGGCCTAGGGTTCGGCCCGTAGTGCCAGCTCGACACGGCCCAGTGACCCTTTCGGGCCGTGCAGTGCCCAGGGTTTTTTAGCCCGAGCCCGGTCGGGTTAGTGCCGGGCCGGCCCGGCATGGCCCAATGGCCATCTATACCGATAGCTAATATATGTACTTTTACATCTTCTCAGTTCCATTTTACAGAAAGGTGGTTAATGCATCAATGGGATACATGTCGGTACTACGTGCCTCACTAATGTGAATATTCTAAACCGGTATTCCAGCATACGTCTCAACGGTGGCCTTAATGACGTTCACTCGCAGATGATTTCTAAGCGCTATACGATCACGGGGTCAGTGCTGCATAAGACACACAATTTACAAAACACTCATTATGGTGCCGTATGGCACAACCTGTATGGGCAATCATTTCAGGCAGTCACAATAGTATATATGAAAGTAAAAAAAAATCATCCCCTATCATTCCATACGGGCTGCCCCGAGCTAAACCATGTCTCGAGGTACATGACCGGATTTTCGACCACTCGACGGGATCCCACGTCTTTGCATAATGCTGCACCAGTAGGAGGCGCATCGGGTTATGTCCCACACGACGGGGGCTCTCAGTAATTTTGAAGCACATTGGGATACCGCGTGTCATATGTTCTCAGAAAAATGAAGAGTTTTAGAGACTCTTATTGACTTTTCGTGCTAAGCCACAGAAACCATCACATGCTACCTCTCGCACGGTGAGCTTACCACAATTGATCCGCTTGCGGTGGCGTTCCTTAGCTTTTACCTGATGTCGGAGCATCGTTACAAAATATAATAACACATAGGTTAGCTTTGCCACCTTAAGTAACTATGCTAATAATAGTCCTCATGTGGGCTACTATCGATTCCTCACCGTAAACCTAAATTTTCTCGTAATACGATCCTTTTTAAGTGTGCTATTCCCGATGCGGCTCTCATACCAGGCTGTGGGGACCGGAGTCCCGACATTTCAGGAATCGCAATTGGGTGGTGCCGTGCAATGCGACACCCAACAACACACAGAAAAAGGTACAACATATTACATAAAACAAAATAGTATTATACAAGCTTTATCTTCTACAAATAATATACATTTAAATACACTGCAACAGAAGATAAGTTCATAGCTCTCGACACTCCAGCCTAAGCTATGCAAAAGTCATTCCGTTCAGCCCTAGAACAGAATCACAATAGCAGCATACAGAACACATCATGGTAGCGTGCAGGGTTCCCACTTGACCGTGTACCCCGACGGGGAACCGCCTCACCGGTGAACCCTTCATCAAAAAAGATCATCACCTGCAGCAAAAACTTAAAATAGCAACTGTGAGCACGAAGTCTCAACAAGACTTAACCGTCTCCACTAAGCATGGAACTCTATATGCAAGATATACGTAAGATAGGACAGCAGTTTGCAATAAAAGACTCGCCTAAATGTTAGTCCTTACTTTCAGCTTTTAGCAGCAAATTAAGGCTTCATGAATCTGAAATTTAGTGAGCAACCTGATCTAAGCATACAAGTATCAATACATAATTATTCCATAAAGCATGATTCAATAATATTCATCTCCAAATAGGTAACTACATCATGACTCAGTGAACAAGCGGCATTCAATAACCGCGAGCGACGGCGACTCGAATCGATATACTCCTGCAGGGATAACCGAATAGCATGACACATACACCCACACTCGGAGCTGCGAAGGCACACTGCATCGATGTTGTATGCGGCAACCTTTCACCCGCTACCTACATGTTGAACTGGTTCCACCGCTACGAGCAGGAGGCCCCCACACGTTGTACAACGTACCTGCTAGTAGGTGTAAACCTTGCTGCTCTCAATACGCACCTATAAGGCGGTGGGGAATTCCACGACGTTAAGGTGGACAAGTTACATCGGTTTACTAGGTCCCATATATCCAGTATGCCTTTGGTACATTCAAACTTGCTCAACAGGACCGCACATGGATCGATCCTTAACCGACACAGGCACAACTACCGCTCACAGGCCCCTATGTCCTTCTGCTCCTACTCCGTGTACGGTCTCATATTTAACCAAATGGTGAATCTCTCACTCGACCAATCCCGTGTGAACCCAAATCCTTAACTCGCGAGTAGATTCCAACTACTCGACTTCTATTGAAGCAACTATAACATTAAGCATAGCATCGACACATTGAGGACTTAACCAAATACCCTTATCTCATGGGTTCTCTGGTCATGCATGTGGAAAACTCTAGGAAAACCTAGACCAAATGCACAATACATTCTAACCCATATAGTGTGATACAAATAAAATTTCAAAACGCTGTTAAATGCAAACTGGGACTTGCCTGGCTGCGAGACGGGGTTAAAGTTAGTCTCCGAGTTGATGACTTCCAAGGGTTCTGGGGTCTCCTCGAGCTCTACAACTATTCGATATGCAAAAAATAATGCAAGTGAATAAATTTTGGTATTATTACATATCTGAATGTAAGACCTATATGTGCTGAATACATTGGCTTGTAGTGAATACACTTGGCTTTGATGATAAAAGTTTTAAATATCACCAAAACACCTTTTTGTCAAGGTCCGACTCTAGCTCTGAGCTACAGCAAGGTCCGACCATAGGTCCGACTTGTTTTGGGTAGCTCCGGCTACGTTAGATGCTAGGTCCGGCTTCTTGGTAAGGTCCGACTAGCTTTGGTTAGCTCCGGTGAGCTTTATTTTTAGCTCCGGAATGTCTTTGTTAGCCCCGGCATATCTTTGATAGCTCCGGCATATACTTGATAGCTCCGGCATGCTTTTGCTAAGCTCCGACGTACTTTGTCTAGCCCCGGTTTTGGGTTGACTAGTTTTGACTAGTTTTTGGTAAGCTCCGGTGCTAGGATCTACTAGTTTTGGAAAGCTCCAGCGCTAGGTTCTACTTGCTTTTGTTAGCTCCGGCTCAAGCTTCGGGTTGCTCTGGCAAGGTCCGGAACTTGACCTAAGTGCTTCTGCTTATCATTTGCAATGTTTCGTACTTTCTTTACATTGTTGGAAAGATTGCTTAGTATTCACTTGCTAAGTTTTTGGTGCGTTTTGGATGATATGGTTGATATCATTTCTACTGTGTTTTGCAACATGCTTATGTGAGGTTCTCACGTAGGGTGTTGTGTTCGGAACTAACTTGAGTCAAGTCGAGGACTTGGGCTCGTATGGATTGTTTGTTTGTTCATGTGCAGGTGTTGCTTGAGTTCAAGTCATGGCTGTTGATAGGATCCATTGGACTAGTCTCAACCAAGTTCGGGAGGAACTGTGGTTGAGCGGGTCAGGAGGTCGCGCAGGATGATTGAATCAAGGGCAGTGCATATGAAGGTCGAAGGAAGGTGTTCGCACGTATGCATGAGGTGCATGACGTGGCAATATGCTTCTAGAGACGGTTTATGGAAGGAATACCTTATCGGAAGGATTGGATCGTATCGGTTGAAGACTTAGGCTGCTAGCTGAGTCGGTTATGGCTCGGTATGGAAATATCGAGTTGGTTATGTTAGTATTTCGTGTGGGTCACGAATTTGAGTTGTTTAGGAATGTGGGATACGTTCCTAAGGTGTTTGGAAGTCTTAAGATTGCTTCTATCTGCGTATAGAAGAGTCCTAAGCAGTTATGGAAAGTTCCGATTGTGATCGGATTAGGATTGGAGTCCTAGTTGAGTTTGGGATGGCCTAAGGGGTGGTTATATAAGCGAGGGAAGGCCAAAGTTCGTAGAGACGACTTTGGGGGCTGTTCCTCTTGTGTTCTATTGAATAAAATTCATAGTTTGAAGGAACTTTTGTGCCTTGTTCGTCCGACTTTTCCAGACAAGTTTTACTCGTCGAGTTTCTGGACAGCACTACCTTTCATTGGTGGTTTTATCATAACTCGAGTTTTACAGATCCAATTGACGTGATTCTTTTTGGGTTGTCTTCACAACTTGATTGTCTATCATCTTTCAAAATTTCACGGTCATTGAATTTGTGGTTTTTGATCTACACGAGTTTCTTTGCAGCATTCCAGAAACTGTTTTTCTCGGGTAGGTCAGATTGACCATAGTCTGATCTTTCGATCATAACTTGAGTTTTTCTCGACGGATTTGAGTAATTCTTTTTGTGTTGTCTTCGTGACTTGATTCCCTCTGATATCTATCACTTTTGTCACGGTGAAACACATTTAGATTAGTCTCATACACGATTTCTTTAACAGATCGTTTTCTACCAAAGGGATTAGGGTTTTATTGTTTCCGCTGCGTAAGATTTTTAAATCTACCATTCACCCCCCCTCTGGTAGATTTTCACGTGCTCTTCGATCCTACAATTGGTATCAGAGCCATGGTGCTCTAATCTTTGAGATTTGCACGTGTTTTTGACTAATCATCATGGAGAAGTACTCTGCCAAACCTTGTGTGTTTGCTGGTATTGATTTTCAGGTTTGGAAGGCACGCATGGAGGCTTTCATCGAGGCACAAGGCTTTGCTATATGGGAGAAGGTGTATAAGCCTTATGAAGTGCCACCTAATGATCAAGTCACGGCCACAAACCTACGGGACGTCGACAACAACAACAAAGCCCGAAACTTGATCATCCAAGGACTCACTAAAAGCGACTTTGATCGTGTCGCGCACCTCCGGTCAGCATACGATGTTTGGAGAGCTCTCTGTGATTATCATGAAGGCTCCAACACAATAAAGGAGGTAAAACAAGATATGTTCAAAAAGGAATATATGCATTTTGAGATGCAACCAGGTGAGTCTATCGATGACCTCTTTGCTCGTTTCAATAAAATTCTCAGCAACTTACGTAGTGTCAATGTAAATTTTTTTGATGCTGAGAATGCTAGGCAACTTCTTAGTGCATTAGATATGTCAATTTGGGAGATGAAAGTCACATCTATTCGTGAATCTACTGTCATGAGTTCTCTTACATTAGATGTACTCTATTCTAAACTAAAAACTCATGAAATTGACATCCTAGCACGTAAGAACCCAAATAAGTCTATTGCATTTGTTTCACAACGTGATATGTCTAGCTCCGGCCAATCATCATCTTGCAATATTCTTGCTTTGTTGTCCTCACTAACCCTGGAGCAGATCGAAGAATTTCCAGAAGAGAAGTTGGCACTCATCTCTACTAGATTCTCAAAAGCATTGCAAAATGTGAGAACTAGAAGGAGAGGAAGCTCCGGAGCTCAACGCTGTTTTGAATGTGGTAAAATAGGACACTTTCGTACAGAATGCCCTAACCTTTCAGGTCCTCCGACCACCCGGGAAGAAAAACAAAGCAAAGTCCGAACCTCCTCTGGAAACTCCAACAATAAGAAGAAGTGTACCATAGGACGCAAGATGATTAACAGCTTCATCACCGTACTTCAAGAACTTAGTTCAAGTGATGTAGACTTTGAAAGTGATGAAGATGATGACGACCTGGCCAACTTATGCTTCATGGCGGGCAAAACAAGATCAAGATCAAGTCAGGAGGATGCAGAACATAGCAGTGAAGACGATGAGGTATGTTCTACCTGCAATGAAATGTGTGATTCTATTTCTCGTGCAACTATTATTGTCAAGAAAAAGGACTAAAAGCTTAGGGATAATGCTGCTACAATTGAATCACTAGAATCTGAAATTAACCATTTAAAAACTTTGATTCCTAGTGATGATGCTTGTCCCTCATGTGACTTAATCTATGAACAATTGTCCACATTAAGAAGTGCACACTCCTCCATTCTAGATAGACTTGATGAAGAAATTGAAAAGAACAGAGAACTTGCTGCACTTAATGATAAAAACTTAAAAGAAGCTTCTTGTTCTACAGATGATTTGCATTGTTCTGCATGTGAAAATTTTTATAAGAAACTAAAAGATGCAATGAATGAAATTTCCATTTTGAACAATGCTTTACGATCTCATGAAGTTTAAAATTGTTCCAATTGCAAACTAAAAGGAAAAACTTCATGTGCAAACTGCCTAGACTTGTCTAAGAAACTTGATGACATGAATAGGACACTAGGTCGGTTTTGTAATGGGAATAAGAATCTAAACTTGCTGCTGAATTCTTCCATGTCTTGCAAAGATAAAACTGGTTTAGGTTTTGATACTCTTGTTCATGCTAAGGCACATCCACCTAAAATTGTAAAGTCATTAGGAGGTGGTTTGATTCAGACAGTTCCTAAACAAAAAGGAGTTGTTTTCAAATCTGCAGGATTGTTGCCTCATTTGGTTTCAAATAAAAATATTGCTTGCTCATCTGGACATGAACACAAAGTTAAATTTTATTGTACCTTCTGTGGTAGAGATGGTCATGTCATAGATTTTTGTTATAGACTAGCTAAACAACAGAAAAAGGGAAGAAAAATTGCTAGATCCTATAACTTTCATGCAATTAGAAAAACACAACCTGCTTTAGTGAGTCAGAAATTTGAAAAGGTAGCTTCCGGACCTTCTGGTAAGAAATCTGCAAAAGCAGCTACGATAGTTCCGATAGCTCCGAGAGCTCCCGGACCTTCTGTTGTTTCCTTCGGAACTTCAGCTTTTGTTTCCGGAGCTTTGGCCTTGTCTTTTGGAACTGCTGCTTTTACCTCCGGAGCTACTGGTTTTTGTGCTAAAAGAGTTAAGAATAGAAAACCTCAAACTTTGACTCATAAACCTGCTGTTTTATCTCAGCTTTCGCGTGTTTTTCCTACTGCACGTCGTGTGACTCAGTACTGGATACCTAAATGCCTTTTGACTAACCCCAGTATTGAGTCATCGACGTATTGTGCTTCTATGTAGGTTACACATTTGAGGAAGGAGAACATTTGGATTGTGGATTCAGGTTGCTCACGCCACATGACCGATAACAAAGATTGGTTCTCCTCCCTCTCTTTTGTGTCACGTGTAGAGAATGTTACTTTTGCCGATAATTCTTCAACTCCTATAATTGCTAAGGGTTCGGTTCGAGTAAATGATCACTACACTTTAAAGTATGTGGCACTTGTCAAAAATTTGAAATACAACTTGCTTTCTGTTGCACGATTGCTAGATGAAAATCTAGAAATTATTTTTAATAAAAACTGCTGCAAAGTTGTAAGTTCAAATAGTGAGCTTATTTTTAACATGTCTCGGTTTGGAAGAGTTTTTAAAGCTGATTTTGATATGTCTTCCTCTAAGCATAGGTGTCTAGTTGCTAATGATTCAAAGGACATATATTTTTGGCATCATAGACTTGGTCACGTAGACTTTGATTACCTAACGCGTGTTAGTGCTCTTGATCGCATACATGGGCTGCCTAATCTTAAAAGGGACAAAGAAATCGTGTGCTCTTCTTGTAGACATGCTAAGATGGTTGCAGGTTCACATACTCCTCTCACAATGATCATGACAACTGAACCATGTCAACTTTTGCATCTTGACACCGTAGGACCTTCACGTGTTCAATCCTTCGGAGGTAAATGGTATGCTCTTGTGATTGTTGATGATTATTCTAGATACTCTTGGGTTTACTTTATGGCGTCTAAGAATGAAGTTTTTAGTCACTTTAGAACTTTATTTCTTAGATTATCAATTGATCACCCAGGATCATTAAAAGCAATTAGAAGTGATAATGGAACTGAATTTAAAAATCAATTTTTTGATCACTTTTGTGCTGAAAATAGAATAGATCATCAATTCTCTTCACCATATGTACCTCAACAAAACGGTGTTGTAGAAAGGAAGAACAGAACCTTAGTTGAGATGGCTAGGACTATGCTTGATGAATATCAAACTCCTAGGAAATTATGGGCTGATGCATTAGCAACCGCTTGTTATGTCTCAAATCGAGTTTTCTTGCGTGCTTAGCTAGGTAAAACACCATATGAGCTCCGGTTTGGACATAGGCCTAGTGTTACACACTTTCGGGTCTTTGGTTGCAAATGCTTTGTTAAGAAACATGGTAATCTTGATAAATTTGAACCTAGATCCATTGATGGCTTGTTTCTTGGTTATCCATCTCATACTAGAGGCTACCGTGTGCTTTTATTTGACACTAACAAAATTGTGGAGACTTGTGAAGTGTCTTTTGATGAAGCTAGCCCAGGTACTAGCTCCGGTGTTGCAGGACCAGATCCGTATCCTCAGGGGGAGGGTATTTTTGAAGATGAAGAAGAGCCGGTGATACTGCCTGGTAGTCCCGAGGCTGACACGTGTCTAGCTCCGGACATTGAACAAGCTCCGGCTATCACCTATGCTGGTCCTGATTGTCCACAAGTCACAAGCTCATCAATCTACGATGAACCTAATGAAGAAGAAGCTTGTGAGAGATCTGTTCCCCTACGGTTTTACAAAGATCATCCCCCACATCAGATGATTGGAAGCTTGCACGAACGAGTCACACGGTCCAGGTTTTGCGATCCAAACTCTCATGCTCATTCTTCTTTTGTTGCATCTTTTGAATCTTGGATTATTGCCATGCAAGAAGAGTTAGAAAATTTTGAAAGAAATAATGTTTGGAAACTTGTACCTCCACCTCAAGGTCACACTTTAATTGGAACTAAATGGGTATTTAAAAATAAACAATGTGAGGATGGGGTTGTGGTTAGGAATAAGGCCAGGTTGGTTGCTCAAGGTTTCACTCAAATTGAAGGTCTAGATTTTGATGAAACTTTTGCTCCTGTCGCTAGATTAGAAGCCATAAGAATTTTGTTAGCTTTTGCATCATCTATAGGTTTTAAGCTATATCAAATGGATGTTAAAAGTGCTTTTCTTAATGGCTACATAAATGAGGAGGATTATGTCAAACAACCACCGGGTTTTGAAAATCCAGATTTTCCTAATCATGTTTACAAACTGTCCAAAGCCTTATACAGTCTCAAACAAGCCCCTAGAGCATGGTATGATAGGTTAAAAACATTCTTACTTGAAAAGGGGTTTACCATGGGAAAGGTTGATAAAACTCTTTTTGTGTTAAACATGGCAATGACTCCTTATTCGTTCAAGTGTATGTGGATGATATTATCTTTGGTTGTGCTTCTCATGATCTTGTGTCCAAGTATTCAGCAATGATGAGTTCTGAATTTGAAATGAGTATGATGGGTGAACTCACTTACTTTTTGGGGCTGCAAATCAAGCAAACCAAGGAGGGTACAAACGAAGTATACCAAAGACCTCCTAAGGCGCTTCAACATGAACAAAAGCAAGCCTCTTCGGACACCAATGGGAACAGCAACAACACTTGAACTTGATGAAGATGGTGAACCCGTAGATCAAAAAGAATATAGAAGCATGATCGGATCACTTTTGTACCTCACGGCATCAAGACCGTACATACAATTCAGCGTATGTATTTGTGCACGGTTTCAAGCTTCCCCACGTGTTTCACATCGTCAAGCCGTCAAAAGGATTCTCAGGTACTTACATGGAACTCAAGAATTTGGCATTTTTCTTCCTTCTTCCTCAACCGTTACTTTGAAAGCTTTTTCGGATGCTGATTTTGGGGGTTGTAGGATTGATAGGAAAAGTACATCCGGTGCTTGTCATTTTCTTGGTAATTCTCTTGTTGCTTGGTCCTCTAGAAAACAAAATCCAGTTGCACAATCCACAGCCGAATCTGAATATGTAGCTGCTGCTAGTGCTTGCTCACAAATTCTTTGGATTGTTCAAACACTTAAGGACTATGGGGTTGATCTAGATAGTATTCCACTGTTTTGTGATAACACTAGTGCTATTTGCATTGCCAAAAACCCCGTGCAACATTCTAGAACTAAGCACATTGATATTAGGTATCACTTTCTCCGAGATAATGTTGAAAAAGGAAACATTGTGCTTCACCATGTAGATACCGAACAACAATTGGCTGACATTTTTACAAAACCTTTGGATTTCACTCGTTTTTGTTTCATTCGTAGTGAAATAGGGGTTATGCATCCTCATGGCTTAAATTGAGGGGGAGTTTTTGAAACTTGGGAAGTCTATGTGTGAATCTGAAATTAAAATAATATGAGCATAGTATTTCATACATATATGACTTTGTGATTCCTTTTACATGCTGAAAGTTCTTACTACATTACTAGTGTTATACATTTTGTAGTTTTTGCCATGTCTAGTAATTGGAATAATTACTTACACTAAATCTGGTCATGGTCGAACTTTCTTGCTGTTTTGAACTTGTTGCATGCTCACAAATGCTTTTAATCATTAAAAATTCATCAAGTAATCAACTCACATGTTGAGTTTTTATGAACAAATATAAATTGAGAAAAGATCAAGAGAATATGCATGCATCGCACTTCTTCTTTTGAGATGGCTTGTCATTGCACTTAGATATGAACTTGGAAGAAGTTGTGTATGACTAAAACCATGTCCTTAAGCTTCTGATTGTCAAATGACATAGGCTTGGCTTGGTTGGTTAGAATAAGGTAGATGCGCATATAATCTCTTGCAAATATCATATGGTCTAAATTTATGCTTTGAAAAATGATAAAATGCAGCAACTAGTGTCATGCTTTCAGGTTTTGAAATAGTTAAGGTTGTGAGATCATGACTTGCTTAAATTGACAAATTACATTTGATCTCTAGCATGGCTTACACTACCTTATGTATTTCATTTATGTGATAATGTAAGGTACTTGATAGTATAACTTGGATGAGCTTTGTTTATATGTATATGTTATAATATGCTCATAACAACTAAAGTTGGAGAGAGAATATGACTTGTTGAATACATTGTCAAAGGGGGAGAGATAAGCGAAAAGAAAGAGAATAAGGAGAGATAATAAAGGGGGAGAGATAATGACAAGATAATAATGACAAGATAATATGGGATAATTTTTCTTCTCATTTTACTTTTGATTTACAAAGGGGGAGAAATTGCTTTCAAAACTTTTGTGTGAATAAGCCAATGTTCGGATTTTAAATGGTGTTGCCAATGCATTCATCAAGGGGGATATTGTAAGACCTATATGTGCTGAATACATTGGCTTGTAGTGAATACACTTGGCTTTGATGATAAAAGTTTTAAATATCACCAAAACACCTTTTTGTCAAGGTCTGACTCTAGCTCTGAGCTAGAGCAAGGTCCGATCATAGGTCCGACTTGTTTTGGGTAGCTCCGGCTACATTAGATGCTAGGTCTGACTTCTTGGTAAGGTCCGACTAGCTTTGGTTAGCTCCGGTGAGCTTTATCAATAGCTCCGGCATGTCTTTGTTAGCTCCGGCATGTCTTTGATAGCTCCGGCATATACTTGATAGCTCTGGCATGCTTTTACTAAGCTCCGACGTACTAGTTTTTGGTAAGCTCCGGTGCTAGGATCTACTAGTTTTGGAAAGCTCCGGCGCTAGGTTCTACTAGCTTTTGTTAGCTCCGGCTCAAGCTCCGGGTTGCTCTGGCAAGGTCCGGAACTTGACCTAAGTGCTTCTGCTTTTCATTTGCAATGTTTCGTACTTGCTTTACATTGTTGGAAAGATTGCTTAGTATTCATTTGCTAAGTTTTTGGTGCGTTTTGGATGATATGGTTGACATTGTTTCTACTGTGTTTTGCAACATGCTTATGTGAGGTTCTCACGTAGGGTGTTGTGTTCGGAACTAACTTGAGTCAAGTCGAGGACTTGGGCTCGTATGGATTGTTTGTTTGTTCATGTGCAGGTGTTGCTTGAGTTCAAGTCATGGCTGGTGATAGGATCCATTGGACTAGTCTCAGGAGGAGATGAGGTTCCAACAACCAAGTTCGGGAGGAACTGTGGTTGAGCGGGTCAGGAGGTCGCGCAGGATGATTGAATCAAGGGCAGTTCATATGAAGGTCGAAGGAAGGTGTTTGCACGTATGCATGAGGTGCATGACGTGGCAATATGCTTCTAGAGACGGTTTATGGAAGGAATATCTGATCGGAAGGATCGGATCGTATCGGTTGAAGACTTAGGCTGCTAGCCGAGTCGGTTATGGCTCGGTATGGAAATATCGAGTTGGTTATGTTAGGATTTCGTGTGGGTCACGAATTTGAGTTGTTTAGGAATGTGGGATACGTTCCTAAGGTGTTTGGAAGTCTTAAGATTGCTTCTATCTGCGTATAGAAGAGTCCTATGCAGTTATGGAAAGTTCCGATTGTGATCGGATTGGGATTGGAGTCCTAGTTGAGTTTGGGATGGCCTAAGGGGTGGTTATATAAGCGAGGGAAGGCCAAAGTTCGTGGAGACGACTTTGGGGGCTGTTCCTCTTGTGTTCTATTGAATACAATTTATAGTTTGAAGGAACTTTTGTGCCTTGTTCGTCCGACTTTTCCAGACTAGTTTTACTCGTCGAGTTTCTGGACAGCACTACCTTTCGTTGGTGGTTTTATCATAACTCGAGTTTTACAGATCCAATTGACGTGATTCTTTTTGGGTTGTCTTCACAACTTGATTGTCTATCATCTGTCAAAATTTCACGGTCATTAGATTTGTGGTTTTTGATCTACACGAGTTTCTTTGCAGCATTCCAGAAACTGTTTTTCTCGGGTAGGTCAGATTGACCATAGTCTGATCTTTCGATCATAACTTGAGTTTTTCTCGACGGATTTGAGTAACTCTTTTTGTGTTGTCTTCGTGACTTGATTCTCTCTGATATCTATCAATTTTGTCACGGTGAAACACATTTATATTAGTCTCATACACAATTTCTTTAACAGATCGTTTTTCTACCGAAGGGATTAGGGTTTTATTGTTTCCACTGCGTAAGATTTTTAAATCTACTATTCACCCCCCCCTCTGGTAGCTTTTCATGTGCTCTTCGATCCTACACTGAATAGAAACAAAGTTAAGTATATTAAAAGATGGCCACTGGTTCTAGAAATTTTACAGAGGACACTAGGCACTATGGGTGAGGGTCTAGCTAAAATTGGGCTAAGTTCATGGAAGTCTCTGTTGTATAAAATTCAATGTATATAAACCCTTCCCAGAATTTTCATGGGCAATCTGGGACTTTAAAATGGCCAAAAGTTGGTGTTCTGCTTAGAGGAGGTCAAGCGTGACTCAACAAAATTGGTTTCACAATTTTCTAAGCATTATACTGTGAGATATTGAATTTAGAAGTTTAGACAATTTGCTGAAATGTCTCTGGACATTTTGGAATTTTTAGGTACATAGAGATTGGAAACACCATTTGGCTATTCAAATGAACTCAAATGGACGTGAAATTTTTATTGTAACTCAAGGGTATTATTTGGAATGAAGTGAACAAATTTTGAGAATTTTTGAATGAATGGAGCACCAGTAATTAATTCCAATAGCATTTTTTTTATAGAATTATTGAGAAACATTTATGGATTTTCATACAGATCCAGGTGCACCATTTGAAAGTACAGATCATCTTCATTCTAACAAATTTTATTTGGGAATATCTGGACAAGTATGCTAAGAGATATGGATTTTCAAAGTTGGAGCAAAATCTGGAATTAAATTCTAATTGGAAAAGTTTGAATAATGGCTGGGCCCACAGGTTTAAAATGGACCAATCGGGTTTTAAGCCACACGGGGCAATAGATTTAACAGGCATAGCCACATTTGATCACCTAGCCGCAGAAGATCCGGGGCGCAAACCGTAGAGGCTGATGACCGGGCCCCTCCGGGTCTTCTTCAACCTTGCGCCAACGACGCTGACGCACGGCGCGCGGGGCGCCCGGCAGCGGCCACTCGCCGCAGCCCGTTCCAGGGCATGGCGGCACTCAACCATCACCGCCCACACCTAAAATCCGATGAGGAACTCGGTGGTGCAGCCCTTGATGGCGATAGGTGGCCGGAAAAGGCGTTGCGACAACGGCAGGCGGAACTAGGGTTCCGGTGAAGTCGGTCGGGCCCTACGGTGGATTATTTCGCACGGGAAAACTTCAGAAAGCTTCTTGGAACTGTGGAGAACATGATTCTGGACATAAGAAGGAGAGAAAAGCTTTGGAACAAGGTGGGCGACGATGAACCGATGAGGTGAAAAAATGGCAGTTGGGAAAACTCATAGCCCGGATTGGTTATTCGATGAAACTCGATGATTCTTCTTCGAGGTGATACGCCTGGATTTGTAGAAGATAAAGCCTCACGTCCACGAAAAATTGTTACAGATAGAAAACGAATTTAATCAGAGACCTAGCTAAGTTCATACACGATGCTCGCCGGAATAAATGGAAATACAGAGGCTATGGTCCATGGCATGGGCTCAAATTTTATCAGCAGCTAGTACATGCATAGGCGAACCTTTTTGCTTCAACGAGCTGGGCGAGATAGGGCTTGTACTGCCGGGTTGACAGTGGAGCAGAGGAGCAGCCGGGAAGAACAGAGGATGGTGGCCACGTTTCAGTTTCTGGAGCTTCGAGGTGGCTCAACTGCACAAGAAAAATGATTTTACATGTGTGCAAGACATTTGTCAGGAAGTAGAGGCAAAGAAAACTGACCAAAACCGATTGTACCCGATTGATTTCGGCTAGAAAATGAAGAACACGGGGTTGTTCGAGTTTTTTGGTCAAAAACGAAAGCAGAGCAAACTGTGTCACCTCTGGGGTTTAGATGAGGATGGATGAGAGGCTAGGGACTTGCTGTATGCAGCTGGAGTGGAGCAGGTAGGCAAGCAGCTCTATGGCAATTTGTATGCCATGAGGTGTCTCCTGGAAAGAAAGAACATGGCACATCTTAGAATGACAGGTGGGTCCTACTTGCTCTCCCTAATCCACATCAATTCTACCACCTAATTCTGTCCAAAAATTTGCTAGATATTTGTGAGAAGGCTAGATTAATTATGGACAATTTGATTCTTAATTCAGATTGTTGATCTGACAAAGTTTCATTTGAATTCAGACTTGAATTTGAATTTGAGATGAATTCAATGTGGCTATTGAATTAAATAGCAAACTTGCTCAAAAATTATGAAAGTTTGCAGGGAGTCATTTGAATTATTTGGAATGCAATGGTCAACTCAAATCTTCATGTTAACTTCACTTGAACAGTAGCTAAGTTTTTTTTTTTGAATTCCCTCTTTTGGAGTTTGAATTAATTTGTTTTTCTCATTTCCTTTTTATTTCTTTTTATCATTCAAAATTTTTAGTCCTAACTGAAGTTTGCATTATGGAAATTAGGGCTTTTACAATAATAGGAAATTGCCTTATCAGGGATAGCCGCATGGAAGCAATGTCCGTCCTCGCTATGCACCACCTGCTGCACCATATTACAACCCGTCTGCTACTGCATATCGTCCTGCTTATCCACCACGACCGCAACAGCCAATGCAGCAATGTCCGCTCATGCAAACACCTCGCTTACCTATGCAGTCTGCGCCACGCCCAAATATGCCTGTTTATGCAAAAAACCAACCTCGACCTAACTTTGTTGGCATCACTGGTGGAAAGACTTGCTATGTCTGTGGTCAGACAAGACATTTTGCTCACCAATGCCCAAGATCAGGTCAGGGTCAGATGAACAATGTTCCAAGACATAATCCAACGACCAATGGAGGAGCAACTCAAGGCAACCATGGACCACAAAATTTCACTCATGGCAAGGTGAACCATGTATCTACAGAAGAGGCTCAGCAAGCTGAAGATGTTGTGATTGGTATGTTTCTCGCGAACTCCAACCCCGCGACTATATTATTTGATTCGGAAGCATCCCATTCATTCATCTCATCAAAGTATGTTGCCAAGCATAGCATGCCTATATCATACCTGAAGTTTACCTTGTTGGTTAAATCTCATAGAGGAGAGATGAGGACAAATATAGTATGTCCAAAAGTAAGTATTCCCGTAAGGGGGGTAGAATTCATTGCCAACCTTATAGTCCTAAAATTCGCAAGCCTTGGACATCATCCTCTGAATAAATTTGATAAGAAAGCACAACGGGGTGATTCAGTGTGCTACTCGAACAGTGCAATTGACAAACGAAGAAGGAATCAGTAGAGTTTAAGGCAGTTCAGTCAATGACCGAGAAGGTAATGGCAAATCATGCTGAAGGAGTAACTTTGGAGGAAATTTTGATTGTTTGCGAGTATCCAGATGTGTTTCCTGAGGAATTGCCAGGTATGTCGCCTGATCGTGAAATCGAGTTCGTCATTGATTTAATACCAGGAACTGCACCTATAGTAAAGAGGCCATATAGGATGCCTCCTAAGGAATTAGCAGAGCTCAAGAAGAAAATTCAAGAGCAGTTAGAGAAGGGTTTTATATTCCCAAGCTCATTGCCATGGGTAGCCCCAGTGCTTTTCCTAGATAAGAAGGATGGATCCTAGAGAATATGTGTAGATTACCGATCTCTCAATAAGGTGACAATCAAGAATAAGTACACACTGCCCCACATTGAAGATCTGTTCGACCAAATGAAGGGAGCCAAAATATTCTCTAAGATTGATATTTGGTCGGGATATTTCCATATGAAGACTAGACTATCAGACATACCAAAAATAGCTTTTGGAACACGATATGTATCTTATGAGTATACAATCATGTCATTTGGATTGACTAATGCACCCGCGTACTTTATGTACCTTATGAATAAGGTTTTCATGGAGTATTTGTACAAGTTCGTGGTAGTGTTCATTGATGACATTATGATCTACTCGAAGAGTGAAGAGTAGCACAAAGAGCATTTAATGCTGACATTGCAGAAATTGCGAGAGCACCAGTTGTATGCCAAGTTTAATAAGTGCCAATTCTGGTTGAGGGAGATATCATTCCTAGGCCATATCATATCTGGCGGAGGAGTGTCAGTTGACCCAAGAAAGGTTAGAGATGTGTTAAAGTGGGAACCGCCACAAAATGTGAAGGCAATCAGGAGTTTTCTTGGAATGGATGGATATTACCGTTTGGTGATCAAGGACCTTTCAAGATAGCAAAGCCCATGACTGAGCTGTTAATGAAGGAAAAGCCTTTCAAGAGGACTCAAGCTTGTCAAGACGGTTTTGTGGAGCCAAAAAATAGATTAACAACTGCACCTCTGCTGGTATTGCCAGATCTAAGCAAGAGCTTTGATATCTTTTGCGATGCATCAAGACAAGGACTTGGTTGTGTATTGATGCATGAGGGTCGAGTAGTAGCTTATGCATCCAGACGAAAGAAACACAAGTAGAATTATCCTACGCATGATCTCGAACTTGCAGCCGTAGTGCATGCTTTGAAGATTTGGTGACATTACGTTCTTGGTCTTAGATGTTAGACCTACACAGATCATAATAGTCTCAAGTACATATTCACACAAATGGATCTGAATTTGAGACAACGTAAGTGGTTGGAACTTATTAAGGACTTTGATGTGGGAATCAACTATCATCTAGGGAAAGCCAACATAGTGGTTGATGCCTTGAGTCCAAAGGGAGCAAGCCACCAACTTACCATCGGGGAGTTGCCACCCAAGCTATGCAAGAAGTTTGAACGATTGAACCTTGGATTTGTAAATGAGATGGGGGCAATGGAAGTAAATCCAACCTTGGAACAAGAAATAAGAGAAGGTCAGACCAAGGATAAGGAAATGAAAGAAATCAAGGAAAGGATCAAGCAAGGGAGAGAATTCAGATTTGATGAAGATGACCAAGTTACCCTATAGCTTGGGAAACAGATTGTTGTGCCTAGTGACAAGAGTCTTCGGCAGTTGATATTGAAGGAGGCACATGACTCGCTTTGCTCTATCCATCCCGGCTCTACAAAAATGTAAAAGGACCTAAAGACGTGCTACTAGTGGGATGGTATGAAAAGGGACATAGCAGTTTATGTTGCACCATGTGATGTATGCCAACGAGTCAAAGCTGAACATCAAAGGCCAGCCGGAATATTACAGCCATTGAAGATTCCAGAATGGAAGTGGGAAGAGGTTGGTATAGATTTCGTAGTTGGTTTGCCTCGCACTTCAGCAGGATATGATTCAATATGGGTTATTGTAGATCGATTGACGAATTCAGCGCATTTCATTCTGGTCAAGACTACCTATAGTGGAGCCAAGTTGGCAAAATTGTATGTGGGAAGAATAGTGTTTTTACACGAAGTGCCCAAGAAGATAGTGTCCAATAGAGGTTCTCAGTTTACCACAAGGGTCTGACAAAAGCTGCATGAATCAATGGGGACTCAATTGAATTTCAATTTTGCCTATCACCCTCAAATGGATGGACAGATCGAGAGGACAAATCAGATTTTGGAAGACATGCTAAGAGCTTGTGCGCTAAAGTATGGAGGAAGCTAAGATAAAAGTATGCCATATGATGAGTTTTCCTACAACAACAGTTATCAAGAATGCTTGAAGATGTCACCATATGAAGCATTGTATGGGAGAAGGTGTAGGACACCCTCGTTTTGGAATGAGACAGGTGAGACTCAAGTATTTGGATCTGATGTGATCCAGGAAGCCGAAAAGCAAGTTCAGACTATTTGCAAGAACTTAAGGGTTGCTCAGTCAAGACAGAAAGGTTACACAGATAACAGATGAAGAAGCTTATCTTTTGAGGTGGGAGACTTTGTATACCTCAAAGTGTCACCTATGCGAGGTCATAAGAGGTTTAACGTCACATGCAAGTTGGCACCTCGCTATATTGGACCATTCAAGATTTTGGACACATGGGGAGAAGTAGCCTATAAACTGGAGATGCCCGCACACCTTTCTGATGTCCGTGACGTGTTTCTTGTTTCTCAGCTCTAAAAGTGCCTGAGGGTACCAGAAGAGCAAGTACCAATGGAAGAATTGGAGCTTGAGGAAGATTTGACCTATGCAAAGCAGCCTGTCAAAATTTTGGACACCAAGGAGAGGGTCATAAGGAACAAGGTGATTCGATGGTGCAAATTGCAATGGAAGCATGATACAGGATCGAAAGCAACTTGGGAGCGAGAGGATGATCTCAAGAAGGAATTTCCCTATATCTTTCCTTTTGCATTGAATCTCGAGGGTGAGATTCATTTTAAGGGGTTAGGTTTGTAACACCCTCATTTTCATGCATAATGCATTGCATACATCCTCATGCATGTTTAACATTAAGCCATGTAAAAGGGAACCAGATTAAAATGAATTTAGGCTTAATCTTGAAGTTCAGTCTATGAGAGTGCGGACTTGTCCGGTCTGAACCCCGGACTAGTCCGGTATTCCCTTTAGAAGTGCGGACTAGTCCTTTATCACCACGGACTAGTCCTATCAGCCATACTGGACCATAATGAACTAGTCCTTTATGACACTGGACTAGTCCGGTTAGCCTTTCTGTAACACTTCAGACTTGTTCAAAAACACCTAATTAATTCTGATCCAACCCCGGACTTGTCTGGTATCAACACAGGACTAGTCCGAAGACCCTTACTGTACGAGAACAGACTTGTCCGGTCCTAAATGCGGACTAGTTCGGCCTACTGAATTCAACTCGAATTCTGTTATTTCTCCATGATTTGTTTTTTGGGTAATTGCCTAATTTGGGCCGAAGAACTTCGTGCCCAACCTCATAGGAGCCCATGTTGACCCCACCTTAGGCCCTACACGCCCTCCACCGAATTCTATTTGGAATTCACCCTAAAACCCTAATTCTCCACCCCTATATAAATAACCCAATACCCCAACCCCTCTCCATCGAGTTGAAAACCCCATGCTGCCACTTCCGCATTGTGCCGTCGTGAAGATCAGGTCTAGAAGCAAGGAGGAGGGCAGAAACACGAAGAAGGACCGATCAAGATAAATCTTCATCAATTCTTTGACAATTGACATTCTTCATCCAAGTTCTTCATCAACTCATCTCCATCAAGCCCTAATCACCAAGATTCAAAGTCTCATGCCCAAACCTTGATTTTTGGATCTTTAAACACGTGGTATACCATCTACATTCTATTTTCTACGTAAATTCAACCCCAATTCTCTCAGATCAGAAAAACCCTAATTTTGCAGTTTGTGTAGTGCGTACTAGTCCGACCCTTGTATACGGACTAGTCCGGCCTCTGAATCTGAACTGTGCTGAATTAATTCCAAATCAACTCAAATCAGTTCCAAACTTGTTGAAAACTATTAGAACTAGTTAGTAAACATTATTAGCAACTCGTTAACAAGTTTTACCCCACAATTGTATTAATCATGCATATTGAGTACTATATGAGCATTATTTGATTGAATTATGTGTTTTGCATGTTTGTCGCTCGGAATAGAAGGAATTGTCGTAAAGAGTGCTTTCGAGGACCCGCAGAACCAGAGTTTCAAAGCCTTCTACCCAACTCAAGCTCAGGAGCAAGGCAAGTGTCCTTGACCATATTGATCATATTTTATAGGTTTTGTTTTCAAAATTGCATGCTTGTGTCAAAATTGATGGGAAAACCCAATTGCATCGCTTGGACACTATGTAGAGACTCGGGAAGGGTAATTTGCACTTTTTGCTTCGCAATACTAAATTGTATTTGGGAAACACTCATACTACTTAATTATGAATTTTGAACATGTGAATGATGAGAATTGATATTAATTGCCCTTTAGCAACATGGTGCCTAGGGATCTAAGCAAGTTGGTAATGTGGAATGGGTTGGACTGTTTTGGTGGTTTTTCCTGCTTTAGATCTAAGGACCGATTCATGGATCGACCATCTAGCATTTACAGTGCCACCACAGGGCCAAGTATGGGTGCGACTTAGCTGACTAATTAGTGAATTGCCAGTGCTGTTTGGACCATTAAGAATGCTCGGGGAACGGGTAGTCGGATTGGGTTTATAGAGATTTGAGGGACTGCCATGGGATCCGAATGGATCAAGAGTGGGCCCTTGGTTGATGTGCTCAGTTGGAGACATCACCACTGGTGAAACCTCAGTGGGGTCTAAATAGGCTATTAATCACTTTGTAAAGGCTATTTTGTGATCTCTTGGCCAAACACCTAAGGAAGTGTGAGACAGCATAATTGAGATTCCGTAGTCATCAAAAGGTGATGAAATCACGAACTTGTGGGTAAAGTGGTATGACCTCTACATAGTGTGTTTAAAACTATCATGATAGTCGTGCTCCCAGTTATGAACAACCTGGACCCTCACATGATTAGATTATGGACATTAATATGGTTTAATGGCCGGAATGGAATTAGGAATTGGCATTGGTTATTTAAATGGCTTTGGTATATGGAATTGATGAAAACAAGAGAAATGAGCAGTTGTGAGTTGTTTATGGTTTATTATTGCTGGAATTAGTTATTTAAGTTGAAATTGATGTTATTTGGGTTATCTGGGAAGGACCACACTTAATAATGACATAATTGCATTTTCAACTGCTCAATTAGCCTCTTTATATTATCATTCCTTGTTTAAGCTACATGTCATACTTTCCCACACTTGCTGAGTACGATATGTGCTCACCCTTGCTATTCCCCCAATAAATTCAGACGCAGACGAAAATATGGTGTACCAGTAGGTTTTTGAGGAGTACTAGGCGCGCATATTACCGTCAAACTTGCTCTTGGAGTTTGGAGTCATTAGTGTTTAGTTTTTCCGCTGTAGTTTCATTAGATCTTGAATCAAGAATATTTGGTTTGTAATAAGGTACTATTATTAGTATTATTATTTGGGACATGGTTTATATCTGTTTATCAATTGTGAATCACTTGTGTATGTGTGTTAAACATCCTAGACACACATATGCACTACGCTTGGTTCATTTTTGGAACCGAGTGTCACACTGGCCTTGTCTATAAATGGACCCATCCGCCACCGTTACAAAGGATCCCAAATCTACGCATTCACGCATTACACACCAACAATACAACTTCACCGTGGAGTATTGTATTACACTCTTGTAGCCCGAACCATGTAAAAATCACAGTCGCAAAATCTCATACGCACAATCCCTCGATAGAGGACTAAGCCCTGCGATCAAAGAACCTTTGCGGGCTGCACCATAGCAGATACAGGGGGAAGTGTCACAATAACACTTCGACAGTATGGCTTCATATTCCTACTTGTATTTGTGACTTTATTCTTAATAAATATGTTATCTTTTGTATTCTTTTATTCATATACTTGGATGAAGCATTTCTTGTTTGATTGTGGATTCCATGTATGTGGCAGGAGTAGTATTTATGATTATGCTATACACTCTCATTATATAATCATAAAGAGTACAAACCCCACTATAGTCTAAATAGTTATGACATGATAATGTTAATATGAATGGCTTATACTATGTTTCAACATTGGTTCAACGATGTTTAGGTTAGTCATTGCCTTAGGATGGCTTGTGCTGCAGCTGTTAATGTATTTACTTAACATGCTAGCATGGTGTTAGGATAGTTAAGTAGCATTGGATGTCTCATAGACCCACAGAATGAAGATGTAGGCAGTAGGTGGTGACATACCTATCTGTCCTTGTAATCCTCCACATTCGGCTATTCCACATGCTCTTTGTGGGAGTCGTCCTAGTGTTGCTAGGGGTAAACCTATTCCCGATATGTTGAACAACTTAGCATGAGAGTTCACCATTGATATGATCATTAGTAACTAACTTAGGCTATGTATACGTATACTAGAAGCATAGTAGGAGTATCTACCTAACTCTTAGCCTAATCCCTCTTTGACCCATTTATCCCCCTTATAATAGGATACTCTTGTGTGTGTCACACTACCTCCACATATCTCTTACCCATCCTCACTATAACCCTACCTAGACCAACCAATCCCTTCCATTCGATGATTGCTATGCTTCCACCTAGCCTTCCTTCGGGAGAATATAAATGTCCCCCTTCGAATACTCTTTTAAGGGAAAATGATACATCGATAGTTTCCGTGCGCTTGAGGATTTTTATCTATGACATAAGAAACATCAACAAGCATTTCTGGCGCCGTTGCCGGGGAAGGCAACTGAAGTATTGCATCATTAAGTGAATAGGATAGGACACTGGGTAAGTTTTAGTACGATAACCCTTTTTTTCGCATTTTATGTGAAAATAGGGTAGTGTATGTCTAGTTTCCGATTGCCAGCAAACATTGTTTCCGTTCTCCCTTATTGGGAGGGCAAATCAATGGTTCTAAGCAAACCAAAGTGTTGTAGACACTTGGGAGAAGTGTTCTACGACATTCCTCGCAGAGTTCTTTCTGTTACCCTACGTGGCAGAATTTCCAGCTTCTAGCAAGATGCTAATGAGTCTATTCCCGAGGCCTGTGAAAGGCATCAGGAGTACAACCTGGCCTGTCCCCACCATGGGATGGGCGAATTGCTAATTATCTAAAACATCTACAATGGGTTGAACCCTTCCACCCGTGACTATGTTGATGTTGCTGCTGGAGGTGCCTTCTTCTCATTGACGGTGCCCAGGGCCAAAGACATAATTGAGAAGATGGTGACAAACATGGGTTGGAGCTACGAGCATCTCCATACCCATCAGCGAGGCATGCACACCTTGAAGGAGGTGGAGATGACCGCTACGAAATTGGACCTTCTCATGAAGAAGATAGATGGATAAGCCAATGTTGATGTATGTGGCAATGCCTATATCCTAGACTCTCACGTCACATGTGAAGTCTATGGCAACACAGGCCATTTGGGCAACGACTGCCCAGAAACCCGTGAGGATGCCCTATATGTAGCCAACAAAGGGAACAACAATGGCTATCGTCCAGGATGTCAAGGGTGGGGCCAACCGCACCCATTATTTGAAGGAGGGTACAACAGCAATGGCAACAATGGAAATCAACACAACATTAGAGATCTTGCCATTAGTCAATTGAAGATCAATGATGCATTGTCCAAGAAGCTTTCGGCTAATGAAAAAACCCTAGAGAGCATAAATTCCCAGATTGAAGGACTATCTTTGGCCTTCAAGAATCAGCTGAGCTTCAACAAGATGTTGAAAACTCAGTTGGCTCAACTGGCAGCTGCTGTCCCACCAGTGGAGAATGACAAGATGCTAGTACAGCTTGAATCTCCCGTGAAAAATGTCAGCATGATTTCTCTACAGGAAGGCAACTAGCGGAAGGACCTTCGATGTCCTACAATATCTTTCCCAATTGGGGCTCACCACTTTGAGAGGGCACTTTGTTACCTTGGAGCAGGTGTGACTGTGATGCCCAAGCTAGTTTTCGACCAGCTGAACACCAAGGAACTTACTCCAACACCAATGTAGCTCCAACTGGCTGACCCTTTTAGTCTCTTATCTGGTGGGTATTACTGAAGACGTTCCAGTGAAAATCCAAAATCGCCTCATAACCATGGAATTCATGGTGCTCTACATGGAGGTTGAGGAGGATATGCCACTCATTCTTGGGCGACCATTCCATAGCACCGCAAAGGCTTGCATAGATGTGGGAGCCAAAGAAATCCATTTCAATATCAATAGCAAGGAGAAGTTTAACTTTCGCCCAAAGTTGGAGCAATGCTCCATGATCCGTATCAAGTATGGGCCGAATGCTAAACACATTTAAGAGTCGATGTCAGGCCTCCAAAGGTTGACCCGCTCATTGCATTCATGAGGAAATTGATCTATGCAGAGAACCCGTCTTATCGTCCACGCTGACACCCCAAGAAGATGGAGAAGTTCGGGCCTCCCCAAAGGCCCAAGTACACCAAGCCGCTAAAGAAGCAATGGCGGAAGAAGCAATACAAGTCGTCCAAGCCCATCCCTCTAGGCCCGAATGTCAAGAAATGAAGAAGGAGGAATGTCCATCTCATCGGATGGTGGTGAGACCTAGCCAATAAGTTAAATTGGTACTTATCTTTCCTTTGATTTTTCTTTTCTCTTCATTTGTTTTTTCCCACTTAGTTTGATTTTTCCCATTGCATATTTGAGTTTTCTTAACAAGTTGAGAATCTTATATTCTCAACTATTATTTTTATTTCTTTATTTTTCACAAAAAGAAAATTGTTAGGTTTGAAAAAAGGGTTTTTATTCGGAAAATAATTTTTCTGTGCTGCAAATGTGACATTTCACCAACGTGCTAATTCTATAGCCACTGGGGAGACACCTGCCAAAAGCGAGAACAAGGGGCCTACTTTTCAGTTCGGCTAACCCCCCTGTTCGACCGACTAGGGGAAAGGGCCATTTTGGCTCTCTCTCCTCCAATAGCTACATTTGATTCCCCTATGACCGTTGGGGAGTGTACACTATAAATGGTGGCCATGAGGAGCACTCCTCTTCACAATTCACCTCATTCCACACCTCCCCAAAGTCACTCTTGGTCACATTGTTTTTCTTGCTCTTCATTGAAGCACTCTTGCTCAAATCCAACCGAAAAAGATTTACTTTTGTTTGCATTTGCAATTTGCTCTCAAGTTCTTCAAGGAAAAATTTGCTAGGGGTTTTGCTTTCACTAACATCACCTCTTTCGAGTTTTTGCTTTGTTGTGTTCTTGCTTTTTGTGGCCATGAAAGAAATGAAGAGGTTGTTTGGGAAGAAGAAGGAGGCTGCAAGCTAAAGCCATGGTGGAGACTCAAGTGCACGTCCCTCTTCTATTGCTACACCATGTTCACGAAGAAGTGTATGTGACGACACTCACATGGGTGAGAGGAGCGACCCGCATCAACTTCTCCATGGCGACGACCTTGACATACAAAGTGATGTTTAAGATCAAACACACAAGCTCCTCCAGGATCGTGAGTTTTCTCATACGAAAGCTTATGATCCGGATTTGATCTCCAAAATAGTTATGGATTCCGAACTCTTTTCCATTTGGCATACACTAGGATGGGGAAATTTTGCTCACATAGAGGAAAGAGGTTCACTTCTTCTATCCATGTAATTCCTTTGCACCCTTAAAATAGGATTTGATGGTATTTCTTTTAGATTATTTCAAAAAGAATACAACATCCTATGGAAAAAATTAAGTGAAATCATAGGCTTCCATAAATGTTGTTTGCTAGATTTAGACACTTTGCCTAAGTTTAACAAACAAAGTTTTTGACATGAATTGACTAGTGAGGTCAGATGTAGTGCTACTAGGAATAGCCACTTGCACAATCCTACTTTACGCTTGATTCATAGATGGGTGGCCTTGACTATGTTCTCTAGAGGAGATTGTAAGTGCATCTAGGATATGCCTTGTGGGTTTTGGCTAATTGATGACAAACATATGAGATCCTAATGAAACTACTGAGATTATTGCATGACAAACAAGTGAAACATTTCGGTGCACACAAAAAGGTGAAAAATGAAGTGGTGTTCAAAGAGAAATACTTTGATGAAGCTTGGAAGACCAAAATAGATGTTGAATGTATAGGGAGTGTATGAAAGACACACTCCAAGAGCTCACAACTTTGCGCGAGGGTAAGGGATTAAAATTTACCTAACTTTCACAAAGCACCGGACTAGTCCGATCATGGACCGGACTAGTCCGTTCAACTTTCTGGAATCCCACTCACAAGGAGACCGGACTAGTCCGTGCATCTATCGGACTAGTCTGTTGATGTTTCTAGAGTCTCTCATACTGAGGGACCGGACTAGTCCGATCATGGACCGGACTAGTCTGTTGAACTTTCTGGAATCTCCCATTCGTGGAGATCGGACTAGTCAGCGGACTAGTCCGATGAACTTTCTGGAGTCATCTTCACACAGCACCGGACTAGTCCGAGGTTGGACCGGACTAGTCCGGCAGACTTTCTGGACTTCAAAACACATTGAGACCGGACAAGTCCGGACTTGCACCGGACTAGTCCGGTGTTAGGGTTTTTCAACGGCTAGCTTTTGGAAACCCTATAAATAGAGAGTCCACGACTTTCCTATGAACATACACGTCGAATATTGATCAAAGAGCAAACCCTAGCGCCGCCACCTCGTCCCAAGAGCCCAAAACACATATCCCCACACATCTAAATTCAAAAAGAGTGAAATCAATTGAACACTTGGATTCGGGATTGGGAGATCGTCATTCTTTCATTGCGAGCTCTTGGGGTATGATCTTTCTACACTCATACTTTGCATTGTAATACTTTTGAGTGTATTTGATCACTTTTTCATTGTAATTCTCATGGGAGCCGTCAACGTGTGAGGTTGCCCCACAAACTTGGTGATTACCCGTGATAGTGGAATCAAGTCGGCCTTCGTGGTGACTTGAGGAGGGAAAGGGTTGGAGACCCGGCTCTGTGTGAGCTTCCTCAACGAGGACGTAGATCTCGTGGTGAGATCGAACCTCGGGGAAAATTCATGTGCCTTGTGTCTCATTTACTTTAAATTTTGTTCATTAGATCATTTGAGTGCTAAACTTCAACATAAGGCAATTAGAAGTTACACGTGCATTCTTATATTAATCTCAAGTACAAATATCAGTTGTTCTCAATTCCGCTGCTAAAGAAATTTAATTTCCCAATTAACACCTGATCAACACACATAATTTTTGCACACCAGACTAGTCCGGCCAACCAAGTTTTGACGATTCTATTAAGTGTGCAGGAAATTCAAAAGGCCTATTCACCCCCCCCCCCCTCTAGGCCACATTCAATTGGTATCAGAGCAAGGTTCTCCACCAACGAGACTCACATCTCGGAGAGATCAATGGCCTCTGAGAAGAACAACGATATATCGAAGATGAACATTAATGAGGAGGAATAAGAAACTAAAGCTTTTGATGTGCTGAAAGAGAGCCCACACGATGATGAAGAAGTGTGACAATTGAAGGCACTTCTGAGAAAGAAACTGCTAGGACAAAAAGGAAAGGAAGAAGAGAAGACGACGGGGAGTGGTCATCACGACTACTCCCGACAGCCTTACAACTACAACCGTCTCAACTCCAACAACCATTATCTTTCCATTCCTATGGGAAAACCTCCATAGTTTGACGGAAGCGACTATACAATGTGGAAGTACAACATGAAGATGCATCTAATATCCCTAAATCCTAATCTATGGCACATCATTTGCACTGCCATAGATATCCCGGACACGGATGAAGAACTCACCCCAGAACAAGAACAAGAGATTCACAGAAATGCACAAGCCGTCGCCGTGATCACATCATCATTAAGCAGAGAGGAATTCACCAAGATTGATGGATTAGAAAGTGCAAAGGAAATATGGGATACACTTAAGACGGCTCACGAGAGAAATAGATCGGTTCGTGAAGCAAAAATCGAAATGCTTGAAGGGGAGTTGGGGAGATTCGCTACTGAAGAAGGCGAATCACCTCAAGACATGTACAATCGGATGAAGGCAATCATCAACAAGTTACGTGCCTATGGAAGTAAGAAATGGACGGATCACGAGGTAGTCAAGAGAATGATTAGAGCCTTCATGCCAAGAAATGTCACACTTTGCTCAATGATTAGAGAAAGCCCCGGTTTTCACAAATTGACCCCCGATGAGTTGTTGGGGAAGATCATAAATCATGAGATGATGGATAAAGAGGCAAAATACGTCAAAGACTTGGCTGAACTCACTTCCTCCAAAAGGAAAGAGGTCGCTCTCAAAGCTACATGCCGACCCAAACTCAAAGAAGCTCGTGAAGATCAAGACGATGGGCACACAAGTGACGAGAGCACCGATCTTGATGATGAGGAAATGGTACTCTTTATCAAGAAGTTCAAGCGAATGATGGAAAGAAGACACGGCAACAACTCAAATGAAGGAAAAAGCAAGGACAAAGGAAAATCCAAGGCTCGACGCACTTGCTACAACTGCGGAGAGTATGGTCACTTCATGATGGACTGCCCCTATGAAGAAAACAAAAAGAAAAAGGAAACAAAATATCAAGAAAAGAAAAATTTCAGAAAAAGAAGACAAAACCATCAAGCTCACATTGGCAAGGAGTGGGACTCAAACGACGAGTCCTCCTCCGATGAAGAAGAAGAGATGGCCACTATTGCAATCAAGAAACCTACTATGAAGGCCACACTCTTTCCAAACATGGGAGGACGGGACATGAACAACCACACTTGCCTTATGGCTAAGGAAGGCAAGAAAAAGGCTTACTCCTCCGGCGGAACAAAATGGGTACTTGATAGCGGATGCACAAATCACATGACCAGAGAGAGAAGCATGTTTGTGGAGTACGAGTACAACAAGGATCCAGGTGAAGGCATATACTTCGGAGACAACAGCCAAGGAAAGGTCCTTGGTAGCGGTAACATTGAAATATCCTCTCAACATACCTTATCAAATGTTTGACACGTAGATTCTCTAGATTATAACCTTTTGTCAATATCCAAACTATGCGACAAAGGTTACAACTGCTTATTCACTAATGAGGGTGTGACTGTTTTTAGAAGAAGCGATGGCTCGATTGCATTCAAGGGAATGTTGAAGGGCAAGCTTTATCTAGTTGACTTCAAGAAAGATAAAGCCGAACTCAACACTTGCTTGGTTGCTAAGACCAACATGGGATGGCTGTGGCATAGACGGCTAGCCCAGGTTGGGATGAGAAATCTGCAGAAACTTCTAAAAGGTGGTCACATCCGTGGTCTTAAGGATGTGGTTTTTGAAAAGGACAGGCCGTGCAGCGCTTGTCAAGCAGGAAAACAAGTCGGAGCACCACACCCCGCCAAGAATGTGATGACTACCGCAAGACCGCTGGAACTTCTCCACATGGATCTTTTTGGTCCAGTCTCGTACATCAGCATCGGTGGTAACAAATACGGTTTAGTAATTGTTGATGATTTTTCAAGATTTACCTGGGTATTTTTCTTGTATGATAAATCAAAAACTCAGGGGATCCTCAAGAAGTTCTTAAAAAGAGCTCAGAACGAATTCTCATCAACCATAAAGAACATCAAAAGTGACAACGAGACAGAATTCAAGAATCTCCAAGTTGAAGAGTTTCTCGATGAAGAAGGGATAAAGCATGAATTCTCAGCACCCTACTCCCCTCAACAAAATGGAGTGGCCGAAAGGAAGAACAGAACATTAATCGAAATGGCGAGAACTATGTTGGATGAATACAAGACATTAGATCGGTTTTGGGCAGAAGCGGTGAACACCGCTTGCCATGCCACTAATCGACTGTACCTCCATCGACTACTGAAGAAAACTCCATATGAGCTCCTTACCGGTAAAAAGCCAAATGTTTCTTATTTTAAAGTTTTTGGTTGCAAATGTTTTAATCTGAACAAGAAACAGAGGGCCTCGAAGTTCGCTTCAAAGTCCCATGAAGGATTCTTGCTCGGTTATGAATCGAATGCCTACGCCTATCGTATCTTCAACAAGGTGTCCGACCTTGTTGAAGTAGCAGGTGACGTAGTGTTCGATGAATCTAACGGCTCACAAGTGGAGCAAGTTGATAAGTGTGTGCTAGATGAAGAGGAAGCTCCATATGAAGCACTGAAGAAAATGAGACTTGGCGATATCTTACCACAAGAGCAAACATTCGACTCAAATGCACAAGATGAACTTCAACACGGAGGCAATGATCAAGGGGGAGCCCTTGCACAAGATCAAGAGGAGGAAGGTCAAGAAGATCAGGATCATCATGGAAGCAATGATCTAGGGGGAGACAATGTACATGAAGATAATGTAGAACAAGCAACTACACAAGCTCCACACCCAAGAGTACACCAGAGCGTGCAAACGGACCGCCCTGTCAACAACATCATTGGAGATATTGCAAAGGGAGTAACTACTAGATCTCGAGTTGCAAATTTTTGTGAATCCTACTCTTTTGTGTCTTTTCTAGAACTATACAGGGTAGAAGAAGCCTTAGGGGATCCAGACTGGGTGATTGCAATGCAAGAGGAGCTGAACAACTTCAAGAGAAATGAAGTATGGGAGCTAGTGGAGAGACCAAAGGCGAACATAGTTGGAACTAAATGGGTCTTTCGGAACAATCAAGATGAACATGGAGTAGTAACAAGAAACAAGGCAAGACTGGTGGCCAAAGGTTATTCTCAGGTCGAAGCGCTTTCTTAAACGGCCCAATCAAGGAGGAAGTTTATGTGGAGCAGCCACCAGGATTCGAAGACCCAAAGTATCCCAACCATGTCTACAAACTGCGTAAGGCTCTCTATGGCCTCAAACAAGCTCCTCGAGCTTGGTATGAGTGTCTTAGAGATTTTCTAATTCAGAATGGATTCAAAATTGGTAAAGCTGACTATACACTTTTCACTAAACGTTGTGATGATCATTTATTTGTGTGTCAAATTTACATTGATGATATTATCTTTGGATCAACTAACAAATCCTTCTGTGAAGAGTTTAGCAAAATTATGACAGGTAGGTTCGAGATGTCAATGATGGGCGAATTAAAGTTCTTCTTGGGATTCCAAGTGAAGCAACTAAGAGAAGGTACATTTATAAGCCAGACCAAATATACACAAGACATTCTCAAGAAATTCAATATGGACAAAGACAAGCCCATCAAGACACCCATGGCCACTAATGGACATATCGACCTCAATGAAGACAGTCCAAATGTAGATCAAAAGGTATATCGGTCCATGATTGGCTCTTTACTTTATTTATGTGCATCTAGGCCAGATATTATGCTTAGTGTTTGCTTGTGTGCAAGGTTTCAAGCTGCACGTAAAGAGTGTCATTTAGTTGCTGTAAAAAGAATCCTAAGGTACCTTGTGCACACACACCCAACTTGGGCCTTTGGTATCCCAAAGGATCCAAATTTAACTTGATAGGATATTCCGATGCCGACTATGCAGGATGCAAAGTCGATAGAAAGAGAACGTCAGGGACTTCTCAGTTTCTTGGTAGGTCCCTGGTATCTTGGTCATCTAAAAAGCAAAACTCCATTGCCCTTTCCACCGCAGAAGCAGAATATATTGCAGCTGGTAGCTGTTGCGCCCAATTACTTTGGATGCGGCAAACCCTTAGGGACTACGGCTACAATCTTAATCATATTCCACTTCTATGTGACAATGAAAGTGCTATAAAAATTGCACACAACCCAGTAGAGCACTCAAGAACTAAGCACATAGATATCCGTCATCATTTTCTTAGAGATCATTCATTAAAAGGTGACATTGCTATTTCACATGTTAGAACTGAAAAACAACTTGCAGATATTTTTACCATACCATTGGATGAGAAAAGGTTTTGTGAACTTAGGAATGAACTTAATATTCTTGACTCTCGAAATGTGGCTTGAAACGTTGCACATCTGGTTGATACTTCAAATGTTACATTTTATTGCTAAAACTGCCCCTCACCTCCTTTTTCTCCTAAGAAAACTTTTTTTAATGAAGAAATCTTGGAATTTATAACCATGTTTTTGTGTTGATTGCTTTCTGGTCATAATCACCAAGATTATTTGCAAAACTTGTCCTTGGATCACTATTAGTTATCTCCAAATACTTAGGTTGTCCAGTAGCACCGGACTAGTCAGGTTTGCCACCGGACTAGTCCGGATAATCCCTCTTCCTAGGGTTTCCAGGGACACCGGACTAGTCCGCCCTCAGACCGGACTAGTCTAGTCGGCTGCCTATATAAGCAGTTGGCCCGTTTCAAATCTCCCTCCACTTGACCTAAACCCTCACCTCTCAAACCCTAGCCTCCAAAAGGTGATTTTTGAGTTGAGCCCTCAAAATCCATGCTCTCTCCGTGGGAAACTCTCCCCTCGACGAGTTGGTACTCCTCTCCAAACTCATCCGGACAGATTTGCGCTCCTTCAATGTGAATCCTCAAATCTCGGTAAATTTCTCCCTAAAATCAAACTCTCAACTTTTCTAGTTCTAGCCTATTTCTCTTGATTCCAAGGAAGTACATTAGCTTCAGAGATGTATTCCTTTCACCTTCATACTCATTTGCATCCTAGATAGAAGTTGTGATTCTAGATTTTTTAGGGTTCTTGTGCCAGGCCGGACTAGTCCGGCTCCCAGGTACGGACTAATCCGGTACACCGGACTAGTCCGCACTCTAAAACCGGACAAGTCTGGTCTCTGACACTTGAATACTCACATCACCTTCATTCTCAGTTAATTCTCATCTAAATCATGAACTCCTTGTTAGGCATGATGTCTTCAAGCTCAGATGACAGCTCCTTCCATGTTGATGAAGAAGTTGAGCGCGAAATGGTGAAGAGAGCCAAGGAGACGTACATGAAGAAAAGGCATGATGTAAATGTGCACTCTCCACCCTCCGACGACAACTTGCCCAAAAAAAGGAGGGTAGTTGTGAAGAAGGCCCAAGGAAAGGCCGGTGAGAGCTCCTCAGAGCCAAAGAGGACTCTCAACAAGGGAAAAGGGCTTGCTAGTGGTCCCATTGGACCCTTGAAAATGAAGAACCCAAGTCACCGCAACAGGCAGCGCTCAAGCAAGGATTTCACTGGGAAAGGGGGTGAGCTTGCCGACAGCTTCAGGCAGGTTAATGTGTATGCTCAACCTCGGCAATGCTCAGACCCAAGATTTTGGAGCAACTTCCATGCCGACTACTATGAGCATGTGTACATGAAGATGAAGAATCCCATTGTGAAGAGTCAATGGGTGAACATTGGGTACATGCAGTCAAATAAGTATCCTGCTTTCCATGAGGTGGTTGAGTCCCTGGAGAGGCACGGGCTGAAGGAACTGTTCTCCTTTGAGAATGACTGGAACAATGAGGTGATCGCCCAATTCTACTCTACCCTCTACTTTGCTCGGGGTGATGGAGACAGTCTTACTTGGATGACCCATGGTTCCAAGTATAGTGTCACTTATGATGAGTTTGCAAGGATTCTCCACCTTGAGCATACCCTGGATCATGATCTAGTCATCCACAATTTGCAACCCCTGGAGAAGGATGAGCTCACATTTATCTATGACACAAGAATGCCGTATGTTGCTCCCACTATCAAATATTTGAAGCCCTTCTATGTGGTCCTCAATAGAATTTTGAGGAAGACAATAGCCCCAAAAGATGGAGATGCGGGGACTATTCAAGGAACTTTGAGGACCCTAATGAAGGTCATTGGTGGGAGAAGACCGTTAAATGTCTTTGAATACATCTACAATGACATTATGAACATCTCAATCACTCCAAACAGATCTTGCGGGTATGCCCCGTACATCATGTACATGATTGAGAAGGTGACTGGACTTGAGTTCGTCAAGGATGTTCACCATACGGGGATGAAACCGCAAAAGCCCACCGAGTACACTCTACCTTCGGCTCCCGATGCACCTCCCTCCCCTGAAGCTGAGAGGAGGACTAAACAGGCTCGGGATGTAAATGCAACAAGATCCTCAGCTGCTCCTCCTAGCTCTGCACCCGCTCATGAACCCTCCGGTGGTGTGCTCAAAATGCTCACCTCTATCTTTGCCTGCTGCCGCAAGATTGAAGTCAGGCAGAAGAAGCATCAACAATATGTCAATGCCAACATCAAAGCAATCTGCGACAAGCTGGAGATTGAGCCAGTGGGATCCCCGCCTACCTTCGAGGACTCTGAGGAAGAGTCCGCTCCGGCGAATGATGATGATGGTGGTGAAGATGAGGACTGGACCGGGACGGAGGAAGAGAGTGGCGATGAGTGATTCCCCTCAATTTTTCCCTTTTTGGTGCCTTGATGCCAAAAGGGGAGAGATTGAGACTAGGAGAGGTTAAGACTAATAGTTTGAGAGTAGTTGGTGTCTTTTTGTTTTTGTGATCAAGGACATGTGTACTTAATTTTAAAACCTTGTAATGCACTATTTCTTCTCTTATGTGTGATGCTTATTGTTGCTTGGATGATTATCTTTATACTAATTGTTGATTATCTTTACTTCATCACACCTTGTTGATCACACACTTGTTAGGCACCCCACCATAAGGTGTGTGCATATGTGAGAAGTTTTTTTGTGGACTTATCATTATTCTCATATGTGCACACCTTATGAAAATCAAGATTTTATTCTCAATTGTGATATCTCAAATGGTTGTCATCAATCACCAAAAAGGGGGAGATTGTAAGTGCATCTAGGATATCCCTTGTGGATTTTGGCTAATTGATGACAAACATATGAGATCCTAATGAAACTACTGAGATGATTGCAGGACAAACAAGTGAAACATTTCGGTGCACACAAAAAGGTGAAAAATGAAGTGGTGTTCAAAGAGAAATACTTTGATGAAGCTTGGAAGACCAAAATAGATTTTGAATGTATAGGGAGTGTATCAAAGACACACTCCAAGAGCTCACAACTTTGCGCGAGGGTCAGGGATTAAAATTGACCTAACTTTCACAAAGCACCGGATTAGTCCGTTCAACTTTCTGGAGTCCCACTCACAAGGAGACCAGACTAGTCCGTGCATCTACCGGACTAGTCCGTTGATGTTTCTGGAGTCTCTCATACTGAGGGACCGGACTAGTCCGATCATGGACCGGACTAGTCCGTTGAACTTTTTGGAATCTCCCATTCGTGGAGATCGGACTAGTCAGCGGACTAGTCCGATGAACTTTCTGGAGTCATCTTCACACAGCACCGGACTAGTCCGAGGTTGGACCGGACTAGTCCGGCAGACTTTCTGGACTTCAAAACACATTGAGACCGGACAAGTCCGGACTTGCACCGGACTAGTCCGGTGTTATGATTTTTCAACGGCTAGCTTTTGGAAACCCTATAAATAGAGAGTCCACAACTTTCCTATGAACATACACGTCGAATATTGATCAAAGAGCAAACCCTAGCGCCGCCACCTCGTCCCAAGAGCCCAAAACACATATCCCCACACATCTAAAGTTCAAAAAGAGTGAAATCAATTGAACACTTGGATTCGGGATTGGGAGATCGTCATTCTTTCATTGCGAGCTCTTGGGGTTTGACCTTTCTACACTCATACTCTGCATTGTAATACTTTTGAGTGTATTTGATCACTTTTTGATTGTAATTCTCGTGAAAGCCCTCAACGTGTGAGGATTCCCCACAAACTTGGTGAGTACCCGTGATAGTGGAATCAAGTCGGCCTTCGTGGTGACTTGAGGAGGGAAAGGGTTGGAGACCCGACTCTGTGTGAGCTTCCTCAACGACGACGTAGATCTCGTGATGAGATCGAACCTCGGGAAAAATTCGTGTGTCTTGTGTCTCATTTACTTTAAATTTTGTTCATTAGATCATTTGAGTGCTAAACTTCAACATATGGCAATTAGAAGTTACACCTGCACTCTTATATTAATCTCAAGTACAAATATCAGTTGTTCTCAATTCCGCTACTAAAGAAATTTAATTTCCCAATTAACACCTGATCAACACACATAATTTTTGCACACCGGACTAGTCCACCCACACAACCGGACTAGTCCGGCCAACCAAGTTTTGATGATTCTATTAAGTGTGCAGGAAATTCAAAAGGCCTATTCACCCCCCTCTAGACCACATTCAGAGATATTACAACAGTGTGTGATGATGAGCTGGAAATTTTATTTGCCAAGATTAAAAAGATAAAAGTTGCTCCAGTTATTGCCATGATGACACAATGGTTAGATTACATTTCAAGGACATGGCCAATAGAACGCACTTCATTGATTACCCATTTTAGTATTGAAGAGCACGTGTAAATCTACCAGAGGGGGGTGAATGGTAGATTAAAACTTTTCAGCTGAAGCAACAAAACACCCCTCGGCAGAAAACTGATCTGTTAAAGAAACCATATGTGCAACTAATCTAAACGTGTTCAACTGTGACAAAACTAGTATATATTGTATAGAATCAAGTCACGAAGACATCACAACAAGAATTACAAAAATCCGTCGAGAGAAACACAAGTTACGATCGAAAGATCGAACAAAGGTCAATCTGTCCTGCCCGAGAAAAAACAGTTCTGGAACACTGCAAAGAAACTCGTGTACATCAGAAATAACAAATACAATAATCGTGAAATTTTGAAAGATGATAGAAAATCAACTTGTGTAGACAACCCAAAAAGAATCACGTCAATCGGATATGTAACACTCGAGTTATGATAAAACCTCCAAAGCAAGATAATGTTGTGCAGAAACTCAACGAGAAAGACTTGAAGAAAACAAGTTGGACGAACAAGGTACAAAAGTTCCTTTCAACTAGAACTTTTATTCAATAGAACACAAGAGGAACATCCCAAAAGTCATCTACCACGAGCTCTGGCCTCCCTTGCTTATATAACCAGCCCTTAGGCAAACCCAATTCTAACTAGGACTCTAATCCTACTCAATTCACGAATCGGAACATTCCATAACTGCTAAAGACTCTTGTATACGCAGATAGAAGCAATCTTAAGACTTCCAAACATCTTAGGAACATATCTCACATTCCTAAAATTACTCAAATTCATGACCCACACGAGATCCTATCATAACCAACTCAAATCTTTCCATATTTGAGTCAAACACGACTCAATCGCAGCCTGAGTCCATAACCTTGTCGGTTGGACTTTTCCGACCAATTCTTTATGTCCACATCTCTTCATCACGCCTTGGAACTATGTATCCACGTCCATGCACTCCTTGCACATGTGCAAACATCTTCCAACGATGTCCACGATACCTTCATATGCATTGTTCTTGATTCAAACATGATGCGCAACCTCCCAATCAAATCAACCACAATTCCTCCTGAACTTGGTTGTTGATCCTCATCTTCTCCCTAAGACTAGATCAATAGATCCCATCACCAGCCATGTCTTGAACTCAAACAAAACTTGCACATGAATAAAGAACCGATACATCCGAGCACAAGTCCTCGACTTTACTCTCATTAGTTCCGAAACCACAACACCTTACATGAGAACCTCACATAATTAGTTGCAAACCATAGGAAATTGATAACATCAATTACCCCCAAAACACTCCAAAAACTTAGTAAAAGAATACTAAGCAAACTTTCCATAGATGTAAAGTAAGTTCGAATCAATTCAATGTAAAAGCAGAACCATTGCAAACTAGCTCCGAACCTTGCCAAAACTAATCGTATCTTGAGTTGGAGCTTACCAAAGGTAGCAGGACCTAGCACTGGAGCTTACCAAAGCTAGTCGGACCTAGCGTCGGAGCTAACCAAAGCTAGTCGGACCTAGCGTTGGACCTTGATAAAAAGGTGTTTTGGTAGTATTCAAAACTTTTATCGCCATAGCCAATGTATTCAGCACACATAGGTCTCACACCCATATTGCTGCTAGGGTAGGAGCACTAGTATATACTTCATTTGAATATATGGAAAGTGAACTAGAATTAATTAATGAAAATTTTCTATTCATCCACTATTCACCTTGCATATATATATATATATATATATATATATATATATATATATATATATATATATATATATATATATATATATACAAAGTAGAGTAGATTTGCTTTCAAATAAAATAAAAGATTTTTGGTAAGAATGGTTTAGAATTCACATAGATGTAATCATGAATAGTTGCTCTTTTTTAATTTTCCTAAGTCCCTAGTTTACAACTTACTACTCTCCAAAATATTGCTTTCACTGGCTAAGAAATACTTTTGCCTTGATTTAGAAATTGTGGGTAGCAAAAGCTTATCCAATTCTAAGTTGTTGTGAGATATGATATAGTGATAGGGCTGCTATTTCTAGTTTGAAGGTGAAGCTTAGATTTATGGAGAAATTCTAAAAAGTTTTGTGTTACTCTCATTTAATTGGAAATACCTACCAAAGCCATATGATATTTTTACATTGATAGACCTTATGCATATGCTATTTGTCTTTACAATGAGCCTAGTCAAACTATTATAAACCTATGTGAGAATTCATTCATTTCTTTTTGAATTCAAGACTTCACTTGCACATGGTATACTTCTACACTAGAAGTAAGCAATGTTCCATCATACCATCATTTCACAATAAAAAGAGAAACTCCATATCCTTCATGCTTAGTACTCTCTCCAAGTTTATTGCATAAAAAGGGAGTAGAAGACATGGCTACAAGAAAAATAAAAATAAAATGCATGCTTACATCATAAGCATGAGAAGAAAAATAAAGAGAAAGAAAAGTAGCCATGTCTCATCCCTACAAAATAAGAGAGTCTACACATATAGGAGTCATCTCAAACATTAACATCCACTTCCACTCCATCACACATGCACAAGTCTTGAATCAAATAGTTTTGAATTGATTTCTCCTCCAGGTAGTCTTGGAACTCCGTGATCCATTCATCGGGATCCCCCTGAGCTATTGGATATTGGGCATCGGGTTGAACGAAGTCCATTGTGATGCATATGATCCTTGGCGGGTGTTGACGCCTGTTATATACCAATTTCACCCGTCAATAACTCAATTATGTGAAGGAATTACCATTTCTTGCACACATCACCTTTCTATTTAACATATTTCCAGTTGTCCTTGGAGAAATAGTGCATGCAGAAAATTATTGAAGGAAATGAGGTAAAAGAGGAGGAGCAATCCTATAAAATATCATCCAAGCCAATCATGCACTGAAATGTGGCACCACATGGATCAAATGACCCACAACAGAAGTGTCTGAGGCCACCTAATGGTGTAGCACCCATATCAATGGATGGGACCCACCTGGCAGTGACTAGGAGAAAGCACACGCGAAACGGTGCAAAGACCAGGTCAGCTGACCCCCTAGTCGGCCGACTTGGTCCTGACGCCAAACTCGATCAATCACCACGTGTTGGCTCCTCCTGGCTTCCTGAAGATGATGGTGGCTGATTCGTGCGCATTTGGTGGCGAGAACCGACCCTTGTCCACCTATAAATTGGACCCCCTAGAACACAACCTAGAACTCAACATTATTGTCGTGGTACTCCCTAACATCACCTGAAGCTGTTGGTGGGGGAATTGCAAGGGTAAGCACAAGTCTTACTCAACAAGTGTGGGAAAATATGAAATGTAATTTAAACAAGGAATGATAATAAATAATGGTTACTTGTTGAAAAGTATATTTAAGACGTGTAAAAAGCATCCTACGATGTTTATGTCAATTAATCCCATCATATCCCAAATAATTACCAATTATAGTCCAACACCATCATTTACTATCATATCACATCCATCAATATTTATCCTCCATATACCAGATTTTTACCATAATCATCAACCATGTCCATTTATCACAACCCAATCCCTAACCAAAACCAAAACATCCCAAAAACCAAGTTCCACTCTGATCATGTAGGTCATCCAGGTGCCCATAACCGGGAGCACGGCTATCATGATAGTTTATAACACTTTGTGGAGGTTGTACCACTTTACCCACAAGTTCGTGATTTCGTCAACCGTCAACGACTAAAGAACCTCCATTATGCCAAATACACTGCCATTGGTGTATGGCCAAGAGATCATAAAATAGTCTTTACAAAGTGATTACCAGCATGCTTGAACCCACTGAGATTTCACCGGTGGTGATGCCTCCAACCGAGCACATCCAACCAAGGGGCCCCTCTTGTGCCGTTTGGATCCCAGGGTAGTCCCACCATTATTGCAAACCCAATCCGACTCCCACTCCCCAAGCATTCCCAATGATCTGAACGATACTGGCAATGCACTAAATAGTAGGCTTAGTTGCACCCACAGTTGACTTTGTGATGGCACTATAGTCCTGGCGTATTCTCACATGAACCGGTCCTTAGATCCAAGGCAAGCAAAACCACCATATCTTCCAACCCAATCCACAAACCATGCTTGCTTAGATCTCCCAAGTCCCATGTTACCAATTAACCACGTTCGTAAATTCTCATCATCCATAAGTTCATTAATTCATAACTAAGACATTTGGTTGTTTTCCTATCCCAATTAATTAGAGTGAAGAGAAAAGGTAAAAATACCCTTCCCGACTCTACAATATATTCCAAGCGACAAGGATGGTCAAACAGGGCTAGTAAACATCTAGCATGGGTTTCCCATCATTTTGACACAAGCATGCAGTTTTGCAAACAAAACATTTCAAAACAGGATCAAAATGATCAAGGGCACTTGCCTTGCTCTTGAGACTGGTTTGGATCAGAAACTTCAAAATTTTGGTGCTGCAGGTCCTCAAAAGCACCCTCTAGAGCGTTTCCTTCTATTCCATGCAACAAACATACAAAACAAACATTACAATCAATAGATGCTCACATAGTATTTAATATGCCATGGTATGCATGAATTATGCAATTATGATGTAATACATGTTGTTAGGTTACTATTGTTGCTTACTAATTGGTTACACTTAGGGTTTACATGTTAGAACAAGTTCCAATTCATTTTGGAAAACATTAAAGAAGTTTAAAAATTCTGAGATTTGGGAGACCGGACTAGTCCGCACCATGGCCGGACATGTCCGCTCTGGAACAGAGAGTTAGACGGACTAGTCAGCATTGGACCGCACTAGTCCGCTAAGATTATGGTTTTAGTGAATTTCCAACTAGAGTATAGTTTGAGTTGAGTATGCGACCATAATTTACGTAGAAAAGATGGATCTAAGGTATTTACCATGAATTCAAGGGTTCAAAGGTTGAAGACTAGAATTTGATGTCTAGATCGATGGAGACGATGAATTGGCGAAGAAAGATGTTGATGTTGAAGAGTCAATGAAAAAAAATCGCAACAGTGACGACGATCTCGATTGATCCTCCTTCTTCCTTCTCCTCCTATTCCCCTTCCTTCTTTCTCCCTTCAAGAGCGGCGACTATGAAGAGAGCAGGCACTGAGATTCGTCTAATGTGGCAAAGGGGTAAAGGGTGGGTGGTGGGGTGTTTATATAGGAGGAGAGGTGGTAGGGTTAGGGTAGAATCCTGTGAGACCAATGTGTGCTGAATACATTGCCTTGTACTGAATACGTTGGCTTTGTCAATAAAAGTTTTGAATGTTGCGGTAACATCTTTTTAGCAAGGTCAGACTCTAGCTCCGAGCTTCTGCAAGGTCCGACATAAGGTCCGACTTACTTTGTCTAGGTCCGACATGTTTTTTGGTAGCTCCGGTGAGCTTTGTCTTTAGCTTCGGCATGTCTTTGACAGCTCTGGCATGTCTTTGTTAAGCTCCGATATGTTTTGCTAAGTCCGACTTATGTTGGTTAGCTCCGACATGTTTTTCTAGCTCCAACTTTTGGGATAACTAGTTCCGACTAGTTTTGGTTAGCTCCAGCGCTAGGTCAGACTAGCTTTGGTAAGCTCCGGCACTAGGTTGTACTAGCTTTGGTATGCTCTGGCGCTAGGTTGTACTAGCTTTGGTAAGCTCCAGCGTTAGGTTGTACTAGCTTTGGTAAGCTCCAGCTCAAGCTCCGGTTAGCTTTGGCAAGGTTCGGAGCTTGATCGTAATGTTTCAAATTTTCATGTGAAATGTTTCGAACATGCTTTACACTTATGGGGAGGTTGCTTAGTATTCTTTTACTATGTTTTTGGTGTGTTTTGGTGGTTAAGGCTTATATCATTTTGATGTGCTTTGCAACATGCTTATGTGAGGTGCTCACGTAAGGTGTTGTGTTCGGAACTGACTTGAGTCAAGTCGCGGACTTGGGCTCGTATGAATTAGTTGTTTATTCATGTGCAGGTGTTGCTTGAGTTCAAGACATGGCTGGTGACGGGATCCATTGAACTAGTCTTAGGGAGAAGATGAGATTCAACAACCAAGTTCGGAAGGAATTGTGGTTGAGTTGATCAAGAGGTTGCGCAACATGTTTGAATCAAGAACAATGCATGTGAAGGTATCGTGGACTTCATTGGAAGATGTTTTCATGTGTGCAAGGAGTGTATGAACGTGGCTACATGGTTCCAAGGCATGATGAAGAGATGTGTACGTAAAAAAATTGGTCGGAAAGGTCCAACCGACTAGGTTATGGACTCAGGCTGCGGTTGAGTTGGGTTCGACTCAAATATGGAAAGATATGAGTTGGTTATGTTAGGATTTCATGTGGGACACGAATTTGGGTTGTTTTAGAAATGTGGGATACATTCCTAAGGTGTTTGGAAGTCTTAAGATTGCTTCTATCTGCGTATAAAAGAGCCCTAAGCATTTATGGAAAGTTTTGATTCGTGATCTGAGTAGGATTAGGGTCCTAGTTAAGATTGGGTTGGCCTAAGGGCTGGTTATATAAGCAAGGGAGGCCAAAGCTCGTGGGGCACGACTTTTGGGCTGTTCCTCTTGTGTTCTATTAATAAAATTTGTAGTTTGAAGGAACTTTTGTGCCTTGTTCGTCCGACTTGTTCCAGACAAGTTTTACTCATCGAGTTTCTGGACAGCGCTACCTTTCGTTGGTGGTTTAATCATAACTCGAGTTTTACAGATCTAATTGACGTGATTCTTTTTGGGTTGTCTTTAAAACTTGATTATCTATCATCTGTCAAAATTTCACGATCATTGGATTTGTGTTTTCTGATCTACACGAGTTTCTTTGCAGCGTTCCAGAACGGTTTTTCTCGGGTAGGACAGATTGACCTTTGTTCGATCTTTCAATCATAACTTGAGTTTCACTCAACGGATTTGAGTGATTCTTTTTGTTTTTTCTTCGTGATTTGATCCTCTCTGATATATATCACTTTTGTCATGGATAAACACGTTTAGATTAGTTTCACACATGATTTCTCTAACAGATCATTTTTCTGCAGAAGGGGTTGGGATTTAATTTTTTCCACTGCATAAGATTTTTAAATCTACCGTTCACCCCCCTCTGGTAGATTTTCACGTGCCCTTTGATCCTACAATTGGTATCAGAGCCACGGTGCTCTAATCATTGTGATTTGCACGTGTTTTTGACTAATCATCATGGAGAAATACTCTGCCAAACCTTGTGTGTTTGCTGGTATTGATTTTCAGGTTTGGAAGGCACGCATGGAGGCTTTCATCCAGGCGAAAGGCTTTGCAATATGGGAGAAGGTGTACAAGCCTTACGAAGTGCCGTCAAATGATCAAGTTACAGCTACAAATCTGAGAGATGTCAACAACAACAACAAGGCTCGAAACTTGATCATACAAGGATTAACTCAAAGCGACTTCGACCGTATTGCACACCTCCGGTCTGCATACGAAGTGTGGAAAGAACTTTGTGACTACCGTGAAGGTTCCAACACGATCAAGGAGGTAAGGCAAGACATGATCAAGAAAGAATACATGCGCTTCGAGATGCAACCCGGTAAGTCCATCGATGATCTCTTTGCTCGCTTTAACAAAATTCTCAGTAACTTGCGTAGTGTCAACGTTAATTTTTCTGATGCTGAAAATGCTAGGCAACTTCTTAGTGCATTAGACATGTCAATCTGGGAGATAAAAGTTACATCTATTCGTGAATCTACTGTCATGAGTACACTTACTTTATATGTGCTTTACTCTAAACTCAAAACTCATGAAATTGACATCTTATCACGTAAGAACCCAAATAAGTCTATTGCATTTGTCTCACAACGTGATATGCCTAGCTCCGGCCAATCATCATCTTGCAATACTCTTGATTTGTTGTCCTCACTAACCCTGGAGCAGATCGAGGAATTTCCACAGGAGGAGCTAGCACTTATCTCTACTAGGTTCTCAAAAGAATTGCAAAAGTTGAGAACTAGAAGGAGAGGAAGCTTCGGACCTCAACGATGCTTCAAATGTGGTAAGACAGGACACTTTCGTACAAAATGCCCTAACCTTTAAGGTTCTACTTCCTGAGAAGAAAAACAATCAAGGACGAAGCACTCCTCAACAAATGATAAGAAGAAGAAGAAGGGCTTTACAGGTCACCAACTGGTGAACAGTTTTATCTCCGCACTCCAGGAACTTGGCTCAAGCGACGTGGACATTGGAAGTGACGAAGATGAAGATGGTTTTGCCAACTTATGCTTCATGGCGGGCAAAACAAGATCAAGATGAAGTCAGGAGGATGCAGAACACAACACTGACGACGATGAGGTATGTTCTACCTGTAATGAAATGTGTGATGCAATTTCTCGTGCAACTATTGTTGTTAAGAAAAAAGGATAAACAGCTTAGGGATAATGCTGCTAAAATTGAATCACTAGAATCTGAAATCAACCATTTGAAAACCTTGATTCGTAGTGATGATTCTTGTCCCTCGTGTGATTTAATCTATGAACAATTGTCCACATTAAGAACTGCACATTCCTCTACTCTAGATAGACTTGAACTTGAAATTGAAAAGAATAAAAAGCTTGCTAAAATTGATTTGCATTGTTCTAGTTGTGATGATCTTGAAAAGAAACTAAAAGATGCTATGAATAAAATTTTAATATTGAATAATGCTTTACGTTCTCATGAAGTTAAATATTGTTCCAATTGCAAATTAAAAGGAAAAACTTCATGTGAAAATTGCCTTGAGCTGTCCAATAAACTTGATAACATGCATAGGACATTAGATCGGTTTTGTAATGGGAATAAAAACCTAAACTTGCTGCTGAATTCTTTCAGGTATTACAATAATAAAACTGGTTTAGGTTTTGATTCTCAAGCTCATGCTAAGGCACATCCACCTAAAATGTAAAGTCATTAGGAAGTGATTTGATTCAAACATTTCCTAAACAAAAAGAAGTGGTTTTCAAATCTGCAGGAGTGTTGTCTCATTCGGTTTCAAATAAAAATGTTGCTTGCTCATCTAGACATGAACACAAAGTTAAATTTCATTGTACCTACTGTGGTAGAGATGGTCATGTCATAGATTTTTGTTATAGACTAGCTAAACAACAGAAAAGGGAAAGAATGATTGCTAGATCTCATAACTTTCATGCAAAATTTGCTGCACATAATAAACTGAATGCGAGGAACATGCAACCTGCTGTTATGAGTCAAAAACATTCAAAGTTTACCTCCGAAACTTCTGTTTTTGCCTCCTGAGCTACTAATTTTTGTGCTACACAAATAACACCTTATAGGTCAGTAGTTAAGAACAAAAAATCTCAAACTTTGACTCATAAACCTGCTGTTTTATCTCAGCTTTCACGTGTTTTTCCTGCTGCACGTCGTGTGACTCAGTACTGGATTCCTAAATGCCTTTTGACTAACCCCAGTATTTAGTCATCGACGTATTGTGCTTCTATGTAGGTTATACATTTGAGGAAGGAGAACATTTGGATTATGGATTCAGGTTGCTCGCGCCACATGACCGGTAACAAAGATTGGTTCTCCTCCCTCTCTTGTGTCACATGTAGAGAATGTTACTTTTGCCGATAATTCTTCAATTCCTATAATTGCTAAGGGTTTGGTTAGAGTAAATGATCACTACACTTTGATGGATGTGGCACTTGTCAAAAATTTGAAATACAACTTTCTTTCTGTTTCACAATTGCTAGATGAAAATCTGGAAATTATTTTCAATAAAAACTGCTGCAAAGTTGTAGGTTCAAATAGTGAGCTTATTTTTAACATGTCTCGGTTTGGGAGAGTTTTTAAAGCTGATTTTGATATGTCTTCCTCTAAGCATAGGTGTCTAGTTGCTAATGATTCAAAGGACTTATATTTTTGGCATCATAGACTTGGCCACATAGGCTTTGATCACCTAACGTGTGGTAGTGCTCTTGATCGCATACGTGGGCTGTCTAAGCTTAAAGGGGACAAAGAAATTGTGTGCTCTTCTTGTAGAGAAGCTAAGATGGTTGCAGATTCACATACTCCTCTCACAATGATCATGACAACTGAACCGGGTCAACTTTTGCACCTTGACACCGTAGGACCTTCACGTGTTCAATCCTTCGGAGGTAAATGGTATGTTCTTGTTATTGTTGATGCTTATTCTAGATTCTCTTGGGTTTACTTTATGGCGTCTAAAAATGAAGCTTTTAGTCACTTTAGAACTTTATTTCTTAGATTATCAATTGATCACCCAGGATCTTCAAAAGCAATTAGAAGTGGTAACGGAACTAAATTTAAAAATCAATCTTTTGATCACTTTTGTGCTGAAAATGGAATAGATCATCAATTTACTTCATCATATATACCTTAACAAAATGGTGTTGTAGAAAGAAAGAACAGAACCTTAGTTGAGATGGCTAGGATTATGCTTGATGAATATCAAACTCCTAGGAAATTTTGGGCTGATGCGATTGCAACCGCTTGTTATGTCTCAAATCGTGTTTTCTTGCGCGCTAAGCAAGGTAAAACACCATTTGAGCTCCGGTTTGGACATAGACCTAGTGTTACGCACTTTCGGGTCTTTGGTTGCAAATGCTTTGTTAAGAAACATGGTAATCATGATAAATTTGAACCTAGATCCATTGATGGCATGTTTCTTGGTTATCCATCTCATACTACAGGCTATCGTGTGCTTTTACTTGACACTAACAAAATTGTGGAGACTTGTGAAGTGTCTTTTGATGAAGCTAGCCCAGGTACTAGCTCAAACATTGCAGGTCCAGATCCATATCCGCAGGGGGAGAGCATTTTCATTGAAGATGAGGAAGAATTGGAGCTGCTGCCAGAAAATTCAGCGGCTAAAGACTTTGGTTCAGATCCGGATGTTAATTCTCAACCAGCACCAACAACCATCAGTGCTGATTCAGATCATCCTCAAGTCACAAGCTCATCGATTTGTGATGAACATGAAGAAGTAGAAGCTTGTGAGACATTTGTTCCCCTACGGTTTTACAAAGATCATCCCCCGCAACAGATTATTGGAAGCTTGCATGAACGAGTTACACGGTCCAGGTTTTGCGATCCAAACTCTCATGCTCATTCTGCTTTTGTTGCTTCTTTTGAACCCAAAGATATATCACATGCACTCACTAATGAATCTTGGATTATTGCCATGCAAGAAGAGTTAGAAAATTTTGAATGAAATAATGTTTGGAAACTCGTACCTCCACCTCAAGGTCACACTCTAATTGGAACTAAATGGGTGTTCAAAAATAAATAAAGTGAGGATGGGGTTGTGATTAGGAATAAGGCTAGGTTGGTTGATCAAGGTTTCACTCAAGTTGAAGGTCTAAATTTTGATGAAACTTTTGCTCCTGTTGCTAGATTAGAAGCCATAAGAATTTTGTTAGCTTTTGCTTCATCTAAAAGTTTTAAGCTATATCAAATGGATGTTAAAAGTGCTTTTCTTAATGGCTACATAGATGAGGAGGTTTATGTCAAACAACCATCAGGTTTTGAAAATCTAGATTTTCCTAATCATGTTTACAAACTGTCCAAAGCCTTCTACGGTCTCAAACAAGCCCCTAGAGCATGGTATGATAGGTTAAAAACATTCTTACTTGAAAAGGGGTTTACCATGGGCAAGGTTGATAAACCTCTTTTTGTTCTTAAGCATGGCAATGACTCATTATTCGTTCAAGTGTATGTGGATGATATTATCTTTGGTTGTGCTTCTCATGATCTTGTGTCCAAGTTTCCAGCTATGATGAGTTCAAAATTTGAGATGGGTATGATGGGACAACTCACGTACTTTTTTGGGCTGCAAATCAAGCAAACCAAGGAGGGTACCTTTGTGCATCAAACGAAGATACAAAAGACCTCCTAAAGCGCTTCAACATGGACAAAAGCAAGCCTCTTCGGACACCAATGGGAACAACAATAACACTTGAACTTGATGAAGATGGTGAACCCGTGGATCAAAAAGAATACAGAAGCATGATCGGATCACTTTTGTACCTCACGGCATCAAGACCGGACATACAATTCAACGTATGTCTTTGTGCACGGTTTCAAGCCTCCCCACGTGCTTCACATCATCAAGCCGTCAAAAGGATTCTCAGGTACTTAAATGGAACTCAAGAATTTGGCATTTTCTTCCATCTTTCTCAACCGTTACTTTGAAAGCTTTTTCCGATGCTGATTTTGGAGGTTGTAGGATTGATAGGAAAAGTACTTCCGGTGCTTGTCATTTTTTTGGTAATTCACTTGTTGTGTGGTCCTCTAGAAAACAAAATTCAGTTCCACAATCCACAGCCGAATCTGAATATGTAGTTGCTGCTAGTGCTTGCTCACAAATTCTTTGGATTGTTCAAACACTTAAGGATTATGGGATTGATCTAGATAGTGTTCCACTGTTTTGTGATAACACTAGTGCCATTTGCATTGCTAAAAACCCTGTGCAACATTCTAGAACTAAGCACATTGATATTAGGTATCACTTTTTCCGTGATAATGTTGAAAAAGGAAACATTGTGCTTCACCATGTAGATACCGAACAACAATTGGCTGACATTTTTACAAAACCTTTGGATTTTACTCATTTTTGTTTCATTCGTAGTGAAATAGGGGTTATGCATCATCACGACTTACATTGAGGGGGAGCTTTCAAACTTGAGATGTCTATGTGTGAATCTGAAATTAAAATAATATGAGCATAGTATTTCATACATATATGACTTTGTGATTCCTTTACATGCTGAAAGTTCTTACTACATTACTCGTGTTATACATTTTGTAGTTTTTGCCATGTCTAGTAATTGGAATAATTACTTACACTAAATCTAGTCATGGTCGAACTTTCTTGCTGTTTTGAACTTGTTGCATGCTCACAAGTGCTTTTAATCATAAAGAATTAATCAAGTAATCAACTCACTTGTTGAGTTTTTTTATGAACAAATATAAGTTGAGAAAAGATCAAGAAAATATGCATACATCGCGCTTCTTCTTTTGAGATGGCTTATCATTGCACTTAGATATGAACTTGGAAGAAGTTGTGTAACACTAAAACCATGTCCTTAAGCTTCTGATTGTCAAATGACATAGGCTTGGCTTGGTTGGTTAGAATAAGGCAGATGCGCATATAATCTCTTGCAAATATCATATGGTCTAAATTTGTGCCTTGAAAAATAATAAAATGCAGCAACAAGTGTCATGCTTTCAGGTATTAAAATAGTTAAGTTTGTGAGATCATGACTTGCTTAAATTGAAAATTACATTTGATCTCTAGCATGACTTACACTACTTTATGTATCTCATTGCTGTGATAGTGTAAGTTACTTGATAGTATGACTTGGATGAGCTTTGTTTTATATGTATATGTTATAATATGCTCATAACAATTAAAATTTCTCTTTTGAACCTTGCTGAATACATTGTCAAAGGGGCAGAGATAATATGGTGAATTATGCAAGGGGGATTAGTTTATTTCTATCTCATTTGATTTTCAAAAAGGGGGAAATTTGTTCTCAAAACTTTTCATGCCAATGTTTGAATCTTAAGTGGTGTTGCCAATGCATTCATCAAGGGGGAGATTGTGAGACCTATGTGTGCTGAATACATTGGCTTATAATGAATACATTGGAATTGTCAATAAAAGTTTTGAATGCTGCGGAAACATCTTTTTAGCAAGGTCAGACTCTAGCTCCGAGCTTCTGCATGGTCCGACGTAAGGTCCGACATGCTTTGTCTAGGTCTAAAATGTTTTTGGGTAGCTCCGGTGAGCTTTTTCTTTAGCTCTGGCATGTCTTTGATAGCTCCGGCATGTCTTTGTTAAGCTCTAATATGTTTTGCTAGGTCCGACTTATGTTGGTTAGCTCCGACATGTTTTTCTAGGTCTGCCTTTTGGGATGACTAGTTTCGACTAGTTTTGGTTAGCTCCGGCACTAGGACCGACTAGCTTTGGTATGCTCCGGCGCTAGGTTGTACTAGCTTTGGTAAGCTCCGGTGCTAGGTTGTACTAGCTTTGGTAAGCTCCGGCTCAAGCTCCGGTTAGCTTTGGCAAGGTTCGGAGCTTGATCGTAATGTTCCAAATTTTCATGTGAAATGTTTCGAACTTTCTTTACACTTATGGAGAGGTTGCTTAGTATTCTTTTACTATGTTTTTGGTGTGTTTTGGTGGTTAAGGCTTATATCATTTTGCTGTGCTTCGCAACATGCTTATGTGAGATGCTCACGTAATGTGTTGTGTTCGGAACTGACTTGAGTCAAGTCACGGACTTGGGCTCGTACGGATTGGTTGTTTATTCATGTGCAGGTGTTGAGTTCAAGACATGGCTGGTGACGGGATCCATTGAACTACTCTTAGGGAGAATATGAGGTTCAACAACCAAGTTCGGGAGGAATTGTGGTTGAATTGATCGGGAGGTTGCGCAGCATGTTTGAATCAAGAACAATGCATATGAAGGTATCGTGGACGTCATTGGAAGATGTTTGCACGTGTGCAAGGAGTGCATGGACGTGGCTACATGGTTCCGAGGCGTGATGAAGAGATGTGGACATAAAGAATTGGTCGGAAAGGTCCAACGGACTAGGTTATGGACTCAGGCTGCGGCTGAGTTGGGTTTGACTCAAATATGGAAAGATTTGAGTTGGTTATGTTAGGATTTCTTGTGGGACACGAATTTGGGTTGTTTTAGGAATGTGGGATACGTTCCTAAGGTGTTTGGAAGTCTTAAGATTGCTTCTATCTACGTATAGAAGAGTCCTAAGCAGTTATGGAAAGTTTTGATTCGCGATCTGAGTAGGATTAGAGTCCTAGTTGAGATTGGGTTGGCGTAAGGGCTGGTTATATAAGCAAGGGAGGCCAAAGATCACGGGCACGACTTTGGGCCTGTTCCTCTTGTGTTCTATTGAATAAAATTTGTAGTTTGAAGGAACTTTTGTGCCTTGTTTGTCCGACTTGTTCCAGACAAGTTTTACTCGTCGAGTTTCTGGACAACACTACCTTTCGTCGGTGGTTTTATCATAACTCGAGTTTTACATATCCAATTGATGTGATTATTTTTGGGTTGTCTTCACAACTTGATTATCTATCATCTGTCAAAATTTCACAGTCATTGGATTTGTGGTTTATGATCTACACGAGTATCTTTGCAGTGTTCCAGAACTGTTTTTCTCGGGTAGGACAGATTGACCTTTGTTCGATCTTTCGATCATAACATGAGTTTCTCTCGACGGATTTGAGTGATTCTTTTTGTGTTTTCTTCGTGAGTTGATTATCTCTGATATATATCACTTTTGTCACGGTGAAACACGATAGATTAGTTTCACACACGATTTCTCTAACAGATCGTTTTTCTGCCAAAGGGGTTGGGATTTAATTTTTTCCGCTGCGTAAGATTTTTAAATCTACCATTCACCCCCCTCTGGTAGCTTTTCACATGCTCTTCGATCCTACAAATCTAAGTATAAGGCAGTGGAAAATGAGTAGAGGCCGTTGTAGAGTCCCTTTTGGGCTCCTAAGAGGCGGGGCACGACATCATTGGGCCCAATTAAGGTAATTACCCAATAACCCGTCATGGAGGAGAAATAGAATCCGAGTTGAAACCCTACACACCTGACTAGTCGGAAGTGAGACCGGACAAGTCCGATCGGGATTATAGAGTTCAACGGAGAAGTCTGATGCAATACTAGAACAGTCTGTTCAAGATCAGTGAGTCCAAAGGACAAGTCCGGTACCAAGCCGAACAACTCCGCAGTTGTCCAGTGTTGAAACCAGACCAAGGTATTTGGAGTTTTCAACAAATATCATCGGACTAGTCCGTATCTGGCAACGGAAAAGTCTAGAAAGGTACAAAAACAAAACCGGATTAGTCCGCAAAATCAACAGACAAGTCCTGAGGACAACAGAAACAATTTCCAGACTAATTCTTAGCAATTATCGGAAAAGTTTGGGGGACAACAGTAGCTGAGTCGAACTAGTCCAAGATCCAATCCGGACAAGTCCGTCCTAAACCAGGTTTTTAATTGCTATTTTGGTTCTAATTCAATTTATTCTTGTTCCTTTTTGTGTTGCTTAATGTTAAACATGTATAGGAATGTATGCAATGCATGATGGATGAAAAGGAGGGTGTTACACTTCTTTTATTCAAATACTTGGATGAAGCATTTCTTGTTTGATAGTGGATTCCATGTATGTGGTATGAGTAGTATTTATGATTATGCTATACCACTCTCATTATATCATCATAAACACCACAAATCCCCACTATAGTCTAAATAGTTATGACACGATCATATTAATATGAATGACTTATGCTATGTTTCAACATTAGTTCAGCAATGTTTAGGTTAGTCATTGCCTTAGGATGGCTTGTTTTGTAGCTTTTATGGTATTTACTTAATATGCTAGCATGGTGCTAGAATAGTTAAGTAGCATTGGATGTCTCGTAGACCCACGGATTGAAGAGGTAGACAGTAGGTGGTGACAACCTTGTCTGTCCTTGTCATCCTCCACATTCGACTATGCCACAGACTCTTTGTGGGAGTCTTCCTACTGTTGCTAGGGGTAAACCCGTGTTTGATATGTTAAACAACTTAGCATGAGAATTCACCATTGATATGATCATTAGTAACTAACTTAGGCTATGTATATGTATACTAGAAGCATAGTAGGAGTATCAACCTAAATCGTATCCTAATCCCTCCTTGACCCATTTACCCCCCTTAGAATAGGATACCCTTGTGTGTGTCACACTACCTCCACATATCTCTTACCCATCCTCACTATAACCCTACCTAGACCAACATATCCCTTCCATTTGATGATTGATATGCTTCCACCTAGCCTTCCTTTGGGAGACTATAAATGACACTCTTGGAATACTCTTTTAAGGGGAAATGCTACATCAATAGTTTTCGTGCGCTTGCAAATTTTTATCTGTGATGTAATAAACGTCAACAGCGGGCACAATGGTTGCAGGGCTGCTGAGACTGCCAGCTTCGAGGATCTGGGCTCGCCTCCTTTAGTAGGCTCGGCAGGCCTAGCGGTTGGTCGTACCAAATTCCTTTCGAGGACACCCTCAGGGACCAGAGCCCCGGTGGATGCCGTCGCTGACAAGCTGTCGACGACGGAGTTGTCGGCGCGCAGCACATGGCACAGGTCCAAGGCCTCGAAGTCCTCCAGCTTCTTGACGTGAAGCAGGTATGCTGCCAGTTGTGGGTCGTTACATCGTCATTCTCCCCAAGCTTGCTTGATTATCAACTGGGAGTCTCCCTTGACCAGCATCGGGCGAACACAGAGAGCCTGCCAGCTGTCAGCCCGAAGATGATGGCCTCGTACTCTGCCATTTTGTTGGTTGCCTTGAAGAAGAGGCACATCACGTACTTGAACTGCTCCCCTGTTGGCGAGAGGAGCAGCACGACTGCTCCAGCCCCCTGCTTCCACAAGGAGCCGTCAAAGAAGAGCGTTGTTGACGGCTGTTATATACCAATTTCATCCGTCAATTTAACTCAATTATGTGAAGGATTTGTCATTTCTTGCACACATCACCTTTCTATCTAAACCAGTTCCACTTGAACTTGGAGAAATATGTGTATGCAGCATTTTATGCAGGAAATGAGGAGATGTAGAGGGACCAATCCTATAAAATATCATCCCAGCCAATCAGGCGAAGACACGTGGCATCCCATGGATCAAATGGCCCACAAACAGAAGTATCCGAGGAGATCCAATGGTGTATCACCCATATACATCAATGGGACCCACCTGACAGCCACCTGGAGAAAGCACACGAGAAATGGTGCAATGACCAGGTCGGCCGAACCAGGGGCATGGCCGACCTGGTCTCTGCACCAAACTCGGTCAGCCTCCACGTGTTCGCTCCTCCCGGCTCCCTAGAGTCAATGGTGACTGATTCGCGTGCTTTTGGTGGCGGGAACCGACCTCAACACTAGTATAAATTGGACCCCCTACCCCTCACTTCAACACACACACAACTTGAGCTTCATCTCTATTGTGTACACTATCATCCATAATCTTAGAGGAGTTAGGTTATAGAGAGGAAGAGAGGATAGTCTCTAGTCCCAAGTCCAAATTGCGAAAGGAGTAAGGAGTCTCTCTCTTCCCAATCCTACACCGGGAAAGGTATGGCTCATGTATTCTTTCTTGTAATTGTGACTTTATGCATAATAAAGATAGTATCTTTAGTCTCTACTTATACATATACTTGGGCATGCGTTTCTTGTTTGATTGTGGTGTCCATGTTTGTGGAAGGTATAGCTTCTATGACTGTTTCATCATGAACATATCTCATTATCATAGAACCTATAGACCCCCACTATAGTCTAGTTAATTATAATATAACTAGGTTAGTATGGATAATTATGTTGTGTATCAACATTGGTTCAATGATGATTCAATTCATTGCCTTAGGATGGATTGTGCCTAGACTCTTAAGGTAATTACTTAATATGCTAGCATGGTGCTAGGATAGATAAGTAGCATTGGATGTCTCGTAGACCCACAGGTTGAAGAGGTAGGCAGTAGGTGGTGACAGCCCTATTTGTCCTTTGTAACCCTCCCCGTTCGCCTATGCCACAGGCTCTTGGCGGGAGTCACCCTAGTATTGCTAGGGGTAAGCCCGTGCCCAATGTGTTGAACCACATAGCATAAGTATTCACTGTTAATCTAGCTTATGAATAATTAGTTTAGACTATGTATATGTACAATAGAGCATAGTAGGAGTACATCCATAACTCTCAACCTTAACTAACCTCTAGGATCCTCTTACCCCCCTTAGACTTGAAAGCTTTTGCGTGTGTGTCACACTACCTCCACTATTATTTTATCCATCCTTACTAGATTCTTACCTAGACCTTTCTACCCTTTCCACTTGATGATTGTTATATCTCTTCCCTGCCTTCCTTTGGGATCAAATAAATGACACCCTTGGGAATACTCTTAAGGGGAAATGCTACAATGATATCTCAGTGTGCTTGCGAAACTCACTCTGTGATCCAATAGAACCATTAACAAGCATTTATGACACATTAGTTGGAGATGTTTAGTTAGTGGTGCATAAGAAATACCAACAAGCATTTCTGGCGCTGTTGTCGATGATGATTTGTTAGTATATCTTAGGAGCCATCAACAAGCATTTCTGGCGCCGTTGCCGGGGAAGGAAAATAGATATATAGCTCGACTGAGTGAATAGGATATAACCCTGGGTAGGATTTTAGTAGGATAACCATTCTTTGTTTTCGCATTTTTAACGTGAAAACAGGGTAGTGTATGTCTGGTTTCCGCCTGCCGGAAAACTTTGTTGAAGATCCCGAATCTCTTCTGAAAGACCGACCCCGTGACGTTACTCCTTAGAAGATTCGAGCGGCAAGGCAAGCCAACATTTCTGCACCAACAATCCAAACGCCAATGGCTCAGAAGACCCTTCCTGAGTTCTCAGCTCCCTCTCCTAACAATGTGCCTATTGGGCCCACTGTTAACACGGGAGATGTGAACTTCGAGATCAAAATTGGCCTTATCACTATGGTGCAAGCCAACCCATTCTGTGGGAAGGCTAACGAGGATGCAAGTGCTCACCTGCAACAATTCCTCGAGATCCGCAACACTCTTAAGATAAAGGACGTGTCTCCGAATGCAGTCCGTCTGAGACTGTTCCCGTTCTCTCTCCTTGGGAGAGCGAAACAGTGGTTCTATGCAAACCGAAATGCTGTAGACACTTGGGAGAAGTGTTCTACGGCATTCCTCACCAAATTCTTCCCGTTGGGCAAAACCTATGCCCTACGTGGAAGGATTTCTAGCTTTCAGCAAGAGCCCAATGAATCTATTACTGAGGCATGGGAAAGGCTTCAAGAGTACATCCTAGCTTGTCCCCACCATGGGATGGATGACTGGCTCCTTATTGAAAATTTCTATAACGGGCTGATCCCATCAGCTCGTGACCATTTGGATGTTGCTGCTGGAGGAGTCTTCTTCTCATTGACGGTGCCAAAAGCTAAAGATCTTATTGAGAAGATGGTGTCCAACATGGGATGGAACGATGAGCGTCTCCATACCCGACAGCGAGGCATGCACACCTTGAAGGAGGTGGACATGATCGCTGCAAAATTGGACCTCCTAATGAAGAAAATTGATGGACAAGCCAGTGGGGAAGAGTCTGGTAATGCCTATGCCCTAGACTCTCACATCACGTGCAAAGTCTGTGGCGACACGAGTCATATGGGCAATGATTTCCCAGAAACTCGTCAGTATGCCTTATACCTCGCCAACAACGGAAATTTCAACAACAATGGCTATCGTCAAGGAGGTCAAGGGTGCGGTCAACAACGCCCATTCTTTCAAGGAGGGTAAAGCAACAATGGCAACCCTAGAAATCAGCCCAACTTGAGAGAACTTGCCATTAGCCAGCTCAAGATTAACGATGCCCTATCCAAGAAGATGTCAGCTAATGACAAGACCCTAGAGAATATCAATGCAAAGATTGAAGGACTATCCTCAGCATTCAAGAATCAACTAAGCTTCAACAAGATGTTGGAGACTCAGTTGGCACAACTTGCTGCAGTTGTCCCTCCATTAGAAAACAACAAAATTCTGGGGCAGCCAGAAGCCCCAGTGGAGAACGTCAGTGCAGTGCTTACGAGAGGAGGAAAGACCACTCGTGACCCACCATATCCCACAAAATAAAAGAGGACAACTGATCCTGAGAAGGAGGATATCCCAAGTGAATTACTTGGTGAGGGAATGGCCAAACACTTTGAAGACACCAACTTATTGCTATTCACTCATAGACAAAGGAAGGCAACAGTGGATGAGCAATTCAACCGTTTGGTTTAGATCATTCAAAAGATCCACATCAATGTGCCCTTGATTGATGCGATGCAAGTCCCCACTTATGCTTGCTATCTGTGAGGACCGGAATCCACACATCCGAGGATCTCATTGGGTGGTGTCGTGCGATGCGACACCCAACAGTATACAAGAATAGAACCAGAATAAAGTACAAGACCAAGTCTTTTATTTAATACACAGCGGAAGTTTTTACAATACTATAGGAAAAATAAATATATATATCATAGCTACGCTCTCGGCACTAGCTATGCAAAAGCAAAGTTATCCATGCCTGGGATACTTTGCACTAGCAACACGCAAACTATGGCGGCGTGCAGGGTTCCCACTCGGCTGTACACCCTGGAGGGGGTGTTGCCTCATCGTCAAACCCACCCTCAATAGAGTAACCTGCAAAAACTCGTTAACTGCAAACGTGAGCATAAGGCTCAGCAAGACTAGCCCGTCTCACTAGACATATGCAACGTGGATGCTAAACATAGGTAAGTTGAAGCATAAATGTCTCGCCTACAAGTTGATCCTTATAATCAAGTTTTAAGTAGCAAATGACATTTCCCAAGCACGGCACATCATGGGCTTCACAATCAAACAAGAAACGCTTTACCAATGATATGACATGCTCGAGACACATAATGCTATTACAGCTAAAGTATGGGGAAATTGAAAATCTTTAGTTATACTATCTCTAAACTAAACAAGGTTGCAAAGTAATTATAATTCAATACCATATGACTTTTCTGACTTCTTTAGTATTTACTACGTCACCGCTCAGTGAACAAGTGGTACTCTATTACTGCGAGGGACAGTGATTGCAATCAAGACACACCCGGACAACACGACACATACGTCGTTCGGAAGTGTCAGCTAGCACACCTGAACCTACATAACACTTCAGTACTAGGCGTATATGGCCACCTTTCACAAGAAACTCGAATGCTGAGCCCGTCTCACCTCCGCAAACAGAAGGTCTCCGCACGGAACACCTCTTGTGTCCGCCGACCGATTTACACCTTACTGTCCTCAACCCACCCCTATCGATGGTGAGTTAATGGGTCTCGACATCCCAGTTATCAAGTTACATCAGTTTATTGGATTCCATATGTCCATTATATTGTCGGTACAATTCAAGCTTGTCCGAAGGGGCTGCATACGGACGGGCCTTAATCGACACAGGCAGGGCTATGCGACCGAGACTCAATTCTCGCCGCTTCCTATCCATTCCCTGCCCGGTCTCAATTTCATTATATTAAGCCATTTTCTATTCAACCAATCCTGTGAGATACATCTCTCGCGAGTAGATTCCAACTACTCGACTTCTACCGTATCTCCTATGCATTTGCGAAGCAGTTACTACAGGTCAACTGTAACTCGTGCCAAATAAACCCTGGGATTTTTGGTCATGCATGTGGAGTATCATTCACCCTAAACGTAATGCACAATTCATATACTACTCATCATAGTGATAAAGCAAAAGTTTATAAACGACTTAAATGCAAACCGGGGCTTGCCTTGTTGCAGGTCAGGTTCTGAGTTAGAATTTGGAAGATGCTCTTCCAAGGCCTCTGACTCCTCCTCGACTTCGGTTACTATACGATATGCATAAAATACGGTATGAATGACTTTGAAAATATTTAATATCAAGACCAGGATTTTAATTTATGGTGACCATTATAGGATAATTAGTTATTTGGCTTGGGAACGTTGAATTAGGTATTTAGGGAATACTATAGAAGTTCTTGCAAAGAACAGGAGATGATAAAAGTAGAGTGTGGTCTCTAAGATTATGGCAAGCAAATAACTTCCACAATTTTTTGAGATGAAACTGTTGCTTGAATATAGCCATCAGTTGATAATCAAGATAGAGAAAATTGTCCTGGTCCTAGCAAAAGTGGTTTCATAAATTTCTAAGCCTTGGTGAAGAATTTATTGAGTTTCTAAGTTGACAAGAATTTCTGGAATTGTCTTGTAATTGAACTTTTAAGCATTTAGTCAATATTCAGTTTGAAATTGAATTAAGACTAGAATATGAGGTCCATTAAATCCAAGATTTTTACAGGAGCTAAGGTATGACTAAAGTAAGATTCAGTCCAAATTTGGGGCATAATAAAGCATCTGCATATCTGTAAAAATTTAATAACTGAAAAAGGTAATTGAATTATACAGAGGTTAAAACAGGTGCAATGGCTCCCAAATTTTTGCTGGTAGTCAAGAATAGGACAGAAATTTTTATGTGAATGTTGGGGATTTTTCTAGGGAATACTTCATCTGGAAAAATTGCATTTTACTTGGGAAAGATTAATTTCTACAGAATTAAATATTGATTTTCACAGAGCCTAATTGGTACTGAGCGAAACTAGAGCTCAAGGGATTTCAAACAAAATTTGTTTGAATGAATTTGGAGTATTCTACAGAAAGATATTCAATTTAGAAATTTGGACAAATTTCTGGAATTAAATACATCCCAAAGACCACGTGGCGCATTCTGGTTGAGGCAGCACCGGGGTCCACAGAATTAAAGCGCGCAGCCACACTAGATCTCAGCCGCACCGTGATCCTGCAGTGAATGGCAGGTGGGACCCAATGGGGTCATCGTCTACCTCGGGCCGGTGCTCGCGCGGAGCAGCACCTGCGGCGGTGGCTCGCCGGCGAGCTCGCCGCCGGCTAAACCAACGGACCAGACTCGCGGAAACTTGCCGCCTGGGGGTTTTTGGGGTCGCTGAGCACGATGGTGAGGTCAGTGGGTCCTGAAGCTCGCCGGAAAAGGTCGTGCGACGGTGGCAGCGGCGACGAGCGCGCGGGCAACATAGAACTCGCTCCAGAGTAGCTCAAATCACTTGGGAATTTCTCCAAAACCTTTCTGGGATGATGGAGTTCAAGGATCTAGGCGTAGAAGGGGAGTGAGTTGCCGGGAATCACGAGTTCGATGGTGAACCGAGGTTTTCTCACCGGCGGCGAGCAAAACTCGAAATTCAGAGCCGTTGCTCGATGATTCTTAATGGTTCTTGCTCAGACAGGAGCGCTAGGGCCTATAGAAACTATCTCTAAGCAATTGCAAAGGATGATTACTTGCAGAAAAGGAATCGACATGAAAACTTAGCTAGTTATCTACTTTCGGCCGTAGGGGAAACGAACAATAACTCGCTCAAGCTTCAACGATAAGGGAAATGGTTTGTACCATGAGCTAGAGTTTGATCAGGCACACCTTTTTGCTCTTTGGAGCTTGGCTTGAAACGGCGCGGAACGGCGGCACACCGCGGTGCAGTGGCGAGCGGCGGCGATGGCGCGCGGCGGAAGAAAAGTCGCGAGGCAGTGGAGCTGCGATCGGGGATGAGGAGTGAAGGGAGCTTCGGCCGGCCTTTTATAGGGCCGCGTCGAGCAGGCAGGCAGCTCACTGGAGCTGCATGCGCGCGCGCGGTGTCGAGCGGAGGTGCGTCGGTACAGAGATGGCGGGGTCGAGCTGATCCGTTCAAAGAGGAGCTGACATGTGGGGCCCACTGTCCAGTGATACTCCCCACAGTTCAGTTACTAATTCATTTAAAAATAGAAGATCAACTCCAAAAATCATGAAATTTTTTGGAGATGGCAAATGAATTATTCGGAACACAATGGTGAACTCAAATCTTATGTTTAAAGAAGTTGGAGAAGAATTAAAAATTCAGATTTGAATTTGATTCAAATTTGCCAAGCACCTCAATTAAAATAGTAGATGAGTTTCTAAAATCTTGAAACTTTGTAAGCATGCTATTGAGGAATTTAGGAGCTCATGGAAAAATTTAGAGCCCTTAATTTGAATATTTGGGTTAGAGCTTATTAGGGCTTCATTTTGCATTGCTTACTAAATCTTATCCAAAAATTCTTATTCTTAAAAAGGGTGAATAGAATATAATTTGGATTCATGGTGAAGTCCAATACCCATGTTAAAAGAATTTAACAATGAGTGCAAGAAAAGTATTGGATGGCATAGTTCATGTGCACCATTATATTGGATATCTAAAATAGTTGATCACAAAACCCATATGAACTTAACATGCCATAAAAGTGGGGTTTTACATTCCTCCCCCCTTAAAAGAATCTCGTCCCGAGATTACAAAAGGTAAAGGAAAAAGGATCTATCGAACATATGTCGCTAACAAGTCCGGATAGTTCGTTCTAACATACTCCTCGCTTTTCCACGTGGCTTCTTCCGCACTGTGGTTGCTCCATAAAACCTTATAGAAATGCAAGGTGCGACTTCTTGTGGTGCGAGTCTTTTCATCAATGATCTGAGTTGGATGCTCGAAATAAGTGAGATCTGGTTGGAGAGCTTCCAAATCCTCTATACGGATATCAGCTGGAGCCTTAAGACATTTCCGCAATTGGGAAATGTGGAATACATTGTGGACTCCTGAAAGTGACGTTGGTAACTCCAATTGATATGCCACAGGTCCGCATCTTTCGATTATTGCGAACGGCCCAATAAAGCGTGGAGCTAGCTTCCCTTTTACCCCGAAGCGATGGATACCCTTCATAGGGGATACCCGGAGATAAACTTGATCTCCAACTTCGAAGTGAAGAGGTCGACGTCGTTTGTCCGCGTAGCTCTTCTGACGAGACTGAGCAGCTTTGAGATTCGCCTGAATAGTGCGAACTCGATCCTCGGCTTCATTTACTAAGTCGATGCCGTACACTGCCCGTTCACCTGATTCGCACCAGTTCAAGGGCGTGCGACACTTTCGGCCATAGAGAGCTTCATATGGCGCCATCTGGATGCTAGCCTGGTAACCGTTGTTGTATGAAAACTCCGCCAAAGGTAGATGATCATCCCAGTTCTTACCCTGGTGGATGGCACAGGCACGAAGCATGTCTTCTAGCACTTGATTCACCCGTTCGGTCTGACCATCAGTCTAAGGATGATAAGCCGAGCTCCGAATCAATTTGGTCCCCAGTGCATCGTGGAGATGCTCCCAGAATCGCGAAACAAATACAGCTCCACGATCTGAGATGATGGTACATGGTACACCATGTAGACATATTATTCTGGAGATATAAATTTCTGCATATCGCTTCGCATCGTATGCCACGCTGACCGGTATGAAATGAGCCGATTTGGTCAATCGGTCAACGATCACCCAAATGGAGTCGTGTTTATGGAGAGTGGGAGGCAACCCAACAATGAAATCCATACTGATATCCTCCCATTTCCAAGCTCGTATGCTTAAAGGTTGAAGCTGTCCAGCTGCCTTCATATGGTCGGCCTTTACTCGCCGACACGTATCACACTCGGACACGTATTTAGCTACTTATCTCTTCATCCGAGTCCACCAGAATTTCTTTTTCAAATCTTGGTACATCTTGTTGCTTCCCGGATGAATGGAATACTTGGACAAATGAGCTTCGTCCAGTATCTTCTTTCTAAGTTCCATGTTTCGTGGTACCACTATAAGGTCGTTAAACCAGATGGTACCCTCTTTGTCACTATGGAAACATTTCATTTCCCCCTTTATCATTCTTTGTCGAATATGCGACATTCCTATGTCTTCCTGCTGAGCTGCTACAATATCCTCCCTGATGGTAGGAATGAGAGCTAGGTTGTAGAGTGCTCCATATGGAACCAAGTAAAGATTCGGTCCTTCTTCTCCTTCCATTGTGGTGAGGGAAAGATTTTTGACATGGGACTTGCGGCTCAGTGCATCTGCGACTACATTCACCTTGCCTGGATGGTAGTGGATCTCAATCTCATAATCCTTGATCAATTCTAACCATCGCCTTTGTCGCATATTCAAATCCTTCTGGGTGAAGATGTATTTTAAGCTTTTGTGATCAGTGTAGAGGTGTACTAAATTACCCAATAGATAATGCCTCCACATCTTCAATGCTAGCACCACAGCAGCGAGTTCAAGATCATGAGTCAGGTAATGCTGCTCATGATTCCGAAGCTGCCGTGATCCATACGCGATCACTCTTCGCTCCTGCATCAACACACAACCCAAACCAATCCCAGATGCGTCGCAAAAGACATCAAATGCTTTGGTTGCGTCTGGTTGGGCTAAAACTGGTGCCGTGGTGAGGTGTTTCACCAATGCTTTGAAACCTGCCTCACATGCCTCGGTCCATACATACTTCTGCCCTTTCTTCAGAAGTTCTGTCATTGGTTTAGCTATCCTGGAGAAATTGGGGATGAACCTCCGGTAATATCCAGCTAAACCCAGGAAACTTCAGACTTCATGTACAGACTTTGGAGACTCCCATTTAAGGACTTGGTGGATCTTACTTGGATCAACTGCAATCCCTTCTGCTGATATGATGTGCCCTAAAAATGGCACCTGGTTGATCCAGAATTCACACTTGCTGAACTTAGCATACAGCTGATGGTCCCGTAATCGCTGAAGCACAATATGCAAGTGTTGAGCATGTTCTTCTTCGGATTTTGAATACACAAGTATGTCGTCAATGAAGACCACGACAAACTTGTCCAATTCCGGCATGAATACTGAGTTCATGAGATACATGAAATGAGCCGGGGCGTTGGTTAATCCGAAGGACATAACCAGATACTCATACAGTCCATACCTTGTTGAGAATGTTGTCTTGGATATATCTTCTGGTCGGATTCTAATTTGATGATAACCAGAACGATGATCCATCTTCGAAAATACTTTAGCACCCACCAATTGATCGAAAAGAATATCAATGCGCGGTAGTGGATACTTGTTCTTGATGGTGACAGCATTAAGTGGACGATAGTCTACACACAACCTCAAGGTCTTATCTTTCTTTTCTACAAACAGTGCAGAACAACCCCATGGTGATGAACTTGGACGAATAAAACCTTTGCTCTCAAGTTCAGTTAATTGTTCCTTCAGTTCTGCAAGTTCCTTGGGTGCCATCTTGTAGGGTGGTCTTGAAATTGGCACTGTTCCTGGTGCAAGTTCAATCTTGAACTCTATATCTCTTTCTGGGGGCATACCAGGAAGATCTTCAGGAAACACGTCGGGGCATTCACATACTACCAGAATATCCTTTAGTTCCATAACCTCGGTATTGAGAATAGATGGTTCCAATGGAATGATGTTCTCAAGATTGAGAACTTGGGGTTGATGGAGTGGAGAGTTTAGATAAATCTTTCTAAGAATGATATCGAGAATAGCACCATGGTACTGCAACCATGCCATTCCTAAGATGATATCTAGCTTTTGATGCTCTAATATCAGAAATGAAGTAAGATATATGGTCCCATCTAGGTTAAGTGGGATTCCAGGAACCAATTTATTTGTTACCGTTTTCCAGGCTGGAGTGCTAATCACATATGGATTTTTTGTGGGGATTATTGGTAATTGACTGTTGAGGACAAAAGATTTACTAATAACATTATGCGAAGCTCCGGAGTCAAAGAGTATGACTACGGGTTGATCGAAGATAGAGAACGTACCCATGAGCACGGGTGCGCCTTCCGGAACATCCTCAATGGCGAGGTGGTGGACGTTGCTGGGTCTGGTGGCTAGCTTCTTGGGCTGGTTGCGGGGTTGGTTGGCCCCCTGGTAAGATGATGGCCCTCTGCCTTGTCGATCCTGAGGGCAGTCCTTGGCGAAATGTCCCGTACGCCCACACGTGAAACACGTGTACGGGGTTTGGCCAGTACGAATGGGAGGACGGAATCCCGGTGCACGTGGTGTAGGTGGGAGTGCACGTGGGATCATCCCCTGCTGCTGTTGTGGCCGGAATCCGCCGTTGTTGAACTGACGACCACGGAACATTGGTGGTAGCGATGGCGGCTGCCACCTCTGGCCGGATGGTGATCGATACACCATACGGTACTTCTGAGGAGTACCACCTCCGCTGCTCTGCGGAGCACCCCTCTTCTTTTTATCGGAGGATAGCTCGCGCGTGGCATCCTCCTGCATTATGGCAGCATTGACGATGTCGTTGAAGTTGCCGCGGTTGAACAGGACCAGCTTGTCCTTCAACTTGGAGTTCAAACCCTTGTAGAAGCATTCACGCTTCCGATCCTCGGTATTCACTTGGTCCTGAGCGTATTGGGCCAAGTGATTGAATGCTTTGGAGTACTCGTATGCACTCCTTCCTCCCTGTCTTAGCTCCAAGAACTCTTGAAGCTTCCTCCTCATAATTTCGGGAGGAACATGGTAGGCGCGGAACGCCTCCCGGAACTCGGCCCAGCTTATGACATGGCCGGCGGGGCGTGCTGCAAGGTAATTGGCCCACCATGCGCCGACAGACCCCTGGAGTTGTTGTGCTGCAAACAGCGCTTTTTGCGGTTCGGTTATGTTGAGTAAACCGAACTTCCCTTCAATGGAGCGGAGCCAATTATCCACCTCCAAAGGTTCGTCGGCCTCCCTGAAGACCGGTGGATGCGTCAATGCGAAATCAGAGTAGGAACTCTGATATTGATGACGCGGTCCATCATCCTGTCGTCCCCCTCGACGGGACGAGTGCTGCACCAACGTCCGCAGTAACTCAGTTTGCTCGTCGCGCGAGCCGAGCACTGCAGCGAGAACCTCCGCGAGACTCCTGGGGAGTGTGGTTGGAGGTGGTGGAGGTGGTTGCGTCTGAGGCGTATTCTGCCCCGGGGGTGGTGTGTCATCCCCCTGTCCTCCACTAGATCCTCCCACCTCTGAGGCTGCACGAGTACACACCATACTGCAATACAACGATTAACACGGTAAGTCCCATTGCCTCAAGTTCATCCTCCCTTAGAAATGCGGTAGATAATAATAGACGATGCATAACATTTACATATATTGATAAAGCATAAACTTTATACAAAATATATCATCTCATGAACAAGTTTACAGTAGTACACCCAAAATGATGGACTCCCCTTATGGAAATACATCTCTACCATACTTGGTCTTCCTGACATGTCATACTATTCTAATTATCTAGACATCACTACCATTACTCTTAATATGACACAAACATGGTCACAAAAGAGAAACACTAGCAACCATTTAACTATATGTTGCCCTGTGTTGGCGGAAGTGCTACCACATCTCACTTCAATACGCCCTACTCGACGTATTCAAGTTCCTCTGGGTCTTCTTCTTCCTCTTCATCTTCAGGGCTAGGCACCACTGATACGGGTGCTGGAGTAGAAGTTGATACATCATTCAACATCAACGTCTTCTTGGCAGCCATAGCTTGCCAATCTGCCTGTATCATAAACATCCCCCAGGCCTCATTCTCCTGCTGAGCCTGCTCACAGCTGGTCTTCCAGCTCTGAGCCTGCATCCTGGACTTATCCCGGTCCACAGTCACTGCGTTCAACTGAGTGTCCTGATGGTGTCCATAATGTAGGCTTGCCCCTAACTCAGTCTCCGTTTCTAGAGCCCCCTGGCGAGACGCGGCTAAATCCCTTACAGCGTCATGCCATTGATTCTCCCTGATATTTAAATGATGGTTGAGAGGAGCTATCATATCCCTAAGTCCGTCATTTGCCCACTCAAAGTGATCTGCTCGAGCCATGGCTTGCTTCAGATTGTCCGTCAATTCTTTTATGCATGCCCTTTGATTTCCCTTCTCGCGATGGGATGCGGCTGCATACACCGCTAAAGCAGTCGTGGAAGTTTCGCCACGATTTTCTACCTCCATAAGCAAACGGGTTGCCCAAGCTTCGGAAGCCCTGCCGGTAACTGGAAAGAATTCATATGGAGTACCCACCAGACTATTGCCATGGAGTTTGCAGAATCTCCCTATGGCAACACTTGCGGCGTAGCTCCACGTTTCTTCCAATATTAACCCTTTAATCTTGATGGAGAATGGAGCCCATCCGAGATGCGGTGGACTAGCAGGCACATCAACATAGATGGTGCAACTCCACATACCGCTTTCCTGGAATTTCTTGCCCCAATATTTAGGCCACTTCCGGTAGCCAAATTGGCAAAGCAATTTCACAAACACGTCCGGAAAACCGGCGTGTCCGGTACACGTTGAGTACACCCATCCATTTGGTAACTGAATTCTTGGTGCTGCCATCTGTGGACAAGCATACCAGGATATCAATACACGGTATAAGTATTCAACTTAATCACTGATAATTTTGGATCAAAGAAACTATCCATTATCAAATGATCCAAGAAAGCTGCAAACTGGAAGTGATCACAGTTCTGTTCCAGCCGACCTGTCTGCATTAACCCGTAAGTTTCATACAGAAGAAGTCAGAACTAAAATTTAAGTTGAATACAAAAGTTGTAGTACACTTCAAAACCTTTCCAGATTGTACTCATACAGCTACTGTTGAACTACTATGAACAATCTATACCGGTTTTGAGTTGACTCAAGGGTTCTGGAAATTTTGACAGAACCTCCCCTGTATATGGGCTTATCTCCACATTCTATACAGGTTTATCATGATAAGATATTGAGGTAATGTCAAAATAAACATTGAGTAACATCGTGTTAACAATCCAGAACTAAAGAAGTTCCACCACGAAAACCTTGTTATGTAGGTATTATGCATCAATTCACCATTATGTGCAAACTGTTCCAAGTTCTGGACTGCAGGAACCAAATTTGCGACAAATGGAATTAGGCATAGCTATACCCAGATCCAGGTCAGGAGCGATAAATAAAGTTGATAGATGACTTCCTAAGCTTTCCAGAAATGTATATGTGTAACCATATCACTGTTCTGGATTAGGAGTTATAACTATCCAAATTTAACAGTAAAACTGACTGGTTTGCATCAGCAGTCATGCAGTTCACTGTGCTGACTTTCCAATTTGGTTAAACTCCAATTAAAATCAGGAAAGACTTCCCATAACAAACTCGTAAATCTCCACCTACCCTTCTCAAACATATATCCCAATAAGGCAGTGGACTTTTCTACAGTGAGTTATGGCAAGAATACACAAACAGGTACAAAGGTGGGTTCATATGGAGTAATTACAGTAAACCCCAGTTTTCAACAGATTAACAAGCTTTTCTGTCTTTATGGTCGACAGGAAAGTTGGAGAGGTCTTCACGAGATTTCCATCTATGTAGGATACTCTTATGTTATCTAATTGCTAACCAAGATTACAACCTGGCGAAGTTGAGCCACTTCAACCAGAAAGCAAGAATCTTGGTTCTATCTACCTTATCAAGTTGGAGTTTTTTTTTATTAGCCCGAAATTACCAGCATCTGATAGTCGGACTTTCTCAAAACACAATGCAACCATTCTGTCGGTGGGGAGGGTCTAGTATCATGTTTGATACTGACGGTACTACGTGCCTCACGAAAGGAAATTCTATCCGGTACATCCGGTTACGTCTATAGGTGATTCCTATATCGTTCTCTCGCAAACGGTTTCTACACGGTCCTCTACCGAAATTAGTGTCCCTGTAGAAAGCAAACAATCCCCTGGCACGGGCACGCCGTACGGCGGCAGGGAAACAAAACAGGTAACCACAATATACAATTATATTTGAAAGTAAAAGCATACGACTCTGGAGTGAGTCGCCCTCGAGCGAGGTCATGCCTCGAGGTACATGGTTGTAAATACGTCTGTACAGCAAAGACTCCCGTACGATCCGGCTTATACACGCTCGGGCATACGTGTTCGCATGTTCTCATAGATATGAGAACACACTATCGGGTTACATACCACCCGACGGGGTTTTCCTCTAACTTTGTGTCACGCTGGGGTACCGCGTGTCATATGTTCTCAGAAACATGGAAAGTTTCAAAGACTCATATTGACTTTCCGTGCCAAGCCACGGAAATTTCACATACCACCTCTCGTATGCTGAGCTTACCGAGATTGATCCGCTCTCGGTGGCGTACCTTACCTCTTACCTGATGTCGGAGCGTCGTTACAGAATATAATAACACATAGTTAGTTTACCACCTTTATAACTTATACTAGTAATACTCCTTATAAAGGCATATAACTAATTCCTCACTCAAGTTCCTAATTTTTGAAAATATGTTCTTTTCAGGTACACTGTTCCCAATGATGCTCTGATACCATGTCTGTGAGGACCGGAATCCACACATCCGAGGATCTCATTGGGTGGTGTCGTGCGATGCGACACCCAACAGTATACAAGAATAGAACCAGAATAAAGTACAAGACCAAGTCTTTTATTTAATACACAGCGGAAGTTTTTACAATACTATAGGAAAAAGAAATATATATATATATATATATATATATATATATATATATATATATATATATATATATATATATATATATATATATCATAGCTACGCTCTCGGCACTAGCTATGCAAAAGCAAAGTTATCCATGCCTGGGATACTTTGCACTAGCAACACGCAAACTATGGCGGCGTGCAGGGTTCCCACTCGGCTGTACACCCTGGAGGGGGTGTTGCCTCATCGTCAAACCCACCCTCAACAGAGTAACCTGCAAAAACTCGTTAACTGCAAACATGAGCATAAGGCTCAGCAAGACTAGCCCGTCTCACTAGACATATGCAAGGTGGATGCTAAACATAGGTAAGTTGAAGCATAAATGTCTCGCCTACAAGTTGATCCTTATAATCAAGTTTTAAGTAGCAAATGACATTTCCCAAGCACGGCACATCATGGGCTTCACAATCAAAAAAGAAACGCTTTACCAATGATATGACATGCTCGAGACACATAATGCTATTACAGCTAAAGTATGGGGAAATTGAAAATCTTTAGTTATACTATCTCTAAACTAAACAAGGTTGCAAAGTAATTATAATTCAATACCATATGACTTTTCTGACTTCTTTAGTATTTACTACGTCACCACTCAGTGAACAAGTGGTACTCTATTACTGCGAGGGACAGTGATTGCAATCAAGACACACTCGGACAACACGACAAATACGTCGTTCGGAAGTGTCAGCGAGCACACCTGTACCTACATAACACTTCAGTACTAGGCGTATATGGCCACCTTTCACAAGAAACTCGAATGTTGAGCCCGTCTCACCTCCGCAAACAGAAGGTCTCCGCACGGAACACCTCAAGTGTCTGCCGACCGATTTACACCTTACTATCCTCAACCCACCCCTATCGATGGTGAGTTAATGGGTCTCGACATCCCAGTTATCAAGTTACATCAGTTTATTGGATTCCATATGTCCATTATATTGCCGGTACAATTCAAGCTTGTCCGAAGGGGCTGCATACGGACGGGCCTTAATCGACACAGGCAGGGCTATGCGACCGAGACTCAATTCTCGCCGCTTCCTATCCATTCCCTGCTCGGTCTCAATTTCATTATATTAAGCCATTTTCTATTCAACCAATCCTATGAGATACATCTCTCGCGAGTAGATTCCAACTACTCGACTTCTACCGTATCTCCTATGCATTTGCGAAGCAGTTACTACAGGTCAACTGTAACTCGTGCCAAATAAACCCTGGGATTTTTGGTCATGCATGTGGAGTATCATTCACCCTAAACGTAATGCACAATTCATATACTACTCATCATAGTGATAAAGCAAAAGTTTATAAACGACTTAAATGCAAACTGGGGCTTGCCTTGTTGCAGGTCAGGTTCTGAGTTAGAATTTGGAAGATGCTCTTCCAAGGCCTCTGACTCCTCCTCGACTTCGGTTACTATACGATATGCATAAAATACGGTATGAATGACTTTGAAAATATTTAATATCAAGACCAGGATTTTAATTTATGGTGACCATTATAGGATAATTAGTTATTTGGCTTGGGAACGTTGAATTAGGTATTTAGGGAATACTATAGAAGTTCTTGCAAAGAACAGGAGATGATCAAAGTAGAGTGTGGTCTCTAAGATTATGGCAAGCAAATAACTTCCACAATTTTTTGAGATGAAACTGTAGCTTGAATATAGCCATCAGTTGATAATCAAGATGGAGAAAATTGTCCTGGTCCTAGCAAAAGCGGTTTCATAAATTTCTAAGCCTTGGTGAAGAATTTATTGAGTTTCTAAGTTGACAAGAATTTCTGGAATTGTCTTGAAATTGAACTTTTAAGCATTTAGTTAATATTCAGTTTGAAATTGAATTAAGACTAGAATATGAGGTCCATTAAATCCAAGATTTTTACAGGAGCTAAGGTATGACTAAAGGAAGACTCAGTCCAAATTTGGGGCATAATAAAGCATCTGCATATCTGAAAAAATTCAATAACTGAAAAAGGTAATTGAATTATACAGAGGTTAAAACAGGTGCAATGGCTCCCAAATTTTTGCTGGTGTTCCAGAATAGGACAAAAAATTTTATGTGAATTTCGGGGATTTTTCCAGGGTATACTTCATCAGCAAAAATTGCATTTTACTTGGGGAAGATTAATTTCTACAGAATTAAATATTTATTTTCAGAGAGCCTAATTGGTACTGAGCGAAACTAGAGCTCAAGGGCTTTCAAACAAAATTTGTTTGAATGAATTTGGAGTATTCTACAGAAAGATATTCAATTTAGAAGTTTGGACAAATTTCTGGAATTAAATACATCCCAAAGACCACGTGGCGCATTCTGGTTGAGGCAGCACCGGGGTCCACAGAATTAAAGCGCGCAGCCACACTAGATCTCAGCCGCACCGTGATCCCGCAGTGAATGGCAGGTGGGACCCAATGGGGTCATCGTCTACCTCGGGCAGGTGCTCGCGCGGAGCAGCACCCGCGGCGGTGGTGTAGGATCGAAGAGCACGTGAAAAGCTACCAGAGGGGGGGTGAATGGTAGATTTAAAAATCTTACGCAGCGGAAACAATAAAACCCTAATCCCTTCAGTAGAAAAACGATCAGTTAAAGAAATCGTGTATGAGACTAATCTAAACGTTTTTTACCGTGAAAAAGTGATATATATCAGAGAGAATCAAGTCACGAAGACAACACAAAAAGAATTACTCAAATCCGTCGAGAACAACTCAAGTTATGATCAAAAGATCAAACACTGGTCAATCTGACCTACCAGAGAAAAACAGTTTCTGGAGTGCTGCAAAGAAACTCGTGTAGATCAAAAACCACAAATCCAATGACCGTGAAATTTTGACAGATGATAGATAATCAAGTTGTGAAGACAACCCAAAAAAATCACGTCAATTGGATCAGAAAAACTTGAGTTATGATAAAACCACCGACATAAGGTATTGCTGTCCAGAAACTCGACGAGTAAAACTTGTCTGGAACAAGTCGGACGAACAAGGCACAAAAGTTCCTTCAAAGTACGAATTTTATTCAATAGAACACAAGAGGAACAGCCCCAAAGTCCTCTCAACGAGCTTTGGCCTTCCCTTGCTTATATAACCAGCCCTTAGGCCATCGCAATCTCAACTAGGACTCCAATCCTAATCCGATCACAATCGGAACTTACCATAACTGCTTAGGACTCTTCTATACGCAGATAGAAGCAATCTTAAGACTTCCAAACACCTTAGGAACATATCCCACATTCCTAAACAACTCAAATTCGTGACACACACGAAATCCTAACATAACCAACTCGATATTTCCATACCGAGCCATAACCGACTCAGCTAGCAGCCTAAGTCTTCAACCGATACGATCCAATCCTTCCGATCAGATCTTCCTTCCATAATCCGTCTCTAGAAGCATATTGCCACGTCATGCACCTCATGCATACGTGCGAATACCTTCCTTCGACCTTCATATGCACTGCCCTTGATTCAATCATCCTGCGCGACCTCCTGACCCGCTCAACCACAGTTCCTCCCGAACTTGGTTGTTGGAACCTCATCTCCTCCTGAGACTAGTCCAATGGATCCTGTCACCAGCCATGACTTGAACTCAAGCAACACCTGCACATGAATAAACAAACAATCCATACGAGCACAAGTCCTCGACTTGACTCAAGTTAGTTTCAAACACAACACCTTACGTGAGAACCTCACATAAGCATGTTGCAAAACCACAGTAGAAACGATATCAACCATAACATCCACAACGCACCAAAAACTTAGCAAATGAATACTAAGCAATCTTTCCAATCAAGTAAAGCAAGTATGAAACATTGCAAATGAAAAAGCAGACGTACTTCGGTCAAGTTCCGGACCTTGCCAGAACAACCCGGAGCTTGAGCCGGAGCTAAGCAGAAACACTGCGGTCAAGTTCCGGACCTTGCCAGAGCAACCCGGAGCTTGAGACGGAGCTAACAAAAGCTAGTAGAACCTAGCGCCGGAGCTTACCAAAACTAGTAGATCCTGGATCCGGAGCTTATCAAAACTAGTCGGAACTAGTCAACCCAAAACCGGAGCTAGACAAAATACGTCGAAGCTTAGCAAAAACATGCCGGAGCTATCAAATATATGCCGGAGCTATCTAAGACATGCCGGAGCTATCAAATATATGTCGGAGCTATCTAAGACATGCCGGAGCTATCAAATATATGTCGGAGCAATCAAAGACATGTCGGAGCTAAACATAAAGCTCACCGGAGCTATCCAAAGCTAGTCGGACCTTACTAAGAAGCCGGACCTAGCTTCGAACATAGCCGGAGCTACCCAAAACAAGTCGGACCTACCGTCGGACCTTGCTGTAGCTCGGAGCTAGAGTCGGACCTTGATAAAAAGGTGTTTTAGTGATATTTAAAACTTTTATCATCAAAGCCAAGTGTATTTACTACAAGCCAATGTATTCAGCACACATAGGTCTTACAATCTCCCCCTTGATGAATGCATTGGCAACACCATTTAAAATTCCGAACATTGGCTTATTCAAATAAAAGTTTTGAAAACAATTTCTCCCCTTTTTGTTTAAATAAAAAAATAAAATGAGAAGGAAAAAAATATCCCATATTATCTCTCCCCCTTTATTAACTTTCCTTATGCACATATTCTCTTCATGCTTATCTCTTCCTTTTTGAATGTGTGATTAATCTCTCCCCCTTTGACAATGTATTCAGCAAGGTAAAAGAGAAATTTTAATTGTTATGAGATATAAACAAATTATCTCTCCTTCTTTAGTTGTTATGAGCATATTATAACATATACATATAAACAAAGCTCACCCAAGTCATACTATCAAGTAACTTACACTAACACATCAATGAGATACATAATGTAGTGTAAGCCGTGCTAGAAAGCAAGTGTGATTTTCAATTTTAGCAGGTCATGATCTCACAAACTCAACTATTTCAAAACCTGAAAGCATGACATTTGTTGCTGCATTTTATTATTTTTCAAAGCATAAATTTAGATAATATGATATTTGCAAGAGATTATATGCTCATCTGCCTTATTCTAACCAACCAAGCCAAGCCTATGTCATTTGACAATCAGAAGCTTAAGGACATGGTTTTAGTCATACACAACTTCTTCCAAGTTCATATCTAAGTGCAATGACAAGCCATCTCGAAAGAAGAAGTGCGATGCATGCATATTCTCTTGATCTTTTCTCAATTTATATTTGTTCATAAAAACTCAACATGTGAGTTGATTACTTGATAAATTCTTAATGATTAAAAGCATTTGTGAGCATGCAACAAGTTCAAAACAGCAAGAAAGTTCGACCATGACCAGATTTAGTGTAAGTAATTATTCCAATTACTAGACATGGCAAAAACTACAAAAAGTATAACACGAGTAATGTAGTAAGAACTTTCAGCATGTAAAAGGAATCACAAAGTCATATATGTATGAAATAATATGCTCATATTATTTTAATTTCAGATTCACACATAGACTTCCTAAGTTTCAAAAACTCCCCCTCAATTTAAGCCATGAGGATGCATAACCCCTATTTCACTACGAATGTAACAAAAACGAGTGAAATCCAAAGGTTTTGTAAAAATGTCAGCCAATTGTTGTTCGGTATCTACATGGTGAAGCACAATGTTTCCTTTTTCAACATTATCACGGAGAAAGTGATACCTAATGTCAATGTGCTTAGATCTAGAATGTTGCACGGGGTTTTTAGCAATGCAAATAGCACTAGTGTTATCGCAGAACAGTGGAACACTATCTAGATCAACCCCATAGTCCTTAAGTGTTTGAACAATCCAAAGAATTTGTGAACAAGCACTAGCAGCAGCTACATACTCAGATTCGGCTGTGGATTGTGCAACTGAACTTTGTTTTCTAGAGGACCAAGCAACAAGAGAATTACCAAGAAAATGACAAGCACCGGAAGTACTTTTCCTATCAATCCTACAACCCCCAAAATCAGCATCCGAAAAAGCTTTCAAAGAAACGATTGAGGAAGAAGGAAGAAAAATGCCAAATTCTTAAGTTCCATGTAAGTACCTGAGAATCCTTTTGACGGCTTGACGATGTGAAACACGTGGGGAAGCTTGAAACCGTGCACAAAGACATACGCTGAATTGTATGTCCGGTCTTGATGCTGTAAGGTACAAAAGTGATCCGATCATACTTCTATATTCTTTTTGATCCACGGATTCACCATCTTCATCAAGTTCAAGTGTTGTTGCTATTCCCATTGGTGTCCGAAGAGGCTTGCTTTTGTCCATGTTGAAGCGCCTTAGGAGATCTTTGGTATACTTTGTTTGATGCACAAAGGTACCCTCCTTGGTTTGCTTGATTTGCAGCCCCAAAAAGTAAGTGAGTTCACCCATCATACTCATTTCAAATTCGGAACTCATCATTGCTGAAAACATGGACACAAGATCATGAGAAGCACAACCAAAGATAATATCATCCACATACACTTAAACGAATAATGAGTCATTGCCATGTTTAAGCACAAAAAGAGTTTTATCAGCCTTTCCCATTGTAAACCCCTTTTCAAGTAAGAATGTTTTTAACCTATCATACCATGCTCTAGGGGCTTGTTTGAGACCATATAAGGCTTTGGACAGTTTGTAAACATGATTAGGAAAATCTGGATTTTCGAAACCTGGTGGTTGTTTGACATAAACCTCCTCATCTATGTAGCCATTAAGAAAAGCACTTTTAACATCCATTTGATATAGCTTAAAACCTTTAGATGCTGCAAAAGCTAACAAAATTCTTATGGCTTCTAATCTAGCGACAGGAGCAAAAGTTTCATCAAAATCTAGACCTTCAACTTGAGTGAAACCTTGAGCAACCAACCTAGCCTTATTCCTAATCACAACCCCATCCTCACTTTGTTTATTTTTATATACCCATTTAGTTCCAATTAAAGTGTGGCCTTGAGGTGGAGGTACAAGTTTCCAAACATTATTTCTTTCAAAATTTTCTAACTCTTCTTGCATGGCAATAATCCAAGATTCATTAGTGAGTGCGTGTGATATATCTTTGGGTTCAAAAGAAGCAACAAAAGCAGAATGAGCATGAGAGTTTGGATCGCAAAACCTGGACCGTGTGACTCGTTCATGCAAGCTTCCAATCATCTGTTGTGGGGGATGATCTTTGTAAAAACGTAGGGGAACAGATGTCTCACAAGCTTCTTTTTCATTAGGTTCATTGTAGATTGATGAGCTTGTGATTTGTGGACGATCAGGACCAGCAGAGGTGACAGCCGGAGCTTGTTCAATGTCCGGAGCTGGACACGTGTCAACTTCGGAACTACCAGGCAGTATCACCGGCTCTTCTTCATCTTCGAAAATACCCTCCCCCTGAGAATATGAATCTGGTCCTGCAACACCGGAGCTAGTACCTGGGCTAGCTTCATCAAAAGACACTTCACAAGTCTCCACAATTTTGTTAGTGTCAAGTAAAAGCACACGGTAGCCTCTAGTATGAGATGGATAACCAAGAAACATGCCATCATTGGATCTAGGTTCAAATTTATCAAGATTACCATGTTTCTTAACAAAGCATTTGCAACCAAAGACCCGAAAGTGTGTAACACTAGGCCTATGTCCAAACCGGAGCTCATATGGTGTTTTACCTAGCTTAACACGCAAGAAAACACGATTTGAGACATAACAAGCGGTTGCTAATGCATCAGCCCAAAATTTCCTAGGGGTTTGATATTCATCAAGCATAGTCCTAGCCATCTCAACTAAGATTCTGTTCTTTCTTTCTACAACACCGTTTTGTTGAGGTACATATGGTGAAGAAAATTGATGATCTATTCTATTTTCAGCACAAAAGTGATCAAAGAATTGATTTTTAAATTCAGTTCCATTATCACTTCTAATTGCTTTTAATGATTCTGGGTGATCAATTGATAATCTAAGAAATAAAGTTCTAAAGTGACTAAAGACTTCATTCTTAGACGCCATAAAATACACCCAAGAATATCTAGAATAATCATCAACAATAACAAGAGCATACCATTTACCTCCAAAGGATTGAACACGTGAAGGTCCTACGGTGTCAAGATGCAAAAGTTGACATGGTTCAGTTGTCATGATCATTGTGAGAGGAGTATGTGAACCTGCAACCATCTTAGCATGTCTACAAGAAGAGCACACAATTTCTTTGTCCCCTTTAAGCTTAGGCAGCCCACGTATGCGATCAAGAGCACTAACACGCATTAGGTGATCAAAGCCTACGTGACCAAGTCTACGATGCCAAAAATATAAGTCCTTTGAATCATTAGCAACTAGACACCTATTCTTAGAAGAAGACATATCAAAATCAGCTTTAAAAACTCTTCCAAACCGAGACATGTTAAAAATAAGCTCATTATTTGAATCTACAACTTTGCAGCAGTTTTTATTGAAAGTAATTTCTAGATTTTCATCTAGCAATTGTGAAACAGAAAGCAAGTTATATTTCAAATTTTTGACAAGTGCCACATCCTTCAAAGTGTAGTGATCATTTACTCTAACCGAACCCTTAGCAATTATAGGAGTTGAAGAATTATCGGCAAAAGTAACATTCTCTACACATGACACAAAGGTGAGGGAGGAGAACCAATCTTTGTTACCGGTCATGTGGCGTGAGCAACCTGAATCCACAATCCAAATATTCTCCTTCCTCAAGCGTGTAACCTCATCATCGTCACTGTTGTGTTCTGCTTCCTCCTGACTTGATCTTGATCTTGCTTTGCCCGCCATGAAGCATAAGTTGGCCAGATCATCATTATCTTCATCACTTTCAAAGTCTACATCACTTGAACTGAGCTCTTGAAGCGCGGTGATGAAGCTGTTGATCATCTTGCGTCCTATGGTACCTTTCTTCTTCTTGTTGGAATTTCCAGAGGAGGTCCGGATTTTGCTTTGTTTTTCTTCCCGGGTGGTCGGACTTGAAAGGTTAGGGCATTCTGTACGAAAGTGTCCTGTTTTACCACATTCAAAACAGCGTTGAGGTCCAGAGCTTCCTCTCCTTCTAGTTCTCACATTTTGCAATGCTTTTGAGAATCTAGTAGAGATGAGTGCCAACTCCTCTTCTGGAATTTCTTCGATCTGCTCCAGGGTTAGTGAGGACAACAAAGCAAGAGTATTGCAGGATGATGATTGGCCGGAGCTAGACATATCACGTTGTGAGACAAATGCAATAGACTTGTTTGGGTTCTTACGTGCTAGGATGTCAATTTCATGAGTTTTTAGTTTAGAATAAAGTACATCTAATGTAAGAGAACTCATGACAGTTGATTCACGAATAGATGTTACTTTCATCTCCCAAATTGTCATGTCTAATGCACTAAGAAGTTGTCTAGCATTCTCAGCATCAGAAAAATTTACATTGACACTACGTAAGTTGCTGAGAATTTTATTGAAACGAGCAAAGAGGTCATCGATCGACTCACCTGGTTGCATCTCAAAACGCATATATTCTTTCTTGAACATATCTTGTTTTACCTCCTTGATTGTGTTGGAGCCTTCATGATAATCACAGAGAGCTCTCCAAACGTCGTATGCTGACCGGAGGTGCGCGACACGATCAAAGTCGCTTTGAGTGAGTCCTTGGATGATCAAGTTTCGGGCTTTGTTGTTGTTGTCGACGTCCCGGAGGTTCGTGGCCGTGACTTGATAATTGGGTGGCACTTCATAAGGCTTATACACCTTCTCCCATATTGCAAAGCCTTGTGCCTGGATAAAAGCCTCCATGCGTGCCTTCCAAACCTGAAAATCAATACCAGCAAACACACAAGGTTTGACGGAGTACTTCTCCATGATGATTAGTCAAAAACACGTGCAAATCACAAAGATTAGAGCACCGATGCTCTGATACCAATTGTAGGATCGAAGAGCACGTGAAAAGCTACCAGAGGGGGGTGAATGGTAGATTTAAAAATCTTACGCAGCGGAAACAATAAAACCCTAATCCCTTCAGTAGAAAAACGATCTGTTAAAGAAATCGTGTATGAGACTAATCTAAACGTTTTTTACCGTGAAAAAGTGATATATATCAGAGAGAATCAAGTCACGAAGACAACACAAAAAGAATTACTCAAATCCGTCGAGAACAACTCAAGTTATGATCAAAAGATCAAACACTGGTCAATCTGACCTACCAGAGAAAAACAGTTTCTGGAGTGCTGCAAAGAAACTCGTGTAGATCAAAAACCACAAATCCAATGACCGTGAAATTTTGACAGATGATAGATAATCAAGTTGTGAAGACAACCCAAAAAAAATCACGTCAATTGGATCAGAAAAACTTGAGTTATGATAAAACCACCGACAAAAGGTAGTGCTGTCCAGAAACTCGACGAGTAAAACTTGTCTGGAACAAGTCGGACGAACAAGGCACAAAAGTTCCTTCAAAGTACGAATTTTATTCAATAGAACACAAGAGGAACAGCCCCAAAGTCCTCTCAACGATCTTTGGCCTTCCCTTGCTTATATAACCAGCCCTTAGGCCATCCCAATCTCAACTAGGACTCCAATCCTAATCCGATCACAATCGGAACTTACCATAACTGCTTAGGACTCTTCTATACGCAGATAGAAGCAATCTTAAGACTTCCAAACACCTTAGGAACATATCCCACATTTCTAAACAACTCAAATTCGTGACACACACGAAATCCTAACATAACCAACTCGATATTTCCATACCGAGCCATAACCGACTCAGCTAGCAGCCTAAGTCTTCAACCGATACGATCCAATCCTTCCGATCAGATCTTCCTTCCATAATCCGTCTCTAGAAGCATATTGCCACGTCATGCACCTCATGCATACGTGCGAATACCTTCCTTCGACCTTCATATGCACTGCCCTTGATTCAATCATCCTGCGCGACCTCCTGACCCGCTCAACCACAGTTCCTCCCGAACTTGGTTGTTGGAACCTCATCTCCTCCTGAGACTAGTCCAATGGATCCTGTCACCAGCCATGACTTGAACTCAAGCAACACCTGCACATGAATAAACAAACAATCCATACGAGCACAAGTCCTCGACTTGACTCAAGTTAGTTTCAAACACAACACCTTACGTGAGAACCTCACATAAGCATGTTGCAAAACCACAGTAGAAACGATATCAACCATAACATCCACAACGCACCAAAAACTTAGCAAATGAATACTAAGCAATCTTTCCAATCAAGTAAAGCAAGTATGAAACATTGCAAATGAAAAAGCAGACGTACTTCGGTCAAGTTCCGGACCTTGCTAGAACAACCCGGAGCTTGAGCTGGAGCTAAGCAGAAACACTGCGGTCAAGTTCCGGACCTTGCCAGAGCAACCCGGAGCTTGAGACGGAGCTAACAAAAGCTAGTAGAACCTAGCGCCGGAGATTACCAAAACTAGTAGATCCTGGATCCGGAGCTTATCAAAACTAGTCGGAACTAGTCAACCCAAAACCGGAGCTAGACAAAATACGTCGAAGCTTAGCAAAAACATGCCGGAGCTATCAAATATATGCCGGAGCTATCTAAGACATGCCGGAGCTATCAAATATATGTCGGAGCTATCTAAGACATGCCGGAGCTATCAAATATATGTCAGAGCAATCAAAGACATGTCGGAGCTAAACATAAAGCTCACCGGAGCTATCCAAAGCTAGTCGGACCTTACTAAGAAGCCGGACCTAGCTTCGAACATAGCCGGAGCTACCCAAAACAAGTCGGACCTACCGTCGGACCTTGCTGTAGCTCGGAGCTAGAGTCGGACCTTGATAAAAAGGTGTTTTAGTGATATTTAAAACTTTTATCATCAAAGCCAAGTGTATTTACTACAAGCCAATGTATTCAGCACACATAGGTCTTACAGGTGGCTCGCTGGCGAGCTCGCCGCCGGCTAAACCAACGGACCAGACTCGCGGAAACTTGCCGCCTGGGGGTTTTTGGGGTCGCTGAGCATGATGGTGAGGTCAGTGGGTCCTGAAGCTCGCCGGAAAAGGTCGTGCGACGGCGGCGGCGGCGATGAGCGCGCGGGCAACATAGAACTCGCTCCAGAGTAGCTCAAATCACTTGGGAATTTCTCCAAAACCTTTCTGGGATGATGGAGTTCAAGGATCTGGGCGTAGAAGGGGAGTGAGTTGCCGAGAATCACGAGTTCGACGGTGAACCGAGGTTTTCGCACCGGCGGCGAGCAAAACTCGAAATTTAGAGCCGTTGCTCGATGATTCTTAATGGTTCTTGCTCAGACAGGAGCGCTAGGGCCTATAGAAACTATCTCTAAGCAATTGCAAAGGATGATTACTTGCAGAAAAGGAATCGACATGAAAACTTAGCTAGTTATCTACTTTCGGCCGTAGGGGAAACGAACAATAACTCGCTCAAGCTCCAACGATAAGGGAAATGGTTTGTACCATGAGCTAGAGTTTGATCAAGCGCACCTTTTTGCTCTTTGGAGCTTGGCTTGAAACGGCGCGGAACGGCGGCACACCGCGGAGCAGTGGCGAGCGGCGGCGATGGCGCGCGGCGGAAGAAAAGTCGCGAGGCAGTCGAGCTGCGATCGGGGATGAGGAGTGAAGGGAGCTTCGGCCGGCCTTTTATAGGGCCGCGGCGAGCAGGCAGGCAGCTCGCTGGAGCTGCATGCGCGCGCGCGGTGTCGAGCAGAGGTGCGTCGGTACAGAGATGGCGGGGTCGAGCTGATCCGTTCAAAGAGGAGCTGACATGTGGGGCCCACTGTCCAGTGATACTCCCCACAGTTCAGTTACTAATTCATTTAAAAATAGAAGATCAACTCCAAAAATCATGAAATTTTGTGGAGATGGCAAATGAGTTATTTGGAACACAATGGTGAACTCAAATCTTATGTTTAAAGAAGTTGGAGAAGAATTAAAAATTCAGATTTGAATTTGATTCAAATTTGCCAAGCACCTCAATTAAAATAGTAGATGAGTTTCTAAAATCTTGAAACTTTGTAAGCATGCTATTGAGGAATTTAGGAGCTCATGGAAAAATTTAGAGCCCTTAATTTGAATATTTGGGTTAGAGCTTATTAGGGCTTCATTTTGCATTGCTTACTAAATCTTATCCAAAAATTCTTATTCTTAAAAAGGGTGAATAGAATATAATTTGGATTCATGGTGAAGTCCAATACCCATGTTAAAAGAATTTAACAATGAGTGCAAGAAAAGTTTTGGATGGCATAGTTCATGTGCACCATTATATTGGATATCTAAAATAGTTGATCACAAAACCCATATGAACTTAACATGCCATAAAAGTGGGGTTTTACACTATCTCAAGGACATATTGAACAACAAACGACCATTGCCCACCACTGAGGTCATCAAGCTTACGGAAGACTACAGTGCAGCCATCCTCAACAGGCTTCCTAAAAAGAAGAAGGACCCCGGATGTCCTACCATTTCATGCTCAATGGGGGCTCACCACTTTGACAAGGCACATTGTGATCTGGGAGCAAGTGTTAGTGTGATGCCCAAGGTTGTGTTCGACCAGCTGAACTTCACAGAACTGACTCCAACACCAATGCAGCTACAACTGGCTGACTCTTCAGTCCGTTATCCAGCGGGTATTGCTGAAGATGTCCCGATGAAGATCCGGAACTACTTCATACCCATGGATTTTGTAGTGCTAGACATGGACACTAAGAAAGATACACCACTCATTCTTGGGCGTCCATTCCTAAACACGGCAAAAGCTCGCATAGATGTGGGATCTAGAGAAATCCACTTCCATATCAATGGCAAGGAGGAAAGGTTTAACTTTCAGCCAAAATCAGAACAATGCTCCATGATTCAAATCATGTATGGGCCAAATGATAAACACATCAGAGAGGTCGAAGTCACACCTCCAAAGGTGGACTCACTCATTGCATTCATGAGAAGATTAATCTATGAGGAGAATCTGTCGTTTCGACCACGCCGATATCCAAAAGCGACGGAATCATCTGGACCTTCCCGAAGGCCCAAGTCCACCAAGCCGCCGAAGAATGAATGGCGGAAGAAGCAAGACAAGCCGTCCGAGCCCATCCCTCCCGGCCCGGATGTAAAATGAAGACGGAGGAATGTCCATCTCATTGGACGGTGGTGAGACCTACGTCAATAGGTTAAATTGGTAGTTATCTCACTTTACTTTTCTTTCTTTCTTTTTCCACCCCATTTGGATTTTTTCTATTGCATATTTGATTTTCCCTAGCAAGTTGAGAATCTTATATTCTCAGTTATAATTTTTCTTTCTTTCTTTTCAAAAGAATTTTTTATTGGATTTGAAAAAAGGATTTTTATTTGAAAAACAATTTTTCTGAGCTGCACATGTGGCATTTCACCAGCGTGCTAACTTTATAGCCGTTGGTTAGCCACATGCAAAAAGGGGAACCAGGGGAGGGGGCACCTGTCAGGCCGGCCGAACCCCCTCGTCGGCTGAACAGGGAGTGGAGCCAAATTGGCTCCCCTTCCTCCAACGGCTATATTTTGAACCCCAAGTGACCTTTGGAGGGTGCATCCTATAAATTGTGGCCGTGAGGAGCACCTCTCTTCACACACCACATCATTTTACACCTCCCCTAGTCACTCTCTAGCTCACGTTGTTTTTCTTGCTCTTCATTGCAACACTCTTGCTCAAATCCATCAAAAAAAAGATTCTCTTTTGTTTGCATTTTACACTTGAGCTTTCAAGAGGAGAAAATTCGTTGAGAGTTTTGTTTTCCAAACATCGCTTCTTTTCGGATTTTTCTCGCCTTGTTTTGTTCTTGCTTGTTGAACTCAAAAAGACATGAAGAGGTTGTTCGAAAAGAGGGAGGTGGCTGCAAGCTCAAGCCATGGTGAAGGTTCTAGTGCACACCTCACTTCCATGGGTACAAGCCCAAGAAGGAGAAGTGTGTGTGAGGACACTCCCATGGAAGAGAGAAGCAACCCACACCAACTTTTTCAAGACAACAACCTTGACATACGAAGCAAAGTTGAAGATCAAGCACGCAAGGCTTCTCCAAGATCGTGAGTTCCGCCACACCAAGGCTTACGATCCACATTTGATCTCCAAAATAGGTATGGACTCCGAATTTCTTTCCATTTGGCATGCAATTGGATTTGATGACTTTTCTCACATAGAGGAGAAAGGTTCACGCCTTCTCACTATCCAATTCCTTTGCACGCTAAGAATAGGATTTGATGGTATTACTTTTAGATTAATTCAAAAAGAATACAAAATCCTATGGAAAGAATTAGGTAGCATCCTAGGCTTCCATAAACGGTGTTTGATAGATTTAGACAATTTGCCTAAGTTTAACAAACAATGTTTTTTACATGGGCTAACTAGTGAGGTATCATGTAGGTCTCCTAGGAATAGCCACATCCAAAACCCTTCCTTACGCTTCATGCATAGATGGGTGGCTATGACTATGTTCCCTAGTGGAGATGTTAGGGTTGTGCGAGATGATGAATTGAAAATTTTGTTTGCCATGACTAAAAAGATGAAAGTTGCTCCAATCAAAGCCATGATGACACAATGGTTAGATTACATTTCAAAATCAGGATCAATTGAATGCACTTCATTGATTACTCATATTGCTGATAGGGTGGGTGCAATTAAATACTCTTCATTTGAATATATTGAAACTGAAAGAGAATTAATTGATGAAGACTATTTAGTGCAAGGACATAACTTAAGCATGATCATGATGGCTCCTTGATATTTTTCTATCCCGGCTTTGTCAATGAAATTCGGTTACCCAACCCGGATTTTCATTTGTACAAATGCCGAAGGCTAACCATTATTCTTCTTCCCCTTGAGGAAGCAAGAAGAAGTAATGTCTCTGGCAGGGTAACAAGGAATCATGCGAGGACTGCAGCCACAAACAAGCGTGCCACTGATAATCTCTCCGGTCCATGAATACAAAGAGGAAGAGAACCCAACGGGTCATGAGCCCGGATGGACTCAACCTCCGACGTATGAGGCTGGGGGATCATCTTGGCAAGAATGGCAAAGGGATCCACGCTTATCCACTTCAAGCTCTAGCAGCTTGCCCCCAACGTCCATGAGAGGATGTCGTTCTTTTTCGGCTAGAAGTCATCATGACTATAGCCAAGGAATGACGGATGTGGAGACTGGAGTCCACACATCCGAGGATCTCATTGGGTGGTGTCGTGCGATGCAACACCTAACAGCACACACAAAAAGGATACCAAAACATATAAATTTTTCATTTCATAATAAGAAGAGTTTACACAAGAGTGTACCACAGAAGTACACACGCAGTGGAAAATACATACTCATAATCTCACCTAACTAAGCAGGAGAGAAGACGTCCATGCCCTAGGACGATTCTCACTAGCAACAAGAAGAACATTTAGCAGTGGCGTGGCTCACATGAGATTTATCTCGACATCTCGAGTCTCATGTACAACCTGAACAGCAGAAATAAAACTAATACCTGCAAAAATCGTTAAAGCACAAACGTGAGCATAAGGCTCAGCAAGACTAACCCGTCTCACTAGACATATGCAGGGGTAAGTACTAAGCATAGGTAAGGAATAGAATAAATAGACTCGCCCACAAGTGAATCCTTATAATCATGTTTTATGTAGCAAATGACATTCTCCAAGCACGGCACATCATGGGCTCCACAATCAAACAAGAAACGCTTTACCGATGATATGACATGCCCAGAGCACATAATGCTATTACAGCTAAAGTATGGAGATACTCATATAGTCCATACCTCGTCGAGAATGCGGTTTTTGGAATGTCCTCAGGTCGAATTTTAATCTGATGATAACCTGAACGAAGGTCCATCTTTGGGAATACCTTAACACCCACTAGTTGATCGAATAAAATATCAATGCGTGGTAGTGGATACTTGTTCTTGATGGTGACCGCATTCAGTGGATGATAGTCCACACACAACCTCAAAGTCTCATCCTTCTTCTTTACAAACAATGCGGAACAACCCCAAGGTGATGAACTTGGGCGAATAAAACCCTTGCTCAATAAGTCATTCAGTTGTTCTTTCAATTCCGCAAGTTCCTTCGGTGCCATCCTATACGGCTTCCTTGAGATTGGTATGGTTCCCGGTGCCAGTTCAATCTTGAACTCGACGTCACATTCTGGTGGCATGCCCAGAAGATCGTCAGGAAACACGTCTGGATATTCACACACTACGGGGATATCCGCAAGCTTCTTGGCACTTGTGTGATGCACCGCTGAGACTCTTGGTGCGGTATTCAAAAGATTTAAAGTGTTGCTACCATGGAATTGAGAATTTAGTTGGACAGTCCGCGAGCTGATATCAAAGATAGCTCCACGATGTGTCAACCATTACATTCCCAAGATGAGGTCAATCCGTTGACCTTCCAAGATGATGATGTTCACCGGATAGATACTTCCACCCATGCACAACGGTGCTCGAGAGACAACCTCATTAGTTGAAATATTGCCCCCAGGTGAACTGACGCAAAAAGGATGTGAGACAGTCACAATTGGCACTTGATGTTTCAGTACAAAAGACTTGCTCACAAAGTTATGAGTAGCTCCAGAGTCAAACAGAACGACTACTGGTTGATCATGTAAAGTAAACATGCCTGCTAAAACAGGTTCTCCTTCTGGAATGTCCTCAATCGCAGCATAATTAACACTGGTAGACTTCGATGAGGTCTTCTTTTTATATTTATGGTGCTGATCATAATTCTTGGAAAAGGACAATTGGACACGGTCACGTTCCGTCTTGCAGCGTTCCCGAGCTAAATGCATTCTGTGCTTTCCACTGAATTGGGGTGGACTGAAACCCTGAACACCTTGCAGAGGTGGAGCCACAAGAGCGGGGTCACAAAGTTTTAATGAAGAGCTAGGATACTCTTGCACACTTGGCTGAGGTGAAGGAGAAGTATCCACTGGATAAGAGTGATATTGACTCAGTGGTGGTTGCTCATTCAGCCAAAACTCTTGACCGGACGGTAAGTAGTATACCACCCGATCCTCCTGAGGAACATCACCAATAACCTCTTGTGATGTGCTCCTCTTCCTCTTCTCCGCCTTATAGCAAAGAGTTGCATCTTGTTGAACAATAGCCGCATCGACCAATTCATTATAATTGTTGTTATTGAATAATACCAGTCGAGATTGAAGCTTGACACTTAGTCTTCGAAAGAAGCAGCCACACTTCAATGCCTCCGTATTCACATACTCGGGTGCATACTGAGCCAAATGATTGAACTCCTTGGAGTATTGATAAGCACTCATCGCTCCTTGCTTTAACTCCACCAATTCATCCAACTTCGTTTTAATCATCCCTGTAGAAATATGGCGTGCACGGAAGACATCACGGAACTCCGGCCATGTCACACGATGACCATCTGGGAGCGTGGCGAGATATTCAGACCACCAAGCTTCTGCCGATCCGAGAAGTTGTTGAGCGGCAAATAAGGTCTTATGATATTCATCACTTTGGAGTAACTTAAACTTGGCTTCAATTACACGGAGCCAATGACCCGACTCCAGTGGTTCGATTGCTTCTGTGAACACCGGTGGTTGGGTCGCCAAGAAATCCAGATATGTGACTTGAGGTCGATCAAGTGATCGAGCTTCGGGTGGTACACTCCGCTTTACCAACGCATGTAGAGACTCAGCCATCCTCGATAAGACTTCCTCCAATCCGGTTGACGATGGCACTTGTGGTGGAAGTGAGTAATTTTCACAACGAACGGAAGCACCTAAATCACCCTAAGATTGTGTGGAGTCCATGCTGCAAGAGTGAGCAATATGGTTAACTCCAAAGTCACAATGTCCATTGGAATAATACTAAAGACCGTAATATGCTCCACTTAGCAATGCAATAAGCATGGTATAAATACGGATTAGAACTTCAAAACCAGACTCAAATGAAGGATAATGCCCAGTTAACACTTCACTTGGGGTTTCACACCTTATGTTATCTAACATGTAGAGCAATCACCTCTGGTCATGATGAATAACACAAAATGTAAAACTAAAACGACTTGAGTTGATAACGTCGCACACTGGGTCAGACGCCTAGTCTGTAAAAATTAAATTATCCTCACAGCTAATTGCTACTTCTCATCTGAAGTTCAACTACAAAGTTGTAGTACACTCGCACAGCTTTCCAGAATGCATTCATATGCCTCCATATCATTCCTGGAACAAAAGTTATGGAATTTTGATTACAGGTCACAAGATGGTTCAAAACTGGAGTATGAACTTCAGTTCTGTTTCAACCGACCTTCCTGTATAAACTTCAAATTTTTATGCAGGAAAGGTCGGAACCAGAAGTTGAGTTGAATACAAAAGTTGTTGTACACTTTATAAACTTTCTATAATGTATTTAGTTACTGCTATATCATCCTTATGTTGCAAGTTATGCTATTTTAAAGTTGACAGATTTTTCTGACACGTTCAGCACACTTGCATAGAGAGTAGCAGTTTTGACCCAAAGTTTCCTTATTGTTCGGTTCCAAATCTGGAAATGTTCTTATTTAAAAAGTTGTATACAATGAAATAAGCTTTCCAGAAAGTACTTATTTGAATTCATATCCGTTTTGGTTTAAGAGATATGCATTTTTAAAATTTGCTTAAATTTCAGCATTCAGACTTTTATATTCAGTTCAGATTGACCATATTGTATTCAAACTTGATTTGGAAAAGGTAGATGACAGGTTCAGGTCTCGAGCCAATTACAAAAATTGTAGCTGAATCTCTAACATGTCCAGCGGTTACTCGCACGACACCATTGGATGCAAATTCTGCTAGTTATGGGTCACATTCAGAAAAGTTCAGAGTGCTGTCCAGTTTCTGTAGTCCCGGACAGTTTCTGCGAGTTCCAAAATTTCACCCACTTAAGAAACGATTTTGTCTTGAACTGAATAGAGAACTTGTAGAGGACTTCTAAATATTTCCAAAAAGTCTTTACGTGGTCTAATAGCACACCTGGTTGAGGAGATATGGATTTTTAAAGTTCAGTTATGTCACCAGATTTTTAATAAAAATTTCGACAGAACTTCCTTTGTTTGTTGTTCATTTTGTCCACAATTTTCAGATAGTTAGACATTGATACATGCAGAAACAATGTATCACAAAGTTGTTACATACATCCTCAGGATTCCAGAAATTCATCACATGAGGTAATTCGACAATTCTACAGCGAGTTATGCGAGAAACAGTAACTGTATACAGCATTGTCCACTCGCTGTCCAGATTTGATCAAGTTTAGAAATTTAAAATTTTGAGTATGTTAGAGATGGATTCTGCTCTGGAGTTCTATAGAAAAGTTGTAGGGGACTCTTTACACTTCTAAACCATAAAAAGTAGGCCTGCAGAGGTGAAGTCTGCAAGAAGTTATGGTCCAATGTTTCACAGAAATGGCATTAGTGTTGATTTTTGGTGATGGAAATCGATTCAAAAGATTTTCATGCCCAAACTGTTCAAAGAACAGTCGTAGAGGACTTGAAGATCATCTTAACCATATAGAACACTACTAGGTGCTATGAAGTTTCACTAGAAGCACCTCTTGACATAATCGAGCTAGATTCCGTCAAGAGTGAACAAAAACCTTAATCTTCATACTTCTTCGCATTGCAACTTTCCATATTAAAACTTTGACCCAGGACTTACCAGCAGCTGGTAGTTGGATCTTATCAGATGAAAATGAAGCCATTCTTTCGTAGGGGATGGTCAAAGTATCAAATGTGATACTGACGGTACTACGTGCCTCTCCACAAAAAAGTTCTAAACCGGTATATCCGGATACGTCTATAGGTGGTCCTAATATCGTTCTCCCACAAACGGTTTCTATACGGTCCCCTACCGTAGTTAGTGTACCTGCAGAAGACAAGCAATCCCCTGGCACATGCACGCCATACGGCGGCGGGGAAACACGACAGGCAGTAACAATAATATATACAAAAGTAAATGCATACGACTCGGATGTGAGTCGCTCTCGAGCGAGGTCGTGTCTCGAGGTACATGGCTGTAAATACGTCTGTACAGCAAAGACTCCCGTACAAACTGGCTTATACATTCTCGGGCATACGTGTTTCGTATGCTCCCGTAGAATATGAATGATTCTAGAGAGGCATACTATTGGGTTATACACCACCCGACGGGGGCTCCCACTAATTTTGTGTCACGCTGGGGTACCGCGTGTCAAATGTTCTCAGAAACATGAAAAGTTTCAGAGACTCATATTGACTTTCTATGCCAAGCCACGGAAATATCACATACCACATCTCGTATGCAGAGTTTACCGAGATTGATCCGCTCTCGGTGGCGTACCTTACCTCTTACCTTGAATACTGAGCGTCATTACACAATAATATAACAAGTTAGTTCACTACCTTTATAACTCATACTAGTAATAGTCCTTAATGGGCATATAGCTAATCCTCACTCGACTACTTTGGAGTTTTCGAAAATAAGCTCTTTTCAAGCGTGCTATTCCCAATGAAGCTCTGATACCATGCCTGTGGGGACCGGAGTCCACACATCCGAGGATCTCATTGGGTGGTGCCGTGCGATGCGGCACCTAACAGCACACACAAAAAGGATACCAAAACATATGAAGTTTTCATTTCATAATAAGAAGAGTTTACAAAAGAGTGTACCACAGAAGTACACACGTAGCGGAAAATACATACTCATAATCTCACCTAACTAAGCAGGAGAGAAGATGTCCATGCCCTAGGACGATTCTCACTAGCAACAAGAAGAACATTCAGCAGCGGCGTGGCTCACATGAGATTTATCTCGACACCTCGAGTCTCATGTACAACCTGAACAACAGAAATAAAACTAATACCTGCAAAATCGTTAAAGCGCAAACGTGAGCATAAGGCTCAGCAAGACTAACCCGTCTCACTAGACATATGCAGGGGTAAGTGCTAAGCATAAGTAAGGAATAGCATAAATAGACTCGCCTACAAGTGAATCCTTATAATCATGTTTTATGTAGCAAATGACATTCTCCAAGCACGACACATCATGGGCTCCACAATCAAACAAGAAACGCTTTACCGATGATATGACATGCCCAGAGCACATAATGCTATTACAGCTAAAGTATGGGGAAACTGTAAACTTTAATTTTTACTATCTCTAAATCATATAAGGTTGCAAAGCAATTATAATTCAATACGGTATAATTTTTCTGGCTTCTTTAGTATTTACTACGTCACGACACAGTGAACAAGTGGTACTCTATTACCGCGAGGGACGGTGATTGCAATCATGAAACACCCGAACTGCACGACACGCACACCCGCGTGGGAGACACATACGTGCTCTCCTCCCCGCGTCATACGTGGCCACCTTTCACCCAAGACCCCAATGTCGACAAACCTCTTCATCCCGAGCAAAAGGTCCCCTACACGGACACGTCGAAGTTGCCCGCCAGAAGATTTACACCTTTATGCCTTCGCATCTCCATTCAAGGACAACCGAGGAGTCTCCACACTACAGTCTGGAGTTACATCAGTTTAATGGGCCCATATACCATTATGCAACCGGTACAGTTCAAGCTTGCCCAACGGTGCCGCATACGGCACGGTCCTCAAGCGACACAGGCAGGGCTATGCGACCAAGACTCAATTCTCGCTGCTTCCTATCCATCCCCTGCCTGGTCTCCATTTCATTATATTATGCCATTTTCTATCTAACCAATCCTGTGAGATATGTCCTACATCTCTTGCGAGTAGATTCCAACTACTCGACTTCTACCGGATTTCCTATGCATTAGCAAAGCAGTGACTACAGGTCAAACTGTAATTCGTTCCATCCAAACCCTGGGATTTGTGGTCATGCAAGTGGAGTATCAAATACCTTATACGTAATGCACAATATCAACTGGAGACGTAAGTGAATAAAACTGGAAAACTTTGAAAAGCTCTTAAATGCAAACCGGGGCTTGCCTTGGTTTGCAACTCGACTATCTAACAATTGTTAGTAGCTTCTTCCGAAGACTCCGCCAAGGACGTCAAGTGAAACCCTGACCTTCTCCAAGCGAAGCTCCTCGTCAATCACCTACATTACGTTTCTTAACGATATGATATGCATATGAGTAAAGAATGTACTTTAATATTAGACTCTACGAGTGGTATAAACTTTAAGAAGAAGGAGCTTGTTTAGGAGGAATAGGTATGCCTATGTTGTGTGGATAAACAAAGGATTGAATCAAGTGGTCATCATAGTGTCGAGATGTGAAGTGAAAGGTGCAATGTAAGCACACATTGCAACTTAGCAATCGACACTTGGAGCGATGCCACTCAAGAGTGATAAAACTGGTTGGCGAAGAAGTGTTTGACTGAGCCGTGTAAGGTTAACTAAGAGAACAAGGTGGAGCTAGGAAGTTTGTAACCTAGGAGTCGACCAAGGAAGTTTTCTCAACTTACAAAGGTTGTCGACACGACCAAGGATCCTTATCCAAGGTTCGTCTTGGACTAGTACCCCTTGTCGGTCCCGACGTTCTCGCATTCCTCTACCCCAGATCATCGATGATCACCCACATCCTGGGTGTGACCTAGAAGGCATTTCATCGACTATCTTGGATACGTCTAGGGTTTGACCGCTCTCGTATCAACTAAAACCAAACTTGGCTAACTACTATTAGTCTGATGTACCTTGGTGGTGTTCCCGCACTAAACGCAAATCAAGCATCCATTGTTTCGGTGCCAAGACATGGCCATGACATGGAACATCGTGACGACGTTAGGCCGACGACGACTGCAAAACATTGGCTTGAGCTTATGTGTCGAGTGAAAGAGAGTACCCTAAGGGCAAGCGGCAGTGAATGTGATACATGTAGCGGCACGATGCGGAATGCTTGGTTCCCCCTTGTAATTCAAATCTATGATGCAAGATGAACTTGCGTTCACCATGGTTAATGCACTGGCGCGACCATGGTACAAGGAGGGCAACAACACCACTAGTGCTGATAGGACTCATACATGTCAAATGCACGACACGGTCAGCCGGGGTTAGAGTATAATGGCGTGACCAATGTGATCAAAGTGAGTGCGTAGATGGTCCTCGCGACACGCTGATGGCCATTCCGCATGAGGATGCGGCTAACACACACGACGCAACCAAGATGGTGGTCACCACAATGCAAGTAGACGTGTCAACCGAGCGACACGATGGAGACCACTCGAGTAGACCGTGGTGGCGTGAACTCATAATGGAAGCGGCAGTGACCATCACGCGTGTAGCCTGCCTATGTGGCAAGGAATCTGTGTGACCTATATGTGCTGAATACATTGGCTTGTAGTGAATACACTTGGCTTTGATGATAAAAGTTTTTAATATCACCAAGACACCTTTTAATCAAGGTCCGACTCTAGCTCCGAGCTATAGCAAGGTTCGACCATAGGTCCGACTTGTTTTGGGTAGCTCCGGCTACGTTCGATGCTAGGCCCGACTAGCTTTGGTCAGCTCCGGTGAGCTTTATCTTTAGCTCCAGCATGACTTTGTTAGCTCCGGCATGTCTTTGATAGCTCCGACATATATTTGATAGCTTCGGCATGCTTTTGCTAAACTCCGACGTACTCTGTCTAGCTCCGGTTTTGGGTTGACTAGTTTTTGGTAAGCTCCGGTGCTAGGATCTACTAGTTTTGGTAAGCTCCGGCGCTAGGTTCTACTAGCTTTTGTTAGCTCTGGCTCAAGATCCGGGTTGCTCTGGCAAGGTCCGGAACTTGACCGCAGTGCTTCTGCTTTTCATTTGCAATGTTTCGTACTTGCTTTATATTATTGGAAAGATTGCTTAGTATTCATTTGCTAAGTTTTTGGTGCGTTTTGGTTGATATGGATGATATCGTGTTACTGTGGTTTTGCAACATGCTTACGTGAGGCTCTCACGTAAGGTGTTGTGGTCGGAACTAACTTGAGTCAAGTCGAGGACTTGGGCTCGTATGGATTGGTTGTTTATTCATGTGCAGGTGTTGCTTGAGTTCAAGTCATGGCTGGTGACAGGATCCATTGGACTAGTCTCAGGGAGGAGATGAGGTTCCAACAACCAAGTTCGGGAGGAACTGTGGTTGAGCTGATCAGGAGGTCGCGCAGGATGATTGAATCAAGGGCAGTGAATATGAAGGTTACTGAACGTCGAACGAAGGTGTTCGCACGTATGCATGCGGTGCATGACGTGGCAACATGGTTCCGAAGATGGGATAAGGAAGGAAAGATCTGGTTGGAAGGATCGGATCGTAACGGTTGATGACTTTGGCTGCGGCGGAGTCGGTTATGGCTCGGTATGGAAAGTATCGAGTTGGTTTTGTTAGGATTTCGTGTGTGTCACGAATTTGAGCTGTTTAGGAATGTGGGATACGTTCCTAAGGTGTTTGGAAGTCTTAAGATTGCTTCTATCTGCGTATAGAAGAATCTTGAGCAGTTATGGAAAGTTAGGATTCAAGATCTGAGTAGGATTGGAGTCCTAGTTGATATTGGGTTGGCCTAAGGGCTGGTTATATAAGCAAGGGAGTCCAAATCTCGTGGTAGACGACTTTGGGGCTATTCCTCTTGTGTTCTATTGAATAAAATTCGTAGTTTGAAGGAACTTTTGTGCCTTTTTCGTCCGACTTGTTCCAGACAAGTTTTACTCGTCGAGTTTCTGGACAGCACTACTTTTCATTGGTGGTTTTATCATAACTCGAGTTTTATAGATCCAATTGACGTGATTATTTTTGAGTTGTCTTCACAAATTGATTATCTATCATATGTAAAAATTTCACGGTCATTGGATTTGTGGTCTATGATCTACACGAGTTTCTTTGCAGCATTCCAGAACTGTTTTTTCTCGGGTAGGGCAGATTGACCATTGTTTGATCTTTCGATCATAACTTGAGTTTTTCTCGACGGATTTGAGTGATTCTTTTTGTGTTGTCTTCGTGACTTGATTCTCTCTGATATCTATAACTGTTTTCACGGTGAAACACATTTAGATTAGTCTCACACACGATTTCTTTAATAGATCGTTTTTCTGCCGAAAGGGTTTGGGGTTTTATTGTTTCCGCTGCGTAAGATTTTTAAATCTACCATTCACCCCCCTGGTAGCTTTTCACGTGCTCTTCGATCCTACAATTGGTATCAGAGCCATGGTGCTCTAATCTTTGAGATTTGCACGTGTTTTTGTCTAATCATCATGGAGAAGTACTCCGCCAAACCTTGTGTGTTTGCTGGTATTGATTTCCAGGTTTGGAAGGCACGCATGGAGGCTTTTATCCAGGCACAAGGCTTTGCAATATGGGAGAAGGTGTATAAGCCTTATGAAGTGCCACCTAATGATCAAGTTACGGAAACAAACCTACGGGACGTCGACAACAACAACAAAGCCCGAAACTTGATCATCCAAGGACTCACTCAAAGCAACTTTGATCGTGTCGCGCACCTCCGATCAGCATACGATGTTTGGAGAGCTCTCTGTGATTATCATGAAGGCTCCAACACAATTAAGGAGGTAAAACAAGATATGTTCAAAAAGGAATATATGTGTTTTGAGATACAACCAGGTGAGTCTATCGATGACCTCTTTGCTCGTTTCAATAAAATTATCAACAACTTACGTAGTGTCAATGTAAACTTTTCTGATGCTGAGAATGCTAGGCAACTTCTTAGTGCATTAGACATGTCAATTTGGGAGCTGAAAGTAACATCTATTCGTGAATCAACTGTCATGAGTTCTCTTACATTAGATGTACTTTATTCTAAACTAAAAACTCATGAAATTGACATCCTAGCACGAAAGAACCCAAACAAGTCTATTGCATTTGTCTCACAACATGATATGTCTAGCTCTGGCCAATCATCATCTTGCAATACTCTTGCTTTGTTGTCCTCACTAACCCTGGAGCAGATCGAAGAATTTCCAGAAGAGGTGTTGGCACTCATCTCTACTAGATTCTCAAAAGCATTGCAAAATGTGAGAACTAGAAGGAGAGGAAGCTCCGGACCTCAACGCTGTTTTGAATGTGGTAAAACAGGACACTTTCATACAGAATGCCCTAACCTTTCAGGTCCGACCACCCGGGGAGAAATACAAAGCAAGGTCCGGACCTCCTCTGGAAATTCCAACAAAAATGAAGAGGTATGTCCTACTTGCGAAGAAATGTGTGATGCTATTTCTCGTGCCACTATTATTGTTAAGAAAAAGGACAAAAAGCTTAGGGATAGTGCTGCTAAAATTGAATCACTAGAATCTGAAATCAACTGTTTAAAAACTTTGATTCCTAGTGATGATGCATGTTCCTCATGTGACTTAATATATGAACAATTTTCCACATTAAGAAGTGCGCACACCTCCACACTTGAGAAACTTGAGTTAGAAATTGAAAAGAACAAAGAGCTTGCTGCACTTAATGATAAAAACTTGAAAGATGCTAGCTGTTCTACAATTGATTTGCATTGTTCTACTTGTGATGATCTTGATAAGAAACTACAGGATGCTATAAATGAAATTTCTATATTGAACAATGCTTTACGTTCTCATGAAGTTAAATTTTGTTCCAATTGCAAACTAAAAGGAAAGACTTCATGTGAAAATTGCCTCGATCTGTCAAATAAACTTGATGACATGGATAGGACATTAGATCGGTTTTGTAATGGGGATAAGAACCTAAAATTACTGCTGAATTCTTCCAAGCCTTGCAATGATAAAACTGGTCTAGGTTTTGATTCTCATGCTCATGCTAAGGCACATCCACCTAAAATTGTAAAGTCATTAGGAAGTGGTTTGATTCAAACAGTTCCTAAACAAAAAGGAGTGGTTTTCAAATCTGCAGGAGTGTTGCCTCATTCGGTCTCGAATAAAAATATTGCTTGCTCATCTAGACATGAACACAAAGTTAAATTTCATTGTACCTTCTGTGGTAGAGATGGTCATGTCATAGATTTTTGTTATAGACTAGCTAACAACAGAAAAAGGAAAGAAAAATTGCTAGATCTTATAACTTTCATGCAATTAGAAAAACACAACCTGCTTTAGTGAGTCAGAAATTTGAAAAGGTAGCTTCCGGACCTTCTGGTAAGAAATCCACAAAAGCAGCTCCGATAGTTCCGATAGCTCCGAGAGCTCCCGGACCTTCTGTTATTTCCTTCGGAACTTCAGCTTTTGTTTCTGGAGCTTTAGCCTTGTCTTTTGGAACTGTTGCTTTTACCTCCGGAGCTACTGGTTTTTGTGCTAAAAGAGTTAAGAATAGAAAACCTCAAACTTCGACTCATAAACCTGCTGTTTTATCTCAGCTTTCGCGTGTTTTTCCTGCTGCACGTCGTGTGACTCAGTACTGGATACCTAAATGCCTTTTGACTAACCCCAATATTGAGTCATCGACGTATTGTGCTTCTATGTAGGTTACACGTTTGAGGAAGGAGAACATTTGGATTGTGGATTCAGGTTGCTCACGCCACATGACCGGTAACAAAGATTTGTTCTCCTCCCTCTCTTTTGTGTCACGTGTAGAGAATGTTACTTTTGCCGATAATTCTTCAACTCCTATAATTGCTAAGGGTTCGGTTAGAGTAAATGATCACTACACTTTAAAGGATGTGGCACTTGTCAAAAATTTGAAATACAACTTGCTTTCTGTTGCACAATTGCTAGATGAAAATCTAGAAATTATTTTCAATAAAAACTAGTGCAAAGTTGTAGGTTCAAATAGTGAGCTTATTTTTAACATGTCTCGGTTTGGAAGAGTTTTTAAAGCTGATTTTGATATGTCTTCCTCTAAGCATAGGTGTCTAGTTGCTAATGATTCAAAGGACTTATATTTTTGGCATCGTAGACTTGGTCACGTAGGCTTTTATCACCTAACGCGTGTTAGTGCTCTTGATCGAATACGTGGGCTGCCTAAGCTTAAAGGGGACAAAGAAATGTTGTGCTCTTCTTGTAGACATGCTAAGATGGTTGCAGGTTCACATACTCCTCTCACAATGATCATGACAACTGAACCATGTCAACTTTTGCATCTTGACACCGTAGGACCTTCACGTGTTCAATCCTTCGGAGGTAAATGGTATGTTCTTGTTATCGTTGATGATTATTCTAGATACTCTTGGGTTTACTTTATGGCGTCTAAGAATGAAGCTTTTAGTCACTTTAGGACTTTATTTCTTAGATTATCAATTGATCACCCAAGATCTTTAAAGGCAATTAGAAGTGATAACGGAACTGAATTTAAAAATCAATCTTTTGATCACTTTTGTGCTGAAAATGGAATAGATCATCAACTTTCTTCACCATATGTACCTCAACAAAACGGTGTTGTAGAAAGAAAGAACAGAACCTTAGTTGAGATGGCTAGGACTATGCTTGATGAATATCAAACTCCTAGAAAATTTTGGGCTGATGCGTTAGCAACCGCTTGTTATGTCTCAAATCGTGTTTTCTTGCGTGCTAAGCTAGGTAAAACACCATATGAGCTCCGGTTTGGACATAGGCCTAGTGTTACACACTTTCGGATCTTTGGTTGCAAATGCTTTATTAAGAAACATGGTAATCTTGATAAATTTGAACCTAGATCCATTGATGGCATGTTTCTTGGTTATCCATCTCATACTAGAGGCTACCATGTGCTTTTACTTGACACTAACAAAATTGTGGAGACTTGTGAAGTGTCTTTTGATGAAGCTAGCCCAGGTACTAGCTCTGGTGTTGCAGGACCAGATCCGTATCCTCAGGGGGAGGGTATTTTCGAAGATAAAGAAGAGCCGGTGATACTGCCTGGTAGAACCGAAGCTGACACATGTCCAGCTCCGGACATTGAACAAGCTCCGGCTATCACCTCTGCTAGTCCTGATCGTCCACAAGTCACAAGCTCATCAATCTACGATGAACCTAATGAAGAAGAAGCTTGTGAGGCATTTGTTCCCCTACATTTTTACAAAGATCATCCCCCACAACAGATGATTGGAAGCTTGCACGAACGAGTCACACGGTCCAGGTTTTGCGATCCAAACTCTCATGCTCATTCTGCTTTTGTTGCTTCTTTTGAACCCAAAGATATATCACACGCACTCACTAATGAATCTTGGATTATTTCCATGCAAGAAGAGTTAGAAAATTTTGAAAGAAATAATGTTTGGAAACTTGTACCTCCACCTCGAGGTCACACTTTAATTGGAACTAAATGGGTATTTAAAAATAAACAAAGTGAGGATGGGGTTATGGTTAGGAATAAGGCTAGGTTGGTTGCTCAAGGTTTCACTCAAGTTGAAGGTCTAGATTTTGATGAAACTTTTGCTCCTATCGCTAGATTAGAAGCCATAAGAATTTTGTTAGCTTTTGCAGCATCTAAATGCTTTAAGCTATATCAAATGGATGTTAAAAGTGCTTTTCTTAATGGCTACATAGATGAGGAGGTTTATGTCAAACAACCACCGGGTTTTGAAAATCCAGATTTTCCCAATCATGTTTACAAACTGTCCAAAGCCTTATACGGTCTCAAACAAGCCCCTAGAGCATGGTATGATAGGTTAAAAACATTCTTACTTGAAAAGGGGTTTACCATGGGCAAGGTTGATAAAACTCTTTTTGTGCTTAAACATGGCAATGACTAATTATTCGTTCAAGTGTATGTGGATGATATTATCTTTGGTTGTGCTTCTCATGATCTTGTGTCCAAGTTTTCAGCAATGATGAGTTCCGAATTTGAAATGAGTATGATGGGTGAACTCACTTACCTTTTGGGGCTGCAAATCAAGCAAACCAAGGAGGGTACCTTTGTGCATCAAACGAAGTATACCAAAGACCTCCTAAGGCGCTTCAACATGGACAAAAGCAAGCCTCTTCGGACACCAATGGGAACAGCAACAACACTTGAACTTGATGAAGATGGTGAACCCGTGAATCAAAAAGAATATAGAAGCATGATCTGATCACTTTTGTACCTCACGGCATCAAGTCCCGACATATAATTCAGCATATGTCTTTGTGCACGGTTTCAAGCTTCCCCACGTGTTTCACATCGTCAAGCCGTCAAAAGGATTCTCAGGTACTTAAATGGAACTCAAGAATTTGGCATTTTTCTTCCTTCTTCCTCAACCGTTACTTTGAAAGCCTTTTCGGATGCTGATTTTGGGGGTTGTAGGATTGATAGGAAAAGTACTTCCGGTGCTTGTCATTTTCTTGGTAATTCTCTTGTTGCTTGGTCCTCTAGAAAACAAAATTCAGTTGCTCAATCCATAGCCGAATCTGAATATGTAGCTGCTGCTAGTGCTTGCTCACAAATTCTTTGGATTGTTCAAACACTTAAGTACTATGGGGTTGATCTAGATAGTGTTCCAATGTTTTGTGATAACACTAGTGCTATTTGCATTGCCAAAAACCCCGTGCAACATTCTAGAACTAAGCACATTGATATTAGGTATCACTTTCTCCGAGATAACGTTGAAAAAGGAAACATTGTGCTTCACCATGTAGATACCGAACATCAATTGGCTGACATTTTTACAAATCCTTTGGATTTCACTCGTTTTTGTTTCATTCGTAGTGAAATAGGGGTTATGCATCCTCATGGCTTAAATTGAGGGGGAGTTTTTGAAACTTGGGAAGTCTATGTGTGAATCTGAAATTAAAATAACATGAGCATAGTATTTCATACATATATGACTTTGTGATTCCTTTTACATGCTGGAAGTTCTTACTACATTACTCGTGTTATACATTTTGTAGCTTTTGCCATGTCTAGTAATTGGAATAATTACTTAGACTAAATCTGGTCATGGTCGAACTTTCTTGCTGTTTTGAACTTGTTGCATGCTCACAAATGCTTTTAATCATTAAGAATTAATCAAGTAATCAACTCACATGTTGAGTTTTTATGAACAAATATAAATTGAGAAAAGATCAAGAGAAGATGCTTGCATCGCACTTCTTCTTTTGAGATGGCTTGTCATTGCACTTAGATATGAACTTGGAAGAAGTTGTGTATGACTAAAACCATGTCCTTAAGCTTCTGATTGTCAAATGACATAGGCTTGGCTTGGTTGGTTAGAATAAGGCAAATGCGCATATAATCTCTTGCAAATATCATATGATCTAAATTTATGCTTTGAAAAATAATAAAAAGCAACAACTAGTGTCATGCTTTCAGGTTTTGAAATAGTTAAGTTTGTGAGATCATGACTTACATAAATTGAAAATTACATTTGATCTCTAGCATGGCTTATACTACTTTATGTATTTCATTGATATGATAATGTAACGTACTTGATAGTATGACTTGGATGAGCTTTGTTTATATGTATATGTCATAATATGCTCATAACAACTAAAGTTGGAGAGAGAATATGACTTGCTGAATACATTGTCAAAGGGGAGAGATAAGCATGAAGAGAAAGAGAATATGTGCATAAGGAGAGATGATAAAGGGGGAGAGATAATATGGGAATTTTCTCATTTTACTTTTTATTTACAAAGGGGGAGAAATTGCCTTCAAAAACTTTTATGTGAATAAGCCAATGTTCGGATTTTAAATGGTGTTGCCAATGCATTCATCAAGGGGGAGATTGTGAGACCTATATGTGCTGAATATATTGGCTTGTAGTGAATACACTTGGCTCTGATCATAAAAGTTTTTAATATCACCAAAACACCTTTTTATCAAGGTACGACTCTAGCTCCGAGCTATAGCAAGGTCCGACCATAGGTCCGACTTGTTTTGGGTTGCTCCGGCTACGTTCGATGCTAGGTCCAACTAGCTTTGGTCAGCTCCGGTGAGCTTTATCTTTAGCTCCGGCATGACTTTGTTAGCTCCGGCATGTCTTTGATAGCTCCGAAATATATTTGATAGCTCCGACATGATTTTGCTAAACTCTAACGTACTCTGTCTAGCTCCGGTTTCGGGTTGACTAGTTTTGACTAGTTTTTGGTAAGCTCCGGTGCTAGGATCTACTAGTTTTGGTAAGCTCCGGCGCTAGGTTCTACTAGCTTTTGTTAGCTCCGGCTCAAGATCCGGGTTGCTCTGGCAAGATCCGGAAGTTGACCGTAGTGCTTCTGCTTTTCATTTGCAATGTTTCGTACTTGCTTTATATTATTGGAAAGATTGATTAGTATTCATTTGCTAAGTTTTTGGTGCATTTTGGTTGATATGGATGATATCGTGTTACTGTGGTTTTGCAACATGCTTATGTGAGGCTCTCACATAAGGTGTTGTGTTCTGAACTAACTTGAGTCAAGTCGAGGACTTGGGCTCGTATGGATTGGTTGTTTATTCATGTGCAGGTGTTGCTTGAGTTCAAGTCATGGCTGGTGACGAGATCCATTGTACTAGTCTTAGGGAGGAGATGAGGTTCCAACAACCAAGTTCGGGAGGAACTGTGGTTGAGCTGATCAGGAGGTCGCGCAGGATGATTGAATCAAGGGCAGTGTATATGAAGGTTACTGAACGTCGAAGGAAGGTGTTCGCACGTATGCATGCGGTGCATGACATGGTAACATGGTTCCAAAGATGGGATAAGGAAGGAAAGATCTGGTTGGAAGGATTGGATCGTAACGGTTGATGACTTTGGCTGCGGCGGAGTCGGTTATGGCTCGGTATGGAAAGTATCGAGTTGCTTTTGTTAGGATTTTGTGTGTGTCACGAATTTGAGCTGTTTAGGAATGTGGGATACGTTCCTAAGGTGTTTGGAAGTCTTAAGATTGCTTCTATCTGCGTATAGAAGAATCTTGAGCAGTTATGGAAAGTTAGGATTCAAGATCTGAGTAGGATTGGAGTCCTAGTTGATATTGGGTTGGCCTAAGGGCTGGTTATATAAGCAAGGGAGTCCACAGCTCGTGGTAGACGACTTTGGGGCTGTTCCTCTTGTGTTCTATTGAATAAAATTCGTAGTTTGAAGGAACTTTTGTGCCTTGTTCGTCCGACTTGTTCCAGACAAGTTTTACTCGTCGAGTTTGTGGACAGCACTACCTTTCGTCGGTGGTTTTATCATAACTCGAGTTTTACAGATCCAATCGACGTGATTCTTTTTGGGTTGTCTTCACAACTTGATTATCTATCATCTGTCAGAATTTCACGGTCATTGGATTTGTGGTCTATGATCTACACGAGTTTCTTTGCAGCGTTCCAGAACTGTTTTTTCTCGGGTAGGGCAGATTGACCATTGTTTGATCTTTCGATCATAACTTGAGTTTTTCTCGACGGATTTGAGTGATTCTTTTTGTGTTGTCTTCGTGACTTGATTCTCTCTGATATCTATCACTTTTTTCACGGTGAATCACATTTATATTAGTCTCACACATGATTTCTTTAATAGATCATTTTTCTGCCGAAAGGGTTTGGGTTTTGTTGTTTCCGCTGCGTAAGATTTTTAAATCTACCATTCACCCCCCTCTGATAGCTTTTCACGTGCTCTTCGATCCTACAGAATCACAGTACCAGAGCGAGATGAGCCGGCCATTGCGTGAGCACCCGGTACAGCATGTGTGGCCTTCCATCGAGCGGGCACCGCGCGACGCATGACACAACGTGGATGAGAGATTTTGGCACAGGCGGCGAATGGTGGAACGGAAAGTTACACACTTGGAGAGGAACCAGCGACTGATTGGGGCTCGGCGAGGCGGCGACTGCGACTCCGGGGCCATGGCGTGGTGGCACAAGAGGTTCCGGGTGGCCAGGCGCGCGCTGCAGCGACGGAGGGGCGAGCAGGAGCGCGACCTGCGATTGAGGCGAGCAGACGACGGCATACTGCGTGCCGGAGGCGGGTGCAACACGGGAGAACGGTAGTGGAGTCGTACACACGAGGAAAGGACGTGAAGGGCTGGATATGCGAGGTGACGTTCCCGGAGACTAAGCAATGACGGCGAAGCTCCACACGATGGCCGGATGACAGGCGCAGGAGCGCGGGACAGCGACGTGATTCGTGTCGGCGAGCAGCAGGGCGACTGGGCGCCGCGGGCTATAGGGGACGAGCAACGACGGGGAGTCGAGGAGGCGCGCTTGCGGCGGTAGACCGCCTCTCGCGCATGCGCGACGCAGAGCCTGCCAGCGCTGGCGGCGGAAGCAGCAGGACGGGGCGCCGGTGGGACTGCAGGGGTGCCGAACGCGCGCTGGCGCACGGATGCGCGGTCGAGGGCGGGAGCGCGCGCAGGGGCGGCTGACGGAGGCGAAGCCGGGCGCTGGCGGCGGTGTGCGCGCTGGGCGGAGCTGGGAGGCGAGGTGGCGGCCGGATCGGGAGGAGGAAGCAGAGCAGAGGAGATGGTGCGGTGGGGAAAAGAAGGAGGAACAGGCGCGCGGTTGAAGAAGCAAAACAGAGAACCATCTCTGGAGATAAGACTGAGTTGTGGGTCCCACTGAATTGTTTAAATCAAATTACTAAATTAGTCCAAAATGGTAGGCTAGTTTATTTGACAATTAAATAATCCAAATATAATTTACAATCCTCTATTTGATTGATTTAAATTGGACACGTTGATTTCAATTAATAGAGTATGATTTCTTCCCAAAGCTTGATAAAATAGAAAATGGGTGAATAATGTTCATTATAAAAGCTACAAAAGGAATTTTTAAATTGGTTGCTGAAACTGATATTTGCATTAAAGTGGGATTTTACATCGGACCTCACTAGACGTATGGGAGAACTTGAATTGAGAACGGGTGACATCTACAGCACACTCCAGGAGCATGTTCAAGGTACCCAGGATTGGCAACAACACATGGATGCTCAATTCAGCAACTTCAACACGACGCTACAACAACAACAAGCCGATCTTGCAGCATACTTCCATCATCAAGGGTTCAACCCATATCACGGAGGTAGTTGAAGAACAAGCTTGGGGGAGGACCCCCACATGAGGTAACATGTATCACATTCCTTGCATATTTATTTTCCATCCATCCATCATCCACCTTGCATTTAATATATATATATATATATATATATATATATATATATATATAGGTTAGATTTTCTTTCATCAAATAAAGATGTGCTGTAAGAATGATTTAGAATTCACATAGATGAAATGATGAATAGTTGCTCTGTTTTATTTCCCTAAGTCCCTAGTTTACAACTTTCTACTCTCCGAATATTGCTTTCATTGGTTTGAAATACTTTTACCTTAGTTTGGAAGTTGTGGGTAGCAAAAGCTTAATCTAATTCTAGGTTGTTACGAGATTAGAATTGGTAATAGTGCTGCTAGTCCTAGTTTGAAAGTAAAACATAGATTTCCGGAGAAATTCTAAAAAGATTTAAGTTTCCCTCAATTGATTGGAAATACCTACCAAATCCATATGTTGTTTATACATAGACAAAACCTTATGCATCTGCTACTTGCTTTCACATTGAGCCTGGTCAAACTAGTATAGACCTATGTGAGAAATCATTAAACTCTTTTTGAATTCAAGAATTCACTTGCACATGCTATACTTCTACACTAGAAGTAAGCAAAACGCCTATCATATCCACCATACCACAACAAAAAGAGAAACTCCTTGTTATTCATGTTTAGCACTCTCTTCAAAATTCATTGCAAAGAAAGGGAGTTGAAGACATGGCTACAAAAAAAATGAAAAAAAAAGAGAAGGGCATGCTTACATCATAAGCATGAGAAAAAAAAAGAGAAAAGAAAAGTAGCCATGTTTCATCCCTGCAAAAGAAAGAGAGATTATACCAAAAAGGAGTTATCTCAAGTATCCACATCCACTTCCACTCCATCACACATGCACTAGTCTTGAACCAAAAAGTTTTGATTTGAATTCTCCTAAGGCTTACTCTTTTGACTTAGCAATATATGTGATGCAAATATGCCTACTTACTTTCCTTACCAAGCTCCACATACAAGCCATATTCAATAAGTAGGAATAGTAGAGGCACAGTGCTTTGGTGAGGAAATATTTTCACTATCTACAAAGGAGTGATTGAGAGAATAATATTGAGGTACTTAATATCTAAATTGAATTCTCTGGGATTTAAGTGGAACTTGATTTCTAGGCTATGCTTGCTCCATTTGCTATTCTACCTTTCAGCTACTCATGAATATGAAAAAGCATAAGCCCCATGATAATTAAGAAAGGTAGGGTATCATAGCCCATTCCTGCAATACTAGGTAGAGTATCTTGTTGTGCATTAGATACTTTTGAAAATAAGACATTGTAGCAACTCCTGATCATCAACCTAAAGTCTTGACTTTGCTCGGGACGAGTAAAGGATAAGCTTGGGGGAGTTTGTTGACGGCTGTTATATATCAATTTCATCCGTCAATTTAACTCAATTATGTGAAGGATTTGTCATTTCTTACACACATCACCTTTCTATCTAACCCAATTCCACTTGGACTTGAAGAAATATGTGTATGCAGCATTCTATGCAGGAAATGAGGAAATGTAGAGGGACCAATCCTATAAAATATCATCCTAGCCAATCAGGCTACGACACGTGGCATCCCATGGATCAAATGGCCCACAAACAGAAGTATGCGAGGAGATCCAACGGTGTATCACCCATATACATCAATTGGACCCACCTGGCAGCCACCTGGAGAAAGCACACGAGAAATGATGCAATGACCAGGTCAGTCGAACCAGGGGGTGGGCCGACTTGGTCTCTGCACCAAACTCGGTCAGCCTCCACGTGTTGGCTCTTCCCGGCTCCATGGAGTGAATGGTGACTGATTTGCGCGCTTTTGGTGGCGGGAACTGACCTCAACACTAGTATAAATAGGACCCCCTATCCCTCACTTCAACACACACCACTTGAGCTTCATCTCTATTGTATACACTATCATCCATAGTCTTAGAGGAGTTAGGTTGTAGAGGGGAGAGTCTCTATTCCCAAGTCCAAATTGGTAAAGGAGTAAGGAGTCTCTCTCTTCCCAATCCTACATTGGGAAAGGTATGGCTCATGTATTCTTTCTTGTAATTGTGACTTTATGCATAATAAAGATAGTATCTTTAGTCTCTACTTATACATATACTTGGGCAAAGCGTTTCTTGTTTGATTGTGGAGTCCATGTATGTGGAAGGTATAGCTTATATGATTGTTTCATCATGAACATATCTCATTGTCATAGAACCTATAGACCCCACTATAGTCTAGTTAATTATAACATAACTAGGTTAATATGGATAATTATGTTGTGTATCAACATTGGTTCAATGATGATTTTGTCGGTACTTTACGTACCGGATACACCTTAGGATTGCAAAGATCACAAGGAAACTACATCTACCAGATTTGAAGACCTCCGAAGGCCCCACATGTCAGGCGTAACCGGACCTGCTTCATCGACATGGTTCGTTCCAGGGCCGCCACGTGTATCATAAGACCGGAGCTATCGGCTATCGCCCACACATGGGAAAGCTCCGGACTAAATACCGGTATGGCATCCCCGGTCCTAACCCCAGACAGAGGGATGCTCCGGTACCGACACAGGTCCAACAGCACCGGACCTACCCGTCCACGACGATAAGCTCCGGAGCTGCCATGTGGCCGATCCGCCGGACCTTCAATGAACAATCAAAGACTTCAAGACCCGATTAAGTGTCATTAATGCCATATTAATGACACACAATTGGATGGCCTTAATACCGGTAATGGCACTGTTAAGGCCCGTTACCGGGCTATTAAGGGTAATTAACCTCATTAATTGTGTATCAAACATGTGTAACCGCCGGGGCCACATGTCGGGTCAGGCTAACGGTGTAACGACCAGTCCTTGTACTATAAAAGGACTTGTTGACAATACAAAAGGGACGGCTCCAGACCTCTTCTGGAATCCCTGATCTAGGCGAGCTTCTTCTTCTGGAGCTTCTTCTAGACTCAGACGCTTAATACATCACCAACACACCCCGTGGAGTAGGGTATTACGCTCAGGAGGCCTGAACCTTGTAAATCTCTATGTCCACTTGTCACTCACCTTCTTGAATCTCTGCGCGCCCACTACCGAACTACAACTCTGTGATCTACCAACGGTAGTATCGGGAGATCTGCCGGATCCAAACGCTGACAATTGGCGCGCCAGGTAGGGGCGCCCGAGATTTCAAGAATTGTGAACTCAGCTACTGGATCATCCGACGGCAATCCTGCTGTTCAACCTGCTGGGGGCAATCCCTCCAACATGCAGCAATCAGCAGGTGCCACGGCTCCAGCAGGAGCCATGCCTCCACCGCCACCGCCTGCACCAACAAATCAAGCTGGGCAGCGCGACGGTGCATCGGCGTCGGTCATTGCATCGGCGAATATAAACAACCCTGAACACGCGCTCCATGCAGCGCATGCTCTCCTGCAACGTCCACCACCTGCGGGTGCATCTCAGGGTGCAATGGAGCAGTGGAGGGCTAACGTGTAACATTTGGTTGCAGCAGCAACCGACCGCATCATCAACCAAGGTCCTCCCCCTTCGGGGCGGGCCCTATCGCAGCGTCTGACTGTGTCGGCAGACTTGGTCTGCACGTTTCCCACAATAGGAGGCGTGTTGCGTCTCAACAAGTGACGTTGCTGTCTTCCGGGGCACGACACACTCACTCGGTAACCAGGCTTTCAACTCATGACCTCCGGGCGGAGCTCGATCACCGTTACCGTCAACAGAACGGTCGCGTCCATATCGAGCATGCTCGCGAAAGGCGAGAGGCTCGAGACAGTCCTGCTCCCGAGGGGGTAGGAGGAGGCTGTTCTGCCCTGGCCATGCACCTACGTATGGTCAGATGGCCACAAAAGTTCCAGCCTCGCCCGCTGGAGAAATTTGACGGGACTGTTAATCCCGCCGAGTGTCTCCAGATTTACTCCACCGCAATCCTTGCGGCTGAAGGTAACGAGGCCGTAATGGCCAACTACTTCCTAGTGGCCTTGACTAGGACCGCCAGGTCCTAATTCATGAGCCTTCCTCACAACTCCATCAATAGTTGGGAGGAATTGTGCCAATAGTTCACCGCCAATTTCGGGAGTTCATACACCCGACCAGACACTGAACTGGACCTTTTTGCTGTCGTGCAGAAGGGGGGAAAATCCATGCGCTCATTCATCCAGAGGTTCCCAGGTATGAAACACAATTCCTTCTATCTCCAGCACCTCTGTTATTGTGGCATTTAGACAGGGCGTACGAGATAACAAGATGTTGGAGAAGCTGGCGATCAAGGAGATCACCAGCGTCACGGAGCTCTTCAGCTTGGCAGACAAGTGTGCCAAAGCTACGGAGGGCCATGAAATGCACTCCAAACCACCTCCGGAGGATGGTAAAAAATCCTTCAAATGCGAAGCCACTACCTCCGAGAGGCAAAAAAGTAGAAAAAGTCCAACGGCAAGAAGAAGCCATCGGCCGGCACATCTACTGATGCAGCTGTAGCAGCTCCGGGTGGTCAGGGGACACGCCCCAAGAAACGACCTCGACCATCCTCTGAAGACGGTGGCAACTCCAAAGTGTGGTGTCCTATTCACAAGTCGAACAGCCACAAATTGGAAGACTATCGGGAGGTCCAAAACCTTGCCGAGTGCTACAACAAGCGCCGGGAAGAAGTTCCTTTTCGTCAGAGGGAATGAAAACAGAAAGTCGATGAAGCTCCGGCTGAAGAGGAGTTAGGCTTTTGAGACCCTAAAAAGGTCCTGAAGGCTGTTTACACCCCCGTCAACGATGACTCTGACGTCTCCGACAATGAGCGTCAGAAGACCATGAACACAATCTTTGGTGGTTCGTGGGACATCACTTCCCGCCGTGTCCTCAAGACAATGCGGCGGGACATAGCCTCAACAGCTCCTACCGCCAGGGCGGTGCCTCATCGAAAGTGGATGGACACCACCATCACTTTTGATGCTTTGGACTGCCCTCAAAACATGATCAGAGCTGGCCAACTAACTTTGATGGTATCTCTGACCATCAATAACATTCAACTCCACCATGTAATGGTGGACGGAGGTTCGAGGCTGAACCCCATAAGCTTCGAAGCTTTCGTCAAGCTTCAGCTCCGACCTTCAGACCTTCGCCCCTCCCGACCTTTCTCGAGAGTAGGTCCGGGGGCCATAACCCCACTCTGTGTCATTAATCTCCCCGTGACCTTCAGGGCTCGGGAGAACTATTGCACTGAGAAGTTAGTCTTTGACGTCGCTCAGATCAACTTACCTTTCAACGCCATTCTGGGTAGACCAGCCTTATACAAGTTCATGGCTGCTGCTCATTATGGCTATTTGGTGTTGAAGATGCCGACACCAGCTGGTGTTCTTCGGATCTGCGGAGATCGCACTGCTGGAGTGACTACTCTAGAAGAACTTCACGAGCTTGCTACAGCCCAGGAGGAAGAATCTAGGCAGGAGCAAGCTCCGAAACCCTCGAGCATTCGTCAACGAGGCTCAACCTCCGCACCTTGCAGGCAACCAGGCGGCAACACCGACATTCCCATCAAAGTCGTCCAAATCGGTTCCGATGCTGCTCAGACCACCCGTATATCGGGAGGTCTGAATGACAAATAGGAACTCGCGCTCATCACTTTACTCTGGGCTAATGTCGACGTGTTTGCCTGGCAACCGTCTCAAATTCCTAGGATCCCTAGGGAAGTGATCGATCATAATCTGAAGATCAATCCTAACGCTCGGCCTGTACACCAGAAGCCTCAGAAGCAATCAGTAGAGCGATAGAACTTCATACGACAAGAAGTGAAGAAGTTACTCGAAGCTGGATTCATCCAAGAAGTCTTCCACCCAAAATGGTTGGCAAACCAAGTCGTTGTACCCAAGGCCGGTGGGAAGCTTCGGATGTGTATCGACTACACAACACTGAATAAGGCATACCCAAAAGATCCATTTCCACTACCTAGAATAGATCAGATAGTGGATTCCACCTCCGGGTGTGAATTTCTATGTTTCCTAGATGCATATTTTGGGTACCATCAAATTAGAATGTCTAGGGAAGATGAAGAACATACTTCTTTTATCACAGTAGATGGATTGTACTGCTATACTGCCATGCCATTTGGTCTCAAGAATGAAGCTTCAACATTTGTACGAGCTATGTACAAAACCTTTGGAGAGCTCATCAGAGACGTAGTGTAAGTGTATGTTGATGACATCGTCGTCAAAATCAAGGACAAGGAGTCACTTCTTGACACCTTGCAAGCTGTCTTTGACAAGCTACGGGTCACCCGCACAAAGCTGAACCCAGACAAGTGTGTCTTCGGGGTTAGCTCCGTAAAGCTTCTTGGTTTCCTGGTAATCCACCAGGGCATAGAGGCAAATCCAGTGAAGATTAAAGCCATGAGGATATGCGGCCACCAGCCCGCATCAAGGACGTCCAGAAACTAACTGGATGTCTAGCCGCCCTCAGCCGGTTCATCTCAAGAGTGGTGGAACGGGCGCTACCCTTCTTCAAGCTATTGAGGAAGTCTGGACCATTCCAATGGTCTGAAGAAGCAGAAAAGGCGTTCCAGGAGCTAAAGCAGCTCCTCACCACTCTACCAACCTTGGTAGCTCCGATCCCTGGTGAGCCTTTACTGCTTTACATTTCAGCAACTGACGAAGTTGTCAGCATGGTCCTGGTTGCGGAGAGACCAGAACCCTCACAAGCCCTGGAATCTAGACCCCTCTGGGAGGGTCAGGAGGTTCCTGAAGGCGAGTTTGGGTCCCAACCCCCAGACTTAGATCTACAAGGAGTTACTCTTGTCGAACAAGAGGATTTGGACCCCTCCGAGAGGGTCCGGGTCACTCTAGAAGAAGCTCCGGGTTCCTTCAGCAAGCACCCGGAGGTCCCCAAAGAAGGTCTAGACCCCTCTGGAGGGTCCGGGTCGATGTGGAGGAAGCTCCGGGCCCCTCCGGGAGGGTCCAGACAGTCCAGTGCCCAGTGTACATCATCAGCAAAGTACTACATGATGCCAAGACTCGATACCTAGAGGTGCACAAGCTGCTCTATGCAGTTCTCATCGCCTCCAGGAAGCTTCGCCATTACTTCCAAGCTCACAAGATCTCAGTGGTGACTTCTTATCCACTGTGTGCGATCTTGCATAATCCCAACTCTACTGGGAATATTGCAAAGTGAGCAGCGGAATTGGCCGAATTCGATCTTGAATTCGTCCCAAGACAAGCGATCAAGAGTCAAGCATTGGCAGACTTTGTGCCAGAATGGACCCCCTCTCCATCAAACCCTGGGAGTCCTAGTGAGCAGAAGCCGGAACTCAAGGCTCTGGTCTTCACCGAGCCTCACTGGACCCTCTACTTCGACGGCTCCATGCAAAAGCAGGGGGCCGGAGCTGGAGTCCTTCTCCTCGCTCCAACCGGTGAGAAGGTAAAATAAATGGTCCACCTTGACTTCAAGGCGACCAACAACATGGAGGAGTACGAATCACTCATTTATGGATTAAAGGTGGCACTATCATATGGTGTCAAGCAGCTATTGGTCAAGGGAGATTCGCATCTCATCATTAAACAGGTGAAGGGTCAATGCTCCTGTAACAATCCTCAACTAGCTGCTTATCTCCTTGAAGTCCAGAGGCTTCAGAAGGACTTTGAAGCCCTGGACCTCCACCATGTCCAGCATGTCCATAACATTGAAGCTGATGAACTCTCAACGAAAGCGTCAACCGGAGCTCTGGCTCCTGACGGAACCTTCGTCCGGAGGTTGTCGAAACCCACAGCTCAGCCTGCCGAACTGAGCGAAGGGGGCGAGACCAGCATCCCGAAGCTGGCGGTCCCGATGGCCTTGTTACCATGGCAGCCATCATGGGTCGTAGGTGCTGTCGGAAGCTCCGAGCAACCCAGTACGCAAGACTCAAATGCTTAAGCTAGCTCCGATGCATGGATCTCGGAGATCCGTAGCTACTTGGAAGACAATAACCTTCCTGATGATGATGTATCCGCTAACCGGATAGTCAGATTGGCTAAAAGATACACGCTGGTAGAAGGGGATCTCTACCGGCGTGGTGCCAACGGCGTCCTAATGCGGTGCATCACAAGGGAAGAAGAATGCGAGCTCCTCGCAGAAATCCATGGAGGCGAGTGTGGAACCACGCGTCTTCCCGCACGCTGGTCGGTAAAGTCTTACGGCATGGCTTCTACTGGCCTACAGCGCTCCAAGATGCAACTGAGCTGGTGAAGAAATGCGAAGCATGCCAGTTCCATGCAAAGCAAATTCACACATCGGCCCAGCCTCTACAGATGATACCTCCTACATGGCCTTTCGCTGTGTGGGGGATGGACATCTTGGGACCTTTCCCAAGAGCCGTCGGAGGTTACAAGTTCCTGTATGTTGCCATTGACAAATTTACCAAATGGCCGGAAGCAACTCCAGTTGTGACAATAAACAAGCAATCAGCTATCAACTTCTTGCAGTCCATCGTATGCAGATTTTGGGTCCCAAACAAAATCATAACTAATAATGGGACCCAGTTCACAAGCTCTGCATTTCAAGGATACTGCGAAGACCTTGGCATCCAAGTTAGCTACGCCTCCGTAGCTCACCCAGCAAGCAATGGCCAAGCCGAGAGGACAAATGCAGAAATCCTGAAAGGACTCAAGATGCGCACTTATGAGCGCTTGAAAAAACATGGAGCCAACTGGATCGAAGAGCTTCCGCCCACTCTATTGGCCAACAGGACAACTCCAAACCGGTCAACTGGAGAGACACCCTTCTTCCTGGTGTACCGAGCTGAAGCAGTCCTCCCTCCGGAAATCACCTTGGGGTCGCTCCAGGTCCGGACCGTCGACGAAGCCACGCAGGACCAGCTCCGGCATGAAGACCTTGACCTCCTTGAAGAGGGAAGGTGCTGAGCAGCTGTTCGGAATGCCCGATACCGCCAAGCTCTTCGGTGCTATCACCAACAGCATGTTCACAGCCGACAGCTCGAGGAAGGCGATCTGGTGCTACGGAGAATACAATCCAGAGAAGGGTTAAACAAACTCTCCCCCAGCTGGGAAGGAACCTTCCGATTGATCAAAGTATCCCGTCCCCGATGCGTTCGCTTGGCAACCGAGGATGGGACACCTCTCCCATATCCTTGGAACATTGAGCACCTTCGTAATTTATACACTTAATACCACGGAGGTGAGTCTATAATTACATGTGATGTATGTTATAGAGTCATTGTAAAGAGTCGGGTAGCTCCTCCGGGAGGGCAGCCGGACCTACCCCGTTAGGTCCGCAACGTCCACGCAACACTTGTCACAGTCTCAGAACTAAAAGTGTACCTAGCTACCTCGGGTTAAATGAGAAACGAAACACACTTAGCCTGGTTTTGTACCCTAAGAGTGTACTTGTTTCCCTGTACCACGAACCTATAATGAAAGACATCAATGTGTGAAAACAGACTCCACATGCATTTACTTTTTACAGGCTCAATATTTTTTATTTTTCTCTTTCTTGTATATAACAAAGTTGTGCAGTTCTTAAGAAACTTTAGCTCGACCAGTTCATGTACAATTCGAGTTGCATTACCTATTCTTCCGGGTCCAAACATTGTTTATGGCCTACTCGTCTGAATGCCGCCAAGCCAATCTAGGGCCGGATTGTGCTATCGACTTAGCATGGTCATGCACCCTAAGTACGCCACTCTACCTACACCTCGGCAAGTTGAAGTAAGGTGAGTCCAGAAACGATCGGACCTGAAGGAAACAAGATGGCGTTCTTGATTGTATTTAGAATTGTGTTCGACCTAAAAATTTTCTCGAGAATAGTAAACCGCAATGAAGTTATAGATAGGAAATGGATTTTACTATTTTTCTTGACTTCAGTGTGCAGGAAAAATAAATATTTCATGATGATGGTGAATGAAGCTGGAGCTGCCAAAGCTACGATATCCTCTAGGCGGCTTGTGGTCGATGTTCAAACATTGATATCGAGCGTCGCTAGAGCTACTCAGCTCCGGTAAAGCTAGGGGGCAATCCGTCAATGTGAAGAAAAGATGATGGAAAGACTCTATAGTGGAGTCTGCCGTTGACACACCATGTGTTGACAGAGGTCACTGCCAGAGCTACCAAGCTCTGACACCCCAGAGGGCTAACCGTCGATGCTTTACGCATTGAGGGAGACCACTGTCGGAGCAACTATGCTCCGACGATGGTCAATGCCGGAGCCACTAAGCTCCGACAACCTCAGGGGGCCTACACTATCGAAGACTTTGGACCTACATTCTACAAGTTCGAAGCACGCAAGTCTTCAACAACTGTTACATCCTCTTGGTACATGTTCACAATCAAATTGTGTACATCTACCAGGGGGCCAAGTGAGACAAAGGTGTTGAAGAAAAAAAATGAAATTCACAAAAAAATTTGGATTTCATTCATCTGGAGACAAGAGATTACAAAATTGGAGAAGAAGAAGAGAGAATACAAGCGGGAGCTACAAAGAGATGGTCCTAGACCCTGTAGAAGAACTGGGCGACCTTCTGGGCAACGTCTGACACGCTGGCTCAGGCGGCTTCACCCTCTCCTTCGATGGGGCCTTCAAGCACCGGGTCCAGAGGGAATTGAGGGTCTCGGCTGGTGTAGCACGTTAGCACGAACTCTGCGACGTTCTTCCCCAGGGACTGTCCCTCAGTTTCCAGCTGGTCTGCGATGACATCGCCCATCTTGGTGAGCTTGTTGCCTGCTGAACTCAACGCCTCCAACGCCTGGTCCAGCTTCGGCTCCGGATCATCCAAACGCACGGGACTAAAGCCCATTAGCGTCAGCGCGTCGTTCACTTTGCCCAGGAAGTCCCAAACTTGTTGAGACTCCGCAGCCCTTGTGCTTCACATCTCCTCCAAGGATCTTTTGGCCGCCGCAAGCTCCGAGTTCTCCCGAGCAAGGCACTCCACCTCTTTGGAATTCTGCTGAATCTTTTCAGCAATCTGCCTTTCGAGTTTACTGAGCTCTTCCTCCTGGAGGTGGATCTTGTTCCGGCGGTTGACCAGATCCTTCTCTCGGCCCCGCACTTTCTTCTCCCTCACGGCGACGGCATTCTCCTGCTTGTAGAGATCTTGCCCTCACTCCCAGTCCTTCTTCTCCTCTTCCTTGCAACACTGCTCCAATTTCTTGGTGCGTTCTTCGAGGCTCTTGTCAGCCAGAGCTGTCTTTTGGACAAGCTATTCCTCCCTCTTCACGAGGTCGTCCCGCAGCTCCACGAGTTTTTGCTCTTCATCTTCGAGCTTTCTCTCCCGCGCCTCAAGAGCCTCCCGACGCTTGACAAGACTATCATGGATGGCAGCAAGCCACTCCTGGCGATCATCCGCTGCACTATTAGCAGCTTTGGCCTGCTCGTAGATGGCCCGAGACTGGTTGTCAAGGGATCGCGTCATGCTTTCCCTCTCATCCAACAGCTTACCCCAATACTCCAAGCGGACCTTCTCCCTCTACACCCACTCCTTGTCGTCAGCCAGCCTCGACTGCGCCAGCTTGGTCTCGAAATGGAGCCGGTTGCGCCATCTCCTAAGAGTTTGGTGCTCCTACTCGAGGGCCTTGCTGTCATAGTAGAAAGCCAGCTAGACCCAGCGAAGACTGGAGCAGGCGTTGTCAATAGACAACGATAGGGGGACCGGGTCCGGACCTGCCAGGGTCCTCTCCGCTGGCTCCAGCGGATCTTCAGTGACAAAAATTGGGTCCCACTCTACAAGAGCGGTCCCCTGAGCTTCCACGGCACTAGGGCCGTCCTTCGGGATAGCCTCGGCTGCCGCCAAGGAAGTTCCTACAGCAGAAGTTCTGACCTCCAGAATTGACTCTGAAGGTCCCGCTGCCAGGTCATCAACAACTGGCCCCTCAGGCGGGGGGCCAGCAGCTTCATCTTGGCACCCTGGCTCTGCAGCGGGCACCTCCGGGATCACCACTTCCGGAGCATGTGTTGAAGGTTCGGTCGGAGCAGAAACTACTTCTGGATCCAACTCAGGCGCCTCCTCCGCCGCTGGCTCAGGTGCTGGCGCTTCGACCATCATGGGCTCAGGCGCCGACACCCCCGCAGCAACTGGCTCGGACGCCAGAACCTCTTCAATGACCGGCTCTATAGCCAAAACTTCTGCAGCAACCGGTTCTACCGCCTGAGCTTCCACAACAACTGGCTCAAGTGTCGGAGCAACCGGTGGATAAAATGAGGTGCTTGATAAGCATCAACCATGTGACCGGAGGAAAGAAAATATTTACGGGAGAGCAATGATCAAGGGGGGGGGTGCTTCTACACAAGAAAAGGCTCCATTTTTACAAGATCAACCTCAACAAGATCAAGATAATCAATATAACAATGATGGCAATGGTCAAGTGGGAGCTGAAGAAAAAAAAAAGAAAAAAAAGTGGATACGAGATCATAAATGCATCACCCAAGAGTGCATCAAAAAATTCATCAAAAGTCCAACGTGGATAAAGACAAGCTCCAATGTGAACCAGCTTGCATCCCCACCACGATGAAGTTGATCTGAATATGGTCCAAAGAGGTATACCATTCTATTTTTTGGCTCTATTGTATCTTGGTGCATCTAGGCCATATTGAAACTAATATATCAACCTTTGTTTGTAATTTATATACTCTTGTGCATCTAGCACTACAAGGATCCCACGCTGTTGCAATGATTGTACTGCAATGAATACTAAATCATTGTACTAAGCTTGGTCTTTTGCCATGATTCACTAGTTTGTGGCATTAGGATCTATCACCACGGAACACAATTATTGCATTAGGATATGTTGCCACGATTCACTAGTTCTTGGCATTAGATCTATCGCAACGGAACACAGTCATTGCATTAGGATCTATCGCCACGATTCACTAGTTTGTGGCGTTAGGATCTATCACCGTGGAACACAATCATTGCATTAGGATATGTTGCCATGATTCACTGGTTCATGGCATTAGGATATATCGCCACAGAGCACAATCGTTGCATTAGGATCTGTTGCCATGAATCACTAGTTCATGGTGTTAGGATCTATCGCCACGGACACAATCGTTCCACTAGGATTTGTTGCCACGATTCAGGAGTTCATGGCGTTAGGATCTATCACCACAGAACACAATTGTTACATTAGGATCTGTTGCCATGATTCACTAGTTCATGGCATTAGGTTATATGGCCACGGAACACAATCATTGCATTTGGATGTGTTGCCACGATTCACCAGTTCGTGGCATTAGGATCTATAGACACAGAACAGAGTCATTGCATTAGGATCTGTTGTCATGATTCACTAGTTTGTGGCGTTAGGATCTATCACCGTGGAACACAATCATTGCATTAGGATCGGTTGCCACGATTCACTAGTTTGTGGCATTAGGATCTATCGCCACGGAACACCATTGTTGCATTAGGATCTGTTGCCACAATTAACTAGTTTGTGGCATTAGGATCTATCGTTGTGGAACACTATCATTGCATTAGGATCTCTTGCCACGATTCACCAGTTCGTGGTGTCAGGATTTATTGCCATGGAACACGATCGTTGGATTAGGAACTTTTGCCACGATTCACCAGTGTAGGATCGAAGAGCACGTGTAAAGCTACCAGAAGGGGGGTGAATGGTAGATTAAAACATTTCAGCGGAAGCAACGAAACACGCCTCATTAGAAAACCAATCTATTAAAGAAACCGTGTGTGCGACTTATCTAAACCTTTTAAACTGCGAAAAAACTAGTATAGATTTTAAAGAATCATGTCAGGAAGTCGTCACAACAAGAATTACAAAAATCCGTTGAGAGAAACTCAAGTGACGATCGAGAGATCGAACAAAGGTCAAACTGTCCTACCCGAGAAAAACAGTTCTAGAACACTGCAAAGAAACTCGTGTAGATCAAAAACCACAAATCCAATGACCGTGAAATTTTCGATGATGATAGAAAATCAAGTTGTGAAGACAACCTAAAAAGAATCACGTCAATTAGATCCGTAAAACTCGAGTTATGATAAAACCACCGAAGCAAGGTAGTGCTGTGCAGAAACTCATCGAAAAATACTTGAAGAAAACAAGTCGGACGAACAAGGCACATAAGCTCCTTTAGACTACGAATTTTATTGATCAAAACTTACAAGGAACAGCCCCAAAGTCATCTACCACGATTTCTGGCCTCCCTTGCTTATATAACCAGCCTTTAGGCCAACCCAAACCTAACTAGGACTCTAATCCTACTCAATTCACGAATCGAAACTTTCCATAACTACTGTAGACTCTTCTATACGCAGATAGAAGCAATTTTAAGACTTCCAAACACCTTAGGAACGTATACCACATTCCTAAAACAACTCAAATTCGTGACCCACACGAAATAATATCATAAACAACTCAAATATTTCCATATTTGAGTCAAACATGATTCAACCGCAGCCTGAGTCCTTAACCTAGTTGGTTGACCTTTTCGACCAATTCGTTACGTCCACATCTCTTCATCATGCCTCAAAACCATGTAGCCACGTCCATGCACTCCTTGCACATGTGCAAACATCTTCCAATGATGTCCATGATACCTTCATATGTATTGTTCTTGATTCAAACATATCGCGCGACCTCCCGATCAACTCAACCACAATTCATCCCGAACTTGGTTGTTGAACATCATCTTCTCCCTAAAACTAGTTCAATGGATCCCATCAGCAGCCATATCTTGAACTCAAGCAACACCTCCACATGAATAAACAACCAATACTTCCGAGCTTAAGTCCTCGACTTGACTCTCGTTAGTTCCGAAACCACACACCTTACGTGAGCACCTCACATAAGCATGTTAAACCATAACAAAAAGATATCAGTCATAACCACAAAAACGCACCAAAAACTTAGTTAAAGAATACTAAGAAAACTTTCCATAATCCAAAAAGCAAGTTCAAAATATTGTAAGTTAAAAGCAGAACCACTGCGATCAAGCTCTGAACCTTGCAAAAGCTAGTCGGACATTGAATCGGAGCTTACCAAAGCTAGCGACCTAGCGCTGGAACTTATCAAAGATAGTCGGACCTAGCACCGGAGCTAACCAAAGCTAGTCGGACCTAGCACTGGAGCTAACCAAAGCTAGTCAGATCCAGCGCCAGAGCTCACAGGAGCTCGGACCTAAAGTCAGACCTTGTTAAAAAGGTGTTTCGGTAGTATTCAAAACTTTTATCGTCAAAGCCAATGTATTCAGCATACATAGGTCTCACAATCTACCCCTTGATGAATGCATTGGCATTAAAAGTTTTGAAACAATTTCTCCCCCTTTTTGAAAATCAATTTAGATAGAAATAAATTACTCCGCCTTGCATACTTCTCCCCCTTTGACAATGTATTCAGCAAGGTACAAAAGAGAAATTTTAATTTGTTATGAGCACATTATAACATATACATATAAAACAAATCTCATCCAAGTCATACTATCAAGTAACTTACACTATCACAACAATGAGATACATAAAGTAGTGTAAGCCATGCTGGAGATCAAATGTAATTTTCAATTTTAGCAAGTCATGATCTCACAAACTTAACTATTTAAAAACCTGAAAGCATGACACTTGTTGCTGCATTTTATTATTTTTCAAAGCACAAATTTAGATCATATGATATTTGCAAGAGATTATATGCGCATCTGCCTTATTCCAACAAACCAAGCCAAGCCTATGTCATTTGACAATTAGAAGCTTAAGGATATGGTTTTAGTCATACACAACTTCTTCCGAGTTCATATCTAAGTGCAATGATAAGCCATCTCAAAAGAAGAAGTGTGATGCATGCATATTTTCTTGAACTTTTCTTAATTTATATTTGTTCATAAAACACAACATGTGAGTTGATTACTTGATTAATTCATTATGATTAAAAGCACTTGTGATCATGCAACAAGTTCAAAATAGCAAGAATGTTCGATCATGACCAGATTTAGTGTAAGTAAATATTCCAATTACTAGTCATGGCAAAAATTACAAAATGTATAACATGAGCAATCTAGTAAGAACTTTCAGCATGTAAAAGGAATCGAAAAGTCATATATATATATATATATATATATATATATATATATATATATATATATATATATATATGAAATACTATGCTCATATTATTTTAAGTTCAGATTCACACATAAAATTTCCGAGTTTAAAAACTCCCCCTCAATTTAAGCCATGAGGATGCATAACCCCTATTTCACTACGAATGTAACAAAAACGAGTGAAATCCAAAGGTTTTGTGAAAATGTCAACCAATTGTTGTTCGGTATCTACATGGTGAAGCACAATGTTTCCTTTTTCAACATTATCACGGAGAAAGTGATACCTAATATCAATGTTCTTTGTTCTAGAATGTTGCACGGGGTTTTAGCAATGCGAATGACACTAGTGTTATCACAAAATAGTGGAACACTATCTAGATCAACTCCATAGTCCTTTAAGTGCTTGAACAATCCAAAGAATTTGTGAGCAAGCACTAGCATCAGCTACATATTCAGATTCGGTTGCGGATTGTGCATCTGAGTTTTGTTTTCTAAAGGACCAAGCAACAAGTGAATTACCAAGAAAATGACAAGAACCAAAAGTGCTTTTCCTATCAATCTTACAACCCCCAAAATCAGCATCCGAAAAAGCTTTCAAAGTAACAGTTGAGGAAGAAGGAAGAAATATGCCAAATTCTTGAGTTCTATGTAAGTACTTGAGAATCCTTTTGACGCCTTGACGATGTGAAGAACGTGGGCAAGCTTGAAACCATGCACAAAGACATACGCTAAATTGTATAATCAAGTTGAAGTGTTGATGTTGTTGCATTGGTGTCCGAAGAGTCTTGCTTTTGTCCATGTCGAAGCATTTGAGAAGGTCCCTTGTATACTTCGATTGATGCACAAAGGTACCTTCCTTGGTTTGCTTGATTTGCAGCCCCAAAAAGTAAGTGAGTTCACCCATCAAACTCAATTCAAATTCTTAACTCATCATTGCTGAAAACATGGACACAAGATCATAAGAAGCACAACCAAAGATAATATCATCCACATACACTTGAACAAATAATAAGTCATTTCCATTCTTAAGCATAAAAAGAGTTTTATCAACCTTGCCCATGGTAAACCCCTTTTCAAGTAAGTATGTTTTTAACCTATCATAACATGCTCTAGGAGCTTGTTTTAGACCATACAAGACATTAGTCAGTTTGAAAATGATTAGGAAATCTGGATATTCAAAACCAGGTGGTTGCTTAACATAAACCTCCTCATCTATGTCGACATTAAGAAAAGCACTTTTTACATCCATTAGATATAACTTGAAACCTTTAGATGCAACAAAAGCTAACAAAATTCTTATGGCCTCTAGTCTAGCAACATGACCAAAAGTTTCATCAAAATCTAGACCTTCAATTTGTGTGAAACCTTGAGCAACCACCTAGCCTTATTCCTAACCACAACCCCATCCTCACATTGTTTATTTTTAAACACCCATTTAGTTCCAAATAAAGTGTGACCTTGAGGTGGAGGTACAAGTTTCCAAACATTATTTCTTTCAAAATTTTCTAACTCTTCTTGTATGGCAATAATCCAAGATTCATTAGTGAGTGTGTGTGATATATCTTTGGGTTCAAAATAAGCAACAAAAGCAGAATGAGCATGAGAATTGAGATCAGAAAACCTGGATCTTGTAACTCATTCATGCAAGCTCCCAATTATCTGTTGCGGGGGATGATTGTAGTAAATCCGTAGGGAAACAGATGTCTCACAAGCTTCTTCTTCATCAGGCTCATCGCAGATTGATGAGCTTGTGGCTTTTGGATGATCAGGACCAGCAGAGATGGTAGTTGAAGCTTGTTCAAAGTTCAGAGCAGGACACGTGTCAGCTTCGAAACTATCAGGCAATATCACCGACTCTTCTTCTTCATTGAAAATACCCTCCCCCCTGAGGATATGGATCCGGACCTGCAATGTTTGAGCTAGTACCTAGGCTAGCTTCATCAAAAGACACCTCACAATTCTCCACATTTTTGTTAGTGTAAAGTAAAAGCACACGGTAGCCTCTAGAATGAGATGGATAACCAAGAAACATGCCATCAATGTATCTAGATTGAAATTTATCAAGATTACCATGTTTCTTAACAAAGCATTTGCAACCAAAGACCCGAAATTGTGTAACACTTGGCCTATGTCCAAACTGGAGCTCATATGGTGTTTTACCTAGCTTAGCGCGCAAGAAAACATGATTTTGAGACATAACAAGCGGTTGCAATCGCATCAGCCTAAAATTTCATAGGAGTTTGATATTCATCAAGCATAGTACTAGCCATCTCAACTAAGGTTCTGTTCTTTCTTTTTGCAACACCGTTTTGTTGAGGTACGTATGGTGAAGAGAATTTATGATCTATTCCATTTTTAGCACAAAAGTGATCAAAAGATTGATTTTTAAATTCCGTTATGTTATCACTTCTAATCGCTTTTAAAGATCATGGGTGATCAATTGATAATGTAAAAAATAAAGTTCTAAAGTGACTAAAAGCTTCATTCTTAGATGCCATAAAGTAAACCCAAGAGTATCTAGAATAATCAGCAACAATTACAAGAACAAACCATTTACCTCCGAAGGATTGAACACGTGAAGGTCCTACGGTATAAAGGTGTAAAAGTTGATCCGGTTCAGTTGTCATGATCATTGTGAGAGGAGTATGTGAACATGCAACCATCTTAGCATGTCTACAAGATGAGCACACAATTTCTTTGTCCCCTTTAAGCTTAGGCAGCCCACGTATGCGATCAAGAGCACTAACACGTGTTAGATGATCAAAGACTACGTGACCAAGTCTACAATGCCAAAAATATATGTCCTTTGAATCATTAGCAACTAGACACCTATGCTTAGAGGAAGCCATATCAAAATCAGCTTTAAAAACTCTTCTAAACCGAGACATGTTAAAAATAAGCTCACTATTTGAATTTACAACTTTGCAGCAATTTTTATTGAAAATAATTTCCAAATGTTCATCTAGCAATTGTGAAACAAAAAGCAAGTTGTATTTCAAATTTTTGACAAGTGCCACATCTTTCAAAGCGTAGTTATCATTTACCATAACCGAACCCTTAGCAATTATAGAAGTTGAAGAATTATCGGCAAAAGTAACATTCTCTACACATGACACAAAGGAGAGGGAGGAGAACCATTCTTTGTTACCGGTCATGTGGCGTGAACAACCTGAATCCACAATCCAAATGTTCTCCTTCCTCAAGCATGTAACCTAAATAGAAGCACAATACTTCGATGACTCAATACTGGGGTTAGTCAATAGGCATTTAGGAATCTAGTACTGAGTCACACGACGTCGAGTAGGAACAAAACGCGACATCTTGGATAAAACAACAGGTTTATGAGTCAAAGTTTGAGATTTTTTTGTTCTTAACTAATGACCTATATGGTGTTACTTGTGTAGCATAAAAATCAGTAGCTCCAGAGGCAAAAACAGAAGGTCCGGAGGTAAATTTTTAATGTTTTTGACTCATAATAGCAGGTTGCATGTTCCTGACATTCGGTTTAGTATGTGCAGCATATTTTGCATGAGAGTTATAAGATCTAGCTTGCATTCTTTCCATTTTTATGTTGTTTAGCTAGTCTATAACAAAAATCTATGACATGACCATCTCTACCACAATAGGTACAATGAAATTTAACTTTATGTTCATGTCTAGATGAGCATGCAGTATGTTTATTTGAACCCCAATGTGACAACACTACTGCAGATTTAAAAACCACCTCTTTTGGTTTAGGAACTGTTTTAATCAAACCACTTCCTAATGACTTTACAATTTTAGGTGGATGTGCTTTTTAGCAAGAACATGAGAATCAAAACCTAAACCAGTTTAATAATTGCAAGGTTTAGAAGAATTTACCAGCAAGTTTAGATTCTTGTTCCCATTGTAAAACCGCTCTAGTATCTTATTTTTATTGTCGAGATCTTTAGATAAAACTAGGCAGTTTTGACATGAAGTTTTTCCTTTTAGTTTGCAATTGGAAAAATATTTAAATTCATGAGAACGTAAAGCATTGTTCAGAATGGAGATTTCATACATTGCATCTTTTAGTTTCTTGTCAAGATTGTCCCATGCAGAACAATGCAGATCATTTGTAGAACAAGAAGAATCTTTCAAGTTTTTAACATTAAAATTAGACAACTTTTTGTTCTTTTGAATTTCTTCATCAAGTCTACCTAGTGCGGAGGAGTGTGCACGTCTTAATGTGGACAATTGTTCATAGATTAAGTCACATGATGGACATTCATCATCACTAGGAATCAAAGTTTTAAATAGTTGATTTCAGATTCTAGTGATTCAATTTTAGCAGAATTATCCCTAAGTTTTTTGTCGTTTTTCTTGACAATAATAGTTGCACGAGAAATTGCATCACACATTTCATTACAGGTAGAACATACACCATCGTTGTCACTGTTGTCTGCATCCTACTGACTTGATCTTGATCTTGTTTTCCTCGCCATGAAGCATAAGTTAGCCAGATCGTCATCATCTTCATCACTTCCAATGTCCACATCACTTTAACTGAGCTCTTGAAGTGCGGTGATGAAGTTGTTTATCATCTTGCATCCTATGGAACCGTTCTTTTTCTTGTTGGAGTTTCCAGAGGTGGTCTTGACCTTGTTCTGCTTCTCTTCACGGGTAGTTGGGCCTGAAAGGTTAGGGTATTCTGTATGAAAGTGTCCTGTCTTACCACATTCAAAGCATATTTGAGGTCCAGAGCTTCCTCTCCTTCTAGTTCTCACATTTTGCAATGCTTTTGAGAACCAAGAAGAGATGAGTGTTAGCTCCTCTTCTGCAAATTCTTCAATCTGTTCCAGGGTTAGTGAAGACAGCAAAACAAGAGTATTGCAAGATGATGATTGGCCGGAGCTAGGCATATCACGTTGTGAAACGAATGCAATAGACTTATTTGGATTTTTTCGTGATAAAATGTAAATTTCACGAGTTTTTAGCTTAGAGTAAAGCACATCTAAAGTAAGAATACTCTTGACAGTTAATTCACGAATGGATGTTACTTTCATCTCCCATATTGTCATGTCTAAAGCACTGAGGAGTTGCCTAGCATTCTCAGCATCGGAAAAGTTTATGTTGACACTACGTAGATTACTTAGAATTTTATTAAATCGGGCAAAAAGTTGATCGATGGACTCAGCAGGTTGCATCTTGAAGCACATGTACTCATTTTTGAACATATATTGTTTTACCTCCTTAATGTGTTGGAGCCTTCGTGATAATCACAAAGAGCTCTCAAAACATCATTTGCTGATCGGAGGTGCGTGACACGATCAAAGTCGCTTTGAGTGAGTCCCTGAAAGATCAAGTTGCGGGCTTTGTTATTGTTGTCAAAGTCCCGTAGATTCGTAGCCGTAACTTGATCGTTTGGTGGCACTTCATAAGGTTTGTATACCTTTTCCCATATCACGAAGCCTTGCGCCTGGATGAAAGCCTCCATGCCTGCCTTCCAAACCTGAAAGTCAATACCACTAAACACACAAGGTTTGGCGGAGTATTTCTCCATGATAATTAGTCAAAACACGTGAAAATCAAAAAGATTAGAGCACCATGGATCTAATACCAATTTTAGGATCGAACATCACGTGTAAAGCTACCAGAGGGGGGTGAATGGTAGATTAAAACTTTTCAGCGGAAGCAATGAAACACTCTCGGCGGAAAACTGATCTGTTAAAGAAACAATGTGTGTGAGTAATTTAAACGTGTTCAACTATGACAAAACTAGTATAGATTATAGATAATCAACTCACGAAGACGCCACAATAAGAATCACGAAAATCCGTCAAGAGAAACTCAAGTTACGATCGAAAGATCGAGCAAAGGTCAATCTGTCCTACCCGAGAAAAACAGTTCTAGAATGATGCAAAGAAACTCATGTAGCTCAGAAACCACAAATAAAATGACCGTGAAATTTTCATAGATGATAGAAAAACAAGCTATGAAGACAAACCAAAAAGAATCACTTCCATCAGATCTGTAAAACTTGACTTATGATAAAACTACCGAAGCAAGATAGTGCTGTGCAGAAACTCGTCGAGAAAGACTTGAAGAAAACAAGTCGGACGAACAAGGCAGGAAAGCTCCTTTAGACTAAGAGTTTTATTGATAAAAACTTAAAGGAACAGCCCTAGAGTCGTCTACCACGATCTCTGCCTCTCTTGCTTATATAACCTGACCTTAGGCCAACCCAAACCTAACTAGGACTCTAATCCTACTCAATTCATTAATCGAAACCTTCCATAACTGCTCAAGACTCTTCTATACGCAGATAGAAGCAATCTTAAGACTTCCAAACACCTTAGGAATGTATCCCACATTCCTAAAACAACTCAAATTCGTGACCCACATGAAATCCTATAATAACCAACTCAAATATTTCCATATTTGAGTCAAACACAACCCTGCCGCAGCCTGAGTCCTTAACCTAGTCTGTTGGACCTTTCCGACCAATTCTTTACATCCACATCTCTTTATAGTGCCTCGGAAGCATGTAGCCACGTCCATGCACTCCTTGCTCATGTGCAAACATCTTCCAACGACATCCACGATACCTTCATATGCATTGTTCTTGATTCAAACATGCAGCAAGACCTCCCGATCAACTCAACCGCAATTCCTCTGAACTTGGTTGTTGAACCTCATCTTCTCCCCAAGACTAGTTCATTGGATCCCGTCACCAGACATGTCTTGAACTCAAGCAACACCTGCACATGAATAAACAACCAATACTTGTGAGCACAAGTCCTCGACTTGACTATAGTTAGTTCCGAAACCACACACCTTCCGTGAGCACCTCACATAAGCATATTGCAAACCATAGCAAAAAGATATGAGTCATAACCACCAAATAACACCAAAAACTTAGTAAAATAATACTAAGCAAACTTTCCATAATATAAAAAGCAAGTTCAAAACATTGCAAGTTAAAAGCAGAACCACTGCGATCAAGCTCTGAACCTTGCTAAAGCAAGCTAGACCTTGAACCGGAGCTTACCAAAGCTAGCAAGACCTAGCACCAGAACGTACCAAAGCTAGTCGGACCTAGCGCTGAAGCTAACCAAAGCTTGTCGGACCTAGCGCTGGAGCTAACCAAATCTAGTTGGACACAACACTAGAGCTTACAGTAGCTCGGACCTAAAGTCGGACCTTGTTAAAGCGGTGTTTTGGTAGTATTAAAAAACTTTTATCGTCAAAGCCAATGTATTCAACATATATAGGTCTCACATCCTGTTCGTGGCGTTAGGATCTATGGCCATGGAACACAATCGTTGCATTAGGAACTTTTGCCACGATTTGCCAATTCATGACGTTAGGATCTATTACAACAGAACACAATCATTGCATTAGGATCTATTGCCATGATTCACCAGTTCGTGACGTTAGGATCTATTGCCACAGAGCACAATCATTGCATTAGGATCTGTTGCCACGATTCACCAGTTCGTGGTGTTAGGATCTATCGCCATGAAACACAATCGTTGCATTAGGATATATTGCCATGATTATACTAGTTCATGGTGTTAGGATCTATCGCCACAGAACACAATCGTTGGCCTCATGATATATTACAAAACGTTGGCCACTGTGTGAACAAATGAATGTATGGCGTGTTCATCGTGTTCCTCATGAATCATAAGGAAGGATTTGTTTATTTTTTGGATGAGTGAATGATTTAGATATCAAGTGAATGTGCTCTAAGTTCGGTGATGTGTGATATCAATAGTGAACCGAAGCAAAATGGAGAAAATCACGAAGTTAAAGGAGACGTGGGGGAAGACGCGCTTTTCATATAGGAAATGCACTTCGCTGCTAAGCGCGTCTCCATTTTGCTTCTCCGCAAAGACTAAGGTGCCATCAGTCTCTCCTCTTCTCTCTTCATTCGTCTTCTCCACGCAGACAACCCGCCATGGCCGAAGTTTCACCGCCAAGCCCGTCGAGGGAGCCACCTTGCAAGAAATAGTGTTGCCGCTCCCCCGAGAGGCTCAACAACGAGCTGCTTGAGATGTTGTTCGACACTCTGTTTGACTGGTTCTAGAGGCTGCTCGAGATGATGGCCAATGTGCTTGGCGTCGAGGTATGCAGTATCCTTGTGGAGGCGATGGCGAGGAACCTCGGTCGCGAGGTTGCACCGCTGGATCCGGACCAGCCGGAGCAACCGGCGGAGCAGCCGGAGCAGCTGGAGCAACCGGCAGAGCAGCCGGAGGAGGAGGAGGGGGAAGATGAGTAGGATTTAGGTTTTCTTTTGTTGTTTTTAGTTTTGATGTTTTTTTTATTTCTTGTGTCTTGTACTTTTTCTTGTGTTTTATAATATATTTGTTAATGAATGAACGTGTTATCTGTGTTCATCTGTGTGATGGATAATTTTGTGTCTTAAACTGTTATCTATCGCAACAGAACACAATCGTTTTATTAGGATCTGTTGCCACAATTGTACTAGTTCATGGCCTTAGGATCTATCGCTATAGAACACACTCGTTGCATTAGAATCTATTGCCAGGAATAACTAGTTTGTTGATTTAGTAATTTCTGCAGGAGCATCATTTCAAATGTTAGGTATGTTCTAAAGAGGTAGGATTATTCAATATCAGCTTGCTTCTAAGCTTGTTGCTAAATAGAAGAGCAACTTCTATCTTTTCAAAAAAAAAACAAACAGTTCACAACTATCTCACACAATACTTATATAAAAAAATCATCATGTTCGCTGTTGCCCCCCCCCCCCCCCCCAATGGAGCTACAAGACCATCATTGATATATGTATCATCATCGTCGTCATTTTTGTCGTCATCTTCATTTTCTGATGGAACTCCATGTGCCTCAAATTGATCTCATGTTCTCATTTGAAGAGCGGAAGCATCACCAGTTGCTCCCTCAATGTCATTCGTAGCCCATGCGGTCATATCCTCATTTATGTGTGGCATATTGATATCAGTAAGTCGTTGATCATCAAATCTCTCAGCCTCCATCATCTCAGTGACATTATTTTTGTGGTCTCCAGGTGACATGCAAAAATGTTTCGTGGCTTCATTTTAACAACTTTAGCCCATTTAGGTTGCTTTAAACTTTGAACGTAAAAACCTTGTTTTGCTTGGGTGGCTAAAATGTAAGTCTCATACTTAAATTGAGAAAGAGTAGTGTCAACATCTATCTTTCCGTATTGATCCGTTTTGTAGCCTCTGCTTTGGCTCTCACTGGAACAAGGCCGATCAAACTTTTCACATTCAAATAACAGAACCTCTTGATTTTTTTTTTCAAAATCAACAGAAATCAATTTCTTGATTACTCCAAACCAATCAGGATCACCATCCCGAACAACAACACCAGTGTTTTGCGTATGTCGGAGTTTGGTTTCAGCAATTCTCCCGGTACAACCTTTGGCAGCCCGCAAAGTTTGTTAGTTCGGTTAGGGCGCGCGGGGATTTAGAGCAAGATAGTGATTTCACACGAGGATTTACATGGTTCGGGCCGCCTGAGCGTAATACCCTACTCCACGGGTGTGTGTCATTGCTGTATTGAGCGTTTGAGCGCTTATGTGGGAGAGAGGCCAAACAAGTCCCTAGCAAGTCTCAGCGTGTCTCCAGCACGTGTGAGAGACCAGAGTGTCTGGAAGAGTCCCCCGTGTATCGCTCGGCCAGTCCTTTTATAGTACAAGAGCTGGCCGTTACATCGTTAGCCTTGCCCGACATGTGGCCCTGGTGGTTACTGATGCCTAATACACAATTAATGTGCTTAATTCTTCTTAATAGCATGATAACGCCCTTTAATGGTGGCGTTACCGGTATTAAGGGTCATCCGATCGTGTGTCATTAAGATAACATTAATGACACATAATCCAGTCTTGAAGTCTTTAATGTCCCTTGAAGGTCCAAGCCGTTGGACGTCCACCAATCTGCCTGTTGAGGTTGAAGGTCCGGCGGTTGGACGCGTGGCAGCTCTGGATCTTATCGTCTTGGACGAGTAGGTCCGGTGCTGTTGTACACGTGTCGGTACTGGAGCTTCCCTCTGTTGGGGGTTAGGTCCGGGGGTGCCACACAGGTATCTAGCCGGAGCATTCCCATGTAAGGATTGTAGCTCCGGTTTTATGATACACATGGCGGCACTGGGACTAACCATAGGAGGGATGCAGGTCCGGTTACGAGTGACACGTGGGGCCTTCGGAGGTCTTGACTGATAGGCGGAGTTCCTTTGTACTCTTTGCAGTTCCAAGGGGTATCCGGTATGCAGGGTACCGACAGCGTCCGTAAATCTTTTTCCACCTCTGCAGTTCAAAGGAAGAAGCCCATTTATGAATGATCGACTAAAAAAGGTGTCTGACGATCAGGTTCTCTAGATAATGTACAAATAAATGGTTACTTTGTCTTCTTTATGAATTGTCATAATCTGTACACATTTGTATAAAAGGGGCATCGATAAAACAACTTCAGAACACATATTTGTTCAATATTTCATCAAAGTAAAAACTTGCATGTACTTACTCATTTTTGAAATAAATAAATAAACTCATCTCTATGGTGTTTTTCAACATCAGGAGAATGAATCTTTTTCAGTTCTTCAAAATGATCACTCAAAAGGGTACACAATTAAATTAGCCATCTACAATAAGCATGATCCAATATAGTATAGAACATCTGGGTTATACGTACTTCATCCATAGAGCGGCCTCTTCAACATTAGAAATAATATAATGCTTGATGTTATGTAGTTACACCATAGTAAGTTGGCCCCATTTAAACCCTTTTATAGAATTATCAACTTCTATAAATATATTAGACTCGAGAGAAGGTTCATTCCTAGCTGCAGCTTCATGACGTTCTGGCCTATTAAGCTTGGTGCTGATGTTATCTAAAAACTGACTACAAAAAGTCATACACTCTTCCATAATATATCTCTCAGCTATAGAACCCTCTAGGTGAGCTCTGTTACATACATACCTCTTCAATAAACCAATGTACCTCTCAATTGGATACATTCAACTGTAAGAAATAGGTCCACCCAAACAAGCTCTTTCGGCAAGGTGGGTTGGAAGATGTACCATTATATCAAAGAAAGCGGGAGGAAGCAACATCTCAATCTTACAAATTGTTTCAGGAAATTGTTTGATCATCATATCCAAATCTGGTTCCGCCAATTCTTTAGAAAAAATTCCAGAAAAGAATCTGCTTAACTCAATTAAAGGTGCAACAACCTTTTCAGGCAATATGTCACGTATTGCAATAGGAAGGAGCTTCTGAAATATAATATGGCAGTCATGAGTTTTTAGACCTAATACCTTACGTTCTTTTATGTCCACACATCTCTTGATGTTTGAGGCATAACCATCGTGCATCTTCACATCCCCCAAAAACTTGCACAAGGTGGTCTTCATATCTTTATACAAAATATATGATGCTGATGGACAATCATACTTCCCATTTATAGCAACCAGATGTTGTTGTGGCCATATACCCATATCCTGCATATCTAGATAAGCTTGTAGACTATCTTTTGTTTCACCATCCATATTAAGCATTGTCTCCCATAAGCTATCACAAATGTTTTTCTCAATTTGCATGACATCCAAGTTATGCCTTATTAGTAATGTCTTCCAATACGGGAGCTGGAAAAATATACTTTTCTTCTTCCAACTATGCCACCTATTTTCCTCAGTGCACTTTCTCTTATTATTTGCGTGTCCAAAACTCACTTGATCAAAACTCTCGTATTGTTGGAGTACTTTGTCACCAGATAGTGATGTTGGAGCCTCTCTATTCTCAATCTTCTTGAAAGAAGCATTGTTTCGATGCCACCTATGATTCTGAGGTAGGAAATGACGATGACCCATGTAGCAATACTTTTGTCCATGTTTCAACCACAAGGCATCAGTGTTTATATTGTAGTATGGACATGCTAGCTTACCTTTTGTGCTCAAACCACATAGCATTGCATATGCTGGAAAATCATTTATTGTCCACAATATAGAAGATAGCATGAGAAATGTCTCTTTCTTTGAACTATCGTATGTTTCAACACCATCAGGCGATATATTTAGTAGCTCATCAATCAAAGCCTACAGATACACATCAATGTTGTTTCCAGGTGACTTTGGCCCAGGAATTATCATTGACATCAACCAATAAGGTTGCTTCAAACACAACCAAGGTGGTAGATTATAAGGGATTAGAATCACAGGCCATGTACTGTAAGAAACGTTCATTATTCCAAAGGAATTGGAACCATCAAATGCTAGCCCAAGTCTTATGTTGCGAGGATTAGATGAGAAATTTGGGTGAATGCTATCAAAATTCTTCCATGCTTTTGAATCTGCAGGATAGCATAATACTCCATCATCAATACGTTCTTCTTTGTGCCAGCGCATGTTTGATGCTATTGATTCTACCATATAAAACCTTTGAAGATGGGGAATAAGAGGGAAGTATTGTAGAATCTTGCGTGCTACAAGCTTCATGGCTTTTCCACATGGTAAATCCTCTCTTGCATCCCCACCAGTACTATTTTTCCATCTTAATCACCTCATTTTGCATATTGATCTAGCAGAGAATAGTCCTTCTGGAATAACACACAGTCATTGACACATGCATCGATCTTTTGGCAACCCAGCCCGAGGTCACGAACAACCTTCTGAACTTTATCAAGTGCATTAGGAATGCAGTGGCCCTATGGAAGCACATATGAGAATAGTTCAAGAATCAACTCACATGCTTTTTTGCTCAAACCAGTTAAACGCTCTATCTGGTACAACCTGACAATGAAGGATAATTGGGTCACCTTCTCACAACTTGGATACAACTCCTTTTTGGCATCATTTAATAAGTCATGGAATGCATTTGCACACCCAATTGGCTCCTGATGGTTTATAGCATTATTTGGATCATCAACATCAGCCGAAGTACCACCATGATCAGTGCCTCTAAGTAGACTAGACAGCATATTTTCCATAGCAGCATCATCATAAATTATCTCCTAATCATTTGCTGATTGCTTAGCAATATTTTTCTCAACTCTTTTTTCTCCATGGTGTACCCAACAAGTATAATCCAATGGCATCCCATTACAAAGCATGTAAAGATGAACTTCCTTGCGTGTCCTTCGGAAAATATTATGACATTTCATGCAAGGACAAGGCATAGTTTCTTCTTCACGAGTGCCCTGGAATGCAAAATTTGAAAATGACTTCATTCCATCCTACCACTCCTTCGTACACCTGTTTTTTACCATCCTTTTCTTATCTTCTTACATCACTTCCCATAATTCAGTCAGCCTATCTTTAAGAGGATATATCTACAATAACATTATGTGAGCAATTGTACCTAGCCCCGTTGCTCCTCCACGTGCGGCAGCCGGGGGATGCTCCTCCATGCGCGGTGTCCGGCGGATGCTCTTCCAAGAGCGTGGTGGATGGCGGATGCTCCTCCAAGAGCGTGGAAGCCAGAGGATGCTCCTCCAAGAGCGTTTCGTACAGTCGGGAGAGGGGCCATTGCGGATCGAAGGGTCCCGTAATAAAAAATTCTTTTCATTTTTTATGTTCCTTCTTTATTCGGCGTGAAAGAAAATTGACTGCCGCAGGCAGGCAGCCAGGATAAAGCGTATGTGAAGCTATCAGAGTAGGCCCAACACTTTGCTGGGCCGGTTGTTATTCGTGGGATGAAACTACGTCGAGTCACTTTGTATTTGTGGGTCAAAACTACGCTAGGACGCTTGGTGTTCATCCCTATGACGCGTGATCCCATCTACGGGCGCACATCTGGCTTTGGAAATTTGTTATCTAAATAAGTTAATGTAGCAATGGGGGTGGTATTCCGGTCAAAAACAAGCATACGCATAAAATCTCTTGAACCGCAACAACATAGTGATATAAACAAGGATTAAATACTAGATATAAATATCGACAAAACCAAACTGTAGTGTTCAACGTACCATTCAAGGCAACAAACTAATCGATAGAACACGCTGCTAAATAATCCCCAATAAACACAAAATAAATTAATCGGCACATCTAGTCCGCAACACTTCCCTTCAAGCAGTGGTTATAACTTTTGGCTGCGTATAGGAGTAGTGGTAATGATGACACCACATATAGAGGCATAGGGACGGTGGTACGTTGGAGTTCTACCTATCTTTTTCTAACATTTTTCTAGTCCTTTCTTTTCTTTTCTCTCTGTTCATTATCTCCACTTTTCTTTCCAGTCGTCGCTACCTGTTGAGCTGTATACTACATTACAGACCGCTTTGCCGGCCTCGTTACGGGCAATCTCCTCTGGCACCTCCAGCAGCTAAAGTACCGTACAGGCCACTTTAGAGGCTACCGGCGGTGTGGAGGGTCATTCATTAACAGAGAATACAGAAGAGTAGATAGTTCACTAAACAAACATATACAAAACATAATAACAGATGGAACAGACGAACATTGTTGAGTTCATAAACATAAAACATTACTACAAAACAAGAAAAATGACATCATGAAACAAGAAAAACAACATCACAACCTTATAAGTCTATTTTATATATAGCCCATACCGGATAACACTGCATGACAGAATGTGACATGCTCGTGCTTAATCTTAAAGTCTTCACTACAGAAGACCCTACAACCGCTCCAACCTTGCTTCCCGCAGTGGAGAGTCGTGCACGGGTCAACCTCCTTGTTGGGTAGCGACACCATCGGCGATCTTGGAGGCGGGCGTGGATGCGCCCATGTAAGCTTACCAATTTCTGCCAGGGCTTGAATCCGACACCGCCTGCACTCATTGTTGGTTATCATGATCGTGATGGACCCGACCACTTTCTCACCGACATCTACCTAACCTTCGACCTGCCGGATATACTCAACGGCGTCGCGGGCCCCACGATCGGTGTCGTAACAGAGGAGGCCAAGGACGTAGGCCACCTCCATGTGGCAGGCCCCGGCTACCCAAGCCCGAAACTGGCACCCGACTGCGTGCGATCGTTCGCGAAGATAAGCTCGAGCCTGGTGAAGTAGCACGCATGAGGGTTGCCGACAATGGCCAGGTCCTCCACGAGGGCTTCGTAGTGCCTCGGGTCGCACCACATCCTCCGGTCACCCGCTCCAGCGCCACGCGCCTGCCCACGGTGCCATCCCGGCACGCCGCATGCATGGCCTTGCAGGTGGCATGTAGACTGATGAGGTCATTCTAGGGTCATAGGGAGATTGCGACGAGGTGCCCCATGATCTCAAACGCAATATAGTGCGCGAATGGAAACTCCATAGGCTTCGGCTTCACCGTGCTATGAAGGGAACCAATGAGGGTGCACGCAGCAGAGACAAAGAGGAAGATAGAGTATGCGCAGAGAAGATAGTGGTGTATCTTTATAGATTACGCAGAGAAGATGATGGAGACATTATATAAAGACACACGCCATCGTCTTCTCCGTGCGTACTGATGGGGGCCGCACACAGTGATGGTTTGGCTTCCGGTGGTGGCGGATTCACATCCTCTGCAGTGCTGCAGGTGCATTAAGGGTGGCTGACATGTGAACACCACAACCTATGGGACCCACGGCTCTCTGCATGCACTGATCGGACGCACAAAATAATGGAACCGCTTTGTTTTAGATACCAGCAAAAGAATAATATCCTATCATCAATAGAGATAACATACTATGTTTGACGGGATTAAGGCTTTGTTTGGTACACAGTATTTTTGGAGTTTTAGAGCAATACTTTGGTATTTGAGATTACCATGGTACTTTTTACAGAATGGTATTTGGCACCAACTCAAAAACTATGTATTTAAAACTATGGTTTTGTCTATTCTATGGTATTTTTGGTGTATAGAAAACTCTGGTCCGAACCAAAGTTTTTCTCTGCTTGCTTCCTCTTGATGCTCGCTACTTTGCTCCCAAACAGTCTTATGTATTGCAAAACTCCTGTATTACAAAATTGTGGTATTGAAATACTTTGATATTTTCATGACATCTTAAAAACTGTGGTTTACAAAAACTTTGATATTTTCCCAAATACAGCCTAATACTGAAGTAATCTACGCCAAAAATTTCCTTTTTTACAGTTTGGTTCTCCATGCTCTTTCACCTTAATTCGTACGTACTACCTATCTCTTTCTAACATTGTTCTCGTCCTTTCTTTTCATTTCTCCCTGTTCATTGTCTCCACTTTTCTTTCCGGTCGTCACCACCTGTTGCATTTTCTTGTTACTACGACTAGTACTGTATATTACTTTACAGACTTGAAAGTTGCCTAGAGGGGGGGGGGGGGTGAATAGGCTAATCGACCTGCAAATGACTGAATAAAACGAGATTAAATCACAGGGGGCGGACTAGTCCGGTCTGGGGGTGGACTAGTCCGGTCAGCCTGCGTGAAGAACCCTAAAAAGTGTTTCTAGCAAGTTTTAAAGGGTTTTTCTCGCTACAAGTGAGGATATGTTTAATACAAGTTTAGAATCTATCAACACAAGAGTGAGTCAAGTTTTAACAAGATTAAACAATGTGAGGCTCAAAACAAGACTAGCAACCCTAGAGCTAAGTATGCGATAAACAAAATACGAAGAACACGGAGACGCAAGGATCTTATCCCGAGGTTCGATTCCACACAAGAATCTACGTCCCCATTGAGGAGTCCACAAAGGACCGGGTTCACCAACCCTTCCCTCACCAAGTTTACCGCACGGGCCTAACTTGGTTCTCCACTATCTCAAAGTGTGAATACAAGATTCGTTGGGGCTTCTCACAATCTGAGGCTCCCACACCACAAAGATGATCAACAACACAAAACACACTCAACACACAGCTCACAAAGACTCAATGAGTGCAAGAGATCAAACCGGGAGCACAAGCGCGATGTTCTTCCTCTTCTCCACCTCACTAAACCCTAATCCACACAAGAATTAGTTTTAGAGGGAAAGTTGGCAAGAAAGAGGCTTAAGAGTGCTCCAAGTTGGCTGTGGCGGCGCTAGGGTTCAAGTCTGTTCAAGTGTTGGTTCAAAAGAACCCAGGGGACCTCTATTTATAGAGGTTCCAAGCCCATACTGCTGACTTCAGCAGAAGGGCGGACTAGTCCGGCCTCAGGCCCGGACTAGTCCGGCCTAGGGGACCACTGACCTCTTGTCAGGCCCCGACAGCTGACACGCTATCGTCACACTACCCGCCAAACTTCAAATTCAAACGGTCACTTCAACAACGGACTAGTCCGGTCGCCACCGGACTAGTCCGATCTCACACAGAGCCTTTTGCTCCGTGTGAAAATGGACTAGTCTGAGGACCACGGACTAGTCCGGCCCCAAGGGCGGACTAGTCCGGTCCTCCCAGACTTAGCCACAGGACCACTTTCAACACACCAACCCGGACTAGTCCGGCCCCACGGGCGGACTAGTCCGTTCTCACTCAGGACCTCTTGGTCCGGTCTAAAACGGACAAGTCCGTGGTTTTGAGACTTAGTCCCCAAAACCCACTCACTGCTACACGGACTAGTCCGGCCATGTACGGACTAGTCCGATCTCAGTCAGACCCTTCTGGTCCGGCCTACAACGGACTTGGCCTGCCAGGGACGAACTAGTCCGGCCACCTGCACGGACTAGTCCGGCCCTACTGCCAGACTGCTTTTCCACTCTTTTCTCTTAAGGGGTTTGACCTCTAAAACACTTTGAGTTCCCTAACTTGATCTCAATGCACTTTACACACGCACCCTCCTATTTCTACGGCTAGTCTAACTCAACACGCTAGAAACCCTAGTTTCCACGCTTCGAGTTGACTCCGTTTCCTTCCTTTTCCTTTTTGAGGGTTTGCGTCTCCGATCGAGTCCACACCTGTGCTAAGATCACTTGAGCTCATTAGCGACTTAATTGTTGTCATCAATCATCCAAAACCCACGGGGAACCTAGATGCACTTTCAATCTCCCCCTTTTTGGTGATTGATGACAACACATTAAGTCCTTCAACAATTAAGAGTATGGAAATTGGTTTTCATAACTTGTGTGCGTATGAATGACTCCCCCTCAATGTATGCAGCATGTAAGAGAGGTGGAGGAGATCTTTCATACCCACACACGTTATGGTGGGGTGCCTACGTGATGTGCTCAACAATTGTGACAAGACATAAAAAGCATCAATATAATCAAAAGATTGGCAATAGGAACATTATATTGATATTTAACAACATTAGCAAGTTGCACAAATGTAAACATCCAAGAGCATGAATATATTACAAAACAAGTCCATAAATCACAAACACACCCACAAATGATTAACTCCCCTTAACTCTCCCCCTTTGGCATCAAGGCACCAAAAAGGAAAAGAAGGGGGGGAAACAAAATCTACGAACTAGTCCTCGTCTTCGCCACTTCCACTCTCCGTGGCCTCGGAATCTTCGACGTCTTCCTCATGATCGACGACGTCATCGTCGTCGTCTTCGTCGGAGTTCCTTGCCGAGGGAGCAGCCCGAGAGGAGCTTCCATCCTCTTGGAGATGGGCGAGCTCATCGGCGGTGAAGTTGGGAAAAGGAGTGATCTCCCCATCACTCACCTCCGGAGAGGACATCGGGACCTCCAGCTTGTCGCACACCGCCTTAAGATACTTTTCTTGACGCTTGTGTGCCCTTTGAGCGCGGATCTCTTGCTTCCGGCAAGAAGTGGAGATCGCCTTGAAGCATTTGAAGAAGGCACTCATTGATTGAGGCGGAGGCGGAGACGGAGGTGCCACGGGGCGAGATGGAGGATCTGCATTCTTGCGACGAGGAGGAACAGGCAGAGGTGGGGGAATCTGAGGATGCAGTCTCTTATGTGAGACATCCTTCTGGAAGGTAATTCCGGAGACTTTCTCAATAAGGCACATCACATAAGGAGCATAGCCACAGGACCTGTTGGGGGTATGAGATATATTGAAGATATCATCAAAGATGTACTCAGCTAAGTTGAAGCTTTCTACCCCATCTATCAGCACAAGCAAATGCCTCAAGTTGCCCTGGATGACTCCGGCATCTCCATCCTTCGGGGCAATGGTCTTCCGAAGGAGGCGGTTGAGCACACTGAAAAATGGCTTGATATTTCTTGCCAGTCCTGCCTCATAAGGAAGATGGTCTGGATACATGAAGTCAAGGGCATCTCGATCTAGGGCCTTGAGGTTAGAGATGATGATCTCATGGTCAAGGTGTTCCTCCAATCCTAGAATTTTGGCAAAGTCTTCAAATGTGACAGTGTACTGCTCTCCATTTGTCATCCATGTCATCCGGCGATTGCCAAAGGAATGAAAGTAGACGGTTGTGTAGAACTGGACAATCACCTCAATGTTCCAGTCGTACTGGAAACCCATGATATCCTTGATTCCATGTCGTTCCGCTGCATTGATCACAGCATCAAATGCAGCATGCTTCTTCTGAGCCATGTAGTCCCAGTCAACCCACTGGGCATCAGTCACAGGAGTCTTCATCCTCATGTAGACAAGGCGATAGTAATCGCAGTGGAAGTCACACCAGAACCGAGGGTCGGCGGTGGACCTCTCATACCTATAGACATTCTCGTCTCTGAGCCTCCTGGCCTTCTCAGCTCCTTTTCCTTTGAAAGTGTTAGCTGAGAGGTTGGGCTGACGGTTTGGATTACGTGCTGGACTGTGCATCACCAGAGGGCCAACAGCCTGAGCTTTCCCTTGTTCATGAATCAAAACTCCTCCGGGTGCCTTCTTGGCTGGCACCTTGATGGAGGGCTTCTTCTTCTTCGGCTCGACTGGAGCCGGAGCCTTTCCTTTCTTAGGGTCACGCTCGACCCTTGGCTCTTCTTCCCTCGGGGCTTGCTCCTTGCCCTTTGCCTTCTCGTCGGCAGTGACGAGTCTTTTCCTTTTGGGAGCATTGGCCTCAGCGGCCCTGGAGTTGTGAGCCTCCCTGTCTTCCCTTTTCTTCTTCCTCAGCTCATTGAGGGACTCTGCGGTTGCTCGAGCTATGGCTTCTTCCTCATTGTAGATGCTCGCGGCAACTTTGGAGGCTTCGAGTGCCTTCAGCCGCCTCTTTTCCTTTGCCTTTTGCGCTTCTATGAGCGCAGCTTTGGTTCTTGCCTCAACAATTTGAGCTTTGGTTCGCCCCTCGGGGTTGGGACGAGGAGGGGAACGCTCCGAGTTCGACATGCTGCGAAAAGCATACAGAGATGAAGGTATGAGTCCAAGGAGAGGGAGCATTGCGGAAGAAGTCTCGAGAGAGGACTAGGATTAGGGTTTGCTCTGTGCAAACCGGACTTGTCCGCCCTGGAGACGGACTAGTCCGCAGGGCGGACTTGTCCGCCAGGGGCGGGACTAGTCCGGGTTGCACAGGATAAACCCTAACCCTAATCGAATCATCAAAAAAAAAACTTCGGATCAGCGGGCAATACTCCTAGGCTATGATCACAAGGGTATATGGAGCAATATCTATGAAGGTGTTCCTATCAAAAACCTAAAGAATCAAAAATGGGGAAAGTTTTTGAAAAAGCAAGAATACCTTCTTGAATCCGCGAGAATCGACGAAATCGACGATGGATTGCGAAGGTGAAGCGCGGGGAAACGATCCCTCACACCCAAGGGCTCCAATGCACGGATTGGAATCGAGATTTGGTGGATGGAGCGAAAAATCGCCAAAAAGGCGGTTGCTTGAGCGTGGGAGAGGGAGAGGCACGAGTGGGAGGAAGAAGAGAGGTCTGGGCCGACCCTGGGGGGTTTAAGCCCCCAAGGGCCGGACTAGTCCGGTGCCAGGGCGGACTAGTCCGGTGAGCGGACCAGACACGGACTAGTCTGCCCCCGGACTAGTCCGGTCTCAGAGCGGACTAGTTCGGTCTGCGGACTAGCCGCGGACTAGTCTGGACCCGGACTTGTCCGTCCAATGGGCGGACTAGTCCGGTCCGACTAGGCTGAAAAATTTTATTTTAGAGCTTTGCCCTCCAATCACTTGTCCTTTTGGACAGCTAGCAATGCAAACAAGATTATTGAAGATAAACATGACACAAGCATGATCAATTTTCAAGAAATAGTTTTCTCAAACGGATTTTGAAGAGAAATCATGATTGAGAAGAGTTTTTCAAAAATTGCTCAAAAAGGGAGGAATGAGTTTTAAGCCACATTCCTAGAATCCAAAATGTTAAGCTCACTTCTTAGCTCACAGAAACGCTTCTCATCAAGAGGCTTGGTGAAGATATCCGCTAGTTGATGTTCCGTCCTCAGATGAGAAATTACGATGTCTCCTTTCATTGAGTGATCTCGCAAGAAATGGTGTCGAATGTCTATGTGTTTGGTCCTGGAGTGCTCCACCGGATTATGGGCTATCTTGATGGCACTCTCGTTGTCACACAAGAGTGGAATGTTGCGCAAGTTAATCCCATAATCCCTAAGGGTTTGTCGCATCCAGAGAAGTTGTGCACAACAACTTCCGGCTGCAACATATTCCGCTTCGGCGGTGGATAGAGCAATAGAGTTTTGCTTCTTGGAGGACCAAGACACTAGAGATCGACCTAAGAATTGGCATGTACCCGATGTGCTCTTCCTATCGACTTTGCACCCCGCATAGTCCGCATCGGAATATCCAATGAGGTTAAACTTAGATCCTTTAGGGTACCAAAGTCCTAGGGAGGGTGTGTGTACTAGATATCTCAAGATCCTTTTAACGGCGGTCAAATGACAAGCCTTAGGTGCCGCTTGAAAGCGTGCACACATACACACACTTAGCATGATATCGGGCCTAGATGCACAAAGATAGAGAAGTGAACCAATCATAGACCTATATAACTTTTGATCCACACTAGGACCATCCTCATTTAGGTCTAGGTGTTCATTTGTCCCCATAGGGGTTTTGATGGGTTTTGCCTTATCCATGTCAAACTTCCTTAGAATATCTTGTGTATACTTAGTTTGACTTATGAACGTCCCTTCTTTGAGTTGTTTTACTTGAAATCCTAGAAAGAACTTCAACTCACCCATCATGGACATTTCAAACCTCTCCGTCATTATCTTGGAGAACTCATCACAAAACACCTTATTTGTGGAACCAAATATGATGTCATCCACATATATTTGGCACACAAAAAGATCTTCGTTGAAGTGCTTTGTGAAAAGGGTATAATCCGCTTTGCCTATCCTAAAACCATTTTCAACTAGAAAGTCTCTTAGGCACTCATACCAAGCTCTAGGAGCTTGCTTGAGGCCATAAAGAGCCTTTCGCAATTTGTAAACGTGGTTAGGATAGTCTTGGTCTTCAAACCCTGGAGGTTGCTCTACATAAACTTCTTCCTTGATTGGGCCATTAAGGAATGCACTCTTAACATCCATTTGGTAGAGCTTGAAGTCATGGTGAGTAGCAAAGGCTAGTAATATCCGAATTGACTCAAGCCTAGCTACGGGAGCAAATGTCTCATCAAAATCCAATCCTTCGACTTGTGAGTACCCTTTTGCCACAAGCCGTGCCTTGTTCCTAGTTACCATGCCATGCTCATCTTGTTTGTTGCGGAACACCCACTTGGTTCCAACAACATTAGCTTGTGGGCGCTTGACAAGTTCCCAAACCTTGTTCCTTTCAAAGTTATTGAGCTCCTCTTGCATGGCAACTACCCAATCCGGATCTCTTAAGGCATCTTCAACCTTATGGGGTTCCAAGAATGAGACAAAGGAGAAATGCTCACAAAAGTTTGCAACACGTGAACATGTTGTTACTCCTCTTGTGATATCTCCTAGAATGTTATCAACGGGATGACCCCGTTGAACACTTTGATGAACACGGGGATGCGGAGGTTGAGCTCTTGAATCACTTGCTTCATCTTCTTCACTTTGGTCTCCCCCTTGATCCAAGCCTCCCCCTTGATCTTCATTCCTATTACTGTTTTGGGGAGTATCTAGTGGGTCTCCAACTTGTCCAATGGGGGTTTGACCTACTTCATAATGATGATGGTCACTTGGGCTTTGGGATGGTTCTTGTGGGCGAACATCTCCAAGTGCCATTCTCCTTAGAGCTTCTAGTGGAGGTTCCTCTTGATCAAGGACATGTTGATCAACTTGCTCCACTTGAGAGCCATTGGTTTCGTCAAACACCACGTCACGTGCCACTTCAACAATTCCGGAGGACTTGTTGAACACACGGTATGCATGAGTGTTTGAGTCATATCCAAGCAAGAAACCTTCATCGGACTTTGAAGCAAACTTCGAAGTCCTAGGCTTCTTGTTGAGGATATAACACTTGCTACCAAAAACACAAAAGTAAGAGACATTGGGTTTCTTACCAACGAGAAGCTCATAAGGAGTCTTCTTGAGGAGGCGATGAAGGTACAATCGGTTTATGGCATGGCAAGCGGTGTTAACCGCTTCCACCCAAAACCGGTCCGATGTATTGTACTCATCTAGCATTGTCCTTGACATCTAAATGAGCGTCCTATTCTTTCTTTCGGCAATTCCATTTTGTTGTGGAGAATAGGGAGCGGAAAACTCATGCTTGATGCCTTCCTCATCTAGGAACTCTTCTACTTGCATGTTCTTGAATTCGGTGCCATTATCACTCCTAATAGCCTTTATCCTCAAGGTGAACTCATTTTGAGCTCTCCTTAGGAATTTCTTGAGGACACCGGGGGTTTCACTCTTATCATGCAAGAAGAACACCCAAGAGTATCTAGAGAAGTCATCAACGATAACTAGACCATACTTGTTGCCACCGATGCTAATGTAAGCAATGGGGCCAAAGAGATCCATATGGAGTAACTCCAAAGGTCTAGTTGTCGTCATGACATTCTTAGAGGGGTGTTGAGCTCCTACTTGCTTTCCCGCTTGACACGCACCACATGGCCTATCCTTTTCAAATACCACATCCTTTAGGCCACGAACGTGCTCTCCATTAAGGAGTTTTTGAAGGTTCCTCATTCCAACGTGGGCTAGCCTTCTATGCCAAAGCCATCCCATGTTGTCTTTTGCCATTAAGCATGTGTCAAGTTGAGCTTTATCCGTGGTAAAATCCACAAGATAGAGCTTTCCCTTGAGCACTCCCTTAAAGGCTATTGAGTCATTACCCTCTCTCAGAACATTCACACCCTCACTAGAAAAGACACACTTATATCCTTTATCACAAAGCTGTGATATGGATAGGAGATTATAGTCTAGGGAATCAACATGCAAAACATTAGAAAAGGTATGCGAAGAGGAGATAGCAATTTTACCGGAGCCAAGGATTTTCCCTTGGCTATTATCCCCAAAGAAAATTCCTTCACTTGGGTCCTCGTTCTCCTCATAGTCTATGAACATGCTCCTCTCTCCGGTCATGTGGTTGGTACATCCGCTATCCAACACCCATTTCGATCCACCGGAGGAGTATGCCTACAAAACAAGTTTATGCCTTCCTTTTAGGTACCCAAGCGGAGTTGGGTCCTCTCACGTTAGTAGTTAGGCATTTGGGCACCCACACGCAAGGCTTGGGGCTCTTGCGGAGTGGCCCAACATATCTAGCAAACACTTTGCCGTGTTTGTTCCTCTTTAGCACATAGGATGCATCAAAATCATGGAATAGAGGATGCGATTCAGATTTAGGCAATTTGTTGCTAGAGGGTGAGTTCTTTTCAATTTTAGTTGGAGATGAACTCCCCTTAACAAAGACAATCATGTCCTTGCCATACTTGGAGGTTTTGGCGTTATGCCTTCCACCTCTTGTATAGCCAAGACCATCCTTGACATGGGGAGGTCTTGTGTTGGTGTATGCACTTCGTGCATACGCCACCTTCTCCTTGTCAAATATGGCACCCTTAGGTGCTTGCTTGCCTTGTGCTGAGTTGAGTTCATCCTTAAGCTTAAGGATTAAGTTAGAGCACTTGCAAGGCGGAGTTGCATTGGATGAGGCCTTTGAGACGGTTGAGCTCTTGGAGGAAGAGGCTACATTGTTCTTGAGAGACTCAACTTGAGACTCAAGGGTTTTGTTAACTTTTGACAAGTTCCCAAGTTCATCCTTGAGCTCAATTGTCTTCTCCTCAAGACTTGAACACGTTTTCTTACTTAGAGCAAGTTCGTGTTCCAATGCCTTGCTCTTCTCTCTTTCGAGCTCAAGGAGCTCATCAAGCTCTCGACATCTCTCCTTCTCAAGGATGAGCATGTCCTCTTGTCTATTGATGAGATCCTCCTTCTCAAAGATCTCATCCATAAGCAATTTCATCCTTCGCAAGGTGCTTTTGCTTATGTCCTTAAACATGTGTTCATTCTCACTAGCACTATCAAATTCGTCTTGAGAGGAGGTTGTGGAGGAGGGATGAGATGTTACCTTTCTCTTTCCCTCCCTTGCCATGAGGCAAGTAGGTTTGTAGTCGTCGTTGAGGTTGGGGAAGAGCTTGCTTCCCTTGGAGCTCCTCCCGATGGCTATGGTGGCCATCTTCTCCTCTTCTTCTTCGGAGGAGGACTCATCGTTAGAGTCCCACTCCTTCCCCAAGTGTGCTTGTCCGGAGGGCCTCTTCTTCTTGAAAAATTTCTTGTCTTGAGGCTTGCCCTCCTTCTTCTTCTTCGCTTCTTCATGTGGGCAATCAGCGATGAAGTGCCCATACTCGCCACAATTGTAGCAAGACCTTTTTGATTTGGGCCTTGCTCTTTCCTTCCCTTTGCCCTCATGGTTGTATCCACCTTTCTTCCTCCTCATCATTCTCCTAAACTTGTTGATGACGAAGGCCTCTTCCTCATCGGTGTCGAGGCTCTCCTCATCACTTTCCTCTTGCTCCTTCGAAGAGGGTGTTGCCTTGAGTGCAACGTTCTTCATCTTGGAGGCGGTGAATTTCTGAAGGTCGTTGTAGAAGAGTGCCTCCTTCTCCATGATCTCGTGGTTAATGATCCTACCAAGGACCTCCTCTGGGGTCATTTGAGTGAACCCCGGGCTTTCTCGAATCATGGAGCAAAGGGCGACGTTCCTAGGCATAAACGCCCGGATCATCCTCTTCACAACCTCGTGGTCGGTCCACTTGGTGCAGCCATATGATCGGCTCTTGTTGATAAGCACCTTCAACCGGTTGTACATGTCTTGAGGGGATTCACCATCCAAGATGGCGAATCTCCCAAGCTCTCCTTCGATGAGCTCGATCTTGGCCTCCTTGACTACCCGATTTCCTTCATGCGCCGTCTTGAGGGTATTCCATATGTCTTTGGCCACCTCAAGACCATCGACGCGGTTGAACTCATCTCTTGAGAGAGATGAGATAATCACACCTGCAGCTTGAGCGTTGCGGTGGATGAGGATGGCTTGTTCTTGCGTGATGTTGTCCTCATCCTTCGGGATCTCCACCCCGGTCATGACAATTTGCCACAATGCCGGATTGAGTGACACGAGGTGGATCTTCATGTTGTGTTTCCACATCCCGTAGTCGGTTCCATTGAATTGAGGAGGTTTCCCCAATGGGATGGAGAGGTAGTGGTTGTTGGAGGCAAGGCGTTCATAGTTGAACCCTTGTCGGTTGTAGTTGACCCCGCCGCCACCACTTGATGAGCTTGACGGCTCAACCACAGCAATCTTCAACTTCTCCCAGAGCTTCGCCTTGAGTTGGCGAGTCTCCTCATCATCCGTTGGCTTGTCTTGATAAGCCATTGTCTCCTCACGTGTCGGTTGAGAGTCGTTGGTCGACACCTCTTCAAACACCACTCCGGCCATCTCTCCGAGTTGTTAGACTCTTTGTGGAGAGTCCCGCTCTGATACCAATTGAAAGTTGCCTAGAGGGGGGGTGAATAGGCTAATCGACCTGCAAATGACTGAATAAAACGAGATTAAATCACAGGGGGCGGACTAGTCCGGTCTGGGGGCGGACTAGTCCGGTCAGCCTGCGTGAAGAACCCTAAAAAGTGTTTCTAGCAAGTTTTAAAGGGTTTTTCTCGAGGCTACAAGTGAGGATATGTTTAATACAAGTTTAGAATCTATCAACACAAGAGTGAGTCATGTTTTAACAAGATTAAACAATGTGAGGCTCAAAACAAGACTAGCAACCCTAGAGCTAAGTATGCGATAAACAAAATACGAAGAACACGGAGACGCAAGGATCTTATCCTGAGGTTCGATTCAACACAAGAATCTACGTCCCCGTTGAGGAGTCCACAAAGGACCGGGTTCACCAACCCTTCCCTCACCAAGTTTACCGCACGGGCCTAACTTGGTTCTCCACTATCTCAAAGTGTGAATACAAGATTCGTTGGGGCTTCTCACAATCTGAGGCTCCCACACCACAAAGATGATCAACAACACAAAACACACTCAACACACAGCTCACAAAGACTCAATGAGTGCAAGAGATCAAACCGGGAGCACAAGCGCGATGTTCTTCCTCTTCTCCACCTCACTAAACCCTAATCCACACAAGAATTAGTTTTAGAGGGAAAGTTGGCAAGAAAGAGGCTTAAGAGTGCTCCAAGTTGGCTGTGGCGGCGCTAGGGTTCAAGTCTGTTCAAGTGTTGGTTCAAAAGAACCCAGGGGACCTCTATTTATAGAGGTTCCAAGCCCATACTGATGACTTCAGCAGAAGGGCGGACTAGTCCGGCCTCAGGCCCGGACTAGTCCGGCCTAGGGGACCACTGACCTCTTGTCAGGCCCCGACAGCTGACACGCTATCGTCACACTACCCGCCAAACTTCAAATTCAAACGGTCACTTCAACAACGGACTAGTACGGTCGCCACTGGACTAGTCCGATCTCACACAGAGCCTTTTGCTCCGTGTGAAAACGGACTAGTCTGAGGACCACGGACTAGTCCGGCCCCAAGGGCGGACTAGTCCGGTCCTCCCAGACTTAGCCACAGGACCACTTTCAACACACCAACCCGGACTAGTCCGGCCCCACGGGCGGACTAGTCCGTTCTCACTCAGGACCTCTTGGTCCGGTCTAAAACGGACAAGTCCGTGGTTTTGAGACTTAGTCCCCAAAACCCACTCACTGCTACACGGACTAGTCCGGTCAGGAACGGACTAGTCCGATCTCAGTCAGACCCTTCTGGTCTGGCCTACAACGGACTTGGCCGGCCAGGGACGGACTAGTCCGGCCACCTGCACGGACTAGTCCGGCCCTACTGCCAGACTGCTTTTCCACTCTTTTCTCTTAAGGGGTTTGACCTCTAAAACACTTTGAGTTCCCTAACTTGATCTCAATGCACTTTACACACGCACCCTCCTATTTCTACGGCTAGTCTAACTCAACACGCTAGAAACCCTAGTTTCCACGCTTCGAGTTGACTCCGTTTCCTTCCTTTTCCTTTTTGAGGGTTTGCGTCTCCGATCGAGTCCACACCTGTGCTAAGATCACTTGAGCTCATTAGCGACTTAATTGTTGTCATCAATCATCCAAAACCCACGGGGAACCTAGATGCACTTTCAAGACTGCTTTGCAGGCCCCGCTACGGGCAATCTCCTCTAGCACCTCCAGTAGTTAAAGCACCATACCAGCCACTTTAGAGGATACCAGTGGTCTGGAGGGACATTCATTGACAAAGAATACAAATAGAATAGATAGTTCACTAAGCAAACAAATAGAAAATAAAATAATAGATGGAAGAAACAAATAACATTGAGTCCATCAACATAAAACATTACTACAAAACAAGAAAAACAATATCATAGCCTTATAAGTATATAGCCCATACTGGATAACACTGCACAACAGAATGCGAAATTCTCATGTCTAATCCTATAGTCTTCACTACAGAAGACCCTGCAGCCGCTCCACCCTTGTTTCCCGCAGTCGACAGCCGTGCACGGGTAAACCTCCTTGTTGGGCAGCGACACCATCGGCGGTCTCGGAGGCGGGCGCAGATGTGCCCACATCAGATTACCAATTTTAGCCAAGGCTTGAAACCAACACCGCCTGCACTCATTGTTGGTCCTCATGATGGCGACGGACCCAGCCACTTTCTCACCAACGTGGACCTCGCCTTCGACCTGCTGGATATACTCGATGGCATCGCGGGCCCCGTGGTCAGCATCATAGCGGAGGAGGCCAAGGACGTAGGCCGCCTCCATGTGGCTGGCCCAGCCGCCCGGGCGAGAAACTGGGCACCCTCCTGCGCGTCATCGATCATGAAGATGAGCTTGAGCCCAGTGACATAGCACGCACAAGGGTGGGCAACGATGGCCAGGTTCTCCACGAGGGCTTTGCAGCGCCTCGGGTCGCGCCACATCCTCCGGGTCTCCCGCTCCAGTGCCACGGGCCTGCCCATGGCGACATCCCGGCTCGCCGCATGCATGGCCTTGCAGGTGGCACACTGACTTGAGAGGTCATCCAAGGGTCGCAGGGAGCTTGCGGCAAGGTGCCCCGCGATCTCGACTGCAATATCCTGCATGAACGGCAACTCCATAGGCTTCGGCGTCATCGTGCTGCGAAGGGAAACAATGATGGTGCGCGCAGTGGAGACAAAAAGGAAGCTAGAGTACGTGCGGAGAAAACGATGGAGACATTATATAAAGACACACGCCATCGTCTTCTCCGCACGTACTGATGGGGGTCGCGCGCAATGATGGTTGAGCTTCCGATGGTGGTAGATTCACATCCTCTGCAGTACCGCAGGTGCATTAAGGGTGGCTGACATGTGAAGACCACAGCCTATGGGACCCACGCCTCCGTGCATGAACTGATGGGACACGCGGAGAATGGAACCACTCTATTTTTCACATCAGCACAATAATAATATCCTATCATCAATAGAGATAACATACTATGTTTGACAGGATTAAGGCTTTGTTTGGAACACAATTTTTTGGAGTTTTAGAGTAATACTTTGGTATTTGAGATTACCATGGTATTTTTTATAGAATGGTGTTCGGCAACAACCGCAGAAACTATGTATTTAAAACTATGGTTTTGTCTATACTGTGGTATTTTTGGTGTATAGAAAACTTTGGTCCGAACCAAAGTTTTTCTCGGCTTGCTTCCTCTTGATGCTTGCTACTTTGCTCCCAAACAGTCTTATGTATTGCAAAATTGTGGTATTACAAAACTGTGGTATTGAAATACTTTGATATTGTCATGATATCTTATAAACTATGGTTTACAAAAACTTTAATATTAAAAATCGTGTTCCTAAACACAGCCTAAGACTGGAGTAATCTGCGCCAAAAATTTCCTGTTTTACAATTTGGTTCTCCATGCTCTTTCACCTTAATTCGTACGTACTACCTATCTTTTTCTAAAATTTTTATCGTCCTTTTATTTTCTTTTCTCTCTATTCATTGTCTTCACTTTTCTTTCCGGTTGTCTCTACCTGTTGCGTTTTCTTGTTACTACGTTCTAGTACTGTATATTACTTTACAGACCGTTTGGCAGGCCCCGCTACGGGCGATCTCCTCTTGTACCTCCAGCAGCTAAAGTACCATACCGGCCACTTTAGAGGCTATCGGCGGTGTGGAGGGTCGTTTATTAAAAGAGAATACAGATAGAATAGATAGTTCACTAAGCAAATAGATAGAAAATAAAATAATAGATGGAAGAAACGAACAATATTGAGTTCATCTACATAAAACATTACTACAAAACAAGAAAAACGACATCATGAAACAAGAAAAACAACACCACAGCCTTATAAGTATATAGCCCATACCGGATAACACCGCACAACAAAATGTTAAATGCTCGTGTCTAATCCTACTGTCTTCACTACAGAACCTGCAGCCGCTCCACCCTTGTTTCCCGAAGTCAGCAGCCGTGCACGGGTCAACCTCCTTGTTGGGTAGTGACACCATCGGAGGTCTCGAAGGCGAGCGCGGATGTGCAAACGTCAGATTACAGATTTTAGCCAGGGCTTGAATCCGACACCGCATGCACTCATTGTTAGTCCTCATGATGGCGACGGACTCGGCAGCTTTCTCACCAACATCGACCTCACCTTCGACCTGCTGGATACACATGACGGCGTCGTGCGCCCCATGGTCGGCGTCGTAGCAGAGGAGGCCAAGGACGTAGGCCGCCTCCATGTGGCCAACCCCAGCCGCCCGGGTGAGAAACTCGGTGCCCTGCTATGCGCGATTGATCATGAAGAAGAGCTTGAGCCCAGTGACATAACAAGCACATGTGTGGTCCACAATGGCCAGGTTCTCCATGAGGGCTTTGCAGCACTCCGGGGCACGCCACATCCTCTACGTCTCCCGCTCCAGTGCCACGCGCCTGTCCGCGGTGCCATCATGACACGCCACATGCATGGCCTTGTAGGTGGCACACAGACTTGAGAGGTCATCCAAGGGTCGCTGGGAGCTTGCGGCGAGGTGCCCCGCGATCTCGACTGCAATATCGTGCGTGAACGGCAACTCCATAGGCTTCTACGTCACTATGCTGCGAAGGGAAACAATGATGGTGCGCGCGGTAGAGACAAAGAGGAAGCTAGAGTACGTGCGGAGAAGACAATGGTGTGTCTTTATAGAGTACGCGCGGAGAAGACGATGAGACATTATATAAAGACACACACCATCGTCTTCACCGCGTGTACTAATGGGTGTTGTGCGCATTTATGGTTCGGCTTCTGGCGGTGGCGGATTCACATCCTCTACAGTACTGTGGGTGCATTAAGGGTGGCTGACATGTGAACACCATAGCCTATGGGACGCACGCCTCTCTACATGCACTGATGGGACGCGTGAAGTAATGGAACCGCTCTGTTTTCAACATCAGCACAAGAATAATACTGTCATCAATGGATATTACATACTATATTTTACCGGAATAAGGCTTTGTTTGGAACATAGTATTTTTGGAGTTTTGGAGCAATACTTTGGTATTTGAGATTACCAAGGTATTTTTTAGCATGGTTTTTGGCAACCAACTCAAAAACTATGTTGATAGGAGGATGAGTCCCGATCTTCTGTGATGTATGTCAAACTTGATTGGGTGGAGATCTTGACATTGATGATCGAAGGCTCCGAACGAACAAAACCCCGCAATTACTACACCACTACTCTGTTAGTTATCACTCGTTCCACACGAATGAACTCGCCACGAAGGCTTATCCCTGCAAGCACAATCAAGAGCACGAGCATGAAAAGAGAATTTGCAATCAAAACTGAATTGATCACGAAGTGGGGTCTCACAACCGATGAACTGTGACACTGTTCAATGACAGACTGTATCTAAGCAAAACAGAACCCTAATGTGGTAACGGCTGTTGTATAATAGGAATTAGGGGCGTGCAAGACCCCTGGATGCAACCCTAATGGGCTTCCACATGATACACGGGCCAGCAGCCCAAAGGACGGTGGCGCAGCACCGGACAGATTCTAGATGCCCACTTGTTTTGCCGATTCCCTTCTAAGTATTCTAGATGCCCACTTGTTTTGCCGATTCCCATCAACTTAGAAGGAATTTTGAGGTTGGGCTAGTTCCATTGGAAGATTTATGATATCACGGTTCCAAACATATATAGAATGTCCAAATCTGACTCCGTATATGCCTGTGACGTCAATTTTGGTGAAGGAAGCTCCTGGACCCCGAGGTGGAGTCGAAGTCGAGTTGGGCCTGGACTCCTCCTTGGGATGGACGTCCTATCTCCTCCTCCTTGACTCCTTGGACTCCCCCCAAGCCCTTGCTGGTCCTCTCCATTGTTCCTAATCAATAAAACATGCATGGAGACAAGTGTAAGTTCTGAAAAGCAATTGAAAAGGTTAGAACGTACCTAGAGATCCAATTGTTGCGCACGTGCTCTAGTGATCGGTCCTTGTATTTTATGCAAAGGAGAGATGTCCTCCTCATCCTCCCCCTCTTGAATTGGAGTCGTCCCCGACTCAAGCTCATCTTCCTCACCCAAGTATGGCTTCAAATCTGAAATGTTAAATGTGGGACTAACCCCAAACTCTAGAGGCAACTCAAGTTTATATGCATTGTCATTTATCTTCTCGAGAACCTTAAAAGGTCCAGCAGCACGTGGCATGAGTTTGGACTTTCTCAAATCCGAGAACCTATCTTTTCTCAAATGAACCCACACCAAATCATCGGGTTCCAATTTTCCCTCCTTCCTACCTTTATTAGCAGCAATGCGATACTTTTCATTAATTTTTCAATTTGTAACTTTGTAGATTCATGCAACTTAAGAATAAATTTCGACCGTTGTGTAGCATCTAAGTTCACAAATTTCAGTATGTGGTAAAGGTAGCAAATCAATTGGAGCACGAGGATTGAAACCATAGACTACCATATATGAACTTAACTTGGCTGTGGAGTGAATAGACCTGTTATAAGTAAACTCAATATGTGGCAAACACTCCTCCCACAACCTCAAATTATCTTTCAAAATAGCCCACAACATAGTAGATAAGGTAAGATTAACTCCCTCCGTTTGCCCATTAGTTTGTGGATGACAAGTAGTAGAAAACAACAACTTTGTTCCCAATTTATACCATAAAGTTCTCCAAAAGTGACTCAAAAACTTAGCATCCCTATCAGAAACAATAGTATTGGGAACACCATGCAAACGCACAACCTCATTAAAGAACAAATCAGCAACATGTGAAGCATTATCGGTCCTGTGGTAGGGTATAAAATGTGTCATTTTAGAGAAACGATCCACAACCACAAAGACACTATCACTCCCCCTCTTTGTGAAAGTGCATCTAGGCATCCCTTGTGGGTTTTGGTTGATTTATGACAAACAAATGAGATCCTAATCACATTATTGAGATGAGCGCATGTTTTAATGAAAGAATGAAGAAAGCGCCAAAAAGAAAGGAGAATGAGGATCAATTCTGAAAAGACCTCAAGAGCTTAATAGAATATATCACTGTGTATGGAGTGTGTTGGTGTAACACATCCCAAAAGCTCAAGCACAAATAATCCTCACACACTTCACATTTCATAGGAAAACGGACTAGTCCGATTTACACCGCATTAGTCTGGTATCCTCTTTGTATAGTTTCGGACAAGTCCTGCCAGTGCGGACTAGTCCGCACCGTCTGTCTAAAAACGGACTAGTCCTCCCTTGTGCGGACTAATCCTCAATTATTTAAATTTGCATGAAAACAGACAAGTCTGATCTCTCCACAGACTAGTTCGATAAACCCTCTGACTAAAATCGGACAAGTCCTCCAAGTGTGGACTTGTCCTCTATACACTAAGGGTATCACCACACCGGACTAGTCCGACATCATCACGGACAAGTCCGAAAACTTTTCTGACTAAAATCGGACAAGTCCGCTCCTAGCCGAACAAGTCCGATATTCCTGGACACTTAGGATTTCCCACACGCGGCTTACCGGACTAGTCCGTAGTCCACCACTGACTAGTCCGGACCCTCGAAACCCTAACGGTAACTTTTGGAAACACCATATAAATAGATGTGCACGTCCCTACTTTCACAACTATTGACTCCCTGCGCCGTCACACCCTCCAACAGCTTAGAAAACACATCTCTCCAGGCAATCCAACGCAAGAAAGATCAATCCCTTGAGGATTCACTTTGGATCAAAGGAGAGACACGATTCCACAAGTTTGAGCTCTTGGGTTTGATTCTTTAACACACCCCTGCTGTTTTATTGTAAATCTTTCGAGTGTGTTCTTCGTGGTGTTCGATTTGTAATCTTGGGGAGCCCTCAACTTGTGATAAGGCCCCTTGAACTTGGTGATTTACCCTTGTGATAGTGAAAGAGAATTGGCATTCATGGCGATTCGACGAGGTTAGGGTCAGTGAAGACCCGGTCCGTCTATGGGCTCCTCAATGTGGATGTAGGTTGCCTTTGTGGGAACCGAACCAAGGGATAAAATATTGTGTCTTCACTTTGTACACATTGTTCTTACTTTTCATTGCTATCTAGGGTTTACTTGATCTTGTCCACATTACGTTAAAACATTGAGTATACGATTAACGTGTGCAACACTCAGTTTCATAGAAGTATTACCTCTATTTACAAGTATATTTCTGATGCATAGAATCTAGGATCAAGATAATCGATCAAACTTGATCGATCTAGTCCACACACATCGGACTAGTCCGATATCTCGGGATTTGATAAGTTTGTTAAGTGTTGCAGGTTCCGACTAAATTTCAAAAAGGCCTATTAACCCCCCTCTAGGCCACATTCACTTTTTTCTAGGCAATCCTAAAATAATGTCCATAGAAATATCCTCCCAAGGTGCACTAGGAACAGGAAGAGGTATATAAAGACCATGTGGGTTAAGTTGAGACTTAGCTTTGTTGCATGTCGTGCAACATGAAACGTAGCGATCCACATCACACCTCATTTGTGGCCAAAATAAGTGAGCGGCCAGCACATCCTCTGTCGTTTTAACACCAAAATGTCCCATCAAACCACCTCCATGCGCTTCCTGCAACAACAAAAGACGAACGGAGCTAGCTGGAACACACAACTTGTTAGCACGGTAGAGAAGGCCTTCATGCAGCAGAAATTTTTGCCACGTTCTTCCCTCTATACAATTGGCAAAGGCATCTTTGAAGTCCAAATTGGTAGAATATAACCTCTTTATGGTTTTCAAACCAAAGATTTTATGAGAAAGTTGGGACAGCAGGGTATAACGTGTAGATAACGCAATGGCAATCACATTGTCTTTCCCTTTCTTATGTTTTATGATGTAAGGGAAATTGCTCTATCAACTCAATGCATTGAGCATGAAGTTTTTTCAGATTAGCTTGACCTTTAAGATACTTCAAAGACTCACGATTTGAATGTATGACAAATTCTTTAGACCATAGGTAATGTTGTCAAGTTTGCAAGACACGCACTAAAGCATAACATTTTTTGTCATATGTAGAATAATTCAGCGAAGGCCCATGAAAATTTTCACTGAAGAAAACAACAAGTTTACCTCCTTGAATGAGAACTCCTCCAATGCCAACGCCGCTCACATCACATTCAAGCTCGAAGGTCTTCTCAAAATCAGGAAGTTGCAGCAATGGTGCTTGTGTGAGCTTCGACTTGAGAGCATCAAAAGCTTGTTGTTGTGCTGGTCCCCATCGAAACGGCACTCCATGCTTTGTCAACTCGTGGAGAGATGCCGCAATGGTGCTGAAACCCCCGCACAAAACGCCGGTAGAAACCTGCGAGACCAAGAAAACTCCAAACCCGTGTGACCGTAGTTGGAAGTGGCCAGCTCGTGATGGCAACAATATTTGCCTCATCCACCTCAATGACCTGCGAAGAAACAACATAACCAAGAAAAGACACATGATCGGTGCAAAAGGTGCACTTCTCAAGGTTACCAGATAAACATGCATCGTGCAAGACATTAAAAACAGCACACAAATGTTCAAGATGCCCATCATATGACTTGCTGCAAATAAGGATATCATCAAAGTAAACCACCACAAATTTACCAATGAAAGCACGTAAAACCTCATCATCAACCTCATGAATGTGCTGGGCACATTGGTTAAACCAAATGGCATGACTAACCATTCATAAATTCCGAATTTAGTTCTAAAGGAAGTTTTCCATTCATCACCTAAAGCCATACAAATCTGATGATACCCAATACGCAAATCAATCTTGGAGAAAATAACAGAACCACTCAACTCATCAAGCATGTCATCCAATCTAGGAATAGGATAGCGATAAGGAATGGTAATGTTATTGATGGCTCTACAGTCAACACACATATGCCTAGTGCCATCTTTCTTAGGAACCAAAAGAACAGGAACAGAACAAGGACTAAGGATCTCAAGAATGTACCCAAGGTCCATAAGATCTTGAACTTGTCGCTGAATTCCCTTAGTCTCATCGGGGTTGGTCCTGTAGTCGGCACAGTTTGGCAAGGCCGCCCCTTGAATCAAATCAATCTTGTGCTCAATGCCTCGCACAGGCGATAATCCAGGGGGTTCTCTGATGGAAAAACATCCATATATTCCTGCAAAAGGTTAGCAACAGCAGGTGACAAAGCAATGGATGTATCCTCAATGGAATATAAAGCATGTTTGCACACTAAATCATAGAAAATTCCATTAGATGTTGTCGGTGTTTGGATCCGGCAGATCTCCTGACACTACCTTTGGTAGATCGAGGAGTTGTAGTTCGGTGAAGGGCACACAGAGATTCAAGAAGGTGAAAGACATGTGTACAAAGAGATTTACATGGTTCGGGCAGCCTGAACATAATACCCTACTCCACGGTGTGTGTTGATGATGTATTAAGCGTGTGAGTCTAGAAGAAGCTCCAGAGGAAGAAGCTCGACTAGCTCAGGGAGTTCAGTCGTGGTTTGGAACCGTCCCATGTGTATCATCGACCAGTCCTTTTATAGTACAAGGACTGGTCGTTACATCGTTAGCGTGCCCTGACAGGTGGCCCCGGCGGTTACACATGTTTGATACACAATTAATGAGGTTAATTACCCTTAATAGCCTGGTAACGGGCCTTAACAGTGCCGTTACCAGTATTAAGGGCCATCCGATCGTGTGTCATTAATATGGTATTAATGACCACTTAATCGGGTCTTGAGGTCTTTGATTGCTCCTTGAAGGTCCGGAGCTGTTGGAGGGTCCACCATCCTGATTGTTGAAGTTGAAGGTCCGGCGGTCGCTATGTGGCAGCACCGGAGCTTACCGTCGTGGATGAGTAGGTCCGATGCTACTGGACACGTGTCAGTACTGGAGCTTCCCTCTGTCTGGGGCTAGGTCTGGGGGCGCCATACTGGTATTCCGAAGAGCTTCCCATGTGTGGGTGATAGCTCCAGTCGTATGATACACGTGGCGGCCCTGGGACTAACCATATCGGGGAAGCAGATCCGGTTACGCCTGACATGTGGGGCCTTCGGAGGTCTTCAAATCTGGTAGATGGAGTTTCCTTGTGATCTTTGCAATCCCAAGGGGTATCCGGTATGGACGGTACCGACAGTGGCCCCCTGGACTCACCTCTAGGAGAGACCTTTTGGATGAAGTCATTTCGCCGAAGGTGGGTCCATTCTTTGATTTATAAACCGTGTATTCAAGGGTCTTTGGTCGTGCCGTTGGCGATAGTTCGCAGTTAAACCTCCGCTGTGTGGCGTATCTAGGAGACGGCAGGTGAGATCTCATCGTGCGGATCTCACGCAATTGAAGGTCGTCGGTTCCTGATACGAAAATTGTATCGGTTCCGTGCGCCTTGTCGGGCCGCCGCCTTCGGGTTTCCCGCCTTTCATGATGACAACCATTCGCCTATAGTAAGAACCTCGACTTGATCGTCGGGGTGGCCCCGGGCCCCCTTGTCATTGGCAGGGTGAAATTTTTGACTGGTATCGTCGGCTCCTCTACGGTTTCCATCCAGGCATTGCGGGGGCTTACTTAAGTAGGAAAGCACGCACCGTTTGGGGTTCTTTACGCCTTTCAATCGATCTTGCACTCAAACCTTCCAAACTTTTGCTTGCCTTTCCTCTCTTGCCTCGCTGTGCCACGATGGAGTTGGGTCTTCGCCAAAGCTGACTGAAGACCGATGATGATTTGAAGAAAATCCGGTCCCTCATGGGATGGTCCCCTGACTTCTTCAACCACTTGGTCCGCGCCGGCAAGCTTCCGTTCGAGAAGGAACACGCCGGCGACATGGTGTACTTCTCCGCGTACGCCATGCTGGGACTAATCCCACCTTTCTCTTCTTTCTTCTTGATGCTGCTAGACTTCTATGGTCTGCAGCTGTACCACCTTGGCCCTCGCTCCATTCTGTTGGTTTCAATCTTTGTCCACTTCTGCGAGATGTGGGTGGGTATTCCCCTTTGCATTGAGCTTTTCCGCACCTTCTTTAGTGTCCAAACTACCGGCAGGAGTGACGAGTAACTTGGCTTCTACTATTTTGTGAAGCGCAAGAAGTGCCCGTACAAGTATTTGCAGTTGTTCCATTCTCGGAAGTGGGACGACTGGAAGAAGGATTGGATTGTCATCAGGGTGGAGGAGCACGAGAAGCTAGAGCTGCCGGAAGGTCTCCCCAATATCGACACTGTAGTTTGGAGTGAAGCTCCGGTGTTGTTGGATGCCTTCAATTCTGCTCTGACCAGGATCCGCCTGTGCATGGAGGGAGGGGTGACTCCCCAGGCGGTGTTTTGCAACTTCTTGACCAACAGGTGGGCTCCGCTGAAGAGGAGGGAGAAGTTGGCTTGGGCCCTCAACAGTGTGCTGGACGACGACCGGATCGAGACCAGTTTGATGTCCAACATGGAGGGTGCAACTTTGGAGTTCCACCTCATGAAGTTCCAGCACGACATCGACGTCGAGGGCAATGATTTGGCTCTGCCGGCGGCTTTTCTCCCTCTGAACATGGAGGCAGAATTCAGCAGGGTGCTCTAGCGGACGATGCCGGTGCTTGACGACCTTGGTATCGTTGAGAGGCATTCAATCACCGGAGTGGCGATCTCTGAAGCTCCTAAAGGCGGCTCTGTCCCTGCTCTGAAGCCAAGAACCGAAGTCGTTGGTAAGGGCAAGGAATTGGCCGAGGCCTCGAGCCGTAAGAGGAAGCATGCCGACAGAAAGTCCGCCAGGCATACTTCTTATGTGGCGTCTCCTTATCCCCGGAGGGGGAGGTCTATGATGGCGACATCTACTCCAGTAGCGGCTTCTTCCCAGGTTGCTAGCTCTGGCCAGGTGACTCCGGTTCCAGGGCCAGTTGAGAGCTCCCGGTCAAGGGGGGCCTCGACCAGAGCAATGCCGATAGGAGCATCAAGCTCCGGGAGACCCTCCGGGACTACCACGCCAGTGGCGGCTGGGGCCAGTCCGGAGCGTCCGGAGAAGAGATTCCGTGGTAACTGGTGCGGAAGCCTTCTGAGGTAATTTTTGATTTTTTACCTAAGTTAGTTGTTTTGTTGTTAACTGTATTTTGAGTCTCTTCGTCCTTCATCCACAGCGTGCCTAAGAAGTGGGTTGATGCTTCGGTCCCTGCAGCAGCGGTTGAGGCTGTGCAGGCTGGAGCTCCGGTCCTGGTTCCAGCGCCGCCCCAAGAGGTGGCTGAGGCTGCGGCAGCCCCGGCGCTGGCTGTCGTGGTTTTGGATGACTCATCCCCAGAAGCCCCCGTGGTAGCACCGGACCATGGGAATGAAGATGTACCAGCGGCGCCAGCCCCGGAGGTTGAAGCTCCGAGCTTGGATGCTGAGATGTTGGACGGTCCGGCCACAGAGCTGGAAGGAGCTTCGATTCTGGCCCTAGAGACAGATGTTGTTGAAGCCCCGACAGTCGAGCCGGTGGTTGATGAGGTCCCGGTGGTAGAGCCGGGTGTTGATGAAGCTCCGACACTTGTGCCGGTTGTTGAGGAAGCTCCAGCGGTAGAGCCAGTTGCTGCAGAAGTTTCGGCTATGGAGCTGGCCGTTGAAGAGGTTCCGGTGTTCGAGCCAGTTGCTGCGGAGGCGTCGGCGCCTGAGCCTATGGTGGTCGAGATGCCAGCGCCAGAGCCCATGGTGGTCGAAGCGCTAGCACTTGAGCCAGCGGCGGAGGACGTGTCTGCGCTGGAGCCAGAAGTAGGTTCTGCTCTGACCGAACCTTCAACACCCGCTTCGGAAGCAGTGATTCCGGAGGTGCCCGCTGCTGAGCCAGGGTGCCAAGATGAAGCTGCTGGCCCCCACCCGAGGGGCCAGTTGTTGATGACCTGGCGGCTGAGCCTTCAGAACCAATTCTGGTGGTTGGAACTTCTGCTGCAAGTACTTCCTCGGCGGCGGCCGAGGCTATCCTAGAGGACAGCCCTAGTGCCGTGGAAGCTTAGGGGACCGCTCTCGTAGAGTGGGACCCAATTTTTGTTGCTGAAGATCCGCTGGAGCCAGTGGAGAGGACCCCAGCTGGTCCGAACCCAATCCCCCTATCGTTGTCTATCGACAACGCCTGCTCCAGTGTTCACCAATTCCAGTTGGCCTTCTTCCACGACAGCAAGGCCCTCGAGGAGGAGCGCCAAATCCATAGGAGGTGGTGCAACCGACTCCATTTCGAGACCAAGCTGGCGCAGTCGAGGCTGGCTGACGACAAGGAGTGGGTACAAAGGGAGAAGGTCCGCCTGGAGTACTAGGGTAAGTTGTTGGACGAGAGGGAAAGCATGATGCGGACCGTCGACAACCAATCCCGCGCCATTTATGAACAGGCCAAGGCTGCAAATAGCGCAGTGGATGAATGCCAGGAAAGGCCCGCCGCCATCCACGATAGTCTCGTCAAGCGCCGAGAGGCTCTTGAAGCGTGGGAAAGACGGCTCGAAGATGAAGAGCAGAAATTCCTGGAGCTGCAAGACGACCTCGTGAAGAGGGAGGTGGAGCTTGTTCAAAAGACAGCTCTCGCTGACAAGAGCCTCGAAGAACGCACCAAGAAATTGGATGACTTTGCAAGGAGGTGCAGAAGAAGGCCTGGGAGCGAGGGCAAGATCTCTACAAGCAGGAGAATGCCATCGCCACCAGGGAGAAGAAAGTACGGGGCCGAGAGAAAGATCTCATCTACCGCCAGAATGAGATCCACCTCCGGGAGGAAGAGCTCAGCAAACTCGAAAGGCAGGTTGCTGAAACGATTCAGTAGAATGCCAAAGAGGTGGAGCGTCTTGCTCGGGAGAGCTCGGAGCTTGCGACACCCAAAAGATCCTTGGCGGAGATGCGGAGCGGAAGGGTTGCGAAGTCCCAACAAGTTTGGGACTTCCGTGGCAAGGCCAACAACACGCTGACGCCAATGGGCTTCAGTCCCGTGTGTCCGGATGATCCGGAGTCGGAGCTGGACCAGGCGTTGGAGGCGTTGAGTACAGCAGGCAACAAGCTCTCCAAGATGGGCGATGTCATCGCGAACCAGCTGGAAACAGAGGGTCAGTCCCTGGCAAAGAACGTCGCAGAGTTTGTGCTAACGCGCTACACCAGACGGGACCCTCAATTCACTCTGGACCCGGTGCTTGAAGGCCCAATCGAAGGAGAGGGTGAAGCTGCCCGAGCTAGCATGTCGGAGGTGGCCCAGAAGGTCGCCCAGTTCTTCCATAGGGTCTAGGACCATCTCTCTGTAGCTCCCACTTGTATTCTCTCTTCTTCTTCTCCAATTTTGTAATCTCTTGTCTCCAGATGAATGAAATCCAAATTTTTGTGAATTCGAATTTCATTTTTTTGTCTTCAACACCACCTTTTTCTCACTTGGCCCCCTGGTAGATGTACAAAATTTGATTGTGAACATACACCAAGAGGATGTAACGGTTGTTGAAGACTTGCGTGCTTCAAACTTGGAGAAGGTAGGTCCGAAGTCTTCGATAGTGTAGGCCCCCTGAGGCTGTCGGAGCTTAGTGGCTCTGACATTGACCATCGCCGGAGCTTAGTAGCTCCAGTAGTAGTCTCCATTCATGCATAAAGCATCGATGGTTAGCCTTCTGGGGTGTCAGAGTTTGGCTGCTCCGGCAGTGACCTCCGTCAACACGTGTTGTGTCAACGGCAAACTCCACTTTCGAGTCTTTCCACGATCTTCGTGTTGATGGCTTGCCCCCTAGCTTTACCGGAACTGAGTAGCTATAGAGCTGCTCGATGTCAATGTTTGAACATCGACCACACCTAGAGGATGTCGGAGCTTGTTTATTTTTCCTGCACACTGAAGTCAAGAAAAACAGTAAAATCCGTTTCCTATCTATAACTTCATTGCGGCTTACTGTTCCCGAGGAAAATTTAGGTCGAACACAATCCTAAATACAATCAAGGGCACCGTCTTGCTTCCTTTAGGTCCGATCGTTTCTGGACTCGCCTTACTTTGGGCATGCCAGGGTGTAGGTAGAGTGGCGTACTTAGGGTGCATGACCAGGCTAAGTCAATAGCACACTCCAGCCCTAGATTGGCTTGGCGGCATTCAGACAAGTAGGCCATCAACAATGTTTGAACCCGGAAGGATATACAATGCAACTCGAATTGTACATTAATTGGTCGAGCTAAAGTTTCTTAAGAACTGCACAACTTTGCTATAGACAAGAAAGAGAAAAATAAAAAATATTTATCCTGCACAAAGTAAATGCACGTGGAGTCTGTTTTCACACAATGATGTCTTTCATTATAGATCCGGGGTATTGGGGAAATAAGTACACTCTTAGGGTACGGAACCAGACTAAATGTGTTTCATTTTTCATTTGACCCAAGGTAGCTAGCTACACTTTTAGTTCTAAGACTATGACAAGTGTTGCATGGACGTTGCGGACCTAGCAGGGTAGGTCCGACTGCCCTCCCGGAGGAGCTACCCGACTCTGTACAATGACTCTATAACATACACCACATGTAATTACAGACTCACCTCTGTGATATTAAGCATAGAACTTACAGAGGTGATCAATGTTCTAAGGATTTGGGAGAGGTGTCCCATCCTTGGTTGCCAAGCGAACGCATCCAGGATGGGATACATTGATCACTCGGAAGGGTCCCTCCCAACTGGAGGAGAGTTTGTTTAACCCTTCTCTGGATTGTATATTCCGTAGCACCAGATCGCCTTCCTCGAGCTGTCGGCTGTGAACATGCCGTTGGTGATAGCGTCGGAGAGCTTGGCGGTATTGGGCATTCCGAACAGCTGCTCAGCACCTTCCCTCTTCAAGGAGGTCAAGGTCTTCACACCGGAGCTGGTCCTGCGTGGCTTCGTTGGAGGTCTGGACCCAGAGCGACCCCAAGGTGATTTCCGGAGGAAGGACTGCTTCAGCTTCGTACACTAGGAAGAAGGGTGTCTCTCCAGTTGACCGGTTTGGAGTTCTCCTGTTGGCCCATAGAGTGGGCGGAAGCTCTTCAATCCAGTTGGCTCCATGTTTTTACAGGTGCTCATATGTGCACATCTTGAGTCCTTTCAGGATTTCTGCATTTGCTCTCTCGGCTTGGCCATTGCTTGTCGGGTGAGCTATGAAGGTTAAGCTGACTTAGATGTCGAGGTCTTCGCAGTATCCTTGAAAAGCAAAGCTTCTTAATTGGGTCCCATTATCTGTTATGATTTTGTTCGGGACTCCAAATTTGCATACGATGGACTGCATGAAATTGATAGTTGATTTATTGTTTATTGTCACAACTGGAGTTGCTTCCGGCCATTTGGTGAACTTGTCAATGGAAATATACGGGAACTTGTAACCTCTGACGGCTCTTGGGAAAGGTCCCAAGATGTCCATCCCCCACACAGCGAAAGGCCATGTAGGAGGTATCATTTGTAGAGGCTGAGCCAGTGTATGAATTTGCTTTGCATGGAACTGACATGCTTTGCATTTCTTCACCAGCTCAGTTGCATCCTGGAGCGCTGTAGGCCAGTAGAAGCCATGTCGGAAGGCTTTACTGACTAGCGTGCGGCAAGACGCGTGGTTCCCACACTCGCCTGCATGGATTTCTGCGAGGAGCTCACAACCTTCTACCCTTGTGATGCACCGCATTAGGACGCCGTTGGCACTGCGCCGGTAGAGATCCCCTTCTACTAGCGTGTATCTTTTAGCCAATCTGACTATTCGGTCAGCGGATACATCACCGTCAGGAAGGATATTGTCTTTCAAGTAGCTCTAGATCTCCGAGATCCATGGATCAGAGCTTGCTTGAGCATTTGAGTCTTGAGTGTTGGGTTGCTCGGAGCTTCCGGCAGCACCTACGACCCTTGATGGCTGCCATGGTAATAGGGCCATTAGGACCGCTAGCTTCATGATGCTGGTCTCGCCCCCTTCGCTCAGTTCGGCAGGCTGAGCTGTGGGTTTTGACAACCTCTGAATGAAAGTTCTGTCAGGAGCTGGAGCTCCGGTTGACGCTTTTGTAGAGAGTTCGTCAGCTTCAGTGTTATGGACACACTGGACATGGTGGAGATCCAGGACTTCGAAGTCCTTCTGAAACCTCTGGACTTCAAGGAGATAAGCAGCTAGTTGGGGATTGTTACAGGAGCATTCACCTTTCACTTGTTTAATGATGATTTGTGAATCTCCATTGACCAACAACAGCTTGACACCAAATTATAGTGCCACCTTTAGTCCATAAATGAGTGCTTCATACTCCGCCATGTTGTTGGTCACCATGAAGTCAAGGTGGACCATGTATTTTACCTTCTCCCCGATTGGAGCGAGGAGAAGGACTCCAGCTCTGGCCCCTGCTTTTGCATGGAGTTGTCGAACTAAAGGGTCCAGGGAGGTTCAGTGAAGACCGGAGCCTTGGGTTCCGGCTTCTGCTCACTAGGGCCCCCAGGGTTTGATGGGGAGGGGGTCCACTCCGCCACAAAGTCTGCCAATGCTTGACTCATAATCGCTTGTCTTGGGACGAATTCAAGATCAAATTCGGCCAATTCCGCTGCCCACTTTGCAATGTTCACAGTAGTGTTGGGATTATGCAAGATCGCACGCAGTGGGTAAGAGGTCACCACTGAGATCTTGTGAGCTTGTAAGTAATGACGAAGCTTCCTGGAGGCGATGAGAACTGCATAGAGCAGCTTATGCACCTCTAGGTATTGAGTCTTGGCATCATGTAGTATTTCGCTGATGAAGTACACTAGGCGTTGGACTGTCCGGACCCTCCCGGAGGGGCCCGAAGCTTCCTTCACATCGACTCGGACCCTCCCGAAGGGGTCCGAACTTGCTTCGGGGACCTCCGGGTCCTTGCTGGAGGAACCCGGAGTTTCTATTGGAGTGACCCGGACCCTCCCAGAGGGGCCCAAATCTTCTAGAATAACTCCCTGTAGATCCAAGTCTGGGGGCTGGGACCCAGACTCACCTTCAAGAACCTCCGGACCCTCCCGGAGGGGTCTGGATTCCTGAGCTTGGGATGGTTCTGGTCTCTCTGCAATCAGGACCATGCTAACAACCTCGTCGGTTGCTGAAATGTAAAGCAGTAAGGGCTCACTAGGGTTCGGAGATACCAAGGTTGGTAGAGTGGTGAGGAGCTGCTTTAGCTCCTGGAACGCCTTTTCTTCTTCTTTAGATCATTGAAATGGTCTTGACTTCCTTAATAGCTTGAAGAAGGGTAGCGCCCGTTCCGCCAGTCTTGAGATGAACCGGTTGAGGGCGGCTAGACATCCAGTCAGTTTTTGGACGTCCTTGATGCGGGCTGCTGGCCGCATTTCCTCAATGACTTTAATCTTCGACGGATTTGCCTCTATGCCCCGGTGTTTACTAGGAAACCAAGAAGCTTTACGGAGCTAACCCCGAAGTCGCACTTGTTTGGGTTCAGCTTTGTACGGGTGGCCCGCAGCTTGTCGAATACAGCTTGCAAGGTGTCAAGGAGTGACTCCTTGTCCTTGATCTTGACAACGATGTCATCAACATACACTTCCACTACGTCTCTGATGAGCTCTCCAAAGGTTTTGTACATAGCTCGTACAAATGTTGAAGCTGCATTCTTGAGACCAAATGGCATGGTAGTATAATAGTACAATCCATCTACTGTGATAAAAGAACTATGTTCTTTATCTTCCCTAGACATTCTGATTTGATGGTACCCAGAATATGCGTCTAGGAAACATAGTAATTCACACCGAGAGTTGGAATCCACTATCCGATCTATCCTAGGTAGTGGGAATGGATCTATTGGGCATGCCATATTTAGTGTTGTGTAGTTGATACACATCCGAAGCTTCCCGCCGGCCTTTGGTACAACGACTGGGTTTGCCAGCCATTTTGGATAAGACTTCTCGGATGAATCCAGCTTTGAGCAACTTCTTCACTTCTTGTCGTATGAAGTTCTGTCGCTCTATGGATTGCTTCCGAGGCTTCTGATGTACAGGCCGAGCATCAGGATAGATCTTCAGATTATGCTCGATCACTTCCCTAGGGATCCCAGGCATTTGTGATGGTTGTCAGGCAAACACGTCAACATTAGCCCGGAGGAAAGTGATGAGCACGAGTTTCTATTTGTCATTCAGACCTCTTGGTATACGGGTGGTCTGAGCAGCATCAGAACCAATTTGGACGACTTTGACGGGGATGTCGGTGTCGCCACTTGGTTGCATGCGAGGTGCGGAGGTTGATCCTCGTTGACGAATGCTCAGTGGTTTCAGAGCTTGCTCCTATCTGGATTCTTCCTCCTGCGCTGTAGTAAGCGCATGAAGTTCCTCCAGAGCAGTCACTCCGACAGTACGGTCCCCGCGGATCCGGAGAACGCCAGCTGGTGTTGGCATCTTCAACACCAGGTAGCCATAATGAGTAGCAGCCATGAATTTGTACAAGGCGGGCCTACCCAGAATGGCGTTGAAAGGCAAGTTGATCTGAGCGACGTCAAAGATCAACTTCTCTGTGCAATAATTCTCCAGAGTCCCGAAGGCCACGAGGAGAGTAATGGCACCGAGCGGTGTTATGGCCCCCGGACCTACTCCGGAGAAAGGTCGGGAGGGGCGAAGGTCCGAAGGTCGGAGCTGAAGCTTGAAAAAAGCTTTGAAGCTTATGAGGTTCAGCCCCGAACCTCCGTCCTCCATTACATGGTGGAGTTGAATGTTGTTGATGGTACGTGATACCATCAAAAGTAGCTGGCCAGCTCCGATCATGTTCGGAGGGCAGTCTGAAGCATCAAAAGTGATGGTAGTGTCCATCCACTTTCGATGAGGCTCCGCCTTGGCTGTAGGAGCTACAGAGGCCATGTCCCGCCGCATGGTCTTGAGGAAACGGCGGGAGGTGATGTCCCACGAACCACCAGAGATGGTGTTCATGGTCTTCCGACGCTCATTGTCAGAGACGTTGGAGTCGTCGTCGACGAACGTGTAAACAGCCTTCAGGACCTTTTTAGGGTCCTGGAAGCCTAACTCCTCCTCAGCCGGAGCTTTATCGACCTTCTATTTTCCTTCCATCTGACGGAAATGAACTTCTTCCCGGTGCTTGTTGTAGCGCTCGACAAGGTTTTGGACCTCCCAGCAGTCCTCCAAGTTGTGGCCGTTTGACTTGTGGATAGGACACCACATTTTGGAGTTGCCACCGTCTTCAGAGGATGGTCAAGGTCGTTTCTCGGGTCGTGGCCATCGGCCACCCGGAGCTGCTGCAGCTGCAGCGGTAGATATGCAGGCCGACAGCTTCTTCTTACCGTTGGACTTTTTCTTCTTTTTGCAACTCCCGAAGGTACTGGCTTCTCCTTTGGAGGATTTTTTGTTATCCTCTGGAGGTGGTTTGGAGTGCATTTCACAGCCCCCCGCAGCATTGGCACACTTGTCTGCCAAGTTGAAGAGCTCTGTGATGCTGGTGATCTTCTTGACCGCCAGCTTCTCAAGCAACATCTTATCTCGTACGCCCTGTCTAAATGCCATGATAACAGAGGCGCTAGAGATAGAAGGAATGGTGTTTCGTACCTGGGATAATCTCTGGATGAATGAGCACAGGGATTCTCCCCCCTTCTGCACGACTACAAAAAGGTCCAGTTTGGTCCCTGGCCGGGTGTATGAACTCCTGAAATTGGCGGTGAACTGTTGGCACAATTCCTGCCTACTATTGATGGAGTTGTGAGGAAGGCTCATGAACCAGGACCTGGCGGTCCCAGTCAAGACCACTGGGATGTAGTTGGCCATTACGGCCTCTTTACCTCCGGCCGCAAGGATTACGGTGGTGTAAATTTGGAGAAACTCGGCGGGATTAACAGTCCTGTCAAATTTCTCCAGCAGGTGAGGCTGGAACTTTTGTGGCCATCTAACCATGCGTAAGTGCATGGCCAGTGCAGAACAGCCTCCTCCTACTCCCTCGGGAGCAGGACTGTCTCAAGCCTCTCGCCTTTCGCGAGCACGCTCGATATGGACACGACCGTCCTGTTGACGGTAACGGCGATCAAGCTCCGCCTGGAGGTCATGAGTTGAAAGCCTGGTTACCGTATGAGTACGTCGTGCCCCAGAAGGTAGCGACATAACTTGTTGTGACGCAGCACGCCTCCTATTATGGGAAGCATGCGGACCAATTCTGCCAGACGCGGTCTGGCACTGCGATGGGGCCCGCCCCAAAGGAGGAGTACCTTGGTTGCTGATGCGGTCGGCTGCCACTGCAACCAGATGTTCCACATCTGCCCTCCACTGCTCCATCGCACCCTGGGATGCGCCTGGAGGTGGTGGACGTTGGAGGAGAGCACGCGCTGCATGAAGCGCAAGTTCAGGGTTGTTGTTATTCGCCGATGCGGTGACCGACGTCGATGCACCGTCACGATGCTGAGCTTGACGTGCTGGTGCAGGCAGTGGCGGTGGAGGCATGACTCCTGCTGGAACAACGGCACCTGCTGGTTGCTGCATGTTGGAGGGATTGCCTCCAGCGGGTTGAACAGCAGGGTTGCCGTTGGATGATCCAGCAGCTAAGTTCACCATACTCGAAATCTCGGGCACCCCCTACCTGGCGTGCCAACTGTCGGTGTTTGGATCCGACAGATTTCCCGACACTACCTTTGGTAGATCGAGGAGTTGTAGTTCGGTGAAGGGCGCACAGAGATTCAAGAATGTGAAAGACACGTGTACACAGAGATTTACGTGGTTCGGGCTACCTGAGCGTAATACCCTACTCCATGGGGTGTGTTGGTGATGTATTAAGCATGTGAGTCTAGAAGAAGCTCCTGAAGAAGAAGCTCGACTAGCTCAGGGAGTTCAGTCGTGGTCTGGAACCGTCCCTTGTTTATCATCGAACAGTCCTTTTATAGTACAAGGACTAATCGTTACATTATTAGCCTGGCCTGACTGGTGGCCCCGGCGGTTACACGTGTTTGATACAAAATTAATGAGGTTAATTACCCTTAATAGCTTGATAACGGGCCTTAACAGTGCTGTTACCAGTATTAAGGGCCATCCAATCGTGTGTCATTAATATGGTATTAATGACACTTAATCGGGTCTTGAGGTCTTTGATTGCTCCTTGAAGGTCTGGAGCTGTTGGAGGGTCCACCAGCCTGATTGTTGAAGTTGAAGGTCCGACAGTCGCCACGTGGCAGCACCGGAGCTTACCGTCGTGGACGAGTAGGTCCGGTGCTACTGGACACGTGTCAGTACCGAAGATTCCCTCTGTCTGGGGTTAGGTCCGGGGGCGCCATACTGGTATTCTGACCGGAGCATCCCATGTGTGGGTGATAGCTCCGGTCTTATGATACACGTGGCGGCCCTAGGACTAACCATGTCGGGGAAGCAGACCCGGTTACGCCTGACATGTGGGGCCTTCGGAGGTCTTCAAATCTGGTAGATGGAGTTTCCTTGTGATCATTGCAATCCCAAGGGGTATCCAGTACGGAGGGTATCGACAAAGGCATATAAATCATCAAGATCGGATTTAGTTGCAAGCGAAATAGGATTTTTCAACTTAATAGGTTGCTGAATTTTAGAATTGAAAACATCCTTCTTCTTAGCATTATTCTTTTTCTCATGCTCAAATTGCACAATTTCAGTGGGACTCATAGGAAGCAACCCAATTTTCTTGCCCTTATGCATGAGAGTATACTTATTAGATCGACCATGGTGAATAGCATCAGTATCAAACTCCCAAGGACGTCCCAACGAAAGAGAGCAAGCATCCATAGGTACCACATCAAAATCAGCAAAATCATGATAAGAACCATTGTAAAAATGTATCCTTGCTGTTTGTGTTACCTTTACCTTACCATTGTTGTTAAACAATCGAATGTGATAAGGGTAGGGATGCTCCCGTGTGGTCAAGCCAAGCTTCTTGACCACCTCAACATTCACAAAATTGTTGCAGCTACCACCATCAATGATGGTATGTACACGGCAGTCCTTGACGACGAGAAACATGTTGAAAAGGTTGTGACGTTGGCGGTTGTCATCCTCTCGAACCGTGGCACTCAAAGCTCGCTGCACAATCAAAGTCCTATAGTTGTTGGTTCTAGATGTACCAAGAACTTCCTCAGCACCATCATCAAAACTTGAAATGTTAGTTGCAATAATTTTTTCATCTTCAATATCAGAAGAACTAACATACCCACCATAAGCAGTGGCAATGATCGCCCGTTTGCTGGGGCAATCTCGTTGCATATGGCCAAGTCCCTACCAGCGGTGGCACTTGATGTCGGAGGTGCGACTTGTTGAAGTGTTGGGTGCAGCCGCCTTTGCTGCAACACCTGGAGGCGTCTGGGACATGTTGTTATCTTGTTCTCGTGATGTAGAAGGTGTGGTGCTGCAAACATCACCGGTGGAGAGTGGTGTAGAAGCACATACGCTCGAGGAGGGCGCTACTTTGGATGGCATTGGAAGCTGTCGTGGCATGATGTAACACCCTCATTTTCATGCATCATGCCCTGCATCCATCATTATACATGTTTAACATTAATTCACATAAAAAGGAATAAGTTAAAAATGAATTGATAACAAAACCGCACTTAAGAATCCTGGGAAGTGCGGACTAGTCCGATTTTTGTGCGGACTAGTGCGATTTCTCTCTGACTTCAAACGAACTTGTCCGTTTGCTGCGGACTAGTCTATTTTTCCCTCTAGACACTTTCGGACTTTTCCGGTTCTGTGCGGACTAGTCCGGTGTTCCAATTCCCTAAAAATTTGCTAAGTCCCTGGACTTGTCTGGACTAGTTCAGTATTCCAGTGGACTTGTCTGTTCTTTCCGCTGACTAAAGTCGAACTTATCCAATCTTGGCCAGACTTGTCTATTTTTTCCCTCTGATTAAGTTTGGACTTGTCCGATGTCCAGTCTAGACTTGTCCGATATCTCTCTGTCCAACTTCGGACTTGTCCGGCCCTTTTCGGACTTGTCTGATAAATCGCGACTCCGAGTTGATCTTTTGTTTCACGACTTGTTTCTTGGGTTTTACCTTAAGTGGGCCTAGGGACATCGTGCCTAACTCTTTTAGAGCCCATGTGGGACTCCAAACCGGCATCTACTCATCTCAAACTCATAATCCATCTAACCCTAGCCTCCACCTCTATGAAAACAACCCACCCCTTGGCTTGACATCTATTTGCCACTTTTCAACCACACCCAAACCCTATCTTGTTGATAGCCGCCACCAAGGAGGGAGAAGGAGATCTAGAGCAAGAAGAAGAGGAGGAGGAAATGAAAGAGGATCATGATCTGCATCAACTTCGCGTTCTTCGTCAACAATTCACCATCAAGTTCTTCATCAACCCTAGATCATCGAGATCCAAGTGTTACCTCTAAGATCCTTGATTCTATGGAGTCCTAAACACCTGGTATACCTTCTAATTCCTTTCCTTACGTGAATTCAACCCCAAATCTCCAAATTCACGTCGATCTAGAAAACCCTAATCTGTTGTTCCTGCGCAGTGCGGACTAGTCCGGCCTCCTGCGGACTTGTCCGATTTTCCTGGTTAATCTCTGTTGAATTAATTCTAAATTGACTCGAATCAAATCCAAACTTGTATAAACTTGTTCAAATCTATTAGAACTAGTTATTGATCATTAAAAGAAACTCATTAAAAAGTTCCACCTTGCATTTGCATTAATCATGCATGTCATGTCATATTGAGTAATATATGTGCATTTTTTATTTTGTTTCTTGTATTGTATGTTTATTGTGTGGATTATACGGATTTGCGCTAGAGAGTGTCGCGGAGGATCTCCAGCACCAAGAGTTTGAAGGCTTTGACCCGAACCAATCCCAAGAGCAAGGCAAGTGTTTTTGAAGCATATTGATCCTGTTTTTAAAATAAATGTTTTGTTTGAAAAATGCATGCTTGTGTCAATTTGATGGGAAATCCTATGATAGGAAGTTTACTAGATTTTTTTAACCACCCTTTTCACCTGGAGTTTATGGTAGAGAGTCGGGATGGGCTTTTTACCTTTTTGCTTCGCTGAATTAATTGGGATGGAAACACAACTACACCACTTAACTTAATTATGTATTTATGATATTTGATTAACATAAACAGGTTAATATGATGTGGTAATGGGTGATCTAAGAAAGAATGGTATGTGGATGTGTTGGATGTTATGGTGGTTTCGCTTGCTTTAGATCTAAGGAGCGGTTCGTGGAGAGACCATCCAGGATTTACAGTGTCACCATGAGGCCAGGTATGTGTGCGGTGTAGCTAATTAATTAGGGCTTTGCCAGTGCTATTTGGACCATTAAGGATGCTCGAGGAAGGGGTAGTCAGATTGGGTTTGTTGATGAGTGGTGGGACTACCCTGGGATCTGAATGGCTCAAGAGGGCGCCCTTGGTCGAAGATGTGCTCAGTTGGAGGCATCACCACCGGTCAAACCTCAGTGGGGTCTAAATAGGCTAGTAATCCCTTTGTATAGGCTATTTTGTGATATCTTGGCCACACACCTAAGGAAGTGTGAGATGGCATAATCGAGATTCTATAGTCATCGAAAGGTGATGAAATCACAAACAGGTGAGTAAAGTTGTACAACCTTTGCAGAGTGTGTCTAAAATTTATCATGATAGTCGTGCTCCCGGTTATTAGCAACCTGGACGCTCACATGATTAGAGGGAAAACTGGGATTTGGGATGGTTGGTTGGTTAAGGTTATGGTTTGGTAATGGTCATGGCTGGCTATGGGTTAAACCCTGGTATTGGATATGATTAATGGTAATGGTGAAATTGGAATATGGATGATGGTAATGAAATATGGACTTGTACCATGATATTACTTATGGTTTATGATGGGTTTATTTCACATACATGTAATATATTGCTTTTCAAATGTTTCAATGTACTTTTCAGCACTTAGCCATTATTATTTTCGTCATTTGAATCAGCTACATGTCATACTTTCCACACTTGCTGAGTACGACATTTACTCACCCTCGCAATTCCCCCACCAACAGTTGCAGGTCAGGATTGGGAGTTTAATGATGACAATGCAAAGTTCTAGGCCGTGTCTACCGTCAACTTTGCCTCTGGAGTGTTGGAGCTACGTTATACACTATTTGCTTAGATTGCTTAGTTTAGTTTATTTCCGCTGCATTAGTTCAAACTTGTCATTATTATTCATTAGTGCTTGTATTCGAGGATAATAAGAATTGTGTAATGAAAGTGGTTAATTAATCTTGTTCTGTGGTAATTTTCTGTATACTCGTTTGTGGATGCACTCGTGTATGTGTGTTGAACGTCCTGGGCACACATACGTTCACTTGGTTCATTTTTGGAATCTAGTGTCACAAATTGGTAACAGAGCCACAGGTTGACCGTTGGACGCAGCCTAGATAGAATGGACACTTTAGAGCACATAGTAGCACTCAGGAATCGAGGTGTTTTTGTTTGGTGTGCTTTTTGCTATATATTGTTTGCTTGTGTGCTTAATAAAGGATTTTGGGATGCTTTAGCATTGCCATATCCACGTAGGCTAGTGTAGCTAGTTGCTTAGTTTCATATCCCTTGATGCATATAGTTAGGGACGTCTTCTAAATTCTCATCTCTTGCTTTCCTTTAGATGGTGAGGACTCGCAACCAGAGGGATAGCAATGATGAGGAGGAGAATAATGGAGCACCTCAGAAAAACAATGGACAAGGACTTGCTCATGGAGCTATCAATATTGAGCAGCTATTGGCTATGCAAAACCAATTCATGCAAACCATGATACAAACTATGGGACAACTCCAGGCTGGTAATGTAAATAATCAGCCCCACATACCTCCACCGCCACCCCCACCTCCTCATAACCTGTTGGGAGAGGTAATGAGGACTAGGCCACCGACCTTTGCTCAAGCCACTGACCCTTTGGATGCTGATGATTGGCTCAAGTCCATGGAGAAGAAGCTAGCTATTGTCAGATGCAGTGACCGGGAGAAGGTGCTATTTGCATCTCATCAACTAGTTGGAGCAGCTGTGGGTTGGTGGGATGCTTATTGCAATGCTCATGAGAACCAAGAGAGGATTTCTTATGCAGAATTCAAGGAAAGCTTCCGTTCTTATTATGTGCCGAAAGGTGTCATGATCTTGAAGAGGCAAGAGTTTGAAAACTTGAGGCAAGGAATATCGAGCATGGGTGAATATCTCAATAAATTCACTCAACTTTCAAGGTATGCGCCCGAGGATGTGAGCCGGGACAGCCGGAAGCAATACTTGTTCATGAGAGGCTTGAACAATGAGATCCAAGTGCAATTGTTCAACTGTGATTATGCCAACTTCCAGAAGCTTGTGGACCAAGCTATTGTTGTGGAGAACAAGGTCCGTGAGATGGAGCAAGAAAACAAGAGGAAGGCGCCACATCAAGGACAGTAACAAGTAATGTGCGCCCTCGCTTTGCACCGCCAAATGCGCCTTATTTCAGCTCCTCTGCGCCTGCTCATCGCCCTGGATATGCGCCACGCCCAACTTAGTTTGTGCAGCAGCGCCCTGTCATGCAAGCACTTAGGCCTCCAATGCCTTTTGCACCTCGTGCAAACTTTCCTCGTTCAAATGTGCAGAATAAAGTCCGTCCAAATTCTGGTACAGCAAAGAAGTGCTATACTTGTGGAGAAGCTGGACACTTTGCGCATCAATGTCCTAAGTAAAACCATGGTCAAGGGAGCAATGCGCCGAGGAAAAACCCAAGACCCAATTGAGAACAGATGCAAGGAAATCGTGGACAGCAGAATTTTAATCGTGGCAATGTGAACCATGTCTCTACGGAGGATGCTCAACAAGCGGATGACGTGGTGATTGGTATGTTTCTCGCAAACTCCAACCCGACGACTATGTTATTTGATTTTAGAGCATCGCGTTCATTCATTACATCGAAATATTTTGCCATGTGTGGTTTGCCTATCTCTCATATGAAGTTTACTTTATTAGTTAAGTCTCCTGGAAGAGAGATGAGGGCAAATATAGTATGTCCAAAAGTAAGCCTTAGAATAAGGGGGGTAGACTTCTTTGCCAACCTCATTGTTTTGGATTCTCAAGTATTGGACATTATACTTGGTATGGACTGGTTGAGGAAGCACAATGGAGTCATTGAATGTGCCACGATGACGGTGATGTTGACCAATGAGGAAGGGATCACCATAGAATTTGAAGCATATCAACATGTACCAAAGCAATTGGAGCTGAACCATATGGACGGTGCCACGATTGAGGAGATTTCGGTGGTGTGTGAATTTTCGGACGTGTTCCCGGATGAGTTGCCAGGTATGCCACCTGATCGAGACATTGAGTTTGTTATTGATTTAATACCTAGAACTGCACCTATAGCTAAGAGGCCATATAGGATGCCTCCTAAGGAATTAGCGGAGCTCAAGAAGCAGATTCAAGAGCAACTAGAGATATGTTTTATTTGCCCAAGCTCTTCACCTTGGGGAGCGCCCGTTCTATTTGTGGACAAGAAGGATGGGTCGCAAAGGATGTGTGTGGATTACCGAGCTCTCAACGAGGTAACCATCAAGAACAAGTATACCTTGCCCCATATAGAGGACTTGTTTGATCAGATGAAGGGTGCTTGTGTCTTCATAAGGTTGATTTGAGGTCCGGGTACTTACAGATGAAGAATAGGCCATCGGACATACCCAAGACAACTTTTCAGAAATGGTATGGATCTTATGGGTACACTGTCATGTCCTTTGGATTGACCAATGCACCTGCCTACTTTATGTACCTCATGAATAAGGTATTCATGGAGTACATGGATAAGTTTGTTGTGGTTTTCATTGATGATATAATGATCTACTCGAAGGATGAGAAGGAACATGAGGAACTGTGACGCCCGGTTCCAAAAATGAACCAAGCTAACGCATATGTGTGCCCAGGATGTTCATCACACATACACGAGTGCAATCACAAAAGGATATACAGAAAATTACCACAGCTCAAATTATTAAATAAGTACTCTTATTACACAATTCATTAAATCCTCGAATACAATCTCTAATGAATATTAATGACAAGTTCAACTAATGCAGCGGAAATAAACTAATTAAACAACTAAGCAAACTAAGCAACTATGCAGCATAAGCGACAAGGTATGTATATGCGCAGCTCCAATCAACACCACAGGCAAAGCTGACGGTAGACACGGCCTAGAACTCCGCATTATCGCCATTAAAATCCCAGTCTTGACCTGCAACTGTTGGGGTGGGGGATTGCAAGAGTGAGTACATGTCGTACTCAGCAAGTGTGGAAAGTATGACATGTGGCTGATTCAAATGACGACAATAATAATGGTAAAGTGCTGAAAAGTACGGTAAAACATTTGAAAAGCAATATATCTTATGTATGTGAAGTAAACCCATCATAATCATAAATGATATCATAATACCAAATCTGAATTCATTACCATCATCAAAAAAAAAATTCCAGATTTCACCATTGCCAATAACCATATTCATTACCAGAGATTAATCCATAACCATCCATAACCATTATCAAACCATGACCATCCCAAATTCCAATTTCCCTCTAATCATGGAAGTTGTCCAGGTGCTCATAACCGGGAGCACGGCTATCATGATAGTTTTAATTAACTCTGCAGAGTTTGTACCTCTTTACCCACGTGTTTGTGATTTCATCACCCTTCGGCGACTAAGAACCTCCCTTATGCCCATGACCCGTCAGTCATATTACACACTTCCGTTGGTGTGTGGCCAAGAGATCACAAAATAGCCTTTACAAAGGGATTACTAGCCTATTTAGACCCCACTGAGGTTTCACCGGTGGCGATGTCTCCCGCAGAGCACATCTTCAACCAAGGGCCCCCTCTTGAGCCATTCGGATCCCAGGGTAGTCCCACCAATCACCAGCAAACCCAATCCGACTACCCCTTCCCCGAGCATCCACAATGGTCCAAACAGCGCTAGCAAAGCCCTAATTAATCAGCTACGCCGCACCCATAACTTGGCCTCGTGGTGGCACTGTAGTCCTGGCTTATTCTCGCATGAACCGGTCCTTAGATCTAAAGCAAGCAAACCACCATAACATCCAACCCATCCACGTACCAGGCTTGCTTAGATCATCCATTACCATACCATGTTTAACCAGTTCATGTTAACCATAATCTCATCCATGCATAGTTAAATTGAGTGATATAGTTGTTTCCCATCCCTGTTGATTAAGCGAAGCAAAAAGGTAAAAAGCCTTCCCGACTCTCTCTACCATAACTTCCAGGTGACAAGGGTGGTCAAACAAAACTAGTAAACTTCCTACCATAGGATTCCCATCAATTTGACACAAGCATGCAGTTTTGCAAACAAAACATTTATTTTAAAACAGGATCAATATGCTTCAAGGACACTTGCCTTGCTCTTGCTGTTGATTAGGGTCAAAGCCTTCAAACTCTTGATGCTGTAGATCCTCCGTGGCACTCTCTAGCGCAAATCCGTCTAATCCACACAATAAACATACAAAACAAAAACAAAATCAAAGAGTGCACAAATATTACTCAATATGTCATGACATGCATGATTGATGCAATGCAAGGTAGAACTTGTTACTAGATTGCTTTTAATGATCACTAACTAGTTCTAATAGATTTTAACAAGTTTATACAGGTTTGGATTCGATTAGATCAATTTTTAGAACCAATTCTACACAATTTAACCAGAAAGAACGGACTAGTCCGCTAGGGACCGGACAAGTCCGCACTTGACGAGATCAACAGATTAGGGTTTTCTAGATCGACGTAAATTTGGAGATTAGGGGTTGAATTCTCGTAAGGAAAAGAGAATAGAAGGTATACCAGGTGTTTAGAACTCCAATGAACCAAGAAACTTGGAGGTAACACTTGGATCTTGATGATCTAGGGTTGGTGATGAACTTGGGGATGAATTGGTGGTGAAGGACGAAACTTGGTGGAGATCTTGATCCTCCTTCGTTTCCTCCTCTTCTTCTTCTCGTTTGGGATCTTCTCCTCCCTCCTTGATGGTGGCTCCCCACGAACTAGGGTTTGGGTGGGTGGAAAAAGTGGCAAATAGATGTCAAACCAAGGGGTGGGGTTGTTTATATAGAGGTGGAGGCTAGGGTTAGATGGATCTCGAGTTTTGGGATGAGTAGAGGCCGGTTTAGAGTCCCACATGGGCCCTAAAAGAGTTGGGCACGACGTCCCTAGGCCCACTTGACGTGAAACCCAAGCAACAAGTCGTAAAACAAAAGGTCAATCTCGGAGTCACGAAATATCGGACAAGTCCGGACAGGACCGGACTAGTCCGAAGTCGTCCAGAGAGAAAATCGGACAAGTCTGGCCAAAAATCGGACAAGTCCGATCTTAGTCAGAAAGGAAAACGGACAAGTCCGCTGGAACACCGGACTAGTCCGGAAAAGTCCAGGGACTTAGAAAATTTTCAAGGATTCATGGAATATCGGACTAGTCCGCACAAAATCGGACAAGTCCGAAAGTTTCCAGAGCCAAAATCGGACTAGTCCGCAGCAAAAACGGACAAGTCCGTTTTTAGTCAGAGAGAAATCGGACTAGTCCTCAGTAAAATCGGACTAGTCCGCACTTTCCTGCGTTTTAAGTGCGGTTTTGCTCCAAATCAATTTTAAATGCTCCGAATCGATTTTAAACTCGTTCCTCTTGTTGTGGGCTAATGTTAAACATGTATATGAGTGCATGTAGGGCATGATGCATGAAAATGAGGGTGTTACAAACCTACCCCCCTTAAAATGAATCTCGCCCTCGAGATTCGACGCGGAAGAGAAGAGATGGGGAAATTCCTTCTTGAGATCGTCTTCTAGCTCCCAAGTTGCTTCTTTTTCTGTATGGTGCTTCCATTGGACTTTACACCATCGAATCACCTTGTTCCTTGTGACTCTCTCCTTGGTTTCCAAGATCTTGACCGGTTGCTCAGCATACGTCAAATCTTCCTCTAGTTCCAATTCTTCCATTGGCACTTGTTCTTCCGGTACTCTCAAACACTTCTTGAGCTGGGAAACATGAAACACATCATGTACGTCTGAAAGATGAGCTGGCATCTCCAACTTATATGCTACTTCTCCTCTTTTGTCCAAAATCTTGAATGGTCCAATATAACGAGGTGCGAGCTTGCCTCTTATGTTAAACCTCTTATGACCTCTCATTGGTGACACCTTGAGGTAAACAAAATCTCCAATTTCAAAGGCTAATTTCCTTCTCCTATTGTCCGCATAGCCTTTTTGCCTTGATTGGGCAGCCCTCAAGTTTCCACGAATTATTTGGACTTGCTTTTCGGCTTCTTGCAACACATCCGGACCAAATACTTGAGTTTCTCCTGCCTCATTCCAGAATAAAGGTGTCCTACACTTCCTCCCATAAAGCGCTTCATATGGCGACATTTTCAAGCTTGCTTGGTAACTATTGTTGTATGAAAATTCCGCGTAGGGCAAGCTTTTGTCCCAACTTTTCCCATGCTTTAAAGCACAAGCTCTTAACATGTCCTCCAAAATCTGATTGGTCCTCTCGGTTTGTCCATCCGTTTGAGGATGATATGCTGAACTAAAATTCAACCTCGTTCCCAAAGCTTCATGCAATTTTTGCCAAAATCTGGAGGTAAATTGAGAACCTCTATCCGAGACTATCTTCTTAGGGACTCCATGTCGACACACAATATGCTCCATGTATATTTCGGCCAATCGTGCAGCTGTATACTTGGTCTTCACAGGGACAAAATGAGCTGACTTGGTTAAACGATCCACAATTACCCAAATTGAGTCATACCCGGACTGAGTACGGGGTAACCCAACTATGAAGTCCATACCAATTTCTTCCCACTTCCATTCCGGAATCTTCAACGGTTGCAATAATCCGGCTGGCCTTTGATGTTCCGCCTTGACTCGTTGGCACACATCACATAATGCTACATATTCAGCTATGTCCTTTTTCATGCTATCCCACCAATAACAAGTCTTCAAATCCTTGTACATCTTCGTACAACCAGGGTGAATTGAGTATGGCGAGTCATGTGCCTCCTTTAATATTGTTTCTCGAATATGCTTTACATTAGGCACAACAATTCTCTTTCCAATCCATAAGGTACCATGTTCGTCTTCATCAAATCTGAATTCTCTTCCTTCTTTGATTCTTTCCTTGATTTCCTTGATCTCCTCATCCGTGGTTTGTGCTTCTCGAATTTCTTGCTCCAAGGTTGGGTTTAACTCCATCATATCCATCTCATTTACAAACCCAAGGTTCAACCGCTCAAACTCCTTGCATAACTCGGACGGTAACTCTCGAACTGTAAGTTGATGGCTTACTCCCTTTCTACTCAAAGCATCAGCCACTACATTGGCTTTTCCCGGATGATAGTTGATCCCCAAATCATAATCTTTGATGAGTTCCAACCATCTTCGTTGCCTCAAGTTCAGATCCGTTTGTGTGAAAATATACTTCAAACTCTTATGATCCGTATAAATTTCACACCTATGTCCAAGAATATAGTGTCTCCAAATCTTCAATGCATGTACCACGGCTGCTAGTTCAAGATCATGCGTGGGGTAATTCTGCTCATGTTTCTTCAATTGTCTTGACGCATAGGCGACCACTTGACCTTCTTGCATCAATACACATCCAAGCCCTTGTCTTGATGCATCGCAATAAATGTCAAAACTCTTGCTTACATCCGGCAATACCAAAACTGGGGCTGTTGTCAACCGCTTCTTCAACTCCTCAAAACTCTCTTGACAAGCTTGAGTCCATTGGAATGCCTTTCCCTTCGTTAGCAACTCCGTCATAGGCTTGGCTATCTTAGAAAAATCCTTGATAAACCGACGGTAATATCCAGCCATCCCAAGAAAACTCCTTATTTCCTTGACGTTTTGCGGTGGTTCCCACTTCAACACGTCTCTCACTTTTCCGGGGTCAACCGATACTCCTCCTCCTGAGATTATATGACCCAAAAATGGCACCTCTTTCAACCAAAACTGGCACTTGTTGAACTTGGCATACAATTGATGCTCCCTCAATTTCTGCAGCGTAAGCCTCAAGTGTTCCTCATGTTCCTTCTCATCCTTCGAGTAGATCATAATATCGTCAATAAACACCACAACGAACTTATCTAAGTACTCCATGAAGACCTTATTCATGAGGTACATAAAGTAGGCAGGTGCATTTGTCAATCCAAAAGACATCACGGTGTACTCATAAGATCCATACCGTGTCCTAAAAGCTGTCTTGGGTATGTCCGATGGTCTAATCTTCATTTGAAAGTATCCCGACCTCAAGTCAATCTTAGAGAAGACACAAGCACCCTTCATCTGATCAAACAAGTCTTCTATGCGTGGCAAGGTGTACTTGTTCTTGATTGTTACCTCGTTGAGAGCTCGGTAATCCACGCACATCCTTTGGGATCCGTCCTTCTTGTCCACAAATAGAACGGGCGCTCCCCAAGGTGAAGAGCTTGGGCGAATAAAACCCTTCTCTAATTGCTCTTGAATTTGTTTCTTGAGCTCCGCTAATTCCATAGGAGGCATCCTATACGGCCTCTTAGCTATAGGTGCAGTTCCAGGTATTAAATCAATAACAAACTCAATGTCTCGATCGGGTGGCATACCTGGCAACTCATCCGGAAACACATCCAAAAATTCACACACCACCGGAATCTCCTCAATTGCGACACCGTCTATATGATTCAATTCCAATTGCTTCGGTGCGGTTTGAGATGCTTCAAATTCTACAGTTATCCCTTCCTCATTGGTCAACTTCACTGTCTTTGTGGCACATTCAATAACCCCATTGTGCTTCCTCAACCAGTCCATACCAAGTATAATATCCAACCCTTGAGAATCTAAAACAATGAGGTTGGCGGAGAAGTCTACCCCCCTTATTCTAAGGCTTACTTTTGGACATACTATATTTGTCCTCATCTCTCCTCCAGGAGACTTAACCAACAGAGTAAACTTCATATGAGAGATAGGCAAACTATACTTGGCAACATACTTCGATGCAATGAATGAATGCGATGCTCCAGAATCAAATAACATAGTCGCGGGGTTGGAGTTGGCGAGAAACATACCAATGACCACATCATCCGCTTGTTGAGCATCCTCCGTAGAGACATGGTTCACGTTGCCACGAGCAAAATTCTGCTGTCCACGGCTTCCTTGTGGCTGTCCTCCATTAGGTCTTGGGTTTTGCCTCGATGCATTGCTTCCTTGACCAAGGCCCGACTTAGGACATTGATTTGCAAAGTGTCCAGCTTCTCCACAAGTATAGCACTTCTTAACTCCACCAGAATTATTGGGACGAGCTTGGTTTTGAGCATTGGCTCCAGGAAAATCAGCACGAGGTGCATAAGGCATTGGAGGCCTAGGTGCTTGCATAACAGGGCGCTGCTGCACAAACTGAGTTGGGCGCGGTGCATAACCAGGGCGCTGAGCAGGAATAGAGGAGCTGTAATCAGGCGCATTGGGTGGCGCAAAGCGAGGGCGCACATTACTTCCTTGTTGTTGTCCTTGATATGGCGCCTTCCTCTTGATTTCTTGCTCCATCTCACGGATCTTGTTCTCAACCACAATTGCCTTGTCCACAAGCTTCTGAAAATTGACATAATCACAGTTGAGCAATTGCACTTGGATCGTATTGTTCAATCCCCTCATGAACAGGTATTGCTTCCGGCTGTCCCGGCTAACATCCTCAGGCGCATATCTTGAGAGTTGAGTGAACTTATTGAGATATTCACTCACGCTTGATTTTCCTTGTCTCAAGTTCTCAAATTCTTGCCTCTTCAAGAGCATAACACCTTCCGGCACATAATGAGAACGGAAACTCTCCTTGAATTCCGCCCAGGTAATTCTCTCTTGGTTCTCATGAGCACTGCAATAAGAATCCCACCAATCTGCAGCTGCTCCAACGAGTTGATGAGAAGCAAATAGCACCTTCTCCCGGTCACTGCATTGGACAATGGCTAGCTTCTTCTCCACGGACTTGAGCCAATCATCAGCGTCCATAGGGTCAGCAGCTTGAGCAAAGGTTGGCGGCCTAGTCCTCATAAACTCTCCCAATCGGTTATGAGGAGGTGGGGGTGGCGGTGGAGGCATGTGGGGCTGATTGTTGATATTGCCAGCCTGCAGCTGTCCCATAGTCTGTATCATGGTCTGCATGAGCTGGTTTTGCATGGCCAATAGCTGCTCGATGTTGATAGCTCCCTGAGCCGGTCCTTGTCCATTGTCGTTTTGAGGCACTCCATTGTTCTCCTCTTCATCATTGCCATCCCTCTGGTTGCGAGTCCTCACCATCTGAAGAAAAGCAGTAGGTAAGAATTAGAAAACGCCCCAACTATATGCATCAAGGGATATGAAACTAAACAACTGGCTACACTAGCCTAGGTGGACATGGCAATGCTAAAGCATCCCAAAATCCTCTATTAAGCACACAAGCAAGCAATATATATAGCAAACAGCACTCCAAGCAAAAATACATCGATTCCTGAGTGCTCCTATGTGCTCTAAAGTGTCCATTCTATCTAGGCTGCATCCTACGGTCAACCTGTGGCTCTGATACCAATCTGTGACGCCCGGTTCCAAAAATGAACCAAGCTAACGCATATGTGTGCCCAGGATGTTCATCACACATACACGAGTGCAATCACAAAAGGATATACAGAAAATTACCACAGCTCAAATTATTAAATAAGTACTCTTATTACACAATTCATTAAATCCTCGAATACAATCTCTAATGAATATTAATGACAAGTTCAACTAATGCAGCGGAAATAAACTAATTAAACAACTAAGCAAACTAAGCAACTATGCAGCATAAGCGACAAGGTATGTATATGCGCAGCTCCAATCAACACCACAGGCAAAGCTGACGGTAGACACGGCCTAGAACTCCGCATTATCGCCATTAAAATCCCAGTCTTGACCTGCAACTGTTGGGGTGGGGGATTGCAAGAGTGAGTACATGTCGTACTCAGCAAGTGTGGAAAGTATGACATGTGGCTGATTCAAATGACGACAATAATAATGGTAAAGTGCTGAAAAGTACGGTAAAACATTTGAAAAGCAATATATCTTATGTATGTGAAGTAAACCCATCATAATCATAAATGATATCATAATACCAAATCTGAATTCATTACCATCATCAAAAAAAAAATTCCAGATTTCACCATTGCCAATAACCATATTCATTACCAGAGATTAATCCATAACCATCCATAACCATTATCAAACCATGACCATCCCAAATTCCAATTTCCCTCTAATCATGGAAGTTGTCCAGGTGCTCATAACCGGGAGCACGGCTATCATGATAGTTTTAATTAACTCTGCAGAGTTTGTACCTCTTTACCCACGTGTTTGTGATTTCATCACCCTTCGGCGACTAAGAACCTCCCTTATGCCCATGACCCGTCAGTCATATTACACACTTCCGTTGGTGTGTGGCCAAGAGATCACAAAATAGCCTTTACAAAGGGATTACTAGCCTATTTAGACCCCACTGAGGTTTCACCGGTGGCGATGTCTCCCGCAGAGCACATCTTCAACCAAGGGCCCCCTCTTGAGCCATTCGGATCCCAGGGTAGTCCCACCAATCACCAACAAACCCAATCCGACTACCCCTTCCCCGAGCATCCACAATGGTCCAAACAGCGCTAGCAAAGCCCTAATTAATCAGCTACGCCGCACCCATAACTTGGCCTCGTGGTGGCACTGTAGTCCTGGCTTATTCTCGCATGAATCGGTCCTTAGATCTAAAGCAAGCAAACCACCATAACATCCAACCCATCCACGTACCAGGCTTGCTTAGATCATCCATTACCATACCATGTTTAACCAGTTCATGTTAACCATAATCTCATCCATGCATAGTTAAATTGAGTGATATAGTTGTTTCCCATCCCTGTTGATTAAGCGAAGCAAAAAGGTAAAAAGCCTTCCCGACTCTCTCTACCATAACTTCCAGGTGACAAGGGTGGTCAAACAAAACTAGTAAACTTCCTACCATAGGATTCCCATCAATTTGACACAAGCATGCAGTTTTGCAAACAAAACATTTATTTTAAAACAGGATCAATATGCTTCAAGGACACTTGCCTTGCTCTTGCTGTTGATTAGGGTCAAAGCCTTCAAACTCTTGATGCTGTAGATCCTCCGTGGCACTCTCTAGCGCAAATCCGTCTAATCCACACAATAAACATACAAAACAAAAACAAAATCAAAGAGTGCACAAATATTACTCAATATGTCATGACATGCATGATTGATGCAATGCAAGGTAGAACTTGTTACTAGATTGCTTTTAATGATCACTAACTAGTTCTAATAGATTTTAACAAGTTTATACAGGTTTGGATTCGATTAGATCAATTTTTAGAACCAATTCTACACAATTTAACCAGAAAGAACGGACTAGTCCGCTAGGGACCGGACAAGTCCGCACTTGACGAGATCAACAGATTAGGGTTTTCTAGATCGACGTAAATTTGGAGATTAGGGGTTGAATTCTCGTAAGGAAAAGAGAATAGAAGGTATACCAGGTGTTTAGAACTCCAATGAACCAAGAAACTTGGAGGTAACACTTGGATCTTGATGATCTAGGGTTGGTGATGAACTTGGGGATGAATTGGTGGTGAAGGACGAAACTTGGTGGAGATCTTGATCCTCCTTCGTTTCCTCCTCTTCTTCTTCTCGTTTGGGATCTTCTCCTCCCTCCTTGATGGTGGCTCCCCACGAACTAGGGTTTGGGTGGGTGGAAAAAGTGGCAAATAGATGTCAAACCAAGGGGTGGGGTTGTTTATATAGAGGTGGAGGCTAGGGTTAGATGGATCTCGAGTTTTGGGATGAGTAGAGGCCGGTTTAGAGTCCCACATGGGCCCTAAAAGAGTTGGGCACGACGTCCCTAGGCCCACTTGACGTGAAACCCAAGCAACAAGTCGTAAAACAAAAGGTCAATCTCGGAGTCACGAAATATCGGACAAGTCCGGACAGGACCGGACTAGTCCGAAGTCGTCCAGAGAGAAAATCGGACAAGTCTGGCCAAAAATCGGACAAGTCCGATCTTAGTCAGAAAGGAAAACGGACAAGTCCGCTGGAACACCGGACTAGTCCGGAAAAGTCCAGGGACTTAGAAAATTTTCAAGGATTCATGGAATATCGGACTAGTCCGCACAAAATCGGACAAGTCCGAAAGTTTCCAGAGCCAAAATCGGACTAGTCCGCAGCAAAAACGGACAAGTCCGTTTTTAGTCAGAGAGAAATCGGACTAGTCCTCAGTAAAATCGGACTAGTCCGCACTTTCCTGCGTTTTAAGTGCGGTTTTGCTCCAAATCAATTTTAAATGCTCCGAATCGATTTTAAACTCGTTCCTCTTGTTGTGGGCTAATGTTAAACATGTATATGAGTGCATGTAGGGCATGATGCATGAAAATGAGGGTGTTACAGGAACACTTGAGGCTTACGTTGCAGAAATTGAGGGAGCATCAATTGTATGCCAAGTTTAGCAAGTGCCAGTTTTGGTTGAAAGAGGTATCGTTTTTGGGTCATATCATATCGGGAGGAGGAGTATCGTGAATGTAGCCTAGAGGGAGGGGGGTGAATAGGCTTTTTGAACTTTTTTTGGAACTTGAAACACTTAGCAACCTGATCAAACACAGAGAAATCGGACAAGTCCAGTAGTGTGCAGACTAGTCCGGTGTGTGCTTACTAGATCAGTCAAGTTTGATCGATGATTTCGATCCAAGTACTCTATGCAGTGGAAATTGAGTTATAAATAGAGTGTATTGCTTCAATGAAACTAGATATGACACAAGTTAACTTTAGTTTCAAAGTTTTAATGAAAGTTGAACAAGATCGAGCAAACCCTAGATTGCAATAAATAGTAAGAACAAGAGCAAAGGACACACCAATTTTATCTCGTGGTTCGATTCCACATAGGAAATCTACGTCCACGTTTAGGAGCCCATGGAGGACCAGGTCTTCACCAACCCTACCATTGTCGAATCGCCACGGAGGTCGATTCTCTTCCACTAATCACAAAGGGGGTAAATAACCGTGTTCAAGGGGCCTTCTCACAAGTTGAGGGCTCCCCAAGATTTACAATACGAAACACCACCAAACACACTCAAATAGTATGCAATGAAACAACGAGAGTGTGCGAGAGAATCAAACCCAAGAGCTCGAGATTTGAAGAACGTGTCTCTCCTTTGATCTATGGTTAATCCTCAAGGATTTGATCTTTCTTGCGTTGGATTGTGTGGACAGACGTGTTTTTTGGGCTCTTGGAAGGTGTGACGGCGCAGGGGGTCGAGAGAGTTTGATTAGGGGCTGTACACCTCTATTTATACTAGGGTTTCCAAGGGTTACCGTTAGGTTTTACACAGTCTGGACTAGTCCGTGGTGGACTCCGGACTAGTTCGGTGTGCGGCGTGTGGGAAATCCTAAGTGTCCTAAATTATTGGACTTGTCTGGCAATTTGCGGACTAGTCCAATTTTGTTTCTGGAGATGTTCGAACTAGTCCGATGCATATCGGACTAGTTCTTTGTGGTGAATCCCTTGGTGAATTGAGGACAAGTCCGCACTTGGAGGAGTTTTCTGATTTTTGTAAGAGAGGTTATCAGACTAATCCGGATAATATCGGACTAGACCGGTGTCGTGAAATTTTGAGGGGCTAAGGATAAGTCCAAAATGGTCAGTGAGGATTTCGGACTAGTCTGTGGAATATCAGACTTGTCCGATATTGATCAGAGGCATTATCGGACTAGTCTGGACATTATCGGACTAGTCCATTGAGGACAAGTCTGCACTGGGTAAACTTGTCCGATCCTGGACAGAGAGATTATCGGACTAGTCCGGGGAATACTGGACTAGTCCAGACCTGTGTAAACTTGTGCAGTGAGAGTGTTTTCTTTTGCTTGAGCTCTTGGGGTGTGTTTCTCCAACATACTCCATACACAAAGAGTATTCTATTCATCTCTTGAGCTCTTTTCAACTTGATTCCTTACTCTCGTTTATTTTTGCGCTTTCTTCATAATTTCATTAAAACATGCGCTCATCTCAACAATTTGGTTAGGATCTCATTTGTTTGTAATAAATCAACCAAAACCCACAAGGGATGCCCAGATGCACTTTCAATCTCCCCCTTTTTGGTGATTGATGACAACCAATTGAGATTTAATAAATATGATTAAAAATCCAGATTTTAATAAAGTGTGCACATATGAGCTTGGAACAAGTTAAGCAATGAAAACATAAGACATATGTGCACTCTTTATGGTGGGGTGCAAAACTACGTGTGTGTGAGCAATGATCATGATGATGATGAGGTAAAAGCACAATCATAACAACAGCAAGCATATATGTCATTTTCAAAGCATAAACATAGATTGTACCACAGAATCATCACAAACTCCATAAACATAACTTAGAACCATAATAAGAGCATGACAGAAGTTTTACAATCCAAAAGTAGCAGAATTTCAAAAGAACCACAATTAGAGCCCTCATCTCTCAATCTACTGCTAGACCCAGTGACCCCCCTCAATTTCTCCCCCTTTGGCATCAAGGCACCAAAAAGAAGGAGAGGAGGGATCTAACAGTCACCGCAAACTCATTCCTCGTTGTCGATCCTCTCATTGTCTTCATCCTCGGGCTGAGGAGGAGGAGGAGCGGATCCACTCGAAGTGCCCCCAACACCAAAATAGGTGAGCTCGGAAGGAGATAAAGGTGGAAGCTCAGAGAAGTCTAAAGCCGAGTCATCAGAGATAATGGGAGATCCAACAGGATCGATGTCCAGCTTCTGACAAATAATCTTGACATTTTCCTTCACATACTTCATGTTTGCCATCCTTGCTTTGCTCAACTTATGAAGCTTGACCTCAACCTTTTTGCAGGAGCCAAAGATGGCGGCCAAGTACTTCAAGATTCTACTTGGAGACCCCTTCTTGGAAGTAGTAGCTCTTGAACTTGATTGGGGTCTTGCTTCAGCTTGGGCCCTCCTAGGAGCCTCCTCACTGGATACAGGGAATGTAGCAGTGGTAAGCACAAATTGAGATGGCTTCTGAGGCCTCAAAGTTGTGTGCTCAACATCCTTCAAAAACTCGATTCCTGTGACCTTTTCTATCATAAACATGATATAGGGCACATAGCCACAAGAACAGTTAGGAGTGCAAGAGATGTTCACCATGTCGTTCCAGGTATAGTCGAAGACATCAAACTTCCTGTTCTTGCTTATCACCTTCATTAGTGTCCTCAGGTAACCTTGAACACTTCCTGCATCTCCATCTTTTGGAGCTATTGTCTTCCTCAGCACCCTGTTGAGAAGAATGAAGAAAGGCTTCATGTTTTTGGTTGATGGATGGTTGTACTTTAGGTGGGTGTCATATAGGAACTCCATCTTGTCCTTCTCCAGGACGCCAATGTTGTAGATGATGAGCCCATTGTTGCCAATGTCTTCCAGGTGAAGCAATCTCGCAAACTCATCATAAGTCACGACGTACTTGGATCCATGAGTCATCCAAGTCACCCTTTCATCTTCATCACTGGAAAAATAGCAAGTAGCATAGAATTGAGCAATAACTTCATCATTCTAGTTTTATCCAAAGGCAATCAAATCCTTCAGACCATGCCTCGCCACAACTGCAATCACACCATGAAAGGCTGGGCAGCTCTTTGTCTCAAAGTGGCTCCAGTCAATCAATTGGATGTGGACCACCGGAGTCTTCATTGCGAGATACACGAAACTGTAGTAGTTCACGTGGAAGTTTCTCCAGAACCTTGCATCAGCTGCCTTTCTGGAACTGCTATAATAGTCAATCGTCCTGAGCTTTGAAGCCACATCGCTTCCTTTGCCATTGAATCTTTGTTTAGAGGGGTCACTGTTCTCCTGTCTTGGAGAACTCATCTAGAGAGGGCCAATCGGACCGGGGGCAATCCCTTTCCATTTGCCCTTAGCTTGGCGAGAAGCTGCCGAGCTAGGGCCAGCTGCATTCTTTCCTTTGGATGCGGGCTTCTTGGCCACGACCTTTCGTTGCACCTGAGATGGAGTGGGTGACGGGGCAGAGGCACGGTTTTGCAGCTTCTTGCTTTGGCCCGTCGAGGAACGAAGCAATGACTCTTGGTCCATCTCGGCCTCATTGTCGGAGATCTGATCATTGGAGCTCAACATGGTCCTGACAAGAGGATTATACAATACATGGATCAGGATTGATGGCAAGGAAATGCATTGAGTAGTTGGAATTTAGGGTTGAGTTTAGTAAAAATTTGGACTTGTCTAGTGCTCAAGTGCGGACTAGTCCGGAGTACCAGACTTATCTGTACAGATACCAGACTAGTCCGGTGTTCAACTGCTCAAACCCTAACTAGCAAATAAATGGAGTTTCTCAATGCAAAAATAGCTAAAGATAGATGTAATACAACAAGGAGTCATGTATTAACAAGTGGAACTAAGCTATTTGGTCCATAACACAAGAAATCGAAGGTTCTAGGGTTTTGGAGAAAGTTTACCAAAATCCTTCGATTCTTGCAATGAAGATCGTTTTCCACGAAAAGTTGAAGAGATTTGGTGGAGGAATCGCCAAATCACCTTGGGGGCGCTCGAGTGAAGAGAGAGAGTGTGAGGAACGTTGTGAGGATGAAGGATATTAGGGTTTGGTGGCCCTAGGGTTATGGAGTCGAAAAATCGGACTAGTCAGTGGTCAACCGGACTAGTCTGGACTACCGAACCTCTGTGGACTAGTCTGCAGTGTGCGGACTAGTCCGAATAACCACGGACTAGTTCGTGGTCACCAGAACAGAAGAATTTATCCCATTTGTATATATTGAAGGTGCTTACAAAGAAAATAGGTGGCAAAGCACACAAATAGTCTTGATGAATACAACAATCAAGCTGTGACCATAATTCATCAGGATCAAGTAATTAACATAGTTTTTCGGAGAAAATATAGAGAGATGATTTTAATAACACAATCAATAGATTTTGAAGATGGCATACAGGTATGCAAGTTTTCAAGCCACGTTCCGTGCATCAAGGATATTTAGTTCATTTCGGAGCTCGCAAAAACGTTTTTCATCATGTGGCTTGGTAAATATATTAGCTAGTTGTTTTTCTGTGTTGACATGGGAAATGGCTATGTCTCCTTTCATTGAGTGGTCTCTCAAAAAGTGATGCCGGATGTCTATGTGTTTGGTCCTAGAGTGCTCAACGGTGTTATGGGCAATTTTAATAGCATTCTCATTATCACAAAGGAGTGGAATACGGCTCATATTGTAACCATAATCCCTTAGAGTTTGTCGCATCCAAAGGAGTTTTGCACAACAACTCCCGGCTGCAATGTAGTTTTGTTTCTTGGAGGACCAAGAAACTAGGGATCTTCCTAGGGTTGGCATGTACCGAAGGTACTTTTTCTATCTACTTTGCATCCGACATAATCTGCATCGGAGTATCTATTGAGATTGAACTTGGAACCTTTAGGATACCAAAGTCCTAGGTCGGGTCTATGAACTAAATATCGCAAGATTCTTTTTACAGCTGTCAAATGACACTCCTTAGGATTGGCTTGAAATCTTGCACACAAATGTACACTCAACATAATATCAGGCCTAGATGCACATAAGTAGGGATCCAATCATGGAGCAATATACTTTTTGATCCACTTTTGGTCCTTCTTCATTGAGATCCAAGTGTCTATTTGTTGCCATGGGAGTCTTTATAGGCTTCGCGTTGTCCATTCCAAACTTCTTGAGTATGTATTGAGTATACTTGGTTTGGCTTATGAATGTACCTTCCTTTTTATGCTTCACTTGGAATCCCAAGAAATATCTCAATTCTCGACTCATAGACATCTCGAATCTATCTATCACTATCTTACTAAATTCTTCACAAAAGGATTTATTAGTTGAACCAAATATAGTATCATCAACATAAATTTGACAGATATAGATCATTGTCAAAGTGCTTGGTAAACAACGTGTAATCAGCTTTGCCAATCTTAAATCCATTTTCAATTAAAAAATCTCTAAGTCAGTCATATCAAGCTCTAGGAGCTTGTTCGAGGCCATATAGAGCCTTACGCAGTTTGAACACATGGTCAGGGAACTCTTGATCTTTGAATCCGGGGGGTTGCTCTACGTACACCTTATCCTTGCTTGGTCCGTTGAGGAAGGCGCTTTTTACATCCATTTGATAGAGCTTGAAATCATGGTGAGTATCATATGTAAGTAATATTCTCATTGATTCAAGCCTAGCTACAGGAGCAAATGTTTCATCGAAATCCAAACCTTCGACTTATGAATACTATCGGTATCCTAGAAACTATACACCCCTTGAGGCTGAAGAGATCTCAAAGGAAAATCATCTACTTGGTTTGAAGACCCTCGAAGGCCCACATGTCAGACATAACCGTACCCGCTTCTCCAACATGGTTAATCCCTGGGTCGCCACGTGTACTACCAAACCGGAGCTCCCGCCCACAAGGGGGAAGCCCCGGGCCATGTACCGAAATGGCACCTCCAGACTTAACCCCAGACCGAGAGAAGCTCCGGACCTGACACGTGTCAGGTAGCCCCGGAGCTACCTGTTTCCACAGTATGCTCCGGAGCTGCCACGTGTCCAACTGCCGGATCTTCAACCTCTAACCTCCGGAAGACCTCGCAACGGCTCCGGATCTTCAAAGGAGAATCAAGGACTTCTAGACCCAATTAAGTGTCATTAATACCATATTAATGACACTTAAACGGACGATCTTAATACCAGTAACGGTGTTGTCAAAGCCCGTTACAGGGTCATTAAGAGCAATTAAAGGTGTATCAATACTAGTAACCGCCGGGGCCACATGTCGGGCCAGGCTAACCTGTAACGGTCTGCCCTTGTACTATAAAAGGACAGGCCGACGATACACAGAGGGACGGAACGGACACACACAGCCTCATACGCTCATCACAAGCTCATACTGCTAATACAACAACAACACACCCGTGGAGTAGGGTATTACGCTCAGGCGGCCCGAACCACGTAAATTCTTATGTCTCCCGTGTCAATTCTTATTCACCTTCTTGAATCTCCGCACGCCCACACCGAACATCAAACTCCCCTATCACTTTAGTAGTGTAGGGAGATCTGCCGGTTCCAAACCACCGACAGTTGGCGCGCCAGGTAGGGGGCACCTAAGATTTTGAGAATGGTGAATTCTGCTGCTGGATCATCCAACGGCCAACCTGCTGCTCAGGCTGTTGGAGGCAATCCCTCCAACAGGCAGCCACCGGCAGGAGCCTCAACACCAGCAGGAGTCACACTCCCACCACCACCGTCTCCTCCAACAAATTGTGCTGGGCAACGTGATGGTGCGCCGGCGTCGCTTACTGCGTCGGCAAATCATGACAACCCGGAACACGCGCTCCATGCAGCACGTGCTCTTCTCCAACGTCCACCACCTCCGGATGCATCTCGGGATGCACTGGAGCAGTGGAGGGCCGATGTGGAGCATTTGGTTGCAGCAGCAGCCGAACACCTCAGCAACCAGGGTCCTCCTCCTTCAGGAAGAGCATCGTCGCATCGGCGGACTTTGTCTGGAAGACTTGGTCCACACGTCTCCAATAGCAGGAGACGTGCTGCATCGCAACAAGTGACGTCGTTGCCCTCCGGGGCTCGACGCACTCACACGGTATCAAGGCTTTCGACTCATGACCTCCGGGCGGAGCTTGATCGCCGATACCGCCAGCAGGACGGCCGAGTCCATATTGAGCGTGTCCGTAAAAGATGGGAAGCTCAGGACCTTTCTACTCCTGAAGGAGTAGGAGGAGGCTGTTCAGCCTTGGCCATGCATCTGCGCATGGTTTGATGGCCACAGAAGTTCCGGCCTCACCCGCCGAAAAAATTCGATGGGACTGTCAATCCCGTTGAATTTCTTCAGATATACTCCACTGCAATCTTAGCAGCAGGAGGAAACGAGGCCGTGATGGCCAATTACTTTCCAGTGGCCTTAACTGGGACCGCCAGGTCCTGTTTTATGAGCCTTCCAACCAACTCTATCAACAGTTGGGAGGAGCTGTGCCACCAGTTCACTGCCAACTTTGGGAGTTCATACACCCGACCAGGCACTGAACTAGACCTTTTTGCGGTTGTGCAAAAAGGGGGAGAATCCTTGCGGTCATTCATCCAAAGGTTCTCTCAGGTACGAAACACTATCCCTTCTATCTCTAGCGCCTCTGTCATTGTGGCATTTAGACAGGGCGTACGGGACAAGAAGATGTTGGAGAAGCTGGCGATCAAGGAGATCACCAGTGTCACGGAACTCTTCAGCCTGGCAGACAAATGTGCCAGAGCTGCGGAGGGCCGTGAAATGCACTCCAAACCAGCCTCGGAGTATCACAAGAAATCCTCCAAAGAAGAAGCCGCTGCCTCCAGGGGTGGCAAGAAGAAAAAGGAGACCAATGGCAAGAAGAAGGCCAGCACATCCAACATTGCAGCTGCTGTAGCTCCGGGTGGCCGGGGGCCACGCCCCGAGAAGCGACCTCGACCGTCTTCTGAAGACGGTGGCAAACCCAAAGTGTGGTGTCCCATTCACAAAACGGGCAGCCACAATTTGGAAGACTGCCGGGAGGTCCAAAACCTTGCCGAGCGCTACAACAAGCGTCGGGAAGAATCTCTTTTCCGACAGAGGGAAGGAAAGCAAAAAGTCGACGAAGCTCCGGCTGAAGAGGAGTTGGGGTTCCAGGATCCCAAAAAGGTCCTGAAGGCCGTCTACACCTCCGTCGACGATGATTCTGACGTCTCTAACAACGAGCGTCGGAAGACCATGAACACCATTCTTGGTGTATCATGGGATATCACCTCCCGTCGCGTCATCAAGACTATGCGCCGGGATATGGCCGTTGTAGCTCCTACAGTCAGGCCAGAACCTCACCGAAAGTGGATGGACACAGCCATCACTTTTGATGCTTCGGATTGTCCCCGGAGCATGGTTGGAGCAGGATAGTTACCCTTGATGGTATCTCCTACCATCAACAACATCTAGCTCCACCACGTCATGGTAGACGGAGGTTCGGGGCTTAACCTCATTAGCTTCGAAGCTTTCACTAAGCTTCAGCTCCGACCTTCGGATCTCCACCCCTCTCGACCTTTCTCCAGAGTAGGTCCAGGGGCCATCACCCCACTCGGAGCTATTACTCTCCCTGTTACCTTCGGGACACGGGAGAAGTACCGCACCGAGAAGTTGGTCTTCGATGTCGCTCAGACCAACTTACCCTTCAATGCCATCTTGGGTAGACCCGCCCTGTACAAATTCATGGCGGCTGCTCATTATGGTCATCTGGTGTTGAAGATGCCAACACCAGTAGGCGTTCTCCGGATCTGCGGAGATCGCACTGCCAGAGTAACTGCCCTGGAAGAACTCCATGCACTCACCACGGCACAAGAGGAGGACTCCAGGCAGGAGCAAGCTCCAAAACCCCCGAGCATTCGCCAACGAGGCTCGACTTCTGCACCTCGAGTGCAGCCAAGCGGTGACACCGACATTCCCGTCAAAGTCGTCCAAATTGGTTCCAATGCCGCTCAAACCACCCGTATATCGGGAGGATTGAACGACAAATAGGAACTCGCGCTCATCACTTTCCTCCGGGCTAAGTCGACGTGTTTGCTTGGCAACCGTCACAAATGCCTGGGATCCCCAGGGAATTGATTGAGCACAATCTGAAGATCTACCCCGATGCTCGGCCTGTGCATCAGAAGCCTCGGAAGCAATCCGTAGAGCGACAGAACTTCATCTGACAAGAAGTAAAGAAGTTGCTCGAAGCTGGATTCATCCGAGAAGTCTTCCATCCAAAATGGCTGGCAAACCCAATCGTTGTGCCCAAGGCCAGCGGGAAGCTTCGGATGTGCATCGACTACACCACACTAAATAAGGCATGTCCAAAAGATCCATTCTCACTACCTAGAATAGATCAGATAGTGGATTCCACCTCCGGGTGTGAATTACTATGTTTCCTAGATGCATATTCCGGATATCATCAAATCAGGATGTCTAGGGAAGATGAAGAGCATACTTCATTCATCACAGTAGATGGATTATATTGTTACACAGCCATGCCCTTTGATCTCAAGAATGCAGCTTCAACTTTTGCACAAGCTATGTACAAAACTTTTGAAGAACTCATTAGAGACATAGTGGAAGTGTACGTCGATGACATCGTGGTCAAGGTCAGGAACAAGGAGTCACTCCTTGACACCTTGCAGGCTGTCTTCGACAAGCTGCGGGCCACACGCACAAAGCTAAACCCAGACAAGTGTGTCTTCGGGGTTAGCTCCGGGAAACTTCTTGGTTTCCTGGTAAGTCACCGGGGCATAGAAGCTAATCCAGCGAAGATTAAGGCTATTGAAGACATGCGACCACCAACCCGCATCAAAGATGTCCAAAAGTTGACTGGATGTCTAGCAGCCCTCAGCCGGTTCATCTCAAGACTGGCAGAAAGGGCACTCCCCTTCTTCAAGTTATTGAGAAAGTCCGGACCATTCCAATGGTCCGAAGAAGCAGAGAAGGCATTCCAGGAGCTGAAACAGTTCCTCACCACCCTACCAATTCTAGTAGCTCCGAACCCTGGTGAGCCTTTATTGCTTTATATCTCAGCTACTGACGAAGTCGTCAGTATGGTTTTGGTTGTGGAGAGACCAGAACTACCCCACGCTCAGGAATCCAGACCCCTCCGAGAGGGTCCGGAGGTTCCTGAAAGTGAGTCTGGGTCCCAGCTCCCAGATTCAAATCCACAACAAGTAACTTCAGGAGACCCAGACCCCTCCGGAAGGGTCCAGGTCCCTTCTGAAGAAGCTCCAGGTTCCTCAAATCAGAACCCGGAGGTCCCCGAAGAAAATCCAGACCCTTCCGAGAGGGTCCGGGTCAGTGAAGAGGAAGCTCCGGACCCCTCCGGGAGGGTCCGGACCATTCAACGCCCGGTGTACATCATTAGTGAAGTACTACATGATGCCAAGACTCGATACCTAGAGGTGCATAAGCTGCTCTATGCAGTTCTTATTGCCTCCAGAAAGCTTCGCCATTACTTCCAAGCTCACAAAGTCTCAGTGGTGAGCTCTTACCCACTTCGAGCAATTTTGCATAATCCCAATTCAACTGGGAATATTGCAAAGTGGGCAGCAGAATTGGCTGAATTTGATCTTGAATTTATTTCAAGACAAGCAGTCAAGAGTCAAGCATTGGCAGATTTTTTGGCAGAATGGACTCCCTCTCCATCAAACCCTGGGGGCCCCAGTGAGAAGAAGACGGAGCATCAAGCTCCAACCTTCACGAATCCTCACTGGACCCTCTACTTCGATGGCTCCATGCAGAAGCAGGGGGCCGGAGTTGGAATCCTTCTCCTTGCACCGACTGGGGAGAAGGTGAAATACATGGTACACCTTGATTTCAAGGCAACCAACAACATGTCAGAGTATGAAGCACTCATCTACGGATTAAAGGTGGCACTGTCATATGGTGTCAAGAAATTGCTGGTCAAGGGAGATTCACAGCTTATCATTAAGCAGGTGAAGGGTGAATGCTCCTGCAATAATCTCCAGCTAGCTGCTTGCCTCCTTGAAGTCCAGAGGCTTCAGAAGGACTTTGAAGTCCTAGATCTCCACCATGTTCAGCGTGCCCACAACGCTGAAGCCGACGAACTATCGACGAAAGCGTCAACCAGAGCTCCGACTCCTGATGGAACTTTTGTCCGGAGATTGTCGAAACCCACAGCTCAGCCTGCCGAACTAAGCGAAGGGGGCGAGATCAGCATCCCGAAGCTGACGGTCCCGATGGCCCTCTTACCATGGGAGCCATCAAGGGTCGTAGGTGCTGCCGGAAGCTCCGAGCAACCCAACACGCAAGACTCAAATGCTCAAGTTAGTTCCGATGCATGGATCTCGGAGATGCGGAACTACTTGAAAGACAACATCCTTCCTGGTGATGATGTATCCGCTGACCGGATAGTCAGATTGGCTAAAAGATACACGTTGGTAGAAGGGGATCTCTACCGGTGCGGTGCCAACGGCATCCTAATGCGGTGCATCACAAGGGAAGAAGGCTGCGAGCTCCTCGCAGAAATCCATGGAGGCGAGTGTGGGAACCACGCGTCCTCCCGCACATTGGTTGGTAAAGCCTTTCGGCATGGCTTCTACTGGCCTACAGCACTCCAGGATGCAACTGAGCTGGTGAAGAAATGCGAAGTATGTCAATTTCATGCAAAGCAAATTCACACTCTGGCTCAGCCCTTACAAATGATACCTCCTACATGGCCCTTCGCTGTGTGGGGGATGGACATCTTGGGACCTTTACAAAGAGCCGTCGGAGGTTACAAGTTCCTGTACGTCGCCATTGACAAGTTCACCAAGTGGCCGGAAGCAACTCCAGTTGTGTCAATCAACAAGCAATCTGCTATCAACTTTCTGCATTCCATTGTATGCAGATTTGGAGTCCCAAACAAAATCATCACTGATAATGGGACCCAATTCACAAGCTCCGCATTCCAAGGATATTGCGAAGACCTCGGCATACAAGTTTGTTACGCCGCCGTAGCTCATCCAGCCAGCAATGGCCAAGCCGAGAGAGCAAATGCTGAAATCCTTAAAGGACTTAAAACGCGCACTTATGAGCGCTTGAAAAAACATGGAGCCAACTGGATCGAAGAGCTTCCGCCCACTCTATGGGCCAACAGGACATCTCCAAACCGGTCAACCGGAGAGACACCCTTCTTCCTGGTGTACGGAGCTGAAGCAATCCTTCCTCCGGAAATCACCTTGGGTTCACTCTGGGTCCGGACCTTCGATGAAGCCGCGCAGGACCAGCTCCGACGTGAAGACCTAGACCTCCTTGAGGAGGGAAGGTGCCAAGCAGCTGTTCGGAATGCCCGATGTCGTCAAGCTCTATGGCGTTATCACCAGCGGCATGTACACAACCGACAGCTCGAGGAAGGCGATCTGGTGCTACGGAGAATACAATCCAGAGAAGGGTTAAACAAACTCTCCCCCGGCTGGGAGGGACCCTTCCGAGTGATTAAAGTATCCCGTCCCGGAAGCGTTCGCTTGGCTACCGAGGATGGGAAACCTCTCCCAAATCCTTGGAACATCGAGCACCTCCGTAAGTTCTACACTTAATATCACGGAGGTGAGTCTTAAGTAACTTGAGATGTATGTTATAGAGTAATTGTACAGAGTCGGGTAAGTTCCTCCGGGAGAGCAGCCGGACCTTTCTCGAAAGGTCCGCAAGGCTCATGCAACGCTTGTCACAGTCTCAGGACTAAAAGTGTCGCTAACTACCCTGGGTCAAACGAGAAATGAAACACCCTTAGCCTGGTTCTGTACCCTAAGAGTGTACTTGTTTCCCCTGTACCCCGGACCTATAATGAAAGACATCTTCATGTGAAATAGACTCCACATGCATTTATTTTGTACAGGCTCAACATTTTTATTTTTCTCTTTCTTGTCTATAACAAAGACGTGCAATTCTTAAGAAATTTTAGTTCGACAGGTTTATATACGATTCGAGTTGTATTGTCAATTCTTTTGAATTCAAATATTGTTCATGGCCAACTCGCTTGAAAGCCGCCAAGCCAACCTAGGGCTGGAGTGTGCTATCGACTTAGCCTGGTCAAGCACCCTAAGTACGCCAATCTACCTACACCCCGACAGGCCGAAGTAAGGCGGGTCCGTGTACAGATGGATCTAAAAGAAAAGACAACACATTCAGTTGTATTTAGAATCGCGTTTGACTTAAAATCTTCCTGAGAGTCATAAGCCGCGGCAAAGTTATAGACAAGAAACAAATTTTACTATTTTTCTTCGCTTAAGTGTGCAGGAAAAATAAAATCTACGTTGATGGAGAAAAGCCGGAGCTAACTAAGCTCCGACTCCCCTAAGGGGGCCAGCCGTCGATGCCGAATAAAAGATGGTGACAAGACCTCGCAAATGGAGTCTGCTGCCAACAAACTGAGTGTTGGCAAAGGTCACTGCCGGAACTACTAAGCTCTGACACCCCGGAGGGTTAGCTATCGATGCTCTACGCGTTGATAGAGACTATTGCCAGGGCTACTAAGCTCCAGCGATAGACAATGCCGGAGCTTCTAAGCTCCGATAACCTCAGGGGGCCTTCACTATCAAAGACTTCGAACCTAAATTCTACAAGTTCGGAGCAAAAGAGTCTTCAACAATGCACAATATCCTCTTGGTACATGTTCACAATCAAATTGTGTACATCTACCAGGGGGCCAAGTGAAGATAAAAGTGTTGAAGACAAAAAAGTGAAATTCGCAAAATTTGGGGATTTCATTTATCTGGAGACAAGAGATTACATCTGGAGACAAGGGATTACAAAATTGAGGAAGAAGAAGAGAAAATACAAGTGAGAATTACAGAGATGATCCTAGACCATATGGAAGAATTGGGTGACCTTCTGGGCGACCTCTGATACGCTGGCTCGGGTAGCTTCGCCTTCTCCTTCGACGGGGCCTTCAAGCACCGGGTCCAGAGGAAATTGGGAGTTCCGGCTGGTGTAGCACGTCAGCACATACTCTGCAACGTTCTTTGCCAAGGATTGCCCCTCACCCTCCAGTTGGTCCGCGATGACATCACCCACCTTGGAGAGCTTGCTACCTGCTGCGCTCAACGCCTGCAGCGCTAGATCCGGCTCCGGCTCCGGATCATCCAGGTGCACGGGGCTGAAACCCATCGGTGTGAGGGCATCATTGGCCTTGCCCAGGAACTCCCAAATCTGTAGGGAGTCCGCAGTCCTCAAGCCCTTCATCTCTTCCAGGGATCTCTTGGCTGCCGTCAGTTTGGAATTCTCGCGGGCGAGGCGCTCAACTTCTTTGGCGTTTTGCTGAATCTTTTCAGCAACCCGCCTTTCGAGTTTTCCGAGCTCCTCCTCCCAGAGGTGGATCTTGTTCCGGTGGTCAACCAGGTCCTTCTACCTACCCTTCACTTTCTTCTCCCGGGCAGCAAGGGCACACTCTTGTTCATAGAGTTCCTGCCCTCGCACCCAGGTCTTCTCCTCTTTCTCTTGGCAGCGCTCTTCCAATTTCTTGGCGCGCTCCTTTAGGCCCTTGTCAGCCAGAGCTACTTTCTCGGCGAGCTCCTCTTCCCTCCTCAGGACGTCATCCTGCAGCTCTAGGAGTTTCTGCTCTTCATCCTCGAGCCGTCTCTCCCTCTCTTCAAGTGCCTCTCGGTGCTTGATAAGTGCGGTGTTAATGGCCTCAAGCTGTTCGTGGCGTGCATCGGCCGCGTTATTGGCAGCTTTGGCCTGATCGTAGATCTCCAGGGATTGAGCGTCAAGGGCATGAGTCATACTCTCCCTGTCATCCAGTAACTTGCCCCAGTACTCCAGGCGGATCTTCTCCCGTTTGATCCACGCCTTGTCATCCGCTAGCCTCGACTGCGCCAGCTTGGTCTCGTAGTAGAGCCGATTACGCCACCTCCTAAGAGTTTGGCGCTCCTCTCCAAGAGCCTTGCTGTCGTGGAAGAAGGCCAGTTGGACTTGACGCAGACTGGAACATGCATTGTCAATGGACAGCGACAATGGGATTGGTTCCGGACCTGCTAGGTTCTCCTCCGTTGGTTCCAGCGGGTCTTTAGATACAAAAATTGGGTCCCACTCCACAAGAGTGGACCCCTGAGTTTCCAAGGCACTAGGGCCGTCCTCCGGGATGGCCTCAGTCGCCATCGAAGAAGGCCCCGCCGCCAAATCTTCGTTCACCCCCTCAGGCTGGGGGCCAGCGACTTCGCTGGGGCACTCCGGCTCAGCCGCAGGTACCTCCGACGTCGTCGCTTCCGGAGCAGGAGCTGCTACAGGCTCCGGTCTAGACACCTCTTCTGACGGAGGCTCAAGCTCCGTCACCTCTTCAACCACCGGCTCAGGAGCCGGGAGATCTTCAACGTTGCTCGGTCCTGTGGCCGGAGCTCCAACAATGACCGGCTCAACGGCCGGTGCTTCAGAAGTAGCCGGCCCAACTGCCGGAACTACCTCAGTTTCTGGCTCGCATGCCGGGGCTTCAGTCACCTCCGGCTCAACCGCCGGGGCTTCAACAATTTCCAGCTCAGAGGCCGGGATTACTTCTTCCTCCGGCTCAACAGCCGGAGCTTCCATCATCGCAGCACCAGAACCCGGGGCTTCAACATCCGGGACATGTGCCTCTGGCATGTCTTCACTCCCGTGGTCCGGCGCTACCACGGGAACTTCTGCAGACGAGTCGAGGTCCATGACCACGACAGCCAGCGCCGGAGCTGTCGCACCCTCAGCCACCACTTGGAGCGGCGCCAGGACAGGAGCAAAAGCTCCCACCCTCACGGCCTCAGACACTGTGGCCGAGGGTGGAGCCTCACTCCCCTTCTTGGGGACGCTGCAGACGATGGACGAAGAAAATTAACAAACAGTTGCTACAATTAAAGTAATTATACAAGGTAGAGATTAAAAATTACCTTGGGAGGCTTCCGCACCAACTTGCGTGGAACCTTTTTCCCGGGCGTTCTGGGCTGGCCATAGTCGGCGTAGAAGCTCTAAAAGGCCCCCCGGAACTTGTCGTGGCTGCGGGCGTTTCCCGGGTCGAGGCTCTCCTCGATCGGGAAGAACCCCCGGACCTGGAAGCCTCCACCGACCCAGGTGCTGGAGTCGCGCGCCCGGAGCTAACACCCCGGGAGGATCCCACCGCGGGAACAGACGCGCTCCGGGAGGACCCCACTGCAGGAACGGTCTCGTTCTGGGAAGACCCCATTACGGGGACAACCGCCGCGGTTGCAGAAGACCTTCCCCTCCGGGGAGAAGGAGCCGAGGCGGAAGTAGCGGGCTTGACGAATCTTCCGTCGGCATGCTGCAGCTTCCTCTTCCGGCTCTCGGGTTCGTCCGCCAGCTCCTTGCCTTTGCCGACGACCTCGACCCTCGGCTTTGGGGCAGGAACAGAGCCATCTTCGGGCATTCCGGGGATCGCCACCCGGGTGGTTGATCTTCTCTCGACGACACCGAGGTCGTCAAGTACGGGCATCTTTCGCCGGAGCTCCCTGCTGAACTCCACTTCCACGTTCAGATGGAGGAAGGCCGACGGGGGAGTCAAGTCATCACCGTCGACGTCGATGCCGTGCTGAAATTTCTTGAGGTGGAACTCCAAGGTTTCCCCCCCCCATGTTGGACTTCAACCCGGTCTCAACCCGGTTTTCGTCCATCACGCTGTTGAGAGCCCAAGCAAGCTTCTCCCTCCTCTTCAGCGGCACCCACCTGTTGACTAGGAAATTGCAAAATACCGCCTGAGGAGTCAATCCTCCTTCCATGCATTGGCGGATCCTGGTCAAAGCAGGATGGAAAGCTTCCGCCAGCACCGGAGCTTCACTCCAGATCGTCGTGTCGATGTCGGGCAGACTATCGGGCAGCTCCAGCCTCTCGTGCTCCTCCACCCTGACGACTATGCAGTCTTTCTTCCAGTCATCCCACTTCCCAGAAGGAAATGACCGGAGGTACTTGAATGGGCACTTCTTGCGCTTCACGAAGTAGTAGAAGCCAAGGTACTCATTGCTTCGGCCGGTGGTGTGGACGGTGAAGAAGGTCCGGAAGAGTTCGATGCAGGGTGGGATGCCCACCCACATCTCACAGAAGTGGACGAAGATAGACACGAGGAGAATGTAGTGAGGGCCAAGGTGATATAACTGCAGACCATAGAAGTCTAGCAGCATCAAGAAAAAAGAAGAAAAGGGCGGGATCAATCCCACCATGGCGTACGAGGAAAAGTACACCATTTCGCCGGCGTGCTCCTTCTCGAAGGGGAGCTCTCCGCCGGCATGGACTGAGCGGTTGAAGAAGTTCGAGGACCACCCCATGAGGGCCTGGACCTTCTTCAAATCGCCGTCAGTCTTCAAGCGACTCTCGCGGAGACCCAACTCCATCGCGGCACGGCTAGGCAAGAGAAGAAGAGCGAAGCACGAGTTGGGAGTTTGAGCGCAAGATCAGATGAGAGGCGTAAAGAACTCCCGACGGTGCGCACTTTCCTTCTTAAGTAAGCCCTCGCAACGCTTGGATGGAAACCGCAAGGAAGTCGAAGATACCATTCAAAAATTCCACCCAGCCGATGACAAGAGGGCCCGGGACCACCCCGACGATCAAGTCGAGGCTCTTACCCAGGCGAAAAGTTGTCATCACGAGACAGGAAACCCAAAAGCGGCGGCCTGACAAGGCGCGCGGAACCGATACGGTTTTCGTATCGGGAATCGGCGACCTTCAATTGCGTGAGATCCGCACGCCAAAGATATCATCTGCCGCATGCGGGATACGCCACGCGGCGAGGATTTAATTCCATGTCCTTGCCAACGGCACCCTCAAAGACCCTTGAAGACTTAGTTCAAAGGTCGTGAGGATGGACCCACTTCCGGCGGAAAGACTTCCCCGGAGGTAGGTCCAGGGGGCCACTGTCGGTATCCTAGAAACCGTACACCCCTTGAGGCTGAAGAGATCCCAAAGGAAAATCATCTACTTGGTTTGAAGACCCTCGAAGGCCCACATGTCAGACATAACCGGACCCGCTTCTCCAACATGGTTAATCCCTGGGTCGCCACGTGTACTACCAAACCGGAGCTCCCGCCCACAAGGGGGAAGCCCCAGGCCATGTACCGAAATGGCACCTCCGGACTTAACCCCAGACCGAGAGAAGCTCCGGACCTGACACGTGTCAGGTAGCCCCAGAGCTACTTGTTTCCACAGTATGCTCCGGAGCTGCCACGTGTCCAACTGCCGGATCTTCAACCTCTAACCTCTGGAAGACCTCGCAACGGCTCCGGATCTTCAAAGGAGAATCAAGGACTTCAAGACCCGATTAAGTGTCATTAATACCATATTAATGACACTTAAACGGACGATCTTAATACAAGTAACGGTGCTATCAAAGCCCGTTACATGGTCATTAAGAGCAATTAAACATTTATCAATACTAGTAACCGCCGGGGCCACATGTTGGGCCAGGCTAACCTGTAACGGCCTGCCCTTGTACTATAAAAGGACAGGCCGACGATACACAAAGGGACGGAACGGACACACACGCGCCTCATACGCTCATCACAAGCTCATACTGCTAATACAACACCAACACACCTGTGGAGTAGGGTATTACGCTCAGGCGGCCCGAACCACGTAAATTCTTGTGTCTCCTGTGTCAATTCTTATTCACCTTCTTGAATCTTCGCGCGCCCACACCGAACATCAAACTCCCCTATCACTTTAGTAGTGTAGGGAGATCTGCCGGTTCCAAACCACCGACAAATACCCTTTGGCCACAAGTCACGCCTTGTTTCTTGTCACCACCCTGTGTTCATCTTGTTTGTTGTGGAAGACCCATTTAGTGCCGACGACGTTGAACTTGGGCCTTTCAACAATTTCCCACACTTCCTTCTGTTTCAAGTTGTTCAATTCTTCATGCATTGCCACCACCCAATCCGGATCTTTCGATGCATCTTCAATCCTGTGAGGTTCCAAAGAGGATAGAAATGAGTAATGTTAACAAAAATTAGCAATTTGAGATCTAGTTGTTACTCCCTTTTGGATGTCACCGATTATGTTGTCGACGGGGTGATCTCTTTGGATGCATTGGTGTACTCTTGGATGTCACACTTTTGGTCTTGAATCTTCATGGTCATCTTCTTCTCCCCTTAGATGTGGTTGCCCTCATTGATTTGTTCGTCACCTTGATCTTCATGAGGTTGATCCTGTGTAGAAGCTCCCCCTTGATCATTTACCTCCACTTTTGGTTCATCTCCTTCATTTGGATTTGGAGGTGGCGCTTGTGTTCGAACATCGTCCAACGCCATTCTTCTCAACACTTGACATGGAGCTTCTTCTCTATCTAGCACACATTGATCAACTTGCTCTGCTTGAGAGCTGTTAGTTTCATCGAACACTACGTCACGTACTACTTCAACAAGATCAGAGACTTTGTTGAAGACATGATAGGCGTAGGAGTTTGAATCATAGCCAAGCAAGAAACCTTCATCAGACTTCGAAGAAAACTTTGAAGTCCTAGGCTTCTTGTTCAAAATATAACATTTAGAACCAAAAACTCGAAAATAGGAAATATTTGGCTTGTTACTGGTGAGTAGTTCATATGATGTTTTCTTGAGTTGGCGATGAAGATAGAGTCGGTTTATGGTGTGACAAGCGGTGTTAACCGCTTCAGCCCTAAACCAATCTGAAGTCTTGTACCCATCGAGCATTATCCTCGCCATCTCAATGAGGGTTCAGTTCTTCCTTTCAGCTACTCCGTTTCGTTGACAGGAATATGGTGCTGAAAATTCATGCTTTATTCCTTCTTCGTCTAGGTATTCAAAAACTTGGGTGTTCTTGATCTCCGTGCCATTGTCACTTCGTATGTTCTTCATCTTCAATGAAAATTCATTTTGAGCACGCTTGAGAAACTTCTTGAGGGTTCCTTGAGTTTCTGTCTTATCATGCAAAAAGAAAACCCATGTGAAGCACGAAAATTCATCAACAATTACTACATCGTATTTGTTACCGCTGATTCTTATGTAAGAAATTAGACCAAATAGATCCATGTGAAGTAGCTCGAGCGGTCTTGTCATTGTCATGACGTTCTTCGCGGGATAGGGTGCTCCTACTTGCTTCCCAGTTTGGCACCCGCTACAAGGCCTATCTTTCTCAAAAACAACATCCTTCAAACCTCGGATGTGATCGCCCTTTAGGAGTTTTTGAAGATTCCTCACACCAACATGTGCTAGCCGTCTATGCCACAGCCAACCCATTTTGGTCTTTGCAATCAAGCATGTGTCAATTTTGGCTTTATCTTTGTTGAAGTCAACAAGATAATGTTTTCCCTTTAATGTACCCTTGAATGCAACTGAGTCATCACCCCTTCTAGAGACGGTCACACCCTCATTAGTGAACAAGCAATTATAATCCTTGTCACATAATTGAGATATGGACAGAAGGTTATAATCTAAGGATTCGACATGTAAAACATGAGAAAGATGGTGTTGAGGTGAAATCGCAACTTTACCAGTACCGAGCACCCTTCCTTGACTGTTGCCTCCAAAATAGATGCCTTCGCTTGGATCTTCATTTACTTCATATTCAACTAACATCCTTATTTCTCGTGTCATGTGGTTGGTGCATCCACTGTCGAGCACCCATTCTGCTCCACCGAAGGAGTAGGCCTTTCTTTTTCCTTCCTTCACTATTAGACATGTGTTGTCGTGGTCCTTCCATGCGCCCATGGTTGGGAAGAGGGTGTATTTCTTGGTTGTCTTCTTGATGGCTATGCTAGCCATCTCCTCTTCCTCTTCGGATGAGGACTCATCATTGGAGTCCCACTCCTTTCCTAGGTGTGCTTGTCCAATTTGCTTTTTCTTCTTGAACATCAGCTTGGGTTGAGGCTTTGTATTCTTGGTCTTCTTCTTGTTTTCTTCATAAGGACAATCAACTATAAAGTGGTCGTATTCACCACAGTTATAGCAAGTGCGCCTCAACTTTGGTCTTGATTTGTCTTTGTGTCTTCCTTCATTTGATCTACCAACTTGTCTTCTTTTCATCATCTTCTTTAATTTCTTCATAAATAGGATCATATCTTCTTCATCTATGTCGTTGCTTTCGTCGTCGTTGTCCTCTTGTTGAGCTTCTCGAGCTTCTTTTGACATAAGCTTGCAAGTGGACTTCAAAGCGACTCCTTTCTTCTTTTCCGATGTGAGGTTGGCAATATCTTTGACATGTTTTTCTTGCTTCTCCATCATCTCGAAATTGATGATCTTTCCAAGCAATTCATCTGGGGTCATTTTCTGATACCCGGGGCTTTCTCTAATCATCGAACATAGAGTCACGTTGCGAGGCATGAAGGCTTTGAGAATTAGCTTCACCACCTCGTGATATCTCCACTTTTTGCTTCCATAGGCTCAAACTTTATTGATGATAGTCTTCAACCGATTGTACATGTCTTGCAGTGACTCATCTTCTTCTATGGCCAATCTTCCCAATTCGCCTTCGATCATTTCAATCTTGGCCTCTTGCACATGATGATCGCCTTCATGTGCAGTTTCTAATGTGTCCCATATCTCTTTTGCAATTTTGAGTCCATCAACCTTGGTGAACTCATCTCGATCAATGATGAAGTTATGACAGTTGCACTTGAGCGTTCTGATGAATAGCTTGCTCTTGACTTGGTGTGAGCTCTTCATCGTCATCTGGGATATCTATCCTTGTACACACTATATGCCACAAGCTGGGGTTAAGTGATATTAAATGCATCTTCATATTTTGCCTCCACGTTGAATAATCATTGCCATCAAAGTTTGGGGCTTTCCCTAGAGTAATAGACAAGTAATGATTATTGTTTGAATTTAATCGATCATAGTTAAAAGGATATCGGGAGTAGTCAGTGTGACTACTCCTCTTCTTCTTCTTCTCATCCACAACCTTTATTTTCCATTTAGAGAGTGTCTTCTTCCTTAGGAGTGCCTTGAGTTCAAGCGTCTCCTCATCATCATCCTCGAAGTCTTGGATGGCGTCGAGGAGCTTCTCCAACTTCTGAGTCTTTTCATCTTCAACCTTCTCTTGGTTGAGGTTCTTGTGCGCATCCTTGATGTTCGACATCTTCTCTTCGAGCGATTAGTATCTTTTTGAAGAGCCTTGTTCTGATACCAATTGAATGTAGCCTAGAGGAGGGTGAATAGGCGTTTTGAACTTTTGTCGGAACCTGAAACACTTAGCATCCTGATCAAACACAGAGAAATCGGACTAGTCTGGTAGTGTGCGGACTAGATCGATCAAGTTTGATCGATGATTTCGATCCAAGTACTCTATGCAGCAGAAATTGAGTTATAAATAGAGTGTGTTGCTTCAATGAAACTAGATATGACACAAATTAACTTTGGTTTCAAAGTTCTAACGTAAGTTGAACAAGATCGAGCAAACCTTATATTGCAATGAATAGTAAGAACAAGAGCAAAGGACACAACAATTTTATCTCGTGGTTCGATTGCACAGAGGAAATCTACGTCCACGTTGAGGAGCCCACGGAGGACCGGGTCTTCACCAACCCTACCCTTGTCGAATCGTCACGGAGGCCGATTCTCTTCCACTAATTACAAAGGGGGTAAATAAAATTGTTCAAGGGGCCTTCTCACAAGTTGAGGGCTCCCCAAGATTTACAATTCCAAACACCACCAAACACACTCGAAAAGTATGCAATGAAACAGCGAGAGTGTGTGAGAGAGTCAAACCCAAGAGCTCAAGATGTAAAGAGCGCGTCTCTCCTTTGATCTATGGTTAATCCTCAAGGATTTGATCTTTCTTGCGTTGGATTGTGTGGAGAGACATGTTTTCTGGGCTCTTAGAAGGTGTGACGGCGCAGGGGGTCGAGAGAGTTTGATTAGGGGCCGTAAACCTCTATTTATACTAGGGTTTCCAAGGGTTACCGTTAGGGTTTACAAAGTCTGGACTAGTCCGGTGTGCGGCATGTGAGAAATCCTAAGTGTCTTGAATTATCGGACTTGCCGACAATTGGCGGACTAGTCCGATTTTGTCTCTGGAGATGTTCGGACTTGTCTGGCGCATATCGGACTAGTCCGGCATGGTGAATCCCTTAGTGAATTGAGGACAAGTACGCACATGGAGGACTTGTCCGATTTTAGTCAAAGAGGTTATCGGACTAATCCTGATAATATCAGACTAGTCTGTTGTCGTGAAATTTTGAGGGGCTAATGATAAGTCCGAAAATGGTGAGTGAGGATTTCGGACTAGTCTGTGGAATATCGGACTTGTCCGATATTGATCAGAGGCATTATCGGGCTAGTCCAGACATTATCGGACTAGTCCGTTGCGGACAGACCAGTGTAAACTTGTGCAGTGAGAGTGTTTTCTTTTGCTTGAGCTCTTGGGGTGTGTTTCTCCAACACACTCCATACACAAAGAGTATTCTATTCATCTCTTGAGCTCTTTTCAACTTGATTCCTCACTCTCCTTTCTTTTTGAGCTTTCTTCATAATTTCATTAAAACTTGAGCTCATCTCAACAATTTGGTTAGGATCTCATTTGTTTGTCATAAATCAACCAAAACCCACAAGGGATGCCCAGATGCACTTTCATATCGGTTGACCCCGGAAAAGTGAGGGATGTGTTGAAATGGGAACCCCCACAAAATGTAAAGGAGATCCTGAGTTTTCTTGGAATGGTTGAATATTACCATAGGTTCATCAAGGACTTTTTCAAGATAGCCAAACCAATGACGGAGTTGCTAATTAAGGGGAAACCTTTTCAATGGACCCAAGCTTGCCAAAACATTTTTGAGGAGCTAAAGGGGGGGGTTAACTACAGCCCCAGTTTTTGTTTTGCCGGATGTAAGCAAGAGTTTTGATATATATTGTGATGCATCAAGACAAGGACTTAGATGTGTGCTCATACAAGAAGGTCAAGTGGTTGCATATGCATCGAGGCAATGGAAGAAACATGAGCAGAATTACCGGACGCATGATTTGGAACTTGCAGCGGTGGTACATGCATTGAAAATTCGGAGGCACTACATTCTTGGTCATAGTTGTGAAATTTACACGGATCATAAGAGTCTAAAGTACATATTCACACAAATGGACCTGAATTTGAGGCAACGAAGATGGTTGGAGCCCATCAAAGATTATGATGTGGGAATCAACTATCACCCGGGAAAAGCCAATGTAGTGGTCAATGCTTTAAGTCGGAAAGGAGTAAGTCATGAACTTGCAGTTCGAGAAATGCCATCCGAGTTATGTAAGGAGTTCGAACGGTTGAACCTCAGATTTGTGAATGAGATGGGGGTGATGGAGTTAAATCTGACTTTGGAGCAAGAAATTCGAGAAGGTCAGACCAAGAACGAGAAATCCCGAGAAATCAAGGAAAGGACCCAAGAAGGGAGAGAATTCAGATATAATGAGGACGAACATGGAACTCTGTGGCTTGGTAAGAGGATTGTCGTGCCTAATGTGAAGCATATTCAGGAGACAATATTAAAGGAGGCACATGACTCGCCATATTCAATTCACCTGGGACGTACGGAGATGTACAAATACTTGAAGACATGTTATTGGTGGGCTAGCATGAAAAAGGAGATAGCCGAATACGTAGCCCAATGTGATGTGTGCCAACGAGTCAAGGCGGAACACCAAAGGCCAGCCGGATTATTGCAGCCATTGAAGATCCTGGAACGGAAGTGGGAAGAGATCGGTATGGACTTTATAGTTGGATTGCCGTGTACTCAGTCCGGTTATGACTCAATATGGGAAATTGTGGATCGGTTGACCAAGTCAGCTCACTTTATTCCCGTCAAGAGCACCTTCAATGGAGAGAAATTGGTTGAACTGTATATGGGAAGGATAGTATGTTTGCATGGAGTTCCAAAGAAGATAGTATCGGATAGAGATTCTCAATTTACCTCCAGGTTTTGGCAAAAATTGCATGAAGCATTGGGAACAAGGTTGAATTTCAGCTCAGCATATCACCCTCAAACGGATTGACAAACTGAGAGGACCAATCAGGTTTTGGAGGACATATTAAGAGCTTGTGCTTTAAAGCATGGGAAAAGTTGGGACAAGAGCTTGCCATATTCAGAATTTCCATACAACAATAGTTACCAAGCAAGCATGAAGATGTCACCTTATGAAACATTATATGGAAGTGTAGGACATCTTTGTTCTGGAACGAGACAGGAGAAACTCAAGTATTTTGTTCCTATGTGTTGCTAGAAGCTGAAAAACAAGTTCATGTAATTCGTGAAAATTTGAGGGCTGCTCAATCAAGGGAAAAGGGCTATGCGGACAATAGGAGAAGGAAACTAGCCTCTGAAGTGGGAGACTTCATATACCTCAAGGTGTCACCAATGAGAGGTCATAAGAGGCTTAACATAAGAGGCAAGCTAGCACCTAGATATATTGGGCCATTCAATATTTCGGACAAAAGAGGAGAGGTAGCGTATAAGTTGGAGATGCCAGCTTATTGTAACACCATCATTTCATCAATCATGCATTGCATACATTCTAATACACGTCTAACATTAATCCACATAAAAAGGAACAAGTTTAAAATGAATTAGAAAGAAAACCACACTTAAGAATTCTGGGAAGTGTGGACTAGTCCAATTTTGGTGCGGACTAGTCCGATTTCTCTCTGACTTCAAACGGACTTGTCTGTTTTGCTGCGAACTAGTCTGTTTTTCCCTCTAGACACCTTCGGACTTGTCCAGTCCTATGCGGACTAGTTCGGTGTTCCAAGTCCTTGAAAAATTCGCTAAGTCCTTGGACTTGTTCGGACTAGTCTAGTGTTCCAACGGACATGTCCGTTTTCCCCTCTGACTAAAGTCGGACTTGTCCGATTTTTAGCCCGACTTGTCTGTTTTTCCCATCTAGATAAGTTTGGACTTGTCCGATGTCCAGTCCGGACTTGTCCGATTTCACTCTGTCTATTTTCGGACTAGTGCGGCCCTTTTTGAACTTGTCCGATAAATCGTGACTCTGAGTTGATCTTTTGTTTCATGACTTGTTTTTTGGGTTTTTGTAGGATCGAAGAGCACGTGAAAAGCTACCAGAGGGGGGTGAACGGTAGATTTAAAAATCTTACGCAGCGGAAACAATTAAACCCCAACCCCTTCGGCAGAAAAACGATCTGTTAAAGAAATCGTGTGTGATACTAATCTAAACATGTTTCACCGTGACAAAAGTGATAGATATCAGAGAGAATCAAGTCACGAAGACAACATAACAAGAATCACTCAAATTCGTCGAGAAAAACTCAAGTTATGATCGAAAGATCAAACAAAGATCAATCTGCCCTACTCGAGAAAAAACAGTTCTAGAACGCTGCAAGGAAACTCGTGTAGATCATAGACTACAAATCCAATGACCGTGAAATTTTGACTGATGATAGATAATCAAGTTGTTAATACAACCCAAAAAGAATCACGTCAATTTGATCTGTAAAACTTGTGTTATGATAAAACCACCGACAAAAGGTAGTGCTGTCCAGAAACTTGACGAGTAAAACTTGTCTGGAACAAGTCGGACGAACAAGGCACAAAAGTTCCTTCAAACTACGAAATTTATTCAATAGAACACAAGAGGAACAGCCCCAAAGTCGTGCACCACTAGCTCTGGGCTCCCTTGCTTATATAACTAGCTCGAAAGCCAACTCAAATCAGATCAGGAACCTAATCCTACTCTGTTCACAAATCGTAACTTTTCATAACTGCTTAGGATTCTTCTATACGCAGATAAAAGCAATCTTAAGACTTCCAAACACCTTAGAAACGTATCCAACATTCCTAAACAACTCAAATTCGTGACCCACACGAAATCCTATCATAACCAACTCAAATCTTTCCATATTTGAGTCAAACCCGACTCAGCCGCAGCCTGAGTCTATAACCTAGTCGGTTGGACATTTCCGACCAACTCTTTATGTCCACATCTCTTCATCACATCTCGGAACCATGTAGCCACGTCCATGCACTCCTTGGACACGTGCAAACATCTTCCAATGACGTCCACGATACCTTCACATGCATTGTTCTTGATTCAATCATGTTGTGCAACCTCCTGATCAGCTCAACCACAATTCCTCCTGAATTTGGTTGTTGGAACCTCATCTCCTCCCTGAGACTAGTCCAATGGATCCCATCACCAGACATGTCTTGAACTCAAGCAACACCTGCACATGAATAAAAAACCAATCCATACGAGCCCAAGTCCTCGACTTGACTCAAGTTAGTTCCGAACACAACACCTTACGTTAGAACCTCACATGAGCATGTTGCAAAACCACAGTAACACGATATCATCCATGTCAACCAAAAACGCACCAAAGACTTAGCAAATTAATACTAAGCAATCTTTCCAGAGATATAAAGCAAGTACGAAACATTGCAAATGAAAAATAGAAGCATTGCGGTCAAGTTCCGGACCTTACCAGAGCAACCCGGACCATGAGCCAGAGCTAACAAAAGCTGGTAGAATCTAGCGCTGGAACTTAACAAAACTTGTATGAACTAGTAAACCCAAAAGCCGGAGCTAGAAAAATCAACTCGGAGCTATCAAAGACATGTCGGAGCTAAAGACAAAACTCACCGGAGCTAACCAAAACTAGTCGGACCTTAATAAAAAGGTGTTTTGGTGATATTCAAAACATTTATCGTCAAGGCAAGTGTATTCACTACAAGACAATGTATTCAACACACATAGGTCTTACAATCTCCCCCTTGATGAATGCATTGGCAACACCATTTAAAATCCGAATATTGGCTATTCACATAAAAGTTTTGAATGCAATTTCTCCCCCTTTGTAAATCAAAAGTAAAATGAGAAGAAAATCCAAAAATTATCCCATATTATCTCTCCTTATGCACATATTCTCTTTTCCTTCATGCTTATCTCTCCCCCTTTGACAATGTATTCAGCAAGTCATGAGCATATAAACAAATTATCTCTCCCCCTTTAGTTGTTATGAGCATATTATAACATATACATATAAACAAAGCTCATCCAAATCATACTATCAAGTACCTTACATTATCACATCAATCAAATACATAAAGTAGTGTAAGCCATGCTAGAGATCAAATGTAATTTTCAATTTAAGCAAGTCATGATCTTACAAACTTAACTATTTCAAAACCTGAAAGCATGACACTAGTTGCTGCATTTTATTATTTTCCAAAGCATAAATTTAGATCATATGATATTTGCAAGAGATTATATGGGCATCTTCCTTATTCTAACCAAGCAAGCCAAGCCTATGTCATTTGACAATCAGAAGCTTAAGGACATGGTTTTAGTCATACACAACTTCTTCCAGGTTCATATCTAAGTGCAATGATAAGCCATCTCAAAAGAAGAAATGCGATGCATGCATATTCTCTTGATCTTTTCTCAATTTATATTTGTTCATAAAAACTCAACATGTGAGTTGATTACTTGATTAATTCTTAATGATTAAAAGCACTTGTGAACATGTAACAAGTTCAAAACAGCAAGAAAGTTCGACCATGACCAGTTTTAGTGTAAGTAATTATTCCAATTACTAGACATGGCAAAAACTACAAAATGTATAACACGAGTAATGTAGTAAGAACTTTCAGCATGTAAAAGGAATCACAAAGTCATATATGTATGAAATACTATGCTCATATTATTTTAATTTCAGATTCACACATAGACTTCCCAAGTTTCAAAACTCCCCGTCAATTTAAGCCATGAGGATGCATAACCCCTATTTCACTACGAATGTAACAAAAACGAGTGAAATCCAAAGGTTTTGTAAAAATGTCAGCCAATTGTTGTTCGGTATCTATATGGTGAAGCACAATGTTTCCTTTTTCAACATTATCTCAGAGAAAGTGATACCTAATGTCAATGTGCTTAGTTCTAGAATGTTGCACAGGGTTTTTAGCAATGCAAATGGCACTAGTGTTATCATAGAACAGTGGAACACTATCTAGATCAACCCCATAGTCCTTAAGTGTTTGAACAATCCAAAGAATTGGTGAGCAAGCACTAGCAACAACTACATATTTAGATTCGGCTGTGGATTGTGCAACTAAATTTTGTTTTCTAGAGGACCAAGCAACAAGAGAATACCAAGAAAATGACAAGAACCGGAAGTACTTTTCCTATCAATCCTACAACCCCCAAAATCAGCATCCGAAAAAGCTTTCAAAGTAACGGTTGAGGAAGAAGGAAGAAAAATTCCAAATTCTTGAGTTCCATGTAAGTACCTGAGAATCCTTTTGACGGTTTGACGATGTGAAGCACGTGGGGAGGCTTGAAACCGCACACAAAGACATACGCTGAATTGTATGTCTGGTCATGATGCCGTGAGGTACAAAAGTGATTCGATCATGCTTCTATATTCTTTTTGATCTACGGGTTCACCATCTTCATCATGTCCAAGTGTTGTTTCTGTTCCCATTGGTGTCCGAATAGGATTGCTTTTGTCCATGTTGAAGCGCCTTAGGAGATCTTTTGTATACTTCGTTTGATGCACAAAGGTACCCTCCTTTGTTTGCTTGATTTACAGCCCCAAAAAGTAAGTGAGTTCACCCATCATACTCATTTCAAATTCGGAACTCATCATTGCTGAAAACTTGGACATAAGATCATGAGAAGCACAACCGAAGATAATATCATCCACATATACTTGAACGAATAATGAGTCATTGCCATGCTTAAGCACAAAAAGAGTTTTATCAACCTTGCCCATGGTAAACCCTTTTTCAAGTAAGAATGTTTTTAACCTATTATACCATGATCTAGGAGCTTGTTTGAGACCGTACAAGGCTTTGGACAGTTTGTAAACATGATTAGGAAAATCTGGATTTTCAAAACCCGGTGGTTGTTTCACATAAACCTCCTCATCTATGTAGCCACTAAGAAAATCACTTTTAACATCCATTTGATATAGCTTAAAACCAATAGATGCAGCAAAAGCTGACAAAATTCTTATGGCTTCTAATCTAGCAACAGGAGCAAAAGTTTCATCAAAATCTAGACCTTCAACTTGAGTGAAACCTTGAGCAACCAGCCTAGCCTTATTCCTAACCACAACCCCATCCTCACTTTGTTTATTTTTAAATACCCATTTAGTTCCAATTAAAGTGTGACCTTGAGGTGGAGGTACAAGTTTCCAAACATTATTTCTTTCCAAATTTTCTAACTCTTCTTGCGTAGCTATAATCCAAGATTCATTAGTGAGTGCGTGTGATATATCTTTGGGTTCAAAAGAAGCAACAAAAGCAGAATGAGCATAAGAGTTTGGATCACAAAACCTGGACCGTGTGACTCGTTCGTGCAAGCTTCCAATCATCTATTGTGGGGGATGATCTTTGTAAAACCGTAGAGGAACAGATGTCTCACAAGCTTCTTCTTCTTCATGTTCATCACAAATCGATGAGCTTGTGACTTGAGGATGATTTGAATAAGCATTGATGGTTGTCGGTGCTGGTTGAGAATTAACATCCGGAGCTGAACCAAAGTCTTTAGCTGCTGAATTTTCGGGCAACACCTCCAATTCTTCCTCATCTTCAACGAAAATGCTCCCCCCTACGGATATGGATCTAGACCTGCAATGTTTGAGCTAGTACCTGGGCTAGCTTCATCAAAATACACTTCACAAGTCCCCATAATTTTGTTAGCACACGGTAGCCTCTAGTATGAGATGGATAACCAAGAAACATGCCATAAATGGATCTAGGTTCAAATTTATCAAGATTACCATGTTTCTTAACAAAGCATTTGCATCAAAGACCCAAAAGTGTGTAACACTAGGCCTATGTCCAAACCGGAGCTCATATGGTGTTTTACCTAGCTTAGCACGCAAGAAAACACGATTTGAGACATAACAAGCGGTTGCTAACGCATCAACCCTAAATTTCCTAGGAGTTTGATATTCATCAAGCATAGTCCTAGCCATCTCAACTACGGTTCTGTTCTTTCTTTCTACAACACCATTTTGTTGAGGTACATATGGTGAAGAAAATTGATGATCTATTCTATTTTCAGCACAAAAGTGATCAAAAGATTGATTTTTAAATTCAGTTCCATTATCACTTCTAATTGCTTTTAAAGATCCTGGGTGATCAAATGATAATCTAAGAAATAAAGTTCTAAAGTGACTAAAAGCTTCATTCTTAGACGCCATAAAGTAAACCCAAGAGTATCTAGAATAATCATCAACAATCACAAGAACATACCATTTACCTCCGAAGGATTGAACACGAGAAGGTCCTACGGTGTCAAGGTGCAAAGTTGACAAGGTTCAGTTGTCATGATCATTGTGAGAGGAGTATATGAACCTGCAACCATCTTAGCATGTCTACAAGAAGAGCACACAATTTCTTTGTCCCCTTTAAGCTTAGGAAGCCCACGTATGCGATCAAGAGAACTAACACGCGTTAGGTGATCAAAACCTACATGACCAAGTCTACGATGCCTAAGAAATAAGTCCTTTGAATCATTAGCAACTAGACACCTATGCTTAGAGGAAGAAATATCAAAATCAGCTTTAAAAACTCTTCCAAACCGAGACATGTTAAAAATAAGCTCACTATTTGACCTTACAACTTTGCAGCAGTTTTTATTGAAAATAATTTCCAGATTTTCATCTAGCAATTGTGAAACAGAAAGCAAGTTGTATTTCGAATTTTTGACAAGTGCCACATCCTTCAAAGTGTAGTGATCATTTACTCTAACCGAACCCTTAGCAATTATAGGAGTTGAAGAATTATCGGCAAAAGTAACATTCTCTACACGTGACACAAAAGAGAGGGAGGAGAACAGTTCTTTGTTACTGGTCATGTGGCGTGAGCAACCTGAATCCACAATCCAAATGTTCTCCTTCCTCAAACGTGTAACCTACATAGAAGCACAATACATCGATGACTCAATACTGGGGTTAGTCAAAAGGCATTGAGGAATCCAGTACTGAGTCACGCGACGTGCAGCAGGAAAAACACGCGAAGAGACAAAATAGCAGGTTTATGAGTCAAATTTTGAGATTTTTTATTCTTAACTACTGACCTATAAGGTGTTACTTGTGTAGCACAAAAATCAGTAGCTCCGAAGGCAAAAACAAAAGGTCCGGAGGTAAACTTTGAATGTTTTTGACTCAAAATAGCAGGTTGTACATTTGGTTCAATATGTGCAGCAAATTTTGCATGAAAGTTATGAGATCTAGCAACCACTCTTTCCCTTTTCTGTTGTTTAGCTAGTCTATAACAAAAATCTATGACATGACCATCTCTACCACAGTAGGTACAATGAAATTTAACTTTGTGTTCATGTCCAGATGAGCAAACAACATTTTTATTTGAAATCGAATGAGACAATACTCCTGCAGATTTGAAAACCACTTCTTTTTGTTTAGGAACTGTTTGAACCAAACCACTTCCTAATGACTTTACAATTTTAGGTGGATGTGCCTTAACATGAGCATGAGAATCAAAACCTAAACCAGTTTTATCATTGCAAGACTTGGATGAATTCAGCAGCAAGTTTAGGTTCTTATTCCCATTACAAAACTGATCAAACGTCTTATGCATGTTATCAAGTTTATTGGACAGATCAAGACAATTTTCACATGAATTTTTTCCTTTTAATTTGCAATTGGAACAATATTTAACTTCATGACAACGTAAAACATTGTTCAATATAGAGATTTCATTCATAGCATCTTGCAGTTTCTTATCAAGATCATCACAACTAGAACAATGCAAATCAATTGTAGAACAAGAAGCATCTTTTAAGTTTCCAATATTAAGTGCAGCAAGCTTTTTGTTCTTTTCAATTTCAAGTTCAAGTTTATCAAGTGTGGAGGTATGTGCATTTCTTAGGGAGGACAATTGTTCATATATTAAGTCACATGAGGAACAAGAATCATCACTAGGAATCAAGGTTTTCAAACGATTAATTTCAGATTCTAGTGACTCAATTTTAATAGCATTGTCCCTAAGCTTTTTGTCCCTTTTCTTAACAATAATAGTGGCACGAGAAATAGCATCACACATTTCTTCGCAAGTAGGACATACCTCTTCATTGTCGCTGTTGTGTTCTGCCTCCTCCATACTTGATCTTGACTTGCCCGCCATGAAGCACAAGTTTGCAAAATCATCTTCATCTTCATCACTTCCAATGTCCACGTCGCTTGAGCCAAGTTCCTGGAGTGCTGAGATAAAACTGCTCACCAATTGACGTCCTGTAAAACCCTTCTTTTTCTTCGTATCTTTTGTAGAGGAGTGCTTCGTTCTTGTTTTCTTTTCATCCTGGGAGGTAGGACCTCAAAGGTTAGGGCAATCTGAACGAAAATGTCCTGTCTTACCACATTCAAAGCACTGTTGAGGTCCGGAGCTTCCTCTCCTTCTAGTTCTCACATTTTGCAATGCTTTTGAGAACCAGGTAGAGATGAGCGCTAGCTCCTCCTCTGGAAACTCCTCAATCTGTTCAAGGGTTAGAGAGGACAGCAAAGCAAGTGTACCACAAGATGATGTTTGACCGGAACTAGGCATGTCACGTTGAGAAACAAAAGCAATAGACTTGTTGGGGTTCTTACGTGAGATTATGTCAATTTCATGAGTTTTTAACTAGGAATATAGCACATCTAAAGTAAGTGAACTCATGACAGTAGATTCACGAATAGATGTGACTTTCATCTCCCAAATTGACATATCTAATGCACTTAGCAATTGCCTAGCATTTTCAGCATCTGAAAAATTAACATTGACACTACGCAAGTTGTTGAGAATCTTATTAAAGCGAGCAAAAAGGTCATCAATAGACTCATCGGGTTGCATCTCGAAGCGCATGTATTCTTTCTTGAACATGTCTTGCCTTACCTCTTTGATCGTGTTAGATCCTTCGTGGTAGTCACAAAGTGCTTTCACCATATAGTATGCAGATCGGAGGTGTGCAACACGGTCGAAGTCGCTTTGTGTTAATCCTTGTATGATCAAGTTCCGAGCCTTGTTGTTGTTGTCGACATCTCTCAGATTTGTAGCTGTAACTTGATCGTTTGATGGCACATCGTAAGGCTTGTATACCTTCTCCCATATTGCAAAGCCTTGTGCCTGGATGAAAGCCTCCATGCGTGCGTGCCTTCCAAACCTAAAAATCAATACCAGCGAACACACAAGGTTTGGTAGAGTACTTCTCCATGATGATTAGTCAAAAACACGCGCAAATCACAAAGATTAGAGCACCGTGGCTTTGATACCAATTGTAGGATTGAAGATCACGTGAAAAGCTACCATAGGGGGTGAATGGTAGATTTAAAAATCTTACGCAGCGGAAACAATTAAACCCCAACCCCTTCGGCAGAAAAATGATCTGGTAAAGAAATCGTGTGTGAGACTAACGTAAACGTGTTTCACCATGACAAAAGTGATATATATCAGAGAGAATCAAGTCACGAAGACAACATAACAAGAATCACTCAAATCCGTCGAGAAAAACTCAAGTTATGATCGAAAGATCAAACAAAGATCAATCTGCAATACTCGAGAAAAAACAGTTCTGGAATGCTGCAAGGAAGGCTAATTCCTGCAAGTACAACCGAGAACACAAGCAAGAACAAGGTAGACATGATCTGAAATCGCGAAGTTGGGGTTTCACAAATCGTAGAACGGCGATATTATTAATCTAAGCAAAAACTCAATTGTTCATGGCGGCTACTATGGAGTATATATAGGTGGGAGGACGTCCTAGGGGGTGTTGGGGTCGTGAACTAACCCTAAGTTACGAAAATAATGGACTTATACTTGATACAAGGCCCAATGGCTCAATACGGTGGCGCAGCACCCTAACAGATTCTGAACTTAATTTTGTTTCGACTATTCCCGTCCACTCCGAAAGAATTTTGACATGGGACCAGCGCCATTGGAAAGGTTATCCTCTCCCCTTTCCGTGCATATGTATAACGTCAAAAACGAAGTTTGTATGCATCCTGGGCGTCCATTTTAGTGTGTACTGCTCTTGGACTCTGAGTTGGACACGATTTTGAGTATGGCTCGGTTTCCATCTTCTTTGAACGAATTCTCTGGTCCCCCACGTCCCTAATACTTCCTCCAACTACTCCTTGAACCTCTCCATGGATCCTAATCACAATTAAATCATTAGGTAGCAATCTATGCTCAAAAACATATAACGAAACATATAAGAACGAGCTCACCTCTGAAATTAATTATTGTGTATGAACTCTATTGATTGCATCTTGTATGTTCAATGGAATGTTGTTTCTATCCATATAAGTTATGTCCTCATCATCCTCCCCTTCTTGAATTGGAGACGTCCTCGACTCAAGTTCATCTTCTCTCATGTGTGGGTCCATATGTGCAACGCTATCAACTCCTCTTGTGTGCATCAAAGGAGGAGGTCAAGGTGGTAGACGATATAGTGCACCATCTCTATGTTCTCCATCAAATAAGCATGACCATTCAGTTGAACCAGGATCCCCAACAAATAAACATTGTGCTATGTGTATTCGTGCAATGATAATATGCATGATCTTATGAACTATGATACTTAACCTAATCATGCATTTATGAGGCTATGATTAACATGAACTGGTTAATATGATATGGCAATGGGTGATCTAAGAAAGCATGGTATGTGGATGGGTTGGATGTTATGGTGATTTTGCTTGCTTTTGATCTAAGGACCGGTTCATGGAGCGATCATCCAGGATTTACAGTGCCATCACGAGGCCAAGTATGGGTGCGGCGTAGCTGATTAAATAGGGCTCTGCAATGCTATTTTGACCATTAAGGATGCTCGGGGAAGGGGTAGTCGGATTGGGTTTGTTGATGATTGGTGGGACTACCCTGGGATCCGAATGGCACAAGAGGGGGCCCTTGGTTGAAAATGTGCTCAGTTAGAGGCATCGCCACCGGTGAAACCTCAGTGGGGGATAAATAGGCTAGTAATCCCTTTGTAAAGGATATTTTGTGACCTCTTGGCCACACACTGACGGAAGTGTGAGACGACATAATAGAGGTTCTAGTCACTGGAAGGTGATGAAATCACAAACACGTGGGTAAAGTGGTACAAACTCTACACAATCTAATAAAAACTATCATGATAGTCGTGCTCCCGGTTATGAGCAACCGGACCCTCACATGATTAGAGAGAACTTGGTATTGAGATTGTTTGGTAATGGTTATGTTAACAATATGGTTGTGGATTAATATCTGGTATTTGATATGGTTAATGGCAATGGAGAAATCTGGAATATGGATGATGGTAATGAATTTGGACTGGTACTATGATATTACATATGGTTTATGATGGGTTTATTTCACATACATATAATATACTGCTTTTTAAATGATTTAATGTACTTTTCAGCACTTAGCCATTATTATTGTCTTCATTTGAATCAGCTACATGTCATACTTTCCACACTCGCCAAGTACGACGTGTACTCACCCTTGCAATTCCCCCACCAACAGTTGCAAGTGAGGATTGGGAGTTTAACGATGATAATGTGGAGTACTAGGTTGTGTCCACCGTTAGCTTTGCATGTGGAGTGTTGGAGTTGAGTTGTATCCTATTTTCTTATGCTGCTTAGTTGCTTAGTTTGCTTATATAGTTTATTTCCGCTGCATTAGTTCAAACTTGTCATTAATGATCATTAGAGCTTGTTTTCGTGGATATTATGAATTCTGTAATAAAAGTGGTTAATTAATCTTGTTCTGTGGAAATTTTTTGTATACTCTTTTGTCATTGCACTCGTGTATGTGTGTTGAACATCCTGGGCACACATATGCGTTCACTTGGTTCATTTTTGGAACCGGGTGTCACAAATTGGTATCAGAGCCATAGGTTGACCGTAGGACGCAGCCTAGATAGAATGGACACTTTAGAGCACATAGGAACACTCAGGAATTGATGTGTTTTTGTTTGGTTTGTTGTTTGCTATATATTGTTTGCTTGTGTGTTTAATAGAGGATATTGGGATGCTTTAGCATTGCCATGTCCACCTAGGATTTATAGGTAGTTGCTTAGTTTCATATCCCTTGATGCATATAGTTGGGTACATTTTCTAAATTCTTATGTCATGCTTTTCTTCAGATGGTGAGGACTCGCAACTAGAGGGATGGCAACGATGAGGAGGAGAATAATAGAGCACCTCATGACAATAATAGACAAGGACCTTCTCATGGAGCTATCAACATTAACAGCTTTTGGCAATGCAGACCCAGCTCATGCAAACCATGATACAGACTATGGGACAGCTGCAGGCTGGTAACATCAACAATCAGCCCCACATGCCTCCACTGCCACCCCCACCGCCTCATAACTGGTTGGGAGAGTTCATGAGGACCAAGCCGCCAACCTTTGCTCAAGCTGCTGACCCTATGGATGCTCATGATTGGCTCAATTCTGTGAAGAAGAAGCTAGCAATTGTCCAATGTAGCGATAGGGAGAAGGTCCTATTTTCTTCTCATCAACTTGTTCGAGTAGTTGCCGATTGGTGGGACTCTCTATGCAATGATCATGAGAACCAAGAAAGGATTACTTGGGCCAAATTCAAAAAGTGCTTCCATTCTCATTATGTGCCGGAAGGTGTAATGATCTTGAAGAGGCAAGGATTTGAGAACTTGAGGCAAGGAAGATCGAGTGTGGGTGAATATCACAATAAATTCATTTAACTTTCAAGGTATGCCCTTGAAGATGTTAGTCGGGATAGCTGGAAGCAATACTTGTTCATGAGGGGCCTTAACAATGAAATCTATGTGCAATTGCTCAATTGTGATTATGCCAACTTCCAAAAGCTTGTGGACAAAGCAACTGTTGTGGAGAACAAGGTCCTTGAGATGGAGCAAGACGACAAGAGAAAGGCGCCATATGAAGGACAGCAACAAGGAAGTAATGTGCGCCCTCGCTTTGCGCCTCCTAATGCGCCATATTACAACTCTTCTGCATCCACTCATCGCCCCGGATTTGCACCGCGCCTAACTCAGTTTGTGCAGCAGCGCCCTGTCATGCAAGCACCTCGGCCTCCAATGCCTTATACACCTCGTGCCAACTTTCCTGGTGCCAATGTGCAAAACCAAGCTTGTCCCAATAATTCTGGTAGAGTTAAGAAGTGCTAGACTTGTGGAGAAGCTAGACACTTTGCACATCAATGTCCCAAGTCAGGCCTTGGTCAAAGAAGCAATGCACCAAAGAAAAACCCAAGACCCAATGGAGGACAGCCGCAAGGGAACTGTGGACAACAGAATTTTTCTCGTGGTAATGTGAACCATGTCTCTACGGAGGATGCGCAACAGGCAGATTACGTGGTGATTGGTATGTTTCTCGCAAACTCCAACCCAGCGACTATGTTATTTGATTCTGGAGCATCGCATTCATTCATTGCATCAATTGGTTAAGTCTCCTAGAGGAGAGATGAGGACAAATATAGTATGTCTAAAAGTAAGCCTTAGAATAAGGGGGGTAGACTTCTCCGCCAACCTCATTGTCTTGGATTCTCAAGGATTGGACATTATACTTGGTATGGACTGGTTGAGGAAGCACAATGGAGTCATTGAATGTGCCACAAAGACGGTGAAGTTGACTAATGAGGAAGGGATCACCGTATAATTTGAAGCATCTCAGCATGCACCGAAGCAATTGGAGCTGAATCATATAGACGGTGCCGCAATTGAGGATATTCTGGTGGTGTGTGAATTTTTGGACGCGTTTTCGGATGAGTTGCCAGGTATGCCATCTGACCAAGACATTGAGATTGTTATTGATTTGATACCTGGATCTGCAACTATAGCTAAAAGGCCATATAGGATGCCTCCAAAGGAATTAGCGGAGCTCAAGAAGCAGATTCAAGAGCAACTAGAGAAAGGTCTTATTTGCCCTGATGAGGACATCACAACAGCGGAGACACACATTAAAATGCAAGGACCAATCACAAGAGCACGAGCACGGTTAATAAATTAGCAGGTGAATTCGCTCCTAACTTCTTTTGCATGTGAGTTTGAGAATAGATTGCTATGTGATGATTTTATTGTTATTAGGAATAATGGAGAATATCAACAGTGAAGGAAAGAGGCCTTGGGAGCATGGAGAACTGGCTGGGACGTCCACAAGTTGATGGAAGCAGTTTACAACTCGGACTCGAGTTCAACTCGGAGTCCAGGAGCAGTCCATATTAAAACGGACGCCCAGGAGGCATACAGACTCCGTTTTTGACTTTCTACATATGCAGGGAAAGAGGAGAAGATAAACTTTCCAATGGTTCTGATCCCACCTCAAAATTCCTCTGGGGTCATTGGTAATCGTCGAAACAAGTCGAGTCCAGATTTCTGTCCGGTGCTGCACCACTGACTCGGGCCTTTGGGCCTTGTATCCCATAAGAGTCCATTAGGGACGCGTCTAATCGTGTTTTGGCCAAACCCTAGCCTTTAAATACTACAGCCACCGGTCATATTCGTTGGGTTTTGCTTAGAATAACAATTTTGCTGTTCTACGGTTTGTGAGACCCCAACTTCTCAATTTCAGATCGTGTCTTCTACGTTCTTGCTTGTGTTCTCGGTTCACTTGCAGGGATTAGCCTTCTTGGCGAGGTCAAGCGTGTGCCGCATGGTTGATAACCAACAGAGCAGTGGTGTAGTGATTGCAGGAGTATTCGAACTGCTCGAGAGCCGCGGATCATCAACGTCGAGTTCTCCACCCCAATCGACATACCTTTCGGAAGGTCGGGCCAAAACCTACTCATCACGCCCAAGCTCTTCACCTTGGAGGGCGCCCATTTTATTTGTGGACACAAAGGATGGATCTCAAAGGATCTGTGTAGATTACTGAGATCTCAATGAGGTACCATCAAGAACAAGTATACCTTGCCGCGTATAGAGGACTTGTTTGATTAGATGAAGGGTGCTTGTGTCTTCTCTAATATTGATTTGAGGTCGGGATACTTTCAAATGAAGATTAGACCATTGGACATACTCAAGATAGCTTTTAGGACACGGTATGTATCATATGGGTACACCGTGATGTCCTTTGGATTGACCAATGCACCTGCCTACTTTATGTACCTCATGAATAAGGTCTTCATGGAGTAGCCTGACAAGTTTGTAGTGGTTTTTATTGATGACATTATGATCTACTCGAAGGATGAGAAGGAACACGAGGAACACTTGAGGCTCACATTACAGGAATTGAGGGAGCACCAATTGTATGCCAAGTTCCGCAAGTGCCAGTTTTGGTTGAAAGAAGTGTTTTTTTTGGGTCATATCATCTCGGAAGGAGGAGTATCGGTTGTTTACCCAGGAAAAGTGAGGGACATATTAAAATGGGAGCCACCGAAAAATGTAAGGAGATCAAGAGTTTTCTTGGGATGGTTGGATATTACTGTCGATTCATTAAGTACTTTTCCAAGATAACTAAGCCCATGATGGAACTGCTAATGAAGGGAATGGATTTCTGATGGAGTGAAGCTTGTTAAAAAAGTATTGAGGAGCTAAAGAAGAGGTTAACTACAACCCCAGTTTTGATATTACTGGACGTGAGCAAGAGCTTTGATATTTATTGCGACGCATCGAGACAAGAACTTGGATGCGTGCTCATGCAAGAAGGTCAAGTGGTCTCTTATGCATCAAGACAATTGAAGAAACATGAGCAGAATTACCCAACACATGATTTGGAACTCGCAGCCGTAGTACACACGTTTAAGATTTGGAAACATTACATTCTTGGACATAGGTGTGAAATTTATACGGATCATAGGAGTCTTAAGAATATTTTCACACAAACGGATCTGAATTTGAGGCAACGAAGATGGTTGGAGCTCATCAGGGATTATGATTTGGGAATCAATTATCACCCGGGAAAAGCCAATGTAGTGGCCGATGCTTTGAGTAGAAAAGGAGTAAGTCATCAACTCACGGTTTGAGAGCTGCCATCCAAGTTATGTAAGAAGTTTGAACGGTTGAATCTCGGATTTGTGAATGAGATGGGGATGATGAAGTTAAATCCGACTTTAGAGCGAGAAATTCGAGAGGGCCAAACGAAGGATGAGGAAATCTAAGAAATCAAGGAAAGGACCCAAGAGGGATGTAACACCCTCATTTTCATGCATCATGTCTTGCATACATTCATATACATGTTTAACATTAACCCACATAAAGAGGAACGAGTTTAAAATTGATTTGGAGCAAAACCGCACTTAAAACGCAGGAAAGTGCGGACTAGTCCGATTTTGCTGAGGACTAGTCCGATTTCTCTCTGACTAAAAATGGACTTATCTGTTTTTGCTGCGAACTAGTCCGATTTTTGGCACTGGAAACTTTCGGACTTGTCCGATTTTGTGTGGACTAGTCCGATATTCCAAGAATCCTTGAAAAATTGCTAAGTCCTTGGACTTTTCCGGACTAGTCCGGTGTTGCAGCGGACTTGTCCATTTTCCATTCTGTTCAAATTCGGACTTGTCCGATGTTTGACCAGACTTGTCCGATTTTCTCTCTGGACGACTTCGGACTAGTCCGGTCCTGTCCGTACTTGTCCGGTATTTCGCGACTCCGAGTTGATCTTTTGTTTTATGGCTTGTTTCTTGGGTTTCACGTTAAGTGGGCCTAGGGACGTCGTGCCTAACACTTTTAGAGCCATGTGGGACTCTAAACCGGCCTCTACTCATCCCAAAACACAAAATCCATCTAACCCTAGCCTCCACCTCTATATAAACAACCCCACCCCTTGGTTTAACATCTATTTGCCACTTTTCCACCCACCCGAACCCTAGTTCGTGGAGAGCCACCATCAAGGAGGGAGGAGAAGATCCCAAGCAAGAAAAAGAAGAGGAGGAAATGAAAGAGGATCAAGATCTCCACCAAGTTTCGTCCTTCACCACCAGTTCATCCCCAAGTTCATCACCAACCCTAGATCATCAAGATCCAAGTGCTACCTCCAAGTTTTTTGATTCATTGGAGTCCTAAACACCTGGTATACCTTCTATTCTCTTTTCCTTACATGAATTCAACCCTAATCTCCAAATTCACGTCGATCTAGAAAACCCTAATCCGCTGGTCTCGCATAGTGCGGACTTGTCCGGTCCCTAGCAGACTAGTCCGATTTTCCTTGTTAAATTGTGTTCAATTAATCCTAAAATTTGATCTAATCACATCCAAATCTGTATAACCTTGTCAAAAGCTATTAGAACTACTTAGTGATCATTAAAAGCAATCTATTAACAGGTTCTACCTTGCATTTGCATTAATCACGCATGTCATGATATATTGAGTAATATTTGTGCACTCTTTGATTGTGTTTCTTGTCTTGTATGTTTATTGTGTGGATTAGACGTATTTGCGCTAGAGAGTGCCGCGGAGGATCTACAGCATCAAGAGTTTGAAGGCTTTGAGCCTAATCAACAGCAAGAGCAAGGCAAGTGTCCTTGAAGCATATTGATCCTGTTTTTAAAATAAATGTTTTGTTTGCAAAACTGCATGCTGTGTCAATTTGATGGGAATCCTATGGTAGGAAGTTTACTAGATTTGTTTAACCACCCTTGTCACCTGGAATATATGGTAGAGAGTCGGGAAGGGTTTTTACCTTTTTGCTTCGCTTAATCAACTGGGATGTGAAACAACTATACCACTCAATTTAAATTTTGTATTAATGATATTTTGGTTAATGTGAACTGGTCGATATGGTATGGTAATGGGTGATCTAAGCAAGCCTGGTATGTGGATGGGTTGGATGTAATGGTGGTTTGCTTGCTTTAGATTTAAGGACCGGTTCATGCGAGAATAAGCCAGGATTACAGTGCCACCACGAGGCCAAGTATGGGTGCGGCGTAGCTGACTAATTAGGGCTTTGCTAGTGCTGTTTGGACCATTGTGGATGCTCGGGGATGGGGTAGTCGGATTGGGTTTGTTGATTATTGGTGGGACTACCCTGGGATCCGAATGGCTCAAGAGGGGGCCCTTGGTTGAAGATGTGCTCTGCGGGAGACATTGCCACCGGTGAAACCTCAGTGGGGTCTAAATAGGCTAGTAATCCCTTTGTAAAGGCTATTTTGTGATCTCTTGGCCATACACCAAAGGAAGTGTAATTGGCGTGAGGGAGGTTCTTTAGTCGCCGACGGATGATGAAATCACAAACACGTGGGTAAAGTGGTACAAACTCTGTAGAGTCTAAATAAAACTATCATGATAGCCATGCTCCCGGTTATGAGCGCCTGGATGACCTACATGATTAGAGGGAATTTGGTAATTGGGATGATAATGGTTATGGTAATGGTTATGGATGGTTATGGATTTATTTCTGGTATTGAATATGGTTATTGGCAAATGGTGAAATCTGGAATTATTGATGAGGAGGGTGAATTGAGGACATGTATTATGGTATTACTTATGATTATGATGGGTTTATTTCACATACATATAATATATTGCTTTTCAAATGTTTTTAATGTACTTTTCAGCACTTTGCCATTATTATTGTCGTCATTTGAATCAGCCACATGTCATACTTTCCACACTTGCTGAGTACGACATGTACTCACTCTTGCAATCCCCCCCCCAAACAGTTGCAGGTCAGGATTGGGAGTTTAATGGTGATAATGCGGAGTTCTAGGCCGTGTCTACCGTCAGCTTTGCCTGTGGTGTTGATTGGAGCTGCGCTATACCCTATCCCTTATGCTTAGTTTGCTTAGTTGCTTAATTAGTTTATTTCCACTGCATTAGTTGAACTTGTCGTTAATATTTATTAGAGCTTGTATTCGAGGATAATCTAGTTTGTGTAATAAAATTTGGTTAATTAATCTTGTCTTGTGGTAAATTTCTGTATACTCTTTTGTGATTGCACTCGTGCATGTGTTATGAACATCCTGGGCACACATATACGTTAGCTTGGTTCATTTTTCGGAACCGGGCGTCACAAGGGAAGAGAATTCAAGTTGATCAAGATGATCATGGTACCTTACGGCTTGGAAAGAGAATTGTCGTGCCTAATGTGAAGCATATCCGGGAGGCAATATTAAAGGAGGAAAATGGCTCGCCATACTCAATTCACCCCGGTTGTACGGAGATGTACAAAGACTTGAAGACTTGTTATTGGTGGGCTAGCATGAAAAAGGACATAGCTGAATACGTAGCGTTGTGTGATGTGTGCCAATGAGTCAAGGCAAAACATCAAAGGCCAGCTGGATTATTGCAACCATTGAAGGTTCCAGAACGGAAGTGGGAAGAAATAGATATGGACTTTATAGTCGGTTTACCGCGTACCCAGTCCGGATATGACTCAATTTGGGTAATTGTGGATTGGTTAACCAAGTCAGCTCACTTTATTCCCATCAAGATCACCTTTAACGGACAGAAATTGGCGGAACTGTATATGAGAAGAGTAGTATGCTTGCATGGAGTTCCAAAGAGGATAGTGTCGGATAGAGGTTCTCAATTTACCTCCAGGTTTTGGAAAAAATTGCATGAAGCATTGGGAACAAGGTTGAATTTCAGTTCAGCATATAACCCTGAAACGGATAGACAAACTGAGAGGACCAATCCGATTTTAGAGGATATGTTAAGAGCTTGTGCTTTGGAGCATAGGAAAAGTTGGGATAAAATCTTTCCATATGCAGAATTTTCATACAACAATAGTTATCAAGCAAGCTTAAAAATGTCACCTTATGAAGCACTATATGGAAGGATGTGTAGGACACCTTTGTTCTGGAATGAGACAGGAGAAACTCAAGTATTTTGTCCGGATGTGTTGCAAGAAGCTGAAAAACAAGTTCAGATAATTCGTGAAAACTTGAGGACTGCTCAATCAAGAAAAAAAGGCTATGCAGACAATAGGAGAAGGAAACTAGCCTTTGAAGCGCGAGACTTCGTTTACCTCAAGGTGTCACCAATGAGAGGTCATAAGAGGTTTAACATAAGAGGCAAGCTAGCACCTCGATATATTGGACCATTCAAGATTTTGGACAAAAGAGGAGAAGTAGCATATAAGTTGGAGATGCCAACTCATCCTTCAGGTGTCCATGATGTGTTTCATGTTTCCCAGCTCAAGAAGTGCTTGAGAGTATCGGAAGAACAAGTGTCAATGGAAGAATTGGAACTAGAGGAAGATTTGACTTATGGCGAGCAACTGATCAAAATCTTGGAGACAAAGGAAAGTGTCACAAGAAACAAGGACATCAGATGGTGTAAATTTCAATGGAAGCATCATACAGAATCAGAGGCAACATGGGAGTTGGAGGATGATCTCAAGAAGGAATTTCCCTATCTCTTCTCTTCTGCGTCGAATCTCGAGGGCGAGATTCATTTTAAGGGGGGTAAGTTTGTAACACCCTCATTTTCATACATCATGCATTGCATACATTCTAATACATGTCTAACATTAATTTACATAAAAAGGAATAAGTTTAAAATTAATTAGAAACAAAACCACACTTAAGAATTCTGGGAAGTGCGGACTAGTCGGATTTTGGTGCGGACTAGTCCGATTCCTCTCTGACTTCAAATGGACTTGTCCATTTTTTTTGCGGACTAGTCTGTTTTTCCGTCTGGACAACTTCGGACTTGTCTGGTCCTATGCGGACTAGTCCGATGTTCCAAATCCTTGAAAATTCGCTAAGTCCCTGGACTTGTCCGGACTAGTCCGGTGTACCAGCGGACTTGTCCATTTTACCCTCTGACTAATGTCGGACATGTCTGATTTTTGGCCAGACTTGTCTGTTTTTCCCCTTTGGATAAGTTCGGACTTGTCCGACGTCCAGTCCGGACTTGTCCAATTTCTCTTTTTCTATTTTCGGACTAGTCTGACCCTTTTCGGTCTTGTCCGATAAATTGTGACTCCGAGTTGATCTTTTGTTTCACGACTTGTTTCTTGGGTTTTACATTAAGTGGGCCTAGGGATGTCGTGCATAGCTCTTTTAGAGCCCATGAGGGACTGTAAACCGACCCATACTCATCTCAAAATCGAAATCCATCTAACCCTAGCCTCCACCTCTATGTAAAAACCCCACCCCTTGGCTTGACATCTGTTTGCCAATTTTCCATCACACCCAGACCCTAGCTCGTGGATAGCCGCCACCAAAGAGGTAGATAGAGATCTATAGCAAGAAGAAGAAGAGGAGGAAACAAAAGAGGATCAAGATCTCCATCAACTCCGCATTCTTTGTCAACAATTCACCATCATGTTCTTCATCAACCCTAGATCTTTAAAATCCAAGTGTTGTCTCCAAAGCTCTTGATTCTTTGGAGTCTTAGACACCTGGTATGCCTTCTACTTCCTTTTCCTTATGTGAATTCAACCCCGTTTCCCCAAATTCACGTCGATCTAGAAAACCCTAGTTTGCTAGTTCTGCGAAGTGCGGACTAGTCCGGTCCCTAGCGGACTAGTCCGATTTTCCTGGCTAAATTCTGTTGAACTAATTCTAAAATTAGATCGAAACGACTCCAAACCTATATAAACCTGTTAATAACCATTGTAATTGATTAGTAAACATCATTAATAACTCATTCAGTAGTTTTGCGTTGCATTTCCATTAATCATGCATGTCATGTCATAAGAGTAATATTTGTGCACTCTTTGATTGTGTATCTTGTCTTGTATGTTTATTTTGCGAAATAGACGGATTTGTGCTAGAGAGCATTGCGGAGGATTTCCAGCACCAAGAGTTTGAAGGCTTTGACCCGAATCAATCCCAAGAGCAAGGCAAGTGTCCTTGAAGCATATTTATCCTGTTTTGAAATAAATGTTTTGTTTACAAAACTGCATGCTTGTGTCAATTTGATGGGAATCCTATGATAGGAAGTTTACTAGTGTTGTTTGACCACCCTTGTCCCCTGGAATTCATGGTAGAGAGTCGGGATGGGCTTTTTACCCTTTTTTGCTTCACTTAATTAATTGGGATGGGAAGACAACTATGCTACTTAACCTAATTATGCATTTATGTGGCTATGATTAACATGAACTGGTTAATATGGTATGGTAATGGGTGATCTAAGCAAGCATGGTATGTGGATGGGTTTGATGTTACGGTGGTTTTGCTTGCCTTAGATCTAAGGACCGGTTCGTGGAGCGATCATCCAGGATCTACAGTGCCACCACGAGGCCAAGTATGGGTGCGGTGTAGCTGATTAATTAGGGCTTTGCCAGTGCTATTTGGACCATTGAGGATGCTCGGGGAAGGGGTAGTCCGATTGGGTTTGTTGATGATTGGTGGGACTACCCTGGGATCCGAATGGCTCAAGATGGGGCCCTTGGTTGAAGATGTGCTCAGTTGGAGGCATCGCCACCAGTGAAACCTTAGTGGGGTCTAAATAGGCTAATAATCCCTTTGTAAAGGTTATTTTGTGACCTTTTGGCCACACACCGACGGAAGTGTGAGACGGCATAATAGAGGTTCTAGTCACTAGAAGGTAATGAAATCACAAACACGTGGGTAAAGTGGTACAAAATCTGAATAAAAACTATCATGATAGTCATGCTCCCGGTTATGGGCAACCTGGACCCTCACATGATTAGAGAGAACTTTGTATTGGGATGGTTTGGTAATGGTTATGTTAATAATATGGTTATGGATTAATTTCTAGTATTGGATATGGTTAATGGCAATGGAGAAATCTGGAATATGGATGATGGTAATGAATTTGGACTGGTACTATGATATTACTTATGGTTTATGATGGGTTTAGTTCACATACGTATAATATACTGCTTTTCAAATGTTTTAATGTACTTTTAACCACTTAGCCATTATTATTGTTGTCATTTGAATCAGCTACATGTCATACATTGCACAGTTGCTGAGTACGACATGTACTCACCCTTGCAATTCCCCCACCAACAGTTGTAGGTCAGGATTGGGAGTTTAGCGATGATAATGCAGAATACTAGGCCGTGTCCACCGTCAGCTTTGCCTGGGGAGTGTTGGAGCTGCGCTATACCCTATTTGCTTATGTTGCTTAGTTTGCTTGTTTAGTTTATTTCCGGTGCATTAGTTCAAACTTGTCATTAATGATCATTAGAGCTTGTATTAGTGGATATTATGAATTCTGTAATAAAAGTGGTTTATTAATCTTGTTATGTGGTAATTTTCTGTATACTCTTTTGTGATTGCACTCGTGTATGTGTGTTGAACGTCCTAGGCACACATATGCGTTCACTTGGTTCATTTTCGGAACCAGGTGTCACACTTATCTTTCAGATGTTCATGATGTGTTTCATGTTTCCCAGCTCAAGAAGTGCTTGAGAGTACTGAAAGAACAAGTGCCATTGGAAGAATTAGAACTAGAGGAAGATTTGACTTATGCCGAGCAACCGATCAAAATCTTGGAAACCAAGGAGAGAGTTACAAGAAACAAGGTCATCAGATGGTGTAAAGTTCAATGGAAGCATCATATGGAATCAGAGGCAACATGGGAGTTGGAGGATGATCTCAAGAAGGAATTTCCCTATCTCTTCTCTTCGCGCCGAATCTCGAGGGCGAGATTCATTTTAAGGCGGGTAGGTTTGTAACACACTCATTTTCATAAATCATGCATTGCATACATTCTATTACATGTCTAACATTAATTCACATAAAATGGACCAAGTTTAAAATGAATTAGAAACAAAACCGCACATAAGAATTCTGGGAAGTGCGGACTAGTCCGATTTTGGTGGGAACTAGTCCGATTTCTCTCTGACTTCAAACGGACTTGTCCATTTTTCTTCGGACTAGTCTGTTTTTTCCCTATGTATACCTTCGGACTTGTCCGGTCCTATGCAGACTAGTCTGGTGTTCCATATCCTTGAAAATTCGCTAAGTCCCTGGACTTGTCCGGACTAGTCTGGTGTAACAGCGGGCTTGTCCATTTTCCCCTCTGACTAAAGTTGGACTTGTCCGATTTTTGTCTAGACTTGTCTGTTTTTCCCCTCAGGATAAGTTTGGACTTGTCCGATGTCCAGTCTGGACTTGTCCGATTTCTCTCTGTCTATTTTCGGACTAGTCCGACCCTTTTTGAACTTGTCCGATAAATCATGGCTCCGAGTTGATCTTTTGTTTCACGACTTGTTTCTTGGGTTTTACATTAAGTGGGCCTAGGGATGTTGTGCCTAACTCTTTTAGATCCCATGAGGGACTCTAAACCGACCCATACTCATCTCAAACTCGAAATCCATCTAACCCTAGCCTCCACCTCTATATAAAAACCCCACCCCTTGGCTTGACATCTATTTGCCACTTTTCCATCACACCCAAACCCTAGCTCGTGGATAGCCGCCACCAAAGAGGGAGAAGGAGATCTAGAGCAAGAAGAAGAAGAGGAGGAAACGAAAGAGGATCAAGATCTCCATCAACTTTGCTTTCTTTGTCAACAATTCACCATCAAGTTCTTCATCAACCCTAGATCTTCAAAATCCAAGTGTTGTCTCCAAAGCTCTTGATTCTTTGGAGTCTTAGACACCTGGTATGCCTTCTACTTCCTTTTCCTTACATGAATTCAACCCCGTTTCCACAAATTCACATTGATCTAGACAACCCTAGTTCGCCAGTTCTGCGAAGTGCGGACTAGTCCGATTTTCCTGGCTAAATTCTGTTGAACTAATTCTAAAATTAGATCGAAACGAATCCAAACCTGTATAAACCAGTTAATAACCATTGTAGTTGATTAATAAACATCATTGATAACTTATTCACTAGTTTTGCTTTACATTTGCATTAATCATGCATGTCATGTCATATTGAGTAATATTTGTGCACTCTTTGATTGTGTATCTTGTCTTGTATGTTTATTGTGTGGAATAGACAGATTTGCGCTAGAGAGCGTTGCAGAGGATTTCTAGCACAAAGAGTTTGAAGGCTTTGACCCGAATCAATCCCAAGAGCAAGGCAAGTGTCCTTGAAGCATATTGATCCTGTTTTGAAATAAATGTTTTGTTTACAAAACTGCATGCTTGTGTCAATTTGATGGGAATCCTATGATAGGAAGTTTACTAGTGTTGTTTGACCACCCTTGTGACCTGGAATTCATGGTATAGATTCGGGATGGGCTTTTTACCCTTTTTGCTTCGCTTAATTAATTAGGATGGGAAGATAACTATGCTACTTAACCTAATTATGCATTTATGAGGGTATGATTAACATGAACTGGTTAATATGATATGGTAATGGGTGATCTAAGCAAGCATGGTATGTGGATGGGTTGGATGTTATGGTGGTTTCGTTTGCTTTAGATCTAAGGACCGGTTCGTAGAGCGATCATCCAGGATCAATAGTGCCACCACGAGGCCAAGTATGGGTGCGGCATAGCTGATTAATTAGGGCTTTGCCAGTGCTATTTGGACCACCAAGGATGCTTGGGGAAGGGGTAGTTGGATTGGGTTTGTTCATGATTGGTGGGACTACCCTGGGATCTGAATGGCTCAAGAGGGGGCCCTTGGTTGAAGATGTGCTTAGTTGGAGGCATCGCCACCAGTGAAACCTTAGTGGGGTCTAAATAGGCTAGTAATCCCTTTGTAAAGGCTATTTTGTGACCTCTTGACCACACACACCGACGGAAGTGTGAGACGGCATAATAGAGGTTCTAGTCACTGGAAGGTGATGAAATCACAAACACGTGGGTAAAGTGGTACAAACTTTGAATAAAAACTATCATGATAGCCATGCTCCCGGTTATGAGCAACCTGGACCCTCACATGATTAGAGGAAACTTGGTATTGGGATGGTTTGGTAATGGTTATGTTAATAATATGGTTATGGCTGGTTATGGATTAATTTCTCGTACTGGATATGGTTAATGGCAATGGTGAAATCTGGAATATGGATGATGGTAATGAATTTGGACTGGTACTATGATATTACTTATGGTTTATGATGGGTTTATTTCACATACGTATAATATATTGCTTTTCAAATGTTTTAATGTACTTTTCACCACTTAGCCATTATTATTGTCGTCATTTAAATCAGCTACATGTCAAACTTTCCACACTTGCTGAGTACGACATGTACTCACCCTTGCAATTCCCCCACCAATAGTTGCAGGTCAGGATTGGGAGTTTAACGATGATAATGCGGAGTACTAGGCCGTGTCCACCGTCAGCTTTGCTTGTGGAGTGTTGGAGCTGCCCTATACCCTATTTGCTTATGTTGCTTAGTTTGCTTATTGAGTTTATTTCTGCTGCATTAGTTCAAACTTGTCATTAATGATCATTAGAGTTTGTATTCGTGGATATTATGAATTATGTAATAGAAGTGGTTAATTAATCTTGTTCTGTGGTAATTTCCTGTATACTCTTTTGTGATTGCACTTGTGTATGTGTGTTGAACGTCCTGGGCACACATATGTGTTCACTTGGTTCATTTTTGGAACCGGGTGTCACACTAATCTTTTAGATGTTCATGATGTGTTTCATGTTTCCCAGCTCAAGAAGTGCTTGAGAGTACTGAAAGAACAAGTGCCAATGGAAGAATTGTGACCTAGAGGAAGATTTGACTTATGCAAAGCAACCGATCAAAATCTTGGAAACCAAGGAGAGAGTTACAAGAAAAAAGGTCATCAGATGGTGTAAAGTTTGATGGAAGCATCATACGGAATCAGAGGCAACATGGGAGTTGGAGGAGGATCTCAGGAAGGAATTTCCCTATCTCAATCTCGAGTTCGAGATTCATTTTAAGGGGGGTAGGTTTGTAACACCCTCGTTTTCATGCATCTTGCCCTGCATCTATCATTATACATGTTTAACATTAATTCACATAAAGAGGAATAAGTTAAAAATGAATTGATCTCAAAACCGCACTTAAGAATTTTGGGAGGTGCGAACTAGTCCGATTTTGGTGTGGACTAGTCCGATTTCTCCCTGACTTCAAACGGACTTGTCTGTTTTGCTGCGGACTAGTCTGTTTTTCCCTCTGGACACTTTCGGACTTGTCTGGTCTTGTGCGTACTAGTCCCGTGTTCCAAATCCTTGAAAATTTGCTAAGTCCTTGTACTTGTCCGGTATTCCAGTGTCCTTGTCCGTTCTTCCCTCTGACTAAAGTCAGACTTGTCCGATTTTGGCCAGACTTGTCTGTTTTTCCCCTCTGGATAAGTTCGGACTTGTCCGATGTCCAGTCCGGACTTGTCCGATATCTTTTTGTCCAACTTTGGACTAGTCTGGACCTTTTCAGACTTGTCCGATAAATTGCAACATCGAGTTGATCTTTTGTTTCACAACTTGTTTCTTTGGTTTTACCTTAAGTGGGCCTAGGGACGTCATGCCTAACTCTTTTAGATCCCATTTGGGACTCCAAACTGGCCTCTACTCATCTCAAACTCGAAATCCATCTAACCCTACCCCCCACCTCTATATAAACAACCCCACCCGTTATCCTGACATCTATTTGCCACTTTTCAACCACACCCAAACCCTAGCTCGTGGATAGCCGCCACCAAGGGGGGAGAAGGAGATCTAGAGCAAGAAGAAGAAGAGGAGGAAACGAAAGAGGATCAAGATCTCCATCAACTTCGCGTTCTTCATCAACAATTTACCATCAAGTTCTTCATCAACCCTAGATCGTCGAGATCCAAGTGTTACCTCCAAGATCCTTGATTCTTTGGAGTCCTAAACACCTGGTATACCTTCTACTTCCTTTTCCTTACGTGAATTCAACTCCAAATCTCCAAATTCACGTCAATCTAGAAAACCTTAATTTGTTGTTCCTACAGTACGGACTAGTCTGGCCTCCTGCGGACTTGTCCGATTTTCCTAGTTAATCTCTGTTGAATTAATTCTAAATTGACTCGAATTAAATCCAAACCTTTATAAACTTGTTAAAATCTATTAGAACTATTTAGTGATCATTAGAAGCAACTCATTAACAAGTTCTACCTTGCATCTGCATTAATCATGCATGTCATGTCATATTGAGTAATATATGTCCATTTTTTTATTTTGTTTCTTGTCTTGTATGTTTATTGTGCGGATTAGACGGATTTTTGGTAGAGAGTGTCGTGGAGGATCTCCAGTACCAAGAGTTTGAAGGCTTTGACCCGAACAATTCCCAAGAGCAAGGCAAGTGTCCCTGAAGCATATTGATCCTACTTTTAAAATAAATGTTTTGTTTGCAAACCGCATGCTTGTGTCAATTCGATGGGAAATCCTATGATAGGAAGTTTACTAGATTTGTTTAACCACCCTTGTCACGTGGAGTTTATGTTAGAGAGTCGAAATGGGCTTTTTACCTTTTGGTTTCACTTAATTAATATGGATGGAAACATAACTACACCACTTAACTTGATTATGTATTTATGATATCTGATTAACATGAACTGGTTAACATGATGTGGTAATGGGTGATCTAAGCAAGCATGTTATGTGGATGGGTTGGATGTTATAAGCAACCTGGACCCTCACAAGATTAGAGGGAAAATTGGGATTTGGGGTGGTTGGTTGGTTAAGGTTATGGTTTGGTAATGGTTATGGCTGGCTATGGATTAAATTATGGTATTGGATATGATTAATCTTAATGGTGAAATCTGGAATATGGATGATGATAATCAAATATGGACTGGTACTATGATATTACTCATGGTTTATGATGGGTTTATTTCACATACATATAATATATTACTTTGCAAATGTTTTAATGTACTTTTTAGCACTTAGCCATTATTATTGTCGTCATTTGAATCAGCTACATGTCATATTTCCACACTTGCTGAGTACGACATGTACTCACCATTGCAATTCCCCCACCAACAGTTGCAGATCAGGTTTGGAAGTTAAACGATGATAATGCGGAGTTCTAGGCCGTGTCTACCATCATCTTTGCCTATGGAGTGTTGGAGCTACACTATACTTTATTTGCTTAGTTTGCTCAGTTTAGTTTATTTCCACTGCATTGGTTCAAACTCGTCATTATTATTCATTAGTGCTTGTATTTGAGGATAATATGAATTGTGTAATAAAAGTGGTTAATTAATCTTGTTCTATGGTAATTTTCTGTATACTCGTTTGTGAATGCACTTGTGTATGTGTGTTGAACGTCCTGGGCACACATATGCATTCACTTGGTTCATTTTCGGAACTGGGTGTCACACGTGAAGGTGTTGTTCCACCGCTACTGTTGGCGACCCTGCACTTCTTTTTCTACTAACATAGCAAGTTGAAATAAACGTTGAATAGAATGATATTCCTTGTAGTCAACTATGTCCTGTATCTCACGCCACAAGCCCCCATAAAACCTAACAATTTGGTCTTCTTGATCCTCAACTACCCCACAACAGAGCATTCCTTTCTGCAACTCTTGGTAGTACTCTTTGATAGTCATGTCACCTTGATCAAAGTGTTGCAATTTCTTAAGAAGATCACGTCTATATGAAGGAGGAACAAACCTAGCGTGTATCTCTTCTTTTAATGCAGCACATGTCTGTGGTGCATTACGTGTATTGACAAATTCATTCCACGAGATTATTGCAAAATCTTTAAACTCACTAGTGGCTTGTCTAACTCTATGTCGCTCAAGAACAAGATGAGAGATAATTTTTTGTTCTACCTTCATCTCCCAATCCAAGTAAGTCTTAGCATAATAAGATCCATAAAATGGTGGAATAGAAAACTTAATCTTAGCGTAAGGATCATTATCTTGTTCAGGAGCATGAGGACAAGGTCTACCTCCCATATCTTGACGATTTTGTCGAGGGCGACAACGCTGATGTGCATCAACCTCGTCGTTATTGAAGTCATCCTCTGTGTCGTAGTGAGCATGTGCATCAGCATCAAGGATGATAGAGGGTGCAGCTTGTTGGGGAAGATGAGTCTACATCTCATCCAACTATGTGGTCAGACCAGCAACACTTATATGGATCCTTTGAAAGGTTGCCATTATAGTTGTCTGGTAATTGTTGATAGCTTCGGTCATCGCCCGCATCATGTCCCTTAGTTCCATATGGGACACACACTCATCATCATACAGAGGTGTAGAAACAGAGGTCTTATACATAGGTTTCTTTCCTGTCATTGTTAGTACAAAACAGAAACAAAGACAAAAAGATCGTGAAGAACCCTATTACTACGCTCTCTGAAGTGGAAGTGGAAAATCATTAAGTAAGATGCGACTTACCCCGCTCTTACAAGTTTCTTACCAGCACTGCAGGTGGCCAACAGTGACCGGTGTGAAAGCAAGCAAAAAGTGGGTGTGATTGTAGAGGTTACCTGTTCTGCTCGAGAAAAGGTGTAGCTTGGGAAGGCTCAAATGTAGTATATGTATGTGGCACACAAGTTATTAACAGATAGCAATGCTGAATAAGTGTCCAAAGAATTTCATCTAGTTGCTGGCCTAAAAATGTATTAGAACAGTTGTGGCAAGAAGCAAGGAACAAGGATGAATGATGATGAACAACAAGCACAATATCAGTAAGTATCCAGCAGTCACACATAAAACAACACAAGTAGAAAACCCCTTAAGCCTCCTGTTTTTGTCTTTTAGCACTAGTAGAAATCAAAATATTTTTTCTCTTTATTTTTTTGATATTTTTTTATCAACCAGGGGCACAAGAATAGAAACAGAACCAAGTATTAGCTCAAACCAATGAAAGATGTGATCGGTACAAATTCGGAAGTGTTTGGAAAACTGGTGCTGGAACTTCGAAGTTCAAAACGAGGGCCTTCTTATTTTTTTTACATTTTTTGAAATCTCCGTGACCGGCGTAGCTGGCGTATTGTATGTGAATTTTTTCAAGACCTTTCCGGGGAAAAAATGCGCCTCAATCGGAGCTCCGAGCGAAAAGATATGTGCATTTTAAGGAGGATACCGCGAATCAGGTTTTGGTGGTGGTGGAAACTGTAACAGAAATGAATCGATGGGTGGAATTTTTTGTAGATTGGTTTTTTGTAGATGGCAGCGGATGGAAGAAACAAAACTGAACCAAAACAAATCTAAACCAGCAACCAGAATAAACCTAGGACACGAACTCAGAATTATGAACTCCAAAACAAAATTGTGCAAAAGGCTGAGCGAAGGTTGTAGGTCAGAGAAAGTAAAAAAAATTTGTGGCTTTGTGTGGATTATAGGACTGAAACAAAATGAATCTAAAGGGCACACAAGTATAACTCATGGTGAACCTGGAAATCTGATACCAATTGATAGGTGGATGAGTCCCAATCTTCTGAGAGGTATGGTAAACTTGATTGGGTGGAGATCTCGACGTTGATGATCCAAGGCTCCGAACGAACGAAACCCCGCAATCACTACACCACTGATCTGTTGGTTATCACTCGTGCCACACAAATGACCTCTCCATGAAGGCTTATCCCTGCAAGCGCAATCAAGAGCACAAGCAGGAACACATAATTTGCAATCAAAATTAAATTGATCACGAATTGGGGTCTCACAGCCAATGAACAGTGACATTGTTCAATGACAGACTATATCTAAGCAAAACTCAACTCTAATGTGGTGATAGCTGCTGTATAAATAGGATTTAGGGGCGTGCAAGACCCCTGGACGCCTAATTGTTTCGCCGATTCCTGTCAACTCAAAAGGAATTTTGAGGTGGGGCCAATTCCATTGGAAGCTTTATGAGATCAAGGTTCCAACCATATATAGAACGTCCAGAGCCGACTCCGTATGTGTCTAGGATGTCAATTTTGGTGAAGGCAGCTCCTGGAACCCGAGGTGCAGTCGAAGTCGAGTTGGGCTTGGATTCCTCCTTGGGGTGGACGTCCTATCTCCTCCTCCTTGACTCCTTGGACTCCTCCAAGACCTTGCTGGTCCTCTCCATTGTTCCTAATCGATAGAACATGCATGGAAACAAGTGTATAGAAAACTTTGGTCCGAACCAAAGTTTTTCTCTACTTGCTTCCTCTGATGCTTGCTACTTTGCTCCCAAACAGTCTTATGTATTGCAAAACTGCGGTATTACAAAACTGTGGTATTGAAATACTTAGATATTGTCATAACATCTTAAAAACTACGGTTTACAAAAACTTTGATATTAAATACTGTGTTCCCAACCACAGCCTAAGACTGGAGTAATCTGCACCAAAATTATATGTTTTACAGTTTGGTTCTCCATGCTCTTTCACCTTAATTCGTACGTACTACCTATCTTTTTCTAACAATTTTCTCATCCTTTCTTTTCTTTTCTATCTATTCATTGTCTCCACTTTTCTTTTGGTTCATCTCTAACTGTCGCGTTTTCTTGTTCCTACGTACTAGTATTGTATAATACTTTACAAACCACTTTGCAGGCCCCTCTACGAGCGATCTCCTATGGCACCTCCAGCAGCTAAAGTACCGTACCGGCCACTTTAGAGGCTACCGGCGGTGTGGAGGGTCGTTCATTAACAGAGAATATTGATAGAACAGATAGTTCACTAAGCAAATAGATAGAAAATAAAATAACAGATGGAACAGACGAACAACATTGAGTTTATCAACATAAAACAATAATACAAAATAAGAAAAACGACATAATGAAACATGAAAAACACCATCACATCCTTATAAGTATATAGTTCATACCGGACTACATCCCACAGCAGAATGTGAAATGCTCATGTCTAATCCTACAGTCTTCACTACAGAAGACCCTGCAACCGCTCCACCCTTGCTTCCCACATCCGGCAGCAGTGCACGCGTCAACTCCTTGTTGGGCAGCGATACCATCGGCGATCTCGCAGGCGGGCGCGAATGCGCCCACGTCAGAGTACTAATTTTAGCCAGGGCTTGAATCTGACACCGCCTGCACTCATTGTTGGTCCTCATGATGGCAACGGACCCAGTTGCTTTCTCACCAACGTCTACCTCGCCTTCAACCTGCCAAATATACTCGATGGCATCGCGGGCCCCGAGGTCGGTGTCGTAGCGGAGGAGGCCAAAGACGTAGGCCGCCTCCATGTGGCCAGCCCTAGCCGAACGGGCGAAAAACTGGGCGCCCTGCTACGCGCGATCGACCGTGAAGACGAGCTTGAGCCCGGTGATGTAGCACGCACAAGGGTGGCCGACTATGGCCAGGTTCTCCACAAGGGCTTTGTAGCGCCCCGGGTCGCACCACATCCTTCGGGTCTCCCGCTCCAGCGCCACGCACCTGCCCACGGTGCCATCCCGACACGCGACATGCATGGCCTTGCAGGTGGCACGCATACTGGAGAGGTCGTCCAAGTGTCGCATGGATCTTGCCGCGAGGCACCCCGCGATCTCGACTACAATATTGTGCATGAATGGCAACTCCATAGGCTTTGGTGTCATCGTGCTATGAAGAGAAACAATGATGGTGCGCGCGGCAGAGACAAAGAGGAAGCTAGAGTACGTGCGAAGAAGACGGTGGTGTGTCTTTATTGAGTACGCGCAGAGAAGACGATGGAGACACTATATAAAGACACACGCCATCGTCTTCTCTGCTCGTACTGATGGGGGTCGCTCGCAGTGATGTTTTGCTTCCTGCGGTGGCAGATTCACACCCGCTGCAGTACTATAAGTGCATTCAGGGTAGCTGACATGTGAACACCACAGCCTATGGGACCTACACCTCTCTGCATGCACTGATTCGACGCGCGAAGTAATGGAACCGCTCTATTTTCGACATCAATACAAGAATAATATCCTATCATCAATATAGATAACATACTATGTTTGATAGTAATCTGTGCCAAACATTTCCTGTTTTACAGTTTGGTTCTCCACGCTCTTTCACCTTTATTCGTACGTACTACCTATCTTTTTCTAACATCTTTCTCGTCCTTCTTTTCATTTCTCTCAGTTCATTGTCTCCACTTTTCATTCCAATCATCGCTAATCGACAAAACTAGGTGTTACATAATCCCTAATAAACACGAAATGAACTAATCAGCACATCTAGTCCACAACACTTCCCTTCAAGCAATGATAATAACTTCTGACCGCATATAGGAGTAGTGGTAATGATGACACCGCGTATAGTGGCACAGGGCCGGTGGTACGTTGGAGTACTACCTATCTTTTTCTAACATTTTCTCGTCCTTTCTTTTATTTTCTCTCTGTTCATTGTCTTCACTTTTCATTCCAGTCATCGCTACTTGTTGCGTTTTCTCGTTACTATACTACTTTACTGACCGCTTTGCAGGTCTCGCTGCGAGCGATCTCCTGGCACCTCCAGCGGCTAAAGTATCGTACATGCCACTTTAGAGGCCACTGGCGGTGTGGAGGGGCATTCATTAACAGAGAATACAGATAGAACAGATAGTTCACTAAACAGCAGATAGAAAACAAAATAACAAATAGAACAGATGAACAACATTGAGTTCATTATCGTAAAACATCACTCCCTCCTTCCTATATTACTTGTCATTAGAACAAGTTTTTTAGTTTACTTTTGAACTAGAACTTGTCTTAATTATTAACGACAAGTAATATGGGAAGGAGGAAGTACAAAACAAGAAAAACAACATTACAAAACTAGAAAAGAAAACATCACAAAACAAGAACAAAAAACATCACGACTGAATTAATTTATGTCAAACGATTTCCTGTTTTAAAGTTGGGTTCAACTAGAATGTAATCAGATATTTGGTGCAATCATACAATCAACCATCTTCAACCGTTGGATCGATCTACATTACGGTCGTTAAATTTTTTTATTTAACCCCCTCCACCAGGTGGAGGGGTGGTGGTGATGGAAGAGGTTAAATGAAAAAATGTAATAATCATAAGATGTAGATCCAACGGATGAAAATCATTGATTACATGATTGCACCAAACCTTTAATTGCATATTGGGCTGTCAATGAGTCAAACTCGAGCGTGCTTGTCTTTCTAAGCTTGAGTTTGATAAAAAACTGAGTCGATCTCAAGTCAAGCCAAGAATTCATGTATATACAATAGAATCTACTAAATTTAGGTTCACGGCTAATGGAGTGGGAAGGTGGACGATGTTGCACATTATTTGTTTCTATCATATATAAAAATTGTGTCCCATAAAACATTTTTAATAGAATTATATAGTTTAGTTAATCACATGTACATATCATAGATCACAACAATAAATGAGCTTACTCGAGCTTTTCGAGCTTGAGCTCATCAAGCTTGCAAGCTCAAGCTCGGCTCGTTTAGAATTGGCACAATACTCAAATTCATCCTCAAACTTTCAATCAAAACTCAGTTTGGTCCTTGAACTTTCAAATAACTCAATTATTTAATCCATCAACTTCACACAATCGTTTCACTTTCATCCTTAGTCTGAGTTGGACATCCACATTGGCATGCCACATAAGCTATTATGCCACATCATCTACCTCGGCCACCTCACTTAGAAAAAGATAATAATTTTTTATCACCCTAAAAAATAACTAGCTAATTAATTGGGGCTGATTTACGTAGTTGTATTGGATATACATATTTCTCCTCCATTTTTTTTGCAAAACTATCAAGTGATATATCCTATGTCATATTACATATGTAAAAATGTTGTAAAATATAAAACTTTTAAGCCCAGGGAAGAGCAAACAGAAAAAAGAGAGGAAGAGCAAACTTTTAAGCCTAGGGAATAAAATATAAAATGAAGCTACACGACTGGTCGGGTACATGTATGGTCCGGGCCGGTGTGCCGGTGCACCTTAATCCCCGTCGTGCATCCCCGGTGGTTGTTTGGAAGACCCTTGTAGTTATGCTCTGATTCCTGTCCTCTAACTCCATCTAGGCTTTTGATGATGCAGGCGGTTCACCACCAGACTATGGAAAGGATAAGCATGCACACATGTCACAGTCATTGTTGACTGCGTTGGTCTATGTTAGTAGTCATTCTATGACTGTGTTGGCCTACATTTAGTCATTAACGCTAGCCTTTGAATCTATGTAGTGTGAAAGAGTTTAGTTTTGGTTTCACACTACACTAGCTAGCCTATATAAAGTGTACCTGTGTGCCCTGATGAATATACAACAAATATTCTCCATACATAATAGTCTAGTAACCATTCTCCATATGGTATCACGAGACCAAAATAATCTTTCCCTGCAAGCTTCCGCTTTCTTCTACCATGGCGTTGACTCCAAAACCAGCAAAGCCTCGGTGATGAGCGGCATGCAAGTTTCTTGATGAGAAACTGACTGCGGGGGCGGCCCTTGGCATGCATGTTTGACAGGAAGGATGTTCCCTCGTGGGTTTGAGGATAAAAGGTATACCATCTAGGTAGCCAGCCGGAGGTTCGAAGGAAGCTACACAGCAGGTTGGGTACACGTACGGTCAGGGTGTGCCGGTGTACCTTAACCCCCCCCACCCCCCCCCCCCCCCCCCCCCCCCCGTGCGTCCCCGGTGGTGGTTGGGAAGAGACTTGCAGGTATGCTCCGATTCCTGTCCTCCAACTCCATCTAGGTTTCTGATGACGCAGGCGGTTCACCACCAGACAAAACCAGCAAAGCCTCGATGATGAGCGACATGCAATTTTCTTGATGAGAAACTGGCTGTGGGGGCGGCCTCTGACATGCATGTTTGGAAGGAAGGATTTTCCCTTGAGGGTTTGAGGATAAAATGTTACCATCGTCTAGGTAGCCAGTTAGAGGTTCGAAGGAAGCTACACGGCTGGGCGGGTACACACGTACAGTCCGGGTGTGCCGGTGTACCTAAACCCCCATCGTGCGTCCCTGGTGGTGGTTGGGATGAACCTTGCAGGTATGCTCTGATTGCTGTCCTTCAACTCCATCTAGGTTTCCGATGACGCACACGGTTCATAACCAGACAAACCAGCAAAGCCTCGGTGATGAGCGACATGCAAGTATCTTGATGAGAAACTGACTATGGGGGCGGCCCCCGACATGCATATTTGACATGAAGGATGTTCTCTCGAGGGAATGGGGATAAAAGGTATATCATCGTCTAGGCTACCAGCCGGAGGTTCGAACAAAGCTACAGACGGATTGCTGGGTACACGTACGGTCTAGGTGTGCCAGTGTACCTTAACCCCCGTCATGTGCCCACAGTGGTGGTTGGAAAGATCCTTGCAGGTATGCTCTGATTCCGATCCTCCAACTCCATCTAGGTTTCTGATGACACAGGCGGTTCACCACCAGACAAACTAGCAAAGCCTTGGTGATGAGCAGCATGCAAGTTTCTTGATGAGAAAGTAACTGTGCAGGCGGCCCCCAGCATGCATGTTTGACAGGAGGGATGTTCCCTCGAGAGTTTGAGGATAAAAGGTATACCATCTAGGCAGCCAGCCGAAGGTTCAAACAAAGCTTGGTGTAGCTTCATGTAGCTTTGTGTAGGAAGCCATCTAGGCATCTTCGTGTTGCTTCGTGTAGCTTCACTCGATCCTCCGTCTGGCTGCCTAGACGATGGTATACCTTTTATCCTCAAACCCTCGAGGAACATCCTTCCTGTCATACATGCATGTCGGTGCTGCCCTTGCAGTCAGTTTCTCATCAAGAAACTTGCATGTCGCTCATTACCGAGGCTTTGCTGGTTTGTCAGGTGGTGGACCGCTTGAGTCATTGAAAACCTAGATGGAGTTGGAGGACAGGAATCGGATAATATCTGCAGGGGTCCTCTAACCACCACTGGGGATGCACAACAGGGGTTAAGGTACGCCGGCATACCCGTACCGTACGTGTGCTGGTGAAGATGGAATTCAGCAGTCTCATGGTTCATAAATAGAATAATGGAAGAAGCAAAAGGATGGTGCGCGTTTTGATCCATGAACTGTGAGACTGCTGACTTCCATCTTAATTGTCTAGTTCTCGATTCGGCTTATCTCTCGAGCATGCATTCATAGTAGCTACTCTCTAGTGGCTGGACCTAGGGTATGTCATGGCCCACCTGGCATACCTAGTGGGAGCGCCCCTGAGAAAAGTTGTTGTTGTTGTACGTGGTGTTTGGCTGAGACAATGCAACTTGAGGTCATAACAATAAGAATTAAAAAATAGAAAGAGTATAGCGGATTCTAAAATCTTCATTACTTTCTTTACTCGGGGCTCAGGCCCATCAAATTCGAAAACTCCTCCACTCATATTGTAACTGCATCAATTATATATCCACATATGTTTCCAAAATCCAAACTAGAGGTGTAGACGAAGGTTTGCACAAGAGAGAAGTTGCGTCGCTCAGCCGCAGACGACAACCGTAGGGACGACGAGGAGAGGACCCAATGGCCGGTACTCAGTGTACAATGTCACGTTCACGAACGAAGTGATCACCACCACCGTGACGTCCTCCGGCAAGGCCATGGAGGATTGGCTCGACGAGGTCCTCTCCGTCCACCGTCGGCACCTTCACAAGCTTGTCGTCAGGCTCGATGTCGAGTGGCGCCCCAGGTACTCCGCCGACCAGAACCCCGTTGCTGTTCTGCAGCTCTGCGTCGGCCGCTGCTGCCTCATATTCTAGGTTGTCCAAGCTGAGTACTTCCTCGACGAGCTAGAAGATTTCCACGGCGATTCCTATTACCGCTTCATCAATCAGCATGGTGGAAGGGGTTAAATATAATGATGTAATAACCGTAAGATGTAGATCAAACAGATGAAAATCATTGATTACACGATTGCACCAAAACTTTAATTGCATCTAGGGCTGTTAACGAGTCGAACTCGAGCGAGCTTGTCTTTCTAAGCTTGAGTTTAATAAAACACCGAGTCGATCTCAAGTCGAGCCCAGAATTCATGTGTATACAATAGAATCTACTAAATTTTGGATTCACAACTAATGGAGTAGGAAAGTGGATGATGTTGCACATTATTTGTTTCTATCGTATATAAAAATTGTGTCCCATACAACATTTTTAATAGAATTACATAGTTTAGTTAATCATACGTACATATCATAAATGACAACAATAAATGAGCTTACTGGAGCTTTTCGAGCTTGAGCTCATCAAGCTCGCAAGCTCAAGTTTGGCTTGTTTAGAATTGGCACAATACTTAACTTCATCCTCAAACTTTCAATCAAAACTCAGTTTGGTCCTCGAACTTTCAAATGAGTCAATTTAGTCCCTCAACTTTACACAAGCGTTTCACTTTCACCCTTAGTCAGAGTTGGACATCCACATTGGCATGCCACATAAGCTACCTCTGTCCCATGTCAACTATATTATTAGGTTGGTGAGATATATCTTTGACCAATGATTTACGTAATTTTGATTAGTTTTAACAATAGAAGAATTGTACTTTCAGATTCACCATGAATTTTTTTTCCATAATATACAATTTAAATGTAATTGAAGTTAATAAAATCCATATAAATCATTGGTCAAAGGTAAGTTTGACCAAAACTAGAAATAGAGTTGAGCTGCGACGGAGAAAGTATTATGTAGTCGTTTGCCGCATAAGGTTTGTCCTTGAAGCAGTAGCCATTTGTACAGGCGGCTGATGCGACCGGGCGCATCGAGCTTACGTGTGCGCTAGTTACCAAGGTGCCTTAAACGCGTGCAGCGCATGCACATCTATGAATTCAATTTGAACCGCTTCGCATCCCATCACTAGTACTGCACGCGTCGAGAGACGGACAGCCAGTCTGCTACTACGCTATAAGATCACCCGGGCACGCCATCGTCTTTTCTGCACAACCACTCTTCCTCTCTTCCCAAAACCACACCAAGAACACCATGGATAACAAGAAAACACTGCCGCCAAGCCCGCTGAAGGATGCCAACAGAAAGCAGCGCTGACTGTACCCCCCCCCCCCCCCGGACATGGAGTGGGCTCTCCGGAAGAGCATACTGGAATACATCGCGCTCCATGTGCCGCCTTGGTCTTGGTCCCCTTCTAGAGCGTACTGGAATGGGAACCACAAGCCACTACGTTTTCGGCATGACACACTTGGCCAGTCGCCTCAACATCCTCTGGGACACGCTGGCGGTCGAGCTCGGCGTCGCCGGCTGCGACAACCTAGTGGCGGCGATGTCCAGGAAATTGGGCTTGCCGTGTACGTCGCAGAAGGTGCCCCCGCCCTGCCAGGAGCCCAAGAATGAGGAGGAGGAGGAGGAGGCGGCGGCGGCGGCAGAGGAGGAGGAGGAGGAGGAGGGGGAGGAGGAGGAGGAGGAGATGGAGGAGGAGGAGGAGGAGGAGGAAGAGGAGAAGAAGAAGTAGTTTTTTTCTTGTTTTTGGTGGTGTTGTTATTCTTTTCTTGTTTCTAGATTGTGTTTTTATTTTTTCTTGTTTGTAATATACCATTTTAAGGTAATGAACTTTATGTTGTTGTTCATTGGTGCTCAAAAATAGTTCTAATGTTGTTGTTCCAATGATAAACTAGTGGACTATTAATCTCTTTTATTTTTTTAGAATGGAATATATTTCCACTTCCAACTCTATTGTGTTGGAGATCCAGAAAGTGACTTACACCTAGTTCTCTGACAGCACCAGGGAGAACCTTCTCCCTCAGCTTGTGCCCACTCTCTATGTTGAAACCCAACACAGCTCCAACATAATGAGTGATCAAACAGTCACAGCCTACTACATCAAGCTAATCAAAGTACGTAGTAAATAACAAAAGACGTTAGAAAGTTTCTGGAGTATCAACTTTAGTCCAGATTAACATAGCTAAACATAACAGACCACAGGTCCTAGAAGCAGCATAGCAAAATAGCATGGACTCCATTCACGATCATTTTTTGGAGCGCTTTTCACTTCTATCCAGGGCATCACTTTTGGTCCGCATCACCCCCAGATAACCACTCGCTCCAGAGGTGCTGGTAACATCAACTGGAGCCCTCTGTTCTTTTTGGAGCCTGATCTCCGTCCGAAGCATAGTGTCCACCCCTCGACGAATTGTCTTCTGCATGTCTTTGCCATACAGACCTGCCCAAAAGGATAACAAAGAACATGCATGACCCATAATCTCACTAGATTTTTTAACGGTTTTTTATCAAAAAATGCTTTGTTTCATGCTTTCCATGTAGACCAGACAATTGCTCCCAGGTCGAGGTCATAAACATCCTCTCCTCCAGGTAGGGCCTCCCCAATCCAATTCCAGTACTGCTGCAAATTAGTTGGCCTACTGGAGGCCTAAAAACAGGTAGCAATGATCCCCATATAACTTTCATCACTTAGGATTCGAACATCAAATGGTTCATCGACTCGTCCTCATTACAAAAGTAGCATGTAACAGATCCTCCCCAATTCTTTCTTTTCATCAAGTCTTTAGTTAGGATGGATCGGTGCTCCATGAGCCAGAGGAATGTTTTAATCTTGGGAGGAATATTGGCTTTCCATATCCTAATAAATCTTGCATATGAGTGTCCAGCAGACAATTGTTTATACAGCGAATATGCTTTTCAGACGACCTATTACGCCTATGCGCCTTTTGATCGATACACAGTTGAGGAGGCTGATCACGAACGTGACAGGTGTGGGAGCCGCTCGGGGCTTCCATGGTTCTATTGGAATAATTCCTTTCCCATTTCCATGGATACGATGAGGTACAATATCCAATGTTCCAAATGTTGCTAGATCTTAGCCCATAGATATGAATAGGAACTTGTTTTAGTCCATTTCCAAATCAACTGATCAACTTGATTAGTTAACTTCTGCTCATTCAGGCTAACAGCCAACTCATACCATTGGTGGTGAAGTTTTAATGGCAGAGATCTAAAATGGATAACCCTTCTCTGTGCAGCACATTGCGCTACAGTGATGTTCAAAAAGCAGTGGAACTTTAGCAAAAAGACTATTTATATTATCTCTTTTATGGATGTGTTATACATTGTTGACGTGGAAATTCATTATAGATATGTATCGTCTCAGGCGATTATAAATGTGTCGGTCGCTCCACATAACCCTAACATTTTCATTTTCCGACAAGCCCTCCCCAGCCGCTCCCAAGCGCCCACCCTCGCCGTCCTCGCCCTCGCCGTCGCAGTCAACACCGAGCGCCTTCCTCACCCTCGGCATCGCCGCCGAGCGCCATCTTCACCCTCGCCGTTGCCGTCCATCGAGCGCTGTCCTCACTCTCGTCATGCATGTTTGACATAAAGGATGTTCCATCGAGGGGTTTGAGGATAGACTGTACCATCTAGGCACAGCTCACTACGCGGTTCATCAAATTAATAGCGTGCCTTGTATAATATAATTTCCAACATGTTGTACTCGTCCTTTCGAAGAAACGACAGCCGTAGGCGCTAGCCGCTACGTGTTCTGAATTTAGGAACAAATGGCCACACTTGTCAAAACACGTACGCCACAACCGATCCTCAACGTCACCAAATTACCATGATCCTCAACAAGGGGAGCAATGTCTCTCCACGACGTTCCGCCTGGTGTTGCACACATGGCTCTGGCCTCATGCTGGCCACATATCCTGATTCAACCGTACAACTTCAAATAAAGGAGGGCTAGAAGATTGGGGGGAAATAATATAAAAAAAGGAAGAAGAAAAAGGATGGAGCGCGTTTCGATCCATGAACCGTGAGACTGCTAACTTCCATCTTCATTGGCCAGTTCCCGATACTGCTGATCTCTCCAGCATGCATTCACACTAGCTACTCTCTGGTGGCTGGACCCAGGGTATCCCGTGGCCCACCCGGCATACCCAGTGGGTGTGCCCCTGAGAAAAGTTGTTGTTGTTGTATGTGGTGTTTAGTTGAGAAAATGAAACTTGTGGTCATAACAATCAGAATACATAAATTGAAAGAGTTTTTTCGACGGGAGGGAGAAGACTGAACAACAACTATTTTTTTTCAAATAAAGGAGACAACTCGTACTTAGTCTTTTCCGGGAGCACCTACTTTGATTTCCTGAGGGGTCTTGGATGCCTATTTTTCTTTGGTTCCATTTTAGGTGTCTTTCATTTTCTTTTTCGGTGCTCAACTTGTGCATCAATCTATTTCTATATGACTTTGACTTTGTACCTTTTATTCCTTGCTTATGATAATGGTTGAGCGTCGGCTCAGAGTTTTCTGAAGAAACAAAATAGAAAGAGTCTATTAGATTCAAAAATCTTCATTACTTTCTTTACTCGGGACTCGGGCCCGTCAAATTCGGAAACTCCTCCACTCGTATCGCAATTGTATCAGTTATATAACCACGTCCGTTTCCAAGATCCAAACTTGAGGTAGAGGAAGGTTTGCACAAGAGAGAAGTTATGCCGCACCACCGCAGACCGCAACCGTAGGTACAAGGAGAGGACCCTATGGCGAGGACTCAGGTGTACAACATGATGTTTGAGGATGATGTGATCACCACCACCATGCATCCTTCGGTGAGGCCATGGAGGATTGGCTTGACGGGGTCCTCTCTTTTCACTGTGGGCGCATTCACAAGCTCGTCGTTGGGCTCAACGTCGAGTGGCACCCCAGCTACTCCGCCGACCAGAACCCCATCACCGTTCTATAGCTCTACATTAGCCGCCGTTTCCTCATCTTCCAGGCCATCCATGCTGATTACTTCCCCGACGAGCTAGAAGATTTCCTCGGCGATTCCGACTATCGCTTTGTCAGCGTGGGCGTGGAGGGTGAAGGTGGCCAAAACGATGGACCTGGTCGAGCTCGCCGTCGAGGAGATGGATCGCCCGAGCCTTTGCCGTGTGGGGCTGAAGGACATCGCGAGCGCCATGATGAGTGCCGACATCGAGAAGCCTTACAGGGTGAGGACGCGCCACTAGAATGCTTACAACCCTTGTGGCGAGCAGATCAACTATGCCTGCATCGATGCCTTTGTCTCCTTCGAGGTCGGCCGCAAGTTGCTCTCCAGCGACTACTGATCTAACCACAGAGTTTGCGGACCGGTTGTTGTCGATCATCCCGGCATGGAATTCGCACGTGCAGCGCTCAAGTTCTAGCTTTTTTTCTTGTGCACTCAATCTCTCAAAAAATTATTTTTTCTTGAGGAAACACTATATTGGGTTCATAAAACATGTGTGCCCCACCGTTGTCGGGTCCACATGTCAGTTGCAGTAATAACTGCAAGGCAGAGGATTTCATCGCCACTGTCTTGGCATTTAAGTTAATGTTTTAGTAGTTTTTGCGATGACTGTTCAAAAAAAAAGAATATTTTTGTGATGGAAGAATTAGCTGGAGTCTATTTGTCATGTGTCTCAAATTTGCGAAAATTTTAGGCAACAGATCATTAGTAGGTAATAATTACTATCATTAGTCACTTATTTTGCAATTAATCATTAACCATTAATTTTATAGGTTAAGCAATTACAAATTAACATAGTCCTTACAATTACAGAATTACAACTACTCCCTCCATCACAAATTACTTGTCACTCTTTTTAGTTCAAAAAAGAACTGATTGATTAAAGAGCGACCAGTAATTTGGGAGATGGAGGGAGTACATATTGATAATTTTAAATAAATAAGAAACTTATTTTACCCTTCTTCCGGCCGGTCGCCTGGCGGCGGCGCCGCCTCTGCGAGCTTCGAGCGCTGCCACCCCGAGCTCCACGCACCACTGCTCGCTGTGCCCCGCCTTCGCGTTCCACCGTGAGGCTGCAAACTATGAGCCAAAAGGTCGGCGTCGCGCGCCATCGGTCTGGCCTCCACCTCGTCGTTGCCTCGGCATGTCGCCGTCTCGACGCGCTGCCTTCAGCCTCTGTGCCGCCACTGTCGGTTAGATCAGCGGCGTGGGCCAAGGCGATGGCTTTTAAAAACATGCATGTCATTTCACATGCATTGAGGTCTTTCACATGATCAACCCTTGTCTTTCACATGCATGTTAGTTGTCCATGCATGCTATGCCCCAAAAATGATCAATGAGCCTCAAACATGACGAGGTTTTTCACATGGATGTTAGATGTCTATATGCATGCTATGCCCCAAACATGTATTCCAAGAATAGTATATTTCCTACCATGTACTGATATATATTTCTATATTTATCATATTCTCTACCATGCATGTGTATACTCTCAACCTATATGGCAGTTTATCTACCACACTAATAAAGGATATTATCCTGTAACCAATAGAGATCACAAACTATGTTTGACAGGAATGATGTTCTCTCAAGGGTACGAGGATAGAATGTGTACTACCATCTAATAAGCACACATCTCTCACTATGTATATAGTTCATAAAATTAATCGATCGCATGCTGCCATGTATATAGTATATTTTCTAACATACATGTGTTGTACTCGTCTTTTAAAGAAATGACAGCCGTAGGCGCTAGCCGCTACGTATTCTAATTTAGGAACAAATGAACACACTTGTGAAAACACATACGCCGCACTCGATCATCAACATCATCAAATTAACATGATCCTCAACAAGAGGGCACAAAAATCCTCAACATGTGATCAAACATGCTTGATCGCGAGTCTCTTTCACATGCATTATATTCATGTCCACCATCATATATGGTCACGACCATTATCCTCAGTTTGATATGGACTCTCGGTCGGCAACGGTCGGATCCTTCAAAAAAAAAGATATGGACTCTCGATCAATTGTCGCGCGCGTTCACATCAATCTTCCGCACCTCGTTGAAATCGTTCGCACAAAATGTTACAAACACCGTAGGACGAACCTCCAAAGTATGCTAGGTGGGCCATTGCACACCTTGGGCCCTTTGCGTGTCAAATTAAAAAAACTGGCCGATGGGATGTGTCGAGTCATTGCGATAATCGAGAGGAGGCAAACCGCGGTTTGGAGTAACTCCGACCGTCGATTCAAAAGCAAAACTTTCGAGGTGTCCGATCATCTCCACTCGCACACTTAGACGTCGACCCGCTATAAAGGCACACCATCCTCTTCTTCTCTATCGCACCTCTCCATCAGTCTTAGCCTCCAAACTTCTCCTCTTGCTTCTCAGCCGCACCACCGTCGACCACCTCTTGCTCTTTCTCCGCACCTTCGTCGCCGCACAAATGGGTAGCCCCGCACCGAAGTGCTCCAGGCCATCGACGTTCTTCAAAGCTCCTTCCCTGTTTTCGTCGCCGCCAATGTTGGTGGAAGTAGAGGAGGTGCTCGCACCTCCTCTGCCCTCGTCTGCGCCTGCTGCACCCGCACCTCCTCGGACCAACTATGTTGAGATTGTCCGCCTCTTCGAGGACCGCATTGCCAAAGTCAAGGGTCGGCTTAAGCAGGTCACTAGCGACCTGTCAGCCGCTAACGTGCAAGCAAGCGCGCTCGACATAATGGTGCAGGATGTATTTGACAATACATCTCGCTCCTGTCACCGTCTGTGACTTGGGATCCTTCCCCACCACACCAGCATGGACTCCTCCGAGTACTACTTCTTTGGGTTGGGCTTTGTGGCCGCTTGTCTCGACTTCCTCTACGAGACGATCTGTGAGGAGTCTGGGTTGGAGTTTTACGAGCAACTGGTGAATGCTGTCGGCAGGAAGTTATGTCTGGTGTTGCAGGAGGCTGCACCAGCAGTTGTGGAGGCGCTGTAGGCGGATGCGGAGGCGGCAGCGGAGGAGGTGGACAAGTCCTCCTCCGAGTAGAGTAGGATTAGTAGTAGCTTTTTCTTTTGTTTTCTATGTGTGTTTTTTTTCTTGATTGTAATATATGTGTTGTTTTTATGTTAATAAAAAAAGTCTTTTATGTTCATGAACAATGTGTCCTACAGTATGCATTAAAGAAAAACTCCTTTTGTCGAAAAACAACGCATATGGAAAATTAACACATTAGTAATATTATATCTTATAAATATTAAACACGCTAGGACGTAGTATTATATTTCAAAAAATTATGTATATGTTCCATATCGACACACAATATGTTCCATATACAATTATGCTAGCTTCGCGGTGGTATATGTGGTCGTGACAGGTATGAAATGAGCTGATTTAGTCAACCGATCCACAATAACCCATATTTAGTCGTACCCGGACTGGGTTCGCGGTAACCCAACTATGAAGTCATACCAATTTCTTCCCACTTCCATTCCAAAATATTTAATGGCTGCAATAATCCAGCTGGCTTTTGATGTTCCGCTTTGACTCGTTGGCACACATCACACAAAGCAACATACTCAGTTATGTCCTTTTTCATGCTGGCCCACCAATAACAGGTCTTCAAGTCCTTCTACATCTTTGTAAAGTCGGGACGGATGGAGTAAGGTGAGTCATGTGCCTCCTTCAATATCATTTCCCAAATATGTTTCACATTCGGCACCACAATTCTTTTCCCAAGCCATAGAGTACCATGATCATCCTCATCAAATCTGAATTATCTCCCTTCTTGGGTCCTTTTCTTAATTTCCTGAATTTCCTCATCCTTGCCCTGACCCTCTCGAATTTCTTGCTCCAAGGTCGGATTTAACTCCATTATTCCCATCTCATTCACAAATACAAGTTTTAGCCTTTCAAAATCCTTGCATAGCTTGGATGGTAACTCCCGAATCATGAGTTGGTGACTTACTCCTTTCCGACTCAAAGCATCAGCTACTACATTAGCCTTCCCCGAGTGATAATTGATTTTAACATCATAATCCTTGATGAGTTCCAACCATCTTTGTTGCCTCAAATTAAGGTCCATTTGTGTGAAAATGTACTTCAGGCTCTTATGATCCGTATAAATCTCACACCTATGACCAAGAATGTAGTGCCTCCATATCTTCAAAGCATGCACCATGGCTGCAAGTTCGAGATCATACGTAGGATAATTCTATCCATGTTTCTTCTATTGCCTCAATGCATAGGCAACTACTTGACCTTCTTGCATGAGAACACATCCTTGTCCTTGTCCTGATGCGTCGTACAAATTCAAGCTTCTTGCTCACGTCTACTAATACCAACATCAGTGCGGTTATAAATCTCTTCTTCAATTCCTCAATGTCGTCTTAACAAGATAGAATCCATTTGAAAAGCTTCCCCCTTGTTAGCAACTCAGTCATGCACTTCACTACGTTGGAGTAGTCCTTGATGATTAGTTAGCTTCGACAATTATTGTGATGCCTCAATTTCAATGTTGACTCCCTCATCATTTGTCATTTGTGTTGTCCTTGTGGCTCACTGAATTATCCCATTATACTTCCGTAGCCAATCCATTCCAGGTGTTATGTCTGATCCTTGTGAATTCAAAACAATAAGGTTGGCGATGAATTCTACCCCTCTCATTTTAAGACTTACTCTTGGACATACTATGTTTGTCCTCATCTCCCCTGTAGCTTCATCCAAAATAGTGAAACTTCTAGGTGTGCCCATCTTCCATTGACGTAGAGGTTGAGCGAGATAGGAAAGAGAGATAAAACAAATCCCTAACTGTCGGTACCCTAAAAACTGTACACCCCTTGAAGTTACAAAGATCTCAAGAGAAAGCCATCTACTTGGTTTGAAGACCCTCGGAGGACCACTTGTCAGACATGACCGGACCCGCTTCTCCAACATGGTTAATTCCAGGGTCGCCACATGTACAACCAAACCGGAGCTACCGCCCACAAGGGGGAAGCTTCGGGCCACGTATCGAAACGGCACCTCCGGACTTAACCCCAGACCGAGAGAAGCTCGAGACCTGACACGTGTCTGATAGCCCCGGAGCTACTTGCTTCCCACGGCAAGCTCCGGAGCTGCCACGTGTCAAATCATCGGACCTTTCAGCTTCTAACCTCCGGAAGACCTTGTAACGGCTCCGGATCTTCAAAGGAGAGCCAAGGACTTCAAGACCCGATTAAGTGTCATTAAGGCCATATTAATGACACTTAAACAGACGATCTTAACACCAGTAACGGTGCTGTCAAAGCCCGTTACAGGGTTATTAAGAGCAATTAAGCGTGTATCAATACTAGTAACCGCCGGGGCCACATGTCGGGCCAGGCTAGCTTGTAACGGCCTGCCCTTGTATTATAAAAGGGTAGGCCGACGATACACTCAGGGATGTTCACGAACGAACTCACGCATCCCACACGTTCGTGGCAAGCTCAAACTGCTAATACAACATCAACACACCCGTGGAGTAGGGTATTACGCTCAGGCGGCCCGAACCACGTAAATTCTTGTGTCTTCTGTGTCAAACTCCTATTCAACTTCTTGAATCTCCGCGCGCCCACACAAAACTTCAAACTCCCCAATCACTTTAGCAGTGTAGGGAGATCTGCCGGTTCTCAATCGCCGACAGCTGGCGCGCCAGGAAGGGGCGCCTGAGATTTTCGAGAATGGTGAACTCCGCTGCTGGTCATCCAATGGACAACCTACTGCTCAGGCTGTTGGGGGCAATCCCTCCAACAGGTAGCCACCAGCAGGAGCCTCAGCACCAGCAGGAGCCACACTCCCACCACCACCATCTTCTCCAGCAAATCGTGCTGGGCAACGTGATGGTGCGCCGGCGTCGCTTACCCCATCGGCGAGTCATGATAACCCGGAACACGCGCTCCATGCAGCGCGTGCTCTTCTCCAACGTCCACCACCTCCGGATGCATCTCGAGATGCAATGGAGCAGTGGAGGGCCGATGTGGAGCATTTGGTCGCAGCAGCGGCCGAACGCCTCAACAACCAGGGTCCTCCTCCTTCGGGACGAGCCCTGTCGCAGCGGCGGACTTTGTGTGGAAGGCTTGGTCTGCATGCCTCCAATAGCAGGAGATGTGCTGCATCTCAACAAGTGACGTCTCTACCTTCAGGGGCTCGACGCACTCACACGGTATCCAGGCTTTCGACTCATGACCTCCGGGCGGAGCTTGATCGCCAATACCGCCAGCAGGATGGACGTGTCCATATTGAACGTGCCCGTGAAAGACGGGAAGCTCAGGACCTTTCTACTCTGAAGGAGTAGGAGGAGGCTATTCAGCTCTAGCCATGCACCTGCGCATGGTTAGATGGCCACAGAAGTTCCGGCCTCACCTGCCGGAAAAATTCAGGACTGTTAACCCCGCTGAATTCCTTCAAATATACTCCACTGCAATCTTGGCAGCTGGAGGAAATGAGGCCGTGATGGCCAATTACTTTCCAGTGGCCTTAACTAGGACCGCCAGGTCCTGGTTTATGAGCCTTCCACCCAACTCTATCAACAGTTGGGAGGATCTGTGCCATCAGTTCACTGCCAACTTCGGGAGTTCATACACCCGACCAGGCACTGAACTGGACCTTTTTGCGGTCGTGCAAAAAGGGGGAGAATCTTTGCGGTCCTTCATCCAGAGGTTCTCTCAGGTACGCAACACTATCCCTTCTATCTCTAGCGCATCTGTCATTGTGGCATTCAGACAGGGCGTACGGGATAAGAAGATGTTGGAGAAGCTGGCAATCAAGGAGATCACCAGCGTCACGGAACTCTTTAGCCTGGCAGATAAATGTGCCAGAGCTGTGGAGGGCCGTGAAATGCACTCCAAACCAGCCTCGGAGGATCACAAGAAATCCTCCAAAGAAAAGCTGCTACCTCCGGAAGTGGCAAGAAGAAAAAGAAGACCAGCAGCAAGAAGAAGCCGTTGGCCGGCACATCCAACGTTGCAGCTGCTGCAGCTCCGGGTGGCCGGGGGCCATGCCCTGAGAAGTGACCTCGACCGTCTTCTGAAGACGGTGGCAAACCCAAAGTGTGGTGTCCCATTCACAAAACAGGCAGCCACAGTTTGGAAGACTGCCAAGAGGTCCAAAACCATGCCGAGCGCTACAACAAGCGCCGGGAAGGATCTCCTTTCCGACAAAGGGAAGGAAAGCAAAAGGTCGACGAAGCTCCGGCTGAAGAGGAGTTAGGGTTCTAGGATCCCAAAAAGGTCCTGAAGGCCGTCTACACCTCCGTCGACGATGGTTCTGACGTCTCTGACAACGAGCGTCGGAAGACCATGAACACCATTTTTGGTGAATCATGGGATATCACCTCTCGTCGCGTCATCAAGACTATGCGGCGGGATATGGCCGCTGTAGCCCTTACAGTCAGGCCGGAACCTCATCGAAAGTGGATGGACACCTCCATCACTTTTGATGCCTCTGATTGCTCGCGGAGCATGGTTGGAGCAGGTCAGCTACCTTTCATAGTATCTCCTACCATCAATAACATCCAGCTCCACCATGTCATGGTAGACGGAGGTTCGGGGCTTAACCTCATCAGCTTCGAAGCTTTCACTAAGCTTCAGCTCCGACCTTCGGATCTTCAGCCCTCTCGACCTTTCTCTGGAGTAGGTCCGGGGGCCATTACCCCACTCGGAGCTATTACTCTCCCCGTTACTTTCGGGACACGGGAGAAGTATCGCACCGAGAAGTTGGTCTTCGACGTCGCTCAGATCAACTTACCATTCAACGCCATCTTGGGTAGATCTACCTTGTACAAATTCATGGCAGCCGCTCATTATGGATACCTGATGTTGAAGATGCCAACACCAGTAGGCGTTCTCCGGATCCGTGGAGATCGCACTGCCGGAGTAACTGCTCTGGAGGAACTCCACGCACTCACCACGGCGCAAGAGGAGGACTCCAGACAGGAGCAATCTCTGAAACCTCCAAGCATTCGTCAACGAGGCTCGACCTCTGCACCCCGTGTGCAGCCATGTGGCGACACCGACATTCCCGTCAAAGTCGTCCAAATTGGTTCCGATGCTGCTCAAACCACCCGTATATCGGGAGGGTTGAACGACAAATAGGAACTCGCACTCATCACTTTCCTCCGGGCTAACGTTGACGTGTTTGCTTGGCAACCGTCACAAATTCCTGGGATCCCCAGGGAAGTGATTGAGCACAATCTGAAGATCTACCCCGATGCCCGGCCTGTGCATCAGAAGCCTCGGAAGCAATCCGTGAAGCGGCAGAACTTCATCCGACAAGAAGTAAAGAAGCTACTCGAAGCCGGATTCATCCGAGAAGTCTTCCATCCAAAATGGTTGGCGAACCCAGTCGTTGTGCCCAAGGCCGGCGGGAAGCTTCGGAAGTGCATCGACTACACCACACTAAATAAGGCATGTCCAAAAGATCCATTCCCACTACCTAGAATAGATCAGATAGTGGATTCCACCTCCGGGTGTGAATTACTGTGTTTCCTAGACGCATATTCTGGGTATCATCAAATCAGGATGTCTAGGGAGGATTAAGAGCATACTTCATTCATCACAATAGATGGATTGTACTGTTACACAGCCATGCCATTTGGTCTCAAGAATGCAGCTTCAACTTTTGTACGAGCTATGTACAAAACTTTTGAAGAACTCATCAGAGACATAGTGGAAGTGTACGTCGATGACATCGTGGTCAAGGTCAAGAACAAGGAGTCACTCCTAGACACCTTGCAGGCTGTCTTCGATAAGCTGCAGGCCACCCGCACAAAGCTAAACCCGGACAAGTGCGTGTTTGGGGTTAGCTCCGGAAAACTTCTTGGTTTCCTGGTAAGTCACCGGGGCATAGAAGCTAATCCGGCGAAGATAAAAGCCATTGAAGACATGCGGCCACCAACCCACATCAAAGACGTCCAAAAGTTAACTGGGTGTCTAGCAGCCCTCAGCCGGTTCATATCAAGACTGGCGGAACGGGCACATCCCTTCTTCAAGTTATTGAGGAAATCCAGACTATTCCAATGGTCCGAAGAAGCAGAGAAGGCATTCCAGGAGCTGAAGTAGTTCCTCACCACCCTACCAATTCTGGTAGCTCCGAACCTTGGTGAGCCTTTGTTGCTTTACATTTCAGCTACTGATTAAGTCGTCAGTATGGTTCTGGTTGCGGAGAGACCGGAACTACCCCACACTCAGGAATCCAGACCCCTTCGGGAGGGTCCGGATGTTCCTGAAAGCGAGTCTGGGTCCCAGCTCCTAGATTCGAACCCACAAGAAGTCGCTTCAGGAGACCTAGACCCCTCCGGGAGGGTCCGTGTCATTTCTGAAGAAGCTCCGGGTTCCTCCAGCCAGAACCCGGAGGTCCCCGAAGAGAATCTGGACTCCTCCGAAAGGGTCCAGATCAATGAAGCGGAAGCTCCGGACCCCTCCGGGAGGGTCCGGACCATTCAACGTCCGGTATACTTCATCAGTGAAGTATTACATGATGCCAAGACTCGATACCTAGAGGTGCATAAGCTGCTCTATGCAGTTCTTATTGCCTCTAGGAAGCTTCGACATTACTTCCAAGCTCACAAAGTCTCGGTGGTGACCTCCTACCCAGTTCGAGCAATCTTGCATAATCCCAATTCAACTGGGAATATAGCAAAGTGGGCTGCGGAATTGGCTGAATTTGATCTTGAATTTATTTCAAGACAAGTAGTCAAGAGTCAATCATTGGCAGATTTTGTGGCGGAATGGACTCCCTCTCCATCAAATCTAGAGGGCCCCAGCGAGCAGAAGACGGAGCATCAAGCTCCAACCTTCACCGAGCCTCACTGGACCCTCTTCTTCGACGGCTCCATGCAGAAGCAGGGGGTCGGAGCTGGAGTCCTTCTCCTTGCACCGACTGGGGAGAAGGTGAAATACATGGTACACCTTGACTTTAAGGCAACCAACAACATGGCGGAGTATGAAGCACTCATCTATGGACTAAAGGTGGCACTGTCATACGGTGTCAGGCAACTGCTGGTCAAAGGAGATTCACAGCTCATCATCAAGCAGGTGAAGGGTGAATGCTCCTGCAACAATCTCCAGCTAGCTGCTTACCTCCTGAAGTCCAGAGGCTTCAGAAGGACTTTGAAGTCCTAGACCTCCACCATGTTCAGCGTGCCCACAACGCTGAAGCCGATGAACTCTCGACGAAAGCGTCAACCGGAGCTCCGGCTCCTGACGGAACTTTTGTCCGGAGATTGTTGAAACCCACAGCTCAGCCTTCCGAACTGAGCGAAGGGGGCGAGATCAGCATCCCGAAGCTGATGGTCCCGATGGCCCTATTACCATGGCAGCCATCAAGGGTCGTAGGTGCTGCCGGAAGCTCCGAGCAACCCAGCACGCAAGACTCAAATGCTCAAGTCAGTTCCGATGCATGGATCTCGGAGATCCGGAACTACTTGAAAGACAGCATCCTTCCTGACGATGATGTATCCGCTGACCGGGTAGTCAGATTGGCTAAAAGATACACGTTGGTAGAAGGGGATCTCTACCGGTGCGGTGCCAACGGCATCCTAATGCGGTGCATCACAAGGGAAGAAGGTTGCGAACTCCTCGCAGAAATCCATGGAGGCGAGTGTGGGAACCACGCATCTTCCCGCACGCTAGTCGGAAAAGCCTTTCGGCATGGCTTCTACTGGCCTACAGCGCTCCAGGATGCAACTGAGCTGGTGAAGAAATGCGAAGCATGCCAATTTCATGCAAAGCAAATTCATACACTGGCTAAGCCCTTACAAATGATACCTCCTACATGGCCCTTCACTGTGTGGGGGATGGACATCTTGGGACCCTTCCCAAGAGCCGTCGGAGGTTACAAGTTCCTGTACTTCGCCATTGACAAGTTCACCAAGTGGCCGGAAGTGACTCCAGTTGTGACGATCAACAAGCAATCTGCTATCAACTTTCTGCAATCCATTGTGAGCAGATTTGGAGTCCCGAACAAAATCATCACTGATAATGAGACTCAATTCACAAGCTCCGCATTCCAAGGATATTGCGAAGACCTCGGCATACAAGTTTGCTACGCCTCCGTAGCTCACCCAGCCAGCAATGGCCAAGCCAAGAGAGCAAATGCTGAAATCCTTAAAGGACTCAAAACGCGCACCTATGAGCGCTTGAAAAAACACGGAGCCATCTGGATCGAAGAGCTTCCGCCCACTCTATGGGCCAACAGGACTTCTCCAAACCGGTCAACCGGAGAAACACCCTTCTTTCTGGTGTACGGAGATAAAGCAATCCTTCCTCCGGAAATCACCTTGGGTTCGTTCCGAGTCCGGACCTTCGATGAAGCCGCACAGGACCAGCTCCGGCGTGAAGACCTACACCTCCTCGAGGAGGGAAGGTGCCAAGCAGCTGTTCGGAATGCCCGATATCGCCAAGCTTTACGGCGTTATCACCAGCGGCATGTACACAACCGACAGCTCGAGGAAGGCGATCTGGTGCTACGGAGAATACTATCCAGAGAAGGGTTAAACAAACTCTCCCCCGTCTGGGAGTGGCCCTTCCGAGTGATCAAAGTATCCCGTCCCGGAAGCGTTCGCTTGGCTACCGAGGATGGGACACCTCTCCCAAATCCTTGGAACATCGAGCACCTCCGTAAGTTCTACACTTAATACCACGGAGGTGAGTCTTGAGTAACTTGGGGTGTATGTTATAGAGTCATTGTACAGAGTCGGGTAGTTCCTCCGGGAGAGCAGCCGGACCATTCCCGAAAGGTCCGCAAAACTCATGCAGCACTTGTCACAGTCTCAGGACTAAAAGTGCGGCTAACTACCCTGGGTCAAACGAGAAACCAAACGCACTTAGCCTGGTTCCGTACCCTAAGAGTGTACTTGTTTCCCCTGTACCCCGGACCTATAATGAAAGACATCTTCATGTGAAATAGACTCCACGTGCATTTATTTTGTACAGGCTCAACATTTTTTTTCTCTTTCTTGTCTATAACAAAGACGTGCAATTCTTAAGAAATTTTAGTTTGACTGGTTTATATATGATTCGAGTTGTATTGTCAGTTCTTTTGGATTCAAATATCGCTCACGGCCAACTCGCCCAAAAGCTGCCAAGCCAATCTAGGGCCGGAGTGTGCTATCGACTTAGCCTGGTCAAGCACCCTAAGTACGCCACTCTACCTACACCCTGGCAGGCCGAAGTAAGGCGGGTCCATGAATAGTTGAATCTAAGAGAAAAGGCAAGGCATCCGGTTGTATTTAAAACTGCGTTCAACTTAAAGTTTTCTTGAGAATCGTAAGCCGTGACAAAATTATAGACAAGGAACAAATTTGAACATTTTTCTTGACTTAAGTGTGCAGGAAAAATAAAGTCTACGTTGATGGAGAAAAGCTGGAGCTAACTAAGCTCTGACTCCCCGAAGGGGGCCAGCCGTCGACGCTGAGTATAAGATGGTGAGAAGACCTAGTAAATGGAGTCTGCTGCCAATAAACCAAGTGTTGGCAAAGGTCGCTGGAGCTACTCAGCTCCGACACCCCGGAGGACTAACTATCGACGCTCTACGTGTTTATAGAGGCTATCGCCGGAGCTATCAAGCTCCAGCGATGGACAAGACAAACTCAGGGGACCGTCACTATCGAAGACTTCGGACCTAAAATTCTACAAGTTCGGAGCAAATGAGTCTTCAACAAAACACAGTATCCTTTTGGTACATGTTCACAATCAAATTGTGTACATCTACCAGGGGGCCAAGTGAAGATAAAGATGTTGAAGACAAAAAGTGAAATTCTCAAAAATCTGGGGATTTCATTCATCTGGAGACAGGAGATTACATCTGGAGACAAGGGATTACAAAATTGAGGAAGAAGAAGAGAAAATACAAGTGAGAGCTAAAGAGATGGTCCTAGACCCTATGGAAGAACTCAGCGACCTTCTGGGCGACCTTCGATACGTTGGCTTGGGTAGCTTCGCCTTCTCCTTCGACGGGGCCTTTAAGCATCGGGTCCAGAGGAAATTGGGGGTTCCGGCCAGTGTAGCACGTCAGCACATACTCTGCAACGTTCTTCGCCAGGGATTGCCCCTCAACCTCCAGTTGGTCCGCGATAACATCGCCCACCTTGGAGAGCTTGCTACATGCTGTGCTCAACGCCTGCAGCGCAAGGTCTAGCTCCGGCTCCGGATCATCCGGCGCACGGGGCTGAAACCCATCGGCGTCAGCGCATCATTAGCCTTGCCTAGGAACTCCCAAATCTGTAGGGAGTCCGCCGTCCTCAAGATCTTCATCTCTTCCAGGGATCTCTTGGCCGCCGTCAGTTCGGAATTCTCACGGGCGAGGCGCTCAACTTCTTTGGCGTTTTGCTGAATCTTTGCAGCAACCCGCCTCTCAAGTCTTCCTAGCTCCTCCTCCCGGAGGTGGATCTTGTTCTGACGATCGACCAGGTCCTTCTCCCTAGTCTCCACTTTTTTCTCCCGGGCAACAAGGGCACACTCGTATTCGTAGAGTTCCTACCCCCGCACCCAGGTCTTCTCCTCTTCCTCTTGGCAGCGCTCTTCCAATTTATTGGTGCGCTCCTCGAGGCCCTTGTCAGCCAGAGCTACTTTCTCGGCGAGCTCCTCTTCCCTCCTCAGGACGTCATCCCGCAGCTCCAGGAGTTTCTGCTCTTTGTCCTCGAGCCGTCACTCCCTCTCTTCAAGTGCCTCTCGGCGCTTGATGAGTGCGGTGTTGATAGCCTCAAGCTGTTCGTGCCGAGCATTGGCCGCGTTGTTGGCAGCTTTGGCCTGATCGTGGATCTCCCGGGATTGAGCGTCGAGGGCATGAGTCATGCTCTCCCTGTCATCCAGCAGCTTGCCCCAGTACTCCAGGCAGATCTTCTCCCGCTTGATCCACTCCTTGTCATCCGCTAGCCTCGACTGCGCCAGCTTGGTCTCAAAGTGGAGTCGGTTACGCCACCGCCTAAGGGTTTGGCGCTCCTCTTCAAGAGCCTTGCTGTCGTGGAAGAAGGCCAATTGGACTTGATGCAGACTGGAGCAGGCGTTGTCGATAGACATCGACAGCGGGATGGGCTCCGGACCTGCTGGGGTCTCCTCTGCTGGTTCCAGCGGGTCTTCACATACAAAAATTGGGTCCCACTCTACGAGAGCGGAACCCTGAGCTTCCAAGGAACTAGGGCCATCCTCCGGGATGGCCTCAGTCGCCATCGAAGAAGGCCCCACCGCCAAGTCTTCGTTCATCTCCTCAGGCAGGGAGCCAGCGACTTCGCTTGGGCACTCCGGCTCGGCCGCAGGTACCTTAGACGTCGTCGCCTCCGGAGCAGGAGCTGCTACTGGCTCCGGCCGGGACACCTCTTCCGAGGGAGGCTCGAGCTCCATCGCCTCTTCAACCACCGGCTCTATGACCGGCGCTCCAACAATAACCGGCTCAGCGGCCGGTGCTTCGGTGGTAACCGGCTCAACTGCCGGAACTACCTCGACTTCCGGCTCGCATGCCGGGGCTTCAGTCACCTCCGGCTCAACCGCCGGAGCTTCGACAAGTTCCGGCTCCGAGGCCAGGACTACTACTTCCTTCGGCTCAACAGCCGGAGCTTCCATCACTGCAGCACCAGGACCCGGAGCTTCAACCTCCGAGACAGGTGCCGCCATCGTGTCTTCACTCCCGTGGTCCGGCGCTACCACGGGAACTTCTGGGGACGAGTAGAGGTCCATGACCACGACAGCCGGCGCCGGAGCTGTCGCAGCCTCAGCCACCACCTGGGGCGACACCGGGGAAGGAGCAGAAGCTCCCACGACCTCAGACATCGTGGCTGAGGGTGGAGCTTCAATCCCCTTCTTGGGGACGCTGCAGATGATGGACGAAGAAAATCAACAAACAATCGCTGCAATTAAAAAGTTAACCAAGGTAAAGATTAAAAATTACCTTGGAAGGCTTCCGCACCAGCTTGCGCGGAACCTTTTTCCTGGACGATCCGGGCTGGCCACGGTCAGCGTAGAAGCTCCAGAAGGCCCCCCCGGAACTTGTCGCAGCTACGGGCGTTTCTCTGGTCGAGGCTCTCCTCGATCGGGAGGAACCCCTGGACCTGGAGGCTCCCACCGTCCCAGGTGTTGGAGTCGTGCGCCCGGAGCTAGCACCCCAGGAGGGTTCCACCACGGGGACAGACGCGCTCCGGGAGGATCCCACTACAGGAACGGTATCGTCCAAGAAGGACCCCACTACGGGGACGGTCGCCACGGTGGCAGAAGATCTTCCCCTATGGGGAGAAGGAACCGAGGCGGGAGTAGCAGGCCTGACGGACCTTCCGTCGGTGTGTCGCAGCTTCCTCTTCCGGCTCTCTGGCTCATCCGCCAGCTCCTTGCCCTTGCCGACAACCTCGACCCTCGGCTGTGGGGTAGGGACGGAGCCATCTTCGGGCATTCCGGGGATCGCCACCCGGGTGGTTGATCTTCTCTCGACGACACCAAGGTCGTCAAGTGCGGGCATCATCCGCCGGAGCTCCCTACTGAACTCCACTTCCACATTCAAAGGGAGAAAGGCCGACGGTGGAGTCAAGTCATCACCGTCGACGTCGATGCCGTGCTGGAATTTCTTGAGGTGGAACTCCAAGGTCTTCCCTACCATGTTGGACTTCAACCCAGTCTCAACCCGATCCTCGTCCATCACGCTGTTGAGGGCCCAAGCGAGCTTCTCCCTCCTCTTCAGCGGCGCCCACCTGTTGGTCAGGAAATTGCAGAATACCGCCTGAGGAGTCAATCCTCCCTCCACGCATTGGCGAATCCTGGTCAAGGCGGGGTTGAAAGCTTTCGCCAGCACCGGAACCGCACTCCAGATCATCGTGTCGATGCCGGGCAGGCCGTCGGGCAGCTCCAACCGCTCATGCTCCTCCACCCTGATGACTATCCAATCTTTCTTCCAGTCATCCCACTTCCCGGAAGGGAACGACCGGAGGTACTTGAATGGGCACTTCTTGCGCTTCACAAAGTAGTAGAAGCCAAGGTACTCATTGCTCCGGCCGGTGGTGTGGACGGTGAAGAAGGTCCGGAAGAGTTCGATGCAGGGGGGGATGCCCACCCACATCTCACAGAAGTGGACAAAGATGGACACGAGGAGAATGGAGTGAGGGCCAAGGTGGTATAGCTGCAGACCATAGAAGTCTAGCAGCATCAAGAAGAAGGAATAAAAAGGTGGGATCAACCCCACCATGGAGTACGAAGAAAGGTACACCATTTCGCCAACGTGCTCCTTCTCGAAGGGGAGCTCTCCGCCGGCACGGACCAAGCGGTTGAAGAAGTCCGAGGACCACCCCATGAGGGCCCGGACCTTCTTCAAATCGCTGTCGGTCTTCAAGCGACTCTCGCGCAGACCCAACTCCATCGCAACACAGCTAGGCAAGAGAAGAAGAGCTAAGCACGAGTTGGGAGTTTGAGCGCAAGATCTGATGAGAGGCGTAAAGAACTCCCGATGGTGCGCTCTTTCCTTCTTAAGTAAGCCCTCGCAACGCTTGGATGGAAACCGCTGGGAAGTCGAAGATACCATCCATGAATTCAACCCAGCCGATGACAAGAGGGCCCGAGACCACCCCGACGATCAAGTCGAGGCTCTTACCCAGGCGAACGGTTGTCATCACTTGGCGGGAAACCCAAAGGCGATGGCCTGACAGAGCGTGCGGAACCGATACGGTTTTCGTATCGGGAACCGGCGACCTTCAATTGTGTGAGATCCGCACGTCAAAGATCTCATCTGCCGCCTGAGGTGTGCCACGCGGCAGGATCTAACTGTAAATCCCTGCCAACGGCACCTCCGAAGACCCTTGAAGACTCAGTTCAAGAGTTGCAAGGATGGACCCACCTCCGACGGAATGACTTCACCCCAGTGATCTTCCTCGAAGATAGGTCCAGGGGGCCAGTGTTGGTACCCTAAAAACCGTACACCCCTTGAAGTTACAAAGATCTCAAGAGAAAGCCATCTGCTTGGTTTGAAGACCCTCGGAGGCCCACTTGTCAGACATGACCGGACCCACTTCTCCAATATGGTTAATCCCAGGGTCGCCACGTGTACAACCAAACCGGAGCTACCGCCCACAAGGGGGAAGCTCCGGGCCACGTACCGAAACGGAACCTTCGGACTTAACCCCAGACCGAGAGAAGCTCCGGACCTGACATGTGTCTGATAGCCCCGGAGCTACCTGCTTCCCACAGCAAGCTCCGGAGCTGCCACGTGTCAAATCGTCGGACCTTTCAGCTTCTAACCTCCGGAAGACCTTGTAACGGCTCCGGATCTTCAAAGGAGAGCCAAGGACTTCAAGACCCGATTAAGTGTCATTAAGGCCATATTAATGACACTTACGGACGATCTTAACACCAGTAACGGTGCTATCAAAGCCCGTTACAGGGTTATTAAGAGCAATTAAGCGTGTATCAATACTAGTAACCGCCGGGGCCACATGTCCGGCCAGGCTAGCTTGTAACGGCCTGCCCTTGTATTATAAAAGGACAGGCCGACGATACACTCAGGGACGTTCACGAACGAACTCACGCATCCCACATGCTCGTGGCAAGCTCATACTGCTAATACAACATCAACACACCCGTGGAGTAGGGTATTACGCTTAGGCGGCCCGAACCACGTAAATTCTTGTGTCTCCTATGTCAAACTCCTATTCACCTTCTTGAATCTCCACGCGCCCACACCGAACATCAAACTCCCCAATCACTTTAGCAGTGTAGGGAGATCTGCCGGTTCTCAACCGCCGACACTAATTATATGCATCAAGGTATATGAAACTAAGCAACTACCTATACTAGCCTACATGGATGTGGCAAACGCTAAAGAATCCCACAATCCTCTACTAAGCACACAAGCAAACATTACATAGTAATCAGCACACCAAACAAACCCCAACCATTCGTAAGTGTTCCTATGTGCTCTAAAGTGTCCATCCTATCTAGGTTGCACTCTATGGTCTACCTATGGCTCTGATACAATTTGTGACACCCGGTTCCGAAAATGAACCATGTGCGACGCATATATGTGTCCAGGATGTTCAACACACATACACGAGTTCATCACAAATGATGTACAGAAAATTTACCACATCACAAGTTAATTAGGTACTTTTATTACAATATCCAAATAATCCTTAGATTACAGCTCTAATGATCATTATTAAAAATATCTGCAGCGGAAACAATCTAAACTAAGCAAACTGAGCAAAGCTAAGCAAATATGGTAGCGCGGCTCCAAGCAACACGAGAGGAAAGTCGACGACAGCACACATCCTAGTACTCCGCATTATCCTCAGGGTACTCCCAAACATCACCTGAAACTTTTGGTGGGGGATTGCAAGGGTGAGCACATCTCGTACTCAACAAGTGTGGGAAAGTAATGACATGTCTTAAACAGGGAATGATAATAAATAATGGCTATTTGCTGAAAAGTACATTTAAAACATGAAAAAACATCATACATTGTCTAAGTGAAATTTATCCCATCATACTTTGAATAAACATAATATTTCATATCCGTCATTCATTATCCATCCATATACCATATTCTTACCATCATCATTAACCATATCCGTTTATCACCATCCAATCCATAACCAAACCATCCCAATTCCAGATTTCCCTCTAATCATGTAGCTCATCCAGGTGCTCTAAACCGAGAGCACGGCAATCATGATAGTTTTTAACACTCTGCGAAGGTTGTACCACTTTACCCACAAGTTTGTGATTTCGTCACCCGTCGGCGACTAAAGAAACCGCCCGTATGCCAATTACACTTCCTTTGGTGTGTGGACAAGAGAACATAAAATAGCCTTTACAAAGGGACTACTAGCATATTCAGACCCACTAAGGTTTCACCGGTGGTGATGCCTCCAACTGAGCACATCCAACCAAGGGCCCACTCTTGTGCCGTTCGGATTCCAGGACAGTCCCGCAACTATTGCAAACCCAACCGACTCCCATTCCCCGCTCTTCCAAATGATCTGAATCAATTCTGGTAATACTCCTAATTATATGGCTAAGCCACACCCATACTTGGCCTTGTGGTGGCACTGTTGTCCTGGCTTATTCTCCCATGAACTAATCCTTAGATCCAAGGCAAGAAAAACCACCATAACATCCAACCCAATCAACAAACCATGCATGCTTAGATCTCCCAAGTCCCACGTTACCAATTATCCATGTTCATCAATTCTCATCATCTATAAGTTCATTAATTCATAATTAAGCCATTCGGTTGGTTTTCCCATCCCAATTAATTAAGCAAAGCAAAAAGGTAAAATGCCCTCCCCGACTCTCTACAACATTTCCCAGGCGACAAGGATGGTAAAAAAAGTCTAGTAAACACTGATCTCAGGTTTCCCATCAGTTTGACACAAGCATGCAGTTTTGCAAACAAAACATTTAAAAACAGGATCAAATTGATCAAAGACACTTTCCTTGCTCTTGAGGTTGATTAGGGTCAAAGGCTTCAAAGTCCTGGTACTGGAGGTCCTCAACATCACCATCTAGCGAAACACCTTCTATTCCGTGCAAAAGACATACAAAATAGATATTACAATCAATAAATGCTCATATATTACTCAATATGCTGTGACATGCATGATTTATGCAATTGTGAGGTAAAACTTTTAATGAGTTGCTATTAATGATTACTAACTAGTTACAATGGTTTTTATCAAGTCTGAACAAGTTCCGAGTTGATTTGAGTAAATCTGGAATCAAATCAGCATAACAGATCTTCAGAGACCGGATAAGACTGGTATCAGGGCCGAACTAGTCTGCCCTATACAGAAACTGGAATTTTGGGTTTATCTGGACAGCAAGATTGGGGGTTGAATCCACATGGAAACTTGGGTGTAGAGGGTGTACCGTGACTTTAGAGACCCGAGGATCAAGAATTGGGTATGAAACTTATCTCGACGATTAGGGTTTGGTGGTGAAGAGTTGATGGAGAATTGGTGATGAAGAATATCGATGTCGAGAAGTTGGCGAAGATCGCGCTTGTTTGATACTCCTTCTTCTCCTCCTCCTTCTCCATGCTACTGAATCTTCTCTTGATGGCGGCACACGAACTAGGGTTTGGGGGTTTTCTCTCAAATTGACAAAGAGATTAAAGTTTGGGGTGGTGGGGTGTTTATATAGAGGTGGAGGTGGTAGGGTTTGATGGATTTTGAGTTTAAGGTGGTGGAGGCTGGGGTGGGCTCCCACATGGGCTCCACAGAGGTTGGACATGACGTTCTTGGGCACAATTAAGGAAAATACCCAATAATATATTGTGGAGGAAAAAATTGAATCCGCTAGTGGCCGGACTAGTCCGTTTGAAGTCAGAAAGTTGAACGGATAAGTCTATTGTCAAGCTGAACAAGTCCGTTCGGAGTTATTTCAATGTTACAGAAAGTTGAGCAGACAAGTCCAATGCTAGGCCAGACAAGTCCGTGGTATGACTTAGGAAAACATTAGAATCATTTTCAGACTATTCCGTAGCATTAATGGAAAAGTCCGAAAAGATAACAGAAAGAAAAAACGGACTAGTCCGGGGTCTAAACCGGACAAGTCCGCCCTACCTAGGGAGAACAACAGAGAGTTAGACTAACTAGTCCGGGGTCCAAATCCAGACAAGTCCGCACAAGAACATGTTTTTATTTGCTTGCATTATTATGATTTATTTTAAACTTATTCCTTTTGTGTTGCTTAATGTTAAACATATATAAGAATGTATGCAATGCATGATGGATGAAAATGAGGGTGTTACAACAGCCTATAGTGTTCCCAATATAGCTGCTTCACCTGCAAGGGAACAAAGGTCAAAACAAGCAAATGAAGGCACAAGGGCTCCAGCTGCTACCTCTGCTCCTCCACCCTCTAGAGATTCCTCAAATGGTGTTCTAAAGATGTTTTCCTCCATCTTTGCATCCTGCCGCAAAGTGGAAGTGAAGCAACAGAAGGAAAACTTGGCTAGGAAGAGGCACCGGAGGTACATGAAGGCAAATATAAAGGCTACCTTTGATAAGTTAGACATTGAACCAGTGTGATCTCCTCAGACCATCGAAGACTCCGAGGAGAACTTCACAGAGCTTGCACCTCTCACGGAAAAGGAACTAGCTACTTTTGGACTTGCAGGTGCCCCCTTCCTCCTCATCAACATGAACATGAATTTGAAGATGAAGAGAATGACAAGACCGAAAGTGAGAGAGGGAGTGACATAGAGTAACTTCCCTCAGTTTTCCCTTTTTTGGTGCATTGATGCCAAAGGGGGGAAAGATTGACACTAGTAGTCTATTTTCAGCCTTAAGGACTAGTGATCATGGTCATGTATCTCTTTAATGCTTTAAGTTTCAAACTATTGTAATCTCTATTCAAATGATGCCTATTTTGTTTAGTATGGATGTGTGATGCTCATTATGATATTATTGTGATGGTTGTTTATTATAATTACTGTATTTTCAATTATGCACATCACAATATCTACTCACACACACTCCATAGGCACCCCACTATAAAGAGTGCATATATGTGAGAAATAATTCTTGTTCATATATCATTCTCATATATGCACACTTTATGATAATCAATTTTTACTGTTAATTGTGAATCTCAAATGGTTGTAATCACCAAAAAGAGATTGAAAGTGCATCTAGGTAGGCATTCCCTTATAGGTATTGAACGATTGATGACAAACAAATGAGATCCTAATGAGTTTTGTTGAGATGAAAGCAAGTATACAAAGAATAGAACAAATGGTGCACAAAAAGGTGAAAAATGAGGAATGAGAAGGGTAAAGATCAAATGAAGAATGGAAGTGCAAAGTAGTTTTTAATGTATAGGATGTGTGTGAGAGACACATCCCAAGAGCTCCTGACTTCGCATAGAGAGTAAGGGCTAAAGTTAACAATTTAAGCAACTCACTGAATAACCGGACAAGTCTGTTCACAAGCGTACTAGTCCGACACACTTTCTGTCCTCACACGGACAAGACTGGAGCAGAATCGAACTAGTCCGGTCAACTTTTTTTTCCCCACAGACTAGTTCAGGTATGAGCCGGACAAGTCCGATCAACTTTCTGATGTTTTGCATGGACAAATCCCAATATTTGGACTAGTACGTCAACACAAATCACATCTCATCTTGCAAGGGACAGGTACGTTTAATTGCGGACTAATCCAATTTAGTTACTAGGTTTATCACAGACTAGTCTGGTTGACTTTCTGTTTTTGTGCGGACTAGTCCGGTTCACTCAGAGCAATTAGTGTTTCCGGTGTGCTGCACATTTGACGCACATATTACACAGCACACTGGACTAGTCCGGTCCCGTGAGCGGACTAGTCCAGTCATCGGAATCCCTAATGGTAACTTTTATGAAAGGCTATAAATATGTGATCCACGACCCATAACCATGAACTAAGAACCCTCTGTCACACATCCCAAGAGCACAGAAACACTTGTCCCCACACATCTAAAGTCCTAAAAGGTTAAATCTTTTGGGAATCAAGATTTGGGAAAGGGAGATCGTCTCCTACGCATTGTTGAGCTCTTGGAGTTTGATCTCTCATACACGCTTGCATTCATTGTACATCTTTTGAGTTTATTTGATTCGCTTTCTCGCTGTAATTTTGTGGGATCCCTCGGTGTGTGAGGTTGCCCCATTTACTCGGTGATTACCCTGTGATAGTGGAACTCAAGTCGGCCTTTGTGGGGACTTGAAGAGGTAAAGGGTTGGTTGGACCCGACTGTGTGTGAGCTCCTCAACGAGGACGTAGATCTCCTTAGTGAGATTGAACCTCAGTAAAAATCCTTTGTCTCGTGTGTTCTAGTTCTTTACTTTTGCAATCAACACTATCTAGGGCATAGGCTTGATCAACTTTGCGACTTGTATTAATTATGTATTCCACACCCAAATTACTCATCCTAAACACTTGCTAAAGTTGTAAGGATAGTTTACTACATTACACTTCTATAACGTTTGCAAAAATCACTTAAAATAGTCAATCTTTTCGTAGGTACACTACAAGGATTCCGTCCTGTTGCAATAATTGTACTGCAACAAATACTAAATCATTGCAGTAAGCTTGGTCTTTTGTCATGATTCACTAGTTCGTGGCATTAGCATCTATCGCCACAGAACACAATCGTTGCATTAGGATCTGTTGCCGTGATTCACTAGTTTGTGGCATTAGGATCTATCGCCACGATTCACTAGTTCGTGGCATTAGCATCTATCACCACGGAACACGATCGTTGCATTAGGATCTGTTGCCACAATTCACTAGTTCGTGGCATTAGGATCTATCACCATGGAACACATTCCTTGCATTAGGATCTATTGCCATGATTCACTAGTTCATGGTGTTAGCATCTATCGCCACGGAACACAATCGTTGCATTAGAAACTTTTCCCATGCTTCACCAGTTCATGGCGATAGGATCTATCGCCATGAAACACAATCGTTGCATTAGGATCCGTGGCCACGATTTACCGGTTCATGGCATTAGGATCTATCGCCATGGAACAGAATCATTACATTAAGAGCTTTTGCCATGATTCACCAGTTTGTGGCGTTAGGATCTATCGCCACGAAACACAAATGTTGCATTAGGAAATTTTGCCACGATTCACTAATTCGTGGCATTAGGATCTGTTGCCACGGAACAAAATTTTTGCATTAGGATCTGTTGCCACGATTCACTAGTTTGTGGTGTTATGATCTATCACCACAAACACAATCGTTTCATTAGGATCTGTTGCCACGAATTATCGGATCGTGGTGTTAGGATCTATCGCCACGGAACACAATCGTTGAATTAGGAACTTTTGCCACGATTCACCAGATTGTGGCGTTAGGATCTATTGTCACAAAACACAATCGTTGCATTACGAACATTTGCCATGATTCACCAGTTCGTGGCGTTAGGATCTATCGTCACAGAACACAATCCTTGCATTAGGAACTTTTGCCACGATTCACCATGATTCTATATCGGCTTACTTCTAAGCTTGCTGCTAAATAGAATAGCGGCTTCTATCTTTTCAAAAAAAATCAAATAGTTCACGTATAGCTATGTCGAAGTGTTTGATACGACACTTCCTTCGGACCCGCTGTGAAGCAGCCCACAGAGGTTCTTTTGTGGATGGGGCACGCAAAGATCAAGATCAAGATGGTGACCTCGGAGATTTACGTGGTTTGGGCTGCCTGAGCGTAATACCCTACTCCACGGGGTTTGTGTAATTGTATTGAGCGAGTATGATCACTAGGATCAGGTCGAATCAGATCAGATTGTACCCCGATATTCGTGCGGTGCAGCCCTCTTATAGTTCTAAGGACTGACCATTACAAAGCTGGTCTGGCCCGACCTGTGGCCCTGGCATGCTTAATGACCTAATACACTGTATAAAGAGTATTAAGTATAATTAATAGTGTGGTAACGTGCCTTCATGGCTTCGTTACCCCTATTAACGGTGCACTGATTGTGTGTCATTAATATGGCATTAATGACACATTATCAGACCTTTTCACTGCTGCAATAACCGTCCTTGAATGTTTGTAACGGACGTGATCTGCTCGTATTTCTGTTGGCGATGAAGGTCCGGAGGCTCCACACGTGGCTGATACAGAGCTTTCCTTTGCGGGAGGGTAGGTCCGGGGTCGCTGTATACGTGTCGGTACCGGAGCTCCTCTCTGACGGAGGCTAGGTCCAGGGCTGTTGTACACGTGTAGTCACCGGAGCTTCCCTTGGTTGGGAGTTTTGTTCCGGTCTTATTTTACACGTGTTAACCCGGGAGCCAGCCATGTGAGGGGAGCAGATCCGGTGCAACGTGACATGTGGGACCTGCAAGGGCCTTCGACTCTGACGGGTGGAACTTTCTTGCACTTCTTGCAATATCGTGGGGTACCCAGTATGCAGGGTACCAACAGTGGCCCTCGGGCCCACCTCTGGGAGAAATCCTTTGGGTTAAGTTGTTCTGCTGGAGGTGGGGCCATTCTCGATTCCCGCGCTTCGATTTTCAAAAGTCCTCTGATGCGCCGATAGAGTGACGGTCCGGGAGTGAACCTTCGACGCGTGGCTTGTTATGAATACGGCAGATGAGATCTTTGAGTGGGGATATCACGCAATTGAAGGTCGCCGGTCCCAATACGAAAACTGTATCGGTTCCATGCGCCCTTTCAGAGCACCGACTTTGCGTTTCCCACCGCCCATCATGGTAACGGTTGGCCTTGGGTAAGGACCTTGATCTCTTCGTCGGGGTGGCCCCAGGCCCACTCGTCATTGACGGGGTAGATTTTTGAAAAGTGCTTTTGATCTCACTGCGGTTTCCATCCAAGCGTCGTGGAGTCTTACTTAAGAAGGAAAGTGTGCACGGTTTGAGGACTCTTTACGCCTTCGATCATCTTTGCGCTCAAAGCCTCCCAAACTATGCCTAGCTTCCCTTGCTTTGCACCGCTTTGCCGTGATGGAGTTGGGTCTCCCCAAGAGCCGCCTCAAGAGCGATGATGATCTAAAGAAGGTCCTGACCTACATGGGGTGGTCCAGTGACTTCTTCAATCATTTGGTCTGCGCCGGCAAGCTCCTGTTCAAGAAGGAGCGCGATGGCGATATGGTGTACTTCACAGCATACGCCATAGTGGGATTCATTCCACCTTTCTCTTCTTTCCTCTTGATGCTTCTAGACTTTTATGGTCTGCAGTTGTTATTCTCTTCTTCTCGTGGCAACATTCATCCACTTCTGCGAGATGTGGGTGGGTATTCCCCCCTACGTCGAGCTTTTCTGCACCTTCTTCACCATCCACACCACCGGCAAGGGGTCTGAGTTTCTTAGCTTCTACTATTTTTTGAAACACAAGAACAACCCCTACAAATACTTGAAGTCGTTTCCTTTCGGCAAGTGGGATGACTGGAAGAAGGATTGGATCATCGTTACGGCAGAGGAGCACGAGAAATTAGAGCTACCCAAAGGTCTCCCCAATGTTGACTCATGCTTGGAGTGTGGTTCCCGTGCTGTCAGATGCCTTCAACCTTGTTTCGACCAGGATCCGCGAATGCGTGGAAGGTGGAGTGACCCCCCAGATGGTCTTCTGCAACTTTCTGGTCAATAGGTGGGCTCCGCTGAAGAAGAGGGAGAAGCTTGTGTGGGCCCTCAACAGCGTGATGGATGATGACCGAATTGAAACCAGTCTGAAATCCAACTTGGATGATGAATCCTTGGAGTTTCATTTGAAGAAATTCCAGCATGGGATTAACATCAACGGCGATGACTTGGCTCTGCCAGCAGCATTCCTCCCCCTGAACATGGAGGCACAGTTCAGTACGGAGCTCTGGAGGAGCATGCCGGTGCTTGACGACCTTGGCGAGGTAGAGAGGCATCCAACTACCATATTTGCTATTCTCGGAGCTTCTGAGGGTGGTCCTGCCTTCGCCCCGAGCTGAAAGACTGAAGACGTCGGCAAGGGCAAGGGCAAAGAGACAGCTGAGCCCTCCAGCCGAAAGAGGAAGTTGAAGCACGCTGACGGGAGGTCCGTCAGACCTGCTCCTTCCACGACGGCTGCTTCTCCCCGGAGGGGGAGGTCTTCTGTAGCTACCCCTGCTCCGGTGCAAATGTCTTCAAGAGGCGTAAGCTCTGGGTAGGCGACCTGGCCTCAGTGCCAGCTTGAAGTTCTAGGTCTGGGGGTTCTTCTTGACAAAGAAAAGCTCCGGCCGAAAGGACTCTGGCGGCTGCAAGTGTTCCTCAACTGAGGTCTGAAGCAGTTATCTCACCAGATTTGGTGGACTCTAGCTCCAGGCCTCACAAGAAGTGGTTCCGAGGTGACTAGGGTGGTAGCATCCTGAGGTAAGCATTGATTGCTCACCCTAAAATGCTAGTCTTGTTTTTTATGTTTTCTTAATCTTCTCGTCCCTTTGTTTCCAGGGTGTCAAAGAAAGGACCGGAGCTTTAGCGCCTGTTGCAACGGTTGGGGCTGCACCTGTCGAAGCTCCAGCTTCGAGCGCTGAGCCTCCTCATCAAGCGGGGGCGAAGGTTGCGGAAGATCCGGCGCTAGCTGTCGTGATCTTGGACTTAGAGTCCTTACCCGAAGCTCTTGTGGTAGCACCAGACCACTGGAGAGAAATTGAAGATGTACCCCTGGCGACGGAGGCTGAGGCTCCAGCACCGGTGATGCAAGAAATTCCAGCTTTCGAGCCGGAAGTTGCCAAAGCCCTGGCTGCTGAGCCAGAAGTAGTTGAAGCCCCGACTATTGAGCCAGAAATTACCCAAGCTCCGGCCATTGTGCCGGAAACGGTTGAAGATCCAGCGACTGAGCCGGAAGTGGTAGAGGGTCCGGCGGCCGAGCTGGAGGTGGTTGAAAGTCAGGTGGCTAGGCTGGAGGTAGTCCCTATGTCGGAGCCTGTGCTAGCGGTGGTTCAGGCCTCAGTCAAAGCTCCAGCTGCTGCTCCAGAGGTGGTGGTCCCGGAGGTACCTGGGCCAGAGCCAGAGCAGCTTGCAGAACTGGCGACAGGTCCTCCAACTTTGAAGCTGTCAACTGAAGACCCTAAAGCAGTGCCTTCAAATGCTCTGGAGGTGGAAGTTCCCCCAGTGGGTTCTTCTGCTGCTGCTGAAGGGCTCCAGGAGAGCGGCCCTAGCGCTGCAGGAGTCCAGGGAACCACTATTGTAGAGTGGGACCCATTTTTTGTGATGGAAAACCCTTTTGAGCCTGCGGAAATGGTCCCAGCGGGCCCAGAACCTATTCCTTTGGCGTTGTCCTTAGACAATGCCTACTCAATTCTCCAGCAGGTCCTGCTTGCCTTCGATCATGAGAGCAAGGCCTTGGAGGAGGAGCGCAACACCTTGAGGTGTTCGCACAACAAACTCCATTTTGAGACCAGGCTTGCTCAGACGAGGCTGGCTGACTAGAAGGAATTGATCAAGGGGGAGAAAGCCCGGTTAGAATACTGGGATAAGTTGATGGAAGAGAAGGAAGCTGCCATCCGGGTGCTCGATGCTTACTCCAGGGAAATCCTGGAGCAAGCCAAGGACAGACGTGACGCTGCTGATGAGCGTTACGAAAAGCTCACTGAATTGAATAAAACTCTCCTAAAGCATCGAGTAGACCTAGAGGCGAGGGAGGAAAAACTCCTGGGGCAACAGGAGGATGTGGTGAGGAGAGAAGCGGAGGTCACCCAAAAGTTAACTCTGGGTGAGAAAAATTTGGCAGATCGCAGCAAAAAGCTGGATCTATGGAAGGAGGAAGAGAGGAAGAAGAACTGGAAGGTGGGGCAAGAGCTCTCGAAAAGAGAGTCTGACGTTGCTGCTAGGGAGGAGAGAGTCAAAGGCTGGGAAAAGGACCTAGCTGAAAGGCAGAACTGCATCCACCTTCAGGAGACGGAGCTGGTCGACCGGGAGAAGCAAGTTGCTGAGAACATGCAACAGCATGCTAAGTTCGACGAGCGTCTCGCCCATGAAGGTTTGGAGTTTGCGGCTGCCCGGAGGTCACTGGAAGAGTTGCGGAGCTCAAAGGAAACCGAGTCCTTGATGGTATGGGACTTCTTGGGACGTGCGGACAGGGCCCTTATGCCTCTTGGTTTTAGTCCAGTACGCCCGGAAGACCCAGCGCAAGAGTTGGACCAGAAGCTAGCGGCACTTGGGTAACGTCATCGCCGATCAACTGGAGACGGAGGGTAAATCCTTGGCCATGAACATCGCCGAGTATCTCTTGGCATGTTACAAAAGCCGAGACCCCCAGTTCTCCCTTGATCCGGTCTTTGAAGGAATCATCACAGAGGAAGATGTCGCAAGGGCTAGTGTCCAAGAAGCTGCTGAGAAGGTTACTTCGTTTTTCCACAGGGCCTAGATCCTCTAGTAGCTAGGACTTTTCTCCTTTTGTCCCTTGTAACCCCAACTTTGTAATCCAGTACTTTTGATTAATGAAATCCTCCTTTTTGCCTTGAATTTCACTTTGTCTTCAATATATTGTGTCGTATCTTGTTGGCCCCCTGGTGCATGTGTACAATTGAAATGTGTACATGTACCAAAGGTTGTGGCAGTATGTTGACGACTTGAATGCTTTGTACTTGTAGATTTTAGGTCCGAAGTCTTTAATACTTAGGCGTCGAAGACAAGCCCCCTGGGATGGTCGTAGCTTGGTAGCTCCGACATCATCCACTGTCAACATTTTAAACGTTGACGGCAGACCCATCTTGGAGGATGTCGGAGCTTAGTAGCTCTGGCTTCGTCCACTATTGCTGTGAATTTTTACTTTTCCTGCACATTAAAGGCAAGAGAGAAAGTAAAATTTGTCCTCGTGTCTATAAATTGGTTGTGACTTATTGTTCTTATTTGGACTTTAGATCCGAAGAAACTCAACATGATAATAAGCGTTTTGATATAATATTTCTAGATCTGTATGCCTTTTTAGTACTCACCCTATTGAGGCCTGTCGGGGTGTAGGTAGAGTGGCATACTTAGGGTGCAGTACTAGGCTAAGTCGATAGCACACTATGAACCTATGTTGGCTTGGCGTTCAGGCAAGTAGACTATGTAGCAATGTTAAGATCCAAAAAGACTATCAATAAGGCTTGTAATGCATGTGAATACTTGGAACAAAGCTCAAAAACATTTGCACAACTTCATTATAGACAAGTGGAGTAAAAATAATTTGATATATTGAGCCTTGTACAAAAAGTTGATGCACGTGGAGTTTGTTTTCACAAACAATGCCTTGCATTATAGGTCTGAATTACAAGGGAGACAAGGACATACTTAGGGTGCTGGACCATGCTAAATGTGCTATACATCTTGTACTAGCCCAGAGCATGTAGTTACACTTTTAGTGTTGTGACTGTCTCAATTGTTACTTGAACTTCTGAAAGCATCTAGGAATCCCTTGTGGGTTTTGGATGATTTATGACAAGCAAATGAGATCCTAACCTCTTTGTTGAGATGAGCACAGGTTTTAATGGGAAAATAAGCAAAGTGCCAAAAAGAAGGGAGAATGAGGAGAAATGTGGAAATGAGCTCAAGGAACAAGTGTAGTAGATCATTGTGTGTGGAGTGTGTTAAGGAAACACACCCCAAGAGCTCAAACACAAATAAACACACACATTGCAAAAATTTATACAGGACCGAAATAGTCCGACTGACACGGACTAGTCCGATATAGCCTCTGGAAAAGTTCGAACTAGTCCGGTCATTTCTGGACTTGTCCGATTTTTCGTGTCCATAACCCTAGCCACCGCAAAACCCTAATTCCCTCACGCCCCCACTTGCCTCAAGCTTTCTCTCTCCGCGCTCGAGCTCCCCAAGGCGATTTTGCATCTCCTCCATAAAAAAGCTCCACATTTGGGTAGAAATAAAGCTTCCTCGCTCAGGGATTGAAGATCGCGTACTTGTCTGGCATTCAACACCCTCCTCCTCGAGATTCAAGCGATTTCTTCAGTATTTTTCCTCCAAACCCCAGAAATCTCTATTTTCTTCATTGTTGATCGAATAGCCTAGCTTCTTTCACCTAATACTAGTGTCCTTGATGTATTACATTGCTGTTAGGCTAATTTTGCATTGAGTAAGTCCATTTGTCTCATAAGTTAGGTTTTTGAGGATGAATACCGGACTAGTCCGGTCCAGTCCATGCACGGAGAAGTCCGGTCACCTGGACTAGTCCGTGACTGTACACCCGACAAGTCCGATTTTTCTGGACTCAACCCTAACCTTTAATTCCTCAATGTAAAATTCTCTTGTCATCCATTCAATTCCATGTCATCCATTCTTATCCATACCATGCACAATTCATTCTCAGGGCATGTCGAACTCTCACGACGAAGCTTCGGACTTCGAAGCCCAGATGGCCCAAGAAGCCCCGCTTCGGTCCTCGACGGACCAAAGCAAGAAGCGACCTTCCGAGCCAGCCCCCTCTCCTCCCCGGTCTCAAAAGAGGGTGGCTCGACGCAAGGTGCCTACTTCCAGGGCTTCGCCGGTGGTGGCCCTAGCTCCGCGAGTGCTCGCCTAGCAAAAGGAAAAGGCAAGGGGATCGCGACGGGCCCGATTGGCCCGCTAAATATGTCAGCCACGAAGCAAGGGGCTCGGGATCCCACAGAAGAGAGGTTCAATGGGAGGGCAGTCACTCAGCGGCTAAGTTCCGCAATGTTGATTGCTACAGCCGTCCGAAGCAAGCCGTGGATGGCATATTTTGGAGCAATTTCCATGCAGATTTCTACAAATCTGTGTACCTCTCCATGAAGACACCTGTAGTGCGCAGCCAATGGATTGATTGGGCACATTCTGAGAAGAAGGGCTGCTCACCATTTTTTGAAGTGGTGGAAGCAATTGCGAGGCATGGCCTGAAGGATCTCTTCACCTTCAGGAACAATTGGAATGATGAGGTGATAGCGCAGTTCTTTGCGACTTGCCATTTCTCTAGTGATGATGAAGAGAGTGTTACTTGGATGACTCACGGATCCAAGTACAGTATAACCTATAAATATTTTGCAAGCCTGTTACACCTTGACACCTCAAGAAATGACTGCTTAATCATCCACAACATAGGTGTCATTGACAAGGATAAGATGAAATTCCTCTATGAGCCCAACTCCAGGTTCAACCCTCCCTCCACAAAGAACATGTAGCCCTTCTTTGTGGTCCTGAACAGAGTCTTGAGGAAGACAATTGCCCCCAAGGATGGGGATGCTGGGAGTGTGCAGGGCTATCTCCAGACCCTGATGAGAGTCATAAGCAAGGACCGCAAGTTTGATGTGGCTGACTATATCTGGAACGATATGGTCAACATCTCTTGCGCACCCAATAGGTTGTGTGGCTATGCTACGTATCTTATGTTCATGATTGAGAAGGTCACTGGGATTGAGTTTGTCAAAGATGTGGAGCACCTTCCTTTGAGGCCCTAGATGCCTCAAAAGCCAAGCATTCAGGCTGCTTCATCTTCGGCCTCCAGTCCTGAGGCTCCAGCAAGAGCAGGTGGAGATGCCAGGGCTGCCCCTGCCACTAGGGCAGCTCCTCAAAAGGGATCCGCGAGTGTTATTTTCAAGTACTTGACTGCTATCTTTGCTTCCTGCAGAAAGGCCTAGGTGAAGGCCCACAAGCTTAACAAGAGAAGAAAGGAAGACATGAAGTATGTCAAGGCTAATGTGAAGCAAATTTGTCAACAACTGGAGATCGAGCCCATTGGATCTCCAGTTATCTCTGAAGATTCTGTTTCTGATTACACCAAGCTCGGACCCTTGACCCCCATCGAGCTTCCCTACTTTGGCATTGGGGGCTCGAGTGGCTCTGCACCTCCTAATCCTCCTCCTCAGCCCGAAGATGAAGATGAAGACGATGAGAGGACCGACAGCGAGGCTTGAAGACTTTAGGTCCCTCCTCTCCTTCTTTTTGGTGTCCTGATGCCAGAGGGGGAGAGATTGAGGGGGAGACATAGGTCTTAGGTCTTAAGCTGTAGGATGCGAGGAGAGAGCTTTATTTGTGCTTTTTCGTCTATTTTGTGGGTTGTAAAACGTTTAATATGCTCCTATGTTACTTAATGGTCCTGTGATGCAATGCTTTGAACTACTTGTGAATTAATCTATGAAATATGTGATTTTGCTCCTAGAATGACATATATGCTTGTTGTTGGTGTGTTAATGTCAATTATGTCATTATCTTCATGATTATTGTTTCAATGCACTTTTTTATGCATCTCACCATAAAGAATGCACATATGGATCATGTATTCATTGCTTAATGTGTTTTGAACACATATGTGTATACTTTATGAAAATCTCACCTTTTATCATATTTTGTAAAATCTCAATTGGTTGTCATCAATCACCAAAAAGGGGGAGATTGAAAGTGCATCTAGGAATCCCTTATGAGTTTTGGATGATTTATGACAAGCAAATGAGATCCTAACCTCTTTATTGAGATGAGCCTAGGTTTTAATGGAAAAATAAGCATAGTGCCAAAAAGGAGGGAGAATGAGGAGCAATGTGGAAATGAGCTCAAGGAACAAGTGTATTAGATCATTGTGTGTGGAGTGTGTTAAGGAAACACACCCCAAGAGCTCAAACACAAATAAACACAAACATTGCTCAAATTTATACAGGACCGGACTAGTCGGACTGACACCGGACTAGTCCGATATCTCTCTGCATGAGATCGGACAAGTCCGATATCACCACGGACTAGTCCGATATCTCTCTAACTAGAATCGTACTAGTACTCACCAGTGCGGACTAGTCCTGATGAGTACATCACAACAGTGGAGACGCACATTGAACTGCAAGGACCAATATCAAGAGCACGAGCACGGTTATTAAATCAGCAGGTGAATTCGTTCCTAACTTCTTTTGCATGTGAGTTTGAGAATAGACTGCTATGTGATGATTTAATTGTTATTAGGAATAATGGAGAAGATCAACAAGTGAAGGAAAGAGGCCTTGGGAGCATGGAGAACCAGCTGGGATGTCCACAAGTTGATGGAAACAGTTTACAACTTGGAATCGAGTTCAACTCAGAGTCCAGGAGCAGTCCATCTTAAGACGGACGCCCAGGAAGCATACGGACTCTGTTTTCGACATTATACATATGCACGGAAAGAGGAGAAGATAAACTTTCCAATGGTTCTGGTCCCACCCCAAAATTCGTCCGGAGTCATTGGGAATAGTCGAAGCAAGTCGAGTCCAGATTTCTGTCCGGTGCTGCGCCATCGAGTCGGGCCTTTGGGCCTTGTAACCCGTAAGAGTCCATTAGGGACGTGTCTAATCGTGTTTTGGTCGAACCCTAGCCTATAAATACTGCAGCCACCAGTAATATTTGTTGGGTTTTGCTTAGATCAATAATATTGCCGTTCTACGGTTTGTGAGACCCCAATTTTGCGATTTTCTGATCGTGTCTTCGACGTTCTTGCTCGTGTTCTCGGTTGCACTTGCAGGGATTAGCCTTCTTGGCGAGGTCAAGCGTGTGCAGCACGGTTGATAACCAATGGAGCCATGGTGTAGTGATTGCTGGGGTACTTGAACCGCTCGAGTGCCGCGGATCATCAACGTCGAGTTCTCCACCCCAATCGACATACCTTTCGGAAGATCGGGCCTAAACATACTCATCAATTGGTATCAGATTTCCAGGTTGTCCATGAGGTATCTTTGTTTTCCTTCCATTAGATCGATTTTGTTTCGTACCTAAATTCCACAGAAAAGCCACAAAAAAATTAGATCATTTTTACCGCTTCCCAGACTATAGTGCCTGCAGTTTCGTTTTTCAGTTTGCATTGTTGAGTTTGCATTCGTGTGGTCGAGTCTTGTTGCTTGTTTAGCTTTGTGTTTTGGGTCCTAGTTATCGTGTTTTGTACTTGTTTTCTTGCTACTCGACACCTATTCCACAATCCCTAAATAACAAACCGATCCACCACATTCATCGGTTTGCCCTAGCTAGCCGCCTTGCATGAACTCCCGCATCGCCAGCCCTAGATTAGGTGACAAACTTTTGTGCCATTCATCCTTGAATCATCACACACCACCCCATTAGTTGCTGTGTAAATTCCCGATCGTTTATATCCGATTGCGAGTTCTGTTCTCAAACCGAGTTGGAATCAACATCAAAAAAAACGTAACTCGGACAGCCTACCTTAAAACGGCCATAACTTTCGCATATGAACTCAAAATCGGGCAATTTTTTTTCAAATTCATCTACGCGAAATTTCGCATCTGACTTTCTGCAGCGTAGCCGTGTTTGGAAAAATTAGATTGCCCAAATTCCCCTCGGAAGATAGGTTATCCGGCCTCCAAAGTTTCAGCACGAATTTTAAAGAATCTTCTTGATTTTCTATAGGCAGCATATTACATCCAATTGAGATGCAAATTTGTGTGCTATAGTTGTGCTCCTGAGTAAAGAAAAAATATCAAAAAATATTACAAAAAAGAAAAAGAAATAGTGAAGAGCACGCATATTAAAGCAATTGGCCTATACCACTTGGTGCTGTTTTGTTGGCTATATCATTCTGTCTTACTTTTGCCTGGATACTTCCTTGTGTTGTGCTAGGCTCTAGGGCACTTGGTTGACCAGCAAAAGTTTCCTACATTGAATACTTATTCAACTTTGTTTAGCTATTAACGATTTTCTGCTTATTAGCCACCATATTGTGCCATCCAAGCTCCTCCTTTCTTTTGAGCATAACAAGTACCTTTGCAATCACCCCACGCTTCATTGGTTCATCTCACTGTCCACACCACCTGCTGTGTCGGTAAGAACACTTGTAAGAGTGTGGTAAGACGCTTGAGTGAGAGAGATTGTTTTCGTGCACCTTCTACATTGTCACTGAAGTTGATAGGGATAACATTTTTTTGTTGTCTTTTGTTTCCTACTAACAATGGCAGGAGAAGACAATAATGACGAATGTGTTCAACATGCTGAGCTGCGTGATATGATGAAGACCATGGAGGATATGTTCGCCAAATACAACGCAGCAACAGAGGAGTCATTGGCGATCTTGACTCGCCAACTGGATGACCTTGCTCTTCGGATGAATAATTTTGAGGCTCGGTTGCCTCTCGCTGGAAGACAAGAAGACAATGATTATGATGAATTGGAAGATCACAATAATCAGCCAAGACTGCCACTTTATCATCGAGGTATGGGAGGTAATAATCATAACAACTATAATCGTCCTCCTGATGATCCTTTTGCTAAAGTGAAATTTACTATACCCTCTTTTTCTGGTGCTTATGATGCTGAGGCTTATCTTGATTGGGAGATGTCAGTAGAGCAAAAATTTAATTCCCATTTTGTTCTTGAACAACATAGAGTTTGTCAAGCCACTAGTGAGTTTAAGGACTTTGCTATCATATGGTGGAATTAACTTGTTAAAACTAGAATTGACCCTCCAACATGGGATAGATTAAAGGAAGCTATGCGTGTTCGATTTGTTCCTCCATCTTTTCAGCGGGACCTTCGTAAAAAATTGCAGCGTTTAGACCAAGGTAACATGTCTGTAGAGGAGTATTATCAAGAGTTACAAAAGGGTACGCTGCGTTGTGGGGTAGTAGAGGACATGGATGATAAAATAGCTCATTTTTATGGGGGGTTGAGGCGTGAAATTCAGGACATTGTTGATTAGAAGGAATATGATACTATTAACAGATTGTTTCAACTTGCTATGTTGGCATAAAAAGAATTGCAGGGCCGACAACAACAGCAACATCGCACGAGGAGCAACTTCACGCCGCGTGCAGCGACTACACCATCCAAAACAGCACCATCTTCGGACCCCGTGCAGCGACTACACCAACCAATGGCGGCCAACAAACTATACCTGCTGCTCCACCTTCTCGCATGCCGGAAGGCAGCAGGGCGACAACATTCAAGCCTTCTTCGTCCACTCCTTCTACGGGTTGTACTTCCGACATTAAGTGTCACCGCTGCCAGGGACTTGGTCATATGATGAGAGATTGCCCGAGCAAACGACCATACATAGCACGCGACGATGGCAGGTATGATAGTACTTCAGATGTTGAAGATGAATATTCTCTTGCTACTGACTTTATAGATCCAAATGACGAACACACCAAAGAAGAGGTACATGGTACAGCGGCGACGGATAACTATAGGAGCATCATTGTGCAGCGTGCCATGAGCTCCAAAGTGGAGACCGACGACAAGCTACAACGACACAACCTCTTCCACATGTTTCTCGTCGTCAAGGACTGCCGTGTACACACTATAATTGATGGAGGTAGCTGCAATAACTTGGTGAACATGGACGTCGTCAATAAACTCGGTTTGACAACAAGAGCACACCCTCATCCGTACCACATTCAATGGTTCAACAACAGCGTAAGGTTTGGATAACACAAACAGTGAGAATAACTTTTTCAATTTGTTCATACCATGATTTTGCTGATTTTGATGTTGTTCCTATGAATGCTTGTTCTCTTTTATTGGGTCGTCCTTGGGAATTTGATATAGATGCTATGCATCATGGTAGAACCAATAAATATACTCTCATGCATAAGGGAAAGAAAATCACTTTGCTCCCCATGAATCCAGCTGAAATTGTGCTTTTTGAGAAGAGTAAAATTTGTGATGGCAAAGCAACAAAATTAGAATCTGAAAAACAGCAAATTATTAAGTTAAAATCACCATCGTTGCTCGCAACTAAATCTGAACTTGCTGATTTATTCGATGCTAAGGGGATGTGCTATGCTTTAGTTTGCAAAGAAGCCATGTTTTCACTTCATGAATTGTCTATTGCATTGCCCCCTGCTGTTGCTAACCTTTTGCAGGAGTTTCAGGATGTGTTTCCCTCCGAGATACCCCCTGGTTTACCACTGATGAGAGGCATTGAACACAAGATTGATTTGATTCCAGGAGCAAGTTTGCGAAATCGTGCAGCATACAGGGCGAATCCACAAGAAACTAAGGAAATTCAGTGACAAGTCCAAGATCTTTTGAACTGCGGGTACATTCGTGAAATCCTTAGCCCTTGTTTCGTTCCTATTCTTTTGGTTCCTAAGAAAGATGGTAGTTGGCGCATGTGTGTTGATTGTTGAGCGATTAATAACATCACCATTCGATATCGTTATCCTATTCCTCGATTAGATGACATGCTTGATGAATTGAGTGGTGCTATCATCTTCACAAAAATTGACTTGCGTAGTGGTTATCACCAAATTAGAATGGCACTAGGAGATGAATGGAAAACTGCATTTAAAACCAAGTTTGGACTTTATGAGTGGTTAGTCATGCCTTTTGGTTTAACTAATGCACCTAGCACCTTTATACAATTAATGAACGAGGTTTTACGTGCTTTCATTGGACAATTTGAGGTGGTTTACTTCGATGATATCCTCATTTACAGAAAGTCATATGATGAACATCTTGATCATTTACGTGCTGTTTTTACTGTTTTGAGAGATGCACGTTTGTTTGGTAACCTCGAAAAGTGCATCTTTTGCACCAATCGAGTCTCGTTTCTTGGCTATGTCGTTTCCTCGCAGAGAATTGAGATGGATGAGGCAAAAATTGAAGCAATCACCAGCTGGCCAGCCCCAACAACCGTCACAAAGGTTCGTAGTTTTCTTGGTCTTGCAGGTTTTTATCGGCGCTTTGTGCGGGATTTCAGCACCACTGCAGCACCTCTACATGAGCTAACGAAGAAGGGAGCTCCATTTCAATGGGGCGAACAGCAGCAACAAGCTTTTGATGCTCTCAAATTGAAGCTAACACGAGCACCATTACTACAACTTCCTGATTTTGACAAGACCTTTGAGCTAGAATGCGATGCAAGCGGCATTGGTATTGGAGGCGTTCTCATACAAGGAGGTAAACCCGTTGCTTTATTTAGTGAAAAAATTCATGGTCCTTCTCTGAATTATTCTACTTATGATAAGGAATTGTATGCCTTAGTGCATGTATTACAAACATGGCAACATTATCTTCGGTCTAAGGAGTTTGTCATACATTCCGATCATGAATCATTGAAGTATCATAAGTGTCAAACCAATCTGAATAAACGACATGCTAAATGTATTGAGTTCATAGAGTCGTTTCCATACATCATTAAGCATAAGAAAGGGAAGGAAAATATCATTGCCGATGCATTATCTAGGCGTTATACCATGCTATCCCAACTTGATCATAAAATCTTTGGTTTGGAAACAATTAAAGCATTATATCCTACTGATTTGGACTTGAAAGATGCTTTTGAAAATTGTAGAGAAGGAAGAACTTGGAATAAATATGTGCTGCGAGAGGGTCTCCTCTATCGTGCCAACAAGCTATGCGTTCCAGCTAGCTCCGTTCGTCTATTAATTTTGCAGGAAGCACATGGAGGAGGTTTGATGTGACATTTTAGAGTGAAGAAAACTGAAGACGTGCTGTCCCCACACTTCTTTTGGCCAAAGATGAGGCGTGATGTCGAGCGCTACGTGTCACGATGCACTACTTGCAACAAAGCTAACTCTCACCTTAAACCACATGGTCTTTATATGCCTCTTCCTGTTCCTAGTGTACCATGGGAGGATATTTCTATGGACATTGTTTTGGGATTGCCTAGGACTAAGAGGGGGAGGGATAGTATTTTTGTAGTTGTTGATCGTTTTTCCAAAATGGCACACTTTATACCTTCTCATAAGAATGATAATGCCTCACACATTGCTGATTTATTTATGACGGAAATTGTTCGTTTACATGGTGTGCCGAATACCATTGTTTCTGATCGTGATGCAAAAATTTTAAGTCATTATTGGAGAACTTTGTGGTATAAATTGGGAACCAAGTTGCTGTTTTCAACTAAATGTCACCCACAAATGGATGGACAGACCGAGGTAGTTAATCGTACTTTATCCACTATGTTGCGGGCTGTCTTGAAAACAAATTTGAAGTTGTGGGAGGAGTGTTTACCACATATAGAATTTGCTTACAACAGATCCGTTCACTCCACGACAAAGGTAAGTTCATTCCAGGTAGTGTATGGTTTCAATCCCCATGCTCCTATTGATTTACTACCTTTTCCTCCTTCTGAAACTATAAATTTGGATGCTACACAACGATCTGAATTCATTCTTAAGATGCATGAAACTACAAAGAAAAAATATTGAAATGATGAATGAGAAGTATAGGATTGCAGGTAGTAAAGGTAGAAAAGAAGTAAAACTTGAACCGGGTGATTTGGTGTGGTTACATTTGAGAAAAGAGCGATTTCCTGACTTGAGAGAATCTAAACTTATGCCACGAGCTGCTGGTCCTTTTAAGATCGTTGAAAAGATTAATGATAATGCATATAAGCTTGAATTGCCTCCCGATTTTGGGGTTAGTCCTACATTTTCAAATTTGCGACCGTAATTGGGAGAAGAAGATGAACTTGAGTCGAGGACGACTCCAATTCAAGAGGGGGAGGCTGATGAGGACATCACAACAGCGGAGACGCACATTGAACTGCAAGGACCAATCACAAGAGCACGAGCATGGTTATTAAATCAGCAGGTGAATTCGTTCTTAACTTCTTTTGCATCTGAGTTTGAGAATAGATTGCTATATGATGATTTAATTGTTATTAGGAATAATGGAGAAGATCAACAAGTGAAAGAAAGAGGCCTTGGGAGCGTGGAGAACCAGCTGGGACGTCCACAAGTTGATGGAAACAATTTACAACTCGGACTCGAGTTCAACTCGGAGTCCAGGAGCAGTCCACCTTACGACGGACGCCCAGGAGGCATACGGACTCCGTTTTCTACGTTCTACATATGCACGGAAAAAGGAGAAGATAAACTTTCCAATGGTTATGGTCCCACCTCAAAATTCCTCCGGAGTCGTTGGTAATCTTTGAAACAAGTCGAGTCCAGATTTCTGTCGGGTGCTGCTCCACTGAATCGGGCCTTTGGGCCTTGTATCCCGTAAGAGTCCATTAGGGACGCGTCTAATCGTATTTTGGTCGAACCCTAGCCTATAAATACTGCAGCCGCCAGTCATGTTCAGTGGGTTTTCCATAGATCAATAATATCGCCATTCTATGGTTTGTGAGACCCCAATTTTGCGATTTTCTGATCGTGTCTTCGATGTTCTTGCTCGTGTTCTCAGTTGCACTTGCAGGGATCAGCCTTCTTGGCGAGGTCAAGCGTGTGCAGCATGGTTGATAACCAACAGAGCCGTGGTGTAGTGATTGCAGGGGTACTCGAACCGCTCGAGTGCTGCGGATCATCAACGTCAAGTTCTCCACCCCAATCGACATACCTTTCGGAAGATTGGGCCTAAACATACTCATCAAGTCCTCAAAACACTTCACAAACTGCACAAAACCAGACATGTCCGATCAAACAACGGACTAGTCCGATATCATTCTGATGTAAATCGGACAAGTCCGATATTGTCACAGACTAGTCCGAAAACCCTCTGACCTAAATCAGACAAGTCCTCCAAGTGCCTACTTGTCACCCAATTCACCTAGGGTTTCACTGATCCGGACAAGTTCGATGATTATCGAACTAGTCCAAAGATTTCCAGAAGCAAAATCTGACAAGTCCGCTCCTAGCCGGACTAGTCCGATATTTCAGGACACTTAGGGTTTGCTACACACAGCACACTGGACTAGTCTGGTGTCCACCACGGACTAGTCCGATCTTCCTAAACCCTAACGGCCCTTTTAGAAACCCCATATAAATAGATAAGCACGGCCCAACTTTAATCTCTCTCGACCCCCTGCGCCGTCACACCTCCCAAGAGCCTCAAAAACACAACTCTCCACGAAAACAAAAGCCACAAAGATCAATCTCTTGAGGATACACATTGGAACATTGGAGAGACACGATTCATCACTCTTGAGCTCTTGGTTTGATTCCCTAAACACTCCTGTGATTTTCATTGTAATCTTTTGAGTGTGTTCTTGGTGGAGTTTTCATTGTAATCTAGGGGAGCCCTCAAGGTGTGAGAAGGCCCCTTGAATTTGGTTATTTACCCATTGTGATAAGAGAAGAGGATTGGCCTTCGTGGTGATCCGACGAGGGTAAGGTTTTAGAAGACCCGATCCTTTTGTGGACTCCTCAACGTGGATGTAGGTTGCCTCCGTGGGAGCCGAACCACGGGATAAATTGTTTGTGTTCTTGCTTTGTGTTCATCGTTCTTATTCATCATATCAATCTAGAGTTTCAATCAATCTTACTCACTTTACGTTGAAAAAACAAATATAAGATTGACTTGTGGTTTACTCTAGCTCATAATCTTACAACACCTCAATTACAAGTATATTTCCGCTGCATACATCCTAAAATCAAATTAATCGATCAAACTTGATTAACCTAGTCGATACACACCGGACTAGTCCGCACTTTATCGGACTAGTCCGATATCTCGAGTTTTGATCTGGTTGTTAAGTGTTGCAGGTTCTGACAAATATCGAAAAGGCCTATTCACCCCCCCTAGGCCACATTCAACTTCCCGGACCCTCCGGTAGGGGTCCAGATGTTCTCCCGGAGGACTTGCTCGTCTCTGTATAATGACTCTACAACATGCATTGTGTGTAATTGCAGACTCACCTCCATGATTCTAAGCATAAAACTTACAAAGGTTATCGATGTTCTAAGGATTTGGGAGCGGGGTCCCATCCTCTGTTGCCAAGCGAACGCATCCTGGTCAGGATACTTTAATGACTCAGAAGGGACCCTCCCAACTGGAGGAATGTTTGTTCATCCCTTCACGGCTTAGTATCTCCCGAAGCACCAGGTCACCTTCTTCAAGCTGTCGATCACGCACATGCCTTTGATGATAGCGCTGGAGCACTTGGCGATAACGTGCATTCCGAACAGCTGCTTGGCCCCTTCCCTCATCGACGAGGTCAAGGTCTTCACGCTGAAGTTGGTCCTGCGTGGCTTTGTCGAAGGTCCGAACCTGGAGGGACCCCAAGGTGATCTCCGGAGGAAGGACAGCTTCAGCTCTGTACACCAGGAAGAATGGAGTCTCCCCAGTTGATCAGTTAGGTATTGTCCTGTTCGCCAATAATGTGGACATAAGCTCTTCAATCTAGTTAGCTCCGTGCTTTTTCAAGCGCTCATATGTGCGCGTCTTGAGTCCTCTTAAGATTTCTGCATTTGCTCTCTCGGCTTGGCCATTGCTTGCTGGATGAGCTATTGAGTTGTAGCTAAGTTGAATGTCGAGGTCTTCGCAATATTCTTGAAATGCGGCACATGTAAATTGAGTTCTGTTGTTAGTTATGACTTTGTTTGGAACTCCAAATCTGCATATAATCTACTTCAAGAACTTGATTGCTGATTGTGTCTTGATTGTTACTACTGGAGTTGCTTTCGGCCACTTGGTGAACTTGTCGATGACGACATATAGGAACCTGTAATCTCCAAAGGCTTTTGGGAAAGGTCCCAAGATGTTCATGCCCCACACAGCGAATGGCCATGTAGGAGGTATCATTTGTAGTGATTGAGCTGGTATGTGAATTTGTTTGGCGCGGAATTGACACGCTTCACATTTTTATACTAGCTCAATCGCATCCTGGAGTGCTGTAGGCCAGTAAAAGTCATGTTGGAAGGCTTTACCGACCAGCTTGCGAGAAGAAGCATGGTTCCCGCACTCGCCTCCATGGATGTCCGCGAGGAGCTCGCGTTCTTCTTCCCTTGCAATGCACCGTATTAGGATGCCATTGGCACCGTGTTGGTAGAGATCCCTTCTACCAACGTTTATCTTTTAGCCAATCTGACAATCCGGTCAGTGGATACACTATCTTCAGGAAGGATATTGTCTTTCAAGTAGCTTCGAATCTCTGAGATCCATGCATCGGAGTTAACTTGAGCTTCTGAGTCTTGCGTGTTGGGTTGCTCGGAGCTTCCGACAGCACCTATGACCCTTGGTGGACGCCATGGTAGCAGGGCCACTGGGACCGCCAGCTTCGAGGTGCTGGTCTCGCCCCCTTCGCTCAGTTTGGCAGGCTGAGCTGTTGGTTTTGACAACCTCCAGACGAATGATTCCGTCAGGAGCCGGAGCTCCGGTTGAGGCTTTTGTCGAGAGTTCATCGGCTTCAGAGTTATGGAGACGCTGAACATGGTGGAGATCCAAGACTTTGAAGTCCTTTTGAATCCTCTGGACTTCAAGGAGATAAAAAGCTAATTGAGAATTGTTGCAAGAGAATTCACCTTTCACTTGTTTGATGATGAGTTGTGAATCTCCCTTCACCGACAGTTGTTTGACACCATAGGATAGTACCACCTTGAGTCCATAGATGAGGAATGCATACTCCGCCATATTGTTGGTTGCCTTGAAATCAAGGTGTACCATGTACTTGACCTTCTCTCCGGTCTGAGCCAGGAGAAGTATTCCAGCTCCACCCCCCTGCTTCTGCATGGAGCCATCGAAGTAGAGGGTCCAGTGAGGCTCAGCGAATACTGGAACTTTGAGCTCTGGTTCCTGCTCACTGTGGCCCCCAGGGTTTGATGGAGAGGAGGTCCACTCCGCCACAAAGTCAACCAAGGCTTGACTTTTAATTGCTTCTCTCGACACGAATTCTAGATCGAATTCTACCAGCTCCACTACCCACTTTGCAATGTTCCCAGTAGAATTAGGGTTATGCAAAATTGCACGTAGTGGAAAAGAAGCTACCACTGATATTTTGTGGGCTTGGAAGTAGTGACGAAGCTTTCTTGAGGCGATAAGAACTGCGTAAAGCAGTTTATGCACCTCAATGTACCTTGTCTTGGCATCATGGAGTACTTCACTGATGAAGTATACAGGGCGTTGGATGGTCCGGACCCTTTCAGAAGGACCCGGGGCTTCCTCTCCATCGACCCGAACCCTGCTGGAGGGTTCCGGACCTTCAGGTTGTGCTTCTTGGACCCTCCAGGAGGGGTCCAAAACTCCTCCTTGTTCAACTCGGATCTCATTGGGAAGATCCAGATCATTTTGGTTAGCCAGGTGAACCTCCTCAGATGAATGAGGTTGATCTCCAACACCTCAAGTGGTTTCGGACCCTCCTGGAAAGGTCTGGACTCCTGGACTGAATGTGGTTCTTGTCTTTCGGCAACCAGAACCATACTGACAACTTCGGTGGTTGCCAAAACATAAAGCAGTAGAGGCTCACCAGGATTAGGAGCTACCAATAATTATAGTGTGGTGAGGAGTTGTTTCAGCTCTTGAAACACCTTTTCTGCTTCTTCGGACCAAACAAATAGTCCGGACTTCCTCACGAGTTTGAGGAAGGGTAGCGCCCGTTCTGCCAGTCTTGATATAAACCGGCTAAGCGCAGCTAGACATCCAGTCATTTTTTGGACATCTTTAATGCGGGCTGGGGGCCGCATTTCTTCTATAGACTTGATCTTCGCGGAATTTGCTTCAATTCCCCGGTGAGTCACGAAGAATCCTAGAAGCTTTCAGGAGCTAACCATGAAGACGCACTTGTCCGGGTTCAGCTTGGTGCGCGTGGTGCGCAGCTTGTCGAAGACGGCTTGTAAGTCATCAAGGAGTGACTCCTTGTTTTTGATCTTCACGACAATGTCATCAACATACACCTACACTAAGTCTCTAATTAGCTCTCCAAATGTTTTGTACATGGCCCACACAAATGTTGATGCAGCATTTTTAAGACCGAATGGCATGGCAGTATAACAATACAATCCATCTACTGTTATGAAGGCAGTATGCTCTTCATCTTCCTGAGACATTTGGATTTGATGATATCCAGAATATGCATCTAAGAAACACAGTAGTTCACACCCGGAGGTGGAGTCCACTATCTGATCTATTCTAGGCAGTGGAAATGGATCTTTTGGACATGCTTTATTTAAGGTGGTGTAGTTGATACACATCCGAAGCTTCCCACCGGCCTTGGGTACAACAACTGGGTTTGCCCAGCCATTTTTAATGGAAGACTTCCCAGATGAATCTAGCTTCGAGCAAATTCTTGATTTTCTATTAGATGAAGTTTTGTCGCTCTATTGACTGCTTCCGGGGCTTCTGGTGTACAGGCCGAGCATCTGGGTAAATCTTCAGATTGTGCTCAATCACCTCCCTGGGGATCCCAGGCATTTGTGATGGTTGCCAGGCAAACACATCGACATTAGCCCAAAGGAAAGTGATGAGCGCGAGTTCCTATTTGTTGTTCAGAACCCCCGATATACGGGTAGTCTGAGCAGCATTGGAACCAATTTGGACGATTTTGATGGGAATGTCGGTGTCGCTGCTTGGTTGCACACGAGGTGCAGAGGTAGAGCCTTTGTGATGAATGCTCGAAGGATTCGAAGCTGGCTCCTTACCAGATGGTTCCTCTTGCGCTGTGGTAAGCGCATAGAGTTCTTCCAGTGCAGTAACTCCTGCGGTCCGATCTCCGCAGATCCTTAGAACGCCCATGGGTGTTGGCATCTTCAACACCAAGTAACCATAATGGGCAGCAGCCATAAACTTGTGTAAAGCTGGCCTGCCCAAAATGGCATTGAAAGGCAGACTGATCTGCGCAACGTCGAAGACCAGTTTCTCGGTTATGTAGTTCTCCCGGGTCCCAAAGGTCACTGGGAGTGTAATGGAATCAAGAGGATTAATGGTTCTCGGACCTACTCTGGAGAATGGTCGGGATGGGCGTAGGTCCAATGGCCGGAGCTGAAGCGTAACGAAAACTTTGAAGCTTATGAGGTTTAGCCCGGAACCTCTATCCACCATGACATGGTGGGTGACACCATCAATGGTAGTTGACCCGCCCCGATCATGTTTTGGGGGCAGTCCGAAGCATCGAAAATGATGGGTGTATCCATCCACTTCCGATGTGGTTCCGCCTTAGCAGCGGAAGCTACCATGGCCATGTCCCGCCGCATTGTCTTGAGGATGTGGCGGGAGGTGATGTCCCAAGAACCACCATAGATGGTGTTCAAGGTCTTTCGATGTTCATTGTGAGAGACGTCGGAGTCATCGTCGACAGTGTTGTAAGCGGCTTTCAGGACCTTTTTGGGGTCCTGGAAACCAAGCTCCTCTTCAGCCAAAGCTTCGTTGACTTTTTGTTTTCCTTCCCTTTGAAGGAAAGGAGCTTCTTCCCGACGCTTGTTATAGCGCTCGGCAAGGTTCTGGACCTCCCGGCACTCTTCTAAGCTGTGTTGGTTCTTCTTGTGAATAGGACACCTTCTTTGGAACTGTTTTCGTCCTCTGACGAAGGTCGAGGTCAATTCTTGGGCCGTGGCCCCCGACTTCCAGGAGTTGTAGCAACAGCAGCTGGAGCGCCGGCCGACGGCTTCTTTTTGCCGTTGGGCTTCTTTTTCTTCTTACCACTACCGGACATAGCGGCTTCATTTTTGGAGGACTTCTGGTTAGCATCCGGAGATGGCTTGGAGTGCATTTCATGACCCTCCGCAGCTCTAGCACATTTGTCGGCTAGGCTGAAAAGTTTTGTGACGCTGGTAACTTCTTTAATAGCCAGCTTTTCTAGCATCTTCTTATCTCGAACATCGTGTCTGAATGCAACAATAACAGAGGAGCTCGAGATTGAAGGAATGGTATTTCATACCTGAGAGAACCGCTGGATGAAGGACCGTAGCAATTCCCCCTATGTTTGCTTTACGCCGAACAGGTCCAATTTAGTGCTGGGTCAGGTGTAGGAGCTCCCAAAGTTGGCAGTGAATTGATGGCATAGCTCCGCCCAACTATTAATAGAGTCGGGTGGAAGACTCATGAACCATGACCTTGCAGTCCAAGTTAAGGCCACCGGGAAGTAATTGGCCATCACAGCCTCATCACCCCCCACTGCCAGTATGGCAGTAGAGTAGATTTGAATAAATTCATTGGGGTTGACAGTCCTGTCGAATTTCTTCGGTAAGTGGGGCCGAAACTTTTGTGGCCACCTGACCATACGTAAGTGCATGTCCAGGGAAAAACAGCCTCCTCATACTCCCTGAGGAGCAGGGTTGTCCCGAGCTTCTCGCGTCTTGCGAGCGCGCTCAATGTGGACACGGCCATCCTGTTGCCGATAACAGCGATCCAGTTCCGACCGCAGGTCATGAGTCGGAATCCTGGTAATCGTGTGGGTGCGTCGTGCCCCGGGAGGCAACGAAGTCACCTTCATAGATGCAGCACGTCTCCTCTGTTGTGAGACTTGCAGACCAAGTCGGTCGGGCAAGGTCCGTTGTTGTGAAGGTGCTCGCCCCGAAGGGGGAGGACCTTGATTGCTGATGCTGTAAGACCTATATGTGCTGAATACATTGGTTTGTAGTGAATACACTTGGCTTTGATGATAAAAGTTTTGAATATCACCAAAACACCTTTTTATCAAGGTACGACTCAAGCTCTGAGCTACAGCAAGGTCTGACGGTAGGTCCGGCTTGGTTTGGGTAAATCCGGTTACATTCGATGCTAGGTCCGACTAGCTTTGGTCACCTCCGGTGAAGTTTTGTCTTTAGCTCCGGCATGTCTTTGATAGCTTCAACATGTTTTTGACAGCTCCGACATGTTTTTTCTAAGCTTGGTTGTGCTAGTTTTGTAAGACCCGGCAGGAGCTTGGTTGTACTAGTTTTGGAAAGCTCCGGTGCTAGGTTCTACTAGATTTTGTTAGCTCCGGCTCATGGTTCGTGTTGCTCTGGCAAGGTCCGGAACTTGACCGAAGTGCTTCTGCTTTTCATTTGCAATGTTTCGTACTTGCTTTACATTGTTGGAAAGTTTGCTTAGTATTCTTTTACTATGTTTTTGGTGTGTTTTGGATGATATGGCTGATATCGTTTTGCTATGCTTTGCAACATGCTTATGTGAGGCTCTCACGTAAGGTGTTGTGTTCGGAACTAACTTGAGTCAAGTCAAGGACTTGGGCTCATATGGATTGGTTGTTTATTCATGTGCAGGTGTTGCTTGAGTTCAAGACATGGATGGTGACGGGATCCATTGGACTAGTCTCAGGGAGGAGATGAGGTTCCAACAACCAAATTCAGGAGGAATTGTGGTTGAGCTGATCAGGAGGTTGCGCAGCATGATTGAATCAAGAACAATGCATATGAAGGTATCGTGGACGTCATTGGAAGATGTTTGCACATGTGCAAGGAGTGCATGGACGTGGCTACATAGTTCCGAGACGTGATGAAGAGATATGGACGTAAAGAGTTGGTCGGAAAGGTCCAACCGACTAGGTTATGGACTCAGGCTGCGGTTGAGTCGGGTTTGACTCAAATATGGAAATATTTGAGTTGGTTATGATAGGATTTCGTGTGATTCACGAATTTGAGTTGTTTAGGAATGTGCGATACATTCCTAAGGTGTTTGGAAGTCTTAAGATTGCTTCTATCTTCGTATAGAAGAATCCTAAGCAGTTATGGAAAGTTTCGATTCGTGAATAGAGTAGGATTAGGTTCCTGATCTGAGTTGAGTTTGCTTTCGAGCTGGTTATATAAGCAAGGAAGCCCATAGATCGTGGTGCACGACTTTGGGGGATGTTCCTCTTGTGTTCTATTGAATAAAATTCGTAGGTTGAAGGAACTTTTGTGCCTTGTTCGTCCGACTTGTTCCAGACAAGTTTTACTCATCAAGTTTCTGGACAGCACTACCTTTTGTCGGTGGTTTTATCATAACTCGAGTCTTACAGAGTCAATTGACGTGATTCTTTTGGGGTTGTCTACACAACTTGATTATCTATCATATGTAAAAATTTCATGGTCATTGGATTTGTGGTTTCTGATCTACACGAGTTTCTTTGCAGCATTCCAGAACTGTTTTTTCTCGAGTAGGGCAGATTGACCTTGTTTGATCTTTCGATCATAGCTTGAGTTTTTCTCGACGGATTTGAGTGATTCATTTTGTGTTGTCTTTGTGACTTGATTCTCTTTTATATCCATCACTTTTTTCATGGTGAAACACATTTAGATTAGTCTCATACACGATTTCTTTAAGAGATCGTTTTTTTGCCGAAGGGGTTGGGGTTTAATTGTTTCCGCTGCGTAAGATTTTTAAATCTACCATTCACCCCCTCTGGTAGCTTTTCACATGCTCTTCGATCCTACAATTGGTATCAAATCCACGGTGCTCTAATCATTGTGATTTGCGCGTGTTTTTGACTAATCATCATGGAGAAGTACTCTGCCAAACCTTGTGTGTTCGCTGGTATTGATGATCAGGTTTGGAAGGCACGCATGGAGGCTTTCAACCATGCACAAGGCTTTGCAATATGGGAGAAGGTATACAAGCCTTACAAAGTGCCATCAAACGATCAAGTTACAGCTACAAATCTGAGAGATCTCGACAACAAAAACAAGGCTCAGAACTTGATCATACAAGGATTAACACAAAGCGACTTCGACCGTGTTGCACACCTCCGATCTGCATACGATGTGTGGAAAGCACTTTGTGACTACCACGAAGGATCCAACACGATCAAAGAGGTAAGGCAAGACATGTTCAAGAAAGAATACATGCGCCTCGAGATGCAACCCGGTGAGTCTATTGATGACCTTTTTGCTCGCTTTAATAAGATTCTCAGCAACTTGCGTAGTGTCAATGCTAATTTTTCAGATGCTAAAAATGCTAGGCAATTGCTAAGTGCATTAGATTTGTCAATTTGGGAGATGAAAGTCACATCTATTTGTGAATTTACTTTCATGAGTTCACTTACTTTAGATGTGCTATATTCCAAGTTAAAAACTCATGAAATTGACATAATCTCACGTAAGAACCCCAATAAGTCTATTGCATTTGTTTCACAACGTGATATGTCTAGCTCCGGCCAATCATCATCTTGCAATACTCTTGCTTTGTTGTCCTCACTAACCGTGGAGCATATCGAAGAATTTCCAGAAGAGGAGTTGGCACTCATCTTTACTAGATTGTCAAAAGCATTGCAAAATGTGAGAACTAGAAGGAGAGGAATCTCTGGACCTCAACGCTGTTTTGAATGTGGTAACACAAGACACTTTCGTACAGAATGCCCTAACCTTTCAGGTCCGACCACCCGGGAAGAAAAACAAAGCAAGGTTCGGACCTCCTCTGGAAATTTCAACAAGAAGAAGAAAGGTACCATAGGACACAAGATGATCAACAGTTTCATCACCGCACCTCAAGAGTTCAGTTCAAGCGACGTGGACATTGGAAGTGATGAAGATGAAGATGATTTGGCAAACTTGTGCTTTATGGCGGGCAAGTCAAGATCAAGTATGGAGGAGGCAGAACAAAACAGTGACAATGAAGAGGTTACACATTTGAGGAAGGAGAACATTTGGATTGTGGATTCAAGTTGCTCACGCCACATGACAGGTAACAAAGATTGGTTCTCCTCCCTCTCTTTTGTGTCACGTGTAGAGAATGTTACTTTTGCCGATAATTCTTCAACTCCTATAATTGCTAAGGGTTCGGTTAGAGTAAATGATCACTACACTTTGAAGGATGTGGCACTTGTCAAAAATTTGAAATACAACTTGCTTTCTATTGCACAATTGCTAGATGAAAATCTAGAAATTATTTTCAATAAAAACTGCTGCAAAGTTATAGGTTCAAATAGTGAGCTTATTTTTAACATGTCTCGGTTTGGAAGAGTTTTTAAAGCTGATTTTGATATGTCTTCCTCTAAGCATAGGTGTCTAGTTGCTAATGATTCAAAGGACTTATATTTTTGGCATCGTAGACTTGGTCACGTAGACTTTGATCACCCAACGCGTGTTAGTGCTCTTGATCGCATACGTGGGCTGCCTAAGCTTAAAGGGGACAAAGAAATTGTGTGCTCTTCTTGTAGACATGCTAAGATGGTTGCAAGTTCACATACTCCTCTCACAATGATCATGTCAACTGAACCATGTCAACTTTTGCATCTTGACACCGTAGGACCTTCATGTGTTCAATCTTTCGGAGGTAAATGGTATGTTCTTGTTATTGCTGATGATTATTCTAGATACTCTTGGGTTTACTTTATGGCGTCTAAGAATGAAGCTTTTAGTCACTTTAGGACTTTATTTCTTAGATTATAAATTGATCACCCAGGATCTTTAAAGGCAATTAGAAGTGATAACGGAACTGAATTTAAAAATCAATCTTTTGGTCACTTTTGTGCTGAAAATGGAATAGATCATCAACTTTCTTCCCCATATGTACCTCAACAAAACGGTGTTGTAGAAAGAAAGAACAGAACCTTAGTTGAGATGGCTAGGACTATGCTTGATGAATATCAAACTCCTAGGAAATTTTGGGCTGATGCGTTAGCAACCGCTTGTTATGTCTCAAATCGTGTTTTCTTGCGTGCTAAGCTAGGTAAAACACCATATGAGCTGCGATTCGGACATAGGCCTAGTGTTACACACTTTCTGGTCTTTGGTTGCAAATGCTTTGTTAAGAAACATGGTAATCTTGATAAATTTGAACCTCGATCCATTGATGGCATGTTTCTTGGTTATCCATCTCATACTAGAGGCTACTGTGTGCTTTTACTTGACACTAACAAAATTGTGGAGACTTGTGAAGTGTCTTTTGATGAATCTAGCCCAGGTACTAGCTCAAACATTGCAGGTCCAGATCCATATCCGCAGGGGGAGAGCACTTTCATTGAAGATGAGGAAGAATTGGAGTTGCTGCCAGAAAATTCAGCAGCTAAAGACTTTGGTTTAGCTCCGGATGTTAATTCTCAACCAGCACCGACAACCATCAATGCTGATTCAAATTATCCTCAAGCCACAAGCTAATCGATTTGTGATGAACATGAAGAAGAAGAAGCTTGTGAGACATCTGTTCTCCTACGGTTTTACAAAGATCATCCCCCACAACAGATGATTGGAAGCATGCACGAACGAGTCACACGGTCCAGGTTTTGCGATCCAAACTCTTATGCTCATTCTTCTTTTGTTGCTTCTTTGGGACCCAAAGATATATCACACGCACTCACTAATGAATCTTGGATTATTGCCATGCATGAAGAGTTAGAAAATTTTGAAAGAAATAATGTTTGGAAACTTGTACCTCGACCTCAAGGTCACACTTTAATTGGAACTAAATGGGTATATAAAAATAAACAAAGTAAGGATGGGGTTGTGGTTAGGAATAAGGCTTGGTTGCTCAAGGTTTCACTCAAGTTGAAGGTCTAGATTTTGATGAAACTTTTGCTCCTGTTGCTAGATTAGAAGCCATAAGAATTTTGTTAGCTTTTGCAGCATCTAAAGGTTTTAAGTTATTTCAAATGGATGTTAAAAGTGCTTTTCTTAATGGCTACATAGATGAGGAGGTTTATGTCAAACAACCACCGGGTTTTGAAAATCCAGATTTTCCTAATCATGTTTACAAATCGTCCAAAGCCTTATACGGTCTCAAACAAGCCCCTAGAGCATGGTATGATAGGTTAAAAACATTCTTACTTGAAAAGGAGTTTACCATGGGCAAGGTTGATAAAACTCTTTTTGTGCTTAAACATGGCAATGACTCATTATTCGTTCAAGTGTATGTGGATGATATTATCTTTGGTTGTGCTTCTCATGATCTTGTGTCCAAGTTTTCAGCAATGATGAGTTCAGAATTTGAAATGAGTATGATGGGTGAACTCACTTACTTTTTGGGGCAGCAAATCAAGCAAACCAAGGAGGGTACCTTTGTGCATCAAACGAAGTATACCAAAGACCTTCTAAGGCGCTTCAACATGGACAAAAGCAAGCCTCTTCGGACACCAATGGGAACAGCAACAACACTTGAACTTGATGAAGATGGTGAACCTGTGAATAAAAAAGAATATAGAAGCATGATCGGATCACTTTTGTACCTCACAACATCAAGACCGGACATACAATTCAGCGTATGTCTTTGTGCACAGTTTCAAGCTTCCCCACGTGCTTCACATCGTCAAGCCGTCAAAAGGATTATCAGATACTTACATGGAACACAAGAATTTGGATTTTTCTTCCTTCTTCCTCAACCGTTACTTTGAAAGCTTTTTCGGATGCTGATTTTGGGGGTTGTAGGATTGATAGGAAAAGTACTTCTGGTGCTTGTCATTTTCTTGGTAATTCTCTTGTTGCTTGGTCCTCTAGAAAACAAAATTCAGTTGCTCAATACACAGCCGAATCTAAATATGTAGCTGCTGCTAGTGCTTGCTCACAAATTCTTTGGATTGTTCAAACACTTAAGGACTATGGGGTTGATCTAGATAGTGTTCCACTGTTCTTTGATAACACTAGTGCCATTTGCATTGCTAAAAACCCCGTGCAACATTCTAGAACTAAGCACATTGACATTAGGTATCACTTTCTCCGAGATAACGTTGAAAAAGGAAACATTGTGCTTCACCATGTAGATACCGAACAACAATTGGATGACATTTTTACAAAACCTTAGGATTTCACTCGTTTTTGTTACATTCGTAGTGAAATAGGGGTTATGCATCCTCATGGCTTAAATTGAGGGGGAGTTTTTGAAACTTGGGAAGTCTATATGTGAATCTGAAATTAAAATAATATGAGCATAGTATTTTATACATATATGACTCTGTGATTCCTTTTAAATGCTGAAAGTTCTTACTACATTACTCGTGTTATACATTTTGTAGTTTTTGCCATGTCTAGTAATTGGAATAATTACTTACACTAAATCTGGTCATGGTCGAACTTTCTTGCTGTTTTGAACTTGTTGAATGCTCACAAATACTTTTAATCATAAAGAATTAATCAAGTAATCAACTCACATGTTGAGTTTTTATGAACAAATATAAATTGAGAAAAGATCAAGAGAATATGCATGCATCGCACTTCTTTTTCTGAGATGGCTTATCATTGCACTTAGATATGAACTTGGAAGAAGTTGTGTATGACTAAAACCATGTCCTTAAGTTTCTGATTGTCAAATGACATAGGCTTGGCTTGGTTGGTTAGAATAAGGCAGATGCGCATATAATCAATTGCAAATATCATATGATCTAAATTTATGCTTTGAAAAATAATTAAATGCAGCAACTAGTGTCATGCTTTCAGGTTTTGAAATAGTTAAGTTTGTGAGATCATGACTTGCTTAAATTGAAAATTACATTTGATCTCTATCATGGCTTACACTACTTTATGTATTTCATTGATGTGATAATGTAAGGTACTTGATAGTATGACTTGGATGTGCTTTGTTTATATGTATATGTTATAATATGCTCATAACAACTAAAGAGGGAGAGATAATTTGTTTATATGCTCATGACTTGTTGAATACATTGTCAAAGAGGGAGAGATAAGCATGAAGAGAAAGAGAATATGTGCATAAGGAGAGATAATAAAGGGGGAAAGATAATATGGGATAATTTTTCTTCTCATTTTACTTTTTATTTACAAAGGGGGAGAAATTGCCTTCAAAACTTTTATATGAATAAGAAAATCTTCGAATATTAAATGGTGTTGCCAATGCATTCATCAAAGGGGAGATTGTAAGACCTATATGTGCTGAATACATTGGCTTGTAGTGAATACACTTGGCTTTGATGATAAAAGTTTTGAATATCACCAAAACACCTTTTTATCAAGGTCCGACTCTAGCTCTGAGCTACAGCAAGGTCCGACGGTAGGTCCGGCTTGGTTTGGGTAGCTCTGGTTACGTTCGATGCTAGGTCCGACTAGCTTTGGTCAGCTCCAGTGAAGTTTTGTCTTTAGCTCCGGCATGTCTTTGATAGCTCTGACATGTTTTTGATAGCTCTGACATGTTTTTGCTAAGCTTGGTTGTGCTAGTTTTGTAAGACCCGGCATGATCTTGGTTGTACTAGTTTTGGTAAGCTCCAGCGCTAGGTTTGACTAGCTTTTGTTAGCTCCAGCTCAAGGTTCGGGTTGCTCTGGCAAGGTCCGGAACATGACTGAAGTGCTTCTGCTTTTCATTTGCAATGTATCGTACTTGCTTTACATTGTTGGAAAGTTTGCTTAGTATTCTTTTACTAAGTTTTTGGTGCGTTTTGGATGATATGGCTGATATCGTTTTGCTATGCTTTGCAACATGCTTATGTGAGGCTCTCACGTAAGGTGTTGTGTTCGGAACCAACTTGAGTCAAGTCAAGGACTTGGGCTCGTATGGATTGGTTGTTTATTCATGTGCATATGTTGCTTGAGTTCAAGACATGGCTAGTGACGGGATCCATCGGACTAGTCTCAGAGAGGAGATGAGGTTCTAACAACCAAATTCAGGAGGAATTGTGGTTGAGCTGATCAGGAGGTTGCGCAGCATGATTGAATCAAGAACAATGCATATGAAGGTATCGTGAAAGTCATTGGAAGATGTTTGCACGTGTGAAAGGAGTGCATGGACGTGTATACATGGTTCCGAGACGGGATGAAGAGATGTGGACGTAAACAGTTGGTCGGAAAGGTCCAACCGACTAGGTTATGGACTCAGGCTGCAGCTGAGTCGGGTTTGACTCAAATATGGAAAGATTTGAGTTGGTTATGATAGGATTTCGTGTGGGTCATGAATTTGAGTTGTTTAGGAATGTGGGATACGTTCCTAAGGTGTTTGGAAGTCTTAAGATTGCTTCTATCTGCGTATAGAAGAATCCTAAGCAGTTATGGAAAGTTATGATTCGTGAACAGAGTAGGATTAGGTTCCTGATCTGAGTTGAGTTGGTTTTCGAGCTGGTTATATAAGCAAGGAAGCCCAGAGCTCGTGGTGCACGACTTTGGGAGCTGTTCCTCTTGTGTTCTATTGAATAAAATTCGTAGGTTGAAGGAACTTTTGTGCCTTGTTCTTCCGACTTGTTCCAGACAAGTTTTACTCATCAAGTTTCTGGACAGCACTACCTTTCGTCGGTGGTTTTATCATAACTCGAGTCTTACAGATCCAATTGACGTGATTCTTTTGGGTTTGTCTTTAGAACTTGATTATCTATCATATGTCAAAATTTCACGGTCATTGGATTTGTGGTTTCGGATGTACATGAGTTTCTTTGCAGCATTCCAGAACTGTTTTTTCTCGGGTAGGACAGATTGACCTTGTTTGATCTTTCGATCATAGCTTGAGTTTTTCTCGACGGATTTGAGTGATTCCTTTTGTGTTGTCGTCGTGACTTTATTCTCTCTGATATCCATCACTTTTGTCGCGGTGAAACACGTTTAGATTAGTCTCACACAAGATTTCTTTAAGAGATTGTTTTTTTGCCAAAGGGGTTGGGGTTTAATTGTTTCCACTGCGTAAGATTTTTAAATCTACCATTCACCCCCCCTCTGGTATCTTTTCACGTGCTCTTCGATCCTACAGATGCCTGCAGCCGCAGCTGCGACCAGATGGTCAAAATCAGCCCTCCACTGCTCCATAGCACACTGGAGTGCACCTGGAGGCGGTGGGCGTTGTAGAAGAGCTCGCGCAGCAATGAGTGTGTGCTCGGGGTTGTTGTTTGTCGATGCAGTGATCGACGCAGATGCTCCATCTTGTTGACCAGCATTGTTTGCTGGACCACATGGTGGCTGTGGTGCCACAGCACCTACTGGAACAACGACACCTGCTGGTTGTTGGACGTTGGAGGGATTGCCTCCGGCAGGTTGTCCAGCGTGGTTGCCATTGGAAGATCTAACCGCTGAATTCACCATCTTGTGATCTCGGGATTGCGCCGCCCCCCTACCTGGCATGCAAAATGTCGAAGAGTTTGATACGACACTTCCCCCGGACCCGCTGTGAAGCAGCCCACGAAGATTCTTTTGTGGTTGGGGCACACAAGGATCAAGATCAAGATGGTGACCTCAGAGATTTACGTGGTTCGGGCCGCCTGAGCGTAACACCCTACTCCATGGGGTTTGTGTAATTGTATTGAGCAAGTACGATCGCTAGGATCAGGTCGAATAAGATCAAATTGTCCCCCGATATTCGTGCGGTGCAGCCCCTTTATAGTTCTAAGGATTGACCGTTACAATGCTGGCCTGGCCTGACCTGTGGCCCTGGCGTGCTTAATGACCTAATACACTGTCTAAAGAGTATTAAGTATAATTAATAGTGTGGTAACGTGCCTTCATGGCAGTGTTACCCCAATTAACGGTGCACCGATCGTGTGTCATTAATATTGCATCAATGACATTATAAGACCTTGTAACTGCTGCTTTAACCGTCCTTGAATGTTTGTAACGGACGTGATATGCTCGTATTTCTGTTGGCGATGAAGGTTCGGAGGCTCCACACGTGGCAGATCTGGAGCTTTCCTTTGCGGGAAGGTAGGTCCGGGGTTCCTGTATACGTGTCGGTACCGGAGCTCCTCTCTGACGGGGGCTAGGTCCAGGGCTGTTGTACACGTGTAGTCGCCGGAGCTTCCCTTGGTTGGGAGTTTTGTTCCGGTCTTATTTTACACGTGTTAACCCGGGAGCCAGCCATGTGAGGGGAGCGGGTCCAGTGCAACGTGACATGTGGGACCTGCAAGGGCCTTCGACTCTGACGGGTGGAACTTTCTTGCACTTCTTGCGGTATCGTGGGGTACCTGGTATGTAGGGTACCAACAAGCTAGCTCACACAGTACTTATATAAAAAATCATCATCTTTGCTCCCCCCACCAATATTGGAGGTATAATACCATCATTGATATATGTATTATCGTCGTCGTCATCATCTTCATTTTCCGATTGAACTCTATGTGTCTCAAACTGATCACATGTTTCCACTTGAAGAGCGGAAGCATCTCCAGTTGCTCCTTCAATGTCATTCCTATCCCATGCGGTCCTATCCTCATTTATATAAGTAAGTCATCGATCATCAAATGTCTCAGCCTCCATCGTCTCTTTGACATTGTTTTCACTGTCTCCAGGAGGAATGGCAAAAAGGTTTTGTGGCTTCGTTTTAACAACAGTAGCCCATTTAGGTTGCTTCACACTTCGAACAGCAAAAACTTCTTCTGCTTGGGTGGCTAGAATGTAAGGCTCATACTTAGATTGAGAAAGAGTAGTGTCAATATCTATCATTCCATATCAATCCATTTTGTAGCCTCTGCTTTGGCTCTGACCGGAACGAGGCTGATCAAACCAGACACATTCAAATAATAGAACCTCTAGATTTTTTTAAAATTAACAGAAATCATTTTCTTGATTACTCCATACCACTCATGATCACCATCCCGAACAACAACACCACTGTTTTGTGTATATAAATCTTTTTCCACCTCCGCAGTTCAAAAGAAGAAGCCTTTTATGAATCATCGACTAAAAAAACGTGCCCCACGATCAGGTCCTCTAGTTAATACAACAACAACAACAACCAAGCCTTTGTCTCAAACAAGTTGGGGTCGGCTAGAAACGAAACCCAACAATTTTTGAAGAAAAGTAATAGAAAATAAGATGAGAGTAAAAAATACAAATAAAATAAGATTCTACATTTAATTTCTTTTAGAAATGGATTAATAAGAAAGAAAATAAGAGTAACAAAATTCGAATAAACTAAGATTTTGGCATATGAATTGCTAATTTCCATGCAGTCCTATCATGAGCCAAATCTCTAGGTATGTCCCACTCCTTTAAGTCTCGTTTCACCACCTCCTGCCATGTCAACCTTGGTCGACCTCTACCCCTCCTAAATTTTTCTCTACTCTTTATAATCCCACTGTTAACCGATGCTTCTGGAGGTCTCTGTTGGATATGCCCAAACCACCGTAGGTGATGTTGGACTAGCTTCTCCTCAATTGGTGCCACCCCTACCCTATCATGTATCACCTCGTTCCTAATTTTGTATCTTCTTGTGTGACCGCACATCCACCGTAGCATGTGCATCTCCACAACACTCATTTGTTAGACATGTTGCCTTTTAGTTGGCCAACATTCTGCTCCTTATAGCATCGCAAGTCTGATCACCATCCTATAGAATTTTCCTTTCAATTTTTGTGGAACTTTCTTATCACATAAGATTCTAGATGCTTGTCGCCACTTCATCCACTCGATCTTGATCCTCTGGAAAACATCTTCTGTGATGTCGTAATCGGTTAATTCATACAAATAATTGGTTACTTTGCCTTCTTTGTGTAATGTTGTAATTTGTACACATTAGTATAAAAGGGGTCATTGATAAATCAACTTCAGAACACATATTTTTTCAATATTTCATCAATGTAAAAACATGCACGTACTTACTTGTTTCTGAAACCAATAAACAAACTCATCTCTACGGCGTTTTTCAAAATAACGAGAATGAATCTTTTTCAGCTCTTCAAAATGCTCACTGAAAAGGGTACAAAATTAAATTAGCCATCTACAATAAGCATGATCCAATATAGTATAGAACATCTGAGTTATACATACTTGATCCACAAAGCAGCCTCTTCAACATTAGAAATAATATAATGCCTGATGTTACGTAGTTCCACCATAGTAAGTGGGCCCCATTTAAACCCTTTTTAAAATTATCAACTTTTGTAAATATATTAGACTCGAGAGAAGGTTCATTCCTAGCTGCAGCTTCATGACATTCTGGCCTATTAAGCTTGGTGCTGATGTTATCCAAAAACTGACTACAAAAAGTCATACACAATTCCATAATATATCCCTCAGCTATAGAACCCTCCGGGTGAGCTCTGTTACATACATACCTCTTCAATGTACCATGGTACCTCTCAAGTTGGATACATCCATCTGTAAGAAACAGGTCCACCCAAGCAAGCTTCTTCGGCAAGATGGATTGGAAGATGTACCATGATATCAAAGAAAGTGGGAGGAAGCAACATCTCAAGCTTACAAATTATTTCAGGAAATTGTTTGATCATCTTATCTAAATTTGGTTCTACCAATTCTTTAGAACAAATTCCAGAAAAGAATATGTCTACCGGATGTTGCTTTGGCCATATACCCATTTCCTGCATATCAAAACGAGCTTGTAGACAATCTTTTGTTTTACCATCCATATTAAGCAATGTCCCAAATATGCTATCACAAATGTTTTTCTCAATGTGCATGACATCCAAGTTATGCCTTATTAGCAATGTCTTCCAATACAGGAGCTGAAAAAATATACTTTTCTTCTTCCAACTATACCACCTATCTTCCTCAGTGCGCTTTCTCTTATTATTCATTTGTCCAAAACTCACTTGATCAAAAGTCTCGTATTGTTTGAGTACTTTGTGACCGGAGAGTGATGTTGGAGTCTCTCTATTCTCTATCTTGTTGTTGAAAGAAGCTTTGTCTCGACGCCACATATGATTCTGAGGTAGGAAACGACAATGACCCATGTAGCAGTACTTTCGTCCATGTTTCAACCACAAGGTGTCAGTGTTTGCATGGCAGTATGGACATGCTAGCTTACCTTTTGTGCTCCATCCACATAGCATTGCATATGTTGGAAAATCATTTATTGTACAAAATATAGAAGCTTGCATGAGAAATGTCTCTTTCTTTGAATTGTCGTATGTTTCAACACCATCAGACCATAATTTTAGTAGCTCATGAATCAAAGGTTGCAGAAACACATCAATGTTGCTTCCAGGTGACTTTGGCCCAGGAATTATCATTGACATCAACCAATAAGGTTGCTTCATACACAACCAAGGTGGTAGATTATAAGGTATTAGAATCACAGGCCATATACTATAAGAAACATTCATTACTCCAAAAGGATTGAAACCATCAGATGCTAGCCCAAGTCTTATATTGTGAGGATCATATGAGAAATTTGGGTGAATACTATCAAAATGCTTCCATTCTTTTGAATCTGCAGTATCGTGTAATATTCCATCATCAATATGTTCTTCTTTGTGCCAGTGCATGTTTCATGCCGTTGATTCTGCCATATAAACCTTTGAAGACAGGGAATAAGGGGGAAGTAACAGAGAATCTTGCATGCTACAAGCTTCTTGGCTTTTCCACAAGGTAAAGCCTCCCTTGCATCCCCACCAGTACTATCTTTCCATCTTAATTCACCACATTTTGGGCATCGATCCAACAAAGAATAGTCCTTTCAGAATAACACACAACCATTGACACATGCATAGATCTTTTCGTAGCTTAGCCTGAGGTCACAAACAGCCTTTTGAACTTTATCAAGTGTATTAGAAATGCAATGGCCCTCTGGAAGCACATATGAGAATAGTTTAAGGATCAACTCACATGCTTTTTTGCTCAAACCAGTTAAACACTTTATCCGGTACAACCTGACAATGAAGGATAATTGGGTCACCTTCTCACAACCTGGATACAACTCCTTTTTGGGGTCATTTAATAAGTCATGGAATGCCTTTGCACACCCAGTTGGCTCCTGCTGGTTTATAGCATTTTCTGGATCATCAACATCTGCTGAAGTACCACCATGATCAGTGCCTCTAAGTAGACTGGACAACATATTTTCCATAGCAACATCATCATAAATTATATCCTCATTATTTGCTGATTGCTCAGCAATATTTTTCTCAACTCGTTTTTCACCATGTTGTACCCAACAAGTATAATCAAATGACCTCCCATTACAAAGCAAGTGAAGATGAACTTCCTTGCGTGTCCCGTGGCAAATATGACAACATCTGGTGCAAGGACAAGGCTTAGTTTCTTCTTCACAAGTACCCTGGAAAGCTAAATTTGAAAAATAACTTTATTCCATCATGCCACTCATTCGTACGCCTATCTTGTCCCATCCATGTCTTGTCTTTTTACATTTCTTCCTACAATTCAATCAACATATCCGTAAGAGGATAGAACTACAATAACATTATGTGAGCAATGGTACCTAGCGTTGTTGCTCCTTCACATGCGGCGGCCAGCGGATGCTCCTCCACGCTGGTGGCTGGCGGATGCTCTTCCAAGAGCGTGGCGGCCGGCGGATGCTCCTCCAAGAGTGTGACCGTCGGCGGATGCTCCTCCAAGAGCGTGGCGGCCGGCGGATGCTCCTCCAATAGCGTGGCGACCGGCGGATGCTCTTCCAAGCGTGTTTCGTACAATTGGGAGAGGGGTCATTGTGGATCGAAGGGTCCCGCGGCAGGCAACCAGGACAAAGCATACGTGAAGCTATCAGAGTAGGCCCAACACTGCGCTAGGACGCTTGTTATTCGTGGGCTGAAACTGCGCTGAGTCACTTTGTATTCGTGGGCCGAACTTGCGCTGGGACGCTTGGTGTTCGTCGCCATGACGCGTGAACCCATCTACGGGCGCGTGTCTGGCTATGGCAATTTGTTATCTAAATAAGTTAATATAGCAATGGGGGTTGTATTCCAATCAAAATAAAGCATACACATAAAATATCTTGCCGCAGCAACACAGTGATATAAACAAGGATTAAATACTACAGTAGATATAAACATCGACAGAACCAAACAATAGTGTTCAACGTACCATTACAGGCAACAAACTAATCGACAGAACTAGATTTTACATAATCCCCAATAAAAACAAAATAAACTAATCTGCACATCTAGTTCGTATTACTTCCCTTCAAGCACTGGTAATAACTTATGGCCGCATATAGCAGTAGTGGTAATGATTACACCGCGTATAGGGGCATTGGGTCAGTGGTACATTGGAGTTCTACCTATCTTTTTATACTAACATTTTTCTTTTCCTTTATTTTCTTTTCTCTCTGTTCATTGTCTCCACTTTTCTTTTCAATCATCGCTACCTGTTGCGTTTTTCTATTAGTATTGTGTACTACATTACTGACCGATTTGCAGGCCCCGCTACGGATGATCTCCCCTGGCACCTCCAGTAGCTAAAGTACCGTACCGGCCACATTAGAGGCTACCGGCGGTGTGGAGGGTCGTTTATTAATACAGAATATAGTTAGAATTGATGGTTCACTAAACAAACAGATAGAAAACAAACAGTTCGAACAGACGAACAATATTGAGTTCATCAACATAAAGCATTACTACAAAACAAGAAAAACGACATCATGAAACAAGAAAAGCAACATCAGATAGCCTTATAAGTCTTTTATATATAGCCCATACCAGATAACACCTCACGGCAGAATGCAAAATGATCGTATCTAATCCTACAGTCTTCACCATAGAAGACCATGCATCCGCTTCACCCTTGCTTCCCGCAGCCGGCAGTCGTACATGAGTCAACCTCCTTGTTGGGCAGCAACACCAGCGGGGTCTCGGAGGAGAGCGCGGATGCTCCCACTTCAAATTACGGATTTCATCCAAGGATTGAATCTGACACCACGTGGACTCATTGTTGGTCATCATGATGGCAACCGACCCGGCCGCTTTCTCATCAACGTCGACCTCGCCTTCGACCTGCCAGATATACTCGACGGCTTCGCGGGCCCTGTGGTCGGTGTCGTAGTGGAGGAGGCCAAGGATGAAGGCTGCCTCCATGTGGCCGGCCCTGTCCGCCCGGGCGAGAAGTTGGGTGCCCTGCTGCGCGCGATCGACTACAAAGACGAGCTTGAGCCCAGTGACGTAGCACACATGAGGGTGGCCGATGATGGCCAGGATCTCCATGAGGGCTTTGTACCGCCCCTGGTCGCGCCACATCCTCTAGGTCACCCGCTCCAGCGCCACGCGCCTGCCCACAGCGCCATCCTGGCATGCCGCATGCATGGCCTTGCTGGTGGCACAAATACCGGGGAGGTTGTCCAAGGGTCGCAGAGAGCTTTTGGCAACGCGCTCCGCGATCTCGACTGCAACATCGTGCGTGAATGGCAACTCCATAGGCTTCGGCGTCACCGTGCTGCGAAGGGAACCAATGAGGGTGCGTGTGGCGGAGACAAAGAAGAAGCTAGAGTACGTGCAGAGAAGATAGTGGTGTGTCTATAGAGTACACGCAGAGTAGACGATGGAGATATTATATAAAGACACATGCCATCGTCTTCTCCACGTGTACTGATGGGGGTCGCGCGCAGTGATGGTTCGGCTTCCGGTGGTGGCGGATTCCACATCCTCTGCAGTACTTCAGGTGCATTAAGGGTGGCTGACATGTGAACCCACAAACTATGGGACCCACGCTTCTCGCATGCACGGATTGGACGCGCGAAGTAATAGAATTGCTCTGTTTTCAACATAAGCACAACAATAATATATTGTCATCAATAGAGATAACATACTATGTTTGACAGTAATGTGCGCCAAACATTTTCTTTTATTAAAGTTTGGTTCTCAACGCTCTTTCACCTTAATTCGTACTACGTACTACTTCCTATATTTTTCTAACATTTTTCCTGTCCTTTCTTTTCTATTCTCCCTGTTCATTGTCTCCACTTTTCATTCTAGTCGTCGCTAATAGATAGAACTAGCTGTTACATAATCCCCAATAAACACAAAATAAACTAATCGGCACATCTAGTCCACAACACTTCCCTTCAAGTAGTGATAATAACTTCTGACCGCATATAGGAGTAGTGGTAATTATTACAGCGCGTATAGGGGCATAGGGCCAGTGGTACGTTGGAGTTGTACCTATCTTTTTATAACATTTTTCTCATCCTTTATTTTTTTCTCTCCGTTCATTTCTCCACTTTTCTTTCCAGTCATCGCTACCTGTTAGTATTGTATACTACTTTACAGAAGGCTTTGCAGGACCCGCTGCGGGTGATCTCCTAGCACCTCCAGCGGCTAAATTATAGTACAAGCCACTTTAGAGGCCGCCGGCGGTGCGTAGGATCATTCATTAATAGAGAATACAGATAGAACAGATAGTTTACTAAACAGCAGATACAAAACAAAATAACAGATAGAACAGACGAACAACATTGAGTTCATTATCATAAAACATTACTCCCTCCTTCCTATATTACTTGTCGTTACTAGAACAAGTTTTTTAGTTCATATTTGAACTAGAAAACTTGTCCTAATTATTAACAACAAGTAATATGGCAAGGAGGAAGTACAAAACATGAAAAACAACATCACGAATTAAGAAAAAATAAAACATCACAAAAACAAGAAGAGAAAAACATCACGACTAGATTAATCTGTGTCAAAAGATTTCCTATTTTAAAGTTGGGTTCAACTAGAATGTAATCAGATGTTTGGTGCAATCGTCCAATCAACCATCTTCAACCGTTGGATCGATCTACATTACGGTCGTTGAAATTTTTATTTAACTCACTCCACCAGGTGGAGGGGTGGTGGTGGTGGTAGAAGGGGTTAAATGAAAATATGTAATAACCGTAAGATGTAGATCCAACGGATGAAAATCTTTGATTTCATGATTGCACCAAAACAATAATTGCATATAGGGCTGTCAACGAGTCGAACTCGAGCGAGCTTGTCTTTCTAAGCTTGAGTTTGATAAAACACCGAGTCGGCCTCGAGTCGAGCCAAGAATTCATGTATATATAATAGAATCTACTAAATAATTTAGGTTCACAACTAATTAATGGTGTAGGCAAAGGTGGACGATGTTGCACATTATTTGTTTCTATCATATATAAAAATTATGTCCCATAAAACATTTTTAATAGAATTATGTAGTTTAATTAATCATAAGTACATATCATAGATGACAACAATAAATGAGCTTACTCAAACTTTTCGAGCTTGAGCTCATCAAGATGGCAAGCTCAAGCTTGGCTCGTTTAGAATTGGCACAATACTCAACTTCATCCTCAAACTTTCAATCAAAACCCAGTTTGGTCCTTGAACTTTGAAATGGGTCAATTATTTAGTCCATCAACTTCAAACAACCGTTTCACTTTCATTCTTAGTCTGAGTTGGACATCCACATTGGCATGCCACGTAAGCTATATCATCTATGTAAAATCCCACTTTTTCCTTCATATAAAGTTCAGATACAAGTTTATTTCAACCATAGTGGAGATCCATCATGGTTATGCACATAAACTTATAATGGGATACATGAACTTCATCTCATCAAATAATTTCTTATACTCATGCTTTAATTTATTAACATGAGGAATGAACTTCACCCATAAACTCAGATTAATTCTTTTGACCTCTCTTCAAAGTTTGGAATTAATTTAATGGAGGATCCTAGGTCAAAACAATATGCAGTACCCAATCTATATTCAAATTAATTGCAAATTGAATATACTACTGTATATTTGGCCCTGTCAAAATTATTCAATTCAGAGGCCATAAATTTTTCTATGGTTTACTAATATTCCAAATAGACTTCCTACAAAGTTTCAGAAATTATGAACTCCATTTGCTATTTTATTTGAGACGCGTAGCAAATTCAGACCCTATTAGGAATTCAAATTTTGAATGTTGTGCAACTTAATTGAACATCAAGATTTGAACTCACCATCATGGTCAGAATTACTTGCTTGACTTATCCTCATAGTTTCAGAATATTTGGAACCCATTTGCTATTTAAATCAGTGACCCCATTGAATTCCATCCAAATTCAAATTCAAATTTGAAATTCAATTGGAACTTGCTCCAATTCGAAATCCAATTGCGGAATCAAATTCCAGATATTTATTTAAGCCTCCCTACAAAAATCTAGAATTTTTGGACCAAGTTTGGTAAGAGAATTGAGGTCTGCAGAGAAGGGGCAGGGATAAGGGTCGTGGGACCCACCAGTCAGTGGGACAAACTCGAGCTGCTCTGCACGCCGTTTTTCAGGCGCTCCTCTGCTCGACACCGCGCCGCATGCAAGGCACCACAGAGCTACACGTCTGCCTGCTTCATGGCGTGCCTCCTACTCCTCCCCGAGCTATTTAAACCCTCAACCGGTCGAAGTGGACACACACGCACACACTTGCCTCTGTTTTCCATTTTCCGCCACTGCACCGCATCGCCGCCGCTGTTCCTGACGCGCCGGCCAAACGAAGCAAGGAATCATAGTGCTTCCAACAACAAAAGGTGGCTTAACTAGTTGCTCTTCCTTCTCATCCAGTCCTTTGTTTGATTCCCTGCTTATATGTGCGGTATTTCGAAGTTTCCTCGGCGCTCGCGGGTGAAGCCGCTAGGAGAACTTTCTGTTTCATAAGGACAGACCACTTCAAGCACGTTTCCATCTCCCTCTTTGAATCAATAAGGTGCGCAAAGGTACCTAGATGATGCTTGTGAAGTTTCAGCCACTATCATGCTTCCTAGCTCCCTTATCTTAAGTTTTCCCCAAAACAGTTCATACCGATATCAATAGATTACCGGTTAAATTCCGTTTCTACGTACGACTATGACAATCCAATAAGGTATTGTCTCCTAGATCTCTAGGCGCATCACCTCACAAAAATTGAGAGGAAGACATCGAGAGACGAGGTCGAATTTTGAGTTTTCATGGCCGCCGGTTGAAGAGCTGTACCTCGCCGTCGAGCTTAGCTTTGCCAGCGATGTCCCCCCAATCTGACCCCCAAATCATACTCCTGGTACTCCCAGGAACCTTCCAACCTTTTCTCGAGCCTATTGAGCCATTTCCGAGCATTTCTGATGAAGGCCAAAACCCTAGCTCCGCCATCACCATCGCACCGCCGTCTCCGGCCATCGCCGACATGATTGGACACCACTATCGGCTTGCGCGGTCAATTTTATGGTTGAGCAGTCACGGCAAGGACGAAATGAGGTCGACACACCTAAGTCCGGCGAAGCACCGTCGCGGTTCCGGCAAGAGGCGCCGCCGCGTCGAGAGGTAGACGAAGGTGCGGGTCCCACCTGTCAGCGACACCCCTCTCGCGTGGGATCAGTTGTGGACAAGGATCCGGTGTGACAGCACGGCTTACACCCGTGGCTCCTGGTGTGGCTCCGTTCTGATTGGCCGATTCAAATGAAGTGGGACCGGCCCCTTTATTTGAATTTTCCAATAGAAAAATAAATCCAGATTCAATCCATACTTAGAAAATCCATAACTTCCAGTAGAATTATCCAAAAATTCCCAAATAAATTTTGTTAGAACCATCATGAAGAATACTATCCAGTGGTGCACTTGGATTTCTATGAAAAGCCATAGAAATTCCTCCATATTTCAGATAAAAAAATGCTCAAAGAGTTCATTTCCACAGTTCTGTTAATTGTAAAATTTCCAATTTTGGTCAGAACACTTTTGTTAATACTCTTGACCTCCAATAAAAGTTTCAAACTCTTTGGACTTAAAATACTGGGTTGATCAAAAATCCAAATCTCTATGTAGTTATAAATTGAGAAAAATGGAAAATCAATTTCTAGAAATTTACCCACACTTGAAAAATCAATTTCTCCCTGTAGGAAGCTTATAAAATGGTGAAACAATTTTTCGTATAACTAGTGAGACCCCTCTGCATGATATAACCCGTGGTAGCCATGATACGTCTCCAAAATTTCAACCAAAAATTAGAGAATATTATTACTTACCATAATTTTTAAGAACAACAAACTTCCTTGATCATCTCCTGTTCTTTGCAAGAGTCTTCTCTATAGTTTCTAGTATCCACATAAAAATCTCAAAGCCAATTAAGATAATTATCTTATTTTATCCTAATATACTCACACCACCTTAAGCATATTAATTAATCACAAAATCATTTATACCTACTATATGCATATCGTGTAGTAGCTGAAATCGAGGAGCAGCCGGAAGCTTTGGAGGTCCAGCTGCCAGAAACTAACATAGGCTCAGACTCGCATTCAGGCAAGCCCCGGTCTACATTTAAGTTCCTTACAGTGTTTTGCAGTTTTATTTCACCTTACGTCTTCAGATGATTGTGCATTACGTTTAAGGTGTTTGACATCCACTTGCATGGCCCACAAATCCTATGGAGTCTTGGGTAGGTCTACGGCCCGTTGAGTAGACACTGCTATGCTTATGCTCATAGGAATTCGGTAGAAGTCGAGTAGTTGGAATCTACTCGCGAGATAAGAAATTTGTCACACGGGAGATTCTGGAATAAGAAAATGGTTTATGAATATGAAATTGAGACCGAGCAGTGGATAGGCTGCAGTGAGACGTGGTCTCACGTGCGCAGCCCTGCTTGTGTCGATTGAGGACAGTTTTGTGTGCGGTCCTGCTGGACAAGCTTGAATTGTACCGGCGACATACTGGAGGAATGGGCTCCAGTAAACTGACGTAGCTTGATACTGGTTTGTTAAGGCATTCCGTTCCGTTTTATAGGCGTGGGTTGAGGGCAGCAAGGTGTAAATCAGCTGGTGGGCACGTCAGTGTACACCCCATGCGGTGACCCCCTGCTCGTGACGGATCGACCGGTTCGACATTTGAGTGTTTAGTGAAAGGTGGCCATATACGACTAGTACTGAATTGTTATGTAGGTACTCCTGTAAGTACTCTCTGGCATTTCTGAAAGTGCGTATGTGTTGTGTTGTTCCGGGTATGTCCTCATTGCAATCACCGTCCCTCGCGGTAGTAGAGTACCACTTGTTCACTGCGCCATGACGTAGTAAATTCTGAAGAAGCCAAAAGAATATGATGTATTGAATTATAATTGCTTTGCAACCTTGTTTGGCTTAGAGATAGTACAATTAAAAAGTTACAGTTTCCCCATACTTTACCTATAATAGCATTATGTGCTTTGTGCACGTCATATCATCGGCAAAGTGTTTCTTGTTTGATTGTGGAGTCTGTGATGTGTCGTGCCTGAAGAATGTCATGTGCTAATTAAAACATGACTATAAGGATCCACTTGTAGGCGAGTCCTTATGCTTTACTCTACCTATGTTTAGCATTCACCCTTGCATATGTCTAGTGAGACGGGTTAGTCTTGCTGAGCCTTATGCTCACGTTTGCAGTTAACGAGTTTTTGCAGATTATACGACTGAGGGCTTTTCTATGTCTAACATGCATGCACCCCAAACAAGATCAACCAATATGTATGTGTTTTGTCTTTTTGATGATGGATATCGTCAGAGTTTGAGGCCCTGTCCATGCATGCTACACCCCAACGATGCATGATTAACGAGCCTACAACTCTAGAGGATATCCAACATCAAAAACAGAAATTACATGTAGTATATAATTCACATCGACATGAAACATACATGATCAAGGTCTTTCATACTCTTCTAGTTGTCCATGCACATGCTATACGCCCCAAAACATGATCATCGAGCCTCAAACAATAATATATAAGAGAAAATTATGACGTGTACAACACATTCAAGCATAATTGCATTATTTGTCGTGATGATCATGTAGGCTCTGTTTGGGTAACTTCAATCCACTCGTATTGGAGTGGATTGAACTGTAAAATGAACTAATTTTTATCTCAATACTCTGCAATCCACTTTGATTGAAGTGGATCCCCTCCTATCCAAACGAGGTCGTATGATGGCCGGACATGAAAGGGATAATGCCGGGATTAATTCCAGGAATCGTATCATCATCACTTTCATGCTGGTACCTGGGCCGAGATTGTGCACTAGTCACCTGGCATATCCCTACGTCTGCCCCCGCGCACGATGTCCGTAATGAATTCATGCGAGAGATTTTGACAAGGTGTGAACGATTTGTCCCACCTCGAAAAGTTGAGCTCGTTGCAATGAGAATATAAGGAAATGCACGCTATTGTAGTTACACATCCGATTGACAAAAGATGTCGTACAAGACTTGGCCCCGCTCCGTTCGACATCGTGCGAACACAGTTGAACAGAACATGGAGGAGGCGTGTACAGGGCGCGTGTTTTTTATATAAGCCCTGGGCCCTTTCTGTGTCAAATTAAAAAACTGCCAGTGAAGCCGATGGGACGCGTCGAGTCATTGCGATAACCGAGAGGGATGCAAACCGCGGTTTTTTATAAGAATAAATTGTTTCTCCCCGCATACCCTGGGCCCCTTGCGTGTGAAATTAAAAATTTATCCTTTTATCGAAAAACATCTCCTTTAACGACGCCAAATTTTCTCCTTTAACCCACTTCGTGCGTGAATCGAATTGTGTGACCATCCACACCAGGGGCCTCTAGAGTGGAGACAATGAACTCTAGAAAACAAAAGAAAAGTGGAGACAATTAACTCCAGAAAAGAAAAGAAAGGAAGAGAAAAATGTTACATATCATAGATGACAATAATAAATGAGCTTAATCAAACTTTTCGAGCTTGAGCTCATCAAGCTGGCAAGCTCAAGCTTGGCTCGTTTAGAATTGGCACAATACTCAACTTCATCCTCAAGCTTTCAATCAAAACTTAGTTTGGTCCTTGAACTTTCAAATGGGTCAATTATTTAGTCCATCAACTTCAAACAACCATTTCACTTTCATCCTTAGTTTGAGTTGGACATCCACATTGGCATGCCATATAAGCTACATCATCCACTACGGTATATCATAGATGGGGTATGCATGTTAGTTAATCATACGTACGTACATATCATAGATGAGGTATGCATGTTAGTTTTGTCGAACATGACCGAGGGCTTTTCTATGTCTAACGTGCATGGACCCCAAATAGGCTCAACCAATACGTACATGTTTTGTCTTTTTGATGATGGATATCGTCAGAGTTTGAGGCCTTGTCCATGCATGCTACGCCCCAATGATGCATGATCAACGAGCCTACAACTCTAGATGATATCCAACATCAAAATGAGAAATTACACGTAGTATATAATTCTAATCGACATGAAACATACATTTATCGAGGTCTTTCATACTCTGCTAGTTGTCCATGCACATGCTATATGCCCCAAAACATGATCATCGAGCCTCAAACAATAATATATAAGAGAAAATTAAGACATGTACGACACATCTGAGCACAATTGCAATATTTGTCGTGATGATCATGTAGGCTTTGTTTGGGTAACTTCAATCCACTTATATTGGAGTGGATTGAAGTGGAAAATGAACTAATTTTTATCTCAATACTCTTCAATCCACTTAAATTGAAGTGGATCCACTCCTATCCAAACGAGGTCATATGATGGCCGGACATAACTGGGATAACGCCAGGATTAATTCCAGGAATCGTATCCTCGTCACTTTCATGCTGGTACCTGGGCCCAGGTTGTGCACTGGTCACTTGACATATTCCCTACGTCTGCCCCCGCACGCACTGTCCATAACGAATTCGTGCGAGCGATTTTCACAAGGTGTGAACAATTTTTCCCACCTCGAAAAGTTGAGCTCGTTGCAACGAGAATATAAGGCAACGAGTGCTATTGCAATTACACATTCGATTGAAAAAAGATGTCGTACAAGACTCGGCCCCGCTCCATTCAACATCGAGTGGACACTATCGTACGAAACGTGGAGGAGGCGTGTACGGGGCGGATGTTTTTTATATAAGCCCTGGGCCGTTTCCATATTAAATTAAAAAACTACCAGTGAAGCCGATGGGACGCAACTCCGCCTATGTTGTAATGACATAGCCGGTCCCAATCCTGGGTAAAGGAGGAGGGGTTGTGATAGGCTTGGCGAGCCAGCAACTAAACTTAGCCATTCTCATAGAAATGAAACCCATTGGAAATTCGTTGGGGTGTAACCCTCTTAGCGACGCGCCATACCGGAACCAGGGTATGGTGTTAAGTGGGAGAGGGCCGGGTCGCCACCGCCTTAGTGGCGCACTATATCGGAACCCGGATGTGGTGTTAAATGAGTGAGGGCCGGATCGCCACCACCTTAGTGGCGCGCTACATCATCGCCCGAATGTAGTGTTATGTGAGCAAGGGTCTTTGCATCTTCCTCGACGGGTGCGAAGGGTACAGAAGCTAGCCGAGGAAACTAGGTTTCGGGTAGGTAGTTGGAATGTAGGATCCTTGACGGGAAAGCTATGAGAGTTAGTGGACGTTGCAATTAGGAGGCGTGTAAATATCCTTTGTGTACAAGAGACTAGATGGGCAGGTCAAAAGGCGAGAGAGGTTGAGAATACCGGTTTTAAGCTTTGGTATTCTGGCTCGACTGGAACTAGGAATGGCGTAGGCATCATAATAGATAAGAGCCTCAAGGATGGAGTAGTGGATGTCCGTAGACGAGGGGATAGGATCATCCTAGTTAAGGAAGTTGTGGGAGACCTTATCTTGATTGTCATTAGTGCTTATGCCCCACAGGTTGGGCTCGACATGAGCACTAAAAGACAATTTTGGGAGGACTTGGAGGATATGGTTATTAGTGTACCGGTAAGCGAGAAGCTCTTCATAGGAGGAGATATCAATGGTCATGTGGGTACAACTAACGTAGGTTTTGAGGGGATACACGGAGGTTTTGGGTGTGGCGATAGAAACCAGGAGGGTAAGGATATCCTAGACTTTGTCGTAGCCTATGATCTATTGGTAGCTAACACCCTCTTTAAGAAGAGGCTATCTCACTTAGTGACCTTTACTAGTGCCCAACATTCTAGTCAAATTGAATATATCCTCACCAGGAGAAGGGAGACAGGGGCATGTTTAGATTGTAAGGTGATTTCTAGGGAATGCGTTGTTCCACAACATAAACTTGTGGTAGCCGACTTTTGTTTCCACGTGCGTGTGTCACGAGACAAAGTTATTAAAACCGCAAGAACAAAGTGATGGAAGTTGAAGGATGAAGCGCAACAATCATTCAAAAAGAGGATGATCGCAAAAGGACCTTGGAGCGAAGAGGAAGATGTGGATCGTATGTGGGAGAAGATGGCGACTTACATTAGGAAGGCGGCTAGGGAGGTGCTTGGGTGGACAAAAGGTAAGAAACTTGTAGATAAAGACACTTGGTGTTGGAATGAAGATGTACAAAAAGCTATTAAGGAGAAGAAGGAGTATTATAAGAGCTGGCATCATGAGAGAAGCGCAAGTAACATGGCGAAGTATAAAGAGGCTAAGAAAAATGCAAGGTGTGTTGTGAGTAAAGCAAGGGGACAGGCCTATGATGCGCTATATGAGAGGCTAGGGACAAAAGAAGGCGAAAAGGATATATACAAGATGGTGAAACTTCGCGAGAGAAAGGTGAGAGATCTCCACCAAGTCAAATGCATTAAGGATGAGGCAGGCCAAATTCTATTGAAGGAGGAAGAAATTAGGAACAGATCGTGGGACTACTTCAATGAACTATTCAATGACGGGAATGAGAGTATTAGGTTCGAGTTGGATGACTCATTTGATGACACCAACAGACGATTCGTGCAGAGGATACAAGAGTTTGAGGTTAGAGAGGCCTTAAAAAGGATGAAAGGAGGAAAGACCCGCGGCCCCGATGATGTTCCCATTGAGGTGTGGAGATGTCTAGGGGATGTAGCAATAGTATGGCTCACTAAACTATTCAACCGCATTTTTCAGTCAAACAAAATGCCTGAAGAGTGGCGGAAAAGTATTTTAGTACCCATCTTCAAAAATAAAGGAGATGTTCAGAGTTGTACTAATTACCGAGGAATTAAGCTCATGAGTCATACTATGAAGCTCTGGGAGAGAGTGATTGAACACCGCTTGAGGAAAGTTACCAATGTCACTAAAAAACAGTTTGGTTTTATGCCTGGGAGGTCCACTATGGAGGCGATTTTCTTACTTCGTCAGCTTATGGAGAGGTATAGGGAGCAAAAGAAGGATCTACATATGGTGTTCATTGACTTGGAGAAGGCCTATGATAAGGTACCAAGACCGGTCATGTGGTGGGCACTAGAGAAACACAAAGTTCCAACAAAGTACATTAACCTTATCAAGGATGTGTACGATAATGTGGTGACAAGTGTGCGCGTAAGAGATAGTGAGACCGACACTTTTCCTACCACAATAGGGTTACACCAAGGATCAGCCTTAAGTCCTTACATCTTTTCCCTAGTGATGGATGAGGTGTCGAAGGGTATACAAGGGGATATCCCTTGGTGTATACTCTTTGCTGATGATGTAGTGTTGGTAGATGAAACTAGGAATGGTATTGATAGAAAATTGGAGCTATGGAGGCAGACCTTAGAGTCTAAGGGGTTTAGACTTAGTAGAACCAAGACTGAGTATATGAGATGCAACTTTAGTGATGTCAGGTGCGAGGATGGTAATGTTAGGTTACAAGGACAAGTAGTACCTAGGAGGGACACATTTCGATATTTAGGATCAACGTTACAAAGCAATGGTGATATTGACGAAGATGTTTGCCACAGGATCAAGATTGGGTGGATGAAGTGGCGAAAAGCATCTGGAATCTTATGTGATAAGAAAGTTCCACAAAAATTGAAAGGAAAATTCTATAGGACGGTGATCACACCTGTGATGCTGTATGGAGCAGAGTGTTGGCCAACTAAAAGGCAACATGTCCAACAAATGAGTGTTGCGGAGATGCGCATGCTACGGTGGATGTGCGGTCACACAAGAAGAGACAAAATTAGGAACAAGGTGATACGTGATAGGGTAGGGGTGGCACCAATTGAGGAGAAGCTAGTCCAACATCGCCTACGGTGGTTTGGGCATATCCAGCGGAGACCTCCAGAAGCACCAGTTAACAATTGGATTATAAAGAGTAGAGAAAATTTTAGGAGGGGTAGAGGTTGACCAAGGTTGACATGGCAGGAGGCGGTGAAACGAGACTTAAAGGAGTGGGACATACCTTGAGATTTGGCTCATGATAGGACTCCATGGAAATTTGCAATTCATGTGGCAGAATCTTAGTTTTTTCGTAATTTGTTACGCTTATCTTCTTTCTTATTAACCCATTTCTAAAATAAATAAAATGTAGAATCTTATTTTATTTGTTTTTTTACTTTCATCTTATTGTCTATTACTTTTCTTCAAAATTTGTTGGGTTTCATTTCTAGCTGACCCCAACTTGTTTGGGACAAAGGCTTGGTTGTTGTTGTTGTTGTTGAAGCCGATGGGACGCGTTGAGCCATTACGATAACCAATAGGGATGCAAACCGTGGTTTTTTATAAGCATAAATTGTTTTCCCCGCATACGTTGGGCCCTCTGCGTGTGAAATTAAAAATTTCTCCTTTTATCAAGAAACATCTCCTTTAACGACGCAAAATTTTCCCCTTTAACCCACTTTGTGCGTGAATCAAATTGTGTGACCCACCACACCGTGGGCCTCTAGATTGGAGACAATGAACTCCAAAAAGAAAAGAAAAGTGGAGACAATAAACTCCAGAAAAGAAAAGAAAGGAAGAGAAAAATGTTCTAAAGAAATAGGTACTACATACGAGATTTAAGGTGAAGGAGCCTGGAGAATGAAACTGTAGAACAGGAAATCGATTGACGCGGATTAATCTGAGTCGTGATGCTGTGTTTCTGTTCTTGTTTTTTGATGTTTTTTCTTTTCATGTTTTGTCATGTTGTTTTCCTGCCAAAATAAAAACAGTTGCGATGTTATTATTGCAAGGACTGGAACAGGGCAGAAGTTTTACCACTGGCCCTATGCCTCTATACACGGTGTTATCATTACCACTACTCCTATACACGACAGTTCCATACAGTATCACCTCTAGCTACCACTACTAATGTTGTGGGAGAAAAACTTTCTGGATACGGTATGCACCGGAGAGCAAGTGCATACCATTCTCAGATGGTGCCACATACTTCCTTTGTGTCTTCAATCGTCGTTCCCTGATTGTGGCAGTTGAGATATTTTAGCTTCCATTTGAGCTCAGAAGTACGCTATTCAGGATCATGGACGGTAGATCGAACTACTAGAAACAGGTGGCACTATATGAGAACAGTATGCACTTGCCCCCAGGTGCATCTCGTATCCATGTTGTGTCGCTCTATAATATAATACTCTGGAGACTCCCAAGAAACTGCAACCTCCAAATACTATGTAGTACACCCTTTGTTCTTCTCGGGCAGATTTGTTTCTTCGCGGCTCGTCACACATTAATGGCAAACTTCTCCATCGACCCCCATTGGTTCTGTCCGCAGCTGATGATCCCAAAAGATGGTGGTCCGCTGTGCCATATATCTGGCAAAATCACGAAGAAAAATGAGGAATATGTTGAATGTATTTCCTCCGGAAGGGAACACTCATTTCCTTTGTTCCAAACTATGATTGAATGTATTTCACTTCCGGAGGAATCCAATTCTTTAAACTGTTGCGTGAGTTTCCTTTGGAGCAAATGGGGCTAAACAAAAGACGAGCACGGATACGGGAAACACAACAAGTGCAACATTCGTGAGAGACGAGTGCACATATATAGGGGAAACACATCAACATGCCTTATACAAGTCTATTTTATATATTCCCTTTGTTCTCTTTTAATTGGCGTAGGGAGAACTAGGGGTGCATCATATTCAAAAGGGAATGGAGGGAATATAACCCATAGAGTACAACTCCTGGCGGCAGAACCGGTCATGCTCGTGCTTAATCCTACAGTTCTCAGTATAGAAGACTCTCCACTCCTCCCACCATTGCCTGCCACAGCGGGCAGTTCCCTGGTTCCCCCTGTTGGGCAGCGCTAAGCGTCATCGTTGTTGTGCACCGCTACAGGTGGCGGTCTCGGAGGAGGTCTGCCTAGGAACGTCCGGGCGACGCCATAGACACTCTCCATGGCTTCATGCTGACACCTGCAGCACTCTGTGTTGGTCCACTTCATCGCGATGGACCCGACCGCATTGTAGCCAACGTGGGCCTCACCTTCGACCTGCTGGATATACTCGAGGGTGTCACGGCCCCGTGGCCAGCGTCGTAGCCGAGCATGGCAATGATGTAGGCCGCCACCATGTAGCCGTTTGTGGCCGCTCGGGCAAGGAACTGGGTGCTTGGCTACGCGCGACCGTCCTTGAAGACGAGGTCGAACCCGGTGACGTAGCACGCATGAGGGTTGCCGACGATGGCCAGGCGCTCCACGAGGGCATCGTAGCTCCCCTTGCAGATGCTCTCCCACTCCAGCGCCACGCGTCTTCCAACTGCGCGATCCCGGCACGCCGCATGCATGGCCCTACAGTTGGCGCGCAGACTGGAGAGGTCGTCCATGGGCTGCAGGGAGGTTGCAGCGACCCACCCCGCTATCGGGACCACAATATTGTGCAGCAAGGGGAACTCCATGGGCTTCGAAGGGAACCAATGAGGACGCGCATGACAGAGACGAAGAGGAAGAGTACGCACAGAGAAGAGGATGGTCGGTGTGTGCTGCGGAGAAGAGGATGGTGTGTATTTAGTACGCGCGGAGAAGATGATAAGACGCGCGCAGACGCGCAGTGATGGTTATGGCTTCTAAAACGTATGAATGTCTTTCCCTTCCGGAGGATTCCATTCCTTTATACTGTCCTGTGAGTTTCCTTTGATGCAAACTGTGCTAAACAAAAGACGAGCGCTGGAGTTATGGCTTCTAAAGTGCAGCTGTACGCTACTTTAGCCGCTAGAGTTGCCAGGAGGCAGGAGACCACCCGCAGCGGGGCCTGCAAAGTGGTCTGTAATATACTTCCTTCGTCCCAACTCAACTGTATTTTTAGCTTTCATCAAACTTACCTTTGACCAATGATTTCTTGTCTGGTCCTTACCCTAATGATCAAGGTCTTCCACTTGCTGCCCCAGATGACTTGGGGCAGAATGATCCTGGTGACCAGAATGAAGTGTCGGATATGTTGTCCACAGCACAGGGTTATTCAACACAAGCAAAAGGTAGCATATCTTAATATCTCTTCTCATATATAGTGTGTTAACTAATTTTTCAGCCCCAAATGATCTAGAAAAATTACTCCAGATTTGATGATGCCTAATCGCTACTCAAAACAATGATGGTGCTCATCAAGCTCGCAAGCTCTTGGCTCATTTAGAATTGGCACAATACCCAACTTCATCCTCAAACTTTCAATCAAAACTCAGTTTTTGGTCCTTGAACTTTCAAATGGGTAAATTATTTAGTCGCTCGACTTCACAAAACCGTTTCACTTTCATCCTTAGTCTCATTTGTACATCCACATTGGCATGCCACATAAGCTATTATGCCACATCATCTACCCCGGCCACCTCACTTAGAAAAAGATAATATTTTTTATCATACTAAAAAATAACTAGCTAATTAATTCCGGTGGATTTACGTAGTTGCATGGGATATACATATTTCTCCTTCATATTTTTTTGCAAAACTATCAAGTGATATATCCTATGTGCATATTACATATGAAAAAATATTGTAAAATATAAAACTTTTAAGCCTAGGGAAAAGCAAACAGAGCAAACAGGGAGGATGAGGTACTTTTAAGCCTAGGGAATAAAATATAAAATGAAGCTACACGGCTGGCCGGGTACACGTACGGTCTGGGTGTGCCGGTGTGCCATAACCTCCGTTGTGCGTCCCATGTGAACTCTATTTTTAGGCTCCCTTTGGATTGGAGGAATGGCAAAGGAATTTTGAAGGATAGGATTTGTAAAGGATTTTTCCTACATGACCATTTGCCTCACAGGAAAAACAAAGGGTAGTTTCTATAGGAATGGATTCCTTTGCTAAATTTTATAGGAAACCTAACATGAGCTTGGACCTCTTTTTTATTTCCTAGCTCAAGTTGCAGGTTTCTTTGTTTTTCCTATGATGCTGCCAAAGGGCTTCACATCTCAATTCCTATATTTTTAATTCCTATAGGATTGCAAAATCATACAATCTCAATTCCTATATTTTTCCTATTCCTGTGTTTTTCAATTCCTTATCCAAAGGGAGCCTTAGGTTTGGTCAAATCTATCTTTGACCAATGATTTACGTAATTTTGATCTATTTTTAAAATACAAGAATTGTACTTTTAGATTCACCATAAAAAATATTTCCATAATATACAATCTAGTACATGTTACTGAAGTTAATAAATTCCATATAAATCATTGGTCAAAGGTAAGTTTGACCAAAACAGAAATAGAGTTGAGTTGGGCCGGAAGAAGTATTATATGTTGTTGTTTGCTGCATAAGGTTTGGTTCTTGAAGCCGTAGCCATTTGTACAGGCGACTGATGCGACCGGGCGCACCGAGCTTACGTACGCGCCAGTTATCGAGGCACCTTAAATGCGCGCAGCGCATGCACATCTTTAAATTCAATTGGAAATGCTCTGCGTCGCATCACCACTATTGCGTGCATCGAGAGATGAATAGTCAGGCTGCTACTACGCTATAAGATCACCTGGGCACGCCATCATCTTCTACGCACAACCACTCTTCCTCTCTTCTCAAAACCCGCGCCAAGAACACCATGGATGACAAGAAAACGCCAATTCCAAGCCCGCCGAAGGAAAACAAGGGAAAGCGTCCCCAACCGGACTCCCCCCCCGGACAAGGAGTGGGCTCTCCGGAAGATGCCGCGCGATGTATTTGACAATACATCGCGCTCCATGCGTCGCCTTGGACTTGGTGCCCTTCTAGAGTATACTGCAATGGGGACCACAGGCCTCTACGTCTTTGGCATGATTCACTTGGTCGGTCGCCTCGACGTCCTCTGGGACACGCTGGCAGTCGAGCTTGGCGTCGCCTGCCGCGACAACCTGGTGGTGGCGATGTCAAGGAAACTGGGCTTCCCGCCTCTGCCGCGTGAGGCGCCCCACCCTGCAGGAGCCTAAGAAGGAGGAGGAGGCGAAGGAGGAGGAGGAGGAGGAGGAGGAGGAGGAGGAGGAGGAGGAGGAGAAGGAGAAGTAGGTGGAGGTAGAGGAGAAGTAGTTTTTTTTCTTGTTCTTAGTTGTGTTGTTTTTCTTTTATTGTTTGTAGTTTGTATTTTTCTTTTTTCTTGTTTGTAATATATCGTCGTAAGGTAATGAACTTTATTTTGCTGTTCATTGGTGCACAAAAATAGTTCTAATGTTGCTATTCTAACGATAAACTAGTGGACTATTTATCTTTTTTATTTTTTAGAAGGGAATATATTTCCACTTCCAACTCTACTGAGCTAGAGATCCAGAAAGTGAATACCACCTAGTTCATCTGACAGCGCCAGCAGGGAGAACCTTCCCCCTCACCCTGTGCCCACTCTCTATGTTCAAACCCAACACGGATCCAACATAATGAGCAATCAAACAGCAAAGTACGTAGTAAATAACAAAAGACGCTACAACAGTTTCTGGAGTATCAACTTTAGCCCAGATTCGAATGGTGACAAAAAAGACTTGATTCGGATGGCTTGCAAAGACATACTAGAAGTTAGGGTCATCAAAGTTTTTGCCCAATTTGGATTGAGTCTTAGTTATAGACTTCCATATTAATAAAATGTATCGGGTTTTTTACTTTCACTAGTGTGTCGGGTTGAGTCTTTTATTGTTGATCTTCACAACTTGGTGTATCAGTGTGGTCGTACTCCGTACTGAGGAAAAGGTCAGTTTAATGGCAACGACTGCTATACAATCTGAACTTCTATGCAAGCATGAAATCCGTGAATCTCAGCCATTGGATACACATCTAAAGATGGCTACCATTTTACACATAGATCCTTCCTTTTACACATGCAGGTGGAAGGATTTATGTATAAAATGTTAGCCACTCCTGGATGTCCGTCAAATGGCTGAGATTTTGGGATCGCACGCTTGCACATAAGTCCAGATTGCACAACAGTCATTGCCCGCTTTAATTATCTTCTCTATCTAAAAAAACTTTAGCCCAGATTAACAAAGCGCCATCCACCAAGCACCGTCCTCACTCTTGTCGTGCACGTTTGACATGAAGAATGTTCCCTTGAGGGTTCGAGGATAGAATACCATCTAGGAACAGCTCACCACGTACGCGGTTGATCAAATTAATCGCATTCTTTGCACAGTAAAATATAATTTCCAACCATGTTGTACTCGTCCTTTCGAATAAATGATAGCCGTAGGCGCTAGCCGCTATGTGTTCAGATTTTAGGAACAAATAAACACACTTGTGAAAACATGTACACCACATTCGATCCTCAACGTCAACAATTTCGACAAGGGGAACAACGTCTCTCCACGATGTTCCGCCTGGTGTTGCACACACGGCTCTCGCCTCACGCCGACCATGTATCCTGATCCAACTGTACAACTTCAAATAAAGGAGGGCTAGAAGATTGGTGGAAAAATAATACGTATAAGAAAAAAAGGGAAGAAGAAAAAGGATGGCACGCATTTCAATACATGAACCATGAGACTGCTGACTTCCATCTTCATTGGCCAGTTCCCGATTCCGCTGATCTCTCCAGCATGCATTCACACTAGCTACTCTCTGGTGGCTGGACCCAAGGTATCCCGTGGCCCACCTGGCATAACCAGTGGGTGGGTCCTGAGAAATGTTGTTGTTGTTGTACGTGGTGTTTGATTTAGACAATGCAACTTGTGGTCATAACGATAAGAATTAAAAATTAGAAAGAGTATATCAGATTCAAAATCTTCATTACTTTCTTTAGTCATGGCTTGGGCCCATCAAATTCGGAAACTCCTCCGCTCATATCGTAACTGCCTTTGTTATATATCAATGCCTGTTTCCAATTAAAATCCAAACTAAACGTGTAGGCGAAGGTTTGCACAAGAGACAAGTTGCGCCGCAACGCTGCGAATGGCAACCGCAGGGACGACAAGGAGACAGGAACCAATGGCGGGGACTCAGGTGTACAACATGATGTTCGAGGAAGACGTGATCACCAGCACTGTGAGGTCCTCCGGCGAGGCCGTGGAGGACTGGTTCGACGAGGTCCTCTCCGTCCACCATCAGCGCCTTCACAAGCTCGTCGTCGGGCTCGACATCGAGTGGCGCCCTAGCTACTCCACCGACCAGAACCCCGTCGTTGTTCTGCAGCTCTGCATCGGCCGCTACTACCTCATCTTCTAGTTCATCCACGCTAACACTTCTTCGAAGAGCTGGAAGATTTCCTTGGCGATTCCGACTACCGCTTTGTCGGCGTGGGCGTGGAGGGTGACGCCGGCAGACTTTGGAAGGATTGGCAGCTGAAGGTAGCCAAAATGGTGAACCTGGCCGAGCTCGTGGCGGAGGAGATGGATCGCCCAAGCCTCCACCACGCGGTGCTGAAGGACATCGCGAGCATCATGATGGGCGCCGACATGGAGAAGCCTTACCGGGTGAGGACGAGCAACTGGGACGCGTATAATCTCTCTAGCGAGCATATCATCTATGCGTGCATCGACGCCTTTGTCTCCTTCGAGGTCGGCCGCAAGCTGCTGTCCGGTGACTACTGATCTAACCTCCAACTTTGCGGATCGGATGCCGTCGATCATCCCGGCATGGAATTCGCACGTGTAGCGCTCAAGTTCTAGCTTTTCTGCTTGTGCGCCCAATCTCTCATAAAATTATTTTTTCTTGAGGAAACACTATATCTTGCTTTTAAAAACATGCATGTTATTTCACATGCATCGAGGTCTTTCACATGCATGTTAGTTGTCCATGCATGCTATGCCCCAAACATGATGAACGAGCCTCAAACATGACGATCTCTCAACAAAAAGAGAAAACATGTAACATCATCAAACATGATTGAGGTCTTTCACATGGATGTTAGACGCACATATGCATGCTACGGCCCAAACATGTATTCCAGGAATAGAATATTTCCTACCATGCATATATATTTCTATATTTATCATATTCTCTACCATGCATGTGTATGCTCTCAACCTATATGACAGTTTATCTACCACACTAATGAAGAATATTATCCTATCATCAATAGAGACAACAAATTTGACACAAGGATGTTCCCTCAACGGTATGAGGATATAATGTGGACTACCATCGTCTAATAAGCACACAACTCTCACTACGTACGTGATTCATCAAATTAATCGATCGCATGTTGCTATTATGTATCGATGTACTCGTCTTTTGAAGAAACGACAGGCGTAGGCGCTGGCCGCTACGTGTTTTGATTTTAGGAACAAATGAACACACTTGTGACAACTCGTACGCCACATACGATCCTCGACGTCGTCAAATTAACAATCTCCTCAACAAGGGGCACAAAAATCTTCAACACGTGACCAAACATGCTTGATCGCGAGTCTCTTTCACATGCATTATATTCATATCCACCATCATACATGATCACAACAATTATCATCAGTTCAATATGAACTCTTTGTCAGCAACGTTCGGATCTTTCAAAAAAAAGATATGTACTCTCGGTCGGTTGTTATGCGCGTTCACATCAATCTCCACACCTCGTTGAAATCATTCGCACAAAATGTTATGGACACCGAGGGATGGACCTACAAAGTATGCTAGGTGGGCCATTGCATATCCTCAGCTCTTTGTGTGTCAAATTAAAAAACAGGCCGATGGGACGTGTCAAGCTGTTGCGATAACCAATAGGAGGCGAACCGCGGTTTGGAGTAAATCTGACCGTCGATTCAAAAGCATAATTTTTGAAGTGTTCGATCATCTCCACTCACGTGCTTAGACGACAACCCGCTATAAAGGCACACCATCCTCTTCTTCTCCGCCGCACCTCTCGATCGATTTTAGTCTCCAAACTTTTGCTCTTGCTTCTCCGCCGAACCACCGTCGACCACCTCTCTCTCTTTGTTCGCACCTCCGTCGCTGCACCAATGGGTAGCCCCGCACTAAAGCGCTCCAGGTCATCGACGTCCTCGTAACCTCCTTCTCTGTTTTCGTCGCCGCAAATGCCAGTAGAACTAGAGGCGGCGCCCGCACCTCCTCCACCCCCATCTCCGCCTGCGGCGCCTACACCTCTTCCATCCGACTATGATGAACTGTCCGCGTCATTGAGAAACGCATCGACAAACTCAACGGCAAGCTTAAGGAGGTCATTGACAACCTGTTCGCCGCCAACGTGCAAGCTAAAGCGCTCGAGAAAATGGTGCAGGATGTATTTGACAATACATCTCACTCCAGTCACCCACTGGAACTTGGGATCCTTCCCCACCACACCAGCATGGACTCCGCCGGCTACTATATCTACGGGTTAGGCTTTGTGGCCACTCGCCTCCACTGCCTCTACGAGGCGATCGGTGAGGAGGCTGGGGTGGAGTTTTGCGAGCAACTAGTGAACGCTGTCGGCCGGAAGTTCAATCTGGTATTGGAGGATGCTCCGCCGGCGGTTAAGGTGGAGGCGGAGGCGCCGCCGGCGGATGCGGAGGCGGCGGTGGAGGAGGTGGACAAGTCCTCCTCCGAGTAGAGTAGGATTAGTAGTAGTTTTTTATGTTTTCTATGTGTTTTTTCTTGTTTGTAATATATGTGTTGTGTTTATGTTAATGAAAATGTCTTTTATGTTCATGAACAATGTGTCCTACAGTATATGCATTAACAAAAAACTCCTCCTTTTATCCAAAAACATTGCATATGGAAAATTAACACATTAGTAATATTATATCTAATAAATTTTAAACACATTAGACATACGTAGTAGTATTATATTTCAAAAAATTACAAAAATAAAAAGCTAGACCGTGTAACTGTACATCGCATCCGGATGATACAAATACTAATTAATTTTATTTCTTTTCTCTTTACCAGCTGTTATCGTGCCCCCCCCCCCACCGGCCTGGCCCCAGACAGTAGCCCCTCCCTCCTAGGCCCAGAGTCGGGCCTGCCTTTAAGACCATCCGTAGTGGTTCACGGTAAAGCTTACTGTACTGCGGCCTGCGGATCAGATGGTCTTATCTCTTAATCCCCTAGTGCGGAATTTGAATTCTCTGCGGCCCTGCCACACAGTTGTCTCTGTGCGACCCTGCCCAGATGGTTGCCACGTACGTTCACGCTCCGAATCTTACAGCCAAACAGCCCAGGACACACTACACGGTTCCTGCGACCGTGCCACCCAGCCCTGATGATGGCCACGTACGCAAACGCACCGAATCTTGCAGCGCGCACGGGAACACGAACTCCACGTCCGAAATTTGATCAGCGATCCGAATAACTCGGCGCTTGGCGTGCATGATCCATCATCATGCGCACGAGCATGATGCGACCAAAAAGATTTGTGTTATGTTGCTTGTCTTGGATTGAATTGACTTGGATTAATTGGATGGTCCAGTCATGTGTTATTTGTTTCAAGGTCAGACGGACAGGGTGATCCAGGTTCGAGGAATATAAAATATTTGTTGCAGACGCTGGATGAGATGGTCCAGGATATTTGGTTGGATGTGAGTCCATCCACCTTATCTAATTATGTTTCTTAGTAATGTAATTAGTGATAATTAACTTGTTTATTGTTGATTAATAATTACAATTATGATATTAACATTAATATTTGCTAGTAATATGATAATTAGTGTATAAATAATTAATATTATGAAATTATCAACTTAGATGATTCAATAATCCACCCAAGTTTCATCCAACCTACCAAACAAAAAATTGGATCGTACAGTCCATCCAACCAAAACGTTAATTTGGATGATCCAATACATAAAGAAATGGATGATCCTATATCTCCAATCCAACTTCGACGTCAAACCAAACGCAATTGATGACTGGGCACTTTGTCACATGTCACTAGAGTGTACGCACAAATACACGGCCTCAACACCGGGTTTAGGGTGCATCATGGACTAACCACATGACCCGGTCAAACACTCACGTAATTAGCATACACCTGCAAGAGCAACTACCTGCCCGCATCCTTCGCGTACGAACGGCAATGCCGACCAACTTATACTTTGTACTACGTACAAGAATTTTCCTTGTCCATGAGCCAAACAAGCTCTTGTGATGCGCAACTAATAATCAGCACGTGATCAACGAGTCATATATATATATATATATATATGACGATCTTTTAACAAAAAGAGAAAACACATAATGTTGTCATCAAACATGATCGTGGGGTTTTCAAGTGCATGTTGTTACTTGTCCATGTTTTCTACGCCCCAAACATGATCAACGAGCCTCAAACATGACGATATTTCAACAAAAAGAGAGAAAACACGCGTAACGTCATATCTTACATGGTCATCGACGTATCTCTCACATTAATATTATAGTTGCCCATGCATATATATATATATATATAAATATATATATATATATATATATATATATATATATATATATATATATGCTACGCCCCGAACATATGATCAACGAGCATCAAACATGTCGCTTTGTAGTTAAAAAATGAACTACAAAGCGACAAGTTCATGGAGACGAGGGAGTATATATATATATATATATATATATATATATATATATATATATATATATATATATATATTTCAAAAAAAAGAGAAAACTATATATATAACATGTTAGTTGTCACGCCCCAAACATGATCAACAAGCCTCAAACTATATATGACGATCTTTCAACAAAAAGCAGAGAAAACACGTAATAATGTTGTCATCAAACATGATCGCAAGGTTTTCAAGTGCATGTTACTTGTCCATGCTTGCTACGCCCCAAACATGATCAACGATCCTCGAATATGACGATCTTTCAACGAAATTAGAAAACAACTAACGTCATCAAACATGCATGATCGAGCTCCTTTGCGTGTCAAACTGAGAAAAAACATGAACGAGGGTTTGTGATATATATATATATATATATATATGTGTGTGTGTGTGTGTGTGTGTGTGTGTGTGTGTGTGTGTGTGTGTGTGTTAATGAATGATTGTGTGGTGTGTTCATCGTCTTGAACTTTTTTCTTGTGTTTTGTGACGATCTTTCAACTATATATGACAATCTTTCAACAAAAAGAGAAAAAACGTAACGTCATGAAACATGATCGAGGTCTTCTGGGGGACAAACTGAAAAAAACTGGAACATTGCATATACCTTGGGCCGGTGGGCCCTTTGTGTGTCAAACTTAAAAACTGGAACTGAAAAACTAAAACACAGCCGGACAGACCTACAATGTATGCCAGGTGGGCCATTGCATACCTTGGACCCTTTGTGTGTCAAATTAAAAAACTGCCTGTGAAGCTGCGATGGGACGCGTCGAGCCGTTGCGATAACCTAGAGGAGGCAAACCGAGGTTTGGATTAACTCCGACCCACCCACCGGTTCGAAAGCGCAGTTTTTGAAGCTTCTGATCATATTCACTCGCGCGCTTAGATGACGACCCGTTATAAAGGAACACCCGTCCTCTTGCGTCTCTGTCGCACCACTCCATCGATCGTATCCTCCAAACTTCTCTTGCTTCACCGCTGCACCATCGCCGACTACCTCTCGCTCTTTCTCCGCACCTCCGTCGCAGCACAAATGGGTAGCCCCGCACTGAAGGGCTCCAGGCCGTTGACGTCCTCGGAACCTCCTTCTTCTCCATTTCCGTAGCAGCCAATGCCGGTGGAACTGGAGGCGGCGCCCGCACCTCCTCTGTTCCCTTCTCCGCCCGCGGCGCCTGCACCTCCTCATCCTGTTTGGGTCCATGAGACTGTCTGCCTCGTCGAACAACGCTTCCATGAACTCGATCGGCGCCTGAAGGAGGCCACAAAGCACCTTTCTACCATCGCCTAGCGTGCAAAAAAGCTTGACAAATTGGCACGGGATGTATTTTTCGATACATCTCGCTCGTGTGACCGTCTGGGTCTTGGGAAACTCTCGTCTTCACCAGCATGGACACCACTGGCCACTACTGCTTCAGGTTAGGGTTTGTGGCCGGTCGTCTCAACATCCTCTAAAAGACGATCAGGTAGGTGGATGGGGTGGAGGGCCGGCAGCATCTTTTGCAGACCGTCGTCCGGAAGCTTTAGACTCAATTTCCAGAGGAGGCGACAGCAGCGGCGACAGCGGAGGAGGCCGCGGCGGCAGCAGCGGACGAGGAGGAGGCGGAGGAGGCGGAGAAAGAGGTGGGGGAGATCTCCTTCGACTCTGAGTAGAGTAGTATTTGTAGTTTTTCTTTTTATTATTTTCTATGTTCTTTTATAGTTCTTGTTTGTAATATATGTGTTGTTTTTATGTTAATATAAAATGTTTTTTTTGTTCATGAACAATGCGTCCTATGCAGTATCGAAAAACAACTCCTTTCTGAAAAAGGGGCGAGATAACTGTTGTTCAATGTCTTGGTTGAAACTCCATTGAGTTCGTGGTTGAGGTTGTGTTTCTCCTCTTTTGTGTCCTTTCACTCAATTTTTTCATTTGTAGTCGGCGCATGTGAAAATGTATTTTTAGTAGTAGTATATACTACATGTTATCATTTCATTGTGATTAATGTTACAGAATGCTGATTGTTTGCCATCGTCCTTTCATGGACTTTGGTGTTCTGTATTTGCATATTGTTTCCATTAGCACGTATACATTTGGCAAGTCATATTTTTGTTCGTATTTTTTTGTATTGTCCCACTAGCTAGCAGATGACTGCTTTTAGATTTTGATCTCCATGCATGGAAACAAACATGAATTAAGAAGCGAGCAAGTGGTCCGAAAAAGTCTATCTCTCTAGCTACACGCACCATGTACAGGAATCGACGCGACATGACATGTAATTAATCACGATTGGATGCGTGCACAAGGGCACGGCTAGCGTCAAATTCTCACGCCCGCGAAAATTTTTTCATTCTTCTTGGTGCGCCACAATTAAGATTTTGACAATTCATTTTTCACTCCCTGCACCTCCAATTTCAGTCCCGCCTATCTTAACCCTATTTCAACCACAATGAGTATAAATGGAAACACTGGCCTCCGTTCTAGGCACAACGCTGCCCCGCCCTTCTGGTGATCTCGCAATACTCCAAATGTGTTGTCTCTCTGTCCTGTGTTCCATACTTGTATTCCTAAGAAATTCTCATGTTTTCATTTCCCACGGTTTTTTATAATTTTTTTCCCATGGATCTCGTAGTGACGCATCGAAGCTCTTGGTGGTGTTGACTCCTTGGTAGAACGCCGGGCGACCAAGTTTGACGGGCTCTACCGAACCTCTTCGTCGCCGACACCTCCCAGCGACATTGCATCCCGGACTCCAGTTTTGTGCTAGGTAAACTACAGAATCCATGCCGTTTTTTATAGAGCTATATTGGCTTGGTTCTAGATGATCCATGCAGTTTTGGGCTAGTTAAGTTCTACACGATCCATCCTGATATACGAAGATTAAATAAATTAACAAAGAAGAAATGTGGTCTTCTGTTTCATGAATTTAGTTATATATATATATATATATATATATATATATATATATATATATATATATATATATATATAGCATATCCTACATTTGTCCCGAAATAAATGCCGCTCCGACAGCTTATTACCGTAGTGTATTCTAGTTCAATTCCTGGTCGGGAACGACAAATATTACCGTAGTGTATGTAGTTTCTTGATTTAGAAGTAAATGACGCACGGGTTATCTAATCAACCACTCCAAATGTTGTCCTCTCATTCATGTTTTATAAATTTGTATTCCTAAGATTTTCAGTTCCCACGGTTTTTACACTTTTTTCTTTCTTGTGGCTTTCTCGAATCGTACGTTTTTTTCTATTCCTTCATTTCTAATTCCTCTATTCCAAACAAACACTGCAGTTTATGGAAACCACACCGTTCGATCCAAAATCTACGTTGGTCATGTAATATAACGTTATCACTGTTATTTGGAATGACTACTTACAATGCTCTTTACATTAGGAACAAGACATCAAACCGTGATGTTGTCTACAAGCATTCATGGTGGCCAACAAGCACCTAGTATAACTATATATGTGTTTACTATAAAAATTGGAAAAACCTAGAAAATATTAAATCCTTTGCATGGTATGCAGAGAATATTGCAGCACGTGATGTTCAGGAACCCCGAGGTTCTTCACTTCCTGGTACTATGATGCATGAACCAACAGCAGGTATAGATATACAAACCAGAAATAATCCTTCCGCTCCAACACAACTTTACTTTTGGAGCTTAAAAATGCTCCACTCCAACTCTATCGGTATCTTCCAACTACCCATATCACATCACATTACTACCTGCCTCTCTACCGTGCCATTTGTTTTGGCAGAGCGTGTTAGTTTTTTACTCCTTTGGCATTGAATTTGGAGCATCTTAAGAGACTATGTTCTGTCCTTTAGATGTATTGGTGATGGGTGTATCTGGTCATTTGCATTCTTTCCTAGGCTCTACTAATTGTTTTAGCTTGCCTTGCGATTCTACTTTCTTAGTCTTTATAGTTAAAAGTTCATCAGTCTGTGTGATGGCATGATTTTTTTACGCCTCCACGCTGTGCTCTCTCGCCGCCGGCCACTACGGCCGGCACTGGCGCCCACGCCCTGCTGCTGGTCACTTCATTGTCCTCCCCGACGCAGCTCCCCCGCCCATCGCCATGTCCCATCCTTCACGTGCCATGATGATCCCGCCGCCCGCAAATCCCTGGCCATTTCTCGCCCTACCACCAATCCTCCTCGAGAGTTGCTCTTGGTTATCTCGGCCAGACCGAACCCTTACTTTGTTAAGCATCGCAAGCTGGGAGTATGCAGTACTGCACCTGCACTAGCCACCACTAACAAGTGGACCAGATGTCTCATGGGCCCACATGTCAGTGGTAGCTACTGCAGGTGCATTACTATAGAGGATTTCAATCCTGCAAGTTGCCTGCATTTTTTGTCTTGCATTCGCCACCTGCTACCACTTGCATTCATTACTTACCCTGCAACTAATAATTATCTTCAAGACGCGCTCTGGCTGATGTCAGTCAGACCGAACCGACGAACTATATCTTTATCTAGTCTAGCATTGCCAGCTGCATGCCCGCCCCCTCTCAGTCTTGCCTGCTTCGCTGTTGGACTGAAAATCCTCTACAGTACTACGAGTGCAGTACCACCACTAAGATGTGTACTTGATGGCTCATTTTAGGATATGAACAGCAACAAAGAAGTCAACAATGTACTCCTCTCGATCAAAATAGTTGTCATTCAGACAGTCCTAACTAGTTTATTTTTAATTCATTTGTTGGTCTGATATGATAATAACTATAAACCAGGAGGGAGTAATACAGAACAAAATTTTGTTGGGACGCAGTCCTCCCACGCTCGTATTTGCCGCACTCGTCCTGAAGATGGTACAAACATAAGACTTTTCTTCTTTTCACACTATTTGTACATGATACTAAACATGGTCAGGCAGTAATTGCGTTAATCATTTACCGTTTGAATCAATGTAACAGAAGGAAAGAAGTTTGGAAGGAGTGTGGCTAAAGGACTTAAGGTTGCCAGAATACGCTATGTATCCCATGTTAGTAGAACGGAGCATGTGAAGCTACCAATTCAGTTCTCCACTAGGTTGGGTGTTGCGGTTGGTATTAACCAGTGGCACTTTGTCGATGATGTGGTTATGTTTACAAAAAGACATGCATCCCTCAGCGGTGCAAGGAAGTGGGCAGAGGTTGGCCATAGTAACATGAGAGATATAGTACGAGACATTCTGGTTAGTGTTCTCACACTCCCACACAAGTATTCTTTTCTTGCAATCTCCATTTTGTATATTTATAGCAACTTGTTATACAATGTACAGGATTCCTCGGACATGGAGGACACATCAGAGAGCGCAAGAAAAATTTTGAAAATTGTTGGTGAGCACTACAAGGGGTGGCACTCGACTTAGCATGCCACCTATAAGAGTTATTCTACCGATGAAGAATATATACGAAACAAGCATGTTGATGTAACGGCGCCCGAGTGGTTGCACCTAATAGAATATTTTGGGTTTGAGCAATTCAAGGTAAGCTAACTTTTCAATAGCTTTGCATCTTACAAAAACTATTTGATGTACATTCATTCATGGAATTAATTCTTAAAATTATTGCAGTCAATAAGCAGGACCATTTCTCAAAATCAAAGAAGACAAAAGGCGAGTCACTTGCTTGGCTCCAAATCCTACACCCAACTTAGTTGTGAGAAGGTATGAAAAATAAATCACGCTTTTACTTTGCGCTGCAAGGAATGTATACCGACATGTTGAATTTTACTTGTATTTTATGTAGCAAGACCCAGAGACCGGAGAAGAACCCGATGACATACAACTGTGGGAGGCAAGCCATTTGTTGAAGAACGGTGACTGGGCAAACAAGCAGGCAAAAGTTGTACATGTGAGTAACACTTCAAACAATCCCCAATTAAATAAATATTTGCAATTTACCCGTGACTTTTCTTTTTGTATATAGATCCAGGCACGTGCCCAAGTGGACGACATGGAAGCTGAGCAGGGAGGCCCAATTCCAAATGAGGAGAGAAATCACATCTACCATCGTTGTTATTGATCCTCAATCGGTTGTGCAGGATCACAGGTTCGAGGGCGTGGTTATATGGCTAACCCAACTGGTCCTGAACATGAATGTATGCGTATCCAGATGTTTGAACTCCTCAACGACCAAGTTCGAAACTTAGAAGACAGAAATGCAAGCCTCAATCACATAGTGCGGGAGTTGGAAGGAAGAAATGATAGCTTAACTACCCAGATGCACTGCATAAACTAGAAGAATGAGGAGTTAAACCTTCATGTTCAGAACTTAGAAGGTCAGTTAGCAGCTGATCGTGAACTAAGAACTCGGGAAATGGAGGACATGTGCCTCTCTATGAGGGCTGAAATGCGCAAAATGATGGAGACCACTCCACAAAAGGTCCCACAAAAGAACTGCCAAAAGCCACCTGCTCAAACAATTAGTCTGGGTCAGCTTAGGCAAACTTGCATCCAAACACGTCACGAGCGTAATACTTGAGTGTTGTTATGCGTGTTGCAATATCAATTGATGGATGTTTATTGTTAAACTCGTGATTCTGTTGCCACTAATTTTCAAACCTGGTGCATTAGGATTCTACTGCCCTTAATTATAAATCATGGCATTATGAATTTCTTGTCACGAATGATAAATTTTTGCAATAGGAATCTATTGCCATGAATTACAAAACGTTGCAGTATAAATATTTGGCCATGACTCAAAAAACATTAAACTAGACTTCTATTTCCACCACGCAGAAAACGTTGCATTACAACACTATTGCCACAGATGAGAAAGTGTGGTATTACACCTCTATCACCACAAATTATTAAATGTTGCATTACAACCGTACTGCCACAAATCAAAAAATGCTGCATTACGAACCTATTGCTATAGATCAGGAAACGTTGCATTAGAAACCTATTGCCATATATTAGGAAACGTTGCATTACGAACCTATTGCCATAGATAAGGAATCGTTGCAATACCAAACTATTCGCCATGGATGTGAAATCATTGCAGTACCATACTATTTCCTACGGATCTAAAATTGTTGCAATACAGCACTATTTGCCACGTTTGTGAACTCGTTGCAATAACATACTATTTGCCACAGACGTTAAACCGTCGCAGTACCATACTATTTGCCATGGTTGTGACATCGTTGCAGTACCATACTATTTGCCAGGAATGTGAAATCGATGCAATACCGTGATATTCGTTGCAATATGTTAAATCGTCGCAATACTATAAATTGTTGCAATACCGTACTATTTGCCACGGATATGAAATTGTTGCAATACTATAGTATTTGACATGAATGAGAAATCGTTGCAGTCAAATACTATTACCACGAATGTCAGATCGTTGCAGTACCATGCTATTCGTTGCAATACGTTAAATCGTCGCAATACGCTAAATTGTTGCTATAACATACTATTTGCCATGAATGTGAAATCGTTGCAATACCGTACTATTGCCACGGTTGTGAAATCATTGCAATCACATACAATTACCACGAATGTGAAATCGTTGCAATACCATGCTATTCGTTGCAATACGTTAAATTGTCGCAATACGTTGAATCGTTGTAATAACATAGTATTTGCCATGAATATGAAATTGTTTCAATAATGTACTATTTTCCACGATCGGGAACTCGTTGCAATACCGTACTATTCATTGCTACGTTAAATCATCGCAATACGTGCAATCATTGCAATAGCATACTATTTGCCACCGATGTGAAATCGTTGCAATACCATACTATTTGTGACAGATGTCAAGGCGTCACAATAATCTATCGCCATGGGAATTATTATGACGATTCGTAAAAACTATCGCCACTCTCTTTTTTGTTACAATAGTGACATATTGCGACGAAAAACGACATATTGCGACGAATTTTTTTGTTGAGATAAACCGGAATCCTTGCAGTGGTATAACAAGCACACTGAACTAGTTTGTACCCTACACCAGACTAGTTCAGCCCTCCTGTATTGACATTTTTGTTAAGTGTTACAGGAAAAAGTTTCAACGCCTATTCACCCCCCCTCTAGGCCACATTCACGTGGGAAGATGTTGATCTCAAACTCTGCCAGCTTTGCCGCCCACTTAGCGACGTTGCCGGTCGCGTTGGGGCTGCAAAGCACAGTTCCCAACGGGAACGAGTTCACCCCGGAGACCCTGTGTGCCTGGAAGTAGTGGTGGAGCTTCCTCGACGTGATCAACACTACATATAGCAACTTATGTACCTCAAGGTACCTTGTTTTTGCTTCGTGCATGACTTCGATGATGAAGTTGTGACACCCGGTTCCGAAAGTGAACCAAGCGTGATGCATATGTGTGCCTAGAATGTTTAACACACATATGCATCACGTTGGGTTCATTTTGTGAACCGGGTGTCACAAATATGCATCAGAGCCGTGTTTGACCCTAGAGCGCATGCCTAGTTAGAACGAACACCACAAATCACTTAGAATTTCTTTTCTATTCAAAACTAGCCTATTTTGCACTATTTTGCTCTCCACTAGCTATATAATGTGGAAAATTTTGTGCTCTTCGTTGCTGCTGCAATTTTTGCTACTTTTCCATCTTTTTGAGCAAGCGCACATGTTTATATCTTGATTTATGGCTGCTGCATTTTCAGAACTGATATTTGTGTTTCCTCTATTTTTCTCATGTTTTCTGTAGATGGCTCACACCAGAATGAGAGCCTGCAAGAGAGCTCGTTTGCCACCCCTTGGAAGCAAGCTTAGGCCTCACAAGGAGCTGCAAATGGAACCAGCCCAAGAGGAGAAGTGAATTCTCCCGCAAAGGAAGATGATCATGAACACTCCAACATGACGGAGGCAGATCCTAAAATGGTGGAGTCCTATAACGATGATGAGGAAGAGGAAGATCTGGAGATGATAAAAATCTATGAAAGTGAAGAAGAGGAAGATGAAGCACATGAGGAGAGAGAATATGAACTGCAGGAAGATTGTGTGTTTGGTGCGAGCTGTGGGACGTCTAGAATTTTATCCTCTATTAGGGTTATTAGTATTAATAAAGGAGTTGTTTAGTTACACATACCTTGATGCATATAGTTGGGGCGTTTCTTTTCAAATTCTACATTCTTCTATCTCTACTATTCTTTCACCAACAGATATTGAGGACTCGCAACCAAAGGAATGCCAATGGTGAGGAGGAGAACAATGAAGCACCTCAGAACAACCATGGACCTACCCAAGGAGCTATCAACCTTGAGCAATTATTGGCTATGCTGAATCAGCTCATGCAGACCGTGATACAGACCATGGGACATCTGCAAGCTGGCAAAACAATCAGCCTCACATGTTGCCACCACCACCACCCCCGCAACCCCACAACCGTTTGGGGGAGTTCATGAGGACTAGGCCGCCTACTTTTGCTCAAGCCATAGACCTTATGGAAGTTGATGATTAGCTGAAGTCTGCTGAGCAGAAACATACTATTGTTCAGTGCAGCGACAGAGAGAAGGTTCTTTTTGACACACACCAAATGGTTGGAGTTGCTGCAGACTGGTGGGAATCTCTATGCAATGCCCATGAAAATCAAGAGAGAATAAGCTGGGCTGAATTCAATGAAAAGTTCCGTTCTCACTATGTGCTAGAGGGAGTTATGATACTAAGAAGACAAGAATTTGAAAACCTCAGGCAAGGAAGGATGAGCGTGAGTGACTACCTCAATAAATTCACTCAAATGTCTATGCTCCAGAGGACATCAGCATTGATAGCAGGAAGCAATATCTGTTCATGAGGGGTTTTAACAATGAAATTCAGGTTCAGTTGCTCAATGCTTACTATGCAAACTTCCATAAGTTGGTTGACAAGGCCGTTGTGGTTGAGAACAAGATCTGTGAGATGGAGCTAGATCACAAGAGGAAATTGCCATATCAAGGACAGCCGTAAGGAAGCAATGTCTGTCCTCGCTATGCACCGCTTGCTGTACCATATTATAACCCATTTTCTACTGTATATCGCCCTGCTTATCCACCGCGACCACAATAGGTGATGCAGCAACGCCCGCCCATGCAAGCACCTTGCTTACCTATGCAGCCCGTGCCACGCCCAAATATGTCTGCTTATGCTCAAAACCAGCCTCGCCCTAACTTTGTTGGCACCACTAGTGGAAAGACTTGTTATGCTTGTGGTCAAGCGGGACATTTTGTAAATCATTGCCCCAGGTCAGGATAGGGTCGGATGAACAATATTACAAGGTAGAATCCAAGGCCCAATGGAGGAGAAACTTAGGGCAACCGAGGACCGCATAATTTCTCTCGTGGCAAGGTGAATCATGTATATGTGGAAGAGGCTCAGCAAGCTGAAGATGTTGTGATTGGTATGTTCCTCGCAATCTCCAACACTGCTACTATGTTACTGGATTCTGGAGCATCCCATTCATTCATCTCATCAAAGTATGTCGCAAAGCATAGCATGCCTATATCATACCTGAAGTTTACTTTGTTGGTTAAATCTCCTGGAGGAGAGATGAGGACAGATATAGTGTGTCCAAAAGTAAGTATTTCCATAAGGGGGTAGATTTCCTTGCCAATCTTATAGTACTAAATTCACAAGGCTTGGACATCATACTGGGGATGGATTGGCTAAGGAAGCATAATGGAGTAATTCAGTGTGCCACTCGGATAGTGCAATTGACAAATGTGGACGGAGTCAGTGTAGAATTCAAGGCAGTTCAGCCGACAACTGAGAAGGCAATGGAAAATCATGCAGAAGGAGTAACTTTGGAGGAAATTTTGATTGTTCGTGAGTATCCAGATGTGTTTCTTTAGGAATTTCCAAGTATGCCACCTGATCGTGACATCGAGTTTGTCATTGATTTAATACCTGGAACTGCACCTATAGCAAAGAGGCCATATAGGATGCCTCCTAAGAATTAGCGCGGCTTAAGAAGCAGATTCAGGAGCAGTTAGAGAAGGGTTTTATGTGCCCAAGCTCATCACCATGGGGCGCCTCAGTGCTTTTCGTGGATAAGAAATATGGATCCCAAAGGATGTGCGTGGATTACCGGTCTCTCAACGAGGTAACCATAAGGAACAAGTATACGTTGCCCCGCATTGAGGATTTGTTCAACCAAATGAAGGGAGCTAGAATATTCTCCAAGATTGATCTTCAGTCAGGATATTTCCAAATGACGATTAGACTATCGGACATATCTAAGACAGCTTTCAGAACACGGCATGGATCCTATGAGTATACGGTCATATCATTTGGATTGACTAATGCACCCACATACTTCATGTATCTCATGAATAAGGTTTTCATGGAGTATCTGGATAAGTTCGTGGTAGTTTTCATTCATGACATCATGATCTACTCGGAGAGTGAAGAGGAGCACGAAGAGCATCTAAGGCTGACGTTGCAAAAATTGCGAGAGCACCAGTTGTATGCCAAGTTTAACAAGTGCCAATTCTGGTTGAGAGAGATATCATTCCTAGGCCATGTTATCTCTGGAGGAGAAGTGTCAGTTGACCTAGGAAAGGTTAGAGATGTGCTAGTGGGAATCACCATAGAATGTGAAGGAGATAAGGAGTTTTCTTGGAATGGCTGGATATTACCATTGGTTCATCAAGGACTTTTCCAAGATAGCGAAGCCCATGACTGAACTGTTAATGAAGAAGAAGCCTTTCAAATGGACTCAACCATGTAAGTACAATTTGAGGAGCTAAAGAAAATATTGACAACAACAACTGTGTTGGTATTGCCAGATGTGGGCAAGAGCTTTGATATCTATTTCGATGTGTCAAGACAAGGACTTGGTTGTGTACTGATGCAACAAGGCTGAGTAGTAGCTTATGCATCTAGGAAATTGAAGAAACATGAGCAGAATTACCCTACGCATGATCTTGAACTTGCAGTCATAGTACATGTGTTGAAGATTTGGAGACATTATGTTCTTGGCCACGGATGTGAGATTTATACGAAACATAAGAGTCTCAAGTACATATTCATGCAAACGGACCTGAATTTAAGGCAACTATGATGGTTGGAACTCACTAAGTATTATGATGTGGGAATCAATTATAATCTAGGAAAAGCCAACGTAGTGGCTGATGCCTTGAGCCGAAAGGGAGCAAGTCACCAACTCACTGTTAGGGAGTTGCCACCCAAGCTATGCAAGGAGTTTGAACGGTTGAATCTTGGATTTGTAAATGAGATGGGAGCAATGGAAGTAAATACAACCTTGGAACAAGAAATAAGAGAAGGCCATACCAAGGATAAGGAAGTCAAGGAAATCAAGGAAAGGACCCAAGAAGGGAGAGAATTCAGATTTGATGAGGATGATCATGGTACTCTATGGCTTGGAAAACGGATTGTTGTGCCTAATGAAAAGAGTCTCCGACAATTTATATTGAGGGAGGCACATGACTCAGTTTACTCCATCCATCCCGGCTGTACAAATATGTACAAGGACCTGAAGACACGCTATTGGTGGGATTGTATGAAAAGGGACATAGTTGAATATGTCGCATTATGCGATGTATGCCAATGAGTCAAGGCTGAACATCAGAAGCCAGCAGGATTATTGCAGCCGTTGAAAATTCCGGAATGGAAGTGAGAAGAGGTTGGTATGAATTTCATAGTTGGAATACCTCGCACTTCAGCGGGATATGATTCAATATGGGTTACTGTGGATCGATCGATGAAATTAGCGTATTTCATTCCTGTCAAGATTACCTATAGTGGAGCAAAGTTGGTAGAATTGTACATGGGAAGAATAGTGTGTTTACATGGAGTGCCCAAGAAGATAGTGTCTGATAGAGGTTCTCAATTTACCTCAAGGTTCTGTCAAAAGCTACACGAGTCTATGGGGACTCAGTTGAATTTCAGTTCTGCCTATCACCCTCAGACGCATGGACAGACCAAGAGGACATATATGATATTAGAATACATGCAAAGAGCTTGTATGCTTAAGTATGGAGGAAGTTGGGACAAGAGCTTGCCATATGCTAAATTTTCCTACAACAACAATTATCAAGCAAGCTTGAAGATGTCGCCATATGAAGCATTGTATGGGAGAAAGTGTGGAACACCATTGTTTTGGAATGAGACAGGGGGACTCAAGTGTTTTGACCTGATGTAATCCGGGAATCCAAAAAGCAAGTTCAGACGATTCGCGAGAATTTGAGGGCTGCCCAGTCAAGACAAAAGGGTTATATGGATAATAGACGAAGAAGCCTATCTTTTGAGGTGGGAGACTTCGTATACCTCAAAGTGTCACCTATGCGAGGTCACAAGCGGTTTAATGTCAAAGGCAAGTTGGCACGTCGCTATATTGTACCATTCAAGATTTTGGACAGACGGGGAGAAGTAGCATATAAACTGGAGATGCCTGCACATCTTTCTGATGTCCATGATGTGTTTCATGTTTCTCTGCTCAAGAAGTTCTTAAGGGTACTGGAATATCAAGTACCAATGGAAGAAATGGAGCTTGAAGAAGATTTGACCTATGCTAAGCAGCCCTTCAAAATTTTGGACACCAAGGAAAAGGGTCACAAGAAACAAGGTGACTAGATGGTGCACAGCGCAATGGAAGCATCATACAAAATCGGAAGCGACTTGGGAGCTGGAAGATGATCTCAAGATGGAATTTCCCTATCTCTTTCCTTCCACGTCAAATCTCGAGGGCGAGATTCATTTTAAGGGGGGTAGGTTTGTAACACCCTCATTTTCATGCATAATGCATTGCATACATCCTCATACATGTCTAACATTAAGCAACCTAAAAAGGAACAAGATTAAAATTAAATTAGTCTTAATCATGGATCTAGGACTTGTCTGGCCTGAAATCCGGACTGGTCCGGTGTCCCTATTCTCTTTTTGAAAATTCAGTTTCTTCAAAGCTCAGACTTGTCTGGCACATTCTACGGACTAGTCTGTTTGAGGCTTTGATGTTTTTCCAGACTTGTCCAATTTTGAGCAGACTAGTCCGATTGTGTCTAAATTTCAGTCCAGATCAACCTTATTCAGCCACCCCGTACTTGTCTGGCCAAGTGCACCGGACTTGTCCAAAATAATTTCTGTTCCAAAACAAACTTGTGCGGCCATCCGTGCGGACTAGTCCGGCCTACTGAATTCAACTCGGATTCTAACATTCTTCCACAATTGGTTATTGGGTAATTGCCTTAATTGGGCCCAAGAACTTCGTGCCCAACCTCAGAGGAGCCCAAGTAGACCCCACCTCGGCCCCTACTCGCCCCCCACCAATATACAATTTGAATTCACCCTAAAACCCTACCTCTCAACTCCTATATAAACAACCCAATACCCCATACCTCTCCAACCTTTGAGAAAACCATCGCTGCTGCCTTTGCCTTGTGCCGCCGTCAAGAAGGAGCCCAGGAGCAAGGAGAAGGAGGAGAAGAGGGAGGAGGCTCAATCAATGTCGATCTTTGTAAACTTTTCAACAATTGACATTCTTCATCACCAAACCTTCATCAACTTATCTTCATCAAACCCTAAACGTCAAGATTCAAGTGTTGCATCCAATCTTCGACCCTTGGATCTCTAGACACGTGGTATACCCTCTACATTCAAGTTTCCACGAGAATTTAACCTTAAAACCCTGCTGATCAGAAAACCCTAATTTTGCAATTTTGTATAGAGAAGACTAGTTCGGCCCCTATACCGGACTTGTCGGGTGCCTGAATCTGTTAAGTGTTGAATTAGTTCCAACTTGACTCGAATCAATTCTAAACTTGTTCAAACTTGTTAGAAACTATTGTAACTAGTTAGTAAACATTAATAGCAACTCATTAACTAGTTTTACCTCACAATTGCATTAATCATGCATATCATGGCATATTGAGTAATATATGAGCATTTATTGATTGTTATGTTTGTTTTGCATGTTTGTCTCGCAAAATAGAAGATCTCGATGTAGAGAGTGCTTTCGAGGACCTGCAGAACCAGAACTTTAAAGCCTTCGATCTAAACCAAGCTCAAGAGCAAGGCAAGTGACCTTATCATTTTGATCTAGGTTTTTAAATGTTTTGTTTGCAAAATTGCATGCTTGTGTCAATTGATGGGAAAACACAATTGTAGGAGTTTACTAGTCTTGTATGACCACCCTTGTCACTTGAACACTATGTAGAGAGTCGGGAAGGGTATTTTACACTTTTGCCTCGCTATAGTCAATTGGGTTTGGTAAACAATCATATTGCTTAACTATGAACTATTGTACATGTGAATGATGAGAATTGATAATAATGGCCCTTTAGCAACATGGTGCCTAGGGATCTAAGCAAGTTGGTAATGTGGAATGGGTTAGACTGTTTTGGTGGTTTTGCTTGCTTTAGATCCAGGATTTACAGTGCCATCACAGGGCCAAGTATGGGTGCGGCTTAGCTGACTAATTAGTGTTTTGCCAGTAATATTTGCACCATTAAGAATGCTCGGGGAAGGGGTAGTCAGATGGGTTTGTAGAGATTGGTGGGACTACCCTGGGATCCGAATGGCTCAAGAGGGGGCCCTTGGTTGGATGTGCTCAGTTGGAGACATCACCACCGGTGAAACCTCAGTAGGGTCTAAATATGCTAGTAAAAACTTTGTAAAGGATATTTTGTGATCTCTTGGCCACACACTTAAGGAAGTGTGAGACGGCATAATTGAGATTCCATAGTCATGGAAAGGTGATGAAATCACGAACTTGTGGGTAAATTGGTACAACCTCTGGAGAGTGAGTTTAAAAACTATCATGATAGACGTGCTCCCGGTTAAGAGCAACCTGGACCCTCACATGATTAGAGTTATGGACCTTGAACATGGTTTAATGGTCGGAATTGGATTGGGAATCAGTATTGTTTTATCAATTGACTTTGGTATATGGAATTGACGAAAATGAGACATATAAGAAGTTATGAGTTCAATATGGCATATTAATGATGGTTTTCATTATTTATGTTGGAATCATGGTATTGGACATGAAATTAATGGTTTTGGGTTACCATGGGAAGGACCTCATTTAATAATGATATAATTGCATTTTCAACTGTTTTGAATGTACTTTTATGCATTTAGACATTTATTTGTAATTTCTTGTTTGAGCTACTTGTCATACTTTCCCACACTTGTTGAGTACGACATGTGCTCACCCTTGCTATTCCCCCCAAAAAATTTAGACGCAGGCGACAATGTGGAGTACCAGGAGGTTTTTGAGGAGCACTAGGCGCGCGTGTTAACGTCAAGCTTGCCTGTGGAGTTTGGAGTCGTTAGTGTTTAGTGTTTTCTGCTGCAGTTGTTTAGAGCTTGTATCCGAGACTATTTGGTTTGTAATAAGGTACTATTATTTGTGATATTATTTGAGACATGGTTATAATATGTTTATTGTTTGTGAAACACTTGTGTATGTTTGTTAAACATCCTGGGCACACATATGCATTACACTTGGTTCATTTTCGGAACTGGGTGTCACAGAAGTAGACCGGGCGATGGATGGTTCGGACCCTCCATGGGGGATCTAGGGCTCCCTCTTCCATCGGCGTCGGACCTTAGGGCTCCAAGTCACCCGGGTCCGAGACGTCCTCTTGGGGTTGGGACCAAGAGGCATCCTGATCTTCAGGCCCCTTGAGGGGACCCGAGCACCCTCTCAGGGCTGGGACCTGGAGGCAACTTGATCTTAGAGGCCTCATGAGGGGACCGAAACACCCTCCTAGGGCTGGGACCTGGAGGCAACTTGGTTGTCGGGGCCCACTACAGAATCAGAGCCCTGGGGCTCAGAGCTAGACGCAGGGACCTCGACTGCCTCCTGAGGCATCTCGAGACCTGATCGCTCTATGACTAGGAACATGCTCAGCACTTCAGTTTTGGCAACGATGTAGAGGTACAAAGGCAACCTGGGCTGCAGAGCAACCATGGTGGGCAGTGACGTGAGGTGTTGCTTCAGCTCGCAGAATGCCTCCTTTGCATCCTCAGTCCAGACGAAGGGACTAGACCTGCACAGCAGCTTGAATAACGAGAGAGCCCGCTCAGCCAGCCTAGAGATAAACTGACTGATCACAGCCAGGCAGCCCTCGAGCTTCTGCACATCCTTGATGCAGGCCGGGGGCCACATCAGCTCGTTTGCCTTAATCTTCTCTAGGTTGGCTTCAATACCTCAGTGCGAGACCGAGAAAACGAGGAGCTTCCCTATTGAGACTACAAACACACACTTGTCGGGATTGAGCTTTGTGCGCATGGAGCGCAGCATGTCAGAGACTAGGGCAAGGTTGTCTTGCAATGATGTATGTGTTTGCATTGTGACAATGATGCCATCGGCATTCACCTCTACCAGGTATCAAATGAGATCTCCAAATGTTTTATGCATGGCACGTACAAAAGTGGGGAGAGCATTCTTAAGACCACAAGGCATAGAGACATAACAATACATGTCATCTACTATTATGAAAGGAGTATGTTCTTCATCCTCTCTAGACAATGGGATTTGGTGAATCTAGAGTAAGCATCTAGAAAGCACAGTAGATCGCAGCCTGAAGTTGAGTCCACAATTCGATCTATCCTAGGGAGAGGGAATGGATATTTAGGGCATTCCTTATTGAGGTTGGTGTAGTCGATGCACATCCGGAGCTTCCTGCCAGCCTTGGGGACAACAACAGGGTTTGCTAGCCACCAGGGGTGGTGGACCTCTTGTATGAACCCAACATCGAGTAGCTTCTTGATATCTTCACGGATGATGTTCGGTCGCTCGATAGATTGCTTCCGAGACTTCTGTTGCACCGACCGAGCATTGGGGTAGATCTTCAAATGGTGCTCAATCACCTCCCTGAGATCCCGTACATCTATGACTGTTGCCGGGCAAACACGTCGGTTCGCCCGGAGGAAGGCAACGAGCGCGTATTCCAATTTACTGTCTAGACTTCCTGCTATGCGGGTGGTCTAGGCAGCATCAGAACCAATCTGACACCCTTGATGGGGACGTCGTCACTGTCAGAGGGCTGCACATTAGGTGCAGTGGTTGAGCCACGCTGGCGCGAGCTCGGGGCAGGCTGGCTTCGTCCGGCACCAGCCGCGGCGGGTGATGGGACCGCTACAAGTGCTTGGATCTTCTCCAAGGCTGACACTACATCAGTGCGGTCCCCACGAATATTGAGGATGCCGATGGGTGTCGGCATCTTCAGGACCAGGTAGCTATAGTGGGCTATGACCATGAATCAGTACAGGGTGGGCCTGCTGATGATGGCATTGAAGGGATCCTAACCTCCACGACGTTGAATGGGATGTTCTGCGTCCTGAAGTTCTTGGGTGTCCCGAAGGACACCCAGAGGTGGATGTTGTCGTATGGGGTGATGTTCCCCGGTCCCACCCTCGAGAACGGGCTCGAGGGGGTCAGCTTGGATAGGGGGATCTACTGCTTCTCGAAGGTTGCACGGCTAATGAGGTTGAGGACGGCCCCGTCATAAATCAAGATGTGGTAGATCTTGATGTTGGCAATGCTGGAGGCGATGAGTAGGGGCATGAGCCCAGCTCCTGCCATGTTCTTGGGGTAGTCGGAGGCGTCAAAGCTGATCGACGTCTCCATCCACTTGTGGTGCAGCAGCGGACAGTGGGTAGTTGCTACAGAGGCCACTGCCTGACGCTGGGTCTTGACCGCGTTCCAGAATGCGGGGTCCCAGGACCCCCAATAGATGACGCGGAGCATCTTGCAACACTCGTTGTCGCCACAGGAGTCAGAGTTCTCATCTTGGTGGACCGACTCGATGGCCCGTTGGAGCTCCTAGTACTCCATTTCTTTGTCTTCGTTGACCTGTAGGTCTACCTTCTGCTTGCCCTCCCGCTGGTGGAATGGCACACCGTCGGGGCATTGTTGTAGCTACTCGTGGTACTAGTCCACGAGCTTCTTGATTTCTCGACAGTAACTAGCGTTGTGGCCACTAGAGTCGCGTACCAGACAGGGCTAGCCGCTATTGCCACCAGCTGGTGGTTGCCACAAGCGCTTGTCAGGGCATGACGCCCTAGGACCGCCGGTTGGTACTGCTGTGGTGACGGGGGCCCCGAGCAATGGCCTATCATGGCCACCACCCTTGTTCTTGTTCTTCGTGTTGCTGCCTTGGGAGCGGCACTTGTGCCAGGCAGTTCGGCCTTACCCGCCTCGGGGGCGTGCTATGAGTATCAGTCACGGCCTTCTACAGTCCTAGCGCACCTATCAGCGATGCAAAATAGCTCGAAGACGTCTTGCACGTTGTGTGTGGCTAACTTCTCAAGCATCTTCTTATCTCGCACACCTTGCCAAAATGCAACTACGACAGAAGCATTTGGGATGTGGGGGATAGAGTTGTGTACCTGGGAGAAACACTGGACGAACGACCTCAGCGTCTCCCCTTGGCGCTGTTGCACGACATGGTGGTCTAGCTCGGTGTCGGGAAGCGTGTAGGAGCTACTGAAGTTTGGCGTAAACTGACAGCAAAGCTCTTCCAAGGAGGTTATGGACCCCTTGGGCGGGTTCATAAGCCATGACCGGTTAGAGCCCGTAAGGGCAATGGGGAAGTAGTTCGCCAAGACAGACTCGTTCGCTCCTGCAACTAGGAGAGTGGTGGTTTAGATCTGCAAAAACTCGGTAGGGTTAGCACTCTTGTCAAACTTCTCTGGTATGTGTGGCCGGAACTTGCACGGCCATGCCGCCATGCGAAGGTGCGGAGCCAGAGCTGCGCACCCTCTGAAGGATTTTATCGAAGATTGGTACAGTGCAACGTACGTCGAGGGCGCTTGCTGCATGATGTACGGAAGATGTGGAGGCGCAGGCTGCGCAACATACGGCTGAGGCCGTCACACATGTTGTGGCACGTACGGCTGATGCGCGTGCTGTGCTGCATACGGCTGAGGCTGAGGAGCTTGTTGTGCTGCGTATGGCTGATGCGCGTGTTGCGCTGTGTATGACTGAGGCGCAGGTTGTGGAACATGCTGCTGTGGAGCGTGCTGAGGGATATACGACTGTTGTGCCTGTTGCGATGCGTATGGCCAGGGAGCTGTCTCCACAGTGTACTCTGGCGGTGGAGGTGGCGCAGGGTTTACCTGTGCCGCTGACTGCTGAGCGTACCCTTGGGGTGCACCCTATGCGGTCGATGCCATGGGCTCGGGCCCTTGAGCATTGTATTCAGCCTCAAGGTTGGGTTGTCTCTTCCACTGTCGCTCGATGGTGATGCGACTGTCCTGCCTTGCAACACAATGGTGGTCAAGCTCGGCCCGAAGATCGGCCATGGAGAGCCTGGTGGCGCGAGAGTCGGTCGTGTAGAGGTCGATGGTCAGCGTGCGTGACAGCGTGAGTGAATTCTTTTGAGGAGAATTGATAGCTACAACGACGAGGGGGTCGACGTCATTGATCCACTACTACATCGCTTCCTGGGAAGCATTCATGGAAGGTGGACTGTGAAGGAGAGCTCTGGATGCAGCCATAGCGCTCTCTGGACTTGCAACCGCTGGCTCCATGGGTGCAGACGAAGCCGGCATGTGCCAGGAAACGTTGACCTAGCCAGCTGCAACTGTGCGGGGGCGAGATGGACCGGACCGCGCTTTGGAGCGGGATTTGGCTTCGCCACTGCCCTCCGTTTGGCGACGGCCTCAGGAATCACCAGCCAAAGGCCTGATGTCCACCTTTGCGGTGAAGGTGCAACTTCTTTGGAGAAAAATCCCCCTTCTTGGCGCGCCAAATGTCAAAGTGTTAGAATGACACTTCCACCGGACCTACCTAGTCGCAGCCCGTGGAGGTTCTTTTTTATGAGAGGCTAGTCTACGATGAGGTCGCGCGTATGAGAGAAGGTTGACACGATGGTTTACGTGAATTGAGCCGCTAGAGCGTAACACCCAACATCCACGGTGAGAGTTGTATAGCTTGAGTATTGTGAGCTACGGAAGTGTGTGAGGGGCTTTTTGTGTGTGTAGATCCGGTGGCTGCCCGGTCCTTTTATAGTAAGGTCGGGCACCTTACAAGTGGGGTTCATGGCCCGACAGGTGACCACGGGCGATCTTATGATTGTAAAGATCTAGTGGCTTGCTACGTACGCTGCCCCTGGCCGCGGCTTGAAGACTCTTCGTCTTTCCATGTCGGACGCCATTTGTCAAGCGTATTCGTTGATGATGGCAGGGAATGCCCCATCTATCATTCGTCGCAAGCTACCTAGTCAGCAGCATGGGGTAGCCCTGCGGCGCATTCACTGTGATGCGATTGGTCCCTGCAGTACCTGATAGGAGCGTGCGTCGCGTGCACAAGGGGAAGGCTGTAGGAATGAAGAGCACGTGAAAAGCTACTAGAGGGGGTGAATAGAAGATTAAAAAATCTTACGCAGCAGAAACAATTAAATCTCAACCCCTTCAGTAAAAAACAATCTGTTACAGAAATCGTGTGTGAGACTAATCTAAATGTGTTTCACCGTGACAAAAGTGATAGATATAAGAGATAATCAAGTCACGAAGACTACACAACAAGAATCACTGAAATCCATCGAGAGAAACTCAAGTTACGATTGAAAGATCAAACAAAGGTCAATCTGTCCTACCCAAGAAATATAGTTTTGGAATGCTGCAAAGAAACTCATGTAGATCAGAAACCACAAATCCATTGGCCGTGAAATTTTGAAGGATGATAGATAATCAAGTTTTGAAGACAACCCAAAAATAATCACGTCGATTGGATCTGTAAAACTCGAGTTATGATAAAACCACCAAAACAAGGTAGTGCTGTGCAGAAACTCGACAAGAAAAACTTGTCTGGAACAAGTCGGACGAACAAGGCACGAAAGTTCCTTTCGACTACGAATTTTATTCAATAGAAAACAAGAGGAACTGCCCCAAAGTCGTCTCTCATGAGCTCTGGCCTCCCTTTCTTATATAACCAGCCCTTGGGCCAACCCAATATCAACTAAGACTCTAATCCTACTCAAATCATGAATCAAAACATTCCATACCTGCTTAGGACTCTTCTATACGCAGATACAAGCAATCTTAAGACTTCTAAACACCTTAGGAACGTATCCCACATTCCTAAAACAACTCCAATTCGTGACCCACACGAAATCCTATCATAACCAACTCAAATATTTCCATATTTGAGTCAAACACGACTCAGCCGCAGCCTGAGTCCATAACCTAGTCGGTCGGACCTTTCCGACCAATTCTTTAGGTCCACATCTCTTCATCATGCCTTGGAACCATGTAGCCACGTACATGCACTCCTTGCATATGTGCAAACATCTTCCAACGACGTCCATGATACCTTTATATGCATTGTTCTTGATTCAAACATGCTGCGCAACCTCCTGATCAACTCAACCACAATTCCTCCCGAACTTGGTTGTTGAACCTCATCTTCTCCCTAAGACTAGTTCAATGGATCCCGTCACCAGCCATGTTTTGAACTCAAGCAACACCCGCACATGAATAAACAACCAATACTTTCGAGCACAAGTCCTTGACTTGACTCACGATAGTTCCGCAACTACAACATCTTACATGAGCACCTAACATAAGCATGTTGCAAAACATAGCAAAATTATATCAACCATAACCACCAAAACACACCAAAAACTTAGAAAATGAATATTAAGCAATATTTCCATCAATGTAAAGCAAGTACGAATCATTGCATGATAGAAGCAGGAACACTGCGATCAAGCTCCGAATCTTGTCAAAACTAACCGGAGCTTGAGCCAGAGCTTACCAAAGCTAGTACAACCTAGCGCTGGGGCTTACCAAAGCTAGTACAACCTAGCGCCGGAGCTAGAAAAACATGTCGGAGCTAACCAACATAAGTCGGACCTAGCAAAACATATCGAAGCTTAACGAAGACATGCCGGAGCTATCAAAGACATGCTGTAGATAAAGACAAAGCTCAACGGAGATACCCAAAAACATGTTGGACCTTGACAAAGCAAGCCGGACCTATTGTCGGACCTTGCAGAAGCTCGGAGCTAGAGTCGGACCTTGCTAAAAAGGGTACTTTGGCAGAATTTCAAAACTTATATCATCAAAGCCAATGTATTCAGTACAAGCCAATGTATTCAGCACACATAGGTCTCACAATCTCCCCCTTGATGAATGCATTGGCAACACCATTTAAAATCGGAACATTGGCTTACTCACATTAAAAGTTTTGAAAACAATTTCTCCCCCTTTGTAAAACATATATAAAATTAGAAGACAAACAAATTCTCCCCCTAAGAAGAATCGTGCCAAAACAATTTCGAATATGTGAAAACAATTGTGAATATGTGATGTGTAATCAATTTGTCCCCCTCGCGTACTTATCTTTTCTTAAAAATTCACATATTGTCTATCCCCCTTTGACAATATATTCAGCAAGGTACAAAAGAGAAATTTTAATTGTTATGAGCATATTATAACATATACATATACATATAAAACAAAGCTCATCCAAGTCATACTATCAAGTAACTTACACTATCACATCAATAAAATACATAAAGTAGTGTAAGCCATGCTAGAGATCAAATGTAATTTCCAATTTAGCAAGTCATGATATCACAAACTTAACTATTTCAAAACCTGAAAGCATGACACTTGTTGTTGCATTTTATTATTTTTCGAAGCACAAATTTAGATCATATGATATTTGCAAGAGATTATATGTGCATCTGCCTTATGCTAACCAACCACGTCAAGCCTATGTCATTCGACAATCAGAAGCTTAAGGACATGGTTTTAGTCATACACAACTTCTTCCAAGTTCATATCTAAGTGCAATGATAAGTCATCTCAAAAGAAGAAGTGTGATGCATGCATATTCTCTTGATCTTTTCTCAACTTCTATTTGTTCATAAAAACTCAACATGCGAGTTGATTACTTGATTAATTCATTATGATTAAAAGTACTTGTAAGCATGCAACAAGTTCAAAACAGCAAGAAAGTTCGACCATGACCAGATTCAGTGTAAGTAATTGTTCCAATTACTAGACATGGCAAAAACTACAAAATGTATAACACGAGTAATGTAGTAAGAACTTTCAGCATGTAAAAGGAATCACAAAGTCATATATGTATGAAATACTATGCTCATATTATTTAACTTCAGATTCACACATAGACTTCTCAAGTTTCAAAACTCCCCCTCAATGTAAACCATGAGGATGCATAACCCATTTTTCAATACGAATGAAACAAAAACGAGTGAAATCCAAAGGTTCTGTAAAAATGGCAGCCAATTGTTGTTTGGTATCTACATGGTGAAGAACAATGTTTCCTTTTTTAAAATTATCACGGAGAAAGTGATACCTAATGTCAATGTGCTTAGTTCTAGAATGTTGCACGGGGTTTTTAGCAATGCAAATGGCTACAGTGTTATCACAAAACAGTGGAACACTATCTAGATCAACCCCATAGTCCTTAAGTGTTTGAACAATCCAAAGAATTTGTGAGCAAGCACCAGCAGCAGCTACATATTCAGATTCGGCTGTGGATTGTGCAACTAAGTTTTGTTTTCTAAAGGACCAAGCAACTAGTGAATTACCAAGAAAATGACAAGCACCGGAATTACTTTTCCTATCAATCCTACAACCTCCAAAATCAGCATCGAAAAAAACTTTCAAAGTAACGGTTGAGGAAGAAGGAAGAAAAATGCCAAATTCTTGAGTTCCATGTAAGTACCTGAGAATCCTTTTGAGGGCTTGACAATGTGAAGCACATGGGGAGGCTTGAAACCGTGCACAAAGACATACACTGAATTGTATGTTCGGTCTTGTTGCTGTGAGGTACAAAAGTGATCCGATCATGCTTCTATATTCTTTTTGATCCACGGTTTAACCATCTTCATCAAGTTCAAGTGTTGTTGCTGTTCTCATTGGTGTCCGAAGAGGCTTGCTTTTGTCCATGTCGAAGTGCCTTAGGAGGTATTTTGTATACTTCGTTTGATGCACAAAGGTACCCTCCTTGGTTTGCTTGATTTGCAGCCCCAAAAAGTACGTGAGTTCTCCCATCATACTCATCTCAAATTCTGAACTCATTATAGCTGAAAACTTGGACACAAGATCATGAGAAGCACAACCAAAGATAATATCATCCACATACACTTGAATGAATAATGAGTCATTGCCGTGCTTAAGCACAAAAAGAGTTTTATCAACCTTGCCCATGGTAAACCCCTTTTCAAGTAAGAATGTTTTTAACTTATCATACCATGCTCTAGGGGCTTGTTTGAGACCGTACAAGGCTTTGGACAGTTTGTAAACAAGATTAGGAAAATCTGAATTTTCAAAACCTGGTGGTCGTTTGACATAAACCTCCTCATCTATGTAGCCATTAAGAAAAGCACTTTTAACATCCATTTGATATAGCTTAAAACCTTTAGATGCAGCAAAAGCTAACAAAATTATCATGGCTTCTAATCTAGCAACGGGAGCAAAAGTTTCATCAAAATCTAGACCTTCAACTTGAGTGAAACCTTGAGCAACCAACCTAGCCTTATTCCTAACCACAACCCCATCCTCACATTGTTTATTTTTAAACACCCATTTAGTTCTAATTAAAGTGTGACCTTGAGGTGGAGGTACATGTTTCCAAACATTATTTCTTTCAAAATTTTCTAACTCTTCTTGCATGGCAATAATCCAAGATTCATTAGTGAGTGCGTGTGATATATCTTTGGGTTCAAAAGAAGCAAAAAAAGCAGAATGAGCATGAGAGTTTGGATTGCAAAACCTGGACCATGTGACTCGTTCGTGCAAGCTTCAGATAATTTATTGTGGAAGATGAATTTTAACAGCTCGGAGTGGAGTGGACACTTCACAAGCTTCTTCTTCTTCATGTTCATCACAAATTGATGAGCTTGTGACTTGAGGAGGATTTGAACCAGCAATGGTGGTCATCGGTGCTGGCTGTGAATCAAAATCTGGAGCTGGAACAATGTCATTAGCTGCTGAATTTTCGGGCACTAGCTCCACCTCTTTCTCATCTGCAACGAAAATGCTCTCCCCCTGCGGATATGGATCTGGAACTGCAATGTTTTAGCTAGTACCTGGGCTAGCTTCATCAAAAGACACCTCACAGGTCTCCACAATTTTGTTAGTGTCAAGTAAAAGCACATGGTAGCCTCTAGTATGAGATGGATAACCAAGAAACATGTCATCAACAGATCTAGGTTCAAATTTATCAAGATTACCATGTTTCTTAACAAAGCATTTGCAACCAAAGACCCAAAAGTGCGTAACACTAGGCCTATGTCCAAACCGGAGCTCATATGGTGTTTTATCTAGCTTAGCGCGCAAGAAAACACGATTTGAGACATAACAAGCAGTTGCACTCGCATCAGCCCAAAATTTCCTAGGAGTTTGGTATTCATCAAGCATAGTCCTAGCCATCTCAACTAAGGTTTTGTTCTTTCTTTATACAACACCGTTTTGTTGAGGTACATATGGTGAAGAAAATTGATGATCTATTCCATTTTCAGCACAAAAGTGATCAAAAGATTGATTTTTAAATTCGGTTCTGTTATCACTTCTAATTGCTTTTAAAGGCCCTGGGTGATCAATTGATAATCTAAGAAATAAAGTTCTAAACTGACTAAAAGCTTCATTCTTAGATGTCATAAAGTAAACCAAAGAGTATCTAGAATAATCATCAACGATCACAAAAACATACCATTTACCTCTGACGGATTGAACGGGTGAAGGTCCTATGGTGTCAAGGTGCAAAAGTTGACCCGGTTCAGTTGTCATGAGCATTGTGAGAGGAGTATGTGAACCTGCAACCATCTTAGCATGTGTACAAGAAGGGCACACAATTTCTTTGTCCCCTTTAAGCTTAGGCAGCCCACGTATGCGATCAAGAGCACTAACACGCGTAAGATGATCAAAGCCTACGTGACCAAGTCTACGATGCCAAAAATAAAAGTCCTTTGAATCATTAGCAACTAGACACCTATGCTTAGAGGAAGACATATCAAAATCAGCTTTAAAAACTCTTCCAAACTGAGACATGTTAAAAATAAGCTCACTATTTGAATTTTCAACTTTGTGGCAATTTTTAGTGAAAATAATTTCCAAATTTTCATCTAGCAGTTGTGAAACTGAAAGCAAGTTGTATTTCAAATTTTTAACAAGTGCGACATCCTTCAAAGTGTAGTGATTATTTACTCTAACCGAACCCTTAGCAATTATAGGAGTTGAAGAATTATCAGCAAAAGTAACATTCTCTACACGTGACACAAAAGAGGGGAAGGATAACCATTCTTTGTTACCGGTCATGTGGCGTGAGCAACGTGAATCCACGATCCAAATGTTCTCCTTCCTCAAGCGTGTAACCTACATAGAAGAACAATACGTCGATGACTCAATACTGGAGTTAGTCAAAAGGCATTTAGGAATCTAGTACTGAGTCACACGACGTCCAGCGAGAATAACACGCGAAAGCTGAAATAAAACAACAGGTTTATGAGCCAAAGCTTGAGGATTTTTGTACCCAACTACTGTCCTACGAGATGTTACATGTGTAGAACAAAAAACAGTAGGTTTGGGAGCAACCTTTGCATGTTTTCGACTCATTACAGCAGATTGCATGTTCCTATCATTTGGTTTAGCAAGTGCAGCAAACTTTGCATGAAAGTTATGAGATCAAACAATCATTCTTTCCTTTTTCTATTGTTTAGCTAGTCTATAACAAAAATATATGACATGACTATCTCTACCACAGTAGGTACAATGAAATTTAACTTTGTGTTCATGTCTAGATTAGCAAGCAATATTTTTATTTGAAACCAAATGAGACGACACTCCTGCAGATTTGAAAACCACTTCTTTTTGTTTAGGAACTGTTTAAACCAAAACACTTCCTAATGACTTTACAATTTTAGGTGGATGTGTCTTAGCATGAGCATGAGAATCAAAATCTAAACCAGTTTTATCATTGCAAGACTTGGAAGAATTCAGCAGCAAGTTTAGGTTCTTATTCCCATTACAAAACCGATCTAATGTCCTATGCATGTCATTAAATTTATTGGATAGATCAAGGCAATTTTCACATGAAGTTTTTCCTTTTAATTTGCAATTGGAACAATATTTAACTTCATGAGAATGTAGAGCATTGTTCAATATAGAAATTTCATTCATAGCATCTTGTAGTTTCTTATCAAGATCATCACAAGTAGAACAATGCAAATCAATTGTAGAACAGCTAGCATCTTTCAAGTTTTTATCATTAAGTGCGACAGCTCTCTGTTCTTTTGAATTTCTGACTCAAGTTTATCAAGTGTGGATATGTGCGCACTTCTTAATGAGGACAATTGTTCATATATTAAATCACATGAGGGACATGCATCATCACTAGGAATCAAAGTTTTTAAACGGTTGATTTTAGATTCTAGTGATTCTATTTTAGCAGCACTATCCCTAAGCTTTTTGTCCTTTTTCTTAACTATAATAGTGGCACGAGAAATAGCATCACACATTTCTTCACAAGTAGGAAATACCTCTTCATTGTCGCTATTGTGTTCTGCCTCCTCCATACTTGATCTTGATTTGCCCGCCATGAAGCACAAGTTTGCCAAATCATCTTCATCTTCGTCACTTCCAATGTCCACATCGCTTGAGCCAAGTTGTTGAAGTGCAGAGATAAAACTGCTCACCAATTGATGTCCTGTAAAACCCTTCTTTTTCTTCTTATCGTTTGTAGAGGAGTGATTTGTCCTTGTTTGCTTTTCATCCCGGGAAGTAGGACCTGAAAGGTTAGGGCAATCTGAAGGTAAATGTCCTGTCTTACCACATTCGAAACATCGTTGAGGTTCGGATCTTCCTCTCCTTCTAGTTCTAAAACTTTGCGATGCTTTTGAGAACCTAGTAGAGAGAAGTACTAGCTCCTCCTCTGGAAATTCCTCAATCTGTTCAAGGGTTAGAGAGGACAACAAAGCAAGTGTACCACAAGATGAAGATTGGCCAGAGCTAGGCATATCATGTTGAGAAACAAAAGCAATAGACTTGTTGGGGTTCTTACGTGATATTATCTCATGAGTTTTTAACTTGGAATATAGCACATCTAAAGTGAGTGTACTCATGACAATAGATTCTCGAATAGATGTGACTTTCATCTCCCAAATTGACATATCTAATGCACTTAGTAATTGCCTAGCATTTTCAGCATCTGAAAAACTAACATTGACACTACGCAAGTTACTGAGAACTTTGTTAAATTGAGCAAAGAGATCGTCAATTGACTTACCGGGTTGCATCTCAAAACGCAAGTATTCCTTTTTAAACATATCTTGTTTTACCTCCTTGATAGTGTTAGATCCTTTGTGGTAGTCGCAAAGTGCTTTCCACACATCGTATGCAGGTCAGAGGTGTGCAACACGGTCGAAGTCGCTTTGAGTTAATCCTTGTATGATCATGTTCCGATCCTTGTTGTTCTTGTCGACATCTCTCAAATTTGTAGCAGTAACTTGATCGTTTGACGGTACTTCGTAAGGCTTGTATACCTTATCCCATATTGCGAATCCTTGAGCCTGGATGAAGGCTTCCATATGTGCCTTCCAAACCTGAAAATCAATACCACTAAAGACACAAGGTTTTGCGGAGTATTTCTCCATAATGATTAGTCAAAACACATGCAAATCACAAAGATTAGAGTACCCTGGCTCTGATACCAATTGTAGGAATGAAGAGCACGTGAAAATCTACCAGAGGGGGGGGTAAATGGTAGATTAAAAAATCTTACACAGCGGAAACATTTAAATCCCAACTCATTCGGTAGAAAAACAATCTGTTCAAGAAATCGTGTGTGAGACTAATCTAAATGTGCTTCACTGTGACCAAAGTGATAGATATCAGATAGAATCAACTCACGAAGATGACACAACAATAATCACTCAAATCCGTCGAGAGAAACTCAAGTTATGATTGAAAGATCGAACAAAGGTCAATCTGTCCTACCCGAGAAAAATAGTTCTGGAACGCTGCAAAGAAACTTGTGTAGATCAGAAACCACAAATCCAATGACCGTGAAATTTTGAAGGATGATAGATAATCAAGTTGTGAAGACAACCCAAAAAGAATCACGTCAATTGGATCTGTAAAACTCGAGTTATGATAAAACTACCGAAACAAGGTAGTGTTGTGCAGAAACTCGACGAGAAAAACTTGTCTGGAACAAGTCAGACAAACAAGGCACAAAAGTTCCTTTCAACTACGAATTTTATTCAATATAAAACAAGAGGAACCGCCCCAAAGTCGTCTGTCATGAGCTCTGGCCTCCCTTGCTTATATAAACAGTCCTTAGACCAACCCAATCTCAACTAGGACTCTAATCCTACTCAAATCACAAATTGACACTTTCCATAACTTCTTAGGACTCTTCTATACGCAGATAGAAGCAATCTTAAGACTTCCAAACACCTTAGGAACGTATCCCACATTCCTAAAACAACTCAAATTTGTGACCCACACGAAATACTATCATAACCAACTCAAATCTTTCCATATTTGAGTCAAACACGACTCAGCCGCAGCCTGAGTCCATAACCTAGTCGGTCGGACCTTTCCGACCAATTCTTTACGTCCACATCTCTTCATCATGCCTCGGAACCATGTAGCCACGTCCATGCACTCCTTGCATACGTGCAAATATCTTCCAACGACGTCCACGATACCATCATATGCATTGTTCTTGATTCAAACATATTGCGCAACCTCCCGATCAACTCAACCACAATTCCTCCCGAACTTGGTTGTTGAACGTTATCTTCTCCCTAAGACTAGTTCAATGGATCCCATCACCAGCCATGTTTTGAACTCAAGCAACACCTGCACGTTAATAAACAACCAATACTTTTGAGCACAAGTCCTTGACTTGACTCACGTTAGTTCCGAAACTACAACATCTTACGTGAGCACCTCACATCAGCATGTTGCAAAACATAGCAAAATGATATCAACCATAACCACCAAAACGCACCAAAAACTTAGCAAATTAATACTAAGCAATCTTTCTATCAATGTAAAGCAAGTACGAACCATTGCACGATAAAAGCAGGAACATTGCGATCAAGCTCCGAATCTTGCCAAAACAAACCGGAGCTTGAGCTGGAGCTTACCAAAGAGAGTACAACCTAGCGCCGGAGCTTACCAAAGCTAGTACAACATGTCGGAGCTAACCAACATAAGTCGGACCTAGCAAAACATATCGGGGCTTAACAAAGACATGTCGGAGCTATCAAAGACATGCCGGAGCTAAAGACAAAGCTCGCCGGAGCTACCCAAAAATATGTTGGACCTTGAAAAAGCAAGCCGGACCTATTGTCGGACCTTGCAGAAGCTCGGACCTAGAGTCGGACCTTGCTAAAAAGGGTATTTTGGCAGAATTTCAGAACTTATATCATCAAAGCCAATGTATTCAGTACAAGCCAATATATTCAGCACACATAGGTCTCACAAAGGCGTGTACCTTCAATGCGCGACTTGGACAAGGCATGCAGCCCATTACTCCTGCAACCACCGGTCAGGACAAGTTGCAGGACGCATGGCATTACTGTAACACCCTCATTTTCATGCATCATGACCTACATACATTCATATACATGTTTAACATTAACCCACATAATGAACGAGTTTAAAATTGATTTTGAGCATTTAAAATTGATTTGGAGCAAAACCGCACTTAAAATGTTGAAAAGTGCGGACCAGTCCAATTTTAGTGAGGACTAGTCCGATTTCTCTCTGACTAAAAATGGACTTGTCCGTTTTTGCTGCGGACTAGACCGATTTTGCCTCTAGAAACTTTCGGACTTGTCCGATTTTGTGCGGACTAGTCCGATATTCCACGAATCGTTGAAAATTTGCTAAGTCCCTAGACTTGTCTGGACTAGTCCGGTGTTCCAGCGGACTTGTCCGTTTTCCTCTCTGACTAAAGTCAGACTTGTCCGATTTTGGGCCGGACTTGTCCGATTTCTCTCTGGACAACTTCGGACTAGTCCGGTCCTTTTCGGACTTGTCTGATATTTCACGACCCCGTATTGATCTTTTGTTTTACGACTCGTTTCTTGGGTTTCACATTAAGTGGGCCTAGGTACGTCGTGCCTAACTCCTTTAGAGCCCATGTGGGACTCTAAACTGGCCTCTACTCATCCCCAACTCAAAATCCATCTAACCCTAGCCTGAGCCACCACCAAGGAGGGAGGAGGAGATCCCAAGCAAGAAGAAGAAGAGGAGGAAATGAAAGAGGATCAAGATATCCATCAAGTTTCGTTCTTCATCACCAATTCATCTCGAAGTTCATCCCCAACCTTAGATCATCAAGATCCAAGTGTTACCTACAAGTTTCTTGATTCATTGGAGTTCTAAACACCTGGTATACCTTCTATTCTCTTTTCCTTACGTGAATTTGACCCCTAATCTCCAAATTCACGTCGATCTAGAAAACCCTAGTTCACTAGTTCTGTGAAGTGCGGACTAGTCCGGCCTTCTGCTGACTAGTTCAATTTTGCTGACTAAATTGTGTTGAATTGATTCTAAAAGTAGATATAATCAAATCCAAACCTGTTTAAACTTGTTAAAATCTATTAGAACTAGTTAGTGATCATTAAAAGCAATATATTAACAAGTTCTACCTTGCATTTGCATCATGCACATCATGTCATATTGAGTAATATTTGTGCACTCTTTGATTGTGTTTCTTGTCTTGTATGTTTATTGTGTGGATTAGATGGATTTGCACTAGAGAGTGTCGCGGAGGATCTACAACACCAAGAGTTTGAAGGCTTTGACCCTAATAAACCGCAAGAGCAAGGCAAGTGTCCTTGAAGCATATTGATCCTGTTTTGAAATAAATGATTTGTTTGAAAATTGCATGCTTGTGTCAATTTGATGGTAAATCCTATGGTAGGAAGTTTACTAGATTTGTTAACCACCCTTGTCACCTGGAATTATGGTAGAGAGTCGGGAAGGGCTTTTTACCTTTTTGCTTCGCTTAATCAATTGGGATGGGAAAACAACTATACCACTCAACATAATTATGTATTTATGAGATTATGGTTAACGTGATCTAGTTAATATGATATGGTAATGGGTGATCTAAGAAAGCCTGGTATGTGGATGGGTTGGATGTTATGGAGGTTTTGCTTGCTTTAGATCTAAGGACCGGTTTGTGGAGCGACCATCCAGGATTTACAGTGCCACCACGAGGCCAAGTATGGGTGCGGCGTAGCTGATTAATTAGGGCTTTGCCAGTGCTATTTGGACCATTAAGGATGCTCGGGGAAGGGGTAGTTGGAATGGGTTTGTTGATGATTGGTGGGACTACCCTCGGACCCGAATGGCTCAAGAGGGGGCCCTTGGTTGAGGATGTGCTCAGTTGGAGACATCGCCACTGGTGAAATCTCAGTGGGGTCTAAATAGGCTAGCAATCCCTTTGTAAAGGCTACTTTGTGATCTCTTGGCCACACACCGACGGAAGTGTGAGACGGCATAATTGAGATTCTATAGTCATTGAAAGGTGATGAAATCACAAACACGTGGGTAAAGCGGTACAACCTCTGCAGAGTGTGTCTAAAACTATCATTATAGCCGTGATCCCAGTTATGAGCAACCTGGACATTCACATGATTAGAGGAAACTTGGTATTGGAATGGTTTTGGGATGGTTATGGTTTGGTACTGGTTATGGCTGAATATGGATTAAACTATGACATTGAATATGGTTAATGGTATGATGGTAATGGATTTGGAATATGGATTGGTGCTATGTTATTAATTATGGTTTATGATGGGAATACTTCACATACATATAATATATTGCTTTTCAAATGTTTTAATGTACTTTTCAGCCCTCAACCATTATCATGTTCGTCATTTGAATCAGCCACATGTCATACTTTCCACACTTGCTGAGTACGACATGTACTCACTCTTGCAATCCCCTCCCCAACAGTTGCAGGTCAGGATTGGGAGTTTAATGGCGATAATGTGGAGTTCTAGGTCGTGTACCATCAGCTTGCATGTGGTGTTTTGGAGTTGCGCTATACCCTATTGCTTATGTTGTCTAGCTGTTTAGTTTGCTTATTTAGTTTATTTCCGCTGCATTAGTTGAACTTGTCATTAATGTTCATTAGAGCTTGTGTTCAAGGATATTCTGAATTTGTAATAAAATTTGGTTAATTAATCTTTTTCTGTGGTAATTTTCTGTATACTCTTTTGTGAATGCACTCGTGTATGTGTGTTGAACGTCCTGGGCACACATATGCGTTCACTTGGTTCATTTTCGGAACCGGATGTCACAGATTGGTATCAGAGCGAGGTTGACCGTAGGATGCAGCCTAGACAAAATGGACACAAAGGAGCACTCAGGAATCAATGTGTTCTTGCTTGGTGTGCTGCTTGCTATATATTGTTTGCTTGTGTGCTTAATAGAGGATTTTGGGATACTTTAGCATTGCCATGTCCACCTAGGCTAGTATAGTTAGTTGTCTAGTTTCATATCCCTTGACGCATATAGTTGGGGACGTTTTCTAATTCTTACCTATTGCTTTTCTACAGATGGTGAGGACTCGCAACCAGAGGGATGCTAATGATGAGGAGGAGAACCATGGAGTACCTCAGAACAACAATGGACAAGGATCTGCTCATGGAGCTATCAACATTGAGCAGCTATTGGCTATGCAAAACCAGCTCATGCAGACCATACAAACAATGGGACAGCTGCAGGCTGGCAACATCAACAATCAGCCCCACATGCCTCCACCGCCACCCCCGCCTCCTCATAACCGGTTGGGAGAGTTTATGAGGACTAGGCCGCCAACCTTTGCTCAAGTCGTTGAACCTATGGATGCTGATGATTGGCTCAAGTCCGTGGAGAAGAAACTTGCTATTGTCCAATGCAGTGACCGGGAGAAGGTTCTATTTGCATCTCATCAACTAGTTGGAGCAGCTGCAGATTGGTGGGATTCATATTGCAATGCTCATGAGAATCAGGAGAGAATTACTTGGGTCAAATTCAAGGAGAGTTTTCGTTCTCATTATGTGCCCGAGGGTGTTATGATTTTTAAGAGGCAAGAATTTGAGATCTTGAGGCAAGGAAGATCAAGCGTGGGTGAATAAATTCACTCAACTCTCAAGGTATGTGCCTGAGGATGTGAGCCGGGACAGCCGGAAGCAATATTTGTTCATGAGGGGCTTGAACAATGAGATTCAAGTGCAATTGCTCAATTGCGAATATGCAAATTTCCAGAAGCTTGTGGACAAAGCAATTGTGGTTGAGAACAAGATTCGTGAGATGGAACAAGATAACAAGAGGAAGGCGCCATATCAAGGACAACCGCAAGGAAGTAGTGTGCGCCCTCGCTTGGCACCTCCTAATGCGACATATTACGGCTCCTCTACTCACATACAGCGCCCTGGATTTGCACTGCACCAAACTCAGTTTGTGCAGCAGCGCCCTATCATGCAAGCACCTAGGCCTCCAATGTCTTATGCACCTCGTGCCAACTATCCTGGTGTCAATGCTCAAAACCAAGCTCGTCCCAATAATTCTGGTGTAGTTAAGAAGTGCTATACTTGTGGAGAAGCTGGACACTTTGCGCACCAATGTCCTAAGTCAGGCCTTGGTCAAGGAAGCAATGGGCCGAGGCAAAACCCATGACCCAATGGAGGACAGCCACAAGGGAACCAAGGACAGCAGAATTTTGCTCGTGGCAACGTGAACCATGTCTCTACGGAGGGTGCTCAACAAGCGGATGACGTGGTCATTGGTATGTTTCTCACCAACTCCAACCCCGCGACTATGTTGTTTGATTCTGGAGCATCGCATTCATTCATTGCATCAAAGTATGTTTCCAAGTATAGTTTGCCTATCTCTCATATGAAGTTTACTCTATTGGTTAAGTCTCCTGGAGGGAGATGAGGACAAACATAGTATGTCCAAAAGTAAGCCTTAGAATAAGGGGGGTAGACTTCTCCGCCAACCTCATTGTTTTGGATTCTCAAGGATTAGACATTATACTTGGTATGGACTGGTTGAGGAAGCACAATGGAGTTATTGAGTGTGCCATGAAGATGGTGAAGTTGACCAATGAAGAAGGAATCACCGTAGAATTTGAAGCATCTCAAACTGCACCGAAGCAATTGGAGCTGAATCACATGGATGGTACTGCAATTGAGGAAATTTCAGTGGTGTGTGAATTTTTGGATGTTTTTCCCAAACAAGTTGCCAGGTATGCCACCTGATCGAGACATTGAGTTTATTATTGAATTAATACCTGGAACTGCACCTATAGCTAAGAGGCCGTATAGGATGCCTCTTATAGAATTAGCGGAGCTCAAGAAGCAAATTCAAGAGTGTCGGTACCCTGAGTACCATATACCCCTTGAGATTGCAAAGATATCAAGAAAATGTCATCTACTTGATTTGAAGACCTTCGGAGGCACACATGTCTGACATAAACGGACCCGCGTCCCCAACATGGTTAGTCCCAGGGTCGCCACGTGTACCATCAAACCGGAGCTACCGCCCACAAGGGGGGAGCTCCGGGCTATGTACCATAACGGCACCCCCGGACCTAACCCCAGACTGAAGGAAGCTCCGGAACTGACACGTGGCTGGTGGTACCGGACCTATCTGTTCCCCAAAGTATGCTCTGGAGTTGCCACGTGTCCAACCGTCAGATATTTAGCGTCAAACCTCCGGTAGAATCCACAACGGCTCTGGATCTTCAAAGGGGAATCAAGGAGTTCAAGACCCGATTAAGTGTCATTAATACCTATGGTAATGACACATGATCGGACGACCCTTATTACCAGTAACGGCGCTGTCAAAGCCCGTAACTCAGTCATTAAGGGTAATTAAGCGCATCAAATGTGTATCAATATTAGTAGCCGCTGGGGCCACATGTCGGGCCAGGCCAACTTGTAACGGCCTGTCCTTGTACTATAAAAGGACAGGACGACGATACATAGAGAACATCTGGTCTGATTGGCTCACACGCGCTCTCAACTCACGTCACCTGAGTTGAGTTCATACATCCAATACAACACCAACACACCCCGTGGAGTAGGGTATTACGCTCAGGCGGCCCGAACCACGTAAATCTTTGTGTCTCCTGTGTCATTTTACATTTCACCTTCTTGAATCTCCGTGCGCCCACACCGAACCTCAAACTCCGCAAACACTTTTAGTAGTGTCGGGAGATCTGCCGGATCAAAACCACCGACAGTTGGCGCGCCAGGTAGGGGGGGCTGAGATTTCAAGAATGGTGAACTCAGCTGCTGAATCATCCAATGGTCATCCCACTGTTCAAGCTGTTGGGGGCAATCCCTCCAATATGCAGCCACCAGCAGGAACCTCAGTTCCAGCAGGAGTCACACTTCCACCACCGCTGCCTCCACCAGAAAATCAAGCTGGGCAGCACGATGGTGCACCGGCGTCAATCAATGTGTCGGCGAATCATGACAACCCGGAACACGCGCTCCATGCAGCACGTGCTCTCCTTCAGCGCCCACCACCTCCGGATGCATCCCGGGATGCAATGGAGCAGTGGAGGGCCGATGTGGAACACTTGGTTGCAGCAGCAGCCGACCGCATCAGTAACCAAGGTCCTCCACCTTCAGGACGGGCCCCGTCGCAGCGACGGACCTTGTCTGGCAGACTTGGTCCGCACATTTCCAACAACAAGAGACGTGCTACGTCACAGCAAGTGACGTCGTTGCCCTCTGGGGCGCGACGCACTCACACGGTATCAAGGCTTTCAACTCATGACCTCCGGACAGAGCTTGATCGCCGATACCGTCAACAAGACGGCCGAGTCCATATCAAGCGTGCTCGTGAAAGACGAGAAGCTCAGGACATTCCTGCTCCTGAAGGAGTGGGAGGAGGCTGTTCAGCCCTGGCCATGCATCTGCGTATGGTTAGGTGGCCACAGAAATTCCGGCCTCACCTGCCGGAGAAGTTTGATGGGACCGTTAATCCCGTCGAATTTCTTCATATTTACTCCACTGCTATCCTAGCAGTTGGAGGAAATGAGGCCGTAATGGCCAACTATTTTCCAGTGGCTTTAACTGGGACCACCCGGTCCTGGTTTATGAGCCTTCCACCCAACTCAACCAACAGTTGGGAGGAGTTGTGCTGACAGTTCACCGCCAACTTCGGGAGTTCATACACCCGACCAGGCACCGAACTGGACCTTTTTGCAGTCGGGCAAAAAGGGGGAGAATCCATGCGATCATTCATCCAAAGATTCTCTCAGGTACGAAACACTATCCCTTCTATCTCTAGCGCTTCTGTCATTGTGGCATTTAGACAGGGCGTACGGGATAAGAAGATGTTGGAGAAACTGGCGATCAAGGAGATCACCAGTGTCATGGAACTCTACAGCTTGGCCGACAAATGTGCCAGAGCTGCAGAGGGCCGTGAAATGCACTGCAAACCACCTCCGGAGGATCACAAGAAGTCCTCAAAAGGCGAAGCCACTACCTCCGGGAGTGGCAAAAAGAAGAAAAATACCAACGACAAGAAGAAGCCATCGGCCTGTGCATCTAATGTTGCAGCTGCTGCAGTTCAGGTGGCCGGGGGCCACGCCCCAAGAAGCGAACTCGACCGTCTTCTGAAGATGGTGGCAAACCCAAGGTGTGGTGTCCAATTCATAAGATGTACAGCCACAGTTTGGAAGACTGTCAGGAAGTCCAAAACCTTGTTGAACGCTACAACAAGCGTAGGGAAGAAGTTCCTTTCCGACAGAGGGAAGGAAAACAAAAAGTTGACGAAGCTCCGGCTGAAGAGGAGTTAGGTTTTCAGGATCCTAAAAAGGTACTGAAGGTCGTCTACACCTCCGTCGACGACGATTCTGACGTCTCTGACAACGAGCGTCGGAAGACCATGAACACCATTTTTGGTGGATCATGGGACATCACCTCCCGCCGCGTCCTCAAGACAATGCGTCGGGACATGGCCGATGTAGCTCCTACAGCTAGGGCGGAGCCTCATCGGAAGTGGATGGACACAGCCATCACTTTTGATGCTTCGGACTGCCCTCGAAGCATGGTTCGAGAAGGCCAGTTACCTTTGATGGTATCTCCTACCATCAATAACATTCAGCTCCACCATGTTATGGTAGACGGAGGTTCGGGGCTGAACCTCATAAGCTTCGAAGCTTTTACCAAGCTTCAGCTCCGACCTTTGGATCTTCACCCCTCCCGACCTTTCTCCGTAGTAGGTCCAGGAGCCATTACCCCACTCAGTGCTATTACTCTCCCCGTTACCTTCAGGACCCGGGAGAAGTATCGCACTGAGAAGTTGGTCTTTGACGTTGCTCAGATCAACTTACCTTTCAATGCCATCTTGGGTAGGCCTGCCTTGTACAAATTCATGGGAGCTGCTCATTATGGCTACCTGGTGTTAAAGATGCCAATACCAGTAGGCGTTCTCCGGATCCGCGGAGATCGCACTGCCGGAGTAATCGCTCTGGAAGAACTTCATGCGCTTACTACGGCGCAAGAGGAGGACTCCAGGCAGGAGCAAGCTCCAAAACCCCCGAGCATTCATCAACGAGGCTCGACTTCTGCACCTCGTGTGCAGCCAAGCGATGACACCGACATTCCCGTCAAAGTCGTCCAAATCAGTTCTGATGCCGCTCAGACCACTCGTATATCGGGGGGACAGAATGACAAATAGGAACTCGCGCTCATCGCTTTCCTTCGGTCTAATGTCGACGTGTTTGCCTGGCAACCGTCACAAATGCCTGGGATCCCCAGGGAAGTGATTGAGCACAATCTGAAGATCTACCGTGACGCCCGACCCGTGCATCAGAAGCCTCAAAAGCAATCCGTGGAGCGACAGAACTTCATTCGACAAGAAGTGAAGAAGTTGCTCGAAGCTGGATTCATTCGAGAAGTCTTCCATCCAAAATGGCTGGCAAACCCAGTCGTTGTGCCCAAGGCCGGCGGGAAGCTTCGGATGTGTATTGACTACACAACACTAAATAAGGCGTGTCCAAAAGATCCATTCCCACTACCTAGAATAGATCAGATAGTGTATTCCACCTCCGGGTGTGAATTACTGTGTTTCCTAGACGCATATTCTGGGTATCATCAAATCAGAATGTCGAGAGAAGATAAAGAGCATACCTCTTTCATCACAGTAGACGGATTGTACTGTTATACAGCCATGCCATTTGGTCTCAAGAATGCAGCTTCAACCTTTGTACGAGCTATGTACAAAACTTTTGAAGAACTCATTAGAGACATAGTGGAAGTGTATATCGATGACATCGTGGTCAAGGTCAAGAACAAGGAGTCACTCCTTGACACCTTACAGGCTGTCTTCAACAAGCTGCGGGTTACCCGCACAAAGCTAAACCCAGACAAGTGTGTCTTTAGGGTTAGCTCCGGAAAACTTCTTGGTTTCATGGCAAATCACCGGGGCATAGAGGCTAATCCGGCAAAGATCAAAGCCATTGAAGACATGCGGCCACCAGCCCGCATCAAGGATGTCCAAAAGCTAACTGGATGTCTAGCAGCCCTCAGCTGGTTCATTTCAAGACTGGCGGAACGGGCACTTCCCTTCTTCAAGTTATTGAGGAAGTCCGGACCATTCCAATGGTCTGAAGAAGCAGAAAAGGCGTTCCAGGAGCTAAAACAGCTCCTCACCACCCTACCAACTCTGGTAGCTCCGAACCCTGGTGAGCTTTTGCTGCTTTACATTTCAGCAACCGACGAAGTCGTCAGTATGATCCTAGTTGCGGAGAGACCAGAACCATCCCATGTTCAGGAATCCAGACCCCTCCGGGAGGGTCCGGAGGTTCTTGAAAGCGAGTATGGGTCCCAGTTCCCAGATTTGAGTCCACAAGAAGTTACTTCAGAAGACCCAGACCCCTCCGGGAGGGTCCAGGTCGCTTCTGAAGAAGCTCCGGGTCCCTCCAGCAAGGACCCAGAGGTCCCCGAAGAAGGTCTGGATTCCTCTGGGAGGATCCGGGTCAATGAAGAGGAAGCTCCGGGCCCCTCCGGGAGGGTCCGGACCATCCAGCGCCCAGTGTACTTCATCAGTGAAGTACTTCATGACGCCAAGACTCGATACCTAGAGGTGCATAAGCTGCTCTATGCAGTTCTTATCGCCTCCAGGAAGCTTCACCATTACTTCCAAGCTCACAAGATTTCAGTGGTGACTTCTTACCCACTTCGAGCAATCTTGCATAATCCCAATTCAACTGGGAATATTGCAAAGTGGGCAGCGGAATTGGCCGAATTCGATCTCGAATTAATTCCAAGACAAGCAATCAAGAGTCAAGCATTGGTAGATTTTGTGGCGGAATGGACTCTCTCTCATCAAACCCTGGGGGCCCCAATGAGCAGAAGCCGGAACACAAGGCTCCGGTCTTCACCGAGCCTCATTGGACCCTCTACTTTGACGGCTCCATGCAAAAGCAGGGGGCGGAGCTGGAATCCTTCTCCTCGCACCAACTGGGGAGAAGGTAAAATACATAGTACACCTTGACTTTAAGGCGACCAACAACATGGCAGAGTACGAAGCACTCATCTACGGACTAAAGGTGGCACTGTCATACGGTGTCAAGCAGCTGCTGGTCAAGGGAGATTCACAGCTCATCATTAAACAAGAGAAGGGTGAATGCTCCTGCAACAATCTCCAACTAGCTGCTTACCTCCATGAAGTCCAGAGGCTTCAGAAGGACTTTGAAGTCCTAGACCTCCACCATGTCCAGCGTGTCCACAATGCTGAAGCCGAAGAAATCTCGACGAAAGTATCAACCGGAGCTCCAGCTCCTGATGGAACTTCTGTCCGGAGGTTGTCAAAACCCACAGCTCAGCGTGCCGAACTGAGCGAAGGGGGCGAGATCAGCATCCCGAAGCTGACGGTCCCGATGGCCCTGTTACCATGGCAGCCATCAAGGGTCGTAGGTGCTGCCGGAAGCTCCGAGCAACCCAGCACGCACGACTCAAATGCTCAAGTTAGCTCCGATGCATGGATCTCGGAGATCCGGAGCTACTTGAAAGACAACATCCTTCCTGACGATGATGTATCCGGTGACCGGATAGTCAGATTGGCTAAAAGATACACATTGGTAGAAGGGGATCTCTACCGGTGCGGTGCCAACGGCGTCCTAATGCGGTGCATCACAAGGGAAGAAGGCTGCAAGCTCCTCATAGAAATCCATGGAGGCGAGTGTGGAAACCATGCGTCTTCCCACACGCTGGTCGGTAAAGCCTTCCGGCATGGCTTCTACTGGCCTACAGCACTCCAGGATGCAACTGAGCTGGTGAAGAAATGCGAAGCATGCCAATTTCATGCAAAGCAAATTCACACACCGGCTCAGCCTCTACAAATGATACCTCCTACATGGCCCTTCGCTGTGTGGGGGATGGACATCTTGGGACCTTTCCCAAGAGCCGTCGGAGGTTACAAGTTCCTGTACGTCGCCATTTACAAGTTCACCAAGTGGCCGGAAGCAACTTCAATTGTGACAATAAACAAGCAATCTGCTATCAACTTTTTGCAGTCCATTGTATGCAGATTTGGAGTCCCAAACAAAATCATTACTGATAACGGGACCCAATTCATAAGCTCTGCATTTCAAGGATATTGCGAATACCTCAGCATTCAAGTTTGCTACGCCTCCGTAGCTCACCCGGCAAGCAATGGCCAGGCCGAGAGAGCAAATGATAAAATCCTAAAAGGACTCAAAACGCGCACCTATGAGCGCTTGAAAAAACATGGAGCCAACTGGATTGAAGAGCTTCCGCCCACTCTATGGGCCAACAGGACAACTCCAAACCGGTCAACTGGAGAGACACCTTTCTTCCTGGTGTACGGAGCTGAAGCAATCCTTCCTCCGGAAATCACCTTGGGGTCACTCCGGGTCCGGACCTTCGACGAAGCCACGCAGGACTAGCTCCGGCATGAAGACCTAGACCTCCTTGAGGAGGGAAGGTGCCAAGCAGCTGTTCGGAATGCTCGATACTGCCAAGCCCTTCGGCGCTATCATCAGCGGCATGTACACAACTGACAGCTTGAGGAAGGCGATCTGGTGCTACAGAGAATACAATCCAGAGAAGGGTTAAACAAACTCTCCCCCAACTGGGAGGGACCCTTCCGAGTGATTAAAGTATCCCGTCCCAGAAGCGTTCGCTTGGCTATCGAGGATGGGACACCTCTCCCAAATCCTTGGAATATTGAGCACCTCCGTAAGTTCTACACTTAATATCACGGAGGTGAGTCTGTAGTAACTTGAGGTGTATGTTATAGAGTCATTGTACATAGTCAGGTAGTTCCTCCGGGAGAACATCCGGACCTTTCCCGGAAGGTCCGCAAAGTTCATGCAACACTTGTCATAGTCTCAGAACTAAAAGTGTGGCTAGCTACCCTGGGTCAAACGAGAAATGAAACACGCTTATCTTGGTTTTGTACCCTAAGAGTGTACTTGTTTCCCCCGTACCCCGAACCTATAATGAAAGACATCTTCATGTGAAATAGACTCCACGTGCATTTATTTTGTATAGGCTCAACATTTTTTATGTTTCTCTTTCTTGTCTATAACAAAGTTGTGCAATTCTTAAGAAATTTTAGTTCGACCAGTTCATGTACAATTCGAGCTGTATTGTCAATTCTTTTGGATTCAAATTTCGTTCATGGCCCATCGCCTGAATGCCGCCAAGCCAATCTATGGCCGGAGTGTTCTATCGACTTAGCCTGGTCAAGCACCCTAAGTACGCCACTCTACCTACACCCCGACAGGCCGAAGTAAGGTGGGTCCAAGTACAATTGGATCTGGAAGAAAGAAGGCAACGCATTCGGTTGTATTCAGAATTGTGTTTGACCTAAAACTTTCTTGGGAATCGTAAGACTCGACGAAGTTATAGGCAAGGAGCGAATTTTACTATTTTGCTTGGCTTCAGTGTGCAGGAAAAATAAAGAATCCACGTTGATGGAGAAAAGTCGGAGCTAACAAAGCTTCGACTCTCCCTAGGTGGCTTGTGATCGATGTTAAACATTGAAAACAAGCATTACCGGAGCAACCAAGCTCCGGCAAAGCTAGGGGGGCCAGCCGTCGACTCAGAATAAAAGATGGTGAGAAGACCCCACAAGCGGATTCTGCTGCCGACAAGCTACGCGTTGGCAAAGGTGACTGCCGGAGCTACTAAGCTCCGACACCCTGGAGGGCTAACTATCGATGTTCTACTCGTTGATAGGGACTATTGTCGGAGCTACTAAGCTCCGACGGTAGTCAATGTCGGAGCTTCTGAGCTCCGACAACCTCATGGGGCCTTCACTATCGAAGACTTCGGACCTACACTCTACAAGTTCGAAGTAAACGAGTCTTCAACAAAATACAATATCCTCTTGGTACATGTTCACAATCAAATTGTGTACATCTACCAGGGGGCCAAGTGAAGACAGAAGTGTTGAAGACAAAAAATGAAATTCATTAACAAATTGTGGATTTCATTCATCTGGAGACAAGGGATTACAAAATTAGGGAAGAAAAAGAGAGAATACAAGTGGGGGCTACAGAGATGGTCCTAGACCCTATGGAAGAACTGGGCGACCTTCTGAGCAACTTCCGACACGTTGGCTCGAGTGGCTTCACCTTCTCCTTCGACGGGACCTTCAAGCACCGGGTCCAGAGGAAATTGGGGATCCCGGCTGGTGTAACACGTCAGCACATACTCTGCGACGTTCTTCGCCAGGGACTGCCCCCCAGCCTCCAACTGGTCTGCAATGGCGTCACCCACCTTGGAGAGTTTGTCACCCGCCGAGCTCAACGCTTGCAATGCCAGGTCCGGCTCCGGCTCCAGATCATCCGGACGCACGGGACTGAAGCCCATTGGTGTCAGCGCATCGTTGGCTTTGCTCAGGAACTCCCAAACCTGTAGGGAGTCCGCAGTCCTCAAGCCCTTCAGTTCTTCCAAGGATCTTTAGGCCGCCGCCAGTTCAGAATTCTCACGAGCGAGGCGCTCAGCCTCTTTGGCATTTTGCTGAATCTTTTCAGCAACCTGCTTCTCGAGTTTTCCGAGCTCCTCCTCCCGGAGGTGGATCTTGTTCCGGCGGTCGACCAGGTCCTTCTCCCGGCCCCTAATTTTCTTCTCCCTGGTAGTGATGGCACACTCTTGCTTGTAGAGTTCCTTCCCTTGCACCCAGGCCTTCTCCTCCTCCTCAATGCAACGCTCCTCAAATTTCTTGGTGTGTTCCTCGAGGCCCTTGTCAGCCAGAGCTACCTTTTCGGCGAGCTCCTCCTCCCTCTTCACGACATCATCCTGCAGCTCTAGGAGTTTTTGCTCTTTGTCTTCGAGCTTCTTCTCCCTCTCCTCAAGTGCCTCCCGGCGCTTGATGAGGCTAGTGTTAATGGCTTCAAGCCTTTCTTGGCGATCATCAGCCGCACTATTAGCTGCCTTGGCCTGCTCATAAATGGCCCGGGATTGAGTGTCGAGGGCGCGAGTCAAGCTCTCCCTATCATCCAATAATTTGCCCTAGTATTCTAGGCGGACCTTCTCCTGTTTGATCCACTCCTTGTCGTCTGCCAGCCTCAACTGCGCCAGCTTGGTCTCGATGTAGAGCCGATTACGCCACCGCATAAGGATTTGGCGCCCCTCTTCAAGAGCCTTGCTGTCGTGGTAGAACGCCAGCTGGACTTGACGCAGACTGGAGCAAGCGTTGTCAAGGGACACGACAGGGGTATAGGGTCCGGACCTGCTGGGGTCTCCTCTGCTGGTTCAAGCGGGTTCTCGCTTACAAAAATTGGGTCCCACTCCACAAGAGTGGTACCCTGAGCCTCCACAGCACTAGGGCCTTCCTCTGGGATAGCCTCAGTCGCCACCGAGGAGGGTCCCGCATAAGAAGTTCCGACCTCTGGAAGTGGTTCCGAAGGCCCTGCCGCCTGGTCTTCATTTGCCCCCTCAGGCAGGGGGCCAGCTACTTCATCAGGGCACCCTGGCTCAGTAGTAGGCACCTCCGCCGTCATCACTTCCGGAGCAGGGGCTACTTCCGGCTCTGGCCTGGGCTCCTCCTCCGCTGGTGGCTCGGGTGTTGGCGCCTCGACCATCATGGGTTCGAGTGCTGATGCCTCCGCAACGACCGACTCAGGCACTGAAAGGACAACTACAACCGGCCCTGAGGCTGGAGCTTCAACCTCAACCGGCTCAGGCGCCGGAAGGTCTTCAACTACAACCGGCTCTGCAGCCGAAGCTTTAGTGGCAACCGGCTCTGAGGTTGGAGCTTTGGAGGTAGCCGGCTCAACCGCCGGGACTTCCTCAACATCCGGCTCGCTCGCCGGGACTTCAATAACCTCCGGCTCAACTGTCGGGGCTTCGACAATTTCCAGCTGGCCGGAATCACTGTTTCCTCTAGCTCAGCGGCTGAAGCTTCAAACATCTCAGCATCAAGACCCGGGGCTTCAACCTCCGGGGCAGGTGCCGCTGGCGCATCTTCTCTCCCGTGGTTCGGCACTACCACAGGAGTCTCGGGGGATGAGTCGAGGTCCATGACCACGACAGCTGGCGCCGGAGCTGCCGCAGCTTCAGCCACCACTTGGGGTGGCACCACGAAAGGAGCAGAAGCCTCCGCCCTCACAGCTTCAGCTGCTGTGGCTGAGGGCGGAGCCTCACTCCTCTTCTTGGGGACGCCGCAGATGATGGATGAAGAAACTTAAAAAACAGTTACTACAACAAAACAACTGTCTGAGGTAAAGATTAAAAATTACCTCGGAAGGCTTACGCACCAGCTTGCACGGAATCTCTTTCCCGAGCGTTCTGGACTGACCATGGCCGCCGCCGGCGTGGTAGCTTCGGAAGGCCCCCTGGAACTTGTTGTAGCCGCAGGCATTTCCTTAGTCGAGGCCCCCCTCGACCGGGAAGGACCTCTGGACCCAGAGACCTCAGCTGGCCCTGGTACTGGAGTCACATGCCCGGGGCTAGCATCCCGGGAAGACACTGCTGCAGATGCAGTCGCCGCTGTTGTAGAAGACCTCCCCCTCCGGGGAGAAGGAGCTATTGCAGAGGGTGCAGGCCTGGCGGACCTTCCATCGGCATGCTTCATCTTCCTCTTCCGGCTCAAGGGTTCGGCTGCCGGCTCCTTGCCCTTGCCGACGACTTCGGTCCTTGGCTTCAGGGCAGGGGCAGACGACCTTCAGAAGCCCCAGGGATCACCACCCTGGAAGTCGATCGTCTCTCGACGACACCGAGGTCGTCAAGTGCCGGCATCGTCCGCCGGAGCTCCCTGCTGAACTGTACTTCCACGTTCAGAGGGAGGAAAGCTGGTGGCGGGGTCAAGTCATCACCCGCGATGTCGATGCCGTGCTGGAACTTCTTGAGATGAAACTCCAAGGTCGCCCCCTCCATGTTGGACTTCAGCCCGGTCTCGACCCGGTCATCGTCCATCACACTGTTGAGGGTCCAAGTGAGTTTTTCTCTCTTCTTCAGTGGTGCCCACCTGTTGACCAGGAAATTGCAAAATACCGCCTGAGGAGTCAATCCTCCCTCCACACATTGGCGGATCCTGGTCAGATCAGGGTTGAAGGCATTCGACAGCACCGGAGCTTCACTCCAGACTGCAGTGTCGATGTTGGGGAGGCCTTCGGGCAGCTCCAGCTTCTCGTGCTCCTCCACCCGGATGACTATCCAGTCTTTCTTCCAATCGTCCCACTTTCCAGAGGGAAACGACCGGAGGTACTTGAATGGGCACTTCTTGCACTTCACAAAGTAGTAGAAGCCAAGGTACTCATCACTCCTTCCGGTGGTATGGATGGTGAAGAAGGTCCGGAAAAGCTCAATGCAGGGTGGGATGCCCACCCACATTTCACAAAAGTGGACGAAGACAGACACTAGAAGAATGGAGTGAGGGCCAAGGTGGTACAGCTGCAGACCATAGAAGTCTAGCAGCATCAAGAAAAAGAAGGAAAAAGGTGGGATCAACCCCACCATGGCGTACGTAGAAAAGTACACCATCTCGCCGGCGTGCTCCTTCTCGAATGGGAGCTTTCCCCCGACGCGGACCAGGTGGTTGAAGAAGTCCGGGGACCACCCCATGAGGGCCCGGACCTTCTTCAGGTCACTTTCGGTCTTCAAGCGGCTCTCGTGGAGACCCAACTCCATCGCAGTACAGCGGGGCAAGGGAGGAAAAGCAAGCACAAGTTTGGGAGTTCGAGCGCAAGTTTAGATGAGAGGCGTAAAGAACCCCAGACGGTGCGCGCTTTCCTTCTTAAGTAAGCCCCTGCAACGCTTGGATGGAAACAGCAAGGAAGACGAAGATACTATTCAAAAATTTCACCCTGCCGATGACAAGAGGGCCTGGGACCACCCCGACGATCAAGTCGAGGTTCTTACCCAGGCGAACGGTTGTCATCATGAAAGGCGGGAAGCCCGAAGGCGGCGGCCTGACAAGGCGCGTGGAACCGATACGATTTTCGTATCGGGAACCGGCGACCTTCAATTGCATGAGATCCGCACACCAAAGATCTCATTTGCCGCACCCGGGATATGCCACGCGGCGAGGATTTAACTCCAAAACTATCGCCAATGGCACATCTGAAGACCTTTGAAGACTTGGCTCAAAAGTCGAAGGATGGACCCACCTCCGGCGGAATGACTTCACCCAAGGGGTCTTCCCCAGAGGTGGGCCCAGGGGGCCACTGTCGGTACCCTGAGTACCGTATACCCCTTGAGATTGCAAAGATCTCAAGGAAATGTCATCTACTTGATTTGAAGACCTTTGGAGGCCCACATGTCTGACATAACCGGACCCGCTTCACCAACATGGTTAGTCCCAGGGTCGCCACGTGTACCATCAAACCGGAGCTACCGCCCACAAGGGGGAAGCTCTGGGCTATGTACCATAACGGCACCCCCGGACCTAACCCCAGACCGGGGAAAGCTCCGAAACTGACACATGTCTGGTGGCACCGGACCTATTTGGTCCCCACAGTATGCTCCGGAGCTGCCACGTGTCCAACCATCAGATCTTCAGCCTCAAACCTCCGGTAGAATGCACAAGGGCTCTGGATCTTCCAAGGGGAATCAAGGACTTCAAGACCCGATTAAGTGTCATTAATACTATGTTAATGACACACGATCGGACGACCCTTATTACCAGTAACGGTGCTGTCAAAGCCCGTAACTCGGTCATTAAGGGTAATTAAGCGTATCAAATGTGTATCAATATTAGTAGCCGCCGGGTCACATGTCGGGCCAGGCCAACTTGTAACGGCCTGTCCTTGTACTATAAAAGGACAGGCCGACGATACATAGAGAACATCTGGTCTAATCGGCTCACACGCGCTCTCAACTCACGTCACCTGAGTTGAGTTCATACATCCAATACAACACCAACACACCCTGTGGAGTTGGGTATTACGCTCAGGTGGCCCGAACCACGTAAATATGTGTGTCTCCTGTGTCATTTTACATTTCACCTTCTTGAATTTCTGCGCGCCCACACCGAACCTCAAACTCCGCAAACACTTTTAGTAGTGTCGGGAGATCTGTCGGATCAAAACCACCGACAAAGAGCAACTAGAAAAAGGTTTTATTCGCCCTAGTTCTTCACCTTGGAGAGCACCCATTCTATTTGTGGACAAGAAGGATGGATCCCAAAGGATGTGCGTAGATTATTGAGCTCTCACCGAGGTAACAATCAAGAACAAGTACACCTTGCCACACATAGAAGACTTGTTTGATCAGATGAAGGGTGCTTGTGTCTTCTCTAAGATTGATTTGAGATCGGGATACTTTCAAATGAAGATTAGACCATCGTACATACCCAAGACAGCTTTTAGGACGCGGTATGGATCTTATGAGTACACCGTGATGTCCTTTGGATTGACCAATGCACCTGCGTACTTTATGTACCTCATGAATAAGTTCTTGATGGACTACTTGGACAGGTTCGTTGTGGTATTTATTGATGACATTATGATCTACTCGAAGGATGAGAAGGAACATGAACAACACTCGAGGCTTACGTTGCAAAAATTAAGGGAGCATCAATTGTATGCCAAGTTCAACAAGTGTCAGTTTTGATTGAGAGAGATGTCGTTTTTGGGTCATATCATCTCAGGGGGAGGAGCATCAGTTGACCCCAAAAAAGTGAGGGATGTGCTAAAATGGGAACCCCTGCAAAACGTAAAGGAAATAAGGAGTTTTCTTGGGATGGCTGGATATTACCGTAGATTCATCAAGGACTTTTCCAAGATAGCCAAGTCAATGACAGAATTGCTAATGAAGGGAAAGGCTTTCCAATGGACTCAAGCTTGTCAAAACAGCTTTGAGGAGTTGAAGAAGAGGTTGACAATAGCCCCAGTTTTGCTATTGCCGGATGTAAGCAAGAGTTTTGATATTTATTGCGACGCATCGAGACAAGGACTTGGATGTGTATTGATGCAAGAAGGTCAAGTGGTCGCCTATGCGTCAAGACAATTGAAGAAACATGAGCAGAATTACCCACCCATGATTTAGAACTAGCAGCCGTGGTACATGCATTGAAGATTTGGAGACACTACATCCTTGGACATAGGTGTGAAATTTATACGGATCATAAGAGTATCAAGTACATATTCACGCAAACGGATCTTAATTTGAGGCAACGAAGGTGGTTGGAGCTCATCAAAGATAATGATTTGGGGATCAACTATCATCTGGGAAAAGCCAACGTAGTGGCCGATGCTTTGAGTAGAAAAGGAGTAAGTCATCAACTCACAGTTCAAGAGTTGCCATCCGAGTTATGTAAGGAGTTCGAACGGTTGAACCTCGGATTTGTGAATGGGATGGGAATAATGGAGTTAAATCCAACCTTAGAGCAAGAAATTCGGGAAGGCCAAACTAAGGATGAGGAAATTCAGGAAATCAAGGAAATGATCCAAGAGGGGAGAGAATTCAGATTTGATGAGGATGAACATGGTACCCTATGGCTTGGTAAGAGGATTGGTGTGCCTAATGTGAAGCATATTCGGGAGACAATAATAAAAGAGTCACATGACTCACCATACTCAATTCATCCTGGTTGTACAAAGATGTACAAAGACTTGAAGACGTGTTATTGGTGGGCTAGCATGAAGAAGGACATAGCTGAATACGTAGCATTGTGTGATGTGTGCCAATGAGTCAAGGCGGAACATCAAAGGCCAGCTGGACTATTGCAACCAGTAAAGATTCCGGAATGGAAGTGGGAAGAAATCGGTATGGACTTCATAGTTGGTTTACCGCGTACTCAGTCCGATTACGACTCAATTTGGGTAAATGTGGATCGGTTAACTAAGTCAGCCCACTTTATTCCCGTCAAGACCACCTATAATGGAGGGAAATTTGCGGAACTGTATATGGGAAGAATAGTATGTTTGCATGGAGTTCCACAGAAGATAGTCTCGGATAGAGGTTCACAATTCACTTCCAGATTTTGGCCAAAATTGCATGAAGCTTTGGGAACGAGGTTGGATTTTAGTTCATCATATCACCCTCAAACGGATGGACAAACCGAGAGGACCAATCAAATTTTGGAAGACATGTTAAGAGCTTGTGCTTTGAAGCATGGGAACAGTTGGGACAAGAGCTTGCCATATGCAGAATTTTCATACAACAATAGTTACCAAGCAAGCTTGAAAATGTCACCTTATGAACCGCTTTATGGAAGGAAGTGTAGGACACCTTTATTCTGGAATGAGGCAGGAGAAACTCAAGTATTTGGTTCAGATGTGTTGCAAGAAGCCGAAAAGCAAGTCCAAATAATTCGTGAAAACTTGAGGGCTGCCCAATCAAGACAAAAGGGCTATGCGGACAATAGGAGAAGAAAATTAACCTTTGAAGTGGGAGATTTTGTTTACCTCAAGGTGTCACCGATGAGAGGTCATAATAGGTTTAATATAAGAGGCAAGCTAGCACCTCGCTACATTGGACCATTCAAGATTTTGGACAAAAGAGGAGAAGTAGCATATAAGTTGGAGATGCCAACTCATCTTTCGGCTGTACATGATGTCTTTCATGTTTCCCAGCTCAAGAAATGCTTGAGAGTACTGGAAGAACAAGTGTCGATGGAAGAATTGGAATTAGAGGTAGATTTGACTTAGGCCGAGCAAACGGTCAAAATCTTGGAAACCAAGGAGAGAGTCACAAGGAACAAGGTTATTAGATGGTGTAAAGTGTTATGGAATCATCATACAGAATCGAAAGCAACTTGGGAGTTGGAGGATGATCTCAAGAAGGAATTTCCCTATCTCTTCTCTTCTGCGTCGAATCTCGAGAGCGAGATTCATTTTAAGGGGGGTAGGTTTGTAACACCCTCATTTTCATGCATCATGCCCTACATACATTCATATACATGTTTAACATTAACCCACATAAAGAGGGACAAGTTTAAAATTGATTTCGAGCATTTAAAATTGATTTGGAGCAAAACCACACTTAAAATGCTGAAAAGTGCGGACTAGTCTAATTTTGGTGAGGACTAGTCCAATTTCTCTCTGACTAAAAACGGACTTGTCCGTTTTTGTTGCGGACTAGTCCGATTTTGCCTCTAGAAACTTTTGGACTTGTCCGATTTTGTGCAGACTAGTCCGATATTCCAAGAATCCTTGAAAATTTACTAAGTCCTTGGACTTGTCCGGACTAGTCCGGTGTTCTAGCGGACTTGTCCGTTTTCCTCTCTGACCAAAGTCGGACTTGTCCAATTTTGGGCCAGACTTGTCCGATTTCTCTCTGGACAACTTCGGACTAGTCCGGTCCTTTTTGGACTTGTCCAATATTTTACGACCCCGAATTGATCTTTTGTTTTACGACTCGTTTCTTGGGTTTCACATTAAGTGGGCCTAGGAATTTCGTGTCTAACTCTTTTAAATCCCATGTGGTACTCTAAACCGGCCTCTACTCATCCCCAACTCGAAATCCATCTAACCCTAGCCTCAACCTCTATATAAACAACCCCACCCCTTGGCTTGACATCTATTTGCCACTTTTCCACCCCACCCAAACCCTATTTCGTGGAGAGCCACCACCAAGGAGGGAGGAGGAGATCCCAAACAAGAAGAAGAAGAGGAGGAAACGAAAGAGGATCAAGATCTCCATCAAGTTTCGTTCTTCATCACCAATTCATCTCCAAGTTCATCCCCAACCTTAGATCATCAGGATCCAAGTGTTACCTCCAAGTTTCTTGATTCATTGGAGTTCTAAACACCTGGTATACCTTCTATTCTCTTTTCCTTACGTGAATTTGACCCCTAATCTCCAAATTCACATCGATCTAGAAAACCCTAGTTCGCTAGTTCTGCGAAGTGCGGACTAGTCTGGCCTTCTGCAGAGTAGTCCGATTTTGCTGACTAAATTGTGTTGAATTGATTCTAAAAGTGGATCTAATCAAATCCAAACCTGTATAAACTTGTTAAAAACTATTAGAACTAGTTAGTGATCATTAAAAGCAATCTATTAACAAGTTCTACCTTGCATTTGCATCAATCATGCATGTCATGTCATATTGAGTAATATTTGTGCACTCTTTGATTGTGTTTCTTGTCTTGTATGTTTATTGCGTGGATTAGACGGATTTGCGCTAGAGAGTACCGCGGGGGATCTACAGCACCAAGAGTTTGAAGGTTTTGACCCTAATCAACCGCAAGAGCAAGGCAAGTGTCCTTGAAGCTGTAACACCCTAAATTTTCGCATCCTGCATTGCATACATGATCATGCATTAAACATTAGTAGGATAAAAGAAAAAAAATATATATATAACATAAAAGATGGAGCATATATATACAAATGCATGTAGCAAAAGAAGAAATAGAAAATAATAATTATAGCCTAAAACTTGTAATAGGGAATAAGTATAAAATAATAATAATAATATATAAAAAGAAATATATAAATAAAATATATAATAATAAATATATATATAAAAAAATAAATAAAATGAATAAGAAAAATAAAATAAATAAATAATATAAAATCAATAAAAAATAGTAATATGTTTTTAAAAAAAGGAAAAAAAGAAGAAAAAAAAAAACAAAAGCAACCGCCGGCCAGGCCGCCGACCGGCCCAGCCAGCCTCACGGCCCCGCTGGCTCCCGCGCCCCGCCGCCCGGCACGGGCCCCACCTCGCTGCAGCCGCCAGGCGCCAGCCGGCCCCGCGCCCGACCGGCGCTCACGCGCCTCGGCCCCCGCGCCGCCGTAGGCCCCACCCGCCGCCTCCCGCTCCCCCCCCCCCCCCGATCCAATTTTCCCGCCGCACCGAGCCTTGACCCCGCCCCGACTCCCGCCCGCGGAATCCCACGCGGCCTCGCTCCAGCGCGCTCGCCCCGGCTTTCCCGCCTCGCAGCGCCCCGCCTTGGCCCCCGTGCCGCTCGATCCCAACTCCCGCGCCGAACCGTATCGCGATCCCAGCGCTCGATGCCCCGCGTACGCGCCGCCGCCTGACTCCCGTACTGAGTCGGTATTGTCCCGCCCCCTATATAAACAACCGTAACCCTCGTAGGGTTTTTCCCAGCCGCCTCCACGATAGAACCGCAGCCGCCGGTACAGAGGGAAAAAGCACCAGAAAACAGAGCTGCGACCAGGGAAGAAAAAGGAGAAAAAGAAGGGGAAGAAGAGGAAGAAAAAGAGGAGGGCGCCACCGTCCGCCGGAGATCGATGTCGCCATCGCGCCGCCATCGTCGTGCCGCCGGAGGACGCATTACTTCGTCTACGCATTGTCCCCATCCCGTGATCATCGAAGCCATCGCATCTATGGTAGGCCATGTTCCCGATGCGAATTTTAGCGACCATATTGAATCTAATGGACATGAATTGATCGTAGTGCGTCGTATTTTTATTTTCAGCAGCATTAATCCAATCTAAAACCCCCATAAACTCGTATGAACACGTATGAACTACTCGCATCTAATTAATAAACAACCGTAGATAATTAGTTATGGTACTTTGCATGCATGCATATCATCGCATGTTGATTAATGTGTGTGCATCATGTTGATTTGTATGTATATTCTCGTATGTGTGATCAAGAGTAGAGGGAAGTGCTCAAGAGGTCGTCTACGAGGATTTTCAGAATCAAGATTTCGAAGCGCTTGAGCAACCCCATCCGCCGGAGCAAGGCAAGTGTCCTTGAAGCATATTGATCCTGTTTTATTAAATGTTTTGTTTGCGAACTTGCATGCTTGTGTCAAATTGATGGGAATCCTATGGTAGGAAGTTTACTAGTTTTGTTTGACCACCCTTGTCACCTGGGATATATGGTAGAGAGTCGGGAAGGGTTTTTACCTTTTCGCTTCGCTTAATTAATTGGGATGGCAAACACCCCTACACATTAAATTATGCATCGATGATATTCTGGTTAATGTGAACTGGTCAATATGATGGGTGATCTAAGCAAGCCTGGTATGTGGATGGGTTGGATGTTATGGTGGTTTGCTTGCCTTAGATCTAAGGACCAGTTCATGCGAGAATATGCCAGGTCAACAGTGCCACCACAAGGCCAAGTATGGGTGCGGCGTAGCTGAATAATTAGGAGCGCTGCTAGTATTGTATGGACCATTGGATGGCGCGGGGAATGAGAGTCGAGGAGGACTGCCCTGGGATCCACATGGCACATGAGGGGGCCCGTGGGTGGGAGAATAGAGATTCAAGCCTGCCGGTGAAACCTTAGTGGGCCCATACATACTAGTAGTCCCTTTTGAAAGGCTATTTTGTGATCTCTTGGCCACACACCTTCGGAAGTGTGAGATGGCATAATGGAGGTTTCTTAGTCATCGAAAGGTGATGAAATCACAAACATGTGGGTAAAGTGGTACAACCTCTGCAGAGTGTTAAAAACTATCATGATAGCCGTGCTCCCGGTTATGAGCGCCTGGATGACCTACATGATTAGAGGGAAATTGGGATTTGGGATGGTTATGGTTTGGTAATGGTTATGGTTGATATTATGATTATGGTTATGGTTATGAGATGGAATTATGGTTTATGACATCGATTATGGTTATTGGTAATGGTGAATTATGGACTGGTATTATTATGGTTACATGGTTAATGATGGGTTTACTATACATAATATATATATTGCTTTTCAAATGTTTTACGGTACTTTTTAGCACTTTGCCATTGTTATTGTCGTCATTTGAATCAGACACATCTCATACTTTCCACACTTGCTAAGTACGACATGTACTCACTCTTGCAATCCCCCCCCCCAACAGTTGCAAGTCAGGATTGTGAGTTTAATGGCGAAAATGCGGAGTTCTTGGCCGTGTCTACCGTCAGCTTTGCCTGTGGTGTTGCATGGAGCTGCGCTATCCCTTTTGCTTAGTTTGCTTAGTTGCTTAATTAGTTTATTTCCGCTGCATTAGTTGAACTTGTCATTAACATTCATTAGAGCTTGTATTCGAGGATAATATGGTTTGTGTAATAAAATTTGATAATTAATCTCATTCTGTGGTAATTTTCTATATACTCTTTTGTGATTGCACTCGTGTATGTGTGTTGAACATCCTGGGCACACATATGCGTTAGCTTGGTTCATTTTCGGAACCGGGCGTCACAGATTGGTATCAGAGCCAGGTTTGACCGTAGGACGCAGCCTAGATAGAATGGACACTTTAGAGCACATAGGAGCACTCAGGAATCGATGTGTTTTTGCTTAGTGTGCTGTTTGCTATATATATTGCTTGCTTGTGTGCTTAATAGAGGATTTTGGGATGCTTTAGCATTACCATGTCCACCTAGGCTAGTATAGCTAGTTGGTTAGCTTCATATCCCTTGATGCATATAGTTGGGGACGTTTCTAAATTCTTACCTATTGCTCTTCTTCAGATGGTGAGGACTCGCAACCAGAGGGATGTCAATGAGGAGGAGGAGAACCATGGAGTACCTCAGAACAACAATGGACAAGGACCTGCTCATGGAGCTATCAATATTGAGCAGCTACTAGCTATGCAGAACCAGCTCATGCAGACCATGATACAAACAATGGGACAGCTGCAGGCTGGCAATAACAACAATCAGCCTCACATACCTCCACCACCACCCCAGCCACACCACAACCGTTTGGGAGAGTTCATGAGGACTAGGCCGCCAACCTTTGCTCAAGCTGCCGACCCTATAGATTCTGATGATTGGCTCAAGTCCGTGGAGAAGAAGCTAGCTATTGTCCAATGTAGTGACCGGGAGAAGGTCTTGTTTGCTTCTCATCAACTCGTTGGAGCAGCTGCCGATTGGTGGGATGCTTATTGCAATGCTCATGAGAATCAAGAGAGGATCACTTGGGCCGAATTCAAGGAGAGTTTCCGTTCTCATTATGTGCCGGAAGGAGTTATGATACTGAGAAGACAAGATTTTGAAAATCTCAGGCAAGGAAGGATGAGTGTGAGTGAGTATCTCAACAAATTCACTCAATTATCAAGATATGCTCCAGAAGACATCAAAACTGATAGTAGGAAGCGGTATCTGTTTATGAGGGGTCTCAACAATGGAATCCAAGTGCAACTACTCAATTGCGACTATGCCTACTTCCAGAAACTTGTGGACAAAGCAATTGTGGTTGAGAATAAGATCCGTGAGATGGAGCAAGAAATCAAGAGGAAGGTGCCGTATCAAGGACATCAACAAGGAAGTAATGTGCGCCCTCGCTTTGCGCCACCCAATGCGCCTCATTACAGCTCCACTATTCCTTCTCAGCGCCCTGGTTCTGCACCACACCCAACTCAGTTTGTGCAGCAGCGCCCTGTTATGCAAGCAATGCCTTATGCACCTCGTGTTGATTTTCCTGGAACCAATGCTCAAAACCAAGCTCGTCCCAATAATTCTGGTGGAGTCAAGAGGTGCTATACTTGTGGAGAAGCTGGACACTTTGCGAATCAATGTCCTAAGTCAGGCCTTGGTCAAAGAAGCAATGCGCCGAGGCAAAACCCAAGACCTAATGGAGGACAACCACAAGGAAACCGTGGATAACAGAATTTTGCTCGTGGTAACGTGAACCATGTCTCTACGGAGGATGCTCAACAAGCGGATGACGTGGTCATTGGTATGTTTCTCGCAAACTCCAACCCCGCGACTATGTTATTTGATTCTGGAGCATCGCATTTATTCATTGTATCAAAGTATGTTGCCAAGTATAGTTGCCTATCTCTCATATGAAGTTTACTCTATTGGTTAAGTCTCCTGGAGGAGAGATGAGGACAAATATAGCATGTCCAAAAATAAGCCTTAGAATAAGGGGGGTAGAGTTCTCCGCCAACCTCATTGTTTTGGATTCACAAGGAATAAGAGGATCCGTTGGTGCAAAGTGCAATGGAAAAACCATACGGAAACCGAAGCTACATGGGAACGTGAAGAAGACTTGAGCAGAATTCCCTCACCTTTTCTCCACGCTATCGAATCTCGAGGGCGAGATTCACTTTAAGGGGGGTAGAATTATAACACCCTAAATTTTCGCATCCTGCATTGCATACATGATCATGCATTAAACATTAGTCGGATAAAAGAAAAAAATATATAACATAAAAGATGGAGCATATATATACAAATGCATGTAGCAAAAGAAGAAATAGAAAATAATAATTATAGCCTAAAACTTGTAATAGGGAATAAGTATAAAATAATAATAATAATATATAAAAAGAAATATATAAATAAAATATATAATAATAAATATATATATATATATAAATAAATAAAATGAATAAGAAAAATAAAATAAATAAATAAATAGTAATATGTTTTTTAAAAAAAAGGAAAAAAAAGAAGAAAAAAAAAACAAAAGCAACCGCCGGCCAGGCCGCCGACCGGCCCAGCCAGCCTCGCGGCCCCGCTGGCTCCCGCGCCCCGCCGCCCAGCACGGGCCCCACCCCGCTACAGCCGCCAGGCGCCAGCCGGCCCCGCGCCCGACCGGCGCTCACGCGCATCGGCCCCCGCGCTGCCGTAGGCCCCACCCGCCGCCTCCCGCTCCCGCCCCCCCCCCCCCCCCGATCCGATTTTCCCGCCGCACCGCGCCTTGACCCCGCCCTGACTCCCGCCCGCGGAATCCCACGCCCGGCGCGATTCCCGCGCTCGGTCGCCTCGCCCCGGCCCCACGCAGCCCCCGCGCGCGCCCCGCCCACGCGGCCTCGCTCCCGCGCGCTCGCCCCGGCTTTCCCGCCGCGCAGCGCCCCGCCTTGGCCCCCGTGCCGCTCGATCCCAACTCCCGCGCCGAACCGTACCGCGATCCCAGCGCTCGATGCCCCGCGTACGCGCCGCCGCCTGACTCCCGTACCGAGTCGGTACTGTCCCGCCCCCTATATAAACAACCGTAACCATCGTAGGGTTTTTCCCAGCCGCCTCCACGATAGAACCGCAGCCGCCGGTACAGAGGGAAAAAGCACCAGAAAACAGAGGTGCGACCAGGGAAGAAAAAGGAGAAAAAGAAGGGGAAGAAGAGGAAGAAAAAGAGGAGGGCGCCACCATCCGCCAGAGATCGACGTCGCCATCGCGCCGCCGTCGTCGTGCCGCCGGAGGACGCATTACTTCGTCTACGCATTGTCCCCATCCCGCGATCATCGAAGCCATCGCATCTACGATAGGCCATGTTCCCGATGCAAATTTTAGCGACCATATTGAATCTATTGGACATGAATTGATCGTAGTGCGTCGTATTTTTATTTTCAGCAGCATTAATCCAATCTAAAACCCCCATAAACTCGTATGAACACGTATGAACTACTCGCATCTAATTAATAAACAACCGTAGATAATTAGTTATGGTACTTTGCATGCATGCATATCATCGCATGTTGATTAATGTGTGTGCATCATGTTGATTTGTATGTATATTCTCGTATGTGTGATCACGAGTAGAGGGAAGTGCTCAAGAGGTCGTCTAAGAGGATTTTCAGAATCAAGATTTCGAAGCGCTTGAGCAACCCCATCCGCCGGAGCAAGGCAAGTGTCCTTTGAAGCATATTGATCATGTTTTATTAAATGTTTTGTTTGCGAACTTGCATGCTTGTGTCAAATTGATGGGAATCCTATGGTAGGAAGTTTACTAGTTTTGTTTGACCACCCTTGTCACCTGGGATATATGGTAGAGAGTCGGGAAGGGTTTTTACCTTTTCGCTTCGCTTAATTAATTGGGATGGCAAACACCCCTACACATTAAATTATGCATCGATGATATTCTGGTTAATGTGAACTGGTCAATATGATGGGTGATCTAAGCAAGCCTGGTATGTGGATGGGTTGGATGTTATGGTGGTTTGCTTGCCTTAGATCTAAGGACCGGTTCATGCGAGAATATGCCAGGTCAACAGTGCCACCACAAGGCCAAGTATGGGTGCGGCGTAGCTGAATAATTAGGAGCGCTGCTAGTATTGTATGGACCATTGGATGGCGCGGGGAATGGGAGTCGAGGAGGACTGCCCTGGGATCCGCATGGCACACGAGGGGTCCCGTGGGTTGGAGAATAGAGATTCAAGCCTGCCGGTGAAACCTTAGTGGGCCCGTACATACTAGTAGTCCCTTTTGAAAGGCTATTTTGTGATCTCTTGGCCACACACCTACGGAAGTGTGAGATGGCATAATGGAGGTTTCTTAGTCATCGAAAGGTGATGAAATCACAAACATGTGGGTAAAGTGGTACAACCTCTGCAGAGTGTTAAAAACTATCATGATAGCCGTGCTCCCGGTTATGAGCGCCTGGATGACCTACATGATTAGAGGGAAATTGGGATTTGGGATGGTTATGGTTTGGTAATGGTTATGGTTGATATTATGATTATGGTTATGGTTATGAGATGGAATTATGGTTTATGACATCGATTATGGTTATTGGTAATGGTGAATTATGGACTGGTATTATTATGGTTACATGGTTAATGATGGGTTTACTACACATAATATATATATTGCTTTTCAAATGTTTTACGGTACTTTTCAGCACTTTGCCATTATTATTGTCGTCATTTGAATCAGCCACATGTCATACTTTCCACACTTGCTGAGTACGACATGTACTCACTCTTGCAATCCCCCCCCCCCAACAATTGCAGGTCAGGATTGTGAGTTTAATGGCGAAAATGCGGAGTTCTAGGCCGTGTCTACCGTCAGCTTTGCCTGTGGTGTTGCATGGAGCTGCGCTATCCCTTTTGCTTAGTTTGCTTAGTTGCTTAATTAGTTTATTTCTGCTACATTAGTTGAACTTGTCATTAATATTCATTAGAGCTTGTATTCGAGGATAATATGATTTGTGTAATAAAATTTGATAATTAATCTCGTTCTGTGGTAATTTTCTGTATACTCTTTTGTGATTGCACTCGTGTATGTGTGTTGAACATCCTGGGCACACATATGCGTTAGCTTGGTTCATTTTCGGAACCGGGCATCACAGAAGCATATTGATCATGTTCTGAAATAAATGTTTTGTTTGAAATTGCATGCTTGTGTCAATTTGATGGGAAATCCTATGGTAGGAAGTTTACTAGATTTGTTAGCCACCCTTGTCACTTGGAATTATGGTAGAGAGTCGGGAAGGGCTTTTTACCTTTTTGCTTCGCTTAATCAACTAGGATGGGAAAACAACTATACCACTCAACTTAATTATGTATTTATGAGATTATGGTTAACATTAATTGGTTAATATGATATGGTAATGGGTGATCTAAGCAAGCTTGGTACGTGGATGGGTTGGATGTTATGGTGGTTTTGCTTGGTTTAGATCTAAGGACCGGTTCGTAGAGCGACCATCCATAATTTACAGTGCCACCATGAGGCCAAGTATGGGTGCGGCGTAGCTGATTAATTAGGGCTTTCACAGTGCTATTTGGACTATTATGGATGCTCGGGGAAGGGGTAGTCGGATTGGGTTTGTTGATGATTGGTGGGACTAACCTGGGATCTGAATGGCTCAAGAGGGGGCCCTTGGTTGAAGATGTGCTCAGTTGGAGACATCGCCACCGGTGAAACCTTAGTGGGGTCTAAATAGGCTAGTAATCCCTTTGTAAAGGCAACTTTGTGATCTCTTGGCCACACACCGACGGAAGTGTGAGACGGCATAATTGAGATTCTATAGTCATCGAAAGGTGATGAAATCACAAACACGTGGGTAAAGCGGTACAACCTCTGCAGAGTGTGTCTAAAACTATAATGATAGCTGTGCTCCCGGTTATGAGCAACCTGGACCTTCACATGATTACAGGAAACTTGGTATTGGAATGGTTTTGGGATAGTTATGGTTTGGTACTGGTTATGGCTGAATATGGATTAAACTATGACATTGAATATGGTTAATGGTATGATGGTAATGGATATGGAATATGGATTGGTGCTATGTTATTAATTATGGTTTATGATGGGAATACTTCACATATATATAATATATTGCTTTTCAAATGTTTTAATGTACTTTTCAGCACTCAACCATTATCATATTCGTCATTTGAATCAGCCACATGTCATACTTTCCACACTTGCTGAGTATGACATGTACTCACTCTTGCGATCCCCCCCCAACAGTTGCAGGTCAGGATTGGGAGTTTAATGGAGATAATGCGGAGTTCTAGGCTGTGTCTACCGTCAGCTTGCCTGTGGTGTTTTGGAGTTGCGCTATACCCTACCGCTTATGCTGCCTAGCTGTTTAGTTTGCTTATTTAGTTTATTTCCGCTACATTAGTTGAACTTGTCATTAATATTCATTAGAGCTTGTATTCAAGGATATTCTGAATTTGTAATAAATTTTGGTTAATTAATCTTTTTTCGTGGTAATTTTCTGTATACTCTTTTGTGAATGCACTCGTGTATGTATGTTGAACGTCCTGGACACACATATGCGTTCACTTGGTTCATTTTTGGAACTGAGCGTCACAAGTACTAGAGCCTGCCTCTGCGGGGGAGGCTGAGTCCTACGCAGCGGGTCACTTGGCAGCTCTGGAGCCCAACTCTGAGGAGAGTCGAGGGTCCGGGACTGTTGGACACGTGGTGGTTCCAAAGCCCACCTCTACGGGGGAGGACAGCCCTGAGCTTCGGGCCACGTGGTGGCGCCAGACCCCACTCCTGTGGAGGATCAGGGTCCCTTCCTGCCGGACACATGGCAGCTCGGGAGCCCGCCTCTTCGGGGGAGCCGAGTCCCGTGTAGAGGTCCATGTGGCAGTACCGGAGCCTGCTCCTGAGAAGGGTCGGGGTTTGGGCCTATTGGACACGTGGCGCCATCAGACTCTGCCTCAGCAGGGAGGCAGGCCACTTATGCGTTTTCATCCTGTGCGCGGGGTATCCGGTCTGCTAGGTACTGACATCTCCCATTTCTGATGATTGATGACAACCATGAGCAATAATATTTGAGATGATAACGTAAGATATGAAAGAAACACATATGACTCATATATATGACATAGAAACAAAATAGTAGTGAGCAAGAGACATAAATAAGAATGATATCATCTCAACAACTAAGCACCACGTAAATAATAGAGGTATAACAACTATACTCCACTCCTCACGAGATCATCCAACCGTGGTAATAAGCAACCATACTTTAAGCTTGAAAGAGGTTGATTTCTTAGGATGGTTTATTTACTACGATTGCGAATATATGATAATATGAGATAAAAGGAACACCCCTACAAAGAATAGGATTGACAATGAGTTAAGTTCGAGCGAGCTTACCTTCTTAAGATTGAGTTTGATAAAAAAAACTCAATTCAATCTGGAGTCGAACCAGAGATCCACTCGATCTTGCACTCAAACTCAAATTTGTCTCATTTAGAATTTGAGTCGGGATCGAACAAGCCTAGAACGAGTCACACACGAGTGAGTTATAATCTTCGGATTTATTAATAGCCTTAGCATCATCAATCTCATGTACATCTGATACGATCCATTGAGTTAAGATTCATGGTTGGTGAAGTAGGGAGGTGGATGACAATGCACACATTTTGTATTCTCAGAGGCACCTTTTTAATATGATGTACTGGCCTTTGTAATCAATCAGGGGAGAAACAATATGACTACATATGTTGTATTTGTGACTTAGTTGCAACTCATGCTATAAATTGGAAATTCAAGTACAATACTGAATATATGTCTTCTTAGCAGAAACAACACAACCATAAGTTGGTGAGAATTTTGACCAGCCCCGTCATAACAGACAAATATAGCCAGCTAAATTTCACTAGCAAAATAGATTTTATTGGTTCATTGTTTACTTCCAGAGAAGGTGCGACAGCCTTACCCCAGAACGTGGTCTGGCTTCATTTGAACAAGTTTTGATCAAATCTCCCCATTAGCCATCAAATTTGGAAAAAAAAATTATCCAATATTTTTGAAATACGCCAGACAGTTAAATACCCTGCCTCCCTTGTAAGGTCGGCATTAGTGGTTAACGGACAAATTATTTTCTATGACAAAAAACCGCCTCAGTTTTTCTTGATCCCAAAGGATGCATCACTTTTTTGCATATGAAGAATTAGGTCTAATAAAAGCGTTTTTCCATGTGCTATGGTGTTGAAAATAATCATGTTTCTAGAAGAAAAATAGCGTCCAGATTTGGGCGTACTAGATCTGTTAGGGAAAAGAGTCTTATTCGTTATTAGGAAGGAGTCTAATCTGTAATAGTCTATAAATAGCCAGGAATACCCGAGGAATAAATAAGAAATCGACTTCCGGAATTCCAACAATTGGCATCAGAGCGAGTTTAATCAAGGGCGACTTACCTCCTCAACACGAGGATCCGGCGAGCCTGTGCAGATCTGCCGAAGTAGGGCGCGGATCCGGCTGGGTAGCTCGCGGATCCGGCACTATCCGCCGAGTAGGGGCGCGGATCCGGCGCTGAGCGGCGCAGAGGGGCGGTCGCGGTTGGGACGGAGCAGCACAGGGCGGCGGCCGTGGACGGAGCGGCACATCTGGCGGGTGTCTTCGGCGCGGGCAGACGCGCGCGCGGGCAGACGCCAGCGGCACAGGCGGAGAAGCGGGACCGCCGTGGCGGCGCATCTGGAAGCGGGCATCGCCCCTGTGTCTCACGTACGGGAGGAGAAGCAGGTAGCTAGGGTTTTTTGGACTCAGGAGGACGGTCCTCTATTGGGCCGGCTTTGCTGCTGTGCTGGGCCGGTTCCCTGCTGCTGTGTTGGGCCGGCCAAGTATTGTTGTTAGGTGCACATTTCAATTACCAAGGGGTACACAGGTGTACGCAAGACATGGAAAAACCAAAAGCACTCCATTATCCTCTGCTAACGAAGATCAACAATACAACATGGGCCATCAAGATGAAGGTATTTTTAAAAGCGCAGGGGTTTGGGAGGCCGTCGAGGCGACAAACAAAGTTGATCCAAAATAAGATCAGTTGGCTCTTGCGGCCATCTACCATGCTATTGACGAAGTCACTCTCATGCTAATTTCCGAGCAAGAGATGGCGAAAGACGCTTGGGAGATGATCAAAACCAAGTTCTTGGGCGAAGAACACGTGATGGATGCAAGAATTCAAACTCTTCAGAATGAGTTGGATATGATGCGCATGAACGGAGGTGACTTCATTGATGACTTTGCAACAAAGGTGAAGACTATCGTGACAAAAATTTGTGGTCTTGGGGGTGAAGTTAAAGAAAGCTACATTGTGAAGTTGCATCTACTATTGAGCAATTTGTTGACATGAAGACGATGACTGTAGAAGAACTCGTTGACAGGCTCAAGGCACATGAAGAACGAGTGCATGGCTTCAATAACCAAGACCATGAAGAGAAACTCTATTTAACAAGAGAAGAGTGGAAAGCACGAGAAGCGAAAGAAGGTGGTCAAACGAAGAAGAAGAAATTGGACAAGTCAAAGATTCGTTGCTTCAATTGTCAGAAGTTTGGACACTTTGCTCGGGAGTGTACCAAAAAGGAGAAAGAGGAAGAGGAGAGGGCACTTCTTGCGTTCGAGGGAGAATTGTTCTAAATTCTCACCAAGAGGTGCTCGGGGTGTAGATGCGCCCCTCCCGAGATTGTGTGCATGATGAAGATGAGTCCATCCTGAGGTTGAAGATGCGTCCAACCTGAACTTCTGTGCAGGGTGAAGATGTGTCCATCCTGGGAGTGTAGTTGCGTCTACTCCAAAATAGGTGTGATTGGAGTGTAGTTGCGTCCATCCCAAGGGTGTAGTTGTGTCCACCCAAATTCGTGTTCAAGATGGATATGTCCGTCTTAAGGGTGTAGTCGTGTCCACCCGAAAAGTGTGTAGGATGAATAGGTGTGTCTCCGTCCTAAGAGTGTCCTAGAAACAAGATTAGGGGGTGTGTTGAAAATAATCATGTTTCTAGAAGAAAAATAGCGTCCAGATTTGGGCGTACTAGATCTGTTAGGGAAAAGAGTCCTATTCGTGATTAGAAAGGAGTCTAATCTGTAATAGTCTATAAATAGTCGGGAATACCCGAGAAATAAACAAGAAATCGACTTCCGGAATTCCAACATATGGCTGGTAAAACCGGCAAAACTGGTGCATGTAGAATTATGATATGGTCATAACACTGCATGAGCTCTTATAATCTGATACCTGCATTAGTCGAAACCATGGGAGCGGAAAGAGTTGGTCAAAATCCTGTAAAAACCAGAGGACAGGAGGGCCTGTGTTCAACCATTGCCTGAAAATAGCAAAGGCAGGACGACCATTCCTTGTACATAGCAATCGGTCCTCGCCTCTCCCGCACGATATCTTCCGGAACATCTCTGCAGCGGCGAGTAGGGCCTGCAGAACGAAGATGGCTTCCGCACGCAATGCGATCAGGGTGCTCCTCATTCTCACGGTCGTATGTGTCGCGTGCGCGACGAAGAGGTCTGGATCCATCAAGAGCGACGCGGCCCCGGCCCCTGCGCCTGAAGGCGCAGCCGGACCCGCCGGGACGTTCGACATCACCAAGCTCGGCGCCACGGGTGACGGCAAGACGGATTCCACAAAAGTAATTATATCGCTGATGACATCGTTCATTGCAGTGCAGTTTTGTTCGAATTCGTGTGACTGCTTTCCCTGATTGTTGATGACGATGTTCTTTAGGCGGTCATGGATGCGTGGACTTCGGCGTGCGAAGCGACCGGCAGCTCGACGCTGCTCATCCCCGAGGGCGACTACCTGGTCGGCCCTCTCGGCCTCACCGGGCCGTGCAAGGGCGACATCACCATCCAGCTCGACGGCACCCTTATGGGCTCGAATGACCTCGCCAAGTACAAAGCAAGCTGGATCGAGATAACGCGCGTCGACAACATCGTCATCACCGGCTCCGGCACGCTCGACGGCCAGGGCAAGGCCGTTTACAACAAGGACTGCAAGACGATGCCCAACGTACGTTACGTCAATGTCCCGCGTACGTCTCTATACAAGCATTGGCATGGACAGCACCGTTCACTGGATGTTTGTGTGTGTACGTGTAGACACTGGTGCTGTACTACGTGAACAATAGCACTGTCTCCGGCATCAAGCTACTCAACTCCAAGTTCTTCCACATCAACATCGACAGGTCCAAGGACATCACCGTCAAGGACGTGACCATCACCGCCCCCGGGGATGTCGAGAACACGGACGGCGTCCATGTTGGTGACTCCTCCAACGTAACCATCACCAACTCGACCATCGGCACCGGAGATGACTGCATCTCGGTTGGGTCAGGGAGCGCCGGCGTCACTGTGACCGGCATCACCTGCGGCCCCGGGCAGGGCATCAGCGTTGGGTGCCTCGGCCGGTACAAGGACGAGAAGGACGTGAGCGACGTCACCGTGCGGGACTGCGTGCTCAAGGGCACGACCAACGGCGTGCGCATCAAGTCGTACGAGGACGCCGAGTCGGTGATCACGGCATCGCGGGTGACCTTCGAGAACATCAGGATGGAGGACGTGGCCAAGCCCATCATCATCGACCAGTACTACTGCCCCGAGAAGGTGTGCCCGGGCAAGAAGAGTAACAACTCCCACGTCCTCGTCAAGGATGTCGTGTTCCGCAACATCACCGGCACGTCGTCGACGCCCGAGGCCGTGAGCCTGCTCTGCTCGGAGACCCAGCCCTGCAGCGGCGTTGAGCTCATCGACGTCAACGTGGAGTACGCCGGCAAGAACAACAAGACCATGGCGGTGTGCTCCAACGCCAAAGGAATCGCCAAGGGCAGCCCCGAGGCCCTGGCTTGCCTTGTCTAATGGCACCGAGCGGAGTTTGCCGGAACGCGGTTCCGTTCCTGATGATCTAGTTTAGTATTTTTATTCTTCCTTCTTTTCGAATTCCACTGTGTTTCAGCCAAAGTGACACCTGCGTTCGTGTGTGATCTTCCCCCAGCAGAAATTATGCGGAGAAATTGGGTGAGAAGCAGGGGCGCGTCGCGACTGGCTGGCCTCTTCTCCCTGGATATTATAGAACTCTAAATACTTTTATATTTCGGGGCGCCCTGTGGTAATATCATGCCCTGTATTATATCGTCACATGCTAACATCACAGCCTGAGGTCCTGTGAGAAACCAGGCCTTGTACTGTACTCCTTTGCCTTTTATAATCCAAATGCGCACAATTTATGCTGATATGGCATCAATTGCTTTTTTAATCCAATGGCAGGTGTTCCGCCTTTTTTATTAAAGAAGGAGCAAAAGTTCGAGAAAACATTGAAAAAAAAAGACACAAATGGCAGCTTATGTTGCCGAAAACACGAATCTAAAAAGCAATGGTCTAATCCTGCATCACATGGTTTGAGTCTATGCCATGGTGGACACTCTTACGCTGGAATTCATCATCAGTCTCCACTGAAAGTCCTCTTTGATCAATGGCGCTACTTGAGCTTCGTCTTTTTCCTACTCTTCAAATATCCGCCTATTTCTTTCCTTCGAGAGGCATGTGTAGATTAGCAGCCTGTTCTTTTCCTTCTCACATTTGACCTACCTCCACTGGGCTTCCTTGATCTTCTGTGTTTGACTCCTCTAAAGGCTTTGTAGCTCCAGAATGTTGTACCATCCTGCAATTAAAGTGTGCACTTTTGTAGAAATTTGACATTCTATAAATAAGTGTCTCACCGTTTGAGCATGTTGTAGGCAGTATGGCATCAATTGATAGACTAGCGCTGGATTGTTAATGATATTTTAAATTGTCCGGCATAACTTTGCAATGAACGGTGCACACGATAGTTTTTTGTAAAACATTGTACAAACACGAATACTTATTCGAGCATTCATCCTTGTGAACACATGTACACATTTCCTACCTATGAACATCACCTAGAAACTAGAACGACAGATCGCACATCGAGAAACTAGATCGACTGATCTTAAAATTCATGAAGTGAGCGTAGGTGTGTCTTACTGTTAACTAGGACCTCGTCTACATAAGAAAATAACTAATCATAAGAATAACATTCATTTCGAGTTTACTGCTTAGTTCCCAATAAGCAGATTATATCATAAAAAAACCTAACCAGTTAAATTATACTTTCTCCGTCTCTAAAAACTTGTCGCTTTGTAGTTCTTTTTTTGAACTACAAAGTGACAACTTTTCGGAAACGGAAGTACTCGATTGTATCAAGGGTCTCATTGGTTGGAGGCCCGAAAAACGTTGGCTGTCCTAGGCAACACCAAACGGGACGCCTAGGATGGGGACGCTTAGGATGGATGTGTCTGATGAGCCAGCCAGCCTTGCCCAGGCGGAAACACAAAGGCCCCTACTAGACCACTTGATACCTCCACTTAGTGGTCATGAGCATTAAATGAACCAAGACATAATGTTATCAGCAGCGGCAACACAAAATGTTAAATATGTATTTTAGGGTTTCATATCTTTAATATTTCTATTTGACTATTTAACAACTATTATTTTATTAATAAGCTTTTCTGGATGGTCTTTCTGGATCGCTACTTTATTTTTGAACTAACCGATAACAAATAAAAAGATTCGGAGATAGTACAAATATATATAGTTGATCAAGTGCCATATTGGCCATCATCACCATACTGACCACCCGGCTGACCGGAGTTGACCCACCAATCACGCTTATCTATCTATTTAGCGCAACTGTTGGGCACTTAGCCAACAAGCGGGCCTTCTCCTCCCCCTGTGACTCTTCTTCATCCTATAGCTCGAGAGATTCAAGATTCCAATGTATTAAATCCTTGGAAAATAAATTGGTCAAATTTCCATGCCCCATGAGGTCGTGCCTCTTCCCTACCTTTCCTCAGTTTCATCAATGTTTAAGGGTTTGGATATGAGAATATGAAATGGGTGAAATTTGTATGAATGAGACGACATGTAAGAACCACTTTGTAATACGTAAATTGTGTCGCATAGAATTTGCTAAGGTTGGTGATTGACATTAGTTGTATTTTCTTAAATTTGCAAGAATTTGGAATATGCCTTGTGTGTGATTTACACGTGCTGCAAGAAAAACATAAGAAATAATTTGTCTAATTATCTCATTGGTATTATACATTATCCATCTCTTGGATTCTTTTCTTTTAGTGGATTGAAGGTCCCAAGATATATCACACAAGAAGTATTTTGTTTCTGCTCGGTTCAAAAATGCAAACTTAGCCTAGGATAAGATATACCAGACTTAGTTGTATCCTTTCGTATTATCTTCTTACATTCCAGCAAATAATTTATCCTCGTGTGACAGACACGAATATTGATTAAACAAATACAACCCACTCAATATATATTATATGAATCTTAACCACTCATGGCGCTTAGTTCTAGCCAAGGAGGGCCATGCGCCCCCCACCCCTTGACCCCTCGTCAATCCAAAAAAATCCTTGGATTAAATGGTAAAAGAGAGCTTTGGGTAGTGGTTAACAACTATAAGTAGCACTCCTTAGATCTAGAGTTTGATTCCCCACAAAGCGATTTTCATGCTGAATATTAAATGCAGGTACTTTATAAACTCATGCGTGTCGAACTTGGATATATTTTACGAGGAAATCGTTGTGGAAAATCTGGGGCGTAACAATAAAAAAATATGAGAGGACGAACATGATGCGAACGGAAGGCCGGTCTATGAACTCTAATCCACAGTCATGTTTGGTTATTTAGGTCTACTTGAATCGTCTCTAAGGTAGCTCATATTTGGACATCTCCAACAGCCAGCCCATTTTGAGTATGCAACCATTTCTTCCTCTGAATAATTCTTCTTACTTGGTGGACTCGATGATCATGAACAAACCAGTGATGGTATGACTTCTTCCCTACCTGCAGAGGCGGAGGAGGGGCGCGACGCGAGGGTTCCGGTTTGAACCGAGAATTGCTTCTTCAAGAACCCCTTTCCTTGCTCAAGAGCCATCAATAATGGCCACCCCCTCTTCTAATAGACATTTCCGATGATGTCGATGTTGAACACCATATCACCACTACATAGGCTTCCTTACTGTTTCTCGAACGGTGATGACACCACCTGCAATTTGGTGGTGGTGCGCATCTTCTTGTAGTCGATGAAGAGATGCTTCTTGGGTCCATATGTCGAGTGCGAGAAGATGATGGTATCCCCAGCACGGAGGACCTTCTCCCTGTCGGAAAATCAGCGGTACGCTACTCTAGCAAATCTACCGCATCACCCAGGAAACATACGAGTATAGATGTCATGGATCGTTACCACTAGACGCGCAGCGCAGCGGAACGTAGACGTGCGTCGATGTAGGGGAAGTAGACGATCCCGTTTGTCTCCTCCTCACCCTCTTATCAGGAGCAGTAGACGAACACGTTTGTCGTAGCCGATCAGCGCAGCAGTAGCAGCAGCGCCTACACGGAGTCCACACGTACGGAGAGGAACGACGTGCGCCAGTGTGCTAGCATCGCGCGCGCGGCAAGGGTCTCGGCGTGAGGCCTTCGAAGGGTGGCGGCTAGGGCTGTCACGTGGTGGGGTGATTAGCCCCTAACTCTACCCCTCATATTTATAGGCGTACTAATGGGCTTTTAGGTCGTAGGCCCATATGTACCCTAATTGTTTATAGATCAAACATCCAATAGGCCATAACCTGAATTTTTATGATTGCCTCTTGGGCACATCACCAACAATCTCCCACATGCACTAGAGACAATCATCTAGCCAAGATTTTCGATATTCCAACTCCTTAAGTGTGTGACCCGTTAGGTTCATGTGCAGTCGGATGTGAATGGAAACCGTTTCCAACAACAAGTCAGTAGAGGTACCTAGCAGGACATACTGACTCCCGAATGTACATAAAGATCATATCGGACGAACCTAGATACATTCAACATGCTAATCCCTTTGCCTCACAATACCAGTCAAGCTCAAGGCGAGATTCGTGCCATCCTTGTGATAGCTCGACCATTCACTCGATCAAATAGTGGATTCATTTCGTGACTAACTTTTAGTCACTGTGATTAACCTTTGTCGGATTGTTTTTCCGAAAATTCTCCCGATACTACCGTTGGTAGCTCAAAGAGTTGTAGTTTGATATTGGGTGCGCAGAGATTCCAAAGAATATGGCAAATGACACAAGGATTTACGTGGTTCAGGCCGCCTGAGCGAAATACCCTACTCCACGGGGTGTGTAGCGGTTGTATTGAGCGTCTAAGAGTGTCAGAGTGTGTTTGAGCGCTTGAGGGCGTGAGAGAGCGTCTCCTTTGTGTATCGTCAACCAGTCCTTTTATAGTTCAAGGACTGGTCGTTACACAGTTAGCCTGGCCCGACATGTGGCCCTGGCGGTTACTAATTTTTAATACACAATTAATGAGCTTAATTGCCCTTAATAGAGTGGTAACGGGCCTAGACAATGTCGTTACGAGTATTAAGGGCCCTCCGATCGTGTGTCATTAAGACGGTATTAATGACACTTAACCGGGTCTTGAAGTCTTGGATTACTCCTTGAAGGTCTGAGCCGTTGGGGGTCCTCCAGTCGGCTTGTTGAAGTTGAAGGTCTGGTTGTTGGACACGTGGCGGCTTTGGAGCTATTCGTCTAGGACGGGTAGGTCTGGTGCAGATGTACACGTGTCAATACTGGAGCTTCCTTCTGTCGGAGGTTAGGTTCGGGGGTGCCGCACAAGCATTTAGCCCGGAGCTATCCCATGTGTGGGGTATAGCTCTGGCTGCGGTGTACACATGGTAGTACCGGAGCTAACCATAGATGGGAGGCATGTCCAGTCCCGTATGACATGTGGGGACTTCGCAGGTCTTCAACTCAGACAGGAGAAGTCCCGTGGGTCTTTTTGTTGTCCCAAGGGGTATACGGTACGCAGGGTACCGATAGTGGCCCCCTGGGCCCATCTCTGGGAGAGACCCTTTGGATGGAGTCGTTTTTGCCAGAGGTGGGTCCATCCTTTGATTTTTGTGACATGTCTTCAAGGATCTTCGGATGTGCCGTTGGCAGTAGTTCGTAGTTAAACCGCCGCTGCGTGGCATATCCTGGATGCAGCAGGTGAGATCTTAGCGCGCGGATCTCACGCAATTGAAGGTCGCCGGTTCCCGATACGAAAATCGTATCGGTTCTGCGCGCCCTGTCAGGCCACCGCCTTCGGGTTTCCCGCCTTTCATGATGACAACCGTTCGCCTGGGTAAGGACCTCGACTTGATCGTCGGGGTGGCCCCGGGCCCCCTTGTCATTGGGAGGGTGAAGTTTTTAACTTGTAACGTCAGTCCTCTGCGGTTTCCATCCAAGCGTTGTGGGGGCTTACTTAAGAAGGAAAGCAGGCACCGTTTGGGGGTTCTTTATGTCTTCATTCAATCTTGCACTCAAACCTTCCAAACTTTCGCTTGATTTTCATCTCTAGCCCCGCTTATGCAACGATGGAGTTGGGTCTATGCGAGAGCCGCCTCAAGAACAACAGCAACTTGAAGAAGGTCTGGGCCCTCATGGGGTGGTCCAGTACCTTCTTCGATCACCAGGTCTGCGCTAGCAAGCTTCCGTTCGAGAAGGAGCACGCTGGCGAAATGGTGTACTTCTCCACGTACACCATGGTGGGACTGATCCCACCCTTTTCTTCTTTTCTCTTGATGCTGCTAGACTTCTATGGTCTGTAGCTGTACCACCTCGGCCCCCACTCCATTCTTTTGGTGTCGATCTTTGTTCACTTCTGCGAGATGTGGGTGGGTATTCCTCCCTGCGTCGATCTCTTCCGCACCTTCTTCACCATCCACACCACCGGCAAGAGTGACGAGTACCTTGGCTTCTATTACTTTGTGAAGCGCAAGAAGTGCATGCACAAGTACTTGCGGTCGTTCCCTTCTGGCAAGTGGGACGACTGGAAGAAGGATTGGATCGTCATCAGGGCAGAGGAGCATGAGAGGCTGGAGTTGCCCGTAGGCCTCCCAAACGTCGACACTGAAGCTTGGAACAAAGTTCCGGTGTTGTCGGACGCCTTCAACCTTGCTCTGACCAGGATCCGCTAGTGCATGGAAGGAGGGGTGACTCCTCAGGAGGTATTTTGCAACTTCCTGGCCAACAGGTGGGCTCCGCTGAAGAAGAGGGAGAAGCTTGCTTGGGCCCTCAACAGCGTGATGGACGATGACCGGATCAAAACCGGTTTAAAGTCCAACTTGAAAGGCGCAACCTTGGAGCTTCACCTCAAGAAGTTCCAGCACGGCATCGACGTCAAGGGTGACTATTTGTCTCCGTCGGCGACTTTCCTCCCTCTGAACATGGAGGCAGAGTTCAGCAGGGAGCTCCAGCGTAAGATGTCGGTGCTTGATGACCTTGGTGTCGTCGAGAGGCGTTAAACCACCGGGTTGGTGATCTCCGGGGCCTCCGAGGGTGGTCCTCCCTCTGTCCCGGAACAGAGAGTTGAAGTCTCGGGCAAGGGCAAAGAGTTGGCCGAGCCCTCAAGCCGGTAAAGGAAGCTGAAGCATTCTGACGGGAGGTCTGTCAAGCCTGCTCCTTCCCCAGCGGCTCCTTCTCCCCGGAGGGGGAGGTTGTAAAACCCCACTTTTGTGGCATGTGAATTCAGTTATGAGTTTTGTGATCAACTATATCAAAAATCCAATATAGTGGTACACATGAGCTTAATACCATCCAAACCTTTCATGCACTCATGGTTAAATTTTATTAACATGAGTATTGGACTTCACCACTAATTCTAGGATAATTCTATTCACCCCTTTTCAAGCATTAGAATTATTTGAATGAAGTTTAGTAAGGCAATTCCAAGAGCAGTACTAAATGGGTCCTGCCAAAAACATTCAGATTAGAGGCTCTAATTTTTTCCCTTGCCTTCTAATATCCTCAATAGCTTGCCTGCAAAATTTCAAGATTTTAGGAACTCATTTGTTATTTTATTTGATACGCTCAACGAGTTTGAATCAAGTTTAAATTCAAATTCAAATTCTGGTAAAAATAGATTTGAACATGAATATATAAACCCGCCATGGTGTTCATCACAATTTTCTTGACTTAGCCCTGAAGTTTCATGATTTTTGGAGTTCATTTACTATTTTTAAGTGAATTACGAAAGGTGCAGTGGCTATGGGGCTGACTGGCGGGACCCACCAGTCACAGCCCACGTGCAGCCGCATTTCAGCGCACGCTGCGCCCGCCACCGCGACGGCGTGCATGCACAGCGTGACGCAAGCCCGCCACCGCCGTTGAGACCTATAAATAGCGCCCTGGACTCTCCCTTATCAACTCCCAGTCGTTCTTATCACCTCCCACCTCGCTGAGCCGACGGTGTGCACCGTTTTCATCCCGCGCGCGAGTTTCCGAGCGCCGGCGCCGCGCTCCCGTTGCTGGGCAACCGGAGACCTCTCTCGCCAGGACTCCAACGGCTAGGTTGTTCCTCTCTTCCTCCTCTGTCCTCTGGATCACTTCTTTCGTTGCATAGTTGACGGTTTGGCCGATGATTTTGAGGCTATACCGAGGGTCGCCGTCGTGTTCACCGCGCGCTGTCCCTGCTCCACGTTGCCAGGCCGCTGCATGCCGTTTCGTGCTTCGTATCCCATAGCAAATTGTTGTGTCGGGACACGCTCTATGCAACGGTGAAAGCCATTCCTTGTTTACGCAAGTATCGAGCAAGTTAGCTAGGTTTTACTCTTGGCCGAAGCATATGAACGCGCTCGGTATTTCATGAAATTAGAGTTCCACGCTTAATCACTCTTCCCAATCGCTAGCAAATAGTTTCTACGCTTTCTTGCGCACCCTCTCGAACTGGAATCACAGGAAATGATCGACCATAGCTCAAGAATCGCGAGTTCTCCCCTCCGCCGTTAAAAAGTGCCTCTGTTGCCGTCGACGACTGCTTTGCCGACCGTTACACGGCGATATCACCGTCCCGACACATTCCTCGTGGTTCCAGGATACTTCCCCAGCCTTTTAGTAGGGTTTTAGCCACAGAGCGGCAGTTTCGACATAGCCGAAGCCCCAGCGGCCACCGCTGCCGATGCACCATGGTTTCCGACCGTCGGCAGACCTCCCTGACCCCACCATCATGCTCAGCGCGTGATTTTACGGTTGGGTGCCCAAAGGTAGGAGCTGCGGTGGCCGGGAACTAAAAATCGGCGAGGCTCACCGGAGAGCGCCGCCGCGGGAGCCCCGCGAGCCGCCCGCGTCGGGAGGTTGAAGACGACACGGTGGGTCCCGCGTGTCAGCGTCTGTAAACCCCGTAGGATCAGGTGTGGCCACGGGATCTGTTGTGACTACGCGGTGGATATCTGTGGCCCCCGTGTGGTTTAAATGCCATTGGTCCATTTTAAAACAGTGGGGCCCACGAGTTAATTCAAATTAGGAATTTATTCCAGATTTGGATCCAACTTAGAAAATCCATAACTTTCTGTAGGATGCTCCAAAAATCGTCAAACAAATTTTTTTTGAAAGCGCTTGAGCACTAGCTTCTGTCAGAACCAATTAGGTTCTGTGAAACTCACAGTTAAACTCTGTAGAAATTAATCTTTCCAAATGCAAATACAATTTTTCCAGAAACGATAGCCACTGGAAAGATCCCCAAAATTCACATAAAATTTTGTGTCCTATTCTTGACTATAAGAAAAAGTTTGGGAGCCATTGCACCTGTTTAACCCTCTGTGTAGTTCAATTTCTTTTTTTCAGTTATTGAATTTTTACAGATGTTCAGTTGTTTTGTTATGCCCCAAATTTGGGCTGAGTTTTCCCTTAGTCATACACTAGTTCCTGTAAAAATCTTGGATTTAATTGACCTAATATCATAGTCCTAAATCAGTTGCAAACTGACTATTTATTTAAAAGCTGAAAATTTAAATAGAAATAATTCCAGAAATTATTGCTAAATTAGAATTTCAATAACTCCTTCACCTAAGCTTAGAAAATTATGAAACAAATTTTGCTAGAACCAGAACAACTTCCTCTATCATGATTATCAACTGGCAGCTATGTTCAAGCTACAGTTTCTTCTTCAAAATTCTTGGAAGTTTAATACTTGCCATAATTTTAGAGACAACACTATACTTTGATCATCTCCTGTTCTTTGCAAGAGCCTTGATCATATTCCCTAGTATCTACCATAGAAGTTCCAAAGCCAATTAAAGTCCCTATCATCTAAGGATCACCATGGATTAAATTTTGGTCTCGATAATGATTATTTTTCAAAGTCATTTATATACATATTATATGCATATCGTATAGTGACCGAAGTCGAGGAAGAGCTAGAAGTCTTGGAAGAGCACCTTCCAAATATTAACTTAGACTCTGACCTGCAACAAGGCAAGCCCCGGTTTGCATTTAATAGCTTTTCAAATTTTTCCAGTTTTATTTACTTACGTCTTTAGTTGATATTGTGCATTACGTATAAGGTGTTTGATACTCCACTTGTATGACAAAAAACCCAGGGATTGGTTGGAACGAGTTACAGTTTGACCTGTAGTAACAAGTCTGCTAATGCATAGGAAATTCGGTAGAAGTCGAGTAGTTGGAATCTACTCGCGAGAGATGTAGGACATATCTCACAGGATTGGTTACATATAAAATGGCACAATGTAATGAAATGGAGACCGGGCAGGGAATGGATAGGACGCGGTGATAATTGAGTCTCGGTCGCATAGCCCTGCCTGTGTCAATTAAGGACCGTCTGTGTGCGGCCCCGTTGAACAAGCTTGACTTGTACCGGCAACATAATGGACATATGGAATCCAATAAACTGATGCAACTCGATAACTGGGATGTCGAGGCCCACTAACTCACCATCGATAGGGGTGGGCTGAGGACAGTAAGGTGTAAATCGGTCGGCAGACATATGAGGTGTTCCGTGCGGAGACCTTCTGTTTGCGGAGGTGAGATGGGTTCGGCGTTCGAGTTTCTTGTGAAAGGTGGCCATATACGCCTAGTACTGAAGTGTTATGTAGGTACAGGTGTGCTCGCTGACACTTCTGAATGACGTATGTGTCATGTTGTCCGGGTGTGTCCTGATTGCAATCACTGTCCCTCGTAGTAATAGAGTACCACTTGTTCACTATGTCGTGACGAAGTAAATACTAAAGAAGCCAAAAAATCATATTGTATTGAATTATAATTACTTTGCAACCTTGTATGATTTAGAGATAGTACAATTAAAAGTTTACAATTTCCCCATACTTTAGCTGTACTAGCATTATGTGCTTTGAGCATGTCATATCATCGGTAAAGCGTTTCTTGTTCGATTGTGGAGCCCATGATATGTAGTGCTTGGAGAATGTCATTTTCTACTTAAAACATGATCATAAAGATCCATTTGTAGGCGGGTCATTTATGCCATTCCTTACCTATGCTTAGTATTCACCCTGCATATGTCTAGTGAGACGGGTTAGTCTTGCTGAGCCTTATGCTCACGATTGCAGTTAACGAGTTTTTGCAGGTTATATAATTAATGAAGGGTTTGATGATGAGGCTGCACCCCCTCCAGGGTGTACAACCAAGTGGGAACCCTGCACGCCGCCCTAATTGAGTGTTGCTAGTGCAAAGTATCCAAGGCATGGATAACCTTGCTTTTGCATAGCTAGTGCTGAGAGCGTAGCTATGATATGTATATATTCCTTTACTTCCGCTAGTATTGTAAAAACATCCACTGTATGAAAAATAAAAGACTTCATCTTGTACTTATTCAGGTTCTATTCTTGTATAATTGTTGGTTGTCGCATCGCAAGACACCACCCAATGAGATCCTCGGATGTGTGGACTCCGGTCCCCACAGACATGGTATCAGAGCATCGTTGGGAACAGTGTACCTGAAAAGAACATATTTTCAAAAATTAGGACTTGAGTGAGGAATTAGTTATATGCCTTTATAAGGAGTATTATTAGTATAAGGTATAAAGGTGGCAAACTAACTATGTGTATTATATTCTGTAACGACGCCCCGACGTCAGGTAAGAGGTAAGGTACGCCACCGAGAGCAAATCAATCTCGATAAGCTCAGCATACGAGGAGTGGTATGTGAAATTTCCGTGGCTTGGCACGGGAAGTTAATAGGAGTCTCTGAAGCTTTCAATGTTTCTGAGAACCTATGACACGCGGTACCCCAGCGTGCTTCAAAGTTAGTGGGAGCCCCCGTCGGGTGGTGTATAACCCGATAGTATGCCTCTCTAGAACTATTCATGTTCTATGGGAGCATGTGAAACATGTATTCCCGAGCGTGTATAAGCCGGATCGTACGGGAGTCTTTGCTGTACAGATGTATTTACAGCCATGTACCTCGAGACATGGCCTCGCTCGAGGATGACTCACACTAGAGTCGTATGCATTTATTTTCATATATATTATTGTGACTGCCTGTCGTGTTTCCCGTGCCGCCCTTGAGGTGTGAAGGTGTGAAAGGGGATTGTTTGTCTTTTGCAGCATTAACTATGGTAGAAGACCGTGTAGAAGCCGTTTGCGAGAGAACGATATAGGAACCACCTATAGACGTAACCGGAAATACCGGATAGAATTTTCTTTGGTGAGATACGTAGTACCGTCAGTATCAAACATGATACTAGACCATCCCCACTGACAGATTGGTTGCATAATGCTTTGGAAAGTCCAAATATCAGATGCTGGTAGGTTTGGACTCCGCAAAAAGGGTTCCGACTCGATAGAATGAATAGAATCAAGATTCTTGTTTTCGGGCAGAAGTTGGCTCGACTTCGCCGGGTTGTAATCTTGGTTATTTACTAGATAGTATAGGGGTATCATATATGGATGGAAAGCTAGTGAAGATCTCTACAACTTTTCTGTTGACCACAAAGACAGAAAAACTTGATAATCTGTTGAAATCTGGGGTGTATTGTAACTGCTCCAGGTGACCTTACCATTACACCAGTCTCTGTATTTTTGCCATAACTTGCTACAGAAAAATCCCCTGCCTTATTGTGATACATGTTTGGAAAGGGTAGGAGGGGTTTTACAAGTTTGTTATGGGAGGTTTTTCCTCATTTGGGTTGGAGTTACACGAAATTGGGGAGTCAATACAGTGAGCTGCAGGACGGCTGGTGCAAACCAGTCAGCTCAACTGTTAAGTTTGGATAGTTATAGCTCTTAATACAGAATAGTGACATGGTCACATATATACATTTCTGGAAAGCTTAGGAAGTCCTCTATCAACTTTATTTGTCACTCCTGACCTGAATATGGCTGTATCTATGCCTAATTCCAATTGTTGCAAACTTGGTTCTTGCAGTCCAGAACTTGGAACAGTTTGCACAGGGTTGTGAAATTGTGCGCGATACCTGTATAACAAAAAATTTTAGGATAGAACTCTTTTATTTCTGGATTATTAATGTGATACAATGTTTACTTTGTCATTACCTCGTTATCTTATCATGATAAACCTGTATAGGATGTGGAAGTAAGCCCATATACAGGAGAGGTTCTGTCAAAATTTCCAGAAAACTTGAGTCAACTTAAAACCTGTATAGATTCCTCATATTAGTTCACCTAGATCTGTATGAGTACAATCTGGAAAGGTTTTGAAGTGTACTACAACTTTTGTATTCAACTTAACTTTTAATTCTGACATTTCCTGTTTGAAACTTTTGGGTTAATACAGGAAGGTCAGTTGAACCAGAACTGTGATCATTTCCAGTTTGCAGATTTGCTTGAATCAATTGATTATGGATAATTTCTTTTGTCCAACATTATCATTGATTGAGTGGAATACTTATATGGTGTATTGACATCCGGGTATGTTTATCCACAGATGGCAGCACCAAGAATTCAGTTGCCTAATGGATGGGTGTTCTCAACGTGCACCGGGCAAGCCGGTTTCCCGGACGTGTTTGTTAGGTTGCTTCGCCAGTTTGGCTACCGGGTGTTGCCTAGCTATTGGGGCAAGAAGTTCCAAGAAAATGGTATGTGGAGTTATACCATCTACGTCCATGTACCTGCTGGTCCACCACACCTTGGATGGGCTCCATACTCCATCAAGATCAAAGAGTTGATATTAGAGGAAACATGGAGCTACGCCGCAAGTGTTGCCATAGGGAGGTTTTGCAAACTCCATTACCACAATCTGGTGGGTACTCCGTATGAGTTCTTTCTAGTTAATGGCAGGGCTTCTGAAGCCTGGGCAACCCGCTTGCTTGCGGAGGTGGACAAGCACGGTGAAACATCCGCAACAGCCTTAGCAGTGTATGCAGCCGCATCACATCACGAGAAGGGTAATCAAAGGGCATGCATAAAAGAATTGACGAATAATCTGAAGCAAGCCATGATTCGAGCAAAGCACTTTGAGAGGGCAAATGACGGACTCAACCATCGTTTGAACCTCAGGGAGAATCAATGGCATGACGTTGTTATGGATTTAGCCGCATCTCGCCAGGAGACTCTAGAGATGGAAATTGACTTGGAGGCGAGCCTACGCTATGGACACCAGCGGGACACCCAGTTGGACACGGTGACTGCAGATCGGGATCAGTCCAGAGTGGAGGCTCAGAGCTGGAAGACCAGCTGTGAGTAGGCTCAGCAGGAGAACGAGGCCTGGGGAATGTTTATGGTACAGACGGATTGGCAAACTATGATTGCCAAAAAGACGTCACTTTTGAACGAGGCATCATCTTCTGCTCCAGCACCCATACCAGTGGTGCCTAATCCTGAGGATGACGAGGAAGAAGAAGATCCTCAGGAGGTCAAGTTTTATGAGTAAAGGGCAGTGATGATGTACTTATCACTTTAGGCTGAGTGTAATGATGTGTAGTAAACACCACGCGTATTTTGCGACTTTATGAGTCTTATTGTAAATAGTAGCGAGGTGGACGCACAATGATATAGACATGACGACCTGTGGTGACCAAGCATAGATGAGACGACTTCTTTAAATGAAGCTGTCTATTTTTGGAGTTCTATTGTAAACTTGGGCCCAAGATAATATAGATTGTACAAAGTTTGTGCTTCATCAATATATGCAAATGTTATGCCTCATCTATTGTTACCTACCGCATTACTATTTATATGGAAGGATGAACTTAAGGCAGTGAGGCTTATGGTGTGAATCGTTGTATTGCAGTATGGTGCGTACTCGTACCAGTCAAGATGGGGGAGGATCCAGCGGAGGTCAGGGGGATGACACACCACCCCCGGGACAGACTATGCCTCAAACGCAACCACCTCCACCACCTCCACCCGCACTTCCCAGAAGTCTCGCGGAGGTTCTCGCTGCAGTACTCGGCTTGCGTGATGAGCAAACCGAGCTATTGCTGACTCTGGTGCAGCACTCGTCCCGTCAAGGGGGACGACAAAATGATGGACCACGTCAGCAATATCAGAGTTCCTACTCTGATTTCTCATCGACACATCCACCGGTCTTCAGAGAGGCCGATGAACCGTTGGATGCGGATAATTGGCTCCTCACCATTGAAGGAAAGTTCGGCTTACTCGAGGTAACCGAACAGCAGAAGACGTTGTTTGCAGTGCAGCAACTGCAGGGGTCTGCCAGTGCATGGTGGGCCAATTACCTTGCCGCACGCCCCGCAAGCCATGTCGTAAGCTGGGCCAAATTCCGGGAGGCGTTCCGCGCCTACCACATCCCTCTCGGGATTATGAGAAGGAAGCTTCAAGAGTTCTTGGAGCTAAGGCAAGGAGGAAGGAGTGCATACGAGTACTCCAAAGCATTCAACCACTTGGCCCAATACGCTCAGGACCAAGTGAATACCGAAGATCGTAAGTGCGAATGCTTCTACCGGGGTTTGAACCCCAAGTTGAAGGACAAGCTTGTCCTGTTCAACCGCGGCAGCTTCAATGATATCATCAATGCCACTATCATGCAGGAGGATGCTACACGCGAGCTGTCCTCAGATAAAAAGAAGAGGACTGCTCCGAAGGGCAGCAGAGGTGGTGCTCCTCAGAAGTACCGTATGGTGTACCGATGACCATCCGGCCAGAGGTGGCAACCGCCATCACGACCACCAATGTTCAGTGGTCGCCATTTCAGCAACTCCGGATTCCGACCACAGCAACAACAGGGGATGGTCCCACGTGCACTTCCACCTCCACCACGTGCACCGGGATTCCGTCCTCCCATTCGTACTGTCCAAACCCCGTACACGTGCTTCACGTGTGGGAGCACTGGGCATTTCGCCAAGGACTGTCCGCAGAATCGACAAGGCGGAGGGCAATCATCCTAACAGGGGGCCAACCAACCCCGTAATCAGCCCAAGAAGTCAGTTCCCAGACTTGGCAACGTCCATCACCTCGCCATCGAGGACGTTCCGGAAGGCGCACCCGTGATCACGGGTACGTTCTCTATCTTCAATCATCCCGTAGTCATACTCTTTGACTCCGGAGCTTCACACAATGTCATTAGTAAATCTTTTGTCATTAAAAGTCAATTGCCTGTTATCTCCACCAAAACTCCATATGTGATTAGCACTCCAGCCGGGAAAACAGTAACAAATGAATTGGTCCCTGGGATACCACTTAACCTAGATGGGACCATATATCTTACTTCACTTCTGATACTAGAGCATCAGAAATTAGATGTCATTTTGGGAATGGCATGGTTACAATACCATGGTGCTATTCTAGATCTGGTCCCGCGAAAAATATATCTAAATTCTCCACTCCAGCCTTCTCAAGTCCTCAAGCTTGAGAAAGCCATTCTAGTGAATTCATCTACTCACAATACCGAGGTAATGGAACTTAAAAATATTCCGGTAGTATGTGAATACCTGGACGTGTTTCCTGAAGATCTTCTTGGTATGCCCCCAAAAAGAGATATAGAGTTCAAGATTGAACTTGCACCGGGAACAGTGCCAATCTCAAGACCACCCTACAAGATGGCACCCAAGGAACTTGCAGAACTTAAGGACCAGTTAACCGAACTTGAGAACAGGGGTTTCATTCGTCCAAGTTCATCACCATGGGGCTGTTCTGCACTGTTTGTAGAGAAGAAAGATAAGACATTGAGGCTGTGTGTAGACTATCGTCCACTTAATGCTGTCACCATCAAGAACAAGTATCCACTGCCACACATTGATATTATCTTCGATCAATTGGTGGGTGCTAAAGTATTTTCGAAGATGGATCTTCGTTCTGGTTATCATCAGATTAGGATCTGACCAGAAGATATACCAAAGACAGCATTCTCAACGAGGTATGGACTGTATGAGTACCTTGTTATGTCCTTCGGATTGACCAACGCACCGGCTCATTTCATGTATCTCATGAACTCGGTATTTATGCCTGAGTTGGACAAGTTTGTCGTAGTCTTCATCGACGACATACTGGTGTACTCAAAATCCGAAGAAGAACATGCTCAACACTTGCGTATTGTGCTTCAACGATTACGGGACCACCAGCTATATGCTAAGTTCAGCAAGTGTGAATTCTGGATCAGCCAAGTGCCATTTTTGGGGCACATCATATCAGCAGAAGGGATTGTAGTTGATCCAAGCAAGATCAAGCAAGTCCTCAAATGGGAGTCTCCAAAGTCTGTACATGAAGTTCGAAGTTTCTTAGGTCTAGCTGGGTATTACTGGAGGTTCATTCCCAGTTTCTCCAAAATAGCTTAACCAATGACAGAACTTCTGAAGAAGGGGACAAAGTATGTATGGACTGAGGCATGTGAGGCAGGTTTTCAAGCATTAGTAAAACACCTCACAACGGCACCAGTATTAGCTCAACCAGACACAACCAAATCTTTTGATGTATATTGTGATGCATCAGGAATAGGTTTGGGATGTGTGTTGATGCAGGATAGACGAGTGATCGCTTATGGATCACGGCAGCTCAGGAACCATGAGCAGCACTATCCGACTCATGATCTAGAGCTCGCTGCTGTGGTACTGGCATTGAAGATGTGGAGGCATTATCTACTGGGTAATCTAGTACACCTCTACACTGATCACAAGAGCTTGAAATACATCTTCACCCAGAAGGATTTGAATATGCAACAATGAAGATGGTTAGAGTTGATCAAGGACTATGAGATTGAGATCCACTACCATCCAGGCAAGGCGAATGTAGTCGCAGATGCACTAAGCCACAAGTCCCATGTCAACAATCTTTCCATTTCCGCAATGGAAGGAGAAGAAGAACCGAGTCTCTACTTGGTTCCATATGGGGCACTCTACAATCTCGCTCTAATTCCTACCATCAGGGAGGATATTGTAGCAGTTCAGAAGAAAGACAAAGGAATGTCACATATTCGGCAAAGAATGGAAAAGGGGGAGATGAAATGTTTCCGATGTGACAATGAAGGCACCCTCTGGTTTAACAACCGTATAGTGGTACCATGAAATATGGATCTTAGAAAGAAGATACTGGATGAAGCTCATTTGTCCAAGTATTCCATTCATCCGGGAAGCAACAAGATGTACAAAGATTTGAAAAAGAAATTCTGGTGGACTCAGATGAAGAGGGAAGTAGCTAAATACGTATCCGAGTGTGATACGTGCCGGCGAGTGAAGGCCGACCATATGAAGCCAGCCGGACATCTTCAACCCTTAAGCATCCCGGCATGGAAATGGGAGGATATCAGTATGGATTTCATTGTGGGTTTACCTCTCACTCTCCGAAAGCACGATTCAATCTGGGTGATAGTTGATCGACTTACTAAGATGGCGCATTTCATTCCCGTCAATACCAACTATCATTCCTCAAGATACGCGGAGTTATATATTGCCAGAATCGTATGCCTCCACAGAATACCCCGCGCCATTATCTCCGACCATGGAGCTGTATTTGTTTTGCGATTCTGGGAGCATCTCCATGATGCGCTGGGAACCAAGTTGATCCAGAGCTCGGCTTATCATCCTCAGACCGATGGTCAGACCGAACGAGTGAATCAAGTGCTAGAAGACATGCTTCGTGCCTGTGTCATCCACCATGGTAGGAATTGGGATGATCACCTACCATTGGCAGAATTTTCGTACAACAACGGTTATCAGGCTAGCATTCAGATGGCGCCATATGAAGCTCTTTATGGTCGGAAGTGTTGCACACCTCTAAAATGGTGTGAATCCGGTGAACGAGTGGTGTATGGCATCGACTTGATAAATGAAGCCGAGGAACGGGTTCGCACTATTGAAGCCAATCTCAAAGCTGCTTAGTCTCGTCAGAAGAGCTATGCGGACAAACGACGTCGACCACTTCACTTCGAAGTTGGGGATCAAGTTTATCTCCGGGTATCCCCTATGAAAGGTATCCATCGATTCGGAGTGAAAGGGAAGCTAGCTCCATGTTTTATTGGGCCGTTCGCAATAAGCAAAAGATGCGGACCTGTGGCATATCAATTGGAGTTACCGCCGTCACTTTCAGGGGTTCACAATGTATTCCACATTTCCCAGTTAAGGAAGTGTCTTAAAACTCCCGCTGATGTCCGTATAGAAGATTTGGAAGCTCTCCAACCAGATCTCACTTATTCCAAGCATCCAACGCAGATAGTTGATGAGAAGACTCGCACCACAAGAAGCTGCAGCTTGCGTTTCTACAAGGTCTTGTGGAGCCACCACAGTGCTGAAGAAGCCACGTGGGAAAGCGAAGAGTATCTTAGGACGAACTATCCGGACTTGTTAGCGGCATATGTTCGTTAGATCTTGTTCTTTTGCTTTCTTTTGTAATCTCGGGATGAGATTCTTTTAAGGGGGGAGGAATGTAAAACCCCACTTTTGTGGCATGTGAATTCAGTTATGAGTTTTGTGATCAACTATATCAAAAATCCAATATAGTGGTACACATGAGCTTAATACCATCCAAACCTTTCATGCACTCATGGTTAAATTTTATTAACATGAGTATTGGACTTCACCACTAATTCTAGGATAATTCTATTCACCCCTTTTCAAGCATTAGAATTATTTGAATGAAGTTTAGTAAGGCAATTCCAAGAGCAGTACTAAATGGGTCCTGCCAAAAAAATTCAGATTAGAGGCTCTAAATTTTTCCCTTGCCTTCTAATATCCTCAATAGCTTGCCTGCAAAATTTCAAGATTTTAGGAACTCATTTGTTATTTTATTTGAGATGCTCAACGAGTTTGAATCAAGTTTGAATTCAAATTCAAATTCTGGTAAAAATAGATTTGAACATGAATATCTAAACCCACCATGGTGTTCATCACAATTTTCTTGACTTATCCCTGAAGTTTTATGATTTTTGGAGTTCATTTACTATTTTTAAGTGAATTACTAAAGGTGCAGCGGCTGTGGGGCTGATTGGGGGACCCACCAGTCAGCAGCCCACGTGCAGCCGCATTTCAGCGCGCGCTGCGCCCGCCACCGCGACGGCGTGCATGCACAGCGCGACGCAAGCCCGCCACCACCGTTGAGCCCCATAAATAGCGCCCTGGACTCTCCCTTATCAACTCCCAGTCGCCCTTATCACCTCCCACCTCGCTGAGCCGACGGTGTGCACCGTTTTCATCCCGCGCGCGAGCTTCCGACCGCTGGCGCCGCACTCCTATTGCTGGCCAACCGGAGACCTCTCGCGCCAGGACTCCAACGGCTAGGTTGTTCCTCTCTTCCTCCTCTGTCCTCTGGGTCACTTCTTTCGTTGCATAGTTGACGGTTTGGCCGATGATTTTGAGGCTATACCGAGGGTCGCCGTCGTGTTCACCGCACGCCGTCCCTGCTCCACGTTGCCAGGCCGCTGCATGCCGTTTCGTGCTTCGACTCCCATAGCAAATTGGTGCGCCGGGACACGCTCTACACAACGGTGAAAGCCGTTCCTTGTTTACGCAAGTATCGAGCAAGTTAGCTAGGTTTTACTCTTGGCCGAAGCTTATGAACACGCTCGGTATTTCATGCAATTAGAGTTCCACGCTTAATCACTCTTCCCAATTGCTAGCAAATAGTTTCTACGCTTTCTTGCGCACCCTCTCGAACTGGAATCACCGGAAATGATCGACCGTAGCTCAAGAATCGCGAGTTCTCCCCTCCGCCATTAAAAAGTGCCTCTGTCGCTGTCGACGACTGTTTTGCCGACCGTTACACGGCGATATCACCGGCCCGACATGTTCCTCGTGGTTCCAGGATACTTCCCCAGCCTTTTTAGTAGGGTTTTAGCCACAGAGCGGCAGTTCCGACATAGCCGGAGCCCTAGCGGCCGCCGCCGCCGATGCACCATGGTTTCCGACCGTCGGCAGACCTCCCCGACCCCACCATCATGCTCAGCGCGTGATTTTACGGTTGGGTGCTCAAAGGTAGGAGCTGCGGTGGCCGGGAACTAAAAATCGGCGAGGCTCGCCGGAGAGCGCCGCCGCGGGAGCCCCGCGCGCCGCCCACGTCGGGAGGTGGAAGACGACACGGTGGGTCCCACGTGTCAGCGTCTGTAAACCCCATCGGATCAGGTGTGGCCACGGGATCTGTTGTGGCTACGCAGTGGATATCTGTGGCCCCCGTGTGGTTTAAATGCCATTGGTCCATTTTAAAACAGTGGGGCCCACGAGTTAATTCAAATTAGGAATTTATTCCAGATTTGGCTCCAACTTAGAAAATCCATAACTTTCTGTAGGATTATTCAAAAATCGTCAAATAAATTTTGTTTGAAAGCTTTTGAGCTCTAGTTTCTGTCAGAACCAATTAGGTTCTGTGAAACTAACAGTTAAACTCTGTAGAAATTAATCTTTCCAAATGCAAATACAATTTTTCCAGAAAAGATAGCCACTGGAAAAATCCCCAAAATTCACATAAAATTTTGTATCCTATTCTAGACTATCAGGAAAAGTTTAGGAGCCACTGCACCTGTTTAAACCTCTGTATAGTTCAATTTCTTCTTTTCAGTTATTGAATTTTTACAGATGTTCAGTTGCTTTGTTATGCCCCAAATTTGGGCTGAGTTTTCCCTTAGTAATACAGTAGTTCCTGTAAAAATCTTGGATTTAATTGACCTAATATCATAGTCCTAAATCAGTTGCAAACTGACTATTTTTTAAAAGCTGAAAATTCAAATAGAAATAATTCCAGAAATTATTGCTAACTTAGAATTTCAATAACTCCTTCACCTAAGCTTAGAAAATTATGAAACAAATTTTGATAGAACCAGAACAACTTCCTCTATCATGATTATCAACTGGCAGCTATGTTCAAGCTACAGTTTCTTCTTCAAAATTCTTGGAAGTTTAATACTTGCCATAATTTTAGAGACAACACTATACTTTGATCATCTCCTGTTCTTTGCAAGAGCCTTGATCATATTCCCTAGTATCTACCATAGAAGTTCCAAAGCCAATTAAAGTCCCTATAATCTAAGGATCGCCATGGATTAAATTTTGGTCTCGATAATGATTATTTTTCAAAGTCATTTATATACATATAATATGCATATCATATAGTGAACGAAGTCGAGGAAGAGCCAGAAGTCTTGGAAGAGCACCTTCCAAATATTAACTCAGACATTGACCTGCAACAAGGCAAGCCCCGGTTTGCATTTAAGAGCTTTTCAAAGTTTTCCAGTTTTATTCACTTACGTCTTCAGTTGATATTGTGCATTACGTATAAGGTGTTTGATACTCCACTTGCATGACCAAAAATCCCAGGGATTGGTTGGAACGAGTTACAGTTTGACCTGTAGTAACTGCTCTGCTAATGCATAGGAAATCTGGTAGAAGTCGAGTAGTTGGAATCTACTCGCGAGAGATGTAGGACATATCTCACAGGATTGGTTACATATAAAATGGCAGAATATAATGAAATGGAGACCGGGCAGGGAATGGATAGGACGCGGCGAGAATTGAGTCTCGGTCGCATAGCCCTGCCTGTGTCAATTAAGGCCCGTCTGTGTGCAGCCCTGTTGAACAAGCTTGACTTGTACCGGCAACATAATGGGCATATGGAATCCAATAAACTGATGTAACTCGATAACTGGGATGTTGAGGCCCACTAACTCACCATCGATAGGGGTGGGGCTGAGGACAGTAAGGTGTAAATCGGTCGGTGGACACATGAGGTGTTCTGTGCGGAGACCTTCTGTTTGCGGAGGTGAGATGGGTTCGGCGTTCGAGTTTCTTGTGAAAGGTGGCCATATACGCCTAGTACTGAAGTGTTATGTAGGTACAAGTGTGCTCGATGACACTTCCGAACGACGTATGTGTCGTGTTGTCCGGGTGTGTCCTGATTGCAATCACTGTCCCTCGCAGTAATAGAGTACCACTTGTTCACTGTGTCGTGACGTAGTAAATACTAAAGAAGCCAGAAAATCATATGTATTGAATTATAATTACTTTGCAACCTTGTATGATTTAGAGATAGTACAATTAAAAGTTTACAATTTCCCCATACTTTAGCTGTAATAGCATTATGTGCTCTGAGCATGTCATATCATCGGTAAAGCGTTTCTTGTTTGATTGTGGAGCCCATGATGTGCCGTGCTTGGAGAATGTCATTTGCTACTTAAAACATGATCATAAGGATCCACTTGTAGGCGAGTCATTTATGCCATTCCTTACCTATGCTTAGTATTCACCCTGCATATGTCTAGTGAGACGGGTTAGTCTTGCTGAGCCTTATGCTCACGATTGCAGTTAACAAGTTTTTGCAGGTTATACAGTTAATGATGGGTTTGATGATGAGGCTGCACCCCCTCCAGGGTGTACAGCCGAGTGGGAACCCTGCACGCCGCCCTAATTGAGTGTTGCTAGTGCAAAGTATCCAAGGCATGGATAACCTTGCTTTTGCATAGCTAGTGCTGAGAGCGTAGCTATGATATGTATATATTCCTTTACTTCCGCTAGTATTGTAAAAACTTCCACTGTATGAAAAATAAAAGACTTCGTCTTGTACTTATTCAGGTTCTATTCTTGTATAATTGTTGGGTGTCGCATCGCACGACACCACCCAATGAGATCCTCGGATGTTTGGACTCCGGTCCCCACAGAGGTCTTCAACAGCTGCATCCACCCCAGCATCGTCATCTCCCCAGGGTGCTAGTTCCGGTCGAGTGGCTGCAGTACCAGGACCGACTGAAGGTTCTGGACCCGGAAGTTCCTCCCGATCGAGGGGGACCTCGACCAAAGTAGTGCCAATGGTTGCGGCCAGTTCCGGGGGAACCCTCCAGAACAGATATGCCAGTGGCGGCTGGATCCAGTCCTGAGCATCCGGAGAAGAGGTTTCGTGCTAACTAGTGCGGAAACCTTCCGAGGTAATTTTTGTTTTTTACCTTAGTTAGTTGTTTTGTGTTGTAACTGTGTTTTGAGTTTCTTCGTTCTTCATCTGCAGTGTCCCCAAGAAAAGGACTGAAGCTCCGGCTCCTGCGACAGCAACTGATGTTGTGGAGACGGAATCTCCGACTCCAATTCCAGTGCCACCCGAAGGGTAGTTGAGGCTACGACAGTTCGGCGCTGGCTGTTGTGGTCTTGGACCTTGACTCATCCCAGAGGCTCCCGTGGTAGCGCCGGACCACGGGAATAAAGATGCTCCAGCGGCACCTGCCCCGGAGGTTGGAGCTCCGGGTTTGGACGCTGAAATGGAGGACGCTCTGGCTTCAGAACCGGAGATATGTGTGACTCCGGCCCTAGAGTCGGATGTCGTTGAAACCTCGGCAGTGGAGCCGGTGTTTGATGCTGCCCCGGCAGTAGAGCTGGTGGTTGATGAAGCTCCGGCAGTAGAGCCGGTGGTTGATGAGGCTCCGGCACCTGATCCGGTTGTCGAAGAAGTTCCAGCGGTAGAGCCAGTTGCTGTAGAAGTTCTAGCGGTAGAGCCGATGGTCGGAGAGGTTCTGGTGCCTGAACCAATCGCTGCAGAGGTGCCGGCGCTCGAGCCTATGATGGTTGAAGCGTCAGCGCCTGGGCCGGTGATGGAGGAGGCGCCAGCATCGGAGCCGGAAATGGCTTCAGCTCCGATTGAACCTTCAACACCTGCCCCGGAGGTGGTGATCCCGTAATTGCCTGTGCCCGAGCCAGGGTGCCGAGATGAAGTTGCTGGCCCCCCGCTGGAGGGACCAGCTGTTGACGACCTAGCGGCGGGGCCTTCAGAGCCAACTCTGGAGGTTGAAGCTTCTTTAGCAGGACCTTCCTCGACGGGGGTCGAGGCTATTTTGGAGGGCGGCCCCAGCACCGCGAAAGCTCAGGAAACCACTCTTGTAGAGTGGGACCCAATTTTTGTCACGGAGAACCCACTGGAACCGGAGGAGATGACCGCGACAGGTCCGGATCTGATCCCTCTGTCGTTGTCTATTGACAACGCCTGCTCCAGTCTTTGCCAGGTTCAGCTGGCTTTTTACCACGACAGCAAGGCTCTCGAGGAGGAGCGTCAAACTCTTAGGAGGTGGCGCAACCGGCTCCAATTTGAGACCAAGCTAGCAGAGTCGAGGCTGGCTGAAGACAAGGAGTGGGTGAGGAAGGAGAAGATCCGCATGGAGTACTAGGGTAAGCTACTGGATGAGAGGGAAAGCATGACACGATCCCTTGACAACCAGTCCCGGTCCATTTACGAACAGGCCAAAGCTGCTAATAGCGTAGCATATGATCGCCAAGAGAGGCTCGACGCCATCCACGCCAGTCTCGTCAAGCGCCGAGAGGCTCTTGAGGTGCGGGAGAGAAAGCTCGAGGATGAAGATCAAAAACTCTTGGAGCTGCGGGACAACGTCGTGAAGAGGGAGAAGAGCTTACTCAGAGGCTAACTCTGGGTGACAAGAGTCTCGAGGAGCGCACCAAGAAATTGGATGAGCGCTGCGAGAGAGAGGAGAAGAAGGCCTGGCAGCGAGGACAAGAACTCCACAGGAGGGAAACTAATGTTGCTGCCAGGGAGAAGAAGGTGTGGGGCCGAGAGAAGGACATGGTTAACCGCCGGAACGAGATCCACCTCCGGGGGGAAGAGCTCAATAAACTCGAAAGGCAAGTTGCTGAAAAAGTTCAGCAGAATGCCAAAGAGGTGGAGTGTCTTGCTCGAGAGAACTCGGAGCTTGCGGCAGCCAAAAGATCCTTGGAGGAGATGCGAAGCAGCAAGGTTGCAGAGTCCCAACAAGTTTGGGACTTCCTGGGCAAAGCCAATGACGCGCTTACGCCGATGGGTTTTAGTCCCGTGCGTCCAGATGATCCGGAGCCGGAGCTGGACCAGGCGTTGCAGGCGCTGAGTTCGGCAGGCAACAAGCTCACCAAGATGGACGATGTCATTGCGGACCAGCTGGAAACTGTGGGACAATCCCTAGCCAAGAGCATCGCAAAATTTATTTTGTCGTGCTACACAAGCTGGGACCCCCAATTCCCACTGGACCCGGTGCTTCAAGGTCCCATTGTCGGAGAGGGAGAAGCTGCCCAGGCCAGCGTTTCAGAGGTTGCCCAGAAGGTCGCCTCATTCTTCCATAGGGTCTAGGACCATCTCTTTGTAGCTCCCGCTTGTATTCTCTCTTCTTCTTCTCCAATTTTATAATCTCTTGTCTCCAGATGAATGAAATCCAAGTTTTTTATGAATTTCATTTTTTGTCTTCAACACTTTTGTCCCACTTGGCTCCCTGGTAGGTGTACACAATTTGATTGTGAACATGTACCAAGAGGATGTAACAGTTGTTGAAAACTCGCGTGCTTCAGACTTGTAGGGCGTAGGTCTGAAGTCTTTGGTAGTGAAGGTTCCCTGAGGTTGTCAGAGCTTAAGGGCTCCGACCTTGACCATCATCGGAGCTTGGTAGCTCCAGCGGTGGTCTCCATCAACACGTAGTGTCGACAGTTAGTCCTCTAGAGTCTTCCCGCCATCTTTTGTTCATTTTGACGGCTAGTCCCATGGTTTTACCGAAACTGAGTAGCTCCAGCGATGCTTGCTATCAATGTTTAAAACATCGACTACAAGCCTTTTAGGGAATGTCGGAGCTTTAGTAGCTCCGGCTGAATTCACCATCATCATGAGATCTTTATTTTTCCTGCACACTGAAGTCAAGAAAAATACTAAAATTCATTTCCTATCTATAACTCAGTTGCGACTTATTATTCTCGTAAGAAATATTTAGGCCGAACGCAACTCTTCATACAATCAAGTGCACCGAGTTGTTTTCTCCAGGTCCAATTGTTTTCAGGTCCCGCCTTACTTTGGCCTGCTGGGGTGTAGGTAGAGCGGCGTACTTAGGGTGCAGGACCAGGCTAAGTCGATAGCACACTCTGGACCTAGATTGGCTGGTGACATTCAGGCAAGTGAACCATTCAACAATGTGGAAACTCGAAGGAATTAACAATGTGACTCGATTTGTACTAGAATTAGTCGATCTAAAAAATTCTTGAGAATCGCACAATTTTGTTATAGACAAGAAAGAGAAAAATAAAAAATATTGAGCTTGTACAAAGTAAATGCAGGTGGAGTCTATTTTCACACAAAGATGTCTTTCATTATAGGTCCGGGGTACAGGGGAAACAAGTACACCCTTAGGGTGTGGAACTAGGCTAAGTGTGTTTTGTTTCTTGTTTGACCCAGGGTAGCTAGCTTCACTTTTATTTCTAAGACTGTGACAAGTGTTGCCTGAACTCTGCGGACCTTCCAGGGAAGGTCCGGTTGTTCTCCCGGAGGAGCTACCCGACTCTGTAAAATGACTCTATAACATACATCTCGTGTAACTACAAACTCACCTCCGTGATATTAAGCGTAAAACTTATGGAGGTGCTCAATGTTCCAAGGATTAGGGAGAGGTGTCCCATCCTCGGTTGCCAAGCGAACGCATCCGGGACAGGATACTTTAATCACTCGGAAGGGTCCTTCCCAGCTGGGGGAGAGTTTGTTTAACCCTTCTCTGGATTGTATTCTCCGTAACACCAGATCGCCTTCCTCGAGCTGTCGGCTGTGAACATGCCTTTGGTTATAGCGCCGGAGAGCTTGGCGGTATCGGGCATTCCGAACAGCTACTCGGCACCTTCCCTCTTCAGGGAGGTCAAGGTCTTCACGCCGGAGCTGGTCTTGCGCGGCATCGTCGAAGGTCCGGACCCAGAGCGACCCCAAGGTGATTTCTGGAGGAAGGACTGCTTTAGCTCCATACACCAGGAAGAAGGGTGTCTCTCCAGTTGACCGGTTTGGAGTTGTCCTGTTGGCCCATAGAGTGGGCGAAAGTTCTTCAATCCAGTTGGCTCCATGTTTTTTTCAGATGCTCATATGTGCGCGTCTTGAGTCCTTTTAGGATTTCTGCATTTGCTCTCTCAGCTTGGCTAATGCTTGCCGGGTGAGCTACAGAAGCGTAGCTGACTTGAATGTCGAGGTCTTCGCAATATCCTTGGAATGCAGAGCTTGTAAATTGGTCCCATTATCGGTTATGATTTTGTTTGGGACTCCAAATCTACATACGATGGACTGTAAGAAGTTGATGGTTGATTGCTTGTTTATTGTCACAATTGGAGTTGCTTCCGACCATTTGGTGAATTTGTCAATGGCGATGTACAGGAATTTGTAACCTCCGACGGCTCTTGGGAAAGGTACCAAGATATCCATCCTCCACACAATGAAAGGCCATATAGGAGGTATCATTTGTAGAGGTTGGGCCGGTGTGTGAATTTGTTTTGCATGATACTGGCATGCTTCACATTTCTTCACAGGCTCAGTTACATCCTGGAGCGCTGTAGGCCAGTAAAAGCCATGCCGAAAGGCTTTACCGACCAGCGTGCGAGAAGACGTGTGGTTCCCACACTCGCCTACATGGATTTCTGCGAGGAGCTCGCAACCTTCTTCCCTTGTGATGCACCGCATCAGGACGTCGTTAGCACCGCGCCGGTAGAGATCCCCTTCTACCAACGTGTATCTTTTAGCCAATCTGACTATCCAGTCAGCGGATACATCATCTTCAGGAAGGAAATTGTCTTTCAAGTAGCTCCGGATCACAAAGATCCATGCATCGGAGCTAGTTTGAGCATTCGAGTCTTGCGTGTTGGGTTGCTCGGAGCTTCCGGCAGCACCTACGACCCTTGATGGCTGCCATGGTAACAGGGCCATCGGGACTGCCAGCGTCGAGGTGCTGGTCTCACCCCCTTCGCTCAGCTCGGCAGGCTAAGCTGTCGGTTTAGACAACCTCCGGACGAAGATTCCGTCAGGAGCCGGAGCTCCGGTTGACGCTTTCGTCGAGAGTTTGTCAGCTTCAGCATTATGGAGGCGCTGTACATGGTGGAGGTCCAGGACTTCGAAGTCCTTCTGAAGCCTCTGGACTTCAAGGGGATAAGTAGCTAGCTGGAGATTGTTGCAGGAGCATTCACCCTTCACTTGTTTAATGATGAGCTGCAAATCTCCCTTGACCAACAGCTGCTTGACACCATATGAGAGTGCCACCTTTAGTCCGTAAGTGAGTGCTTCAAACTCTGCCATGTTGTTGGTCGCCTTGAAGTCTTTACCTTCTCCCCGGTCGGAGCGAGGAGAAGGACTCCAGCTCCGGCCCCCTACTTCTGCATGGAGCCGTCGAAGTAGAGAGTCTAGTGAGGCTTAGTGAAGACTGGAGCCTTGAGTTCCGGCTTCTGCTCACTAGGGCCCCCAGGGTTTGATGGAGAGGGGGTCCATTCCGCCACAAAGTCTGCCAATGCTTGACTTTTGATTGCCTGTCTTGGGACAAATTCAAGGTCAAACTCGGCCAATTTCGTTGCCCACTTTGCAATGTTCCCAGTGGAGTTGGGATTATGCAAAATCGCTCGCAGTGGATATGAAGTTACCACCGAGATCTTGTGAGCTTGGAAATAGTGTCAGAGTTTCCGGGAAGCAATAAGAACTACGTATAACACTTTATGTACTTCCAGGTACCGAGTTTTAGCATCGTGGAGTACTTCACTGACGAAGTACACTGGGCGTTGGATTGTATGGACCCCCCTGGAGGGGCTCGGAGCTTCCTCCTCATCGACCCGGACCCTCCCGGAGGGGTCCGGACCTTCTTCGGGGATCATCAGGTCCTTATTGGAAGAACCCAGAGCTCCTTCAGGAGTGACCTGGACCCTCCCAGGGGGGGGTCCGACTCTTCTTGCTCAACTAGAGTAACTCCTTGTTGATTCGAGTCTGGAGGTTGGGATCCAGACTCACCTTCAAGGACCTCCTGACTCTCCCGGAGGGGTCTAGATACCTGATCTTGTAACGGTTCTGGTCTCTCCGCAACCAGGACCATACTGACAACTTCGTCAGTTGCCGAAATGTAAAGCAGTAAAGGCTCACCAGGGTTCGGAGCTACTAAGGTTGGTAGAGTGGTGAGGAGCTGCTTCAGCTCCTGGAATGCCCTTTCTGCTTCTTCAGACCATTGGAATGGTACGGACTTCCTCAATAACTTGAGGAAGGGTAGTGCCCGTTCCACCAGTCTTGATATGAACCGGCTAAGGGAAGCTAGACATCCAGTCAGCTTCTGGACGTCCTTGATGCAAGCAGGTGGCCGCATCTCTTCAATGGCTTTAATCTTCACCAGATTTGCCTCTATGCCTCGGTGGTTTACCATGAAACCAAGAAGCTTTCCAGAGCTAACCCCGAAGACACACTTGTCTGGGTTCAGCTTCGTGCGAGTCACTCGCAACTTATCGAGGACAGCTTGCAAGGTGTCAAGAAGTGACTCCTTGTCCTTAATCTTGACGACGATGTCATCGACATACACTTCCACTACGTCTCGGATGAGCTCTCCAAAGGTTTTGTACATAGCACGTACAAATGTTGAAGCTGCATTCTTGAGACCAAATGGCATGGCAGTATAACAATACAATCCATCTACTGTGATGAAAGAAGTATGCTCTTCATCTTCCCTAGACATTCTGATTTGATGGTACCCAGAATATGCGTCTAGGAAACACAGTAATTCACACCCGGAGGTGGAATCCACTATCTGATCTATTCTAGGTAGTGGGAATGGATCTTTTGGACATGCCTTATTCAGTGTTGTGTAGTCGATACACATCCCAAGCTTCCCTGTGGCCTTGGGTACAACGACTGGGTTTGCCAGCCATTTTGGGTGGAAGACTTCTCGGATGAATCCAGCTTCGAGCAACTTCTTCACTTCTTGTTGTATGAAGTTTTGTTGCTTGCTTCCGAGGCTTCTGGTGTACAGGCCGAGCGTCGGGATAGATCTTCAGATTATGCTCGATCACTTCCCTAGGGATCCTAGGCATTTGTGTCGGTTGCCAGGCAAACACGTCAACGTTAGCCCAAAGAAAAGTGATGAGCGTGAGTCCTATTTGTCATTCAGACCTCCCGATATGCGGGTGGTCTGAGCGGCGTCGGAACCGATTTGGATGACTTTGACGGGAATGTCGGTGTCGCTGCTTGGTTGCACATGAGGTGCGGAAATTGAGCCTCGATGACAAATGCTCGGGGGTTTCGGAGCTTGCTACTGCCTGTACTCTTCCTCCTGCATTGTAGCAAGCATGTGAAGTTCTTCCAGTGCAGTCATTCCGGCAGTGCGGTCTCCACAGATCCGGAGAACACCAGCCGATGTTGGCATCTTCAATACCAAGTAGCCATAATGAGCAGCAGCCATGAACTTGTATAAGGATGGCCTGCCCAGAATGGTGTTAAAGGGTAAGTTGATCTGAGCAACGTCAAAGACCAACTTCTCAGTGCGGTAATTCTCCCGAGTCCCAAAGGTCACGGGAAGAGTAATGGCACCAAGCAGGGTTATGGCCCCCGGACCTACTTCAGAGAAAGGTCGGGAGGGGCGAAGATCTGAAGGTCGAAGCTGAAGCATGACGAAAGCTTCGAAGCTTATGAGGTTCAGCCCCGAACCTCCGTCCACCATTACATGGTGGAGTTCAATATTGTTGATGGTCAGAGATACCATCAATGGGAGTTGACCAGCTCCGATCATATTCCGAGGGTAGTCTGACGCGTCGAAAGTGATGGCAGTATTCATCCACTTCCTATGCGGCTCCGCCCTAGCGGTGGGAGCCACCGAAGCCATGTCCCGCCGCATGGTCTTGAGGACACGGCGGGAGGTGATGTCCCACGAACCACCAAAAATGGTGTTCATGGTTTTCCGACGTTCATTATCAGAGACATCGGAGTCATCGTCGACGGAAGTGTAAACAGCTTTCAAGACCTTTTTAGGGTCCTGAAAGCCTAATTCTTCTTTAGCCAGAGCTTCATCGACTTTCTGTTTTCCTTCCCTTTGCCGGAAAGGAACTTCTTCCCGGCGCTTGCTGTAGCGCTCGGCAAGGTTCTGGACCTCTCGGCAGTCTTCCAAGTTGTGGTTGTTCGACTTATGAATAGGACACCACATTTTGAAGTTTTCGCCATCTTCAGATGAAGGTCGAGGTCGTTTCTCAGGGCGTGGCCCCCGGCCACCCGGAGCTGCAGCAGCTGCAGCAGTTGGTGTGCCAGCCGACGGCTTTTTCTTGTCGTTGGACTTTTTCTTCTTTTTACCACTCCCAGAGGTAGCGGCTTCGCCCTTGGAGGATTTTTTTGTTATCCTCCGGAGGTGGTTTGGAGTGCATGTCACGGCCCTCCGCAGCTTTGGCACACTTGTCTGGCAAGCTGAAGAGCTCCGTGACGCTGGTGATCTCCTTGATCGCCAGCTTCTCCAGCATCTTCTTGTTTCGTACGCCCTATCTAAATGCCACAATAATAGAGGTGCTAGAGATACAAGGAATAGTGTTCTGTACCTGGGAGAACCTCTGGATGAAGGAACACAAGGATTCTCCCCCCTTCTGCGTTACAACAAAAAGGTCCAGTTCAGTTCCTGGTCGGGTGTATGAACTCCCGAAATTGGCGGTGAACTGTTGGCACAATTCCGCCCATCTATGGATGGAGTTGGGCGGGAGGCTCATGAACCAGGACCTGGCAGTCCCAGTTAAAGCCACAGGGAAGTAGTTGGCCATTACGGCCCCGTTACCTCCGGCTGCAAGGATTGTAGTGGAGTAAATCTGGAGAAACTCAACGGGATTGACAGTCCTGTCAAATTTCTTCGGCAGGTGAGGCCGGAACATTTGTGGCCATCTGACCATGCGTAGGTGCATGGCCAGGGCAGAACATCCTCCTCCTACTCCCTCGGGTGCAGGACTGTCTCAAGCCTCTCGCCTTTTGCGAGCGCGCTCGATATGGACGCGGCCGTCCTGCTGACGGTAACGGTGATCAAGCTCCGCCCGGAGGTCATGAGTTGAAAGCCTGGTTACTATATGGGTGCGTCGCGCACCGGCAAGCAACGACGTCACTTTTTGAGACGCAGCATGCCTCCTATTTTAGGAAGCGTGCGGACCAAGTCTGCCCGACAAAGTCCGACGCTGTGATGGGGCCCGCCCCAAGGGGGGAGGACCTTGGCTGCTGATGCAATCGGCTGCTGCTGCAACCAGATGTTCCACATCAGCCCTCCATTGCTCCATTGCACCCTGGGATGCACCCAGAGGTGGTGGGCGTTGGAGGAGAGCACGTTCTGCATGGAGTGCGTGTTCAGGATTGTTGTTATTCGCCGACGCCGTGACCGACGCAGATGCTCCATCCCGTTGTCCAGCTTGATTTGCTGGTGCAGATGGTGGCGGTGGAGGCATGACTCCTGCTAGAGCCGCGACACCTGCTGGTTGTTGCAAGTTGGAGGGATTGCCTCCAGCAGGTTGCGCAGCGGGGTTGCCGTTGGACGATCCAGCAGCTGAGTTCACCATTCCTGAAATCTCGGGCACTCCCCCTTCCTGGCGCGCCAACTGTCGGATTGTTTTTCCGGCAATTCTCCCGATACTACAGTTGATAGCTCAAGGAGTTGTAGTTCGGTATTGGGTGCGCAGAGATTCCAAAGAATATGGCAAATGACACAAGGATTTACGTGGTTCGGGCCGCCTGAGCGTAATACCCTACTCCACGGAGTGTGTAGCAGTTGTATTGAGCGTCTAAGAGTGTCAGAGTGTGTCTGAGCGCTTGAGGGCGTGAGAGAGAGTCTCCTTTGTGTATCGTCGACCAGTCCTTTTATAGTTCAAGGACTGGTCATTACACAGTTAGCCTAGGCTGACATGTGTCCCTGGCGGTTACTAATGTTTAATACACAATTGATGAGCTTAATTGCCCTTAATAGAGTGGTAACGGGCCTAATGCCGTTACGGGTATTAAGGGCCCTCCGATCGTGTGTCATTAAGATGGTATTAATGACACTTAACCGAGTCTTGGATTACTCCTTGAAGGTTCGAGCCGTTGGGTGTCCTCCAGTCGGCTTGTTGAAGTTGATGGTCCGGTGGTTGGACACGTGGCAGCTTCGGAGCTATTCGTCTAGGACAGGTAGGTCCAGTGCAGATGTACACGTGTCGATACTGGAGCTTCCTTCTATCGGAGGTTAGGTCCGGGGTGCCGCACAAGCGTTTAGCCCGGAGCTATCCCATGTGTGGGGTATAGCTCCGTCTGCGGTGTACACGTGGCAGTACCAGAGCTAACCATAGATGGGAGGCATCTCCAGTCCCGTATGACATGTGGGGCCTTTGCAGGTCTTCAACTCAGGCAGGAGAAGTACCGTGGGTCTTTTTGTAGTCCCAAGGGGTATACGGTACGCAGGGTACCGACAACCTTTAATCACTTTGGCACGGCCATGCACTTTCAAATCCAACTATCTCGAGGAGCCCAAAGATATCTCTCCTGTTATTAAGGAGGGGCAAATCCCATCTTGATCCGCGCACATCCCATTCTATGTTTCATTATATAACCGAAGACTACTTTTATGACTACCCAGTTACGGAGTAGCGTTTGGTAGTCTCCAAGTACACAACTACGCATTGTGAGAAACAATGGCGATCTCATGTCTAAGGATCTAGCAGGTGTATCACTCAAGACCAACTGATGGCACATATGGAAATAACAATCCCAGCAGTGTCTCGGAGTGGGTCAATCCAACACCATGTTCACTAACATGTGTTCACATTATTAATTTGATATCTCCATATCTATGATCCGTGAAACGTGATCATCAATTAATACATGTGCTAGTCTGTATGCAATCATTATCTCATATAATGATATAGACGAGGGATCATTTGGAGTAGCATTATTACTAACAAAGAGTTTCATGAACAAGTCACATACTTGATGATCAATGTAAATAATGATTACTCATATAACAATTTATTTAATAGAACATAAACATAGCTGTGACACAAGTCTCCCACTACACACTATGATCACTGATGTAAGTATCTAATACCCATAGATCTCGTGTGTGCCTCATGCTTTGATTCTGGAAGAGGTTTTGTCAACGGATCTGCAACATTCAAATCCGTGTGCACCTTGCATATCTTCACATCACCCCGGTCGATGATCTCTCGAATGAGGTGATAATGTCGTAGTATGTGTTTGGATCGTTTGTGTGATCTAGGATCCTTTGCCTGTGCAATGGCTCCACTATTTTCACAGTAGAGATCCACTGGACTGGACGCGCTAGGAACAACACTCAACTCAGAAACAAATTTTCTGATCCAAACAGCTTCCTTTGCAGCTTCAGAAGCTGCAATATACTCCGCCTCTGTGGTTGAATCTGCTACTGTATCTTGCTTGGAACTTTTCCAGCTCACTGCCCCTCCATTGAGGCAGAACACAAATCCGGATTGCGATCTAGAATCATCCTTATAAGTTTGGAAGCTGGCATCAGTGTAACCTTTTACAATGAGCTCTTCTTCACCTCCAAACACTAAGAACGCATCCTTAGTTCTTCTCAAGTACTTAAGGATGTTTTTGACAACGGTCCAATGAGTCTCACCATAATCTGATTGATACCTACTCGTGATACTTAGAGCATAAGATACATCTGGGCGTGTACATAGCATGGCATACATGATGGATCCAATAGCCGAAGCATAAGGAATCACTCTCATCCTCTTTTGCTCATCATGTGTTGAAGGACACTGACTCTTGCTTAGAGTAATGCCATGTGACATTGGCAAGAAACCATTCTTGGAATCTTGCATATTGAACTGATTCAATATCTTGTTAATATATGTATCTTGGCTTAATCCAATTAGCCTTTTAGATCTATCTCTATAGATCTTTATGCCCAAAATATACGTTGTCTCTCCTAAATCCTTCATCGAGAAACTTTTTCTTAATGAGGATTTAACATCATCAAGCATTGGAATGTCATTTCCGATCAATAATATGTCATCTACATATAGGACCAGAAATACATGTGCGCTCCCACTAAACTTCTTGTAAATACAACGTTCTTCTACGTTCTTGATGAAACCAAACCCTTTGATTACTTCATCAAAATGTAGATTCCAACTCCGAGATGCTTGCTTCAGTCCATAAATGGACTTTTCAAGCTTGCGTATTTTGTTAGCATTTTTAGGATCAACAAAACCCTCAGGTTGTGTCTTGTACACATCCTCAGTCAGACTTCCATTAAGAAAGGTTGTTTTGACATCCATCTGTCATATTTCATAATCAAAATATGCAGCAATTGCTAGAAGAATCCGAACAGACTTAAGCATTGCAACGGGTGAGAATGTTTCATCATAATCAACACCTTGAATTTGTTTGAAACCTTTCGCCACCAATCGCGCTTTATAGATGTGAACATTTCCATCTATATCAGTCTTTTTCTTGAAAACCCATTTACAATCGATAGGTCTCACACCTTCGGTTGGATCAACCAAGTTCCAAACTTGATTTTTATGCATGGATTCAATTTCGGATTCCATGGCTCTAAGCCACTTCTCAGAGTCGGGTCCCATCATTGCTTTGGTATAGGTCGTGGGCTCATTATTGTCCAACAATACCATGTCATGTTGCTCTGTGGTTAGAAGCGTTAACATTTCCGTTGCACAACATACCCTCGTAGACCTTCATGGGGCTGGTGTTTCATCAACTGGTTGCACAACATCTTGTACATCCTGTATAGGATCAGTGGATGCTGAAACATTTCTAGGTATTTCTTGAATTTCTTCATGATGCACCTTACTCCCACTAACTCCTTTTGAGAGAAACTCTTTCTCCAAGAAGACACCATTGCGAGCGGTAAACACTTTACCCTCTATTTTATTATAAAAATAATATCCTTTTGTTTCCCTAGGATATCCCACAAAGAAGTATTTGTCTAATTTTGGATTGAGTTTGTCTGACGTCAAACGTCTGACATAAACATCACATCCCCAAACTTTAAGGAAAGACAGTCTGGGACGTTTCCTGGTCCACATCTCATATGGTGTCTTCTCAACAGACTTAGTTGGGACTCTGTTTAGTGTAAACGTAGCAGTTTCAAGAGCATAACCCCAAAAGGATAGTGGAAGATCAGCTTGGCTCATCATCGACCCAACCATGTCCAACAAGGTTTGGTTCCTCCGCTCGGACACCCCGTTCCATTGAGGCATTCCAGGTGGAGTCAACTGTGGAACAATTCCACATTGTTTTAAATGATCATAAAATTCATGGCTCAAATATTCATCCCCACGATCATATCGTAGAACTTTAATTGTCTTGCACAATTTATTTTGTACTTCATTCTGAAATTCTTTGAACTTTTCAAAGGATTCAGACTTGTCTCTCATTAGGTAGACATAACCATATCTACTAAAGTCATCGGTAAATGTGATGAAGTACTGAAAACCACCTCTGGCAATTGAACTCATTGGTGCACATACATTTGTATGTATAAGTCCCAACAAGTCAGTCACCCTCTCACTTTGACCAGTAAAGGGTGTTTTGGTCATCTTCCCAAGCAAACAAGATTTGCATGTGTCAAGTGATTCAAAATCAAATGAGCTTAGTAAACCATCTTTATAGAGTTTTTCAATGCGTTTCTCATTTATATGACCTAAGCGACAATGTCAAATAAAAGTGGGATTCAGATCATTATGTCGAGCCCTTTTGGTGTTAATGTTACAGATAGTTTTATCCTCAAGATCAAGAACATATAACCCATTCACCAATGGACGTTGAGCATAGAAAATATTATTGTAATAAATAGAACATCATTTGTTCTTTATTACAATCTCATAACCATCAACTTCTTCTAAACACGGAGAAGAGATAATGTTCTTGCTCAAAGTAGGAATGCAATAACAATTATTCAATTCCAAAACTAATCCTGAGGGTAATGACAAGTGGTAAGTTTCGACAGCTATGACCGCAACCTTTACTCCATTGCCGACACGAACATCCAACTCGCCTTTTGCAAATCTTCTAGTCTCACTTAGACCCTGCAACGATTTGCAAGTGTGAATCATCGATACGATATCAAATATCCATTATTCACTAGAAGATAATGCAATGTTAATTTCTATAATATTTATAACTGAAGCGAAAGTCTCATTTTCCTTCTTCTTCTTATCCTCCAAGTACTTCTTGCAGTTCCTAGACCAGTGCCCCTTACCATGACAGTGAAAGCATTCATCATCAGGAGAAGGGCAAGATTTGCCCTTTGGTTTAGAATTTAATCTTGAATGCTCATTGGGAACCTTTCCCTTGCCTTTACCTTTAGGATGCGTCACACGCTTCCTCTTTTTATTCTCCTTTTGCACCATCATCACATGATGGCGTTTTTCTTAATGCTTTCTTCGGCTGTTTTAAGCATTCCATGCAATTCAGCCAAAGTTTTCTCCATGCTATTCATTTGAAAATTCAATATGAATGGCTCGTAGCTCGGTTGGAGCGACTGGAGAACAACATAGCCAGATCATCCTTGAGTTCAGAACCAAGTTTGCCCAAAGTTTCAATGTAACCAATCATCTTGATTACATGAGGCTGATCGGGCTACCCTCCGCCAGCTTGCATGAGAACAAGGACTTTGAGATGTTGTATCTCTCAGCCCTTGTTTGATACTCAAGCATTCCACGCAGTCCTTCAATCATAGAATAAGCGTCTGTATGCTCATACTGTTTTTGTAGATCAGGGAACATAGTGGCGAGCATGAGGCAGCTTACATTAAGCGCATCATCGCAGTGCTTCGTATAAGCTCTACGTGCTGTATTAGTAGCACCAGCTGGGAGGTCATCAGGGTAAGGCTACAAAAGAACGTACTCCGTTTTCTCTTGCCTAAGAACGATTCTTAGGTTGCGGTACCAATCGATAAAGTTAGCTCCATTGAGCTTTTCCTTTTCAAGCACAGATCGCAAATTGAAACCGAAATTGTTACTAGCAGACATTATCTACAATAGAAAATAAATATGCAAAGTTTAGCACTATGTTATGTACTAATCTTCTATTAACAGTTTAATAAAAGATATCACCACTATATGATCATCGTCTTCCCTCTAACAACATATAGTGGTTCAAGATCCATATTCACTAATTCCTAGTGAGCTTTGGTTTCACTGCTAGGAAATTAGTGACATAGGTAACCAACCATTGTTAATCATATCCCTATATGACTCTTGTTTGTTGGGTGACATTCAATGCCCTGGCTCCCAACTCTATGCCATAAAGCCCAAAACTGTTTTGATAGCTTTGTTGAGTAAACCAACACTATGCATGTGAATGTCCAACATTCACCTTATGAATTATGATAGATGATGATACTTTGCTTTGGCAAACCTACCACACAACGATCAAAATATCGTAGGTGCAACTATTGGTAAATGGCATCAAATGCTCAACTTTTGTGAGGGGAGCTATTTTATCATGACAAAACATCCACCATATGAAAAGCATGAAAATAATAGTAATAAGCATCACAGGCATATGATCATATCACATTGTGAATAGTATGGCCTTTAGAATCATAATGGTCTCCATCGCTATGGTTCCATCAAGATCTGAGCTGCCATGCCTCCCTTCTTGTGGTGATCTCCATCTCCACAATGCTTGAAGACATCTCCATGATAATAAAAGAAGCTAATACAACTAATAGCTACCAAATAAATTACATGAGTAATCAAGCATCACAGGTCGACACGCATGTCGTTATACAATTATGTGACAACCTCAACCCGGTTGTGTTAAATTTGCAACACGCAGGCTGCACGAATTTACACACAAATCATCACATCACATTAAGGCCATACCATTCATATCATTTCCTGTAAAAATGAGTTAAGCGTAGAACAATTTCTAGCGCGAAACTATATTATGTAATCGCTATAGCAGACAGCAAAACGACGCCCTGAACACCAAACGGGATTACATAGATCACATCTATGAAATCACTATGAAAATCTCATCGGATTGATCAAATCAACCTAAATTCGAGCAATTCAGAATGCCTCAATTTTCAATGTGACCGGTTATTCATGAGTAGATCGCGATTCATGATCGTGGTCTGTTGGCTCAGTCTATTAGCTATGTACGCGATTAGTCCCGATGGTGTTTCCAGCCGGTAGGGACAGGTTGCGCACACAGCAGAGAAGGAGCACGAACTGACCCTTTAGTCATATACGATCGCAATCTACTCTAACCAATTCCAAACCCCAAAAACCGTGCGAAAAATTCATCGTATGAACATGTCTGCAGTAGATCCTATCTACTAAGAAGATCCAAACCAAAAACTACGCAAGTCGGCTCTGATGTCGCTGTTGGAAAATCACCGGTACGCTACTCTAGTAACTCTACCGCATCACCCAGGAAACATGCGAGTACAGAGGTCATGGATCGTTACCACTAGACGAGCAGCGCAACGGAACGTAGACGTGCGTCAATGTAGGGGAAGTAGACGATCTCGTTCGTCTCCTCCTCGCCCTCTTCTCAGGAGCTGTAGACGAACACGTTTGTCGTAGCCGATCAGCGCAGCAGTAGCAGCAGCGCCTCCACGGAGTCCACACGTACGGAGAGGAATGTCGTGCGCCGGTGTGCTAGCACTGCGCGCGCGGCAAGGGTCTCGGCGTGAGGCCTTCGAGGGGTGGCGGCTAGGTGATTAGCCCCTAACCCTACCCCTCATATTTATAGGCATACTAATAGGCTTTTAAGTTGCAGACCCATTAGTACCCTAATTGCTTATGGATCAAACATTCAATAGGGCTTAACCTGAATTTTATGATTACTTCTAGGGCACATCACCAACACTCCCGGATGAAGGGACTCCAACCTTTGGTGAGCATGTAGCTCTGGCTTCTGTTCTAGTATGAGTACTTGAACCACCACACCTTTCCTTCGCCATCAGCGAAGTTGAGCATGCAGCATGCCCATGTCAGTGGCTGTCATCTCTGGCATGCGATTCAGCGGGGAGTGCTTCTCGCGTGCTGCTTGGGCGCGATAAGGTGGTTGATCTTGCTGACATCACTTTGCGTCACAGACTTCTCGAACAGTGGCACGACTGGTATGCATGCCCATGTTGTGGCCGTGGTGCAGGACCGAGCGGAGCTCATTGGCAAAGGTGTGCTTCCGGAGCATGCCTACGAGGTGGTGCCGCATGAGCAGGAGGGGTGTGGCGCATGGAGAGGGCACTGGCCGTGGCGCGGTGAGAGGGCCAGGGAGACGTAGTCGCATGTTTGTTTCCGTGTTGTGGACCGGGTTGAGCATAGGTAGTTGCACGTTCAACATCGTCATCCAGTGTGGTCCGAGTCTTAGGGACATGATCAGGCTGTTACGGCTGACCGTTGAGAACATCGCCGGGTCAGCAAGTATTGGTGCACTGACTGGGCATTGTAACTGCATTTGCATGCATCTGAATTCAGCATATAGATATATGTCAAGAGGGCAGCGTCATTAGCCAGCGCCTCAGCTATTACAACACGTAAAGAGCAGTATACTGTGTGTGGGCGCATTCGTTCTGGTCCTGGTGATCACGGCGAGTGCATCTGGCGTTCCCTGAGCGCTTGTCGTCGTCAGGCCTCAGCTCCAACACTTGGTACCAGAGCTGCGGTTAAGATCAAGTGTAGCTAAAGATGGCTTGCATCAAGTCGCCACCTAAACCTCGAGCTGGAGGGAAAGGAAGCGATGAAGATGATGTTCAGGCGCCCTTTGTGATAGAGAGAGTCGTGAAGGAGGCGAGCAGCACTCTGGTGTACCCAATGCTATCGCGCATGAACTACAGCTAGTGGGCGCTCGTGATGCAGTCTCGAGGCTCAGGACTTATGGCACGCCATAGAGTTCGACATGGTTGATCGACGTGAAGATCGCCTGGCAGTCGCTGCAATTCTCAGTGGTGTGCCAGCAGAAATGCACATGTCTCTTGCGGCGAAGAAAAGCGCAAAGATCACGTGTGAGGCGGTGATGAGTATGCGCATCGGAGACGATCGAGTACGTGAAGCCAACACTCAACAATTGCCGAAGGAATTCGAGAACATTGAGTTCAAGGAGGGTGAGGCCATCGACAAATTTGCTATGCGGATTTCGGGCCTTGCCAGCAATCTGCGCACTCTTGGCGAGGACATGGAGGAAGTTCGCGTCGTCAAGTTCTAGCGTGTTGACCCTGCACGGTACATGCAAATCGCCTTGTCAATTGAGACACTATTACAAAAGTCTTCATCGCAGGCGGCTCTAAATATATTATCACATACGGTTTTAAAAACCGCCTGTAACGAAGAGTCTGTGAAAATGATCGATTAGCACAGGCGGGGGCAAAATCCGCCTGTACAAATGCATTTTTACAGGCGGTTTTTAATTGCGGACCGCCTGTGAAAATGCATTTTCACAGACGGTTTTTAATTGCGGACCGCCTGTGAAAATGCATTTTCACAGGCGGTTTTTAATTGCGGACCGCCTGTGAAAATGCATTTTCACATACTGTTTTTTATTGCCAACCACCTGTGATAATACATTATCATAGATAGTTTTTAGAATGTTCCGTGTGCATTGTGTTCGTGACTAGCCGTAATCAGAAGGCAAGAAATAATAACGTTTAGACAAATTTTGCGCTAACACGGTTTGATATACAGAAGACTAAAAGATTTAGACAAAATTACATTCCAGAGATGCAATAAAAAAACATAACAGAAATTACAACGCAACACATCGCAGAAATTACAATCCATCACAACCATCACATGCAGCATCACGTGAAGCAGCTCAACGCCATGAAGACAGAGATGTTGTCGTTGCAGCCGCTCTTCAACGCCTCCCCGCGGCGCTCATTAGCATGACCTTCGTGGTAGCTCGACTTCCATGCTACAACAAAAATAACGATCACAGCTGGATCTGTGACTGAAGGTTAGATTTGTGACCCTCGGCATCGAGCGAGACACCCGCGGCGGACGAGGAGCGTGGTTGCCACGACGGCGATGAGCATGAGCAGCACGACTGCCACGACCGTCGAGGAGTACGACTGTCACGACGACGATGAGTGCGAGCAACGAGACCTCCGTGACAACGAGGATGGCGAGGAGGCGGAAGCGGGCTACCGACGCTTCGGCGATGAGGCAGAGCTGCGGTAGAGCGAGGTTGGGGAGGAAGGAAAGAGAGGTGAGATTGGGGAGATGGATGGTGAGAGGGAGAGATTGGGGATAAGGGCGTGAGGTGTCGGTGCTGCTGCTGTTATAGACACATAGATTAGAGATGACTCCCTGTGAGTCGTTGGATCGATAAGTAGCGGAAGGCGGAGATATGAAGTCCAAGAGCGATCCGTGGGATGAACCAGCAGACCAATCAGGAGCCATCATTATCACAGGCGGTTTTTTTTGTTACGGGCCGCCTGTGAAAATCATTATATTTTCACAGGCGGTTGTTTGTTACGGACCGCCTGTGATAATGACTATTATCACAGACGATTTTTGTTACGGACCGCCTGTGAAAATCAATACATTTTCACAGACGGTTGTTTGTTACGGACCGCCTGTAATATTCTATTGTCACAGGCGGTTATTTACTCATCTGACATCACAGGCGTAACTTTTAACAAACCGTCTGTAAAAAAATAAGCAGACGCCTGTGAAAATACATTTTGTAGTAGTGAGACATTGCTTGATCTGGGCAAGCTCACAGTCGAACTTGTGGGAAGACTCCGTTCTGCAGAGGATCGTCTCGGCAGCACTGGCGACGTGGTTGACAAGAGCAGCCGTGTTCTGTTAGCTGAGGAGGATGGTTGCCAAAGTACAAACATGAACTTGCGCCAGAGTCTTCGTCAAGTTGGAACATAACGGGGAGTCAACCACTTGTGAAAAACTAGAATGGCTCACCGTCTAATGGCCGCAACTCAAACACGAAGATGACATCGGAAGGGACCCCTCGACGGAAAGGAAAGTGTCACAACTGTGGCATACGGGGGCATTGGTCAAAAGAATGACGTGATCGCAAGGAGGAAGCCCATCTCGCCCGGATAGAGATTGATCACCCAGCTCTGTTATTGGCCAGGACAGAGATGAATTCAGTCACTGTGACACATGAATTGCATCTCAAAGAATACTCATCACAACCTCTTGAAGAAACGAAGACTTGTTGGTATATGGACTCGGGTGCCAGCAACCATATGATAGGGGTACGATCTGCTCTTGCCTCTCTAGATGAGATAGTAAAAGGCTCAGTGAAATTTGGGGATGGATCCATCGTTGAGATCTGTGGAATGGGCTCTGTCATATTCAGAGGACGTCAACAAGAGCACAAGGTACTCACTGATGTTTATTTCATTCCAAACCTGAAGACTAGTATCATTAGCCTTGGACTGATGGAAGAAGGAGGATGTAGGGTTTTCGTGGAGAATAATTGGTTGTGTGAATATGCAAGTGATGGGGTTCCACTGATAAAAGCTCCACGCAATGCAAACAGACTCTATATTACAGCACTGAATGTGGTGCATCCAGTTTGTTTGATAACAAAGATTGATCAGGCAGTCTGGTTATGGCATGCCAGATATGGGCACGTAAAGTCGTAAACTTCAGAGCTCTAAGTGATTTGGGAAAGAAAAGGCTAGCTGATGGTGTTCCAGTCATAAATTAAGTGGAGCAGATTTGTGATGCATGCATGTTAGGAAAGCATCATCGAAGACCATTCCCTCAGACTTCAGCATTTCGTGCAAAGAAGTTGGAGTTACTTCATGGGGATTTATGTGGACACATTGATCCACCAACACCTGGTGGTCTCCTAGTTGTTGATGACTTTAGTAGATTTATGTGGAGTGAGCTTCTAGTGAACAAAAGTGAAGCACTTCAGTACTTCAAGGTCATCAAAGCCAAGACTGAAATTGAAGCAGGAGAAAAATTGAAGGGATTCAGAACAGACTGTGGAGGAGAATTCAACTCAGTGGCCTTTTCTACTTTCTTAGGTGATCTGGGAATTAAGAAATTTACAACAGCTCCCTATACACCACAACAAAATGGTGTTGCTGTGGGGAGAAACCAAACTGTTGTTGAAATGGCTCGGTGTATCTTAAACGGGATGAAAGTCCCAGCTAGCTTCTGGGGTGAAGCCATAAAGACTGCAATTTATGTACTTAATCGATCACCTACAAGAAGTCTACAACGAGGTGTTGGTGATATGCTCAAGAGGCAATCAAACAACTCGGGTAAAGGTCTGTTGGATATTTGATCTATAAGTAATTAGGGTACTAATGGGCTTGCGACTTAAAAGCCTATTAGTACGCCTATAAGTAAGAGAGGTAGGGTTAGGGGCTAATTACTCCACTACATGACATCCCTAGCCGCCACCTCTCGAAGGCCTCACGTTGAGACCCATGTCGCGTGCGCAGTGCTAGCACACCGGCGCACAACATTCTTCTCCGTACGTGTGGACTCCATGGAGGCATTGCTGCTACTGCTGCGCTGATCGGCTACGACGAACGTGTTCGTCTACCTTCTGCTATGACAAGGGCGAGAAGGAGACGAACGAGATCGTTTACTTTCCTTACACCGACGCGTGTCTATGCTCCGCTGCACTGCATGTCTAGTGGTAATGATCTATGACCTCTGTACTCGTATGTTTCTTGAGTGATGCGGTAGAATTGCTAAAGTAGTGTACTGCCTATTTCCCAATAGTGGTATCAGAGCCAACTTGTGTAATTTTTTGTCTGAATCTTTCTAGTAGATGAGATCTACTACAGACATAATCATACGATGAATTTTTTCGCACGGTTTTTGGGGTTTTGAATTGGTTAGAGTAGATTGCGATTGTATATGACTAAAGGGTCAGTTCGAGCTCCTTCTCTGCTGTGTGTGCAACCTGTCCCTATTGGCTGGAATCACCATCGGAACTAATTGCGTACATAGCTAACAGATTGAGCCAACAGACCACGGTCGTGAGTCGCGATCTACTCATGAATAACCAGTCACATTGAAAATTGAGGCATTCTGAATGACTCGGATTCGGGTTGATTTGATCAATCTGAAGAGATTTTCATAGTGATTTCATATATGTGATCTATGTAATTCTGTTTGGTATTCAGGGCGCTGCCCTGAAACCCGCAGGGGCGGCTCCCCCCTCGACCCCCCCCCCCCCGTGCGCTAACCGGCTAGAGGGGCCGTCATTTGCTGTCTGCTATAGCGATTATATAATATCATTTCGCGCTAGAAATCGTTCTACGCTTAACTCATTTTTGCAGAGAATGATGTGAATGGTATGGTCTTAATGTGATGTGATGATCCGTGAGTTATATTCGTACAGACTGCATGTTGCAAATTTAATACAACCGGTTTGAGGTTGTCACATAATTGTATAACGACCTGTGTGTCGACCTATGATGCTTGATCTCTCATGTAATTTATTTGGTAGCTATTAGTTGGATTAGCTTCTTTTAATGACCATGGAGATGTCTTCAAGCATGGTGGAGATGGAGATCACCACAAAGAAAGGAGGCATGGTAGCTCAGATCATACCATAGCGATGGAGACCATTATGATTTTAAAGGTCATACTATTGACAATGTGATATGAACATATGCCTTTGATGTTTATTTATTACTATTCTTTTCATGCTTTTCATATGGTGGATGTTTTGTCATGATAGAATAGCTTCCCTCGCAAAAGTTGTGCATTTGATGCCATTTACCAATAGTTGCACCTATGTTGTTTTGATCGTTGTGTGGTAGGTTTGCCAAAGCAAAATACCATCATATATCATGATGCATAGGGTGAATGTTGGACATTCAAATGCATAGTGTTGTTTTACTCAACAAAGCTATCAAAACGGTTTTGGGCTTTATGGCATAGAGTTGGGAACCGGGGCATTGGATGCCACTCAACAAACAAGAGTTATATAGGGATATGATTAACAATTATTGTTTAACTATGCCACTAATTTCCTAGCAGTGAAGCCCAAACTCACTAGGAATTAGTGAATATGGATCATGAACCACTATATGTTGTTAGAGAGAAGACGATGATCATTGTCGGTGGTTTTGATCTGGCAGATCTCCCAACACTACTAAAAGTGTTTGCGGAGTTTGAGGTTCGGTGTGGGTGCGCGGAGATTCAAGAAGGTGAAATGTAAAATGACACAGGAGACACAAATATTTACGTGGTTCGGGCCGCCTGAGCGTAATACCCTACTCCACAGGGTGTGTTGGTGTTGTATTGGATGTATGAGCTCAACGTGAGTTGAGAGCGCGTGTGAGCCGATCAGACTAGATCAGATCAGATCAGTCAGATGTTCTCAGCTCAGAGGTCAGAGAGCCGAGATCCGAGATCAGAGATCCTCTATGTATCGTCGGCCTGTCCTTTTATAGTACAAGGACAGGCCGTTACAAGTTGGCCTGGCCCGACATGTGGCCCCGGCGGTTACTAATATTGATACACATTTGATGCGCTTAATTACCCTTAATGACCGAGTTACGAGCTTTGACAGCACCGTTACTGGTAATAAGAGTCGTCCGATCGTGTGTCATTAACATAGTATTAATGACACTTAATCGGGTCTTGAAGTCCTTGATTCCCCTTTGAAGATCCGGAGCCGTTGTGGATTCTACCAGAGGTTTGAGGCTGAAGATCCGACGGTTGGACACGTGGCAGCTCCGGAGCATACTGTGGGGAACAGATAGGTCCGGTGCCACCAGACACGTGTCAGTTCTGAAGCTTCCCTCGGTCTGCGGTTAGGTCCGGGGGTGCCGTTATATTACATAGCCCGGAGATTCCCCCTTGTGGGCGGTAGCTCCGGTTTGATGGTACACGTGGCGACCCTGGGACTAACCATGTTGGGGAAACGGTCCGGTTATGTCTGACATGTGGGCCTCCGAAGGTCTTCAAATCAAGTAGATGACATTTCCCTGAGATCTTTGCAATCTCAAGGGGTATACGGTACTCAGGGAACCGACAGTGGCCCCCTGGGCCCACCTCTAGGGAAGACCCCTTAGGTGAAGTCATTCCGCCGGAGGTGGGTCCATCCTTTGACTTTTGAGGCGAATCTTCAAAGGTCTTCAGATGTGCCGTTGGCGATAGTTTTGGAGTTAAATCCTCGCCGCGTGGCATATCCCGGGTGCGGCAAATGAGATCTTTGGCGTGCGGATCTCACGCAATTGAAGGTCGGCTGTTCCCGATACGAAAATCGTATCAGTTCCGCGCGTCTTGTCAGGCCGCCACCTTCGGGCTTCCCGCCTTTCATGATGACAACCGTTCGCCTGGGTAAGAACCTCGACATGATCGTCGGGGTGGTCCCGGGCCCTCTTGTCATCGGCAGGGTGAAATTGTTGAATAGTATCTTCGGCTTCCCTGCGGTTTCCATCCAAGTGTTGCGGGGGCTTACTTAAGAAGGAAAGCGCGCACCGTCTGGGGTTCTTTACGCCTCTCATCTGAACTTGCACTCGAACTCCCAAACTTGTGCTTTCTTTTCCTCCCTTGCCTCGCTGTGCTGCGATGGAGTTGGGTCTCCGCAAGAGCCGCTTGAAGACCGAAAGTGACCTGAAGAAGGTCCGGGCCCTCATGGGGTGGTCCCCAGACTTCTTCAACCACCTGGTCCACGCCGGGGGAGAGCTCCCATTCGAGAAGGAGCATGCCGGTGAGATGGTGTACTTTTCTGCGTACGCCATGGTGGGGTTGATCCCACCTTTTTCCTCCTTTTTCTTGATGATGCTAGACTTCTATGGTCCGCAGTTGTATCACCTTGGCCCCCACTCCATTCTTCTAGTGTCTGTCTTCGTCCACTTCTGTGAAATGTGGGTGGGCATCCCCCCCCTGCATTGAGCTTTTCCGGACCTTCTTACCGTCCATACCACCGGAAGGGGTGATGAGTTCCTTGGCTTCTACTACTTGTGAAGCGCAAGAAGTGCCCATTCAAGTACCTCCGGTCGTTTCCATCTGGAAAGTGGGACGATTGGAAGAAAGACTTGATAGTCATCCGGGTGGAGGAGCACGAGAAGCTGGAGCTGCCCGAAGGCCTCCCCAACATCGACACTGCAGTCTGGAGTGAAGCTCCGGTGCTGTCGGATGCCTTCAACCCTGCTCTGACCAGGATCCGCCAATGTGTGGAGGGAGGATTAACTCCTCAGGTGGTATTTTGCAATTTCCTGGTCAACAGGTGGGCACCGCTGAAGAGGAGAGAAAAACTCGCTTGGGGCCTCAACAGTGTGATGGACGATGACCGGGTCGAGACCGGGCTGAAGTCCAACATGGAAGGGGCGACCTTGGAGTTTCATCTCAAGAAGTTCCAGCACGGCATCGACGTCGAGGGTGATGACTTGACCCCGCCACCAGCTTTCCTCCCTCTGAATGTGGAAGTACAGTTCTGCAGGGAGCTCCGGTGGACGATGCCGGCGCTGGACGACCTCGGTATCATCGAGAGACGATCGACTTCCAGGGTGGTGATCCCTGGGGCTTCTGAAGGTGGCTCCACCCCTGCCCCGAAGCCAAGGACCGAAGTCGTCGGCAAGGGCAAGGAGCTGGCGGCCGAACCCTCGAGCCCGAAGAGGAAGCTGAAGCATGCCGACGGAAGGTCCATCAGGCCTACATCCTCTGCAGCAGCTCCTTCTCCCTGGAGGGGGAGGTCTTCTACAACTGTGGCGACTGCATCTGCAGCAGTGTCTTGCCGGGGTGCTAGCCCTGGGCATGTGACTCCAGTACCAGGGCCAGCTGAGGCCTCTAGGTCCGGAGGTCCTTCCCAGTCGAGGGGGGCCTCGACTAAGGAAATGCCCGCGGATGCAACATGTTCCGGGGGGCCTTCTGGAGCTACCACGCCGGCGGCGACCATGGTTAGTCCAGAACGCCCGGGAAAGAGATTCCGTGCAAGCTGGTGCGGAAGCCTCCCGAGGTAATTTTTAATCTTTACCTCAGACAGTTGTGTTGTTGTAGTAACTATTTTTTAAGTTTCTTCATCCATCATCTGCAGCGTCCCCAAGAAGAGGAGTGAGGCTCTGCCCTCAGCCACAGCAGCTGAAGCTGTGAGGGCGGAGGCTTCTGCTCCTGTCCCGGTGCTGCCCCATGTGGTGGCTGAAGCTACAGCAGCTCCGGCGCCAGCTGTCGTGGTCATGGACCTCGACTCATCCCCCGAGACTCCCGTGGTAGCGTCGGACCACGAGAGAGAAGATGCGCCAGCGACACCTGCCCTGAAGGTTGAAGCCCCGGGTCTTGATGCTGAGATGTTGGAAGCTCCGGCCGCTGAGCCGGAGGAAGCAGTGATTCCGGCCCCAGAGCTGGAAATTGTCGAAGCCCCGACTGTTGAGCTGGAGGTTATTGAAGTCCCGGCGAGCGAGTCGGATGTTGAAGGAGTCCCGACGGTTGAGCCGGCTACCTTCGAAGCTCCGGCCTCAGAGCCGGTTGCCACTGAAGCTCCGGCTGCAGAGCCGGTTGCAGTTGAAGACCTTCCGGCGCCTGAGCCGGTTGAGGTTGAAGCTCTAGCCTCATGGCCGGTTGTTGTTGACCTTCCGGCGCCCGAGCCGGTCGTTGCGGAGGCATCAGCACTCGAACCTGTGATGGTTGAGGCGCCAACACCCGAGCCATCAGCGGAGGAGGAGCCTAGGCCGGAGCCGGAAGTAGCCCCTGCTCCAGAAGTGATGACGGCGGTGGTGCCTGCTGCTGAGCCAGGGTGCCTTGATGAAGTCGCTAGCCCCCTGCCCGAGGGGGCAAATGAAGACCTGGCAGCAGGTCCTTCCGAACCACTTCCGGAGGTCGGAACTTCTTCTGCGGGACCCTCCTCGGTGGCGACTGAGGCTATCCCAGAGGACGGCCCTAGTGCCGTGGAGGCTCAGGGGACCACTCTTGTGGAGTGGGACCCAATTTTTGTAAGCGAGAACCCGCTGGAACCAGCAGAGGAGACCCCAGCAGATCCGGACCCTATTCCCCTGTCGTTGTCCATTGACAACGCTTGCTCCAGTCTGCGTCAAGTCCAGCTGGCGTTCTACCACGACAGCAAGGCTCTTGAAGAGGAGCGCCAAACCCTTAGTCGGTGGCGTAATCGGCTCTACTTCGAGACCAAGCTGGCACAATCAAGGCGGGCAGACGACAAGGAGTGGATCAAAAAGGAGAAGGTCCGCCTGGAATACTGGGGCAAATTATTGGATGATAGGGAGAGCTTGACTCATGCCCTCGACACTTAATCCCGAGCCATTTATGAGCAGGCCAAGACAACTAATAGTGCGGCTGATGATTGCCAAGAAAGGCTTGAAGCCATTAACACTACCCTCATCAAGCGATGGGAGGAACTTGAGGAGAGGGAGAAGAAGCTCGAAGACGAAGAGCAAAAACTCCTAGAACTGCGGGATGATGTCTTGAAGAGGGAGGAGGAGCTCGCCGAAAAGGTGGCTCTGGTTGACAAGGGCCTCGAGGAACGCACCAAGAAGTTGGAGGAGCATTGCGTTGAGGAGGAGGAGAAGGCCTGGGTGCGAGGACAGGAACTCTACCAGCAAGAGTGTGCCATCGCTGCCAGGGAGAAGAAAGTTAGGGGCCAGGAGAAGGACCTGGTCGACCGCTGGAACAAGATCCACCTCCAGGAGGAGGAGCTCAGAAAACTCGAGAAGCGGGTTTCTGAAAAGATTCAGCAAAATGCCAAAGAGGTTGAGCGCCTTGCTCGTGAGAATTCTGAACTGGCGGCGGCCAAAAGATCCTTGGAGGAACTGAAGGGCTTGAGGACTACAGACTCCCTACAGGTTAGGGAGTTCCTGAGCAAAGCCAATGACGCGCTGACACCAATGGGCTTCAGTCCCGTGCGTCCGGATGATCCGGAGCTGGAGCCGGACCTGGCGTTGCAAGCGTTGAACTCGGCGGGTGGCAAACTCTCCAAGGTGGGTGACGTCATCGCGGACCAGTTGGAGGTTGAGGGGCAGTCCCTGGCGAAGAACGTTGCAGAGTATGTGTTGACGTGCTACACCAGCCGGGATCCTCAATTTCCTCTGGACCCGGTGCTTGAAGGTCCCGTCGAAGGAGAAGGTGAAGCCACTCGAGCCAACGTGTCGGAGGTTGCTCAGAAGGTCGCCCAGTTCTTCCATAGGGTCTAGGACCATCTCTGTAGCTCCCACTTGTATTCTCTCTTTTTCTTACCCAATTTTGTAATCCCTTGTCTCCAGATGAATGAAATCCACAATTTGTTAATGAATTTCATTTTTTGTCTTCAACATTTCTGTATTCACTTGGCCCCCTGGTAGATGTACACAATTTGATTGTGAACATGTACCAAGAGGATATTGTATTTTGTTGAAGACTCGTTTGCTTCGAACTTGTAGATTGTAGGTCCGAAGTCTTCGATAGTGAAGGCCCCCTGAGGTTGTCGGAGCTCAGAAGCTCCAGCATTGACTATCGTCGGAGCTTAGTAGTTCCGGCAATAGTCCCTATCAATGCGTAGAGCATCGATAGTTAGCCCTCCGGGGTGTCAGAGCTTAGTAGCTTCGGCAATGACCTTTGCCAACGCGTAGCTTGTCGGCAGCAGACTCCGCTTATGGGGTCTTCTCACCATCTTTTATTGTGCGTCGACGGCTGGCCCCCCTAGCTTTGTCGGAGCTTGGTTGCTCCGGTAATGCTCGTTTTCAATGTTTAACATCGATCACAAGCCACCTAGGGGGAGTCGGAGCTTTGTTAGCTCCGGCTTTTCTCCATCAACGTGGATTCTTTATTTTTCCTGCACACTGAAGCCAAGAAAAATAGTAAAATTCACTCCTTGCCTATAACTTCGTTGTGGCTTACGATTCCCAAGGAAGTTTTAGGTCAAACACAATTCTGAATACAACCGAATGTGTTGCCTTCTTTCTTCTAGATCCAATTGTACTTGGACCCGCCTTACTTCAGCCTGCCGAGGTGTAGGTAGAGTGGCGTACTTAGGGTGCTTGACCAGGCTATGTCGATAGCACACTCCGGCCCTAGATTGGCTTGGCGGCATTCAGGCGAGTGGGCCATGAACAATGTTTGAATCCAAAAGAATTGACAATACAGCTCGAATTGTACATGAATTGGTCGAACTGAAATTTCTTAAGAATTGCACAACTTTGTTATAGACAAGAAAGAGAAAAATAAAAAATGTTGAGCCTGTACAAAATAAATGCACGTGGAGTCTGTTTCACATGAAGATGTATTTTATTATAGGTCCGGGGTACAGGGGAAACAAGTACACTCTCAGGGTACGGAACCAAGCTAAGTGTGTTTCATTTCTCGTTTGACCGAGGGTAGCTAGCCACACTTTTAGTCCTGAGACTGTGACAAGTGTTGCATGAACCTTGCGGACCTTCCAAGAAAGGTCCGGCTGTTCTCCTGGAGGAACTACCCGACTCTGTACAATGACTCTATAACATACACCTCAAGTTACTACAGACTCACCTCCGTCATATTAAGTGTAGAACTTACGGAGGTGCTCAATATTCCAAGGATTTGGGAGAGGTGTCCCATCCTCGGTAGCCAAGCGAACGCTTCCGGTACGGGATACTTTAATCACTCGGAAGGGTCCCTCCCAGCTGGGGGAGAGTTTGTTTAACCTTCTCTGGATTGTATTCTCTGTAGCACCAGATCGCCTTCCTCGAGCTGTCGGTTGTGTACATGTCGCTGATGATAGCACCGAAGGGCTTGGCGGTATCGGGCATTTCGAACAGCTGTTTGGCACCTTCCCTCCTCAAGGAGGTCTAGGTCTTCACGTTGGAGCTGGTCCTGCGTGGCTTCGTCGAAGGTCCGGACCCGGAGTGACCCCAAGGTGATTTCCGAAGGAAGGATTGCTTCAGCTCCGTACACCAGGAAGAAGGGTGTCTCTCCAGTTGATCGGTTTGGAGTTGTCCTGTTGGCCCATAGAATGGGCGGAAGCTCTTCAATCCAGTTGGCTCCATGTTTTTTCAAGCGCTCATAGGTGCGCGTTTTGAGTCCTTTCAGGATTTCAGCATTTGCTCTCTCGGCCTGGCCATTGCTTGCTGGGTGAGCTACGGAGGCGTATCAAACTTGAATGCCGAGGTCTTTGCAATATCCTTGAAATGCAGAGCTTGTGAATTGGGTCCCGTTATCAGTAATGATTTTGTTTGGGACTCCAAATCTGCATACAATGGACTACAAAAAGTTGATAGCAGATTGCTTGTTTATTGTCACAACTGGAGTTGCTTCCAGCCACTTGGTGAACTTGTCAATGGCGACGTACAGGAATTTGTAACCTCTGACGGCTCTTGGGAAAGGTCCCAAGATGTCCATCCCCCACAAAGCGAAGGGCCATGTAGGAGGTCATTTGTAGAGGCTGAGCCGGTGTGTGAATTTGCTTTGCATGAAATTGGCATGCTTCAGATTTCTTCACTAGCTCAGTTGCATCCTGGAGTGCTGTAGGCCAGTAGAAGCCATGCCGGAAGGCTTTACCGACCAGCGTGTGGGAAGACCCGTGGTTCCCACACTCGCCTCCATGGATTTCTGCGAGGAGTTTGCAGCCTTCTTCCCTTGTGATGCACCGCATTAGGATGCCGTTGGCACCGCGCCGATAGAGATCCCCTTCTACCAACGTGTATCATTTAGCCAATATGACTATCCGGTCAGCGGATACATCATCGTCAGGAAGGATGTTGTCTTTCAAGTAGCTTCGGATCTCTGAGATCCATGCATCAGAGCTAACTTGAGCATTTGAGTCTTGCGTGCCGGGTTGCTCGGAGCTTCCGGCAGCACCTACGCCCTTGATGGCTGCCATGGTAACAGGGCCATCGGGACCGTCAGCTTCGGGATGCTGATCTCGCCCCCTTCGCTCAGTTCGGCAGGTTGAGCTGTGGGTTTTGACAATCTCCGGACAAAAGTTCCGTCAGGAGCTGGAGCTTCGGTTGACGCTTTCGTCGAGAGTTCGTCGGCTTCAGCTTTGTGGACACGCTAGACGTGGTGGAGGTCTAGGACTTCGAAGTTCTTCTGAAGTCTCTCGACTTCAAGGAGGTAAGCAGCTAGCTGGAGATTGTTGCAGGAGCATTCACCCTTCACTTGTTTAATGATGAGCTGTGAATCTCCCTTGACCAGCAGCTGCTTGACACCGTATGACAGTGCCACCTTTAGTCCGTATATGAGTGCTTCATACTCTGCCATGTTGTTGGTCGCCTTGAAGTCAAGGTGTACCATGTATTTTACCTTCTCCCCGGTTGGTGCGAGGAGAAGGATTCCAGCTCCGGCCCCCTGCTTTTGCATGGAGCCATCAAAGTAGAGGATCCAGTGAGGCTCGGTGAAGACCGAAGCCTTGTGTTCCAGCTTCTGCTCACTGGGACCCCCAGGGTTTGATGGAGAGGGAGTCCATTCCGCCACAAAATCTGTCAATGCTTGACTCTTGATTGCTTGTCTTGGAATGAATTCGAGATCGAATTCGGCCAATTCCGCTGCCCACTTTGCAATATTCCGAGTTGAATTGGGATTATGCAAGATTGCTTGAAGTGGGTAAGAAGTCACCACTGAAATCTTGTGAGATTGGAAGTAATGGCAAAGCTTCCTGGAGGCGATAAGAACTGCATAGAGCAGCTTATGCACCTCTAGGTATTGAGTCTTGGCGTCATGAAGTACTTCACTGATGAAGTACAAGCTTCCTCTTCATTGACCCGGATCCTCCCGGAGGGATCCGGACCTTCTTCGGGGACCTCCGGGTCCTTGCTGGAGGGACCCGGAGCTTCTTCAGAAGTGACCTGGACCCTCCCGGAGGGGTCTGGGTCTTCTGAAGTAACTTCTTGTGGACTCAAGTCTGGGAACTGGGACCCAGACTCGCTTTCACGAACCTCCGGACCCTCCCGGAGGGGTCTGGATTCCTGTGCATGGGATGGTTCTGGTCTCTCCGCAACCAGGACCATACTGACGACTTCATCAATTGCTGAAATGTAAAGCAGCAAAAGCCTCACCAGGGTTCGAAGCTACTAGAGTTGGTAGGGTGGTGGGGAGATGTTTTAGCTCATGGAACGCCTTTTCTGCTTCTTCAGACCATTGGAATGGTCCGAACTTCCTCAATAACTTGAAGAAGGGAAGTGCCTGTTCCGCCGGTCTTGAAATGAACCGGCTGAGGGCTGCTAGACATCCAGTTAGCTTTTGGACATCTTTGATGCGGGCTGGTGGCCGCATGTCTTCAATGGCTGTGATCTTCGCCGGATTAGCCTCTATGCCCCGGTGATTTACCAGGAAACCAAGAATTTTTCCGGAGCTAACCCCGAAGACACACTTGTCTGGGTATAGCTTTGTGCAGGTGACCTGCAACTTGTCGAAGACAGCCTGTAAGGTGTCAAGGAGTGACTCCTTGTTCTTGACCTTGACCACGATGTCATCGACGTACACTTCCACTATGTCTCTAATGAGTTCTTCAAAAGTTTTGTACATAGCTCGTACAAAGGTTGAAGCTGCATTCTTGAGACCAAATGGCATGGTTGTATAACAGTACGATCCATCTACTGTGATGAAAGAGGTATGCTCTTCATCTTCCCTAGACATTCTGATTTGATGATACCCAGAATATGCGTCTAGGAAACACAGTAATTCACACCCGGAGGTGGAATCCACTATCTGATCTATTCTAGGTAGTGGGAATGGATCTTTTGGACGCGCCTTATTTAGTGTTGTGTAGTCAATACACATCTGAAGCTTCCCACCGGCCTTGGGCACAACGACTGGGTTTGCCAGCCATTTTGGATGGAAGACTTCTCGGATGAATCTAGCTTCAAGCAACTTCTTCACTTCTTGTCGAATGAAGTTCTATCGCTCCACAGATTGCTTCCGAGGCTTCTGATGCACGGGCCGGGCGTCAGGGTTGATCTTCAGATTGTGCTCAATCACTTCCCTAGGGATCCCAGGCATTTGTGACGGTTGCCAGGCAAACACGTCGACATTAGCTCGGAGGAAAGCGATGAGCGCGAGTTCCTATTTGTCATTCAGTCCCCCCGATATACGGGTGGTCTGAGCGGCATCGAAACTGATTTGGACGACTTTGACGGGAATGCCGGTGTCGCCGCTTGGCTGCACACGAGGTGCAGAAGTCGAGCCTTATTGACGAATGCTCGGGGGTTTCGAAGCTTGCTCCTGCCTGGGGTCCTTCTCTTGCGCCGTAGTAAGCGCATGAACTTCTTCTAGAGCGGTTACTCCGGCAGTGCGATCTTCGCGGATCCGGAGAACACCTACTGGTGTTGGCATCATTAACACCAGGAAGCCATAATGAGTAGCTGCCATGAATTTGTACAAGGCAGGCCTACCCAAGATGGCGTTGAAAGGTAAGTTGATCTGAGCAACGTCAAAGACCAACTTCTCAGTGCGATACTTCTCCTGGGTCCTAAAGGTAACAGGGAGAGTAATAGCACCGAGTGGGATAATGGCTCCCGGACCTACTACGGAGAAAGGTCGGGAGGGGTGAAGATCCGAAGGTCGGAGCTGAAGCTTGGTAAAAGCTACGAAGCTTATGAGGTTCAGCCCCGAACCTCCGTCTACCATAACATGGTGGAGCTGAATGTTATTGATGGTAGGAGATACCATCAAAGGTAACTGGCCTGCTCCAACCATGCTTCGAGGGCAGTCCGAAGCATCAAAAGTGATGGTTGTGTCCATCCACTTCTGATGAGTCTCCGCCCGGGCTGTAGGAGCTACAACAGCCATGTCCCGACACATTGTCTTGAGGACGCGGCGGGAGGTCATGTCCCGTGATCCACCAAAAATGGTGTTCATGGTCTTTCAACGCTCATTGTCAGAGACGTCAGAATCGTCGTCGACGGAGGTGTAGACGGCCTTCAGGACCTTTTTAGGATCCTGAAAACCTAACTCCTCTTCAGCCGAAGCTTCGTCAACTTTTTGTTTTCCTTCCCTCTGTCAGAAAGGAACTTCTTCCCGGCGCTTGTTGTAGCGTTCGGCAAGGTTTTGGACCTCCCGCCAGTCTTCCAAACTATGGTTGTCCGTCTTATGAATTGGACACCACACCTTGGGTTTTCCACCGTCTTCAGAAGACGGTCGAGGTCGCTTCTCGGGGCGTGGTCCCCGGCCACCCGGAGCTGCGGCAGCTCCAGCATTAGATGCGCCGGTCGACAGCTTCTTCTCTCCGTTGATTTTTTTCTTCTTTTTTCCACTCCCGAAGGTAGTGGCTTCGCCTTTGGAGGATTTCTTGCGATCCTCCGGAGGTGGTTTGGAGTGCATTTCACGGCCCTCCGCAGCTCTGGCACATTTGTCGGCCAAGCTGAAGAGTTCCATGACACTGGTGATCTCCTTGATTGCCAGTTTCTCCAACATCTTCTTATCTCGTACGCCCTGTCTAAATGCCACAATCGCAGAAGCGCTAGAGATAGAAGGGATAGTGTTTCGTACCTGAGAGAATCTTTGGATGAATGATCGCAGGGATTCTCCCCCTTTTTGCGCGACTGCAAAAAGGTCCTGTTCGGTGCCTGGTCAGGTGTATGAACTCCCGAAGTTGGCGGTGAACTGTCGGCACAACTCCTCCCAACTGTTGATGGAGTTGGGTGGAAGGCTCATAAACCAGGACCGGGCAGTCCCCGTTAGAGCCACTAGAAAATAGTTGGCGATTACGGCCTCATTTCCTCCAGCTGCCAAGATAGCAGTGGAGTAAATCTGAAGAAATTCGACGGGATTAATGGTCCCGTCAAACTTCTCCAGCAGGTGAGGCCAGAATTTCTGTGGCCACCTGACCATATGCAGATGCATGGCCAGGGCTGAATAGCCTCCTCCTACTCCTTCAGGAGCAGGAATGTCTTGAGCTTCTCGTCTTTCATGAGCACGCTCAATATGGACTCGGCCGTCTTGTTGGCGGTATCGGCGATCAAGCTCCGCTCGGAGGTCATGAGTTGAAAGCCTTGATATCGTGTGAGTGCGTCGTGCCCCGGAGAGCAACGACGTCACTTGCTGTGACGCAGCACGTCTCCTATTGTTGGAAACATGCGGACCAAGTCTGCCACACAAGGTCCGTCGCTGCGATGGGGCCCGTCCTGAAGGAGGAGGACCCTAATTGCTGATGCGGTCGGCTGCTGCTACAACCAAGTGTTCCACATCGGCCCTCCACTGCTCCATTGCATCTCGGGATGCATCCGGAGGTGGTGGGCACTGAAGGAGAGCATGAGCTGCATGGAGCGTGTGTTCCGGGTTGTCATGATTCGCCGATGCAGTGATTGACGCCGGTGCACCATCGCGCTGCCCAGCTTGATTTGCTGGTTAAGGCGACGGTGGTGGAAGTGTGACTCCTGCTGGAATTGAGGTTCCTGCTGCTGGCTGCATATTGGAGGGATTGCCCCCAGCAGCTTGAACAGCGGGATGACCATTGGATGATTCAGCAGCTGAGTTCACCATTCTTGAAATCTCAGGCACCCCCTACCTGGCGCGCCAACTGTCGGTGGTTTTGATCCGGCAGATCTCCTGACACTACTAAAAGTGTTTCTGGAGTTTGAGGTTTGGTGTGGGTGCGCGGAGATTCAAGAAGGTGAAATGTAAAATGACACTGGAGACACAAAGATTTACGTGGTTTGGGCCGCCTGAGCGTAATACCCTACTCCACGGGGTGTGTTGGTGTTGTATTGGATGTATGAGCTCAACGTGAATTGAGAGCGCATGTGAGCCGATCAGACTAGATCAGATCAGATCAGTCAGATGTTCTCAGCTCGGAGGTCAGAGAGCCGAGATCTGAGATCAGAGATCCTCTATGTATCGTCGGCCTATCCTTTTATAGTACAAGGACAGGCCGTTACAAGTTGGCCTGGCCCGACATGTGGCCCCGGCTGTTACTAATATTGATACACATTTGATGCGCTTAATTACCCTTAATGACCGAGTTACGGGCTTTGACAGCACCGTTACTGGTAATAAGAGTCGTTCGATCGTGTGTCATTAACATAGTAGTAATGACACTTAATCGGGTCTTGAAGTCCTTGATTCCCCTTTGAAGATCCGGAGCCGTTGTGGATTCTACCGGAGGTATGAGGCTGAAGATCCGACGGTTGGACACGTGGCAGCTCTAGAGCATACTATGGGGAACAGATAGGTCCGGTGCCACCAGACACGTGTCAATTCTGGAGCTTCCCTCGATCTGGGGTTAGGTCCGGGGGTGCCGTTATAGTACATAGCCCGGAGCTTCCCCCTTGTGGGCGGTAGCTCCGGTTTGATGGTACACGTGGCGACCCTGGGACTAACCATGTTGGGGAAACGGGTCCGGTTATGTCTGACATGTGGGCCTCCGAAGGTCTTCAAATCAAGTAGATGACATTTCCCTGAGATCTTTGCAATCTCAAGGGGTATACGGTACTCAGGGTACCGACAATCATATAGTGATGATATCTTTTATTTAATTGTTAAGAGAAGATTGGTACATAACATATTGCTAAACCTTGCATGTTTATTTTCTATTGTAGATCATGTCTGCTAGTAACAATTCCGGTTTCAATTTGGGATCTGTGCTTGAAAAGGAAAAGCTCAATGGAGCTAACTTTATTGATTGGTACTGCAACCTCAGAATCGTTCTTAGGCAAGAGAAAATCAAGTACGTTCTTCTGCAGCCATACCCTGATGACCTCCCAGCTAATGCAACTACTGTGACACGTAGAGCTTATACAAAGCATTGCGATGATGCGCTTAATGTAAGCTGCCTCATGCTCGCCACAATGTCCCCTGATCTACAAAAACAGTATGAGCATACAAATTCTTATACTATGATTTAGGGACTACGTGGAATTTGAGAATCAAGCTAGAGATGAGAGATATAACATCTCAAAGTCCTTGTTCTCATGCAAGCTGGCAGAGGGTAGCTCGGTCAGCCCTCATGTAATCAAAATGATTGGTTACATTGAAACTTTGGGCAAACTTGGTTCTGAGCTCAAGGATGATCTGGCTATTGACGTTGTTCTCTAGTTGCTCCCACCGAGCTACGAGCCATTTATATTGAATTTTCAAATGAATGGCATGGAGAAAACTTTGGCTGAATTGCATGGGGTGCTTAAAACAGCTGAAAGCATTAAGAAAAATGACACTCATGTGATTATGGTACAAAAGAAGAATAAGAAGAGGAAGTGTGTGGCGCATCCTAAAGGCAAAGGCAAGGAAAGGTTCCCGATGAGCCTTCAAGCTCAAAGTCTAAGCCAAAGGGCAAATCTGGCCATCCTCCTGATGATGAATGCTTTCACTGTCATACTAAGGGGTGCTGGTCTAGGAACTGCAAGAAGTACTTGCAGGATATGAAGAAGAAGAAGAGAAGTGAGACTTCCACTTTAGGTATAAATGTTATAGAAATTAACATTGCATTATCTTCTAGTCAATCATGGGTATCTGATACTGGATCGATGATTCACACTTGCAAATCGTTGCCGGGTCTAGGTGAGACAGAAGATTTGCAAAAGGCGAGTTGGATGTTCGCGTCGGCAATGGAGCAAAGGTTGCGGTCATAGCTATCGGAACCTACCACTTGTTATTACCCTCAATATTAGTGTTGGAATCGAATAATTGTTATTGCATTCCTACTTTGAGCAAGAACATTATGTCTTCTTCGTGTTTAGAAGAAGTTGATGGTCATGATATATTAATAAAGAACAAATGTTATTCCATTTATTACAAGAATATTTTCTATGCTCAGTGTCCATTGGTGAATGGGTTATATGTTCTTGATCTTGAGGATAAAACTGTATGTAACATTAATACCAAAACAGCTCATCGAAATGATCTAAATCCCACTTTTATTTGGCATTGTCGCTTAGGTCATATAAATGTGAAACGCATTGAAAAACTCTATAAAGATGGTTTACTAAGCACATTTGATTTTGAATCACTTGACATATGCGAATTTTGTTTTATTGGAAAGATGTCCAAAGCACCCTTCACTAGTCAAAGTGAGAGGATGACTGACTTGTTGGGACTTATACATATAGATGTATGTGGACCAACGAGTTCAATTGCCAGAAGTGGTTTTCAGTACTTCATCACATTTACTGATAACTTTAGAACATATGGTTATGTCTACCTAATGAGGCACAAGTCTGAATCCTTTGAAAAGTTCAAAGAATTTCATAATGGAGTACAAATTCTATTGGGCAAGACAATTAAACTTCTACGATCTGATCGTGGGGGTGAATATTTGATCCATGAATTTTATGATCATTTAAAACAATGTGAAATTGTTCCACAGCTGACTCCACCTGGAATACCTCAATGGAATGTGATGTCCGATAGGAGGAACCGAACCTTGTTAGACATGATTAGGTCGATGATGAGCCAAACAGATCTTCCACTATCCTTTTGGGGTTATGCTCTTGAAACTGTTGTGTTTACACTAAACAGAGTCCCAACTAAGTCTATTGAGAAGACACCATATGAGATGTGGATTGAGAAACGTCCCGGATTGTCTTTCCTCAAAGTTTGGGGGTGTGATTCTTATGTCAAACGTTTGATGTCAGACAAACTTACTCCCAAATAAGACAAATGCTTCTATGTGGGATATCCTAGGGAAACCAAAGGATATTATTTTTATAATAAAACAGAGGGTAAAGTGTTTACTGCTCGTAATGGTATCTTCTTGGAGAAAGAGTTTCTCTCAAAAGGAGTTAATGAGAGCAAGGTGCATCCTAAAGAAATTCAAGAAATACCTGAAAATGTTTTGGCACCCACTGATCCTTTATAGGATGTACAAGATGTTGTGCAACCAGTTGATGAAACACCATCCCCACGAAGGTCTATGAGGTCACGTCGTGCGACTGAAAAGTTAACACTTCTAACCACGGAGCAGCATGACATGGTATTATTGGACAATAATGAGCCCACGACCAATACTGAAGCAATGAAGGGACCCAACTCTGAGAAATGGCTTGGATCTATGGAATATGAAATTTAATCCATGCACGAGAATCATGTTTGGAACTTGGTTGATCCAATCAAAGGTGTGAGACCTATTGATTGTAAATGGATTTTCAAGAAAAGACTGACATGGATGGAAATTTTCACATCTATAAGCGCGATTGGTGGCGAAAGGTTTCAAACAAATTCAAGGTGTTGATTATGATGAAACTTTTCCACCCGTCGCAATGCTAAAGTCTGTTCGAATTCTTCTAGCAATTGCTGCATATTTTGATTACGTAATATGGCAGATGGATGTCAAAACAGCCTTTCTTAATGGAAGTCCAACTGAGGATGTGTACATGACACAAACTGAGGGTTTTGTTGATCCTAAAAATGCTAGTAAAATATGCAACTTCAAAAGTCCATCTATGGACTGAAGCAAGCATCTCGGAGTTGGAATCTACGTTTGATGAAGTTGTCAAAGGGTTTGGTTTCATCAAGAACGTAGAAGAACATTGTGTTTACAAGAAGTTTAGTGGAGCGCACATGTATTTCTGGTCCCATATGTAGATGACATATTATTGATTGGAAATGACATTTCAAAGATTGATGATGTTAAATCCCCATTAAGAAAAAGTTTCTCAATGAAGGATTTAGGAGAGGCAGTGTACATTTTGGACATAAAGATCTATATAGATAGATCTAAAAGGCTAATTGGATTAGGCCAAAATACATATATTGACAAGATATTGAATCAGTTCAATATGCAAGATTCAAAGAAAGGTTTCTTGCCAATGTCACATGCTCTAATCAAGAATCAGTGTCCTTCGACACCTGATGAGCAAAAGAGGATGAGAGTGATTCCTTATGCTTCGGCTATTGGATCCATCATGTATGCAATGTACACGCCCAGATATATCCTATGCTCTAAGAATTACGAGCAGGTATCAATCAGATTATAGTCAAGTTCATTAGACCGTTTTCAAAAACATCTTTAAGTACTTGAGAGGAACTAAGGATGTGTTCTTAGTGTTTGGAGGTGAAGAATAGCTCGTTGTAAAAGGTTACACTGATGCCAGCTTCCAAACTTATAAAGAAGATTCTATATCGCAATCTGGTTTTGTATTCTGCCTCAATGAAGGGGCAGTGAGCTGGAAAAGTTCTAAACAAGATACAGTAGCAGATTCAATGACGGGGGCGGCGTATATTGCAGCTTCTGAAGCTACAAAGGAAACTGTTTGAATCAAAAAATTTATTTCTGAGTTGGGTGTTATTCCTAGCGCGTCCAGTCTTATGGATCTCTATTGTGACAATAGCGCAGCCATGGCACAGGCAAAGGAGCCTAGATCACACAAACGATGCAAACATATACTATGACGCTATCACCTCATTCGAGAGATCATCGACCGAGGTGATGTGAAGATATGCAAGATGCACACGGATTTGAATGTTGCAGATCAATTAACAAAGCTTCTTCCACAATCAAAGCATGAGGCACACATGAGATCTATGGTTATTAGATACTTATATCAGTTATCATAGTGTGTAGTGGGACACTTGTGTTGTAGCTATGTTTATGTACTATTAAATAAATTGTTATATAAGTAATCATTATTTACATTGATCATCAAGTATGTGACTTGTTTGTGAAACTCTTTGTTAATAGTAATGTTACTCTGAATGATCCCTAGTCTATATAATTATATGAGATAATGATGTCACACAGACTAGACCATGTATTAATTGATGATCACATTTCACGAATCATAGATATGGAGATATCAAATTAATAATGTGAACACATGTTAGTGAACGGTGTTGGATTGACCTACTCCGAGACACTCCTGGGATTGTTATTTCAATATGTGCTATTAGTTGGTCTTGAGTGATACATCTGCTAGATCCCTAGACCTAAAATCGCTATTATTTCTCACTATGTATGGTTGTGTACTTTGAGACTACCAAACGCTACTCCGTAACTGGGTAGTCATAAAAGTAGTCTTCGAGTACTAATGAAACATAGAATGGGATTTGTGCAGATCAAGATGGGATTTGCTCCTCCTTAATAACAGGAGAGATATCTCTGGGCCCCTCGAGATAGTTGGATTTGAAAGTGCATGATCATGCCAAGGTGATTAAAAGTTAATCACAGTGACTAAAAGCTAGTCATGGAATGAATCCACTATTTGATTGAGTGAATGGTCGAGCTATCACAAGGATGGCACGCATCTCGCCTTCAGCTTGACTGGTATCATGAGGCAAAGAGATTAGCATGTTGAATGTATCTAGGTTCGACCGATATGATCTTTATGTACATTCGGGAGTTAGTATGTCCTGCTAGGTACCTCTACTGACTTGTGGTTGGAAACGGTTTCCGTTCACAACAGACTGCACATGAACCTAACGGGTCACACACTTAAGGGGTTGGAATATAAAAAGCTTGGCTAGATGATTATCTCTAATGCAAGTGGGAGATTGTTGGTAATATGCCCAAGAGGCAATCATAACAATTCGAGTTAAAGTCTGTTGGATATTTGATCCATAAACAATTAGGGTACTAATAGGCTTGCAACCTAAAATCCCATTAATACAACTATAAGTACGAGGGATAGGGTTAGGGCCTAATTACTCCACCACGTGACAGCCCTAACCGCCACCTCTCAAAGGCCTCTCACTGAGACCCTTGCCGCGCCCGCGGTGCTAGCACGTCGGCGCACGACATTCCTCTCCGTACGTGTGGACTTTGTGGATGCGTTGCTGCTACTGCTGCATTGATCGGCTACGACGAACGTGGTCGTCTACCTGCTGATATGACGAGGGCGAGGAGGAGACGAACAATATTGTCTACTTTCCTTACACCAACACGCGTCTACGTTCTGTTGCATTGCACGTCTAGGGGTAATGATCTATTACCTTTGTACTCGCATATTTCCTGAGTGATGCGGTAGAATTGCTAGAGTAGCGTACCACCTATTTTCTAACAGGAGGAACACCCTATGAAGCATGGACAGGGAGAAGACCATTTGTAAAGCACCTCAGAACATTTGGGTGTATTGCATATGCCAAATATGCAGGTCCAGGAAAATCAAAGTTGACTGACACATCAACTATGGGTGTATTCATTGTACTGTACACAGGATTTATGATCCTGAGAATGATAAAGTCATAGTCTCAAAGGATGTCAAGTTTGATGAGAAGAGATCATGGAGGTGGGGTGAAGATAAAATGAGCAGTGAAGAGCTTAATCCTTTGTTCATTGTGCACTGCTTGAGACCTGTCGAGGAATAAACAACTGAAACTGAAGACGGTCAACATGTTCTTGATATTGTTGGTGATATGCCCACAAGGCAATCATAACAATTCGGGTTAAGGCATGTTGGATATTTGATCTATAAGCAATTAGGGTACTAATGGGCATGTGGCCTAAAAGCCCATTAGTATGCCTATAAATACGAGGGGTACGGTTAGGGGCTAATCACTCCACCACGTGACAGTCCTAGTCGCCACCCCTCGAAGGCGTCACGCCGAGACCCTTGCCATGCGTGCGGTGCTAGCACACTGGCGCACGGCGTTCCTCCCTGTACATGTGGACTCCTCAGAGGCGCTGCTGCTACTGTTGAGCTGATCGTCTACGACGAACGTGATCGTCTACCTGCTGCTGTGATGAGCACGAGGAGGAGACGAACGTGATCGTATACTTCCCTTACACCGACGTGTGTCTATGTTCCGCTACGCTTCGTGTCTAGTGGTAACGATCTCTGACCTCTATAAATGTGGGTTTCGGTGTGATGCGGTAGAATTACTAGAGTAACGTACTGTCGGTTTCCCAAGAGCGGCATCAGAGCCGACTTGAGTAGTTTTTTGGTCTAGATCTTGCTAGTAGATGAGATCTACTGCAGACATGTTCATACGATGAATTTTTTTGCACGGTTTTTGGTGTCGTGGGGGTGAGTATTTGAGCCATGAATTTTATTAACATTTAAAACAATGTGGAATTGTTCCACAATTAACTCCACCTAGAACACCTCAATGGATTAGGGTGTCCGAGCGGAGGAACCAAACCTTGTTAGACATGGTTAGGTCGATGATGGGCCAAGCAGATCTTCTATTTTCCTTTTGGGGTTATGCTCTTGATACAGCTGCGTTTACACTAAATAGAGTCCCATCTTAGTCTGTTGAGAAGACAGCATATGAGACGTGGATCGCGAAACGTCTGGGATTGTCTTTCCTCAAAGTTTGGGGGTGTGATGCTTATGTCAAACGTTTGACGTCAGACAAACTCACTCCCAAATCAGACAAATGCTTCTTTGTGGGATATCCTAGGGAAACCAAAGGATAATATTTTTATAATAAAATAGAGGTAAAGTGTTTACCACTCGCAATGGTGTCTTCTTGAAGAAAGAGTTTCTCTCAAAAGGAGTTAGTGGGAGCAAGGTGCATCTTGAAGAAATTCAAGAAATACCTGAAAATGTTTCAGCACCCACTGATCCTATACAGGATGTACAAGATGTTGTGTAACCAGTTAATGAAACACTAGCCCCATGAAGGTCTACGTGGGCACGTCGTGCGACTGAAAAGTTAACGCTTCTAACCACGGAGCAGCATGACATGGTATTGTTGGACAATAATGAGCCCACGACCTATACTGAAGCAATAAAGGGACCCGAGTCTACGAAATGGCTGTAGCCATGGAATCCGAAATTGAATCCATGCATGAAAATCAAGTTTGGAACTTGGTTGATCCAATCGAAGGTGTGAGACCTATCGATTGTAAATGGATTTTCAAGAAAAAGACCGATATGGATGAAAATCTTCACATCTACAAAGCGCGATTGGTGGCGAAAGGTTTCAAACAAATTCAAGGTGTTGATTATGATGAAACTTTTTCACCCGTCGCAATGCTAAAGTTTGTTTGGATTCTCCTAGCAATTGTTGCATATGTTGATTATGAAATATGGCAGATGGATGTCAAAACAACCTTTCTTAATGGGAGTCTGACTGAGGATGTGTACATGACACAACCTGAGGGTTTGGTCGATCCTAAAAATGCTAGTAAAATATGCAAGCTTCAAAAGTCTATCTATGGATTGAAGAAAGCATCTCAGAGTTGGAATCTATGTTTTGATGAAATGATCAAAGGGTTTGGTTTCATCAAGAACGTAGAAGAATCTTGTATTTACAAGAAGTTTAGTGGGAGCGCACATGTATTTTTGGTCCTATATGTAGATGACATATTATTGATCATAAATGACATTCCAATTCTTGATGATGTTAAATACTCATAAAGAAAAAGTTTCTCCATGAAGGATTTAGGAGAGGCAGCGTACATTTTGGGCATAAAGATCTATAGAGATAGATCTAAAAGGCTAAGTGGATTAAGCCAAGATACATATATTGACAAGATATTGAATCGGTTCAATATGCAAGATTCCAAGAAAGGTTTCCTGCCAATATCACATGACATTACTCTAAGCAAGAGTCAGCGTCCTTCGACACCTGATGAGCAAAAGAGGATGAGAGCAATTCCTTATGCTTCGGCTATTGGATCCATCATGTATGCCATGCTATGTACACGCCCAGATGTATCCTATGTTGTAAGGATTACGAGCAGGTATCAATCAGACTATGGTGAGGCTTATTGGACCGTTGTCAAAAACATCCTTAAGTACTCAAGAAGAACTAAGGATGTGTTCTTAGTGTTTAGAGGTAAAGAAGAGCTCGTTGTAAAAGGTTACACCGATGTTAGCTTCCAAACTGATAAGGATGATTCTAGATCGCAATCCGGTTTTGTATTCTGCCTCTATGGAGGGGCGGTGAGTTGGAAAAGTTCCAACCAAGATACAGTAGCAGATTCAATGATGGAGGCGGAGTATATTGCAACTTCTAAAGCTGCAAAGGATGTCGTTTGGATCAAAAAATTTGTTTCTGAGTTGGATGTTGTTCCTAGTGCGTTCAGTCCTGTGGATCTCTATTGTGATAATAGTGGAGCCATCGCAGAGGCAAAGGAGCCTAAATCACACAAGCGATCCAAACATATAGTATGATGCTATCACCTCATTCGAGAGATCATCGAGCGAGGTGATGTGAAGATACGCAAGGTGCACATGAATTTGAATGTTGCAGATTCATTGACAAAGCCTCTTCCATAATCAAAGCATGAGGCGCACATGAGATCTATGGGTATTAGATACTTACATCAGTGATCATAGTGTGTAGTAGGAAACTTATGCCATAGCTATGTTTATGTACTATTAAATAAATTGTTATATAAGTAATTATTATTTACATTGATCATCAAGTATATGACTTGTTCGTGAAACTCTTTGTTAATAGTATTGTTATTCTAAATGATCCCTAGTCCATATCATTATATGAGATAATAATGTCACACAGACTAGCACATGTATTAATGGATGATCATGTTTCACGGATCATAGATATGAATATATCAAATTAATAATGTGAACACATGTTAGTGATCATGGTGTTGGATTGACCTACTCCGAGACACTGCTGGAATTGTTATTTCCACATGTGCCATCAGTTGGTCTTGACTGATACACCTGTTAGATCCTTAGAGCTGAGATCGCCATTGTTTCTCACTATGTGTAGTTGTGTAATTTAAGACTACCAAATGCTACTCCGTAACTGGGTAGTCATAAAAGATGTCTTCGGGTCCATAATGAAACATAGAATGGGATGTGCGTGGATAAAGATGGAATTTGCCCGTCCTTAATAACAGGAGAGATATATTTGGGCCCCTCGAGATAGTTGGATTTGAAAGTGCATGGTCGTGCCAAGGCGATTAAAGGTTAATCACAATGACTAAAAGTTAGTCATGGAATGAATCTACTATTTGATCGAGTGAATGGTCGAGCTATCACAAGGATGGCACACATCTCGTCTTGAGCTTGACTTGTATCGTGTGGCAAAGGGATTAGCATGTTGAATGTATCTAGGTTCGGCCGATATGATCTTTATGTACATTCGGGAGTCAGTACGTCCTGCTAGCTACCTCTACTGACTTGTGGTTGGAAACGGTTTCCATTCACAACCGACTGCACATGAACCAAACAGATCAACCACTTAAGGGGTTGGAATATTGAAAAGCTTGGCTAGATGATTGTGTCTAGTGCAAGTGGGAGATTGTTGGTGATATGACCAAGAGGCAATCATAAAAACTCGGGTTAAGGCCTGTTGGATATTTGATCTATAAGTAATTAGGATACTAATGGGCTTGCGACCTAAAAGCCCATTAGTACGTCTATAAATACGAGGGGTAGGGTTAGGGGCTAATCACTCAACCACATGACAGCCCTAGCCGCCACCCCTCGAAGGCCTCACGCCGAGACCCTTGCCGCGCGTGCGGTGCTAGCACACCAGCGCACGGTGTCCCCCCCCCCCCTACGTGTGGACTCCACGGAGGCGCTGATGCTACTGCAGCGCTGACGGCTACGACGAACGTGATCGTCTGCCTGCTGCCGTGACGAGGACGAGGAGGAGACGAACGAGATCGTCTACTTCCCTTACACCGACACACGTCTACCTTCCGCTGCAGTGCACGTCTAGTTGTAACGATCTATGACCTCTGATGTTCTTGCAGGTTTCCTGGATGTTGTGGTAGAATAGCTAGAGTAGCGTACTACCGATTTCTCAACAGATACACTAAGGACACCTCAACCTGAAGCAAGAGAATCATCACCTACTGGGGTTCAGTGGGGTTACCACCTACTGGCCAAGAGGTTGATTCAGAAGGAATACCTCAGAGATTTCGCACTCTCAGTGATGTAGTTGGGTCAAGTGACGAGGTCCAAGACCTTGAATATTCAGGATTATGTCTGCTAACTGCAGAAAAACCATCAAGCACTGAAGAAGACCTTCATAACAAGTACTGGAGACAGGCTATGATAGAAGAGTTAAAAGCCATTGAAGAGAACATGACCTGGTAAATTGGAGATCTTCCATCAGGCTATAAACCAATAGGCTTAAAGTGGATTTTCAAGGTCAAAAAGGACCCTGAAGGTAATATTGCCAGACACAAAGCCAGGTTAGTTGCTAAAGGCTATGCACAAAGAGAGGGGTTGGATTTTGATGAGGTTTATGCTCTTGTGGCTCGACTAGAGACAGTCAGGGTGATTCTGACCATTGCAGCTAACAGAGAGTGGGAAGTCTATCACATGGATGTAAAGTCAGCCTTTCTAAATGGAGAACTTCAAGAAAAAGTCTTTGTGCGTCAGCCCCCTGGTGTTTTCTGATGACAGACATCCATGCAAGGTTTTGAAACTGAAAAAAGCTTTTTATGGTCATCGACAGGCTCCTAGAGCCTGGAATGCACGGTTGGACAAAGAGTTGTCTGCACTTGGGTTCAGTAAAAGTGAAGTAGAACATGCAGTCTATAGAAGAGGTGCAGAACAAAATCTATTGATTGTTGGGGTCTATGTAGATGACTTGGTCATTTGTGGCCCAAACAGAGACAATATCAGATGCTTCAGGGATGCAACGAAGAAGAGCTTCTCATGATGAGTGACCTTGGGAAGCTCACCTATTATCTTGGGATTGAAGTGGTTCAACTGAAAGGGGAAACACTCATCTACCAGAAAGCTTATGCATTGAAGATCCTTGAGCTCGCAGGTATGAGAAACTGCAATTCTTCAGAAACTCCAATGGAGCAGAGACTGCACATGAGCAGAACTAATGAAGGCAAACCTGTGGAGGCTAAGAAGTACATAAGCATCATCAGATACCTCAGGTATCTAGTTAATACACGTTCTTATATTGCCTTTGCAGTTGGAGTTGTGAGTCGTTTTACGGAAGCTTTAACAGAGACACATTGGTCAGCAGTAAAATGTATTCTGAGATACGTTACAGGAACAGTTGACTATGGCTGCAGATATACGAGTGGAAACTCACTAGAAATCATGGGCTTCAGTGATAGTGACCTTGCAGGTGATATAAACGACAGGAAGAGCACCAAAGGTGTTGTCTACTTCTTGGGACAGAATCTGATAACATGGAGCTCACACAAACAAAGAGTGGTGACACTATCACCTTGTAAAGCCGAATATATTACGGCTGCTACTGCTGCTTGCCAAGTAGTATGACTCAGCAGATTACTAGCTGGCATGTTGCAGGAAGAAACGAAGCAGTTCAGGCTGTTTGTGGATAATCAGACAACTATTGAACTGAGCAAGAATCCCAAGTTTCATGATCATGTTAAGCACATCGATACAAGGTTTCACTATATCAGAGAATGCATCAAAGATGGAATGATGAAGCTTGATCACATCGGCGCAAGCAAGCAACTCACTGATATATTGACCAAGGCCTTAGGCAGGGTGAGACTTGTGGAGATCAGGCAACAGCTGAATATCGTTCCGGCGCAACAAGATTAAAGGGGTGAAATGTTGAATAAATTTTGTTGCTGCGTATTTGTTTAGTTGCATGTTTGTTTCAGTGTTGTGGACCGGGTTGAGCATAGGTAGTTGCACGTTCAACTCGTGATCCAGTGTGGTCCGCGAGTCTTAGGCGCATGATCAGGCTATTATGGCTGACCGTTGAGAACGTCGCCGGATCAGCAAGTAGTGGCGCACTGACCGGGCATTGTAACTGCATTTGCATGCATCCGAATTCAGCATACAAATAGATGTCCAGAGGGCGGCGTCATTAGACCAGCACCTCAGCCATTACAACACGTACAGAGCAGTATACTGTGTGTGCGCGCGTTCATTCTGGTCGTGGTGATCACGGCGAGTGCATTTGGCGTTCCCTGAGCTAAAGCGCTTGTCGTTGTCAGGCCTCGGTTCCAACAGTCGTCAGGAGAGGAAAATGGTTCATGTGTGTCGAGACCTATTTTTGGTTCACGGGTGACCAACAGCCCAAAATTGGTTTTCAGGAAATGGATCACCTGTTGGAGGTTATTTGGACAGCTTCTGAAGAGCCAAAATAGGTTCGGGCTACCATTGGCAATGGTCGATGAAGATAGCCTAAGATAAATTGCATAGCCCTCCCTACTTTGCTAAAACAAATAATAACAAGGATTGTCTTGATCCTTCAGTTCTTCAGGAAAGAGTCAGGCTGGTTAACAAGATTGATATTATTGTAGAACTAGCCATGCCGAAGAACACGTGACAAATTCAAAGAACACGATGGTCCACTTTCTCTCACTTTAGTTACCACGTTACTCCAGGAGCCTAAGATAATCAAATTGATGAAACAGAACATAAATTGAATGTACCATTCTTAAAAAAAACATACTATGTTGTCTGATTACCGATCTAACTTCTTCATCATGTCCCCAATGCCTTTTTAACTCCTTTTTTTCTTTTGATGATAAAAAGGACAGCCAATGCCTTTTATCTTGGTTGTCCTATTGATGGCATCTGTAGGAATTATTGAGCTTGATCCATGTACATATTCACAATATTTCTAGGAGGCCTTTTATAGTGGCGATGGTGGTGGCGATAGGCGGTGTGACAAAGGCTGTTCGGAGTGGTGTGCCGGGGCACCCATTATTTCCTGTGGTGATTTGATGAGGTAGAGGGTGATTCGGGATATGGTGTGCAAACGGGTTTAATGGGGAGAGGCGGCAGCCAATCGGTATGAGTGAAGGATGGTGGCCGGCGTGTATTTCGAACCGTAGAGACAGTTGTGGCTGGGGCTCGAAAAAAGGCAGTTGCCGAGTTGGTCTGGGACAAAGTGGAGAGAAGAAAAAGGAAGAAGAGCCGCGCTGGAGGGGAGGGAAGAGCAGGCTGGGCTACTAAGGAGAAAGAGAGGAGGAGGGGCCGGGCGAGGAAATAGAAAAGAAAGGGTGCAGAGAAATGGGCTCGACCTAGAATATAGAGAAGGCTTTATTATTTTCTAGTATTGGATTTTAACTTTATCTTTCAGTTTGATTTGTTAGTTGTTTGGTTCAATATTTTTACTATGCTTGTTTGTTGTAATGATATATATATATATATATATATATATATATATATATATATGTATATAAGCCAACTTAATTTTTATGATTTCTCAAAAATTTAGGGTGTTTCTTACTTTATTTCAAATTTGGGACTATTACAGTCCTTTTTTTTTTCTCTTCCAACATATATAAAGCATTCACGTTTCCTTCTTAGTCTATCGCATATTCATGATCAGGGCATTGCTTGAACCTGAATGATAGAAACAGACCTTACAGAAATATTTTCCTCAGACAACAATGGCTTCTCTCTCCTAGGTAACAATTCTATTTTCACTACAGGAAACGAGACCATTTGCGACGACTAGAATAATTTGTGATGGTCTGCTGTCACAAATAAGGTAACTTGCGACAGCCTGCACTGGGCCGTGGCAACTTAAAATGCTGTCACCAATAGAAGCTTAGATTGCGACGGCATATCCTAAGGCCCTCTCACATTATGTGGTCGTCGCAAATAGAAGCTTAGTTTGCGACGGCAATCTCTAGGGCCGTCGCAAATTAAGGGGATATACCCCCGGCCCAGTCAGCCCGACTCCCATTTGCTCACTACGCGGCCGCCGCTTCCTCCAGACGCCGCTGCCGCCGCTTCCTTCCGACGTTGCTGCCGCCGCTTCCTTCCAACGCTATCGCCGCCGCCTACCTCGCTCGTAGCCGTCGTCGCTGCATCCCCCGTAGGCCGCCCCCGCCACCGCATCTCGGCGTGGCCGTCCGATGCCGCCCCGTCGCCTCCTGGGCCCCGATGCTGCCCCGTCGACCCTGTTGCCACCTAGGCGCCGATGCCTCCCCGTCGCCACCTAGGCCCCAACGGCCGCCGTCCCATGGCCATCGAGCTCTTGACGGTCGGAGCCCCACCGCGCTCCTCCAGTGGCCACCCTCCTCGGTCGCCGCCCTCCCGTGGCTACCTTCCCAATGTTGGTCGCCTCCTAAAGCCGCCGCCTCCCCCAAGCCGGCTACCTCCTACTCCATTAGGTTAAATTTTCTTCTTCTCCATTCCTGCTCCATTGCTAGTTAGGTTTACTTTTATGCTCTGTGATCGATGCTTACATTTGTGATGCATAGGATTGTCATGCTTACATTTGTGATGCATACAGTTTAGGTTATTTTTGTGCCTTGTGATTGATGCTTACACTATGTTTAGGTGATAAAATTGCTTCTGAATTGTTTATGTTTAGCTGATGCATTCATTATCTTATGTTTATGTTTAGGTGATAAAATTGCTTATGTTTAGGTGATGCATACATTTGCTTATGTTCATATTAAGGTGATAAAACTTCTTATATTTATGTGATGCATTCATTTGCTTATGTGTATGCTTAGGTTTAGTTGGTATGCATTATGTTTACGTTTACATGAAATTGATATGCTTAGGTTTATTTGAGTTACTTGAGTGTTTGACTACTATATATATATATATATATATATATATATATATATATATATATATATATATATATATATATATATATATATATATATATATATATACGGGCTTCGGGCCGGGTATACTCGGCACAACACATTTAGGGCATGAAAAGGCCCATTTAGTGGTAAGGTAAAGGATGCGTCTAGACGGGCACGTAGGCGAACGACGACGGTGAGGACGACAAGCACTCGCAGCGCAGACTCGCAACGTACGACGGCCAAACCCTAAAGTTGTCATAAGTTAATGGTGGGCTCCAACGGGGCATAACATACTCTTTCTTGTTCTTTCCCCCTTCCCTCCCGTTCTTTCCTTTCTCTTGTAAATGATTCAAAAATGATAGAGTAACATAACCTATACAATATGTATTACCCGTTTCAAATCGCCCCGTCTCACATGCGTTACGCATGTGAGGCATGTAGGTTCGGAATTCTCTTTTTTGGGCAGCCTGGAAGTGACCGAGGGGGCGTGCTTGTAACAAGATGCGGGTCTGGATCCGGACGAGATTTTGACGGTATTACCCTAATGTTCACGATTTTCGGGCGTACAGTTGGAGAACGTGGTTATCTGCCGAAATTTCATCCGGATCCAGACCACACGTCTCATAATAAGCACACCCCATCGGTCACTCTTGGGTGGGTAGGACCTATCCTTTCAAATAGATGTTGGGTCAAGACATTAAACAATATATAAAATAACAATGATTTCTCTGGCTTTATACTACAGAGTCAAACATGAGCAAAGACCGCAGTTGGATGTATACTGGTTGAAAGGCCAAATGTGGTGGTTACTCGGATGAGTGGTTTGCCAAGACAGATGAATTTATCGATCGAGCATTTTCGTTGTCAACGACTGATAAGGTGCGGTGCCCATGTACGAAATGCTGGAACACCAAGATTTTGGACAGAATGGAACTTTTGATACACTTGTTTCAAAACAGTTACACATCACGTTATGAGGTGTGACCTTCCATGGCGAGATTAATTCTCGACTCGTAGAAGAAGTGGATGAGGATAATGATAGCAGGGGGGTTGTTAGGATGGATGAGATGTTAGAAGCTATAAAAACAGAGGATCCTTCTACAATATTGGAGGCAGACGCATTCTTCAAGCTTCTCAATGTTTTGAACAGCCGTTGCATGAACACACGGATGTGACCCTCCTTGCTTTCATGACTAGACTTATAGCAATTAAGTCTAAGTACTTCTTCTCCAATAGCTGCTACAACGATCTCATTAAATTGATCAACGTTATACTTTCACAATCTCACAAAGTGTCGAAAGATATGTATCAGTCAAAGAAATTGGTATCTGGTCTCACTATGAAATATAAGAAAATTGATGAGTGCCCAGAAAATTGCATGCTATTCTGGAAAAAGCACGCCAACGAGAACAAATGCTTGAAATGTGATAAACCGAGGTATGTTGAAGTTGTTAATGACGATGGCGATAATGTGATCACAGAGTCGCACATAAGCAGCCTCGTTACTTGCTCGTGTCTCCTCGGTTGAAGAGGTTGCTTCTTTAAAAAAGAACCGCAAGACACATGAGATGGCACAAAGATGGTGCACGTGAGAACAAAGAATTCTTGACGCATCTGTCTGACTTTGGTGCATGGAAGGCGTTGGACAATTTTTATCCAGATATTGCTAGTGATGCTAGAAATTTTTTCATCCGCGACAGATGGATTCTCACCGTTCAGTACAAACGCCATGCCATACTCCTATTGACCCGTCTTTGTCTTTCCGTACAACTTGCCATTGGTTTTTTGTATGAAGTATAAGTTCATGTTCCTCAACCTCATTGTGCCTGGTCGGATCATCTTGGGTCACGTCTCAATGTGATTTTGAAACCGGTCATCGAAGAATTGAAAATTTTGTGAACAGGAGTTGAAGTGTACGACTATTACAAGGAGCAGAAATTCGACCTTCGAGCTGCTTATTTGTGATCCGTCCATGATTTGCCAAAATACAACATGTTTTCCAGATGGAGCACTCACGGTCATCAGACGTGTTCGATATGTGCTTTGGACACTGTTTGCTTTTGACTTACTCATAGAGGTAAGATATCCTACTTCGATTGTCACAAACGTTGGCTGCTTCCGAATCACATGTTTAGGCAAAAGAGAAATCTCTTTAACAATGACATCGTTGTCACTAAAGGACCAAAGAAAGATCTTAACTGGTCAGAAAGTTCTGAAACATTAGACAAACTGGTGTCAGACGAAGGTCGTCTTGGATATTTTGTAGGTTACGGAGAGAAACACAATTGGACTCACATATATGGACTTTGGGAGCTATCGTATGTGAAGTCGTTGATTCTAATGCACAACATTGATGTCATGCATGAGGAACGTAACATGGGGAAATGTATCATAAGCATATGCATGGATATGACGGGCAAAACGGAAGACAATATAAAAACTAGAAAAGATATGACAGAGATTTGTAACTGTCCAACTCTTGAAATCTCTGAAAGTGGTGGTAAGCCACGTGCTTCATTTTGTCTTCGACCTAAAGAAAAGAAAGAAGTCATGAAATGTTAGAAAACTTTGAAATTCCCAAATGGTTACACAACTACCCTGAAATGAGCCATGAATGTGAACACTGGAAACCTCACTGGGTTGAAGAGGCATGATTATCACAGAATCGTGGAAAGACGCCTACGTGTTATGTTTCAGGGCTATCTAGATGATGTGATGTGAAAGGTGTTTGCCGAGCTTAGCTATTTCTATAGACAACTCTGTGCTAGAGAAATCAAGATAGGGATGATGGATAAGTTAGAGAAGGAGAGACCGGTACTATTTTGTAAGATGGAAAAAAAATCCTATGGGTTTCTTCAATGCAATGCAACATCTACTCATCCATCTTCCATTCAAAGCAAAAGTTGGTCGTCCTGTGCAATATAGGTGGATGTATCACATTAAAAGTGTGCTAAGATATCTAGAATCAGTGGTTGACAACAGGACAAGGACAAGGATGGAAGGGTGCACAGATGAAGCATTTACTCTTAAGAAAGTAGGATACTTTCAAGTGTCTACATTGCAGAAGAACGCAATGTCAATACTTCGGCGATGCGGTGCAATGTGAATGAAGCACCCCTTGTAGCGACCTCTCCATTTTTCAAATGAGAGGCGCTACTGTTGGTAGCTACACGGCCTACAATTGTAGCGAATGTGAAAGGACGGCTGCTTTACTCTACATGTATGCTAATACAGATGGCATGGACAAACATTATGAGTAAGTGTTTGTACTACATTTATAATAATCGCTAGATTTTGCTACACATGTATTCTAAAAAGTGTTTCTCCATTTAGCAAGTTCCACAACCAAAATTAGAAGCATAGGCATCAACCTACGAGCAAACAAGTAGAAGAGATGCGATGGGATGGAATAAATGAAGGGCCAAATTTCTATCCTGGTTTGAGATTATGTAATACTCTCTCATCTTCTTTATAACTTACGATTATTAAAGAAGTATTTTTATAACATATCATTTTGGACAATGTGTGAGTAACGACGTCCATCAAGATTTGCGACAGCTATCTTATGGATTGGTGAAATTTATAAGCTATGGTTGATATGATGTAAATGGCTTCTGATTCTGTACAACTCAATTTGAAGCTCTCTGTCCTCTCGCGGCAACATCAAATTCAAAAGTTGTGACAGAGCAACTGACTCTCAAGGGCATGAACCCAGTTACTATGGGATCATTAACAAAATCCTTGAATTTACTTTTACCGGAAATAAGGAACATCGGGTTGTCTTCTTTAACTATGATTGTTTGATAGCAATCATTGAACTCGACAAAACAATTTTGACATGGTGGAAGTCAAACACAAATAACGACTGTGAGGTTACGATACATTTGTTCTTAGACACCAAGTGGAGCAAGTGTATTATCTACCTTATTCATGCACAAAGCTCAGTGCTTCGTGGGTGGTAAATAAGGTGAATCCTCGTGAGCGGTTATATACTCCTGGAGAGATGATGGTTACCATGATAGTGGATGTGACACCCGGTTTCGAGAATGAACCAAGTGTGACGTATATGTGTGTTCTTGATGTTCATCACACATACACGAGTACATCACAAACGATATTCATATGATAACCATATTTCAAATAATGATAGTACCTTATTACAATATCCAAATAGTCTCAAATGACAATCTCTAACAATATTGCAGCGGAAAACTAAGCAACTAGTAGACTCCTGCTCCACCGGCATTTGACGGTAACACGCACGCCTAGTACTCCTCAAAATTCTCATGATAATCCAAATTATCACCTGTAGCTGAATTAATGTGGGAATAGCAAGGATGAATACATGTCATACCCAACAAGTGCGGGAAAGTATGACCTGTAGGTTTAACAAGGATGATAATAATGGCTCACTGCAAAAAACATATTTTATTCACAAGAGTTAAAATGCAACTTAAAATTACTAGGTTCGGTCTATCCCATCATAATCCCAATAACCAACAAATATCATCCAATTCCATCATTTACCAACCTCAACCATTAAATATCCAACCAACATAAATAACCATAATTGGTGCATTTAACCATAACCAACCATATCCAATTAACCATGACCAAATGCATAATCCATACCCAATTCCAATTTACAACATACTCAAGTCCATAACTCTAGTCATGTGAGGATCCAAGATACTCATGACCAGGAGCACGACTATCATGATAGTTTTACACTCTGCAAGGGTTGTAGAACTTCATCCAGAAGTTCGTGATTTCCTCACCTTTTGGTGACTAAAGAATCTCAATTATGTCATCTCACACTTTTGTTAGTGTGTGGCCAAGAGATCACAAAATAGCCCTCACAAAGGGACTACCGGCATGTACATACCCGCTAAGGTTTCACCGGAGGTGATGTCTCACAACTGGGCACATCCATCCAGGGGCCCTCTTGTGCCGTTCGGATCCCAGGATAGTCCCACTACTGTTGCAAATCCAACAAACTCCCATTCCCCGATCCTCCAAAATAATCCAAACGATGCTGGCAAAACACCTAATTAATTGTCTAAGCTGCACCCAACTTGGCCCTGTGGTGGCACTGTAATCCTGGGTGGTCATTACACGAACCGTTCTTAGATCTAAAGTAAGCAAAACCACTATATCATACAACCCATTCCACATAACTGGTTCCATATTGCATAGTTCACATGTTGACATATTCAAGCTATTTAGTTAACCATATTGCTAAGGGTCATTATCATCATCTTGCATAGTTCACATGAATAAATACTCATATTCAAGCTATTTAGTTAACCTTGATCCCAACTAAGTAAACCGAAGCAAAACTATAAAATATCCTTCTCGGCTCTCTGTATTACATCCCGAGCGACAAGGTAGGGCATACAAGTCTAGTAAACTCCTATTCACGGGTTTTCCCGTCAAATGGACATAAGCATGCAGTTTCAAAATAAAACATTTCACAAACAGGATCAAAATGTTCAAGGGCACTTGCCTTGCTCCGGTGGCTGGTTTGGGTCGAGAGCTTCAAAGTTCTGGTGTTGAAGGTCCTCGTAAGTGTGAGTACCGGAATCCACACATCCGAGGATCTCATTGGGTGGTGTCGTGTGATGCGACACCCAACAGTATACAAGAATAGAACCAGAATAAAGTACAAGACCAAGTCTTTTATTTAATACACAGCGGAAGTTTTTACAATACTATAGGAAAAAGAAATATATATATATATATCATAGCTACGCTCTAGGCACTAGCTATGCAAAAGCAAAGTTATCCATGCCTGGGATACTTTGCACTAGCAACACGCAAACTATGGCGGCGTGCAGGGTTCCCACTCGGCTGTACACCCTGGAGGGGGTGTTGCCTCATCGTCAAACCCACCCTCAACAGAGTAACCTGCAAAAACTCGTTAACTGCAAACGTGAGCATAAGGCTCAGCAAGACTAACCCGTCTCACTAGACATATGCAAGGTGGATGCTAAACATAGGTAAGTTGAAGCATAAATGTCTCGCCTACAAGTTGATCCTTATAATCAAGTTTTAAGTAGCAAATGACATTTCCCAAGCACGGCACATCATGGGCTTCACAATCAAACAAGAAACGCTTCACCAATGATATGACATGCTCGAGACACATAATGCTATTACAGCTAAAGTATGGGGAAATTGAAAATCTTTAGTTATACTATCTCTAAACTAAACAAGGTTGCAAAGTAATTATAATTCAATACCATATGACTTTTCTGACTTCTTTAGTATTTACTACGTCACCGCTCAGTGAACAAGTGGTACTCTATTACTGCGAGGGACAGTGATTGCAATCAAGACACACCCGGACAACACGACACATACATCGTTCGGAAGTGTCAGCGAGCACACCTGTACCTACATAACACTTCAGTACTAGGCGTATATGGCCACCTTTCACAAGAAACTCGAATGCTGAGCCCGTCTCACCTCCGCAAACAGAAGGTCTCCGCACGGAACACCTCATGTGTCCGCCGACCGATTTACACCTTACTGTCCTCAACCCACCCCTATCGATGGTGAGTTAATGGGTCTCGACATTCCAGTTATCAAGTTACATCAGTTTATTGGATTCCATATGTCCATTATATTGCCGGTACAATTCAAGCTTGTCCGAAGGGGCTGCATACGGACGGGCCTTAATCGACAAAGGCAGGGCTATGCGACCGAGACTCAATTCTCGCCGCTTCCTATCCATTCCCTGCCCGGTCTCAATTTCATTATATTAAGCCATTTTCTATTCAACCAATCCTGTGAGATACATCTCTCGCGAGTAGATTCCAACTACTCGACTTCTATCGTATCTCCTATGCATTTGCGAAGCTGTTACTACAGGTCAACTGTAACTCGTGCCAAATAAACCCTGGGATTTTTGGTCATGCATGTGGAGTATCATTCACCCTAAACGTAATGCACAATTCATATACTACTCATCATAGTGATAAAGCAAAAGTTTATAAACGACTTAAATGCAAACCGGGGCTTGCCTTATTGCAGGTCAGGTTCTGAGTTAGAATTTGGAAGATGCTCTTCCAAGGCCTCTGACTCCTCCTCGACTTCGGTTACTATACAATATGCATAAAATACGGTATGAATGACTTTGAAAATATTTAATATCAAGACCAGGATTTTAATTTATGGTGACCATTATAGGATAATTAGTTATTTGGCTTGGGAACGTTGAATTAGGTATTTAGGGAATACTATAGAAGTTCTTGCAAAGAACAGGAGATAATCAAAGTAGAGTGTGGTCTCTAAGATTATGGCAAGCAAATAACTTCCACAGTTTTAGAGATGAAACTGTAGCTTGAATATAGCCATCAGTTGATAATCAAGATAGAGAAAATTGTCCTGGTCCTAGCAAAAGTGGTTTCATAAATTTCTAAGCCTTGGTGAAGAATTTATTGAGTTTCTAAGTTGACAAGAATTTCTGGAATTGTCTTGTAATTGAACTTTTAAGCATTTAGTCAATATTTAGTTTGAAATTGAATTAAGACTAGAATATGAGGTCCATTAAATCCAAGATTTTTACAGGAGCTAAGGTATGACTAAGGGAAGATTCAGACCAAATTTGGGGCATAATAAAGCATCTGCATATCTGTGAAAATTCAATAACTGAAAAAGGTAATTGAATTATACAGAGGTTAAAACAGGTGCAATGGCACCCAAATTTTTTCTGGTAGTCAAGAATAGGACAGAAATTTTTATGTGAATTTTGGGGATTTTTCCAGGGAATACTTCATCTGGAAATTTTGCATTTTACTTGGGAAAGATTAATTTCTACAGAATTAAATATTGATTTTCACAGAGCCTAATTGGTTCCGGGAGAAACTAGAGCTCAAGGGCTTCCAAAAAAAAATTTGTTTGAATGAATTTGGAGTATTCTACAGAAAGATATTCAATTTAGAAGTTTGGACAAATTTCTGGAATTAAATACATCCCAAACACCACGTGGCGCATTCTGGTTGAGGCAGCACCGGGGTCCACAGAATTAAAGCGCGCAGCCACACTAGATCTCAGCCGCACCGTGATCCCGCGGTGAATGGCAGGTGGGACCCAATGGGGTCATCGTCTACCTCGGGCCGGTGCTCGCGCGGAGCAGCACCCGCGGCGGTGGCTCGCCGGCGAGCTCGCCGCCGGCTAAACCAACGGACCAGACTCGCGGAAACTTGCCGCCTGGGGGTTTTTGGGGTCGCTGAGCATGATGGTGAGGTCAGTGGGTCCTGAAGCTCGCCGGAAAAGGTCGTGCGACGGCGGCGGCAGCGATGAGCGCGCGGGCAACATAGAACTCGCTCCAGAGTAGCTCAAATCACTTGGGAATTTCTCCAAAACCTTTCTGGGATGATGGAGTTCAAGGATCTGGGCGTAGAAGGGGAGTGAGTTGCCGGGAATCACGAGTTCGACGGTGAACCGAGGTTTTCTCACCGGCGGCGAGCAAAACTCGAAATTCAGAGCCGTTGCTCGATGATTCTTAATGGTTCTTGCTCAGACAGGAGCGCTAGGGCCTATAGAAACTATCTCTAAGCAATTGCAAAGGATGATTACTTGCAGAAAAGGAATCGACATGAAAACTTAGCTAGTTATCTACTTTCGGCCATAGGGGAAACGAATAATAACTCGCTCAAGCTTCAACGATAAGGGAAATGGTTTGTACCATGAGCTAGAGTTTGATCAGGCGCACCTTTTTGCTCTTTGGAGCTTGGCTTGAAACGGCGCGGAACGGCGGCACACCGCGGAGCAGTGGCGAGCGGCGGCGATGGCGTGCGGCGGAAGAAAAGTCGCGAGGCAGTGGAGCTGCGATCGGGGATGAGGAGTGAAGGGAGCTTCGGCTGGCCTTTTATAGGGCCGCGGCGAGCAGGCAGGCAGCTCGCTGGAGCTGCATGCGCGCGCGCGGTGTCGAGCGGAGGTGCGACGGTACAGAGATGGCGGGGTCGAGCTGATCCGTTCAAAGAGGAGCTGACATGTGGGGCCCACTGTCCAGTGATACTCCCCACAGTTCAGTTACTAATTCATTTAAAAATAGAAGATCAACTCCAAAAATCATGAAATTTTGTGGAGATGGCAAATGAATTATTCGGAACACAATGGTGAACTCAAATCTTATGTTTAAAGAAGTTGGAGAAGAATTAAAAATTCAGATTTGAATTTGATTCAAATTTGCCAAGCACCTCAATTAAAATAGTAGATGAGTTTCTAAAATCTTGGAACTTTGTAAGCATGCTATTGAGGAATTTAGGAGCTCATGGAAAAATTTAGAGCCCTTAATTTGAATATTTGGGTTAGAGCTTATTAGGGCTTCATTTTGCATTGCTTACTAAATCTTATCCAAAAATTCTTATTCTTAAAAAGGGTGAATAGAATATAATTTGGATTCATGGTGAAGTCCAATACCCATGTTAAAAGAATTTAACAATGAGTGCAAGAAAAGTTTTGGATGGCATAGTTCATGTGCACCATTATATTGGATATCTAAAATAGTTGATCACAAAACCCATATGAACTTAACATGCCATAAAAGTGGGGTTTTACATTCCTCCCCCCTTAAAAGAATCTCGTCCTGAGATTACAAAAGAAGGTAAAGGAAAAAGGACCTATCGAACATATGCCACTAACAAGTCCGGATAGTTCGTTCTAAGATACTCCTCGCTTTCCCACGTGGCTTCTTTCGCACTGTGGTTGCTCCACAAAACCTTATAGAAATGCAAGGTGCGACTTCTTGTGGTGCGAGTCTTTTCATCAATGATCTGAGTTGGATGCTCGGAATAAGTTAGATCTGGTTGGAGAGCTTCCAAATCCTCTATACGGATATCAGCTGGAGCCTTAAGACATTTCCGTAATTGGGAAATGTGGAATACATTGTGGACTCCTGAAAGTGACGTTGGTAACTCCAATTGATATGCCACAGGTCCTCATCTTTCGATTATTGCGAACGGCCCAATAAAGCGTGGAGCTAGCTTCCCTTTTACCCCGAAGCGATGGATACCCTTCATAGGGGATACCCGGAGATAAACTTGATCTCCAACTTTGAAGTGAAGAGGTCGACGTCGTTTGTCCGCGTAGCTCTTCTGACGAGACTGAGCAGCTTTGAGATTCGCCTGAATAGTGCGAACTCGATCCTCGGCTTCATTTACTAAGTCGATGCCGTACACTGCCCGTTCACCTGATTCGCACCAGTTCAAGGGCGTGCGACACTTTCGGCCATAGAGAGCTTCATATGGCGCCATCTGGATGCTAGCCTGGTAACCGTTGTTGTATGAAAACTCCGCCAAAGGTAGATGATCATCCCAGTTCTTACCCTGGTGGATGGCACAGGCACGAAGCATGTCTTCTAGCACTTGATTCACCCGTTCGGTCTGACCATCGGTCTGAGGATGATAAGCCGAGCTCCGAATCAATTTGGTCCCCAGTGCATCGTGGAGATGCTCCCAGAATCACGAAACAAATACAGCTCCACGATCTGAGATGATGGTACAGGGTACACCATGTAGACATATTATTCTGGAGATATAAATTTCCGCATATCACCTCGCATCGTATGCCACGCTGACTGGTATGAAATGAGCCGATTTGGTCAATCGGTCAACGATCACCCAAATGGAGTCGTGTTTATGGAGAGTGGGAGGCAACCCAACAATGAAATCCATACTGATATCCTCCCATTTCCAAGCCGGTATGCTTAAAGGTTGAAGCTGTCCAGCTGCCTTCATATGGTCGGCCTTTACTCGCCGACACGTATCACACTCGGACACGTATTTAGCTACTTCTCTCTTCATCCGAGTCCACCAGAATTTCTTCTTCAAATCTTGGTACATCTTGTTGCTTCCCGGATGAATGGAATACTTGGACAAATGAGCTTCGTCCAGTATCTTCTTTCTAAGTTCCATGTTTCGGGGTACCACTATACGGTCGTTAAACCAGATGGTACCCTCTTTGTCACTATGGAAACATTTCATTTCCCCCTTTATCATTCTTTGTCGAATATGCGACATTCCTATGTCTTCCTACTGAGCTGCTACAATATCCTCCCTGATGGTAGGAATGAGAGCTAGGTTGTAGAGTGCTCCATATGGAACCAAGTAAAGATTCAGTCCTTCTTCTCCTTCCATTGTGGTGAGGGAAAGATTGTTGACATGGGACTTGCGGCTCAGTGCATCTGCGACTACATTCACCTTGCCTGGATGGTAGTGGATCTCAATCTCATAATCCTTGATCAATTCTAACCATCGCCTTTGTCGCATATTCAAATCCTTCTGGGTGAAGATGTATTTTAAGCTTTTGTGATCAGTGTAGAGGTGTACTAAATTACCCAGTAGATAATGCCTCCACATCTTCAATGCTAGCACCACAGCAGCGAGTTCAAGATCATGAGTCGGGTAATGCTACTCATGATTCCGAAGTTGCCGTGATCCATACGCGATCACTCTTCGCTCCTGCATCAACACACAACCCAAACCAATCCCAGATGCGTCGCAAAAGACATCAAATGCTTTGGTTGTGTCTGGTTGGGCTAAAACTGGTGCCGTGGTGAGGTGTTTCACCAATGCTTTGAAACCTGCCTCACATGTCTCGGTCCATACATACTTCTGCCCTTTTCTTCAGAAGTTCTGTCATTGGTTTAGCTATCCTGGAGAAATTGGGGATGAACCTCCGGTAATATCCAGCTAAACCCAAGAAACTTCGGACTTCATGTACAGACTTTGGAGACTCCCATTTAAGGACCTGGTGGATCTTACTTGGATCAACTGCAATCCCTTCTGCTGATATGATGTGCCCTAAAAATGGCACCTGGTTGATCCAGAATTCACACTTGCTGAACTTAGCATACAGCTGATGGTCCCGTAATCGCTGAAGCACAATATGCAAGTGTTGAGCATGTTCTTCTTCAGATTTTGAATACACAAGTATGTCGTCAATGAAGACCACGACAAACTTGTCCAATTCCGGCATGAATACTGAGTTCATGAGATACATGAAATGAGCCGGGGCGTTGGTTAATCCGAAGGACATAACCAGATACTCATACAGTCCATACCTTGTTGAGAATGTTGTCTTGGATATATCTTCTGGTCGGATTCTAATTTGATGATAACCAGAACGAAGATCCATCTTCGAAAATACTTTAGCATCCACCAATTGATCGAAAAGAATATCAATGCGCGGTAGTGGATACTTGTTCTTGATGGTGACATCATTAAGTGGACAATAGTCTACACACAGCCTCAAGGTCTTATCTTTCTTTTCTACAAACAGTGCAGAACAACCCCATGGTGATGAACTTGGACGAATAAAACCTTTGCTCTCAAGTTCAGTTAATTGTTCCTTCAGTTCTGCAAGTTCCTTGGGTGCCATCTTGTAGGGTGGTCTTGAAATTGGCACTGTTCCTGGTGCAAGTTCAATCTTGAACTCTATATCTCTTTCTGGGGGCATACCAGGAAGACCTTCAGGAAACACGTCGGGGTATTCACATACTACCGGAATATCCTTTAGTTCCATAACCTCGGTATTGAGAATAGATGGTTCCAATGGAATGATGTTCTCAAGATTGAGAACTTGGGGTTGATGGAGTGGAGAGTTTAGATAAATCTTTCTAGGAATGATATCGAGAATAGCACCATGGTACTGCAACCATGCCATTCCTAAGATGATATCTAGCTTTTGATGCTCTAATATCAGAAATGAAGTAAGATATATGGTCCCATCTAGGTTAAGTGGGATTCCAGGAACCAATTTATTTGTTATCGTTTTCCCGGCTGGAGTGCTAATCACATATGGAGTTTTTGTGGGGATTATTGGTAACTGACTGTTGAGGACAAAAGATTTACTAATAACATTATGCGAAGCTTCGGAGTCAAAGAGTATGACTACGGGTTGATCGAAGATAGAGAACGTACCCGTGAGCACGGGTGCGCCTTCCGGAACGTCCTCGATGGCGAGGTGGTGGACGTTGCCGGGTCTGGTGGCTAGCTTCTTGGGCTGGTTGCGGGGTTGGTTGGCCCCCTGGTAAGATGATGGCCCTCCGCCTTGTCGATCCTGAGGGCAGTCCTTGGCGAAATGTCCCATACGCCCACACGTGAAACACGTGTACGGGGTTTGGCCAGTACGAATGGGAGGACGGGATCCCGATGCACGTGGTGTAGGTGGGAGTGCACGTGGGATCATCCCCTGCTGCTGTTGTGGCCGGAATCCGCCGTTGTTGAACTGACGACCACAGAACATTGGTGGTCGCGATGGCGGCTGCCACCTCTGGCCGGATGGTGATCGATACACCATACGGTACTTCTGAGGAGTACCACCTCTTCTTTTTATCGGAGGACAGCTCGCGCGTGGCATCCTCCTGCATTATGGCAGCATTGACGATGTCGTTGAAGTTGCCGCGGTTGAACAGGACCAGCTTGTCCTTCAACTTGGAGTTCAAACCCTTGTAGAAGCATTCACGCTTCCGATCCTCGGTATTCACTTGGTCCTGAGCGTATTGGGCCAAGTGATTGAATGCTTTGGAGTACTCGTATGCACTCCTTCCTCCCTGTCTTAGCTCCAAGAACTCTTGAAGCTTCCTCCTCATAATTCCGGGAGGAACATGGTAGGCGCGGAACGCCTCCCGGAACTCGGCCCAGCTTATGACATGGCCGGCGGGGCGTGCTGCAAGGTAATTGGCCCACCATGCGCCGGCAGACCCCTGGAGTTGTTGTGCTGCAAACAGCGCTTTTTGCGGTTCGGTTATGTTGAGTAAACCGAACTTCCCTTCAATGGAGCGGAGCCAATTGTCCGCCTCCAAAGGTTCGTCGGCCTCCCTGAAGACCGGTGGATGCGTCGATGCGAAATAAGAGTAGGAACTCTGATATTTATGACGCGGTCCATCATCCTGTCACCCCCCTCGATGGGACGAGTGCTGCACCAACGTGCACAGTAACTCGGTTTGCTCGTCGCGCGAGCCGAGCACTGCAGCGAGAACCTCCGCGAGACTCCTGGGGAGTGTGGTTGGAGGTGGTGGAGGTGGTTGCGTCTGAGGCGTATTCTGCCCCGGGGGTGGTGTGTCATCCCCCTGTCCTCCACTAGATCCTCCCACCTCTGAGGCTGCACGAGTACGCACCATACTGCAATACAACGATTAACACGGTAAGTCCCATTGCCTCAAGTTCATCCTCCCTTAGAAATGCGGTAGATAATAATAAACGATGCATAACATTTACATATATTGATAAAGCATAAACTTTATACAAAATATATCATCTCATGACCAAGTTTACAGTAGTAAACCCAAAATGATGGACTCCCCTTATGGAAATACATCTCTACCATACTTGGTCTTCCTGACATGTCATACTCATCTAATTATCTAGACATCACTGCCATTACTCTTAATATGACACAAACATGGTCACAAAAGAGAAACCTAGCAACCATTTAACTATATGTTGCCCTGTGTTGGCGGAAGTGCTACCACATCTCACTTCAATACGCCCTACTCGACGTATTCAAGTTCCTCTGGGTCTTCTTCTTCCTCTTCATCTTCAGGGCTAGGCACCACTGATACGGGTGCTGGAGTAGAAGTTGATACATCATTCAACATCAACGTCTTCTTGGCAGCCATAGCTTGCCAATCTGCCTGTATCATAAACATCCCCCAGGCCTCATTCTCCTGCTGAGCCTGCTCACAGCTGGTCTTCCAGCTCTGAGCCTGCATCCTGGACTTATCCCGGTCCACAGTCACTGCATTCAACTGAGTGTCCCGATGGTGTCCATAATGTAGGCTTGCCCCTAACTCAGTCTCCATTTCTAGAGCCTCCTAGCGAGACGCGGCTAAATCCCTTACAGCGTTATGCCATTGATTCTCCCTGATATTTAAACGATGGTTGAGAGGAGCTATCATATCCCTAAGTCCGTCATTTGCCCACTCAAAGTGATCTGCTCGAGCCATGGCTTGCTTCAGATTGTCCGTCAATTCTTTTATGCATGCCCTTTGATTTCCCTTCTCGCGATGGGATGCGGCTGCATACACCGCTAAAGCAGTCGTGGAAGTTTCGCCACGATTTTCTACCTCCATAAGCAAACGGGTTGCCCAAGCTTCGGAAGCCCTACCGGTAACTGGAAAGAATTCATATGGAGTACCCACCAGACTATTGCCATGGAGTTTGCAGAATCTCCCTATGGCAACACTTGCGGCGTAGCTCCACGTTTCTTCCAATATTAACCCTTTAATCTTGATGGAGAATGGAGCCCATCCGAGATGCGGTGGACCAGCAGGCACATCAACATAGATGGTGCAACTCCACATACCGCTTTCCTGGAATTTCTTGCCCCAATATTTAGGCCACTTCCGGTAGCCAAATTGGCAAAGCAATTTCACAAACACGTCCGGAAAACCGGCGTGTCCGGTACACGTTGAGAACACCCATCCATTTGGTAACTGAATTCTTGGTGCTGCCATCTGTGGACAAGCATACCAGGATATCAATACACAGTATAAGTATTCAACTTAATCACTGATAATTTTGGATCAAAGAAACTATCCATTATCAAATGATCCAAGAAAGCTGCAAACTGGAAGTGATCACAGTTCTGTTCCAGCCGACCTGTCTGCATTAACCCGTAAGTTTCATACAGAAGAAGTCAGAACTAAAATTTAAGTTGAATACAAAAGTTGTAGTAAACTTCAAAACCTTTCCAGATTGTACTCATACAGCTACTGTTGAACTAGTATGAACAATCTATACCGGTTTTGAGTTGACTCAAGGGTTCTGGAAATTTTGACAGAACCTCCCCTGTATATGGGCTTATCTCCACATTCTATACAGGTTTATCATGATAATATATTGAGGTAATGTCAAAATAAACATTGAGTAACATCGTGTTAACAATCCAGAACTAAAGAAGTTCCACCACGAAAACCTTGTTATGTAGGTATTATGCATCAATTCACCATTATGTGCAAACTGTTCCAAGTTCTGGACTGCAGGAACCAAATTTGCAACAAATGGAATTAGGCATAGCTATACCCAGATCCAGGTCAGGAGCTATAAATAAAGTTGATAGATGACTTCCTAAGCTTTCCAGAAATGTATATGTGTAACCATATCACTGTTCTGGATTAGGAGTTATAACTATCCAAACTTAACAGTAAAACTGACTGGTTTGCATCAGCAGTCATGCAGTTCACTGTGCTGACTTCCCAATTTGGTTAAACTCCAATTAAAATCAGGAAAGACTTCCCATAAAAAACTCGTAAATCTCCACCTAACCTTCTCAAACATATATCCCAATAAGGCAGTGGACTTTTCTACAGTGAGTTATGGCAAGAATACAGAAACGGGTACAAAGGTGGGTTCATATGGAGTAATTACAGTAAACCCTAGTTTTCAACAGATTAACAAGCTTTTCTGTCTTTATGGTCAACAGGAAAGTTGGAGAGGTCTTCACGAGCTTTCCATCTATGTAGGATACTCTTATGTTATCTAATTGCTAACCAAGATTACAACCTGGCGAAGTTGAGCCACTTCAACCAGAAAGCAAGAATCTTGGTTCTATCTACCTTATCAAGTTGGAGTTTCTTTTTTATGAGCCCGAAATTACCAGCATCTGATAGTCGGACTTTCTCAAAACACAATGCAACCATTCTGTCGGTGGGGAGGGTCTAGTATCATGTTTGATACTGACGGTACTACGTGCCTCACGAAAGGAAATTCTATCCGGTACATCCGGTTACGTCTATAGGTGGTTCCTATATCGTTCTCTCGCAAACGGTTTCTACACGGTCCTCTACCGAAATTAGTGTCCCTGTAGAAAGCAAACAATCCCCTGGCACGGGCACGCCGTACGGCGGCAGGGAAACAGAACAGGTAACCACAATATACAATTATATTTGAAAGTAAAAGCATACAACTCTGGAGTGAGTCGCCCTCGAGCGAGGTCATGCCTCGAGGTACATGGCTGTAAATACGTCTGTACAGCAAAGACTCCCGTACGATCCAGCTTATACACGCTCGGGCATACGTGTTCGCATGTTCTCATAGATATGAGAACACACTATCGGGTTACATACCACCCGACGGGGTTTTCCTCTAACTTTGTGTCACGCTGGGGTACCGCGTGTCATATGTTCTCAGAAACATGGAAAGTTTCAAAGACTCATATTGACTTTACGTGCCAAGCCACGGAAATTTCACATACCACCTCTCGTATGCTGAGCTTACCGAGATTGATCCGCTCTCGGTGGCGTACCTTACCTCTTACCTGATGTCGGAGCGTCGTTACAGAATATAATAACACATAGTTAGTTTACCACCTTTATAACTTATACTAGTAATACTCCTTATAAAGGCATATAACTAATTCCTCACTCAAGTTCCTAATTTTTGAAAATATGTTCTTTTCAGGTACACTGTTCCCAATGATGCTCTGATACCATGTCTGTGAGGACCGGAATCCACACATCCGAGGATCTCATTGGGTGGTGTCGTGCGATGCGACACCCAACAGTATACAAGAATAGAACCAGAATAAAGTACAAGACCAAGTCTTTTATTTAATACACAGCGGAAGTTTTTACAATACTATAGGAAAAAGAAATATATATATATATATATATATATATATATATATATATATATATATATATATATATATATCATAGCTACGCTCTCAGCACTAGCTATGCAAAAGCAAAGTTATCCATGCCTGGGATACTTTGCACTAGCAACACGCAAACTATGGCGGCGTGCAGGGTTCCCACTCGGCTGTACACCCTGGAGGGGGTGTTGCCTCATCGTCAAACCCACCCTCAACAGAGTAACCTGCAAAAACTCGTTAACTTCAAACGTGAGCATAAGGCTCAGCAAGACTAACCCGTCTCACTAGACATATGCAAGGTGGATGCTAAACATAGGTAAGTTGAAACATAAATGTCTCGCCTACAAGTTGATCCTTATAATCAAGTTTTAAGTAGCAAATGACATTTCCCAAGCACGACACATCATGGGCTTCACAATCAAACAAGAAACGCTTTACCAATGATCTGACATGCTCGAGACACATAATGCTATTACGGCTAAAGTATGGGGAAATTGAAAATCTTTAGTTATACTATCTCTAAACTAAACAAGGTTGCAAAGTAATTATAATTAAATACCATATGACTTTTCTGACTTCTTTAGTATTTACTACGTCACCGCTCAGTGAACAAGTGGTACTCTATTACTGCGAGGGACAGTGATTGCAATCAAGACACACCCGGACAACACGACACATACGTCGTTCGGAAGTGTCAGCGAGCACACCTGTACCTACATAACACTTCAGTACTAGGCGTATATGGCCACCTTTCACAAGAAACTCGAATGCTGAGCCCGTCTCACCTCCGCAAATAGAAGGTCTCCGCACGGAACACCTCATGTGTCCGCCGACCGATTTACACCTTACTGTCCTCAACCCACCCCTATCGATGGTGAGTTAATGGGTCTCAACATCCCAGTTATCAAGTTACATCAGTTTATTGGATTCCATATGTCCATTATATTGCCGGTACAATTCAAGCTTGTCCGAAGGGGCTGCATACGGACGGGCCTTAATCGACACAGGCAGGGCTATGCGACCGAGACTCAATTCTTGCCGCTTCCTATCCATTCCCTGCCCGGTCTCAATTTCATTATATTAAGCCATTTTCTATTCAACCAATCCTGTGAGATACATCTCTCACGAGTAGATTCCAACTACTCGACTTCTACCGTATCTCCTATGCATTTGCGAAGCAGTTACTACAGGTCAACTGTAACTCGTGCCAAATAAACCCTGTGATTTTTGGTCATGCATGTGGAGTATCATTCACCCTAAACGTAATGCACAATTCATATACTACTCATTATAGTGATAAAGCAAAAGTTTATAAACGACTTAAATGAAAACCGGGGCTTGCCTTGTTGCAGGTCAGGTTCTGAGTTAGAATTTGGAAGATGCTCTTCCAAGGCCTCTGACTCCTCCTCGACTTCGGTTACTATACGATATGCATAAAATACGGTATGAATGACTTTGAAAATATTTAATATCAAGACCAGGATTTTAATTTATGGTGACCATTATAGGATAATTAGTTATTTGGCTTGGGAACATTGAATTAGGTATTTAGGGAATACTATAGAAGTTCTTGCAAAGAACAGGAGATGATCAAAGTAGAGTGTGGTCTCTAAGATTATGGCAAGCAAATAACTTCCACAATTTTTAGAGATGAAACTGTAGCTTGAATATAGCCATCAGTTGATAATCAAGATAGAGAAAATTGTCCTGGTCCTAGCAAAAGTGGTTTCATAAATTTCTAAGCCTTGGTGAAGAATTTATTGAGTTTCTAAGTTGACAAGAATTTCTGGAATTGTCTTGTAATTGAACTTTTAAGCATTTAGTCAATATTCAGTTTGAAATTGAATTAAGACTAGAATATGAGGTCCATTAAATCCAAGATTTTTACAGGAGCTAAGGCATGACTAAAGGAAGATTCAGTCCAAATTTGGGGCATAATAAGGCATCTGCATATCTGTGAAAATTCAATAACTGAAAAAGGTAATTGAATTATACAGAGGTTAAAATAGGTGCAATGGCTCCCAAATTTTTGCTGGTAGTCAAGAATAGGACAAAAAATTTTATGTGAATTTTGGGGATTTTTCCAGGGAATACTTCATCTGGAAAAATTGCATTTTACTTGGAAAAGATTAATTTCTACAGAATTAAATATTGATTTTCACAGAGCCTAATTGGTACTGAGCGAAACTAGAGCCCAAGGGTTTTCAAACAAAATTTGTTTGAATGAATTTGGAGTATTCTACAGAAAGGTATTCAATTTAGAAGATTGGACAAATTTCTGGAATTAAATACATCCCAAAGACCACGTGGCGCATTCTGGTTGAGGCAGCACCGGGGTCCACAGAATTAAAGCGCGCATCCACACTAGATCTCAGCCGCACCGTGATCCCGCAGTGAATGGCAGGTGGGACCCAATGGGGTCATCGTCTACCTCGGGCCGGTGCTCGCGCGGAGCAGCACCCGCGGCGGTGGCTCGCCGGCGAGCTCGCTGCCGGCTAAACCAACGGACCAGACTCGCGGAAACTTGCCGCCTGGGGGTTTTTGGGGTCGCTGAGCATGATGGTAAGGTCAGTGGGTCCTGAAGCTTGCCGGAAAAGGTCGTGCGACGGCGGCAGCGGCGATGAGCGCGCGGGCAACATAGAACTCGCTCCAGAGTAGCTCAAATCACTTGGGAATTTCTCCAAAACCTTTCTGGGATGATGGAGTTCAAGGATCTGGGCGTAGAAGGGGAGTGAGTTGCCGGGAATCACGAGTTCGACGGTGAACCGAGGTTTTCTCACCGGCGGCGAGCAAAACTCGAAATTCAGAGCCGTTGCTCGATGATTCTTAATGGTTCTTGCTCAGACAGGAGCGCTAGGGCCTATAGAAACTATCTCTAAGCAATTGCAAAGGATGATTACTTGCAGAAAAGGAATTGACATGAAAACTTAGCTAGTTATCTACTTTCGGCCGTAGGGGAAACGAACAATAACTCGCTCAAGCTTCAACGATAAGGGAAATGGTTTGTACCATGAGCTAGAGTTTGATCAGGCGCACCTTTTTGCTCTTTGGAGCTTGGCTTGAAACGGCGCGGAACGGCGGCACACCGCGAAGCAGTGGCGAGCGGCGGCGATGGCGCGCGGCGGAAGAAAAGTCGCGAGGCAGTGGAGCTGCGATCGGGGATGAGGAGTGAAGGGAGCTTCGGCCGGCCTTTTATAGGGCCGCGACGAGCAGGCAGGCAGCTCGCTGGAGCTGCATGCGCGTGCGCGGTGTCGAGCGGAGGTGCGTCGGTACAGAGATGGCGGGGTCGAGCTGATCCGTTCAAAGAGGAGCTGACATGTGGGGCCCACTGTCCAGTGATACTCCCCACAGTTCAGTTACTAATTCATTTAAAAATAGAAGATCAACTCCAAAAATCATGAAATTTTGTGGAGATGGCAAATGAATTATTCGGAACACAATGGTGAACTCAAATCTTATGTTTAAATAAGTTGGAGAAGAATTAAAAATTCAGATTTGAATTTGATTCAAATTTGCCAAGCACCTCAATTAAAATAGTAGATGAGTTTCTAAAATCTTGAAACTTTGTAAGCATGCTATTGAGGAATTTAGGAGCTCATGGAAAAATTTAGAGCCCTTAATTTGAATATTTGGGTTAGAGCTTATTAGGGCTTCATTTTGCATTGCTTACTAAATCTTATCCAAAAATTCTTATTCTTAAAAAGGGTGAATAGAATATAATTTGGATTCATGGTGAAGTCCAATACCCATGTTAAAAGAATTTAACAATGAGTGCAAGAAAAATTTTGGATGGCATAGTTCATGTGCACCATTATATTGGATATCTACAATAGTTGATCACAAAACCCATATGAACTTAACATGCCATAAAAGTGGGGTTTTACAGTAAGTCCCTTCTTAAGTGGTTTCTTCTACTTTGCATGACAAACATGCAAAACAAACATTGCAATTAATAAATGCTCATATATTAGACAATATGCTATGATATGCATGAATAAGGCAATTATGGTGTAACACATGTTCCTAAGTTAGTACTATTGCTTAATAACTAGGTAAAATTAATTTTTACGTGTTTGAGCAAGTTTCGGGTCATTTCTGGAAAATTGGTGGAAGTTTTAGGATTTTCTGGAATTCAGACACCAAACTAGTCCGCACTGGGACCGAACAAGTTGGCTCAAGACTGGTCCAGGGTTTCGCGAACTTTCCAGCTAGGGCATGGTTTGATTGAATTAGGGGGTCAAAATCGACTTGGAAAGTTGGATCTAGGATAGTTACCGTGAGTGCAACGGTTCAATGATTGTAGGTTGGGCGTAGCACGTGAATTCCGACTTTTAGATCTGTTGATGATGAATCCGCGATGATACGTAGATGAAGAATGTTGATGATGAACAGTTGATGAAGGAGAACGCTGCAGCGACGACGATCTTGCTAGTTCCTTGTTTTTCTTCCTTCCTCTTCTCCTTCCTCCTCCTCCTCTCCCTTCTCCCTTCCTCGCGGCTAGAGCTTCCTCTTACGAATGGCGGCTCAGGTGCGATGACAGGGCATTGGGTTTTCTTATGTGGGTAGCGATGAGAGGAGGGATTTGGGTTGCTTATATAGGGGTGGGGTGGTGGGGTTAGGGTGGAATCCTCATAGGACTTGGTGGGGATGGGTGGGGGCCTTGGTGGGGTCCCACTCGGGCTCCTTGGGGGTGGGGCACGACGTTCTAGGGTCTAAATATCTCAATACGAAATAAATCGTCGGGAGGAAAATTTGAATCTGAGTCGAAACCCTAATTACTGGACTAGTCCGTTTAATATCGGACAAGTTCAATTTCATCTTTGTACCCACAACAGACTAGTCTATTAAGGAGCGGACAAGTCCGCTGTACTAGAGCGAGAAGGGTATTCAAGACTAGATTGCAAATATCCGGAAAAGTCCGGACGAAAACAATAGCATTATCGAACCAGTCCGCACAATAAACGGACAAGTCCATTGCTCTAAAAAATACCAAATTAATTTTTTGCAGACGGGTGCACCGGACTAGTTCGAGTTTGGACCGGACAAGTCCGTACCCATAATTAGTTTTACTTGTTCTTTTACCTCTAATTCCTTTTATTCTTATTCCTTTTTATATTGCTTTATATTTACTATGTATGGGAAGGAATGCAATGCATGATGATGAAAAATGAGGGTGTTACTACCTACCCCCCTTAAAATGAATCTCGCCATCGAGATTCGACGTATTAGAGAAAAGATGGGGAAATTCCTTCTTAAGATCATCTTCACGCTCCCATGTAGCATCAAATTCAGTATGATGGTTCCATTGTACTTTGCACTATCAGATCACCTTGTTTTTTGTGACTCTCTCCTTCGTATCCAAGATTTTGATAGGTAGATCGATATAGGTTAGATCTTCCTTTAACTCAAATTCGACTATTGATACTTGCTCTTCTGGAACTCTTAAGCACTCCTTGAGTTGAGAAATGTGGAACACATCATGAATATCGAAAAGATGTGTCGTCTCCAATTGATATGCCACTTTTCCACGTTTGTCCAAAATCTTGAGTTGTCCAATAGAGCGAGATGCCAACTTGCCTTTAATACTGAACCATTTGTTACCTCGAATAGGCGATATCTTGGGATACACGAAGTTTCCCACTTCGAAAGCTAAGTCTCTTCGCCTATTATCCGCATAACCCTTCTGACGCCCCCGAGTAGCCTTCAAATTTTTAGGATTATCTGAACTTGCTTTTTGGTGTCCTATATCACGTAAGTCACAAATACTTTGGTCTCTCCTGTCTCATTCTAAAACAAAGACAAAATGTGCAGATTTGGTGAAACAATCCACAACAACCCATATTGAATCATACCCTAACTGAGTGCACGGTAGTCCGACTATGAAGTCCATACCAACTTCCTCCCACTTCCATTATGGTATTTTTAGTGGCTCTAATAGTCCAGCTGGCCTCTGATGCTCGGCCTTCACTCGTTGGCATATATCACATGGTGCAACGTATTCGTCTATGTCCTTCTTCACGCCATCCCACCAATAGGAAGTCTTCAAATCCTTGTACATCTTTGTACAACCGGGATGAATGGAATAGGGCGTGTCATGTGCCTCCTTCAGTATTGTGTCGCGGATGCGCTTCATGTTAGGCACATCAATCCATTTTCCCAACCATAGTGTGCCATTGTCGTCTTCGTCGAACCTCCATTCTCTTCTCTCTTGGATTGTTTCCTCGATCTTCTGAACTTCCTCATTTGTTGTTTGAGTTTCTTGTATCTCCTGTTCTAGTGTCGAATTTAACTCCATTATTCCCATTTCATTCACGTAGCCAAGGCGTAATTGCTCAAACTCCTTACATAGCTCAGGTGGTAACTCCCAGACAGTGAGTTGGTGACTTGCTCCTTTTCGGCTCAAGACATCTACCACTACATTAGTCTTTCCTGGGTGGTAGTAGATTCCCACATCGTAGTCCTTATGAGTTCCAACCATCTTTGTTGCCTCAAATTCAGATCCGTTTGCGTGAATATGTACTTGAGACTCTTGTGGTCCGTGTCAATCTAACATCTATGATCAAGAATGTAGTGTCTCCAAATATTCAAGGCTTGCACTATGGCTGCTAGTTCAAGGTCAGTTGCCTAGATGCATATGCTACTACTTGGCCTTCTCGCATCAATATACATCCAAGTCCTTTCCTTGAAGCGTCACACTAAACGTCGAAGCTCTTGCTCACAACTGGTCAGTGGTCAACCTCTTCTTTAATTCCTCGAAACTGTCCTGACAAGCCTGAGTCCATTTGAAAGTTTTTCTCTTCAATAGTAGTTCAGTCATGGGCTTTCCTATCTTGGAGAAATCCTTGATGAATTGGAAATTGATAAGAATATGAAGTCGTGTTCGTGATCGATTCACAGTACTAAAAGTTGTGATATAAATCTATTCAACCTCAGCTATCATATCAGTACCAATATTAACTCTTGAATAAAATATTTGGAGCTGTTGAGAGATCAGAGCTGTAATAAACTTATTTTTGTTTTAACAGGAGGCAGCGTACACAATCTATTCTCTGTGCCGAGAACTTGATGTAGATGCAAACCAGCAGTAAATAATGTCTCCAATCCGTCACTCAGATAGGTACAATCTGAAGAAGAGGAACAACAAGGTTTCAGCACGCACGCAGAAGAAGGATCACCTGATCACGTACTTGAGCAAACTGAAAAAGACTGGCAGCAGCAATCTTCAATCACTAGAGGAGGGCAACGCCTCTAGCGCTTCCCTGAAACTTTAGATATATTCTTCCACTCGCGTTCCTTCAAGAATGACGACCAGAAAAGAGAGAAATCCAGTGGGAACTTCAAAGCACAGCCAGATCAAGATGATCTGATCACGCCTCTGCTCAAACCCCAGGAGGTTCAGCCGCAATAGCAGATGGCAATCGCCATCCCAAATCTTGGAGGTCAACCAAGATAAAACAAATCAGAAAAAGTAACGTAATGATTAAAACCTAATCGTCCACAAGGGGCCAGGTCCTGCCCTTTTATATGAATTACATACGGACTCTGTCTTGTATACGGCAAGGAGTCCAACCAAAAATGGTGCAGGCAGTCAACCAACAAATCACCTGACGCTAATCGTATATGAGCAGGACTCCTAGAAATAAATAATAAAATATTCCGGCAAGGATGCAAATTACTGAATAATTATAAGTTGACCATACTAATGAATATAAATTTCATGCACACCCGTGTACTGCAGCTTCAAACTCCCATAACTCATAGTATTTACTTGTATGTCTGGTTCTAGTATTTTCTCATTCAAGATATCTTCAATTACAATAGGAATATCACCAATTAACATTGAATAAGCTTGTAAATCGCCATTGTCTTTGCAATTTATTTTTGATTTGTTAACTTCAGCATAACCAGCATTATATAAGGAATCACAAGTTCATCATTCTCTTCCTCTTGGATCAAAGCCGTCCTCGGCTTTGCAGTTGCATCAATTAAATTTCTCTTATTTGCAGCAACTGTAGTAATGTATTTGGGTTTGAATTCAGCTTCCATGAAAATATACTTTGCAGGCATTTCAGATGAAATATCTTTCTTCTTCTCCTTCAAGCTGATAGTCATAGGACCAATTTTCAATGAACTATTTTGATCACTGCAACTTGTTTCATAGCCATGAACCTCAAGCTTTGTAACATCTTCGGAATTACTATCAGCATGCATCGGAGCTAGAACAACCATATCATTCTCTCCCCCTTGCAGCAAAGCTGTCCTCGGCTTAGCTGTATCTTTGAGTGCCTTTTTCTTTTTTAAAACAGTAGAAAACTCTTCTGCTTTGATAGCACTTTCCTTCATCGACTTCAGTACATCAGACACACCTTTATAAACTAACGAATAAATATTCGAAAGACCTCCATGTGTTGCATCAAGATGAAATTGCCATGGCCTTCCTAGTAACAGATGACACACGCTCATCGGTGCTCATCACGATCAACAGTATCAGTATACTTTCTCATTGCAAATTTTACTCTTGTCTTGTGAGTAATTTTCATTTTACCACTTTGATTCATCCATTGCATATAATGTGGAGTAGGCAGCCCCACATTGACAAAGACAATGCATGTACCACATCTGAACTAATTGTATTAGTGAAAATTTCACCATCAATAATTAACTTGCGTACCTTCTCTTTTATTTTGAATTCTGATTGGAAAATAGAACAAGGCTGCCTCTTCAAAGTTGCAATGGTGCCATCACTTCGTGCTTCTTGAGACATCAATGATAACCCTTGCACAATTTGTGAGGACCGAAGTCCCGACGTCCGATGATCTCATTGGGTGGTGTCGTGCGATGCGGCACCTAACAACACACACGAAAAGAATTACCAAAATATGCAAAGTTTTCATTTTATAAATATAACTAGAGTTTACAAAATAGTGTACAACAGAGGTACATACACTGCGGAACTACATACTCATATTCTCACCTATCTAAGCATGTGAGAAGACGTCTATGCCCTAGGACGCTTCTCACTAGCAACATGATGATCATCCAGCAGCGGCGTGGTTCACATGAGATTCATCTCAACACCTCGAGGTCTCATGTACAACCTGAACAGCAAAAATAAACCTAATACCTGCAAAAATCATTAAAGTGCAAACGTGAGCATAAGGCTCAACAAGACTGACCCGTCTCACTAGACATATGCAAGGTAATGTCTAGCCATAGGTAAGGAATAGCATAAATAGACTCGCCTACAAGTGGATCCTTATAATCATGTTTTAAGTAGCAAATGACATTCTTCAGTCATGGCACATCATAAGTATTTGGAAATTGTAAACTTTTAATTGTGCTATCTCTAAGCCACACAAGGTTGCAAAGCAATTATATTTCAATACATCATATTCTCCTGACTTCTTCAGTATTTTACTACATCACGACACGGTGAACAACTGATACTCTATTACCGCAGGGGACGGTGATTGCAATCAGGACACACCCGGTCAACACGACATATACGCACTTTCGGAAGCGCCAGCGAGTACTTATAGCAGTACCTACATAGCAACATAGCACTTCAGTACTAGTCATATATGGCCACCTTTCACCCAACACTAGAATGTCAAACCAGTCGATCCATCACGAGCAGGAGGTCCCTGCGTGGGGCGTACTCTGACGTGCCCACCAGCAGATTTACACCTTGCTGCCCTCAACCTACGCCTATAAAACGGAACAGTATGCCTCAACAAACCAGTATCAAGCTACGTCAGATGGCTGGAGCCCATTTCTCCAGTATGGTGCCAGTACAATTCAAGCTTGTCCAGCAGGGCCGCACACGAATCGGTCCTCAATCGACACAAGCAGGGTTACGCACGTGAGACCACGTCTCGCTGCATCATATTCATAAACCATTTCTTGATCCAATTCATTCCGTGTGATAAAATCCTATCTCGCGAGTAGATTCCAACTACTCAACTTCTACCAGATCCCTATGAATATAAGCATGACAATTTCTACTCATCAGGCTGTAGACCTACCCAAGACTCCATGGGATTTGTGGGTCATGCAAGTGGATGTCAAACACCTTAAACGTAATGCACAAACATCTGAAGACGTAAGATGAATGAAAACTGCAAAGACACTGTAAGGAACTTAAATGCAAACCAGAGCTTGCCTTGTTTGCGACTCTATAGCAATGTCAGTTGTTATGGCTTGGTCTTCCTACGGAGAATCCGCCATGGAATCTTGAAGTTGGAACTCCTCGGCCTTCTCCTCCAAGAGAAGCTTCTCATTGATCACCTATCATCACGTTTCTATCGACATGATATGCATGTAAGTAATTAAGGTAATCTAATAATGGACTCGACGAGTTGTATAAACATTAAGAAGATAAGGCTTGACTAGGAAGAATAGATATGTCTCGGATGGGTGGAGAAACAATGGATAAGTAAAGTGGTCATAGTAGAGTCGAGACGTGAATCGAAAGGTGCAATGCAAGCACGCAATGCAATTATTCACTTAACACTTGGAGCTATGCCACTCAAGATTGATAAGACTGAATAGTGAAGGGGTGTTCGACTGATTCAGGTAAGGATGTCCAAGGGATCAAGTGGAACATTGAGAGATCAAGATATTAGTGAATTGGGCAATAAGACGTCGTGACTCAGAAGTCGACCAAAGTTGTTTCAACTCATAAAGGAGTAAACCTAGTTAAGTGATAAGTGTGGTCGCAGGGCTCTGATAAGGATGAATCAAAGTGAAACCCTAGCGACACTTGGAAGTGAAGTGAGGTCAACATTGCTTGGACTTAAGTCGTCATAACAAGCACTACTAACCTGACATAGTACCAAGACAACGTTCAAATCCCTTTTAAGTAAACCAGTCGCGCTACCTTTCTATCCTTATAAGCATGCTCACCTTGTCCATTTCACCGAATATCTTGGGTGTGTTCCTGATCCGGTCACTTTATCAACTTCCAAAGAGCACCTTGGCACATATCCTGGTTGATTGCCACCCCACAACAAACCTGCATCCATAGACCAGCATTGAATGTCAACACATTTGGTTTCGCCTTGTAGCCATTTCATCAAACACCTTGGCTGTAGCACTGTCTTGACCACTCTTTGCACAAATCAAAGCTAACCTTGAACCAATTGTCGATGCTGTTGTGTCAAAGGCGTGTTCCTGAACCTCCTCCATCCCACTCATTACTCGCAGCATTGTTTAGAGTTGGCACGCAAGCAGAATGCCGCATCGACGTCAAAAAGACAATGATGTCGGGGCAACACATGGCGACCAACATGAGCACACACAGATTGCACGGCAAGCATCTAAGACATGCACAGGGGAGGAAGGTGGCCTGAGTGACCTGCAGCAAAGGCGATGCAGTGGAGACGCATTGCAGCGGCGAGAACGACCGGTGGATGGGATTGGTGAGCAGTGGCTGAAATATGGCGACAGGGACGACATAGCGATTTGAGCTGTGTGCAGAGGCTGAGGAGGTGAACTGGGGCGTGCTGAAGCGGCATGGAGGCCAGAACATGCAGCGATGGTGCACGGGCGACAGGGCGCTGGCGAGCTGGGCGGCATCCGCGCTGGGACTGGCAGGGAGTTGCAGGCCGGTGGCGCAGCGAGGCGCGGCCACAGCGCCGTGGATGCGTGGCCAGGGCGCGCAAAGGTGTGGCGAGCAGCAGGCAGCGGTAGCATGGCTGGGGCCCGCGCTGGAGATGGGGAAGAGCCGGGCGATGGCGAATCGCCGGTGAAGACGCATGGCGCCGGCAAGCGGTGGGCGCGCGGCGCTGTGCTGCATCGAAGGACGCGCGCTTGCGTGAGCCAAGGCCGGCGGCCATCACCGGCGGCCAGGAGGCGGGGCAGGTGCGGCGCTCAAGGGACGGCGCCGAGATAGCATGAGGCAGCGGCGTGGGAGGCGCGAACAGAGGCAGAAGAAGCCGGAGCGGCGGCCGTGGCTGCCAGGCGCTCATGTCGGTCGGCGCACTCGAGCGCGGTCGGAGCGGCTCGTGGTGGCACCGGCGGACTGAGCAGGGGCGGGGCAAGCCGGCATGGGGGCGATGCCGCGGCAGCCGGGAGGTGGGCGCGGGAGCGCTTGGCGCTACGGTTGGGCAGGCGCGATGCGGGCTAGCGGGGTGCGACGCGGTTGTAGGCGAGGGCGCGACGGCGGTCAGCATGGAGGCGGTGGAGCGCGGGTCGGCGGCGCTAGGGCGGCCGGGTGCTCGGTCACGGCGCAGTGAAGCGCTGGAGCAGGGCTAGGGCGCACGGGGAGGTCGGGGCGCTGTGGATCAGAACCAGGAGAAGGAAGAAGAAAAATGGATTTTTTGTACTGAGGATAATTCTGACCTGTGGGCCCCACCAAATGATCTTATTCCCTTATCCCCTTTTTCTTTTTTCCCAGATTCAAAACAAAGTTTAAATGATCTCAACATAAGATAACATGAGGCTGGTTATTTGATATGTGGATAATCCAATTTGTGAACCAAAATTGAGAATTGAATCAATTAAATTTCAAATTCAAATTTGAATTTGAAAAGCACCTTAGGCTTTTGTTTTTATTCTTTATTTATTTTCTTTTCTAAAAACCAATAGAAATCCTAAATAATTGGCCTTAATCAATTAAGGGTTCTAAGCCCTACATTTTGTAAATCCAAACTTTAAGCTCAATTTTGTTTTGATTTTTATCCTTCGCACGGTTAAATTTTTATTCCTTACGGACCAAATTCCTAATTGGTGCCACGAGTCGAAGTAGAGAGAGAGAGAGAGCACGTGGGTATTGTCGGGATCGACGATATGGACGGCCTCAAAGACTAGCTTGTGCGTGATGCCTTCTTGGCACAGACATCGAGATGGTTCCCGACAAGCACGAGCAAAAGAGGAAACCAAACGACGATTGATGAGAGCTGACTGGTGGGCCACCCGATAAGTGGTCCCCATCCAAGGTGTTATCTTCACCGGAAACACCATGATGTTGCTCAAGTTGAGGTTAAGATGGAATTTGAAGTAACACCCTAAGCTTTAACAGTTTATGTAACATTTTCCAGATAATACTTGAAGTTTTTAACAATTCCTCATTTTCGTGATCATTGGTTACTAACATGATTTCATGTGAATTAGAATTGCACATTCCACTTTTAAAAATTTTTAAGTTCGCATTTTTGCATTTTTGTTCTTCTGAAAAGCGGGCTTTTACACAATTTTTTCAACATCCTCACTTTTTGGCCATTAGCATCACCAGACAGCTAAATAAAAGAATTTTCACCACTTCCAATAGGATTATTCTCCATTTCAGCACCATTGTGTCCAGCAAACATTTTATTGTGCTCAGAAGAAAAAGATAAATGTTCAGAAATAACAGGTTCAACAATACTGCATTGCACAATACTATGATCCATAAAACCATTTTTCACCAACAAATCTGAGTCAGCATTAGTGGCTTCATTTATAATTTTAGTAGGATTCACAAATCTGTTTTGAAACACTATGGGGATGAAATAGGTTTAACAGTGGTAACAGTCGAGTCCTTCTCACAACTTCCACGAGGAAACTCAATTTCAGCAGCAATATACTTGTTCTTACCATTAGACAGCAGACTTGGAACACTTTGTTTAGAACCACCGAAACACTGAGATTTTACAACTAGCTTCCTTGTTGGTTCAGGTTTACTTACAGCTGCTGACATTTATTCTTCTGAGGATGATCACCTTGGATAAAAATACCATGCTGCAATCTCTTTTGAGTAACCATAAATGTTTGAACACTAACAGCCACATTCCTGCTATCATGATTGACTGCATCTTTGTGGTCTTTCAGATTCAAACACCCATCTCCAACAATAGATTCACTCCAAGATGAATGAGTATTTTGCTTGGTGTCAAAAGAATATTTGCTAGTAGTAGTTGTTGTTCTCTTTGGGTAGAAAATATTCTCCATTGACGGATCAAATTTTTGCTGTAGAGCATCTCTCATCACTTTCCAAGATGTGCAATTGTTGAAACCATCATAATTATATTCCCGCTGCAAATCCAGCCACCATTGCAAAACACGATCAGAGAAAGTTCTCTTTGCCAAATTTACAAGTTTGTTTGATGGCAATTCCCCACTCCAATGCAAAACCAATATACCGTCCTCTCAATCATAGTATTCATATGGAGTACTTATAGAATAGAGCTTCGGCACCGACTTAGCATATAAATCAAAGTTGTAGTAACCCATCACCACAAAGCAGCAAAAAGTACTGTGAGCAACCTAGCAATCTGATACCAAATGATAAGAACACGAAGTCGTCTTCGTGATCGATCCCGACCTTTCACGGTACTAATAGTTGTGATAAAAATCTATTCAACCTCAGCTATCATATCAGTACCAATATTAACTCTTGAACAAAATATTTTGAGCTATTGAGAGATCAGAGCTGCAATATCCTTCACATTTTGTATCCAGCCATTCCTAGATAACTCCGAATCTCCTTCACATTCTGTGGGGGTTCCCACTTCAACACATCTCTTACTTTTCCTAGATCAAAGGACACTCCTCTCTCAAAGATAATGTGTCCTAAGAATGATATCTCTCTCAACCAGAATTGAAACTTATTAAACTTGGCACACAACTGATGTTCTCACAGTTTTTGCAATGTCAGCCTCAAATGCTCTGCGTGCTCTTCTTCACTTCTCGAGTATACCCTGATATCATCAATGAACACTACGATGAACTAATCCAAGTACTCCATGAAGACTTTATTCATGAGGTACATGAAGTAGAAATGTGCATTTATCAATCCAAATGACATAACAGTGTACTCATATGATCCATACCGCGTCCGAAAAGCTATTTTGGGTATGTTTGAAGGCCCGATCTTCAGTTGGAAGTACCCTGATCGAAGGTCAATCTTAGAGTAAATTCGAGCTTCTTTCATCTAATAAAACAAGTCCTCTATGGGAAGTAACGAGTACTTATTCTTGATCATCAACTCATTAAGAGATCGATAATCCACACACATCCTTTGAAATCCATTCTTCTTATCTACAAAGAGCATTGGGGCTCCCCAAGGTGATCAACTCAAGCGTATAATCCCCCTTTCTATCTTCTCTTGAATCTGCTTCTTGAGCTCCACTAATTCATTAGTAGACATCTTATGTGTCCTTTTTGCTATAGGTGCAGTTCCAGGTATCAAATCAATGAGAAACTCAATGTCACGATCATTTGGCATACCTAGCAATTCTTCCGGAAACAACTCTGAATACTCGTGAACAACCACAATTTCCTCCAATGTCGCACCTTCCACATGGTTTAGCATTGCCTTTCCAGTGTCGGTGGAATTGCCTTGAATTCTATACTAACTCCCTCGTCATTTGTCAATTGTACTGTCCGTATGGCACACTGGGTCACTCCATTATTCTTCCGTAGCCAGTCCATTCCAAGTATCATGCCCAGTCCTTCTGAATCCAGAACGATGAAATTGACAAGGAAATCTACCCCCCTTATTTTAAGACTTACTTTTGGACATACTATATTTGTCCTCATTTCCCCTCCAGGAGAACTAACCAACATAGTATACTTCATGTGGGATATAGGCATACTATTCTTGGCAACATACTTTGATGAGATGAATGAATGAGATGCTCCAGAATCAAATAATATTGTTGTAGGGTTGAAATTTCCAAGGAACATACCAATCACAACATTGTCAACTTGTTGAGCCATCTCAGTAGAGACATGGTTCACCTTGTCACGAGTGAAATTCTGCGGTCCACGGTTGCCCTGAGTTGCTCCTCCATTTGGCCTAGGGTTATGCCTTGGAGCATTGTTCATTTGTCCCTAACCTGACTTTGGGAATTGATTAGCAAAGTGTCCCACCTGACCGCAATTATAGCATGTCTTGTTACCAGTAGCGCCAGAAAAGTTTGGGCGAGGCTGATTTTGAGCAAAGGCGACCATGTTGGGATGGGGTGGATGTAGCATTGGCAGGCGGGGTGCTTGCATGAGAGGGTGTTGCTGCGATGGCTGACTTGGGCGAGGTGGATTAGCTGGGTGAAAAGCAGAGGCAGATGAGCCATAATATGGTGCATTGGGTGGTGTGTAGCGAGGGTGAACATTGCTTCCTTGTGGTTGTCCTTGATATGACATTTTCCATTTTCCGTCTTGTTCTATCTCGCGGACCTTGCTTTCCACCACAATAGCCTTGTCAACAAGCTTCTAGAAGTTGGCATAGTCACAGGTGAGCTGTTGAACTTGAATCTTATTATTCAGACCCCTCATGAACAAGTATTTCTTTCCGCGGTCTGTGTTGATGTCTTCTGGAGCATACCTTAACAATTGTGTGAATTTAGTAAGATACTCACTCACACTCATTCTTCCTAGCTTGAGACTCTAAAATTCTTGTCTTTCCAGTATCATAATCCCTTTAGGCACATACTGCAAGCGGAAACTCTCCTTGAACTCAACCCAAGTGATTCTCTCCTGGTTAGTATGAGCATTGCAAAGGGCTTCCTACCAATCTGCGGCTGCTCCAACTAGCTAGTGTGATGCAAAAAGAACTTTCTCTCGGTCACTGCATTGAACAATAGCAAGCTTCTTCTCCATGAACTCTAGCCAATAATCAGCTTCCATAGGGTCATTGGCTTGAGCAAAAGTAGGCGGTCTGGTCCTCATAAACTCTCCCAACCGATTGTGAGGTGGCGGGGTGGTGGTGGTGCAGAAATTTGGTTCAGATTGTTGTTGTTGTTGTTATTAGATTTCAGGTGTCGCAATGTTTGCATCATGGTTTGCATCAGCTGATTTTGCATAGCTATGAGGCGCTCAATGTTGCTTGCATCGGCTCCAAGGTTGACATTCTCACGAACCTCCACATTGTCATCATCCCCATTGGTGTTCCTTTGGTTGTGTGTTACCCTCGGCATGTGTGGGTGGGAAAAGAGTACGAGATGCAAGGATTCATATTTTGAAAGGAAATGTCCCCAAACTATATGCATCAAGGTATATGAAACTAAGCAGCTCCTTTATTAACATAAACCCTATTTGAGGATGTGGACAAGTGTCGAAGCATCCTGCATCTCTCTACTATGTGCGGATGTGGACAATCACCAAAGCGTCCCACAACTCGCACCAAGCACACAAGCACAAGCACAAACCATAGAAAATTCAGCACACCACACTAATTATAGCTATTACAATCTAAGTGTCTTCAAAACTTCTCAATAGGAGATCTAAACCTAATTGTGGGAGCCATGGCCGTTTTCGCCCTGAGGCGGCGAAGGCAACGGAGGCGGTGAGTCATACAAGGGCGCACACCAATGTTAATTGCCGTCCATTTAGGTGTTGGTGAACTTTTCACACCATTGGTTTCCACCTTGGCTCGGATCTCCTCTTGCTTCTCGATGATGTACAATCTCTTGCGAAGGTAGTGTATTTCCTCCAGAGCGTCGGCATAACAATTTCCCAGCTTCAAAAGCATCCTTTGAGTCCTGTCAATGGCGTGAGGTCATACTGAGCTCCTTCTTGTGGTCCAATGATCTCCCTCGTTCCACTCATGCGACATAGGTGTAGCGCAAAGCTAGTACCTCCAAGCTGCTCTCGGTAGGAGTAACACAACTTGGTGAGTGCATCCCAAGCAACATCATCAATAGCTTGCTCTCTGGTGGACCTCCAGGTGGGCACAAAGTGTTGGGTGACCACAACGTCTTTAGCGAGAATAGTAACTTGATACTTCCACTCTTCACGTCCATAGCGAGGAATCCTCTTGACATAGTATTCCGGCTGTAAATTGCAAAGGTCAAGAAACTCCTTCAATTTCTTAGCTACAAATCCTCCATAGGTTCCATCAAAACAGAACTCTTGAGCAAAACGGAAAGTTGGACCCTTATCCTCCTTTCTAGCTTCAACAGTTGCACATTCATTCCCTTGGGCTGCAAGTTCATCTTCTTGAGCCGCGGATTCATCTTCCTAGTCGTCCCCCTATGGAGAATACAATCCAGAGAAGGGTTAAACAAACTCTCCCCCAGCTGGGAGGGACCCTTCCGAGTGATTAAAGTATCCCGTCCCGGAAGCTTTCACTTGGCTACCGAGGATGGGACACCTCTCCTAAATCATTGGAATATTGAGCACCTCCATAAGTTCTACACTTAATATCACGGAGGTAAGTCTGTAGTAACTTGAGGTGTATGTTATAGAGTCATTGTACAAAGTCGGGTGGTTCCTCCGAGAGAACAGCCGGACCTTTCCCGAAAGGTCCGCAAAGTTCATGCAGCACTTGTCACAGTCTCAGGACTAAAAGTGTGGCTAGCTACCCTGGGTCAAACGAGAAATGAAACACACTTAGCTTGGTTCCGTACCCTAAGAGTGTACTTGTTTCCCCTGTACCCCGGACCTATAATGAAAGACATCTTCATGTGAAACAGACTCCACGTGCATTTATTTTGTACAGGCTCAACATTTTTATTTTTCTCTTTCTTGTCTATAACAAAGTTGTGCAATTCTTAAGAAATTTTAGTTCGACCAGTTCATGTACAATTCGATATGTATTGTCAATTCTTTTGGATTCAAATATTGTTCATGGCCCACTCGCCTGAATGCCGCCAAGCCAATCTAGGGCCGGAGTGTGCTATCGACTTAGCCTGGTCAAGCACCCTAAGCACCCCACTCTACCTACACCCCGGCAGGCCGAAGTAAGGCGGGTCCAAGTACAATTGAATCTGAAAGAAAGAAGGCAACGCGTTCGGTTGTATTCAGAATTGTGTTTGACCTAAAACTTTCTTGGGAATCGTAAGCCACGACGAAGTTATAGGCAAGGAGCAAATTTTACTATTTTTCTTGGCTTCAGTGTGCAGGAAAAATAAAGAATCCACATTGATGGAGAAAAGCCGGAGCTAACAAAGCTCCGACTCCTCCTAGGTGGCTTGTGATCGATGTTAAACATTGAAAACGAGCATTACCGGAGCAACCAAGCTCCGGCAAAGCTAGGGGGGCCAGCCGTCGACGCAGAATAAAAGACGGTGAGAAGACCCCACAAGCGGAGTCTGCTGCCGACAAGCTACGCGTTGGCAAAGGTCACTGCCGGAGCTACTAAGCTCCGACACCCCGGAGGGCTAACTATCGATGCTCTATGCGTTGATAGGGACTATTGTCGGAGCTACTAAGCTCCGTCGGTAGTCAATGTCGGAGCTTCTGAGCTCCGACAACCTCAGGGGGCCTTCAATATCGAAGACTTCGGACCTACACTCTACAAGTTCGAAGCAAACGAGTCTTCAACAAAATACAATATCCTCTTGGTACATGTTCACAATCAAATTGTGTACATCTACCAGGGGGCCAAATGAAGACAGAAGTGTTGAAGACAAAAAATGAAATTCATTAACAAATTGTGGATTTCATTCATCTAGAGACAAGGGATTACAAAATTGGGGAAGAAAAAGAGAGAATACAAGTGGGAGCTACAGAGATGGTCCTAGACCCTATGGAAGAATAGGGCGACCTTCTGAGCAACCTCCGACACGTTGGCTCGGGTGGCTTCACCTTCTCCTTCGATGGGACCTTCAAGCACCGGGTCCAGAGGAAATCGGGGATATCGGCTGGTGTAGCACGTCAGCACAAACACTACGACGTTCTTCGCCAGAGACTGCCCCTCAACCTCCAACTGGTCCGCGATGACGTCACCCATCTTGGAGAGTTTGCCACCCGCCGAGCTCAATGCTTGCAACGCCAGGTCCGGCTCCGGTTACGGATCATCCGGACGCACGAGACTGAAGCCCATTGGTGTCAGCGCGTCGTTGGCTTTGCTCAGGAACTCCCAAACCTGTAGGGAGTCCGCAGTCCTCAAGCCCTTTAGTTCTTCCAAGGATCATTTGGCCGCCGCCAGTTCAGAATTCTCACGAGCAAGGCGCTCAACCTCTTTGGAATTTTGTTGAATCTTTTTAGCAACCTGCTTCTCGAGTTTTCTGAGCTCCTCCTCTCGGAGGTGGATCTTGTTCCGGCGGTCGACCAGGTCCTTCTCCCAACCCCTAACTTTCTTCTCCCTGGCAGCGATGGCACACTCTTGCTGGTAGAGTTCCTGCCCTCGCACCCAGGCCTTCTCCTCCTCCTCAACGCAATGCTCCTCCAACTTCTTGGTACGTTCCTCGAGGCCCTTGTCAACCAGAGCCACCTTTTCGGCGAGCTCCTCCTCCCTCTTCAAGACATCATCCCGCAACTCTAGGAGTTTTTGCTCTTCGTCTTCGAGCTTCTTCTCCCTCTCCTCAAGTGCCTCCTGGCGCTTGATGAGGGTAGTGTTAATGGCTTCAAGCCTTTCTTGGCGATCATCAGCCGCACGATTAGCTGCCTTGGTCTGCTCATAAATGGCCCGTGATTGAGTGTCGACGGCACGAGTCAAGCTTCCCCTATCATCCAATAATTTGCCCCAGTATTCCAGGCGGACCTTCTCCTGTTTGATCCACTCCTTGTCGTCTGCCAGCCTTGACTGCGCCCGGTCTCGAAGTAGAGCCGATTACGCCACTGCCTAAGGGTTTAGCGCTCCTCTTCAAGAGCCTTGCTGTCGTGGTAGAACACCAGCTGGACTTGATGCAGACCGGAGCAAGCGTTGTCAATGGACAACGACAGGGGAATAGGGTCTGGACCTGCTGGGGTCTTCTCCGCTGGTTCCAGCGGGTTCTCGCTTACAAAAATTGGGTCCCACTCCACAAGAGTGGTCCCCTGAGCCACCACGGCACTATGGCCATCCTCTGGGATAGCCTCAGTCGCCACCAAGGAGGGTCCCGCAGAAGAAGTTCCGACCTCCGGAAGTGGTTCCGAAGGCCCTGCCGCCAGGTCTTCATTTGCCCCCTCGGGCAGGGGGCCAGCGACTTCATCAGGGCACCCTGGCTCAGCAGCAGGCACCTCCGCCGTCATCACTTCCGGAGCAGGGGCTACTTCTGGCTCCAGCCTGGGCTCCTCCTCTGCTGGTGGCTCGGGTGTTGGCGCCTTGACCATCGTGGGTTCAAGTGCTGATGCCTCTGCAATGACCGGCTCGGGCGCCGGAAGGTCAACAACAATCGGCCCTGAGGTCGGAGCTCCAACCTCAACCGGCTCAGGCGCCGGAAGAGCTTCAACTGCAACCGGCTCTGCAGCCGGAGCTTCAGTGGCAACTAGCTCTGAGGCCGGAGCTTTGGAGGTAGCTGGCTCAACCGCCGGTACTCCTTCAACATCCGGCTCGCTCGTTGGGACTTCAATAACCTCCGGCTCAACAGTCGGGGCTTCGACAATTTCCAGCTCTGGGGCCGGAATCACTGCTTCTTCCGGCTCAGCGGCTGGAGTTTCCAACATCTCAGCATCAAGACCCGGTGTTTCAACCTCCGGGGCAGGTGCCGCTGGAGCATCTTCTCTCCCGTGGTCCGGCGCTACCACGGGAGTCTCGGGGGATGAGTTGAGGTCCATTACCACGACAGCTGGCGCCAGAGCTGCCGCAGCTTCAGCCACCACTTGGGGCGGCACCGGGATAGGAGCAGAAGCCTCCGCCCTCACAGCTTCAGCTGCTATGGCTGAGGGCAGAGCCTCACTCCTCTTCTTGGGGACGCTGCAGGTGATGGATGAAGAAACTTAAAAAACAGTTACTACAACAAAACAACTATCTGAGGTAAAGATTAAAAATTACCTCGGAAGGCTTCCGCACCAGCTTGCACGGAATCTCTTTCCCGGGCGTTCTGGACTGACCATGGTTGCCGTCGGCGTGGTAGCTCCGGAAGGCCCCCTGGAACTTGTTGCAGACACGAGCATTTCCTTAGTTGAGGCCCCCCTCGACCGAGAAGGACCTCCGGACCCAGAGGCCTCAGCTGGCCCTGGTACTGGAGTCACATGCCCGGGGCTAGCACCCCGGGAAGACACTGTTGCAGATGCAGTTGCCGCAGTTGTAGAAGACCTCCCCCTCCGGGGAGAAGGAGCTGCTGCAGAGGATGCAGGCCTGACGAACCTTCCGTCGGCATGCTTCAGCTTCCTCTTCCGGCTCAAGGTTCGGCCGCCGGCTCCTTGCCCTTGTCGATGACTTCGGTCCTTGGCTTCGGGGCAGGGATGGAGCCACCTTCAGAAGCCCCAGGGATCACCACCCTGGAAGTCGATCGTCTCTCGAAGACACCGAGGTCATCAAGCACCAGCATCGTTCGCCGGAGCTACCTGCAGAACTGTACTTCCACATTCAGAGGGAGGAAAGCTACAATGATATCTCCGTGCGCTTGCGGAATTCACTCTGTGATCCAATAAAACCATTAACAAGCATTTCGGACACATCAATTGGAGATGTTTAGTTAATGGTGTATTAGAAATACCAACAAGCATTTTTGGCGCCGGGATGATTTGTTAGTATATCTTAGGAGCCGTCAACAGGCGGTCAAGGCAGGAAATAGGGATGCTCCCTCATCGCCCTTCTAAGTATTTGTTGACAACAAGGTTGCCCGACAACCATCGCAGCTACCCATGGAGCTTTGGGCACCCCTATTGTAAATACTAGTCTTAGTAGAACATTATAAAGGATTGTGTACGGCTTAGGGGCAGCACTAAGGACAACCAAGCACCGGGAGGGTTAGGCCAAGAATGTGCAGCCAGCTTAGCTTGGTTCCGAACTCTAAGCCTGTGTACCCTGCCTCCCTCATCATCCGGAGGCAAGCCATTGCCCTCTTTTGTAAAATCCTGTCTCCCCCTATGAATCCCTATATAAAAAATCATTGTTTTGCTTAAAGGCTTCTTAAAAACTTTGTCCATTTACTTACGCGTTAAGTTTATGAACATGCCACACTAAGACTCGTTTATTGCGTATTATTCTATATGCACGATTGTACACTCTGTAACTCACTCGTGCAGGAGTCATGCAGTCCTAATGCAGGCGGGTCTACTTGAGGTACCTGCGGTGTATGAGGGGTTCTTCTGGCCCCTCTCGTCATTAGGACCCTGTGATGCCATAAGGTTCCCCAGGAAAGGCCTGTGCATAGCCTGGTCCTATACCCTAAGCATACACACCCTGCCTCCCAACGCTACAGCCAAGTACTAAGAACCAGAAAGCTCACACCCTGAGGACAACAAGAGCCGGGCCCCGGAACACCAACACACTGAATTACCTAGGCCCTGCGAGTCATCCCAGGACAGTAATGCATGACAGGGCTAAGGGAGAGCTATAGGCAAATCAATGAGCAAACTAGTCCACCCTGCTTCTACCATATGTGCAGAACAGCCCACTTCGGCTCCTCCCAAGGGGCCTACCGTCGACGACCCTATGACGATGGTGGACGACGCCGGAGCATCCAGCTCCGGTACCCCCCAAGGGGCCTGCCGTTGACGACTCTAGGATGATGGTGGACGACGCCGGAGCATCCAGCTCCAGCACCTCCCAAGGGGCCTGCCATCGATGTCCCAGAACGTCAACGCCAGCACCAAGCGCAGATAAGTGAGTAAACTTTCCTGCCCCACTCTTGTTGCTAACAGGGTTCCCTTGCGATGGCCTGTAAACCAGGGGTCTACCGTCGAAGTCTACACAAAGATGGTGGACGACGCTGGAGCATCCAGCTCTAGCACCACCCAAGGGGCCTGCCGTCGACGACTCTACGACGCTGGAGCATCCAGCTGCGGCACCTCACAAGGGGTCTGCCGTCGACGTGTCCAAGATGATGGTGGACGACGCAAGAGCATCCAGCTCCGGCACCTCCCAAGGGGCCTGCCGTCGATGACACGACGACGATGGTGGACAACGTCGGAGCATCCAGCTCCGGTACTCCCCAAGGGGCCTGTCGTCGACGTCTCCATGATGATGGTGGACGATGCCTGAGCATCCATCTCCGACACCTCCCAAGGGGCCTGCCGTCGACGTCCCCAAACGTCAACGACAGCACCAAACGCGGATAAGTGAGTAAACTCTCCTGCCCCGCTCTTGTTGCTAAAAGGGTTCCCTTGTGATGGCCTGTAAACCAGGGGCCTACCGTCGACATCTACACGAAGACGATGGACGATGCTGGAGCATCCAGCTCCGGCACCACCCAAGGGGCCTGCCATCGATGACTCTACGATGATGGTGGACGACGCCGGAGCATCCAGCTCTGACACCTCCCAAGGGGCTTGTCTTCGACGTCTCCACGACGATGGTGGACAACGCTAGAGCATCCAGCTCCGGCACCTCCCAAGGGGCGTGCCTTCGACAAACCTACGACGATGGTGGACGACGTCGGGGCATCCAGCTCTGGTACCCCGCAAGGGGCCTGACGTCGACGACTCTAGGATGATGGTGGACGACGCCAGAGTATCCAGCTCCGGCACCTCCCACAGGGCCTGTCATCGACGTCCCAGAACGTCAATGACAGCACCAAGCGTGGATAAGTGAGTAAACTCTCCTGCCCCTCTCTTGTTGCTAACAGGGTTCCTTTGCGATGGCCGGTAAACCAGGGGCCTGTTGTCGACGTATACACGAAGATGGTGACTGATTCGCGTGTAAACTGTGGCGAGAACCGACCCTTCTCCACCTATAAATAGACCCCCCACATCACTTCTCACACACACCAAAAGTTGAGAATAGTTCTACACTCCAAAGGTTTAGAGTAGTCCTAGAGACTACCAAAGTAGAAGGAGAGTGTGGTGAAGAGTCTAGGAGAAGGAGGCTTGGGCTTGTCAAGTCCCTCTTCTACACTTGTACCCCTACAAAGGTTTTACTCAATCAATTAAGCCTTTGTGAATTCAATACAAGTTTGATCTTTTATTCTTAGTAGTTTGCACAAGTAGTTACTTGTGGGTTCACTGCTTTAATTCATTAGGGGCTCTAGTTGTAGCTTTGTGTTCGAAGCAACTCAAGTAGTGATTTAGAATGTAAGCGTGGTGCTTAGGTTATAAATCATCTGTGGATATCTCATAGACCCACAGATTGAAGAGGTAGGCAGTAGGTGGTGACAGCCCTATTTGTCCTTTGCAATCCTCCACGTTCGGCTATGCCATAGGCTCTTGGCGGGAGTCGTCCTAGTATTGCTAGGAGTAAGCCTGTGCCCGAAGCAAGCATCTACTGCAAACTACCTTGACTTTGAATTCCTCTCTGTTCCTTGCCTACCAAACAACTTTATGTCCTTGGGTGAGCTAGTTCGAAAGATTAGCACACACATTCTTTGGATTCGATACCCTTGGGAATACTCCTTAAGGGGAAGTGCTACAACGGTATTTCTGTGCGCTTGCGGACAACTCTGTGGTGTTACAAAATACCAACAGGCCCTCACCAAGCAGTGCCTCACCTACAGTTCCTTGCTCTCCTTCGCCTCGGCGATCCTAAAGCTTAGGAGATCCTCCCAGCCTCGGAGGCGCTCGCCCTCTGCACGTAGCCTCTCCCACTCCGCGGCAAGAGCCTCCTGCGCCTGACGGAGTTTGGATTGCACCTGAAGGATGTTGTATTGTGTCAAATCCATGACGTTGAAAAGCCGCTCCGGCTGCGCCGAAGTCAGGGAAGGTCGTCCGGTGATCATCTCGGGGACCCCTTCCTTCTGTAGCGATGAAGGTGAGGCCACCAGCACTAGGTATCTTGCCCCCGAAGTCTGAGCAGGAGTTGCGGTGCCACCTGATACAGCAGGTCCACCATCACTCAGAGAGCCGCTCGCCGAATTAGCAGCAGTGGAGGTCAGACCCATAGCCCCTGGAGTGGGCTCTGACATGGCCTCTGCCACGACGGCCGGAGGTGCCTTTGGTGCGATAGCTGTGGATGCAACCAGAGATGCTTCACTACCCACGCCGAGCACAGACGCCGGAGTAGCGCTCCCCTGAACAAGCTTGGCAGGCTGCCCCGCCAGCACAGCCGTAGCATCCTCGGCCGCCTTCAAAGCACTTCCAGGCACTACCCCAGCGGTAGGGGCCTCACAACAGCTGATGTAACCCTGCAAATCAATATCAATCCCTGACCAATCAACATAGGCAGGCGAGATAATAGAGCAAGCATTGGCAAGAATGCCTTACCGACGTCCACAGAAGCTCCAGCGAGCCTCCACTTTTGGCGACCCTGAAGCTGCGGGCCCTGGTAACGGCATAACAGGCTATGCCATCCCGGCAGGTGTGACGCCCGGTTCCGAAAATGAACCAAGCTAACACATATGTGTTAGCTTGGTTCATTTTCGGAACCGGGCGTCACAGATTGGTATCAGAGCCACAGGTTGACCGTAGGATGCAGCCTAGATAGAATGGACACTTTAGGACACATAGGAGCACTCAGGAATCGATGTGTTCTTGCTTGGTGTGCTGTTTGCTATATATATTGGTTGCTTGTGTGCTTAATAGAGGATTTTGGGATGCATTAGCATTGCCATGTCCACCTAGGCTAGTGTAGCTAGTTGTTTAGTTTCATATCCCTTGATGCATATAGTTGGGGCGTTTTCTAATTCTTACCTACTGCTTTTCTTCAGATGGTGAGGACTCGCAACCAGAGGGATGGCAATGATGAAGAGGAGAACAATGGAGTGCCTCAAAACGACAATGGACAAGGACCTGCTCAGGGAGCTATCAACATCGAGCAGCTATTGGCCATGCAAAACCAGCTCATGCAGACCATGATACAGACTATGGGACAGCTGCAGGCTGGCAATATCAACAATCAGCCCCACATGCCTCCACCACCACCCCCACCTCCTCATAACCGATTGGGAGAGTTTATGAGGACTAGGCCGCCAACCTTTGCTCAAGCCGCAGACCCTATGGATGCGGATGATTGGCTCAAGTCCGTGGAGAAGAAGCTAGCCATTGTCCAATGCAGTGACCGGGAGAAGGTGCTATTTGCTTCTCATCAACTCGTTGGAGCAGCTGCAGATTGGTGGGATTCTTATTGCAGTGCTCATGAGAATCAAGAGAGAATCACTTGGGCCGAATTCAAGGAGAATTTTCGTTCTCATTATGTGCCCGAGGGTGTTATGATCTTGAAGAGGCAAGAATTTGAGAATTTAAGGCAAGGAAGATCAAGCGTGAGTGAATATCTCAATAAATTCACTCAACTCTCAAGGTATGCGCCTGAGGATGTTAGCCGGGACAGCCGGAAGCAATACTTGTTCATGAGGGGATTGAACAATACGATCCAAGTGCAATTGCTCAACTGTGATTATGTCAATTTTCAGAAGCTTGTGGACAAAGCAATTGTGGTTGAGAACAAGATCCGTGAGATGGAGCAAGAAACCAAGAGGAAGGCGCCATATCAAGGACAGCAACAAGGAAGTAATGTGCGCCCTCGCTTTGTGCCGCCCAATGCGCCTCATTACAGCTCCTCTATTCCTGCTCAGTGCCCTGGTTATGCACCGCGCCCAACTCAGTTTGTGCAGCAGCGCCCTGTCATACAAGCACCTAGGCCTCCGATGCCTTATGCACCTCGTGCTGATTTTCCTGGAGCCAATGTTCAAAACCAAGCTCGTCCCAATAATTCTGGTGGAGTTAAGAAGTGTTATACTTGTGGAGAAGCTGGACACTTTGCGAATCAATGTCCTAAGTCGGGCCTTGGTCAAGGAAGCAATGCATCGAAGCAAAACCCAAGACCTAATGGAGGACAGCCACAAGGAAGCCGTGGACAGCAAAATTTTGCTCGTGGCAACGTGAACCATGTCTCTACGGAGGATGCTCAACAAGCGGATGACGTGGTCATTGGTATGTTTCTCGCCAACTCCAACCCCGCGACTATGTTATTTGATTCTGGAGCATCGCATTCATTCATTGCATCGAAGTATGTTGCCAAGTATAGTTTGCCTATCTCTCATATGAAGTTTACTCTGTTGGTTAAGTCTCCTGGAGGAGAGATGAGGACAAATATAGTATGTCCAAAAATAAGCCTTAGAATAAGGGGGGTAGACTTCTCCGCCAACCTCATTGTTTTAGATTCTCAAGGGTTGGATATTATACTTGGTATGGACTGGTTGAGGAAGCACAATGGAGTTATTGAATGTGCCACAAAGACGGTGAAGTTGACCAATGAGGAAGGGATAACTGTAGAATTTGAAGCATCTCAAACTGCACCGAAGCAATTAGAGCTAAATCATATGGACGGTGTCGCAATTGAGGAGATTCCGGTGGTGTGTGAATTTTTGGATGTTTTTCCGGACGAGTTGCCAGGTATGCCACCTGATCGAGACATTGAGTTTGTTATTGATTTAATACCTGGAACTGCACCTATAGCTAAGAGGCCGTATAGGATGCCTCCTATGGAATTAGCGGAGCTCAAGAAACAAATTCAAGAGCAATTAGAGAAGGGTTTTATTCGCCCTAGCTCTTCACCTTGGGGAGCGCCCGTTCTATTCGTGGACAAGAAGGATGGATCCCAAAGGATGTGTGTGGATTACCGAGCTCTCAACGAGGTAACAATCAAGAACAAGTATACCTTACCCCGTATAGAGGATTTGTTTGATCAAATGAAAGGTGCCTGTGTGTTTTCCAAGATTGATTTAAGGTCAGGTTACTTTCAAATGAAGATTAGACCATCGGACATACCCAAGACAGCTTTTAGGACACGGTATGGATCTTATGAGTACACCGTGATGTCTTTTGGATTGACAAATGCACCTGCCTACTTTATGTACCTCATGAATAAAGTCTTCATGGAGTACTTAGATAAGTTCGTTGTGGTGTTTATTGATGATATTATGATCTACTCGAAGGACGAGAAGGAACATGAGGAACACTTGAGGCTTACGTTGCAAAAATTGAGGGAGCATCAATTGTATGCCAAGTTCAACAAGTGCCAGTTTTGGTTGAAAGAGGTGCCATTTTTGGGTCATATAATCTCAGGAGGAGGAGTATCGGTTGACACCGGAAAAGTGAGGGACGTGTTGAAGTGGGAACCACCGCAAAACGTCAAGGAAATAAGGAGTTTTCTTGGGATGGCTGGATATTACCGTCGGTTTATCAAGGATTTTTCCAAGATAGCCAAGCCTATGACGGAGTTGCTAATGAAGGGAAAGGCGTTCCAATGGACTGAAGCTTGTCAGAATAGTTTTGAGGAGTTGAAGAAGAGGTTGACAACAGCCCCAGTTTTGGTATTGCCGGATGTAAGCAAGAGTTTCGACATCTATTGTGATGCATCAAGACAAGGGCTTGGGTGTGTATTGATGCAAGAAGGTCAAGTGGTCGCCTATGCGTCGAGACAATTGAAGAAACATGAGCAGAATTACCCCACACATGATCTTGAACTAGCAGCCGTGGTACATGCATTGAAGATTTGGAGACACTATATTCTTGGACATAGGTGTGAAATTTATACGGATCACAAGAGTCTTAAGTATATTTTCACACAGACAGATCTGAATTTGAGGCAACGAAGATGGTTGGAGCTCATCAAAGATTATGATTTGGGGATCAACTATCATCCGGGAAAAGCCAATGTAGTGGCCGATGCTTTGAGTAGGAAGGGAGTAAGTCATCAACTCACGGTTCGAGAGTTACCATTCGAGTTATGTAAGGAGTTCGAACGGTTGAACCTTGGGTTTGTAAATGAGATGGAGATGATGGAGTTAAATCCGACCTTGGAGCAAGAAATTCGAGAAGCACAGACCACAGATGAGGAGATCAAGGAAATCAAGGAAAGAATCGAAGAAGGGAGAGAACTCAGATTTGATGAAGACGAACATGGTACCTTATGGATTGGAAAGAGAATTGTTGTGCCTAATGTAAAGCATATTCGAGAAACAATATTAAAGGAGGCACATGACTCGCCATACTCAATTCACCCTGGTTGTACGAAGATGTACAAGGATTTGAAGAATTGCTATTGGTGGGATAGCATGAAAAAGGACATAGCTGAATATGTAGCATTATGTGATGTGTGCCAACGAGTCAAGGCGGAACATCAAAGGCCAGCCGGATTACTGCAACCGTTGAAGATTCCGGAATGGAAGTGGGAAGAAGTTGGTATGGACTTTATAGTTGGGTTACCACGTACTCAATCCGGGTATGACTCAATTTGGGTAATTGTGGATCGCTTAACCAAGTCAGCTCATTTTGTCCCTGTGAAGACCAAGTATACAACTGCACGATTGGCCGAAATATACATGGAGCATATTGTGTGTCGACATGGAGTCCCTAAGAAGATAGTCTCGGATAGAGGTTCTCAATTTACCTCCAGATTTTGGCAAAAATTGCATGAAGCTTTGGGAACGAGGTTGAATTTTAGTTCAGCATATCATCCTCAAACGGATGGACAAACCGAGAGGACCAATCAGATTTTGGAGGACATGTTAAGAGCTTGTGCTTTAAAGCATGGGAAAAGTTGGGACAAAAGCTTGCCATACGCGGAATTTTCATACAACAATAGTTACCAAGCAAGCTTGAAAATGTCGCCATATGAAGCGCTTTATGGGAGGAAGTGTAGGACACCTTTATTCTGGAATGAGGCAGGAGAAACTCAAGTATTTGGTCCGGACGTGTTGCAAGAAGCCGAAAAGCAAGTCCAAATAATTCGTGGAAACTTGAGGGCTGCCCAATCAAGGCAAAAAGGCTATGCGGATAATAGGAGAAGGAAATTAGCCTTTGAAATAGGAGATTTTGTTTACCTCAAGGTGTCACCAATGAGAGGTCATAAGAGGTTTAACATAAGAGGCAAGCTCGCACCTCGTTATATTGGACCATTCAAGATTTTGGACAAAAGAGGAGAAGTAGCATATAAGTTGGAGATGCCAGCTCATCTTTCAGACGTACATGATGTGTTTCATGTTTCCCAGCTCAAGAAGTGTTTGAGAGTACCGGAAGAACAAGTGCCAATGGAAGAATTGGAACTAGAGGAAGATTTAACGTATGCCGAGCAACCGGTCAAAATCTTGGAAACCAAGGAGAGAGTCACAAGGAACAAGGTGATTCGATGGTGTAAAGTCCAATGGAAGCACCATACCGAAAAAGAAGCAACTTGGGAGCTAGAAGATGATCTCAAGAAGGAATTTCCCTATCTCTTCTCTTCCGCGTCGAATCTCGAGGGCGAGATTCATTTTAAGGGGGGTAGGTTTGTAACACCCTCATTTTCATGCATCATGCCCTACATGCACTCATATACATGTTTAACATTAACCCACATAAAGAGGAACGAGTTTAACATTGGTTCGGAGCATTTAAAATTGATTTGGAGCAAAACCGCACTTAAAACGCAGGAAAGTGCGGACTAGTCCGATTTTGCTGAGGACTAGTCCGATTTCTCTCTGACTAAAAACGGACTTGTCCGTTTTTGCTGCGGACTAGTCCGATTTTGGCTCTGGAAACTTTCGGACTTGTCCGATTTTGTGCGGACTAGTCCGATATTCCATGAATCCTTGAAAATTTGCTAAGTCCCTGGACTTTTCCGGACTAGTCCGGTGTTCCAGCGGACTTGTCCGTTTTCCTTTCTGACTAAGATCGGACTTGTCCAATTTTTTGCCAGACTTGTCCAATTTTCTCTCTGGACGACTTCGGACTAGTCCAGTCCTGTCCGGACTTGTCCGATATTTCGTGACTCCGAGATTGACCTTTTGTTTTACGACTTGTTTATTGGATTTCACGTCAAGTGGGCCTAGGGACGTCGTGCCCAACTCTTTTAGAGCCCATGTGGGACTCTAAACCGTCCTCTACTCATCCCAAAACTCGAAATCCATCTAACCCTAGCCTCCACTTCTATATAAACAGCCCTACCCCTTGGTTTGACATCTATTTGCCACTTTTCCACCCACCCAAACCCTAGTTCGTGGGGAGCCACCATCAAGGAGGGAGGAGAAGATCCCAAACAAGAAGAAGAAGAGGAGGAAACGAAGGAGGATCAAGATCTCCACCAAGTTTCGTCCTTCACCACCAATTCATCCCCAAGTTCATCGCCAACCCTAGATCATCAAGATCCAAGTGTTACCTCCAAGTTTCTTGGTTCATTGGAGTTCTAAACACCTGGTATACCTTCTATTCTCTTTTCCTTACATGAATTCAACCCCTAATCTCCAAATTCACGTCGATCTAGAAAACCCTAATCCGCTGATCTCGCAGAGTGCGGACTTGTCCGGTCCCAAGCGGACTAGTCCGATCTTTCTGGTTAAATTGTGTTGAATTAATTCTAAAATTTGATCTAATCGAATCCAAACCTGTATAAACTTGTTAAAATCTATTAGAACTAGTTAGTGATCATTAAGAGCAATCTAGTAACAAGTTCTACCTTGCATTTGCATCAATCATGCATGTCATGTCATATTGAGTAATATTTGTGCACTCTTTGATTTTGTTTCTTGTTTTGTATGTTTATTGTGTGGATTAGACGGATTTGCGCTAGAGAGTGCCACGGAGGATCTACAACCTCAAGAGTTTGAAGGATTTGACCCTAATCAACAGCAAGAGCAAGGCAAGTGTCCTTGAAGCATATTGATCCTGTTTTTAAAATAAATGTTTGTTTGCAAAACTGCATGCTGTGTCAATTTGATGGGAATCCTATGGTAGGAAGTTTACTAGACTTGCTAAACTACCCTTGTCACCTGGAATTTATGGTAGAGAGAGTCGGGAAGGGTTTTTACCTTTTTGCTTCGCTTAATCAACTGGGATGGGAAACAACTATATCACTCAATTTAATTATGCATGGATGAGATTATGGTTAACATGAACTGGTTAAACATGGTATGCTAATGGATGATCTAAGCAAGCCTGGTATGTGGATGGGTTGGATGTTACGGTGGTTTGCTTGCTTTAGATCTAAGGACCGGTTCATGCGAGAATAAGCCAGGACTACAGTGCCACCACGAGGCCAAGTTATGGGTGCGGCGTAGCTGATTAATTAGGGCTTTGCTAGAGCTGTTTGGACCATTGTGGATGCTCGGGGAAGGGGTAGTCGGATTGGGTTTGTTGGTGATTGGTGGGACTACCCTGGGATCCGAATGGCTCAAGAGGGGGCCCTTGGTTGAAGATGTGCTCTGCGGGAGACATCGCCACCGGTGAAACCTCAGTGGGGTCTAAATAGGCTAGTAATCCCTTTGTAAAGGCTATTTTGTGATCTCTTGGCCACACACCAACGGAAGTGTGTAATGTGACCGACGGGTCATGGGCATAAGGGAGGTTCTTAGTCGCCGAAGGGTGATGAAATCACGGACACGTGGGTAAAGAGGTACAAACTCTGCAGAGTATTAACTAAAACTATCATGATAGCCGTGCTCCCGGTTATGAGCACCTGGACAACTTCCATGATTAGAGGCAAATTGGAATTTGGTAATGGTTATGGTTATGGATGGTTATGGATTAATTTCTGGTATTGAATATGGTTATTGACGATGGTGAAATCTGGAATTATTTATGATGGTAAGGAATTCAGTTTGGTATTATGGTATTATTTATGGTTATGATGGGTTTATTTCACATACTTATAATATATTGCTTTTCAAATGTTTTACTGTACTTTTCAGCACTTTACCATTATTATTGTCGTCATTTGAATCAGCCACATGTCATACTTTCCACACTTGCTGAGTACGACATGTACTCACTCTTGCAATCCCCACCCCAACAGTTGCAGGTCAGGATTGGGAGTTTAATGGCGATAATGCGGAGTTCTAGGCCGTGTCTACCGTCAGCTTTGCCTGTGGTGTTGATTGGGGTTGCGCTATACCTTTTGCATAGTTGCTTTAGTTTGCTTAATTAGTATATTTCCGCTGCATTAGTTGAACTTGTCATTAATATTCATTAGAGCTTGTATTCGAGGATAATATGGTTTGTGTAATAAATCTGATAATTAATCTTGTTCTGTGGTAATTTTCTGTATACTCTTTTGTGATTGCACTCGTGTATGTGTGATGAACATCCTAGGCACACATATGCGTTAGCTTGGTTCATTTTCGGAACCGGGCGTCACAGCAGGGCCTCCGCCAAAACCACCAGCAGTGCCGCCACACAGTGCCAATGTGCTTCCACCAACCTCGATAGAGCCACCTCCCGAGCTGCCGATGACGTCGGCTCGAGGCCTTTTTGCCTGAGGCTCCGTAGGTGTGATGCTGTCGGAGTCCCCTATTGCACCCCGGACCGCGCAGGTGACGGGGATGTTGGATGACATGCCGACCGCCAACGACGGCAGAGCTGCCGCTTGACGGATTGAACCTCCCCCCGAAGAATTGCCCACGCCAGGTACTGAAGAGGGGTGCACTGGTGGACACTGACTTAGAGTGAAGGCCACCTGCGGCGACGCCCTCGGTGGCGACCGAGGGCGTTTCTCCCTCACAACCTCGACCACCAGGGCCTTCCCCTTGCCTACGTCGGGGACCGGTGACTTCCCCCTTACCTACGTCAGGTACCAGTGCCCTGCCCTTCCCCCAGCAGCAGGTGCCTCCTCTACCCTGGAGGTTTCGGGGTCTAAAGAAGGTGCGGACTCCTCCAAAGAGTCCACAATGGTCAGGCCCCGACTCTCATCGCCAACCTGTCGCGACACAAGACCAATCGTGTCCAAGTTGGGCATCTCATTCAGAATTTTCGTCCGAAGGTCTCGATCCGTGCAAAGCGGTGGGCAAGCCTGCGGAAGGTTGAAGACGCCTTTCAATAGCAGGTCGTCACACGCCTTGGACATTGCTTCAACACACCTCCAGCAAGGTCATCTCCGTGTCACGACCCCTTAGTAACCGGGTACCATCTTGGAGCCCGAAGTAGAGCCATGCAGGGCGGCAACGGTGCTGGAGAGGGGCGAGACGGTGATGAACGAAGTTGGCCATCACCGACAGCTCTCACAGGTCATGGTCCGCCAGGAATTAGATCCTCTCCATCAGCGGCGTGTACGCTGCCTAAAGCTCCGGGCATTCCTCCCAGCCCACCTTCCTAATTGCCGGCCAGCTGGTCGGCAGGACCATGAGATCATGGGCGTCGGCACGTACGAACACCCAGTCACTCCTCCAGCCGGGCCACTTCTTCGAGGAGAGCGGAGTAATGTACTTGAAGGGGTTGTTGACCCGATGTTGGAAGCAGAACCGCCGAGTAAGTTGGCTTTGTTCTTATCCCCGGTCTGCCTCAGCACAAAGAATAGCCGAAACACCGGCACGCATGGGCACACCCCGACGAACATCTCGCAGAAATGCGAGAACACCGCCGCCACCACCAGAGAGTTTGGCGACAGGTGATGAAGTTGGAGCCCAAGGACTTCAACGAGTGTCACCAGGAAGCAGGAAACAGGAGGGATGAACCCAGAGTATGCGTACGCCTGGAAGAAGACGATCTCTTTCACCCTCAATTCCAGTGGCAAGGAGCCAGGATGGATCGGATCTTGTTGTTCTTTGTCCTCCCAATCGAAAAGCAGCCTCACGGGTGAGACATCCTCCATCCAGGAAGGAGGCAAAGCTGAGTCCATTGGAGTAGGGGTCAAGAACCTCAAGGATGGGCAGACACACAAGGAGGGAGTCGAAGGCTCGAATGCTTGGGGCGTGCAGAAAAGCAGGCCCGAGCAGTTCCCCACCAGAGAAGGCAACCCGGTTGTTCCCATAAAGACGGAAGTGAAAGCAGCATAAGTGCAGTAGGCACCTTGGGAACCGTCACGATAATGTTGCAGCAAGAAAAGATCTCGTCGCCACGACCCCTCAACCAGAGAGGGATGCGTGGTCACAACAGCAGAAGAGCGCACCACTTTAACTGATCAAGACAAAATTAAAAGACCGTGCAGGAAAGCAGGATAAGGCCCCACCCTCGAGCTAGTCGCCTCACCCCAAGGTGGACCCAGGGGCCACTATCGGTACCCGGCATAACGGGTACTCCCATGCACAAGCTAGAGCCGCCTAGGTATTTCGCCTCCCAGTAGGGACAGGGTCCGAGGGCGCCACGTTTTCAAAGAAACCCGGACCTACCGGCCTCAGATGGGAAGTCTGGGGTGCCCACGAGACATCCAAAAGGGGGAGCTCAGCTCCACCTTGACAAAAAGCTCCCAGGCAGCCATGTGTCCAGCAGGACGGGACCCGACCTCCTTTGCATAGGTAAGCTCCCAAGCTGCCACCTGGCCCACGAAGTCGAGACCCGATCTCCCCAGCGGAGGCGAGCACTCGAGCTTCCACGTGGCCCGCGGGCACGAGACCTGGCCTCCCCCACGAAGGTGAGCTCCCGAGCTGCCACATGGCTCGCAAGACGGGCGTGGCCTCCACCATGGCGGAGAGCTCCCTAGCGGTCGCATGGTCAGTCCACTTGCACTGACCAGATAGTCAGGAAGTTAAGAGGGCGGTGTGCCTTGTCTCCATCAAGCTTTGAAGATACGCGGCTTCCCCAGACGCATGGCGCGGCGCACGCCTAATGTTAGGTACCGCTATGACTAATCGCATCACAGTGAAGGCAACGCAGGCCTATCCCACTCCACCCAGTGGGTACCTTATGGCGCCAGAGATAGTTGATTGGGACATTCCCTGCCAATGTCAGTAACGGCGCGTGGGCTACTGACAACCTGGGCGGCAAGACGGCGAGTCCTCACGTCCGCAGTCAGAGCAAGCTTACAGAAGAAGCCTTAGATCTTTAGGATAAGATCGCCCCAGGACCACCTGTCGGGCCCCGGGACCCCACTTGTAAGGCGTCCGACCTTGACTATAAAAGCCTCAGACCGCCATTGCTATAAGGGCAAGACTCAGAATCCCCGGTACACACACACACGCATACACACTCACCAAGCAATACAATCTACCGTGGAGTAGGGTGTTACGCTCCTTGCAGCCCGAACCACATAAAAACTCCACTGTCTCATACTCTTCTGCTAGAACACTAGTTTGAGGCCTAAGCCCCGCCGAACAAGAACCTCTGGGGCTGCTCCTTAGCATATTCAGGGGAAGTGTTGCATTGACCCTTCGACAGTGTGCATGCCTTGCTGGCGGGTATGGAGATGCTCGTCGCTCCATCCCATGTTTGACACCATCTTCTCAATCAAATCTTTGGCTTTGAGCACTGCCAATAAGAAGAAGGCACCTCTAGCAACAACATCAACATGGTCACGGGCGGAAGGGATCAACCCGTTGTAAAAGTTTTGGATTGTGAGCCAGTCATCCATCCCATGGTGAGGATAGGCTAGGATGTACTCCTGGAGCCTTTCTCAAGTCTCGGGAATAGATTCCTTGGCATCTTGTTGGAAGCTAGAAATTCTTCCATGTAGGGCATTGGTCTTGCCCAACGGAAAAAACTTGGCGAGGAATGTCGTAGAACATTTCTCTCAAGTATCTACAACACTTCGGTTCGCGTAGAACCACTGGTTTGCTCTCCCAAGAAGAGAGAACGGGAAGAGCCTAAGACAGACAACATTAGGGGATATGTCCTTTATCTTAAAGGTGCTGCAAATCTCAAGGAACTATTGCAAGTGAGCACTTGCATCCTTGTTAGCCTTCTGACAAAATGGATTAGCTTGCACCATAGTGATTAGCCTAGTCTTGATTTCAAAGTTCACGTCTCTCTTATTAACAGTGGGCCCAACAGCCACATTGTTAACAGAGGGAGCTGAAAACTCACGAAGGGTCTTTTGGGCCCTTGGTGTTTCTATTTTTGGTGCGGTTGTGCTGGCTTGCTTTGCCGCTTGAAGCTTCTGAGGAGTAACGACACGAGGTCAATCTCTGAGAAGGGATTCAGGATCTTCAACAAAGTTTTCCAGCAAGCGGAAACCAGACACACACTACCCTGTTTTCACATAAAATGCGATAAAAAGGAAGGTTCATCCTACTAAAACCTACCAGGGTCCTATCCTATTCACTCAATCATGTAATACTTCGGCTGCCTTCCCCGGCAACGGTGCCAGAAGTGCTTGTTGATATTTCCTATGCACTACTAACAATTCATCCCTAGCAGGGGTGCTAGAAATGATTGTTGGTAGGTTTTATATTATACATGTAAATCTACAAGTGTACAGAAACTATCGATGTAGCATTTCCCTTTTAAGAGTATTCTCAAAGGGTGTCATTTATATTTTCCCAAAGGAAGGCTAGATGGAAGTAAAACAATCATCAAATGGAGAGGCTAAGTTGGCCTAGGTAGGGTTCTAGCAAGGATGGATAAATGGTAATTGAGGTAGTGTGACGCACACAAGAGCATTCTATCCTACAGGGATAAAAGAGGTAATAGAGGAACTAGGCTAAGAGTTAGGTAGATACTCCTACAATGCTTCTAATGTACATATACATAGCCTAAGTTAGTTACTCATGATTATACTAATTATGAATTCTCATGCTAAGTGGATTAACACATCAGGCACAAGTTTACCCCTAGAAACACTAGGCGACTTCTGCCAAGAGCCTGTGGCATAGCCGAACGTGGAGGATTACAAAGGACAGATAGGGCTGTCAACACCTACTGCCTACCTCTTCAATCCGTGGGCATAAGAGACATTCAACGCTACTCTCTATTCTAGCACCATGCTACCATATTTAGTAATTACCATAAGAGCCTAGGCTCAAGCCATCCTAAGGCAATGAACTAGATCATCGTTGAACCAATGTTAATTCATAGCATAAGTGATTCATGTTAACTTAATCATATCATAGCTAATTAGACTATAGTGGGCCTTTATAGTGTTTATGATGATGTAATAAGAATGGTATAGCACAATCATAAATACTACTCTTACCACATACATGGAATCCACAATCAAACAAGAAACGCTTCATCCAAGTATATGAACAATAGAAGACTAAAGATACCATCGTTATTATGAATAAAGGCACAAATACAAATAGGAATATAGGAGACATACCTTTCCCAATTGGGAAGAGACTCCTTCTACTCCTCTCCTACTTGGACTATGGACTAGAGGCTCTCCTCTCTACAGCCTATACTCCTCTAAACCTATATAGAGTAGTGGATACAAAGGAAAAATACTCAAGTGGTGTGTGTTGAAGTGAGGGGTACTATTTATATCTTGGAGAAGGGACGATTCCCGCCACCAAAAGCGCGCGAATCAGTCACCCATGACCTCTTTGAGCCGAGATGAGCCAACATGTGGCGTTTGACCGCATTTGGCGCCAAGACCTAGTCGGCCGACTAGGGGGGTCGGTCAACCTGGTCTTGGCCCCGTTGGGGTTGTGCTTCCTCCAGGTCTTTGCCAGAAGGACCCCATTCCTTTATATGGGTGCTACACCATTGGATTGCCTCGGATACTTATGTTTGTGGGCCATTTGATCCATATGGTGCCACGTGTCATTGCTTGATTGGCCGAAATAATATTTTATAGGATCCATCCCCTTGTTTCACTTCATTTCTGCATAAAACTCCTGCATGTACCGTTTTCTCCATGGACAAGTGGAAATAGGTTAAATAGAAAGGTGATGTGTGTAAGAAATGACAATTCCTTCACATAATTGAGTTATATTGACGGGTGAAATTGTTATATAACAGCCGTCAACACATGTATGTACATATGACACACCAGTGGCATGGTTGTATGTAGCTCTACAATGGACTGATGAACTTAACTGTAGATTTATTTTTCTGTCTTGTTTGTTTTTGGTATTTGCAATTTCATGGATCGTTGCCGTTTGCGTGACTTGTTTGTCCAATTTCTCTGTGTAGGGTTTCTCTACGAAGCCTGAGTCGGGAGATTTATTGAAGTGGCAGTGCATCGCCCCCTATAAAAAAAAGGGTAAGTCATGAAGAACAAGCACAATCATATCCAGTATAATATCGTACCCTTATTAATAAATTTCCTTTGTAGAATAACTGGGAAAGTGGTTACTACCCCCTAACAATCTTTTTCTAGAAGGACTATCCGTTGGTGCCTCCATGATGCGCCTTTCCACGTGGTTTCTTCCACACAAATGTCCATCGTTCAGGAGCACTCTTACTTGGGGTTCTTGATCAAGAGACTGTAAGATAGACATATTTTGCTCAAGTAATTAGTTATTATTGCCAAACTTATTTGAACTAGTTTGTTATGTTGCTTAAATTTATATTTCGTAGGGATGGTGGTCTGGTTTTACGATCAAAATTATACTACTTGAAGTTCAGCGTTTGCTTCATCGGCCAAATGCGCCTGATGTTGAAAATGATTGCTATAATCTACTTAGTAAGGTTAGTATGTTTGTGTTAGTGACCAACGTACATTATATATCATTGCTCATTCGACATTTGTTAATTTCAAGAATGTCAATATTTTCAGGATCCAAAGGAATATAAGAGACGTGTTAAGGAGCAAGCTGGACGGTACAATTTAGAGTGATCAATAGGAGCTTCATAGGAATAAGCTTAGAAATGTATAGTTTAGAGGGAACACAATGTGTATGAACTATGAAATTCATTGAGTTGCAAATTATTTCTGAATTGCAATGTCATTGCGTTTGTTTATCCCTAAATTCCAATTATATACATTAATTGCAATGCCATTGTGTTTGTTTATATCTGAATTCCAATTATATCTCTGAACTACAATGTCATTGTGTTTGTTTATCCCTACAACAGACGATCACGATGTTAATTCCACACACGAGTGGCAACGGACACTCACGATGCCTTGCGAGTGGAAAAGGAGAGATGAGCACATGAGAGACAAACATTAAACAGGCGCGTCTCCGATTTTTGACCTTCGGCAAAAGGGAGATGGGCTAATGAGAGACGCGCTTTATTAAGGCCCGTAACCAATTTCGACCTTCGGCAAAAGGTAGATGAGCAAATTAGAGACGGGCATTATACAGGCTCGGCTCTGATTTTTTACCTACTTTAAGCTCTCACGCGCTCCGAAAATTTTCGAGCAAAACTTACTCGCGCTCTCTCAACCTAAGGGAGACGCTCAAATGAGAGATGGGTGTTATAGAGGCTCTTCTCCGAATTTTGCTATTTTTATCTCTCGCGCTCTCTCTCCCGACACTTGAAGAAAATTTTTAGCTCTCGCACGCTCTCTCGACCTAGAAATCGCAGCTCCTGAGCACACCGCTGCCGTCCCTCTTCCTCGACTCGCTCTTCATCATTGTCACGCTGCCGCTGTCGACCCTGACCCCACCGTCGATCCCGACCTTCGTCATCAAAGAGTTGAGCATGTCGGAGCATGCTGCCTCGTCCCCTGTCCCCGGAGCATGCCGCCACCTCGACCCCGACCTCGGTAATCGGTATGAGCACGCAGCCGCCTTCACGTAAGTGGAAATGTTCTTCCTTTTTGGTGTCCTGGAACACATTCATCTTCCTTGTTTACGTCCAATACAGTAGTAATGTATTTGTTTTGACTATCAATGTATATTATGAATTCTGATTCGCAATCCTTTGAAACTGCAGGAACTGTGGTTGACACTAGCATTTGCCATCACAGTGAGTCCTCTGCAGCCATGCTGTAATCAAGGTACCTATGCGATAATTATGTTGCTCTCACGAGTTTTTGATATCAGGCTATTAATGCATCAGTGGAATGTAACTTGTTTGTTTTTTAAGGTAACAAGCAAACGAGCTCACTACCATGTCGTTTATGATGAGAACAATTTCTCTGTTGATGATGCTCACCAGCTGTCTGTGCTATAAGTAAGCTCAATTCTTCATTCACTAACAGTTCTTGTGTTTATTACAGTTGTATACCAATTTGTTTCTAAGCCTTCATATATTTGCCCCTTTATGTGACTGTTTAAGCGAATATGACTGCAATTTGATAATATTTTATATTATTTCAGTGATTTTATTGAATTTTAAGATGTCTCAGTCGAAGCATTAAAGACTTTGAAGGCTCATCGTTAATGAAGTCATTGATCGGGAGAATTTTTATTACGGTATACAGGATTAGATGATGAAAGTTACGATGTGTGTAATTACTTACTTTGTAATCAGGACGAACATGGAGGGCATTCTTTGTATAATTAGTATACTTGCTAACCATTGACACTTTATTAATATTTGATTGGTCAATATAATTTAAAGTGTGATCTTTTTTGCTATACATATGTTATGTATGTGTATGTTGCTCACACTGGTAATGCGGCTGCCAAATCCTGGCTAGCTCCAAGATGCAGTCGGCAAACAGGATAATCTGGGGTGGGGGACACCTACTAGGAGATCCTGCCTGTAAACATTCCACGACTATTTGTAACAAAGATCGTCTCGGATTACCTAAATAAAGGAGACCAGCTTCCTTAAAATCAGTCAACAAATCTGTGACGCGCTACCATAAAGCCCGTCTCGGATCAATCAATAAATCTAGGACGCGCTATATTAGAGCTTGTCTCGCATGTATGCTGATGGGCGACGAGCTAATTGCTCGTCTCTGATGACTCCGTAAAGCACGTCTGGTATGACTCAAAGAAAGGATATGCGCTATCTTGGAGCTCGTCTCGCACTTATATGATCAGCGACGCGCCCGCTGCCCGTGTCTGATGACTACGTAATGCGAGACACGACGACGGAGACTCACTGTTTATTCGTCTCCGTTCTTCGTTTGGGCTCGTGTAGGATGAGAGGGGCTGATGGATACAAACCAGTGCTGGAATTACAACAACTAAGACCTTTTGTAGCCCAGTGAAATATATTTGAAGCTACATATTTGTTGTCTTATACATATGCTAATAGTTGCATCAATAAAAAAATTTCCACCATCTTATTAATACTACAAAAACATAGACAATCGTATTTTGGAAAAAAATGTGAATGGAATGAAAAAACATGTAAAAATATTGTTTTCTTTTGACAGAGTGCCAAGTGCTTGAAAACAATATCAGTATGCTATTTCATGCCAATCTGGCTTCTCATTCATGATATTCCAAGAAATATGTGGGCCTAAGATGTTTATGTTCTACTGATACACTCTAGAAATTATCACTTTACATAAGTAAGAGATGCAGAAGCCAGCCCTAGACCAATGCAAAGATTTGGTGCCGGTACACAAGCCGAACATGTATCATCAACAAATAATTTGATATACAACTTAGAAGACTAGTATAAGATGTTATATCACAGATGTTCTTGTAAATGTTGCCGAACCTATCGACTGATCGCAGGCGCCATCACTTGACGTTGCCGATGAACAGGGGCAACATAAAGAGGCAGGTTCCTTTGAGCTATAATTCGTCCCTGCTTTTCTTATTCATTGTGCGCCGACCACAATATATAGTCGGTCTGCATAATACATTAAGGAAACTAGCACAATCTGTAATGTAACCGACTCTATCTTTAAATATGGAACTAATCTTCAACTTTCCTTTTATTTATACTAGACCTTGACTCTCTTTATTTATTTTCTAATTTCAGGATACACATGATATATCTCTCTTACGAAAAGCTCGTCCTCGAGCATGAATGAGGATGTCGCTCATGTGCTGATCAATCTCCGGAGGACGTGTTATATGGAACAGAACATAGGAAGAAGAACAAGTGTCAGCAAAGCAAACATCTATGCCCTTCAATATGTTCAGCTCATTTTACGGGAATTGCATTCAATGAACACCTGACAGTGAACAAATGTGTTGAATATGAACATGTTTTTCACTTTGTCTGCATGTGCTGGATTATCATTTTTCATCTGCAAGAGGCTAATTTCCTTGTAGTTGAGAGTAATGAGGACTGAACTTGAAACAAGCCATGATGATCAAGTTTCTTTTTTTTAAAGAAAATGATGATCAAGTTTCTCTACATAATATTTGTTATCAAGGGCTAACTGGTGGCCTCTGCATAAGACGGGCAGGTGGTGGTTCAGTCGCTAAGACCATCCGCACCAATATACTCTAAACCATACTCTATCCTCTAAACCATACTCTATATACTCTATACTTCCAGTATGTCATCTCACAAAAATTTTCCAGTATGCTTTACAGTATGCTTTAGAGTATGGTTTCCAGTACGTTGGTGCGGATGGTCTAATGCAAGGGCTCCAGAGTATACATGATTAGATTATCCCACAGCAACTGAACAGCATTCAGTGGCACATTTCCCGAACTGACTGCTGCAACGACGTTAATTATGAGAGCCGCAACATTGACCGTTAGCTGGAACTGTATAAACTTCTGGATGTTTGCATACACTGAACGCCTCCATCTGACAACCCTTAGGACTGTCGCGAAATTGTCGTCCAAGATAATAATATCAGAATTTTCTTTGACAACTTCAGCACTCGTTTCCTCTAAAGCATATATTATACACTATTTTTCTTCGATTTTTACAGTATCTATTCAAAATTTATACATATTCAGTATGTTTTACATTATGCTACCGCGGGCAGTCTAAGGTTTTGTTTGGATCCTTCCTAATTGTTAGCTAGCTAATAATCTATTAGCTGGATTAGGCCAACTAATAATTAGCTAGCTAATTATTAGCTGGAGGTTGTTTGAAACCATTAGAACTAATTTTGTTTCTAAGCACTAATTGATTGTTGTGTCCTTAAATTGAACCCTCATTAGATGTGATGCATGCTAGTTTCGGGTCCTTTTCACTTGCTGGTGTACTCCAGATAGGCGCAAATACAACGACTTTGAGAACATGCTAGCTGCTCAAGAACGGGAACGACGAGAGTCGCGTGCGCAGGTACACGGGAGCGGCCGGATTGTAGGCTGGCTACACACTCAACGAAACGTAGGCTGGTGGTGCGGCCGCGCGTACACGGGAGGCCGCGCTTGCGCGTACGGGCTACGGTCCGCAGCAGGAGGAGCTAGTGCGCTAGTGCGGTGGGCTACAGCGACACTGTTGTGCGCTGGGCTAGGGGCTTACGGTGGAAGTGCTTTGCGCTGGGCTATGGGCGATAGGCGGCGGTGCAAACGCGTGAGGCACGTGCTGGCTAGGGCAGCGGTGCGGCCGCGCGTACAGAACGAAGAGGGAGGAAAGAAATCAAGAGCAAAATAGATATTAGGTAACAATTAGCTAGGATTAGCTAGGTTGGACCAACTAATGAGATTATTATTAGCTGGAGGGTCTGCTAATAATTAGTTGTGCTATTAGCTAGGTGGTTTGGAACCTCATAGCTAATCTATAACAGCTAACCATAAGTTTTAGAGGTTCTAATGAGAGCTTAAGGCCCTGTTTGGAACCTCTAGGGCTAATTGTTAGCTAGCTAATAATCTATTAGTTGGCTTGTATCAACTAATTATTAGCTAGCTAATTATTAATTGGTGTCTGTTTCGAACCTCTAGAGCTAATTTTGTTTCTATATACTAATTGACTGTAGTACCCCTTAAGGGGAGGGAGGGATGAGAGAGGGCAAGGATAAAATAGACTTTAGCCAATAATTAGCTGAAATTAGCTGGGTTGAAGCAGCTAATGAGATTATTGTTAGTTGGGAAGTTAGCTAATAATTAGCTGTGTTATTAGCTAGACTGTTTGGAACCTCTATAACTAATTTTTAGCAGCTAACTATTAGCTCTAGAGGTTCCAAACAGAGTCTAAGACTAATATATACCTAGTGTAGTGCTGAGGCGTCATTTGACCTTTGACTTCAATGCGAAGTAAAAGTTTATCATTAGAAGAAGACCTCCCATCATGGAATTTTTTACTGCAACTTCCTCCATTTGTAAGTCTGACAGCGCCCGAAAAGTCTATCCTTCAATAATAACAGGCTCTGACACATTGGTATCAGTAAGTATTCCGCTCTCGAGGCGAGGGCAATGGCTCTTGCGGTTTGAACATTATTACTGTTAACAATGCGGATCTTAATACCAGTTGCCGTACACAGGCCAACAAACTTGCGAACACCAGAAAGATAAGGATCCATGTAGCCGATGGAGGGAATCATCTTGTCGCCATACTCGAGGTGGAGAACGCGGCTGCTTGAGGAATCGCCGGATACCAAATTGTCGCGTGCAGAACGGGCGCGGCTTCGCTGATGCGGTGTCCGCGCGCTACGACGATGGTGGGAACGGCGATGACCGCTAGCGCTGAGGCAAGTAGGCCAGAGGGAGGAGCCTAGGACGTGCGGGTGCCGCCGTGGTGGGGACGAAGACGTCCAGCCGTGACTGTCGACGATGGCGGGAGACATGGGCGTGGCGGCAGATCTGGCTTGGATCGGCACAATTTTAGACGGATCGACGACCATGTTCTCAGATCTGACGTCGGGTAAATCTGGGAATGGTTTGGGCTGAAACCAGTTTCAATAGTTTGGTTGCTTATTCGGTTGCCTTTGGGTGGTTTGAAAACGGTTTATGGTACTGAACGGTTCGGTTTGGTTTGGCTGGCCGGTAGAATTGGTTTGGTTTGGATTGGTTCGGGTCCAAACAGTTTGGCATGTGCCAGCATGAGCGCCACAGTGGCTGAAGCTCCGCACACGCGCGGGTAGAGAAGGCTGGAGCTTTGCTTCAAGACACTGCTGGCAGCAGACGGATCTCAGAGACACAGAGAGACTGGAACCTTTTCAACGAATGGGCTACAAACCGGTTTTAAACCGTAGCTGGGACCTGGGTTGGTTCGGTTGGGTTGATTTATTGTTCAGTTTGGTTTAGTTCGGTTTGAACAGGAGTATTAGTGGGCTGGTTTGGGTTGGGCCTTGGTGCAATAATGTGATGGTTTGGTTCCGGGTTTGGGCCGGTTGTCGGCCCATTAGCAGGTTTACGTCGGGGCGGCCGGTGGCATCTGAGACAAACGCGGCGGCTACGAGCACGGAAGCAACGCCTGCGACAAATACGGATTTGTGCATCAGCACTTCGGTGTAGATGGTATGTTCAGGATTGTAAAATATCGTCTGGACGCCTAGATGCTCACTGGCCGCCTGGATGACTAGGCACCTAGGCGAGGGCCAAGCGACCAGGACAAAAGGTGGGGCAGAGTAGGAGAGAGGAGTCCAGAGCATGGGAGCAGAGGATAGAGGCGGTTGCCTCAGATGAGTGGAGGCCTCGGAGGCGGCCGGGATCGAGGAGGGTGGTTGCCTCAGGCGAGCACTGAATGGAGGATCGAGAAGGGCGAAGATCGAAGATGACGACAAGGATTGGAGGAGGACGCGGCGGCAGACGAAAGTCGCAGGTGAGGGCGTCATGGGCCGTAGAGGCCATTATTTTAAAGGCTCGAGGACCTAATAACTTCTACCCCTAACTCTTTTTTTTCGTTCCAGACTCGATCGATCCAGCTGGACCAGCCACCGCCCCCTGCTTCGTCGTCTTTGTCACCCCGTCCGGGAATACAAAGCACGACTGTCGGTACCCTAAAAACCGTACACCCCTTGAAGTTACAAAGATCTCAAGAGAAAGCCATCTACTTGGTTTGAAGACCCTCGGAGGCCCACTTGTCAGACATGACCGGACCCGCTTCTCCAACATGGTTAATCCCAGGGTCGCCACGTGTACAACCAAACCGGAGCTACCGCCCACAAGGGGGAAGCTCCGGGCCACGTACCGAAACGGCACCTCCGGACTTAACCCCAGACTGAGAGAAGCTCCGGACCTGACACGTGTCTGATAGCCCCGGAGCTACCTGCTTCCCACGGCAAGCTCCGGAGCTGCCACGTGTCAAATCGTCGGACCTTTCAGCTTCTAACCTCCGGAAGACCTTGTAACGGCTCCGGATCTTCAAAGGAGAGCCAAGGACTTCAAGACCCGATTAAGTGTCATTAAGGCCATATTAATGACACTTAATCGGGTCTTGAAGTCCTTGGCTCTCCTTTGAAGATCCGGAGCCGTTAAAAGGTCTTCCGGAGGTTAGAAGCTGAAAGGTCCGACGATTTGACACGTGGCAGCTCCGGAGCTTGCCGTGGGAAGCAGGTAGCTCCGGGGCTATCAGACACGTGTCAAGTCCGGAGCTTCTCTCGGTCTGGGGTTAAGTCCGGAGGTGCCGTTTCGGTACGTGGCCCGGAGCTTCCCCCTTGTGGGCGGTAGCTCCGGTTTGGTTGTACACGTGGTGACCCTGGGATTAACCATGTTGGAGAAGCGGGTCCGGTCATGTCTGACAAGTGGGCCTCCGAGGGTCTTCAAACCAAGTAGATGGCTTTCTCTTGAGATCTTTGTAACCTCAAGGGATGTACGGTTTTTAGGGTACCGACAGTGGCCCCCTTGACCTATCTCCGAGGAAGATCACTGGGGTGAAGTCATTCCGTCGGAGGTGGGTCCATCCTTGTGACTCTTGAACTGAGTCTTCAAGGGTCTTCGGAGGTGCTGTTGGCAGGGATTTACAGTTAGATCCCACCACGTGGCACACCTCAGGCGGCAGGTGAGATCTTTGACGTGCGGATCTCACACAATTGAAGGTCGCTGGTTCCCGATACGAAAACCGTATCGGTTCCGCGCGCCCTGTCAGGCCGCCGCCTTTGGGTTTCCCGCCGAGTGATGACAACCGTTCGCCTGGGTAAGAGCCTCGACTTGATCGTCGGGGTGGTCCCGGGCCCTCTTGTCATCGGCTGGGTTGAATTCTTGGATGGTATCTTCGACTTCCCCGCGGTTTCCATCCAAGCGTTGAGAAAGCCATCTACTTGGTTTGAAGACCCTCAGAGGCCCACTTGTCAGACATGACCGGACCCGCTTCTCCAACATGGTTAATCCCAGGGTCGCCACGTGTACAACCAAACCGGAGCTACTGCCCACAAGGGGGAAGCTCCGGGCCACGTACCAAAACGGAACCTCCGGACTTAACCCCAGACCGAGAGAAGCTCCGGACCTGACACGTGTCTGATAGCCCCGGAGCTACCTGCTTCCCACGGCAAGCTCTGGAGCTGCCACGTGTCAAATCATCGTTGGACCTTTCAGCTTCTAACCTCCGGAAGACCTTGTAACGGCTCCGGATCTTCAAAGGAGAGCCAAGGACTTCAAGACCCGATTAAGTGTCATTAAGGCCATATTAATGACACTTAAACGGACGATCTTAACACCAGTAACGGTGCTGTCAAAGCCCGTTACAGGGTTATTAAGAGCAATCAAGCGTGTATCAATACTAGTAACCGTCGGGGCCACATGCCGGGCCAGGCTAGCTTGTAACGGCCTGCCCTTGTATTATAAAAGGACAGGCCGACGATACACTCAGGGACGTTCACGAACGAACTCACACATCCCACACGCTCGTGGCAAGCTCATATTGCTAATACAACATCAACACACCCGTGGAGTAGGGTATTACGCTCAGGCGGCTCGAACCACGTAAATTCTTGTGTCTCCTGTGTCAAACTCCTATTCACCTTCTTGAATCTCCGCGCGCCCACACCGAACTTCAAACTCCCCAATCACTTTAGCAGTGTATGGAGATCTGCCGGTTCTCAACTGCCGACAGCTGGCGCGCCAGGTAGGGGGGCCTGAGATTTTCGAGAATGGTGAACTCCGCTGCTGGATCATCCAACGGACAACCTGCTGCTCAGGCTGTTGGGGGCAATCCCTCCAACAGGCAGCCACCAGCAGGAGCCTCAGCACCAGCAGGAGCCACACTCCCACCACCACCATCTTCTCCAGCAAATCGTGCTGGGCAACGTGATGGTGCGCCGGCGTCGCTTACCGCGTCGACGAGTCATGACAACCCGGAACACGCGCTCCATGCAGCGCGTGCTCTTCTCCAACGTCCACCACCTCCGGATGCATCTCGAGATGCAATGGAGCAGTGGATGGCCGATGTGGAGCATTTGGTCGCAGCAGAGGCTGAACGCCTCAACAACCAGGGCCCTCCTCCTTCGGGACGAGCCCTGTCGCAGCGGCGGACTTTGTCTGGAAGGCTTGGTCCGCACGCCTCCAATAGCAGGAGACGTGCTGCATCTCAACAAGTGACGTCACTGCCTTCAGGGGCTCGACGCACTCACACGGTATCCAGGCTTTCGACTCATGACCTCCAGGCGGAGCTTGATCGCCGATACCGCCAGCAGGATGGCCGTGTCCATATTGAGCGTGCCCGTGAAAGACGGGACGCTCGGGACCTTTCTACTCTGGAAGGAGTAGGAGGAGGTTGTTCAGCTCTAGCCATGCACCTGCGCATGGTTAGATGGCCACAGAAGTTCCGGCCTCACCTGCCGGAAAAATTCGACGGGACTGTTAACCCCGCCTAATTCCTTCAAATATACTCCACTGCAATCTTGGCAGCTGGAGGAAATGAGGTCGTGATGGCCAATTACTTTCCAGTGGTCTTAACTGGGACCGCCAGGTCCTGGTTTATGAGCCTTCCACCCAACTCTATCAACAGTTGGGAGGAGCTGTGCCATCAGTTCACTGCCAACTTCGGGAGTTCATACACCCGACCAGGCACTGAACTGGACCTTTTTGCGGTCGTGCAAAAAGGGGAAGAATCTTTGCGGTCCTTCATCCAGAGGTTCTCTCAGGTACGCAACACTATCCCTTCTATCTCTAGCGCATCTGTCATTGTGGCATTCAGACAGGACGTACGGGATAAGAAGATGTTGGAGAAGCTGGCAATCAAGGAGATCACCAGCGTCACGGAACTCTTCAGCCTGGCAGATAAATGTGCCAGAGCTGCGGAGGGCCGTGAAATGCACTCCAAACCAGCCTCGGAGGATCACAAGAAATCCTCCAAAGAAGAAGCTGCTACCTCCGGAAGTGGCAAGAAGAAAAAGAAGACCAACGGCAAGAAGAAGCCGTCGGTCGGCACATCCAATGTTGCAGTTGCTGCAGCTCTGGGTGGCCGGGGGCCACGCCCCGAGAAGGGACCTCGACCATCTTCTGAAGACGGTGGCAAACCCAAAGTGTGGTGTCCCATTCACAAAACGGGCAGCCACAGTTTGGAAGACTGCCGAGAGGTCCAAAACCTTGCCGAGCGCTACAACAAGCGCCGGGAAGGATCTCCTTTCCGACAAAGGGAAGGAAAGCAAAAGGTCGACGAAGCTCCGGCTGAAGAGGAGTTAGGGTTCCAGGATCCCAAAAAGGTCCTGAAGGCCTTCTACACCTCCGTCGACGATGATTCTGACGTCTCTGACAACGAGCGTCGGAAGACCATGAACACCATTTTTGGTGGATCATGGGATATCACCTCTCGTCGCGTCATCAAGACTATGCGGCGGGATATGGCCGCTGTAGCCCCTACAGTCAGGCCGGAACCTCATCGAAAGTGGATGGACACCTCCATCACTTTTGATGCCTCTGATTGCCCGCGGAGCATGGTTGGAGCAGGTCAGCTACCTTTGATGGTATCTCCTACCATCAATAACATCTAGCTCCACCATGTCATGGTAGACGGAGGTTCGGGGCTTAACCTCATCAGCTTCGAAGCTTTCACTAAGCTTCAGCTCCGACCTTCGGATCTTCAGCCCTCTCGACCTTTCTCCGGAGTAGGTCCGGGGGCCATTACCCCACTCGGAGCTATTACTCTCCCCGTTACCTTCGGGACACGGGAGAAGTATCGCATCGAGAAGTTGGTCTTCGACGTCGCTCAGATCAACTTACCATTCAACGCCATCTTGGGTAGACCTACCTTGTACAAATTCATGGCAGCTGCTCATTATGGATACCTGGTGTTGAAGATGCCAACACCAGTAGGCGTTCTCCAGATCCGCGGAGATCGCACTGCCGGAGTAACTACTCTGGAGGAACTCCACGCACTCACCACGGCGCAAGAGGAGGACTCCAGACAGGAGCAAGCTCCGAAACCTCCAAGCATTCGTCAACGAGGCTCGACCTCTGCACCCCGTGTGCAGCCAAGCGGCGACACCGACATTCCCGTCAAAGTCGTCCAAATTGGTTCCGATGCCGCTCAAACCACCCGTATATCGGGAGGGTTGAACGACAAATAGGAACTCGCGCTCATCACTTTCCTCCGGGCTAACGTTGACGTGTTTGCTTGGCAACCGTCACAAATGCCTGGGATCCCCAGGGAAGTGATTGAGCACAATCTGAAGATCTACCCCGATGCCCGGCCTGTGCATCAGAAGCCTCGGAAGCAATCTGTGGAGCGGCAGAACTTCATCCGACAAGAAGTAAAGAAGCTACTCGAAGCCAGATTCATCCGAGAAGTCTTCCATCCAAAATGGCCGGCGAACCCAGTCGTTGTGCCCAAGGCCGGCGAGAAGCTTCGGATGTGCATCGACTACACCACACTAAATAAGGCATGTCCAAAAGATCCATTCCCACTACCTAGAATAGATCAGATAGTGGATTCCACCTCCGGGTGTGAATTACTGTGTTTCCTAGACGCATATTCTGGGTATCATCAAATCAGGATGTCTAGGGAGGATGAAGAGCATACTTCATTCATCACAGTAGATGGATTGTACTGTTACACAGCCATGCCATTTGGTCTCAAGAATGCAGCTTCAACTTTTGTACGAGCTATGTACAAAACTTTTGAAGAACTCATCAGAGACATAGTGGAAGTGTATGTCGATGACATCGTGGTCAAGGTCAAGAACAAGGAGTCACTCCTAGACACCTTGCAGGCTGTCTTCGATAAGCTGCGGGCCACCCGCACAAAGCTAAACCCGGACAAGTGCGTGTTTGGGGTTAGCTCCGAATAACTTCTTGGTTTCCTGGTAAGTCACCGGGGCATAGAAGCTAATCCGACGAAGATAAAAGCCATTGAAGACATGCGGCCATTAACCCGCATCAAAGATGTCCAAAAGTTAACTGGGTGTCTAGCAGCCCTCAGCCGGTTCATATCAAGACTGGCAGAACGGGCACTTCCCTTCTTCAAGTTATTGAGGAAGTCCGGACCATTCCAATGGTCCGAAGAAGTAGAGAAGGCATTCCAGGAGCTGAAACAGTTCCTCACCACCCTACCAATTCTGGTATCTCCGAACCCTGGTGAGCCTTTGTTGCTTTACATTTCAGCTACTGATGAAGTTATCAGTATGGTTCTGGTTGCGGAGAGACCGGAACTACCCCACACTCAGGAATCCAGACCCCTTCGGGAGGGTCCGGAGGTTCCTGAAAGCGAGTCTAGGTCCCAGCTCCTGGATTCGAACCCACAAGAAGTCGCTTCAGGAGACCTAGACCCCTTTGGGAGGGTCCGGGTCATTTCTGAAGAAGCTCCGGGTCCCTCCAGCCAGAACCCGGAGGTCCCCGAAGAGAATCTGGACTCCTCCGAAAGGGTCCGGATCAATGAAGAGGAAGCTCCGGACCCCTCCGGGAGGGTCCGGACCATTCAACGCCCGGTATACTTCATCAGTGAAGTATTACATGATGCCAAGACTCGATACCTAGAGGTGCATAAGCTGCTCTATGCAGTTCTTATTGCCTCTAGGAAGCTTCGACATTACTTCCAAGCTCACAAAGTCTCGGTGGTGACCTCCTACCCACTTCGAGCAATCTTGCATAATCCCAATTCAACTGGGAATATAGCAAAGTGGGCTGCAGAATTGGCTGAATTTGATCTTGAATTTATTTCAAGACAAGCAGTCAAGAGTCAAGCATTGGCAGATTTTGTGGCGGAATGGACTCCCTCTCCATCAAATCCAGGGGGCCCCAGTGAGCAAAAGACGGAGCATCAAGCTCCAACCTTCACCGAGCCTCACTGGACCCTCTTCTTCGACGGCTCCATGCAGAAGCAGGGGGCCGGAGCTGGAGTCCTTCTCCTTGCACCGACTGGGGAGAAGGTGAAATACATGGTACACCTTGACTTCAAGGCAACCAACAACATGGTGGAGTATGAAACACTCATCTATGGACTAAAGGTGGCACTGTCATACAGTGTCAGGCAACTGCTGGTCAAAGGAGATTCACAGCTCATCATCAAGCAGGTAAAGGGTGAATGCTCCTGCAACAATCTCCAGCTAGCTGCTTACCTCCTAGAAGTCCAGAGGCTTCAGAAGGACTTTGAAGTCCTAGACCTCCACCATGTTCAGCGTGCCCACAATGCTGAAGCCGACGAACTCTCGACGAAAGCGTCAACCGGAGCTCCGGCTCCTGACGGAACTTTTGTCCGGAGATTGTCGAAACCCACAGCTCAGCCTGCCGAACTGAGCGAAGGGGGCGAGATCAGCATCCCGAAGCTGATGGTCCCGATGGCCCTGTTACCATGGCAGCCATCAAGGGTCGTAGGTGCTGCCGGAAGCTCCGAGCAACCCAGCACGCAAGACTCAAATGCTCAAGTCAGTTCCGATGCATGGATCTCGGAGATCCGGAACTACTTGAAAGACAACATCCTTCCTAACGATGATGTATCCGCTGACCGGGTAGTCAGATTGGCTAAAAGATACACGCTGGTAGAAGGGGATCTCTACCGGCGCGGTGCCAACGGCATCCTAATGCGGTGCATCACAAGGGAAGAAGGCTGCGAACTCCTCGCAGAAATCCATGGAGACGAGTGTGGGAACCACGCATCTTCCCACACGCTGGTCAGAAAAGCCTTTCGGCATGGCTTCTACCGGCCTACAGCGCTCCAGGATGCCACTGAGCTGGTGAAGAAATGCGAAGCATGCCAATTTCATGCAAAGCAAATTCATACACCGGCTCAGCCCTTACAAATGATACCTCCTACATGGCCCTTCGCTGTGTGGGGGATGGACATCTTGGGACCCTTCCCAAGAGCTGTCGGAGGTTACAAGTTCCTGTACGTCGCCATTGACAAGTTCACCAAGTGGCCGGAAGCGACTCCAGTTGTGACGATCAACAAGCAATCTGCTATCAACTTTCTGCAATCCATTGTGAGCGGATTTGGAGTCCCGAACAAAATCATCACTGATAATGGGACTCAATTCACAAGCTCCGCATTCCAAGGATATTGCGAAGACCTCGGCATACAAGTTTGCTACGCCTCCGTAGCTCACCCAGCCAGCAATGGCCAAGCCGAGAGAGCAAATGCTGAAATCCTTAAAGGACTCAAAACGCGCACCTATGAGCGCTTGAAAAAACACGGAGCCAACTGGATCGAAGAGCTTCCGCCCACTCTATGGGCCAACAGGACTTCTCCAAACCGGTCAACCGGAGAAACACCCTTCTTTCTGGTGTACGGAGCTGAAGCAATCCTTCCTCCGGAAATCACCTTGGGTTCGTTCTGGGTCCGGACCTTCGACGAAGCCGCGCAGGACCAGCTCCAGCGTGAAGACCTAGACCTCCTCGAGGAGGGAAGGTGCCAAGCAGCTGTTCAGAATGTCCGATATCGCCAAGCTTTACGGTGTTATCACCAGCGGCATGTACACAACCGACAGCTCGAGGAAGGCGATCTGGTGCTACGGAGAATACTATCCAGAGAAGGGTTAAACAAACTCTCCCCCGGCTGGGAGGGGCCCTTCCGAGTGATCAAAGTATCCCATCCCGGAAGCGTTCGCTTGGCTACCGAGGATGGGAAACCTCTCCCAAATCCTTGGAACATCGAGCACCTCCGTAAGTTCTACACTTAATACCACGGAGGTGAGTCTTGAGTAACTTGGGGTGTATATTATAGAGTCATTGTACAGAGTCGGGTAGTTCCTCCGGGAGAGCAGCCGGACCTTTCCCGAAAGGTCCGCAAAGCTCATGCAACACTTTTCACAGTCTCAGGACTAAAAGTGTGGCTAACTACCCTGGGTCAAATGAGAAACCAAACACACTTAGCCTGGTTCCGTACCCTAAGAGTGTACTTGTTTCCCCTGTACCCCGGACCTATAATGAAAGACATCTTCATGTGAAATAGACTCCACGTGCATTTATTTTGTACAGGCTCAACATTTTTATTTTTCTCTTTCTTGTCTATAACAAAGATGTGCAATTCTTAAGAAATTTTAGTTTGACTGGTTTATATACGATTCGAGTTGTATTGTTAGTTCTTTTGGATTCAAATATCGCTCACGGCCAACTCGCCCAAAAGCCGCCAAGCCAATCTAGGGCCGGAGTGTGCTATCGACTTAGCCTGGTCAAGCACCCTAAGTACGCCACTCTACCTACACCCTGGCAGGCCGAAGTAAGGCGGGTCCATGAACAGTTGAATCTAAGAGAAAAGGCAACGCATCCGGTTGTATTTAAAATCGCGTTCAACTTAAAGTTTTCTTGAGAATCGTAAGCCGCGACGAAATTATAGACAAGGAACGAATTTTACTATTTTTCTTGACTTAAGTGTGCAGGAAAAATAAAGTCTACGTTGATGGAGAAAAGCCGGAGCTAACTAAGCTCCGACTCCCCCAAGGGGGCCAGCCGTCGACGCTGAGTATAAGATGGTGAGAAGACCCAGTAAATGGAGTCTGCTGCCAACAAACCAAGTGTTGGCAAAGGTCACTGCCGGAGCTACTCAGCTCCGACACCCCGGAGGACTAACTATCGACGCTCTACGTGTTGATAGAGGCTATCGCCGGAGCTATCAAGCTCCAGCGATGGGCAAGACAAACTCAGGGGACCTTCACTATCGAAGACTTCGGACCTAAAATTCTACAAGTTCGGAGCAAATGAGTCTTCAACAAAACACAGTATCCTTTTGGTACATGTTCACAATCAAATTGTGTACATCTACCAGGGGGCCAAGTGAAGATAAAGATGTTGAAGACAAAAAGTGAAATTCTCAAAAATCTGGGGCTTTCATTCATCTGGAGACAGGAGATTACATCTGGAGACAAGGGATTACAAAATTGAGGAAGAAGAAGAGAAAATACAAGTGAGAGCTAAAGAGATGGTCCTAGACCCTATGGAAGAACTCAGAGACCTTCTGGGCGACCTCCGATACGTTGGCTCGGGTAGCTTCGCCTTCTCCTTCGACGGGGCCTTCAAGCACCGGGTCCAGAGGAAATTGGGGGTTCTGGCTGGTGTAGCACGTCAGCACATACTCTGCGACGTTCTTCGCCAGGGATTGCCCCTCAACCTCCAGTTGGTCCGCGATAACATTGCCCACCTTGGAGAGCTTGCTACCTGCTGCGCTCAACGCCTGCAGCGCAAGGTCCGGCTCCGGCTCCGGATCATCCGGGCGCACGGGGCTGAAACCCATCGGCGTCAGCGCATAATTGGCCTTGCCCAGGAACTCCCAAATCTGTAGGGAGTCCGCCGTCCTCAAGCTCTTCATCTCTTCCAGGGATCTCTTGGCCGCCGTCAGTTCGGAATTCTCACGGGCGAGGCGCTCAACTTCTTTGGCGTTTTGCTGAATCTTTGCAGCAACCCGCCTCTCAAGTCTTTCGAGCTCCTCCTCCCGGAGGTGAATCTTGTTCCGACGATCGATCAGGTCCTTCTCCCTAGCCTCCACTTTTTTCTCCCGGGCAACAAGGGCACACTCGTATTCGTAGAGTTCCTGCCCCCGCACCCAGGTCTTCTCCTCTTCCTCTTGGCAGCGCTCTTCCAATTTCTTGGTGCGCTCCTCGAGGCCCTTGTCAGCCAGAGCTACTTTCTCGGTGAGCTCCTCTTCCCTCCTTAGGACGTCATCCCGCAGCTCCAGGAGTTTCTGCTCTTCGTCCTCGAGCCGTCTCTCCCTCTCTTCAAGTGCCTCTCGACGCTTGATGAGTGCGGTGTTGATGGCCTCAAGCTGTTCGTGTCGAGCGTTGGCCGCGTCGTTGGTAGCTTTGGCCTGATCGTGGATCTCCCGGGATTGAGCGTCGAGGGCATGAGTCATGCTCTCCCTGTCATCCAGCAGCTTGCCCCAGTACTCCAGGCAGATCTTCTCCCGCTTGATCCACTCCTTGTCATCCGCTAGCCTCGACTGCGCCAGCTTGGTCTCAAAGTGGAGTCGGTTACGCCACTGCCTAAGGGTTTGGCGCTCCTCTTCAAGAGCCTTGCTGTCGTGGAAGAAGGCCAATTGGACTTGACGCAGACTGGAGCAGGCGTTGTCGATAGACATCGACAGCGGGATGGGCTGCGGACCTGCTGGGGTGTCCTCCGCTGGTTCCAGCGGGTCTTCACATACAAAAATTGGGTCCCACTCTACGAGAGCGGAACCCTGAGCTTCCAAGGCACTAGGGCCGTCCTCCGGGATGGCCTCAGACGCCATCGAAGAAGGCCCCGCCGCCAAGTCTTCGTTCACCTCCTCGGGCAGGGAGCCAGCGACTTCGCTTGGGCACTCCGGCTCGGCCGCAGGTACCTCAGACGTCGTCGCCTCCGGAGCAAGAGCTGCTACTGGCTCCGGCTGGGACACCTCTTCCGAGGGAGGCTCGAGCTCCATCGCCTCTTCAACCACCAGCTCTATGACCGGCGCTCCAACAATAACCGGCTCAGCGGCCGGTGCTTCGGTGGTAACCGGCTCAACTGCCGGAACTACCTCGACTTCCGACTCGCATGTCGGGGCTTCAGTCACCTCCGGCTCAACCGCCGGAGCTTCGACAAGTTCCGGCTCCGAGGCCGGGACTACTACTTCCTCCGGCTCAACAGCCGGAGCTTCCATCACTGCAGCACCAGGACCCGGAGCTTCAACCTCCGAGACAGGTGCCGCTGGCGTGTCTTCACTCCTGTGGTCCGGCGCTACCACGGGAACTTCTGGGGACGAGTCGAGGTCCATGACCACGACAGCCGGCGCCGGAGCTATCGCATCCTCAGCCACCACCTGGGGCGGTACCGGGGCAGGAGCAGAAGCTCCCACGGCCTCAAACATCGTGGCTGAGGGTGGAGCTTCAATCCCCTTCTTGGGGACACTGCAGATGATGGACGAAGAAAATCAACAAACAATCGCTGCAATTAAAAAGTTAACCAAGGTAAAGATTAAAAATTACCTTGGAGGGCTTCCGCACCAGCTTGCGCGGAACCTTTTTCCTGGACGATCCCGGCTGGCCACGGTCGGCGTAGAAGCTCCAGAAGGCCCCCCGGAACTTGTCGCAGCTACGGGCGTTTCCCGGGTCGAGGCTCTCCTCGATCGGGAGGAACCCCTGGACCTGGAGGCTCCCACCGTCCCAGGTGCCGGAGTCGTGCACCCGGAGCTAGCACCCCAGGAGGGTTCCACCACGGGGACAAACGCGCTCCGGGAGGATCCCACTGCAGGAACGGTATCGTCCCGGAAGGACCCCACTACGGGGACGGTCGCCACGGTGGCAGAAGATCTTCCCCTATGGGGAGAAGGAACCGAGGCGGGAGTAGCAGGCCTGACGGACCTTCCGTTAGCGTGTCGTAGCTTCCTCTTCCGGCTCTCTGGCTCATCCGCCAGCTCCTTGCCCTTGCCGACGACCTCGACCCTTGGCTGTGGGGCAGGGACGGAGCCATCTTCGGGCATTCCGGGGATCGCCACCCGGGTGGTTGATCTTCTCTCGACGACACCAAGGTCGTCAAGTGCGGGCATCATCCGCCGGAGCTCCCTGCTGAACTCCACTTCCACGTTCAGAGGGAGAAAGGCCGACGGCGGAGTCAAGTCATCACCGTCGACGTTGATGCCGTGCTGGAATTTCTTGAGGTGGAACTCCAAGGTCTTCCCCACCATGTTGGACTTCAACTCGGTCTCAACCCGATCCTCGTCCATCAAGCTGTTGAGGGCCCAAGCGAGCTTCTCCCTCCTCTTCAGCGGCGCCCACCTGTTGGCCAGGAAATTGCAGAATACCGCCTGAGGAGTCAATCCTCCCTCCACGCATTGGCGAATCCTGGTCAAGGCGGGGTTGAAAGCTTCCGCCAGCACTGGAACCGCACTCCAGATCGTCGTGTCGATGTCGGGCAGGCCGTCGGGCAGCTCCAACCGCTCATGCTCCTCCACCCTGATGACTATCCAATCTTTCTTCCAGTCATCCCACTTCCCGGAAGGGAACGACCGGAGGTACTTGAATGGGCACTTCTTGCGCTTCACAAAGTAGTAGAAGCCAAGGTACTCATTGCTCCGGCCGGTGGTGTGGACGGTGAAGAAGGTCCGGAAGAGTTCGATGCAGGGGAGGGATGCCCACCCACATCTCACAGAAGTGGACAAAGATGGACACGAGGAGAATGGAGTGAGGGCCAAGGTGGTATAGCTGCAGACCATAGAAGTCTAGCAGCATCAAGAAGAAGGAAGAAAAAGGTGGGATCAACCCCACCATGGCGTACGAAGAAAAGTACACCATTTCGCCGGCGTGCTCCTTCTCGAAGGGGAGCTCTCCGCTGGCACGGACCAAGCGGTTGAAGAAGTCCGAGGACCACCCCATGAGGGCCCGGACCTTCTTCAAATCGCTGTCGGTCTTCAAGCGACTCTCGCACAGACCCAACTCCATCGCAGCACAGCTAGGCAAGAGAAGAAGAGCTAAGCACGAGTTGGGAGTTTGAGCGCAAGATCAGATGAGAGGCGTAAAGAACTCCCGACGGTGCGCACTTTCCTTCTTAAGTAAGCCCTCGCAACGCTTGGATGGAAACCGCGGGGAAGTCGAAGATACCATCCAAGAATTCAACCCAGCCGATGACAAGAGGGCTCGGGACCACCCCGACGATCAAGTCGAGGCTCTTACCCAGGCGAACGGTTGTCATTACTCGGCAGAAAACCCAAAGGCGACGGCCTGACAGGGCGCGCGGAACCGATACGGTTTTCGTATCGGGAACAGGCGACCTTCAATTGTGTGAGATCCGCACGTCAAAGATCTCATCTGCCGCCTGAGGTGTGCCACGCGGCAGGATCTAACTGTAAATCCCTGCCAACGGCACCTCCGAAGACCCTTGAAGACTCAGTTCAAGAGTCACAAGGATGGACCCACCTCCGACGGAATGACTTCACCCCAGTGATCTTCCTCGGAGATAGGTCCAGGGGGCCACTGTCGGTACCCTAAAAACCGTACACCCCTTGAAGTTACAAAGATCTCAAGAGAAAGCCATCTACTTGGTTTGAAGACCCTCGGAGGCCCACTTGTCAGACATGACCGGACCCGCTTCTCCAACATGGTTAATCCCAGGGTCGCCACATGTACAACCAAACCGGAGCTACCGCCCACAAGGGGGAAGCTCCGGGCCACGTACCGAAACGGCACCTCCGGACTTAACCCCAGACCGAGAGAAGCTCCGGACCTGACACGTGTCTGATAGCCCCGGAGCTACCTGCTTCCCACGGCAAGCTCCAGAGCTGCCACGTGTAAAATCATCAGACCTTTCAGCTTCTAACCTCTGGAAGACCTTGTAACGGCTCCGGATCTTCAAAGGAGAGCCAAGGACTTCAAGACCCGATTAAGTGTCATTAAGGCCATATTAATGACACTTAAACGGACGATCTTAACACCAGTAATGGTGCTGTCAAAGCCCGTTACAGGGTTATTAAGAGCAATTAAGTGTGTATCAATACTAGTAACCACCGGGGCCACATGTTGGGCCAGGCTAGCTTGTAACGGCCTGCCCTTGTATTATAAAAGGACAGGCCGACGATACACTCAGGGACATTCACGAATGAACTCACGCATCCCACACGCTCGTGGCAAGCTCATACTGCTAATACAACATCAACACACCCGTGGAGTAGGGTATTATGCTCAGGCGGCCCGAACCACGTAAATTCTTGTGTCTCCTGTGTCAAACTCCTATTCACCTTCTTGAATCTCCGCGCGACCACACCGAACTTCAAACTCCCCAATCACTTTAGCAGTGTAGGGAGATCTGCCGGTTCTCAACCGCCGACAACGACCAAGTCCTACTTCATCACCACTGTCGGTACTGTGGATACCAGGTACCCCCTGATACCGCACTTAAAACAAGGAGTTGCTATGTCCAAGTTGAAGACTTTCGAAGGCAACACACGTCTGACAGCACTGGGCCCGCATCCCTTGTTTGGGTAGCTCCAGTGCTACCAAGTGTCCTGCGGGAGCAGACCTACCTCCCTTCACAGGAAAGCTCTGGTCCCGCCACGTGTCTAGCAACTCCGAACCTAATCTCCAATAGAGGGAAGCTCTGATACTACCACGCGTCGAGTGGCTCAGAGCTACCTCCCCGCAGAGGGAAGCTCCAGAGCTGCCACGTGTTGTACCTCCGGACCTAAGCCTGCAACGACAACAGGATCTCTAACGGCATGAATATTGAAAAGACTATTAAAACAGCCATTACAAGATCTGCTTAATGCGTCATTAATTTAGTATTAATAACGCACGATCAAAGGACCATCAAGACTTATAACGCCACCATTAATGCGCGTTATTAGTCTGTTAATCACGATTATGCATGTAGATCGTGTATACGTGGATTATTACAGCTGGGGCCACCTCTCAGGGCAGGCAAATACTGTAAGGACCAACCAGCTCTTAGCATATAAAAGGGTTGTGTCGCACAGTAGAGAAAGACTAAGCTCAAATGCATACAAGCAACCACTGACCCTCGCCACAAACACACATAGTCAATCAACAACCACCCCGTGGAGTAGGGTATTATGCTCAGGCCGCTCGAACCACGTAAAAACCTTTGTGTCATCATCTTGTTCTAGATCTTACGCGCCCCATCCAAATATGAACCTCCATGGACTACGCTTTAGTAGTACTGGGGGAAGTTTTGTTTACACACTTCGACATTTGGCGCGTCAGGAAGTGGGAGCTAAGATCTCAAGATGGTGAACTCTGCTGCAGCTTCGTCCAACGGTGTGGCTGAGCAACCTGCTGGAGGAAATCCCTTGAACGTGCAGCAGCGTCCAGCCAGCTAACGTTGTTGTCCTGGCTGGTGTCATTCCACCACCACCACCACCATCGCAGCAAGATGGTGTGTGTTCGCGTCGATCACTGCATCAACAAACAACCCTGAGAATGCGCTGAACAGGAGACGTGCGCCCTCCTAATAAGTGACGTCACTGCCCTCCGGGGCATGCCACACTCATACGATATTGAGGCTCTCAACGCATGATCTCCAGTCGGAGCTTGACCGCCGGTATATGAGACAAGATGGCCGCGTCCTCATGGAGCGCGCCCGTGAGAGGCGGGAAGCTCGAGAAAACCCTTCTCCTTTGGTAGTGGGGGGCAACTGTTCGGCCCTTGCCATGCATCGTCGCATGGTCAATTGGCCACCTAAGTTTTGGCCTCATATACCGAAGAAGTACGACAGGACAGTCAACCCCATCAAATTTCTTCAAATCTACTCCACCGCCATCCTCGCGGCCAGAGGCAATGAGGCCATGATGGCTAACTACTTCCCTGTGGCTCTAACTAGGACAACAAGGTTCTGGTTCATGAGTCTCCATCCTAACTCCATCTATAGTTGGGGGGAACTTTGTCGCCAGTTCCCTCCCAACTTCAAGAGCTCCTGCACCAGACATGGCACATAGGTGGACTTATTTGTCGTACAGCAGAAGGCGGGAGAATCGCTGCGATCATTCATCCAGCGGCTTTCTCAGGTACAGAACACTATTCCTTCTATCTCCAACGCCTCGATCGTTGTCGCATTTCAACGAGGAGTTAGAGACAAGAAGATGTTGGAGAAGCTGACAACTAAAAATGTCAACAACATCATGGAGCTCTTTAGCCTAGACGACAACTGCGCTAGGGCTGCAGAGGACCGGGAGATGCACTCCGAACCAGCTGCAGAGGCTGGTAAAATCCTCCTCTAAAGTTGAAGCTACTGCCTCAGGCAGTGGAAAGAAAAATAAGAAGTCAAACGGCAAGAAGTCGTTGGCCGGCACACCTACTGCTGCTGCAGTTGCAGCTCCTGGTGGTCGGGGGCCACGCCCTGAAAAACGACCCCGACCATCGACTGAGGAAGGCGACGGCGAGAAGATGTGGTGTCCGATCCACAAGACGAACACCCATAACCTCAAAGACTGTCGTGAGGTCCAGCGGCTCATTGAATGCAGCAATGAGCGTCAAGAAAAAAACCCCTTTCCACCGACGGGAAGGGAAACAGAAGCTCGGAGAAGATTCGTCAGAACAGGAGCTTGGCTTCCAGGATGCCAAGAAGTCCTTGAATGTTGGCCTAGAGGGGGGGTGAATAGGCCTTCTTGAATTTTATCGGTTCCTGTAACACTTCAACAACAAGATCAAACAACAGATATAACGGACTAGTCCGGTAAAGTGCGGACTAGTCCGGATTTTACGGGCTAGGTTGATCAAGTTAGGTCAATTTGATTGTTTGTTGACTTTTGCAGCGGAAATATAAACTTTGTGATCAGTTTAATAGTTGTGTAACAGATTCTATTAAGAATATGACTTTATTTCAACTATTAACTTTGTATTCAACAAATCTAATCAAACCCTAGATAATATTGATCAACTAGAATAAAGAACACAAATGAAAGACACAAGATTTATCCCGTGGTTCGGTTACCACGAAGGCAGCCTACGTCCACGTTGAGGAGCCCACAAAAAGGGCCGGGTCTTCACTAACCCTTCCCTCGTTCGGATCGCCACGAAGGCCAATCCTCTTCCACTAATCACACAGGGGTAAATCACCGAGTTTAAGGGGCGATCTCACAAGTTGAGCGCTCCCTTGATTACAAGATTCAAGACCACCAATAACACACTTCAAAATATACAAACTGAGATGCAAGAGTGTGTTAGAGATTCAAACCAAGAGCTCAATCGCGTATCAAGTGCCCTCTCCAATGATCTACAAGTGATCTTCAATGTAGTGATCAATTTAGCACTTGGTTTTGTGGAGAGAGGTAGTTTTTGAGGCTCTTGGGAGGTGTGACGGCGCTAGGGTTCGAGAGGGTTTGAAAGTGGGCCGTGCACCTCTATTTATAAGGGGTTTCTGGAAGTTACCGTTAGGGTTCAGAAAATTCGGACTAGTCCGTGGTGGTGACCGGACTAGTCCGGTGTGCTGTGAGAAGCAAACCCTAAGTGTCCAGGAATATCGGACTAGTCCGTTTGAAAACGGACTTGTCCGATTTCACTGCTGGAAAACTTCGGACTAGTCCGATTGTCATCGGACTAGTCCGGACCTGTGAAACCTTTAGTGTTTAGGATGACAAGTCCGCACTTGGAGGACTTGTCCGATTTAGATCAGTGTGTATATCGGACTAGTCCGTGTAAACACCGGACTTGTCCGAAGTGGATCAGAAAGGATATCGGACTAGTCCGGTGGAGACCGGACTTGTCCGATCTAGTGACCTGTGCATTGTGTTGAGGACTAGTCCGCACTGGGGAGGACTAGTCCGAAGTGGAACAGAAGAATTATCGGACTAGTCCGGTGATGACCGGACTTGTCCGATCTTGTGCAGAATGTGATATCGGACTAGTCCGGTGGACATCGGACTAGTCCGGTCCTGTATAGCTTTGTGCATGTGTGTGTGATTAAATGAGATTGAGCTCTTGGGTGTGTTTCCTTAACACACTCCACACATACTAAACTACTAGTTTCTTCTCCTTGAGCTCAAATCCATTTTCCTTCTCAATTTCCTCTTTTTGGCACTTTGCTCATCTTTCATCATTTTTCTGCATTCATCTCAACAAAAGAATTAGGATCCCAATTGCTTGTCATAAATCATCCAAAACCCACAAGGGAGTCCTAGATGCACTTTCAATCTCCCCCTTTTTGGTGATTGATGACAACCAATTGAGATTTCACAAAATGAGGTATAAAATGAGATTTTTCATAAAGTGTGCACATATGACTCAAAAATGCATCAAGCAACAAGAGAATCATTCATATGTGCATTCTTTATGGTGGGATGCATACTAAGAGCATGAATGCATTAAGAATGACAGAATTTGCATTGATCAACTAATATCAAGTGAATATAGCATTTCAGGAGCAAAAAATCAGATTTCATCACACACTTGCAAATTAACTGAGCAATTTAACATAGGACCAAACATGATATGAAAATAGCGTTAAACAATTACAATCACAAATAGAAAATACATGGAGACTCTCTCCTCGCATTCTATGCAGCTAAAGCTAAGTCTAGAAGCTCCCCCTCAATCTCTCCCCCTTTGGCATCAAGACACCAAAAAGAGAGAGAGGGAGGTCCTAGGGCTTCACTCTTCGCTGTCAGTCCTCTCATCGTCTTCATCATCTTCATCGCTTTCTTCTTGGCGAGGTTGAGAGGGAGGAGGAGGAACGGAGCTGCTCGAGCGCAAGAGAGAGAATGCTTGGGGCGAGTGTGAGAGTGAATGAATTAGGGTTTGGTGGCGGCTAGGGTTAAGGACACGAAAAATCGGACAAGTCCGGACATGACCGGACTAGTCCGAAGTCGTCCAGAAACTTATATCGGACTAGTCCGTGGTCTGTCGGACTAGTCCGGCCTAACCGGCACTCTGCGGACAAGTCTGCAATGGGCGGACTAGTCCGGGTAACCACGGACTTGTCCGTGGTCACCAGGAGAGAAATGCATAGCCCATTCATATATATTTGAAGGTTCAATATAAGAGATTAGAGAGACAAAACAATTCAAATAATCTTGATGAATTTGACCAGTAAGCAAACAACAATCATACTATGATCAGAATTCATCAAGATCTAATAATTGACATAGTTTTCGAGAGAAAAGTGAAGAGGGATGATTTTCACAATTCAATCAAAATTTTGAAGAAACATACAGGTATGCAACTTTTCAAGCCACACTCCGAGAATCAAGAACATTTAGCTCATTTCGGAGTTCACAAAAGCGTTTTTCATCAAGTGGCTTGGTGAATATGTCGGCTAATTGTTTTTGGGTGTTGACATGAGAGATGGATATGTCTCCTTTCATGGAATGGTCTCTCAAGAAGTGGTGTCTTATGTCTATATGTTTTGTTCTAGAGTGCTCAACTGGATTGTGTGCTATTTTAATGGCACTCTCATTATCACAAAGGAGAGGAATATGGTTCATATTGTAACCATAATCCCTTAGAGTTTGTCGCATCCAAAGAAGTTGTGCACAACAACTCCCGGCTGCAACATACTCCGCTTCGGCTGTGGATAATGCAATGGAATTCTGTTTCTTGGATGACCAAGAAACTAAGGATCTTCCTAGAAATTGGCAAGTGCCGGAAGTGCTTTTTCTATCTACTTTGCACCCGGCATAATCTGCATCGGAATACCCAATGAGATTGAATTTTGAGCCTTTTGGGTACCAAAGACCAAGGTTGGGTGTATGAACCAAATATCTTAAGATTCTCTTAACGGCTGTCAAATGACATTCCTTGGGGTTGGCTTGAAATCTTGCACACAAGCAAACACTCAACATGATGTCTGGCCTAGATGCACATAAATATAGTAAAGATCCAATCATGGAGCGATATACCTTTTGGTCGACGCTCGTTCCATCTTCATTGAGGTCCAAGTGCCCATTCGTTGCCATGGGAGTCTTTATCGGCTTTGCTTTGTCCATGCCAAACTTCTTGAGGATGTCCTGCGTGTACTTGGTTTGGCTTATAAAAGTTCCTTCCCTTTGTTGTCGCACTTGGAATCCCAAGAAGTACTTCAATTCTCCCATCATCGACATTTCGAATCTCTCTGTCATAATTTTGCTAAACTCTTCACAGAAGGATTGGTTAGTTGACCCAAAAATTATATCATCAACATATATTTGGCAAATAAAAAGATCATTATCCAGATTTTTTGTGAATAACGTATAGTCTACTTTGCCAATTTGAAAACCATTATCTATTAAAAAATCTCTAAGGCACTCATACCAAGCTCTAGGAGCTTGTTTGAGGCCATAGAGAGCCTTACGCAGTTTATACACGTGATCGGGGAACTCTTCGTCTTCAAACCCGGGTGGTTGCTCCACGTACACCTCCTCCTTGATCGGTCCGTTGAGGAAGGCGCTTTTCACGTCCATTTGATACAGCTTGAAATCATGGTGAGTAGCATATGCAAGTAATATTCTAATTGATTCAAGCCTAGCTACTGGAGCAAAAGTTTCATCGAAATCCAAACCTTCGAATTGTGAGTAACCTTTGGCCACAAGTCGTGCCTTGTTTCTTGTTACCACACCGTGTTCGTCTTGCTTGTTGCGGAAGACCCACTTGGTGCCTACAACATTTGCATTGGGTCTTGCCACAAGTTCCCAGACCTCGTTTCTCTTGAAATTGTTCAACTCTTCTTGCATCGCCACTACCCAGTCCGGATCCTTCAATGCATCCTCAGTCCTGCGGGGTTCCAAAAAGGAGACAAACGAGTAATGTTCACAAAAATTTGCTATGCGAGATCTAGTGGTTACTCCCTTTTGGATGTCGCCGATGATGTTGTCGATCGGGTGATCCCTTTGAATGCATTGGTGTACTCTTGGGTGTGGTACTTGGGGAGTCGTGTGTTGGTGATCATCTTCTTCTCCCCCTGAGTTGTTGTCCTCGTTGATTTGTTCATTACGTTCGTACTCCTGTGGTTGATCTTGTATTGAGGCTCCCCCTTGATGGTTGATTTCATCTTGTGGTTCACTTTCATCTTGTATTTGTGACGTTGACTCTTGTGGTCGTACTTCGCCTAGAGCCATTCTCTTCAATGCTTGATAGGGGGCTTCTTCTTTACCTAATTCACATTGATCAACTTGCTCCTTTTGGGAGCCATTAGTTTCATCGAACACTACGTCACGTGCCACTTCAACAAGTCCGGAGGACTTGTTGAAGACACGATAGGCGTAAGTGTTCGAATCATAGCCAAGCAAGAAACCTTCATCGGACTTCGAAGCGAACTTTGAAGTCCTGGGCTTCTTGTTTAAAATATAGCAAGGAGAACCAAAAACTCGAAAATATGAAATGTTCGGTTTGTTACCGGTGAGTAGCTCATAGGGGGTCTTCTTTAGTAGTCGATGAAGATAGAGGCGATTTGTGGCGTGGCAAGCTGTGTTGATTGCTTCCGCCCAAAATCGGTCCGAAGTCTTGTATTCATCGAGCATAGTTCTTGCCATTTCTATGAGCGTGCGGTTCTTCCTTTCGGCAACTCCATTTTGTTGTGGGGAGTATGGTGCTGAAAATTCGTGCTTGATTCCTTCTTCATCAAGGTACTCCTCCACTTGTATGTTTTTGAACTCCGTGCCATTGTCACTCCGAATACTCTTGATTTGTAATGAAAATTCGTTTTGTGCTCGCTTGAAGAACTTCTTGAGTGTCCCTTGTGTTTCTGATTTTTCATGCAAAAAGAACACCCAAGTGAAGCGGGAAAAATCATCAACAACAACTAAACCATACTTGTTACCGCCGATGCTTATGTAAGCAATTGGACCAAACAAGTCCATATGAAGTAGTTCGAGCGGTCTTGTTGTGGTCATGATGTTCTTCGCAGGATGCTGTGCTCCAACTTGTTTCCCTGCTTGGCACGCGCTACATGGCCTGTTTTTCTCAAACACAACATCTTTCAAACCTCGGATGTGATCGCCCTTGAGGAGTTTTTGAAGGTTCCTCATACCAACATGTGCCAGCCGTCTATGCCACAGCCAACCCATGTTGGTCTTTGCAATCAAGCATGTGTCGAGTTCGGCTTTATCCTTGTTGAAGTCAACAAGGTAAAGCTTTCCCTTCAACATACCCTTGAATGCAATAGAACCATCGCTCCTTCTTGAGACGATCACACCCTCGTTAGTAAACAGGCAATTATAACCCTTGTCGCACAATTGAGATATGGACAGCAGGTTATAATCTAAAGATTCAACGTGCAAAACATGTGAAAGAGTATGTTCAGAGGATATGGCTATTTTACCGGTACCGAGGACCCTCCCTTGACTGTTGTCTCCAAAGTAGATCCCTTCATTTGGGTCCTCGTTCACTTCATACTCCACAAACATCCTCCTTTCTCCGGTCATGTGGTTTGTGCATCCACTGTCTAGCACCCATTTGGATCCACCGGAGGAGTAGGCCTGCAGAAACAAGTTACGCCTTGGTTTTAGGTACCCAAGCTTGCTTGGGTCCTTGGAGGTTAGTGACAATACATTTGGGCACCCACACATGGGATTTTGTGTTCCCATGGCGTGGCCCAGCATAATAAGCATACACTTTACCAATATTGTTTCTCATTAATACATATGAAGCATCAAAGGTTTTAAACAGGAGTTGTTGCTGATTATTGGTCGGACTAGTCTGTGTGACCGGACTTGTCCGGATGACCGGACTTGTCCGAACCACAACCGGACTAGTCCGGTTTTCATGAGAGTTCAGATTTTTAGTTTTCGTGCTGCCGGGTTGTGAGGGTCCTCCTTTCACAAAGGTAATCTTTCCCTTGTTATTCTTATGATTTCCAGCTCTTTGCTTTCCATCATAGGAATAACCAATGCCATACTTGACATTTGGAGGTCTTTGGACCAAATATGCACTACGTGCATAGTTGATCCTTTTCTTGTCAAATATTACACATTGGGTAGGGTTTTTGTCCTTTGTGGAGGTGGACTTTTCTTTCAACCTGGTGTTTATCTTTTCACATTTGCAGATATGAGTATTATTACTTGAAGTGGATTGAGAAGGTAGGCTTGAAGAGGAGGAGGGTTCACTAAGCTTGAGTGACTCAATTTGCACTTCAAGGATCTTGTTGACCTTGATCAGGTCATCAAGTTGGTCCTTGATTGCTACATTTGAGTTGGTTAGCTCCAAGCAAGTTTTCTTGCTTGAAGCTAGCTCAAGCTCTAGTGAGTGGCTTCTTTCCTTTTCATGAACTAGAAGATTGTCAAGTTCCACATGCTTCTCCTTTTGGGAGATAATCATGTCTTCTTGACGATCGATTAGCTCTTCCTTCTCAACAAGTTGGTTAAGCAAGAATTTCATTTTTGCAGCAGTTTTTCTATCTAAGCCAGCTAGCATATCTTCATCACTATCTAAATCATCATCACTTGAATAAGAATGTAAGGAAGGAGTTTTGATATTTACCTTGCGTTTACCTTCCTTAGCCATGAGGCAAGTCCCATTTGCCTTCTTTGCACCGAGTGTGGGAAAGAGTGTGGGTTTCTTGGACACGCTCTCGATGGCTATGCTAGCCAATTCTTCTTCATCGGACGATGAAGACTCATCGTTTGAGTCCCATTCCTTTCCAATGTGTGCTTGTTCAGCTTGTTTCTTCTTCTTGAAGAACTTCTTTGCTTGAGGCTTGGACTCTTTGTTCTTCTTCTTATTGTCCTCATACGGGCAGTCGACTATAAAGTGGTTGTATTCACCACAGTTATAGCACGCCCGCCTCATCTTTGGCTTCGTCCTTTCTTTGTATTTTGCTTCATTTGATTTTGTTCCTTGTCTTTTCTTCATAATTCTCTTAAACTTCTTCATGAACAAAATCATATCTTCTTCATCTAGCTCGCTGCTTTCATCATCGCTGTCCTCCTCAAGCTGTGCTTCTCTTGCTTCTTTGGATAAAGGCTTGAGTGAGGACTTTAGGGCAACTCCCTTCTTCTTGGCCGATGTGAGGTCGGCTATTTCTTTTACGTGCTTGGCTTGCTTCTCCATCATCTCAAAGTTAATGATCTTGCCAAGCAGTTCATCAGGAGTCATTTTCTTGTACCCCGGACTCTCTCGGATCATAGAGCAAAGTGTAACATTGCGAGGCATGAAAGCTCTAAGGATGAGCTTTACAACCTCGTGATCATTCCACTTTCTGCTCCCATATGATCGAACCTTGTTCACGAGAGTCTTCAGTCTGTTGTACATGTCCTGGGGTGACTCATCTTCCTCAATCGCGAACCTTCCTAGTTCGCCCTCAATCATTTCAATCTTGGCTTCCCTCACATGTCTGTCACCTTCATGCGCTGTTTGTAGGGTATCCCAGATTTCTTTGGCAATTTCTAATCCGTCCACCTTTGTGAATTCATCTCGACTTAGAGATGAGGTGATGACGGCTGCGGCTTGTGCATTCCTGTGGATGGCTTGCTCTTGACTTGGCGTGAGCTCTTCGTCGTCATCTGGGATATTGATTCCTGTGCACACAATATGCCATAAACTTGGGTTAAGGGAAATCAAGTGCATCTTCATGTTTTGCCTCCACATAGAGTAGTCACTCCCATCGAAGTGTGGGGCTTTTCCAAGGGGAATGGATAGATAGTGATTGCTGTTAGAATTTAAACGGTCATAATTAAAAGGATATCGGGAGTAGTCGGTGTGACTACTCCCCTTCTTCTTTTCTTCAACTTTGGCTTTCCCTTTGGAAAGCGCTTTCTTTCTAAGGAGAGCTTTCAGCTCCAATGTCTCCTCATCATCATCGTCAAAGTCTTGAATGGCTTCGAGATACTTCTCAAGCTTTTGATGCTTGTCATTGTTCATCTCTTCCTGGTTGTTGATCTTTTGGACTTCCTTCATGTCCGACATGATCTCTTCGAGCGGTTGCACTCTTTCTTGAAGAACCTTGCTCTGATACCAATTGAATGTTGGCCTAGAGGGGGGGTGAATAGGCCTTCTTGAATTTTATCGGTTCCTGTAACACTTCAACAACAAGATCAAACAACAGATATAACGGACTAGTCCGGTAAAGTGCGGACTAGTCCGGATTTTACGGGCTAGGTTGATCAAGTTAGGTCAATTTGATTGTTTGTTGACTTTTGCAGCGGAAATATAAACTTTGTGATCAGTTTAATAGTTGTGTAACAGATTCTATTAAGAATATGACTTTATTTCAACTATTAACTTTGTATTCAACAAATCTAATCAAACCCTAGATAATATTGATCAACTAGAATAAAGAACACAAATGAAAGACACAAGATTTATCCCGTGGTTCGGTTACCACGAAGGCAGCCTACGTCCACGTTGAGGAGCCCACAAAAAGGGCCGGGTCTTCACTAACCCTTCCCTCGTTCGGATCGCCACGAAGGCCAATCCTCTTCCACTAATCACACAGGGGTAAATCACCGAGTTTAAGGGGCGATCTCACAAGTTGAGCGCTCCCTTGATTACAAGATTCAAGACCACCAATAACACACTTCAAAATATACAAACTGAGATGCAAGAGTGTGTTAGAGATTCAAACCAAGAGCTCAATCGCGTATCAAGTGCCCTCTCCAATGATCTACAAGTGATCTTCAATGTAGTGATCAATTTAGCACTTGGTTTTGTGGAGAGAGGTAGTTTTTGAGGCTCTTGGGAGGTGTGACGGCGCTAGGGTTCGAGAGGGTTTGAAAGTGGGCCGTGCACCTCTATTTATAAGGGGTTTCTGGAAGTTACCGTTAGGGTTCAGAAAATTCGGACTAGTCCGTGGTGGTGACCGGACTAGTCCGGTGTGCTGTGAGAAGCAAACCCTAAGTGTCCAGGAATATCGGACTAGTCCGTTTGAAAACGGACTTGTCCGATTTCACTGCTGGAAAACTTCGGACTAGTCCGATTGTCATCGGACTGGTCCGGACCTGTGAAACCTTTAGTGTTTAGGATGACAAGTCCGCACTTGGAGGACTTGTCCGATTTAGATCAGTGTGTATATCGGACTAGTCCGTGTAAACACCGGACTTGTCCGAAGTGGATCAGAAAGGATATCGGACTAGTCCGGTGGAGACCGGACTTGTCCGATCTAGTGACCTGTGCATTGTGTTGAGGACTAGTCCGCACTGGGGAGGACTAGTCCGAAGTGGAACAGAAGAATTATCGGACTAGTCCGGTGATGACCGGACTTGTCCGATCTTGTGCAGAATGTGATATCGGACTAGTCCGGTGGACATCGGACTAGTCCGGTCCTGTATAGCTTTGTGCATGTGTGTGTGATTAAATGAGATTGAGCTCTTGGGTGTGTTTCCTTAACACACTCCACACATACTAAACTACTAGTTTCTTCTCCTTGAGCTCAAATCCATTTTCCTTCTCAATTTCCTCTTTTTGGCACTTTGCTCATCTTTCATCATTTTTCTGCATTCATCTCAACAAAAGAATTAGGATCCCAATTGCTTGTCATAAATCATCCAAAACCCACAAGGGAGTCCTAGATGCACTTTCAGTCCTTGATGGCTGTCTACAACACTGTGGACGACGACTCCGACATCCTCGATAATGAACGTTGGAAGACTCTCTGTATGATATATCAATGGTCATAGGATATTACCTCCCGTCGTATCCTCAAAACGATGCGTCGGCGGATGGCTGTTGTAGCTCCGTGAATCACAACCCTGGAGGTCCTACGCTTCTCCACCTCACCGAGGTCATCTAGCGCCAACATCTTCCTATGGAATCATGTTTAGAAGCAGGAAAGCAGCCGGTGGAGCTAAGGCATCATTGGCAATAGACCCATGCTGAAATTTCTTGAGATGGAGCTTCAAAGCTTCGTCATCCAAGTTGGATTTCAAACCGGTTTCAATCCGGTCGTCATCCATCACACTATTGAAAGCCCAAGCGAGCTTCTCCCTCCTCCTCAGCGGAGCCCACATGTTCACCAAGAAATTTCCGAAGACCATCTGGGGGGTCACTTCACCCTCCACACATTCTCGGATCCTGGTCAGGACAGGGCTAAATGCATCCGACAGCTTCAGAACTACATTCTAGGCATCAGTGTCAACGTTGGGGAGTCCTTGAGGCAGCTCCAACCTGTCGTGCTCCTCTACTGCAATGACGATCCAATCCTTCTTCCGGTCGTCCCATTTGCGAGATGGGAATGATTTCAAGTACTTGAAGGGACAGTTCTTTCGCTTTACGAAGTAGTAGAAGCCAAGCAACTATGTCCCCTTGCCGGTGGTATGGGCTATGAAGAAGGTCTGAACAAATTCGATGCAGGGAGGCACGCCCACCCACATCTTGTAGAAGTGGATGAAAGTTGCCACGAGCTGGAGGGAGTGCGGGCTGAGGTGATGCAGTTAGAGGCCATAGAAGTCCAGCAACATCAAGATGAAACTTGAAAAAGGTGGGATCAGTCCCACCATGACGTACGCCGCAAAGTACACCATCTCCCCGTGGTGCTCCTTCTTGAAGGGGAGCTTGCCGACACGGACCAAGTGGTTGAAGGAGTCGTTGGACCATCTCGTGAAGGTCTGGACCTTCATCAGATTGTCCTTGCTCTGGATGCATCTCTTGGGAAGACCTAACTCCATCGCAGCAAAGTGGAGCAAAAGAGGATAAATCTAGGCAAAGTTTGGGAGGCTCTGAGCGCGAGTTTGATAGAAAGCGTAAAGAGTACTCAAATCGTGCAGAATTTCCTTCTTAAGTAAGCCTCCACGACGCTTGGATGGAAACCGCAACGAGAGAAACTCCACATTACAAAGAACCTACCCCGTCAATGACGAATGGGCTCGGGGCCATCCGACGAAGGATTCGAGGTTATTACCCCATGCGAACCGTTGTCATGATGGGCGGCGGGAAGGCCGAGGGCAGCAGTCTGACAAGGTGCTCGAAACCGATATGGTTTTTGTATTGGGAATCGACAACCTTCAATTGTGTGAGATACACACTCAAAGATCTCATCTACCGCATTCAAAACAAGCCCTGCGGCGATGGCTTAACCCCGAACCATCACCCCAACAGTACATCAGAAGACCTTTGAAGCTGCAGTGTGAGAATCGAGGATGGCCCCACCTCGAGGGAATAACTTAACCCAAAGGGTTTTCTCCCAGAGGTGGGCCCGGGGGCCACTGTGGGTACCCTGCGTACCGGGTACCCCATGGTACCCAAGAAAAGTGCAAGGAAGTTCCACATCTCAAAGTTGAAGACCCCCGTAGGCCCCACATGTCAAATGGCATTGGACCCACCTCCTACATAGGGAAGCTCTGACACTGCCACATGTAACACAAGACCGGAGCCAAACCCTCTACATAGGGTAGCTCTGCACCTGACATGTGTACAGTGACCAGTGACCCCGGACCTAAGTAGAAGGAAGCCCCAGTGCCTCCACGTGTAGAGTAGCTTCGAAGCTACCTTCCCGCAAGGGAAAGTTCCGGAGCTTCCACATCTCAAGCCTCCGGACCTACGCCACCAACGGGAATACAGACGGATCTCTAACGGCATAAGTATTCAAAGAACTCTTATTGCTACAATTACAAGGCCTGATTATGTGTCATTAATGCACTATTAATGGCGCACAATCAGAAGACCCTTAGTACTTGTAAAGCCACCATTAAGACGCGTTATCACGTTATTAGGCTACTTAAACACACTTAATTGTGTATTAGGCAAGAATAACTACTATGGCCACATGTCGGGCCAGGCCACCCATGTAACAGCCATCCCTTGGTCTATAAAAGGGATGTGCTGCTCGGTACAAAACAGTCAAGCTCATATGCATACAAGCACTATCAAATATCCAATACAACAACACACACTAAGTGGAGTAGGGTATTACGCTCAGGCGGCATGAACTACGTAATATTCCTTGTTTCATCGTCTTGTTCATAATCTAACTCGCGCCCCAACCAATCAAGAACCTCCGCGGGCTACAATTTAGTAGTATCGGGGGAAGTGTCGTTCGTACGCTTCAACATTTGGCACACTAGGTAGGGGCGTCTGAGGTTTCAAGATGGTGAACTCCGCCGTAGGGTCATCCAACGGCAACAACGTTGTGCAACCTGTTGAAGAAAATCCTTCCAACATGCAGCAACCAGCAGGCGCCGTTGTCCCTGCAAGCGTCGCACCACCACCACCACCATCTGCTCCGGCAAACAATGTCGGACAGCGGGATGGGGTACTCGCGTCGGTCACAACATTGACGAACAATAACCCTGAGAAGGCACTGATTGCTACGCATACACTACTAGAGCGCCCACCAGCGCTCGGAGCACCTCAGGGTGCAATGGAACAATGGCGTGTTGATGTGCAGCATCTAGTTGCAGCTGCAGCTGAAGCCATCATCAACCAAGGTCCTCCCCTATTGGGGCAGGCACCGACCCAACGTAGGACCTTGTCTGGGAGACTTGGTCCTCACGTATCACAGCACTGGATGCATGCTTTATCTCAACAGGTGACATCGCTGCCTTCCGGGGCACGTCGCACCCACACTATCGAGGTTATTGACACACGATTTGCGGTCAGAGCTTGACCACCGCTACCGACAGCAGGACAACCGCGTCCATATTGAGCGTGCTCGGGAAAGGCGAGAGGCTCGGGACAACCCTGCTCTAGTGGGAGTAGGAGGAGGTTATTCTACCTTGGCCATGCATCTATGCATGGTCCGCTGGCCACAGAAGTTTCGGTCTCATCTACCAGAGAAATTCGACGGGAATATAAACCCCGCCGAATTCCTTCAAATCTACTCCACTACTATACTTGCAGCGGGAGGCAATGAGGTCGTGATGGCCAACTACATCCCTGTGACTCTAACTGGGACCACCAGGTCCTGGTTCATGAGTCTTCTGCCAGATTCCATCAATAGTTGGGCGGAGCTATGTCAACAGTTCACTGCCAATTTCGGGAGCTCTTACACCCGACCAGGCACTGAACTGGACCTGTTTGCTGTGAGGCAAACAATGGGGGAATCGCTGCGATCCTTTCTCCAACAATTTTGTCAGGTACACAATACCATCCCCACTATCTCAAACGCTTCTGTTATTGTCACATTTAGATAGGGTGTCTGAGACGAGAAAATGCTGGAGAAGCTAGCGACGAAAGAAGTAACCAGCGTAGCAGAGTTGTTTAGTCTGGCTGACAAGTGTGCCCGTGCCGCAGAGGGCCAGGAAATGCACTCAAAACTAGCTCCAGAACCTAACAAAAAGCCTTCCAAAGCTGAAGCCACTACCTCCAGCAGTGGCAAAAATAAGAAGAAGTCCAACGGCAAGAAGAAGCCATCGGCCGGTGCACCTACTATTGCGGCTGCTGCAGCTCCGGGTGGCTGGGGGCAGCGCCCCGAAAAACGACCTCGACCTTCGTCAGAAGACGGTGGTAGTTCCAAGATGTGGTGTCCAATCCACAAGACGGACAAGCATAGTTTGGAGGACTGCCGATAGGTCCAAAATCTTGTCGAGCGCTACAACAAGCGTCGAGAAGAAGCTCCTTTCCATCAGCGGGAAGGAAAGCAAAAAGTTGATGAAGCTCTGGCTGAGACAGAGCTAGGCTTCCAAGACCCCAAGAAGGTCCTAAAGGTTGTGTACAACACATTCGATGATGACTCTGACGTCTCTGACAACGAGCGTCGGAAGACCGTCAATGCCATATACGGAGGGTCCTGGGACATATCCTCTCGCTGCATCCTCAAGACAATGCGGCAGGGAAATGGCTGCCATAGCTCCTGCGGCTAGGGCGGAACCACATCGGAAGTGGATGGATACGCCCATAACTTTTGATGCATCAGACTGCCCCAGGAACATGGTCGGAGCTGGCCAACTTCCGCTGATGGTATCTCCGACCATCAACAACATTCAGCTCTACCACGTTCTGGTAGACAGAGGTGCAGCGCTCAATCTCTTGACCTTTGAAGCATTCATGAAGATCCAGCTATAACTCTCGTACCTTCGCCCCTCGAGACCTTTCTCTGGGGTTGGTTCGGGGGCCATTAGCCCCCATGGATCCATTACTCTCCCGGTGACCTTCGGGACACGGGAGAAGTACAGGACTGAGAAGCTGGTCTTCGATGTCGCTCACATCAGTCCGCCCTTCAACGCCATCATGGGTAGGCCTGCCTTATACAGGTTCATGGCCTCAACTCACTACAGCTATCTGGTGTTGAGGATGTCGACACCTTCTGGCGTCCTCCGGGTCCGTGGAGACCGCAGTGCAGGAGTCACCGCGCTAGAGGAACTCCATGCGCTTGCCATGGCTCAAGAAGGAACCTCCAGCAAAGCACTCATTGCTCAACCCCAAGCACTCGTCATCGGGGCTCAACCTCTGCACCCCTTGTGCAACCAAGCGGTGACACCGACGTTCCCATCAAAGTCGTCCAAATTGGTTCTGATGCTGCTCAGACTGCTCGTATATCAGGAGGTCTGAACAACAAATAGGAACTCGCACTCATCACTTTCCTCCAGGCTGATGTTGACGTGTTTGCCTGGCAACCTTCACAAATGCCTGGGATCCCTAGGGAGGTGATTGAGCACAATCTAAAGATTTATCCTGGCGCACGGCTTGTGCACCAGAAGCCCCAGAAGCAATCAATCGAGCGGCAAAACATCATTCGATAGGAGATCAAGAAGTTGCTTGAAGCTGGTTTCATCCGGGAGGTTTTTCATACAAAATGGCTGGCAAACTTAGTCATTGTACCCAAGGCCAGCGGGAAACTTCAGATGTGTATCGACTACACCATATTAAATAAGGCATGTCCAAAACATCCATTTCCACTACCTAGAATAGATCAGATAGTGGACTCCACCTCCAGGTGTGAGCTATTGTGTTTCCTAGATGCATACTCCAGATATCATCAAATCCAAATGTCTAGGGAAGATGAAGAGCATATTGCCTTCATAACAGTAGATGGATTATAATGTTATACTGCCATGCCCTTTGGTCTCAAAAACGCTGCTTCAACCTTTGTGCGAGCTATGTACAAAACATTTGGAGAGATAATTAGAGACTTGGTGGAGGTGTACGTCGATGACATCGTTGTGAAGATCAAGAACAAGGAGTCACTCCTTGACAACTTGCAAGCCATCTTTGACAAGCTGCGCATCACGCGCACCAAGCTGAACTCGGACAAGTGTGTCTTCAGGGTTAGCTCCGGTAAGCTCCTTGGTTTCTTGGTGACTCATAGATGAATAGAGGAAAACCCGGCGAAGATCAAGGCTATAGAAGACATGCGGCCTGCAGCCTGCATCAAGGACATCCAGAAGCTAACTGGATGTCTAGCTGCACTCAGCCAGTTCATCTCAAGGCTGGCAGAGCGAGCACTTCCATTCTTCAAGCTATTGAGGAAGACCAGACCATTACATTGGTCCGAAGAAGCATAAAAGGTGTTCCAAGAGCTCAAGCAGCTCCTCACCACCCTACCAATCTTGGTAGCTCCAAACCCTAGTGAGTCTCTACTGATTTACATTTCTGCAACTACAGAAGTTGTAAGCATGGTCCTGGTCACAAAAAGACCGGAACCACATCCAGTTCAGGAGCCTAGACCCCTCCGGGAGGGTCAGGAGCTACCTGAAGGCGAGTCTGGGTCCCATCCCCCAGACACAGATCTTCGAGGCGGACTGCTAGAAGATCAACCTCTCTCATCTGAGGGAGTTTCCACGGCTGCTCAAGAAGATCTGGACCCCTCAGGGACGGTCCGGATTGAACAAGAAAAAGTTTTGGACCCTCCTGGGAGAATCCAGGAAGCTCAACAAGAAGGTCCGGACTCCTCCGGGAGGGTCCAGGTCGATGGAGAGGAAGCCCCGGGCCCCTCTGAGAGGGCCCGAACCATGCAGCGCCCAATATACTTCATCGGTGAAGTACTCCATGATGCCAAGACCAGATACATCAAGTTGCATAAGCTGCTTTAGGAAGTTCTTATTGCCTAAAGGAAGCTTCGTCATTATTTCCAAGCCCACAAGATATCAGTGGTAACTTCTTATCCACTGCGTGCTATATTGCATAACCCTAATTCTATTGGGAACATTGCAAAGTGGGCAGCGGAACTGGCGGAATTTGATGTCGAATTCCTACCACGACAAGAGTCAGGCTTTGGCTGACTTAGTGGCTGAGTGGACCCCCTCTCCATGAAATCTTAGGGGCCCCAGTGAGCAGAAGACGGAACCCAAGGGCTTCACCGAACCTCACTGGACTCTCTACTTTTATGGTTCTGTGCAGAAGTAGGGGGCTGGAGCTGGAATCCTTCTCCTCGCTCCGACTGGGGAGAAGGTCAAATACATGGTTCACCTTGACTTCAAGGCAACCAATAACATGGCGGAGTATGAAGCTCTCATCTACGGGCTCAAGGTGGCACTATCCTATGGTGTCAAACAGTTGTTGGTGAAGGGTGATTCATAGCTCATCATAAAACAAGTCAAAGGTGAATGTTGTTGCAACAACCCCCAGCTAGTTGCTTATCTCCTTGAAGTCTAGAGGCTTCAGAAGGACTTCGAAGTCCTAGATCTCCACCATGTTCAGCGTCTCCATAATGTTGAAGTCGACGAACTCTCAACGACTCCTGACGGAGTCTTCGCCCAGAGGTTGTCAAGACCAACAACTCAACCTGCTGAACTGAGCGAAGGGGGGCAAGACTGACACCTCAAAGCTGGCGGTCTCGGTGGCCCTGTTACCATGGCATCCACCAAGGGTGTAGGTGCTGTCGGAAGCACTGAGCAACCCAACACGCAAGACTCAGAAGCTCAAGTTAGCTCAGATGCATGGATCTCAGAGGTCCGGAGCTACTTGAAAGACAACAACCTTTCTGAAGATGGTGTATCCGCTGACCGAATTGTTAGATTGGCTAAAAGGTACACGCTGGTAGAAGGGGATCTCTGCTAGTGCGGTGCTAACATCGTCCTTATGCGGTGCATTGCAAGGGAAGAAGGACGCGAGCTTCTCGCGGAGATCCATGGAGGCGAGTGTTGAAACCACTGGTCTTCCCGCATGTTGGTTGGCAAAGCCTTTCGACACGGCTTCTACTGGCCTACAACACTCCAGGACGCAGTTGAGTTGGCGAAAAAGTGTGAAGCGTGTCAAATTCACGCAAAACAAATTCATTCATCGGCTCAGTCACTACAAATGATTCCTCCTACATGGCCATTTGCTGTGTGGGGCATGGACATTTTGGGACCCTTCCCAAAAGCTGTCGGAGGTTACAGGTTCCTGTATGTCACCATCGACAAGTTCACCAAGTGGCCGAAAGCTACTCCAGTTGTGACTATCAACAAACAATCAGTGATCAAGTTCTTGAAGTCCATAATATGCAGATTTGGAGTCCCAAACAAAGTCATAACTGATAATAGAACCCAATTTACAAGTACTGCATTCCAAGAATATTGCAAAGACCTCAACATTCAAGTCAGCTATGCATCAGTAGCTCACCCAGCAAGCAATGGTCAAGCCGAGAGAGCAAATGCGGAAATCTTAAAAGGACTCAAGACGTGCACATATGAGCGCTTGAAAAAGCATGGAGCCAACTGGATCGAAGAACTTCCGTCCGCGCTGTGGGCAAGCAGAAATACACCTAACCGGTCAATTTGAGAGACACCCTTCTTCTTGGTGTACGGAGCTGAAGCAGTCCTTCCTTCGGAGATCACCATGGGGTCGCTCTGGGTCCGGATCTTCGACGAAGCCACGCAGGATCAGCTCCGATGTGAAGACCTTGACCTCGTTGACGAGGGAACGTGCCAAGTAGCTGTTCGGAATGCACGATATCGCCAAGCGCTCCAGCGTTATCATCAAAGGCATGTGTGTAACTGACAGCTTCAAGAAGGCGATCTGGTGTTGCGGAAAATACTAACTCGCGAAGGGATGAACAATCTTTCTCCAAGATGGGAAGGTCCTTTCCGAGTGATCAAAGTATCCCGTCCTGGATGCGTTCACTTGGCAACTGAGGTGTTTCTAGCCACTCTCGAGTATTCGCTTCCTAATCCTTGGAACATCGAGCACATCCATAAGTTTTATGCTTAGAATCATGGAGGTGAGTCTATAATTGCACACAATGTATGTTATAGAGTCAATATACAGAGACGGGTAGGTCCTCCGGGAGAACATTCGGACCCCTCCGGGGGGGTCCAGGAAGTTCAAGCAACATTTAACATAGTCACAACACTAAAAGTGTAGCTGCCTGCCCCGGGCTAGTACAAGATGTATAGCACACTTAGCCTGGTCCTGTACCCTAAGTGTGTCCTTGTCTCCCCTGTAATCCGGACCTATAATGAAAGACATTGCTGTGTGAAAACAGACTCCACGTGCATTTATTTTTGTACAAGGCTCAGTCTTTTGAATTATTATTTTTATACTTATTGTCTATAATGAAGTTGTGCAGTTCTTTTTAAGTTTTAGTCCGAGTTATTTATATGTGTTACAAGTTATATTGTTGGTCTCTTTGGATCTTAACATTGTTGCATAGTCTACTTGCCTGAACGCCAAGCCAACATAGGTCCGAAGTGTGCTACTGACTTAGCCTGGTCCTGCACCCTAAGTACGCCACTCTACCTACATCCCGACAGGCCTGAGTAGGGTGAGTACTAAAAAAGCATGTGGATCTGGAGAGATTACATCAATGTGCTTGTTATCATATCAAATTTCTACAAATCTAAAACTCCAGTAAGAATAATAATTCACAAACAATTTATAGACAAGAGGATGAGTTTTACTCTTTTTCTTGTCTTTAATGTACAGGAAAAACAAAAAACCTAGTGATGGTGGACGATGCCAGAGCTATCAAGCTCCAACAACCTCCAAGGGGGCCCGCCGTCGACGTTATCTACGATTGATGGTGGGTTTCATCGGACCTACCAAGCTCCGACAACCCCAGGGGGCCTGCCGTCGACGTTCTATGCGTTGATAGTAGCCGCTATCGGAACTACCAAGCTCCGACAACCCCAGGTGCCTGCCATCGACGTTCTACTCATTGACAGTGGGCGCCGTCAGACCTACCAAGCTCCGACAACACCAGGGGGCCCGTCGTCGACGTTCTACGCATTGACAGTGGGTGCCGTCAGACCTATCAAGCTTCGAAAACCCCAGGGGGCCTGCCATCGACGTTACAAAGCTTCTTGGAGAAGTCAGAAATAAACTCCGGACCTAAAAGCTATAAGTTTGAAGTGTCCAAGTCATCAACATACTGGCAAAACTTTTTGGTACATGTTCACAATCGAATTGTGCACATATACGAGGGGGCCAACAAGACAAAGCACATTATATTGAAGATAAGACAAAGATAAAGTGAAATTCATGGCAGAAAGAGTGGATTTCATTCATTCAAAGTATTGGATTACAAAATCAGGGTTACAACAAAAGAAAAAGGAAAAGGCCTTAACTACTAGAGGATTTAAGTCCTGCAGAAGAATGAGACGACCTTCTTGGTAACTTCTTGAACACTGGCCTAGCGGCATTCTCCTCTTCAGCAACGAGGCCTTTGAGCACCGGATCCAGAGGGAATTGGGGATCTTGGCTCACGTAACAGGACAGCACATATTATGCTATGTTCTTAGCCAAAGATTTCCCCTCTGTCTCCAGCTGGTCCATAATGACGTCACCCATTGCGTCAAGTTTGCCGCCAGCAGCATTGAGGGCCAACAGCGCTCGGTCCAGCTCCAGTTCTGGATTGTCCGGACGCACTGGGTTGAAGCCTAGTGGCATAAACGCATCATTGGCTCGCCCCAAAAAGTCCCATACTTGAATGGATTCAGTCTCCCTCAACCTCTGCAGCTCCTCTAGTGACCTCTGGGCGGCCGCAAGCTCCGAACTTTCTCGAGCGAGGCGCTCGACCACTTTCGCATGTTGCTGCATGCTCTCAGCAACTTGCTTTTCGCGGTCGGCTAGCTCCGTCTCCCGGAGGTGGATGCGGTTCTGCCGTTCCGCCAGGTCCTTCTCCTCGCCCCTTACCTTGCCTTCTCTGGCGACAACATTAGCTTCTCTTTTTGAGAGTTCCTGCCCCAGTTTCCAGTACTTCTCCTTTTCCTCCTCACTCCACAGATCCAACTTCTTAGTGCGATCAGCCAAATTTTGCTCAGCCAGAGTCAATTTCTGGGTGAGCTCCTCCTCCCTTTTCAAAACATCCTCCTGTTGTTCCAGGAGTTTTTCATCTCTCACATCAAGGTCCGCTCGACGCTTCTGGAGAATTTCATTTAGTGCAGTGAGGTTGTCATGATGCTCATCAGCAGCATCATTCCTTTCCTTAGCACTTTCGAGAATATCCTGAGAATTAGCGTCAAGAGCCCTAATGGTGGCTTCCTTCTCCTCTAGTAGTTTGCCCCAGTATTCCATCTGAGCCATTTCCCTCTCGATCCACTCCTTGTGATTAGCAAGCCTTGTATGTGCAAGCTTGGTCTCAAAGTGGAGCCTCTTGCGGCAACGCCTCAAGGTGTGGCGCTCCTCTTCAAGAACCTTGATGTCATGATCGAAGGCTAGCTGAACTTGTCGGAGGCTCGAGCAGGCATTGTCTATGGACAACACTAAGGGAATGGGCTCCGTACCTATTGGGGTCTTCTCTGCTGGTTCCAAGGGATTCTCCATAACGAAAAATAGGGTCCCACTCTACAAGTGTGGTTCCCTGAGCTTCTGCTGCACTAGGGCCACCCACCGGGAGCTCCTCAGCAGCTGTTGAGGAAGAGCCCACTGGAGGAACTTCTACCTCCGAAGCTGAAGCCAAAGGTCCTTCTCCTGGGTCTTCAGACGCTGGCTCTATAGGTGGAGAGCCTGCCACCGCCTCTTCATAGTGTTCCGGCTCCGGCATGGATACCTCCAGAGCAATTATTTCTGAGGTGATTGTTGGAGCTTCACCCGAAGCCACTTCCACTACCGACTCCAGCGCCACCAGTACATCAGCCATTTTCGGTTCAGCAGCCGGAGCTTCAAGCATCTCCGGCTCGGAAACCAGAGCTTCAACTACTTCTGGCTCGAGGACCGAAACTTCAATCATCTCTGGCTCAGCGGCCAGAGCTTCAACGATTTCCGGCTCAAGGGTCCAAGCTTCTGGAGCGACCGGTTCACCTACCGGTCCTGCAACAACCTCTGGCGCAGGAACCGGAGCCTCAGTTACCTTTGCCTCAGACGCCGGAGCTTTCGACACCTCCGGCTTCCGCACTGGAGCTTCAGTTTTTGGTGCTGTTTCGATTGGTGCATCTTTAGCAACTCCCCCCCCCCCCCCCCCCCCCCCGTGGTCTGGCGCTACCACGAGAGCTTCTGGTGTCTCTTCTGGATCCAAGTCCACGACAGCTAGCGCCAGAGCTGCCGTGTCTTCTGCCACCACCGGAGGAGGCTCAATGTTTGAAGCTGGAGCTTTAGCATGCGCAGCCCCAGTCACTGCGACAGATGCCGAAACATTGGACTCCTTTCTCTACACCCTGGAAATGAAAGGATGAGAAGATTAAAAACATAATAAAAACAAGATTAGAATTTCAAGGTAAGTCCATGATGCTTACCTGGGGATGCTACCGCCCAGTCGTCGCGGAACCTCTTCTTCCGAGGCCCGGAGTCAGAGCCCACCAAGTTTGATGAGACAGCAACTTTGAACCTTGGCTGGGGGCCATCTGCAGTAGCTGGAGTCTTCTCAGCCGGAACTTCCCTCAGCCGGGAAGGACCTCCGGACCTAGAGCCCCTAGCTGGCACTGGGACCGGAGTCGACTATCTAGACCTAGCACCTCTTGAAGACGATTGTACCGGAGGAGGTGTTGCCACCGAAGATCTCCCTCGCTGGGGAGAAGGGGCAGTTATTGCTGGAGCAGACCTGATAGAGCTCCCATCAGCATGCCTCAGGTTTCTCTTCCGACTGGAAGGTTCGGATGGCTCCTTGCCCTTGCCGGTGTCATCAACCCTCTGGCTCGGGGTAGGGGTAACCACCTCTTATGAAGCTCCAAGAATCATAACCCTGGAGGTCCTGCGCTTCTCCACCTCACCGAGGTCATCTAGCGCCAGGATCTTCCTCCGGAGCTCCCTGCTGATCTCTGGAATCATGTTTAGAGGCATGAATGCAGTCGGCGGAGCTAAGGCATCATCAGCAATGGACCCATGCTGAAATTTCTTGAGATGGAGCTTTAAAGCTTCGTCATCCAAGTTAGATTTCAAACCGGTTTCAATCCGGTCCTCATCCATCACACTGTTAAAAGCCCAAGCGAGCTTCTCCCACCTCCTTAGCGGAGCCCACCTGTTCACCAAGAAATTTCCGAAGACCATCTGGGGGGTCACTCCACCCTCCACACATTCTCATATACTGGTCAGGACAGGGTAAAATGCATCCGACAGCTTCGGAACTACATTCCAGGCATCGGTGTCGACGTTGGGGAGTCCTTGAGGCAGCTCCAACCCGTCGTGCTCCTCCACTGCAATGACGATCCAATCCTTCTTCCCGTCACACCATTTGCCAGAGGGGAATGATTTCAAGTACTTGAAGGGACAGATCTTGTGCTTCACGAAGTAGTAGAAGCCAAGCAACTTTGTCCCCTTGCCGGTGGTATGGGCTGTGAAGAAGGTCCAGAACAATTCGACGCAAGGAGGCACACCCACCCACATCTCGCATAAGTGGATGAAAGTTGCCACGAGCAGGAGGGAGTGCGGGGCGAGGTGATGCAGTTGGAGGCCGTAGAAGTCCAGCAGCATCAAGATGAAACTTGAAAAAGGTGGGATCAGTCCCACCATGGTGTACACCGAAAAGTACACCATCTCCCCGCAACGCTCCTTCTTGAAGGGGAGCTTGCTGGCACAGACCAAGAAGTTGAAGGAGTCGCTGAACCATCCCATGAAGGTCCGAACCTTCATCAGATTGTTCTTGCTCTGGATGCGGCTCTTGGGAAGACCTAACTCCATCGCGGCAAAGTGGAGCGAAAGAGAAGAAAACTAAGCAAAGTTTGGGAGGCTCTGAGCGCGAGTTTTATAGAAAGCGTAAAGATTCCTCAAATCGTGCGTACTTTCCTTATTAAGTAAGCCTCCATGATGCTTGGATGGAAACCGCAACGAGAGCAAGTCCACATTACAAACAACCTACCCCGTCAATGAAGAATGGGCCCGAGGCCACCCCGATGAAGGAGTCGAGGTTATTACCCCAGGCGAATGTAACACCCTCATTTTCATCCATCATGCATCGCATACATTCTGATATATGTTTAACATTGAGCAACATAAAAAGGAACAAGTTTAAAATGAATTTAGTGTAAAACCACACTTAAGAATTCTGGGAAGTGCGGACTAGTCCGATTTCTTTCTGACCTCGCTCAGACTTGTCTGTTTTTTGCGGACTAGTCTGTTTTTCCCTCTGGACACTTTCGGACTTGTCCGGTCCTATGCGGACTAGTCCGGTGTTCCAATTCCTCAAAAATTTTGCTAAGTCTCGAGACTTGTCTGGACTAGTCCGGTATTCCAGCGGACTTGTCCGTTTTCCCCTCTGACTAAAGTCGCACTTGTCCGATTTTGGCCAGACCTGTCTGTTTTTCCCCTGTGGATAAGTTCGGACTTGTCCGATGTCTAGTACAGATTTGTTCGATTTCTCTCTGGACATTTTTAGACTAGTCTGGCCCTTTTCGGACTTGTCCAATAAATCGTGACTCCGAGTTGATCTTTTGTTTCACGACTTGTTTCTTGGGTTTTACGTTAAGTGGTCTCAGGGACGTCGTGCCTAACTCTTTTAGAGCCCATGTGGGACTCTAAACCGGCCTCTACTCACTCTAAAACTCGAAATCCATCTAACCCTAGACTCCACCTCTATATAAACAACCCCACCCCTTGGCTTGACATCTATTTGCCACTTTTCCACCACACCCAAACCCTAGCTCGTGAATAGCTGCCACCAAGGAGGGAGAAGGAGATCTAGAGCAAGAAGAAGGAGAGGAGGAAACGAAAGAGGATCAAGATCTCCATCAACTTCGCGTTCTTCATCACCAAATCACCATCAAGTTCTTCATCAACCCTAGATCATCAAGATCCAAGTGTTGCCTCCAAGATCCTTGATTCATTGGAGTTCTAAACACCTGGTATACCTTCTATTCTCTTTTCCTTACGTGAATTCAACCCCAAATATCCAAATTCACATCGATCTAGGAAACCCTAATCTGCTGTTCTCGCGCATTGCGGACTTGTCCGGTCCCTAGCAGAGTAGTCTAATTTTCCTGGTTAAATTGTGTTGAATTAATTTTAAAATTAGATCTAATCAACTCCAAACCTGTATAAACTTGTTAAAAGCTATTAGAACTAGTTTTGATCATTAAAAGCAACTCGTTAACAAGTTCCACCTTGCATTTGCATTAATCACGCATGTCATGTCATATTGAGTAATGTTTGTGCACTCTTTGATTGTGTTTCTTGTCTTGTATGATCTTTGTGCGGATTAGATGGATTTGCGCTAGAGAGTGCCTTAGAGGATCTACAGCACCAAGAATTTGAAGGCTTTGACCCGAGCCAATCCCAAGAGCAAGGCAAGTGTCCTTGAAGCATATTGATCCTGTTTTTAAAGTAAATGTTTTGTTTGCAAAATTGCATGCTTGTGTCAAATTGATGGGAATCCTATGATAGAAAGTTTACTAGCTTTGCTAAACCACCCTTGTCACCTAGAATGCATGGAAGACAGTCAGGAATGGCTTTTTATCTTTTTGCTTCGCTTAATTAATTGGGATGGGAAAACAACTATACTATTAAATTATGTATTAATGAAATTATGGTTAATATGAACTGGTTAATATGATGTGGTAATGGGTGATCTAAGCAAGCATGGTATGTGGATGGGTTGGATGTTATGGTGGTTTGCTTGCTTTAGATATAAGGATCGGTTCATGCGAGAATAAGTCAGGACAACAGTGACACCACGAGGCCAAGTATGGGTGCGGCGTAGCTGATTAATTAGGGCTTTGCTAGTGCTATTTGGACCATTAAGGATGCTCGGGGAAGGGGTAGTCGTATAGGTTTGTTGATGATTGGTGGGACTATCCTGGGATCCGAAAGGCTCAAGAGGGGGCCCTTGGTTGAAGATGTGCTCAGTTGGAGGCATCGCCACCGGTGGAACCTCAGTGGGGTCTAAATAGGCTAATAATCCCTTTGTAAAAGCTATTTTGTGATCTCTTGGCCACACATGAACGGAATTGTGTAATGTGACCGATGGGTCACAGGCATAAGGGAGGTTTTAGTCACCACAAGTTGATGAAATCACAAACACATGAGTAAAGTGGTACAAACTCTGCAGAGTCTAATAAAACTATCATGATAGACGTGCTCCCGGTTATGAGCCCCTAGATGACCTACATGATTAGAGGAAAACTTGGGATTTGGGATGGTTTGGTAATGGTTATGGTTGATAATATGGTTATGGCTGGATATGGATTAAATGCTGGTATTGGATATGATTAATGGTAATGGTGAAATCTGGTATAATGGTTGATGGATATGGAATATGGACTTGTACTAAAATATCACTTATGGTTTATGATGGGATTACTTCACATAAATGTAATATATTGCTTTTTCAATGTTTTAATGTACTTTTCAGCACTTAGCCTTTATTATATTCATCATTTGAATCAGCTACATGTCATACTTTCCACACTTGTTGAGTACGACATGTACTCACTCTTGCAATCCCCCCACCAACAATTGCAGTTCAGGATTGGGAGTATATCGATGATAATGCGGAGTTCTAGGCCGTGTCTACCGTCAGCTTTGTCTGTGCAGTGTTGGAGCTGCGCTATACCTTTGCTTATGCTGCTTTGTTGCTTACTTTGCTCAGTTTAGTTTATTTTCACTGCATTAGTTGAAACCTATTATTAATATTCATTAGTGCTTGTATTCGAGGATATTATGAATTGTGTAATAAAGAGCTTAATTAATCTTGTTATGTGGTAATTTTCAGTATACTCTTTTGTGAATGCACTTGTGTGTGTGTGTGTTGAACGTCATGGGCTCACATATGCATTCTTTTGGTTCATTTTCGGAACGGGTGTCACAAATTGGTATCAAAGCCACAGGTTGACCGTAGGATGCAGCCTAGATAGAATGGACACTTTAGAGCACATAGGAGCACTCAGGAATCGATGCGTTTTTGTTTGGTGTGTTGTTTGCAATATATTGTTTGCTTGTGTGCTTAATAGAGGATTTTGGGATGCTTTAGCATTGCCATGTCCACCTAGGCTAGTATAGTTAGTTGCTTAGTTTCATATCCCTTGATGCATATAGTTGGGGACGTTTCTAAATTCTTATCTCTTGCTTTTCTTCAGATGGTGAGGACTCGCAACCAGAGGGGCGGCAATGATGAGGAGGAGAACAATGGAGCACCTCAGAATAACAATGGGCAAGGACCTGCCCATGGAGTTATCTATATTGAGTAGCTTTTGGCTATGCAGAACCAGCTCATGCAGACCATGATACAAACTGTGAGACAGCTGCTGGCTGGCAACATCAACAATCAGCCCCACATGCCTCCACTGCCACCCCTACTGCCTCATAACCGGTTGGGAGAGTTCATGAGGACCAGGTCGCCGACCTTTGCTCAAGCTGCTGACCCTATGGATGCGGATGATTGGCTCAAGTCTGTGGAGAAGAAGCTTGCTATTGTCCAATGTCGTGACCGGGAGAAGGTCCTATTTGCTTCTCATAAACTTGTTGGAGCAGCTGTCGATTGGTGGGATTCACTATGCAATGCTCATGAGAACCAAGAGAGAATTACTTGGGTGGAATTTAAGGAGAGCTTCTGTTCTCATTATGTGCCGGGAGGAGTTATGATTTTGAAGAGGCAAAAATTTGAGAACTTAAGGCAAGGAAGGTCAAGTGTGGGTGAATATCTCAACAAATTCACTCAACTTTCAAGTTATGTGCCTGAGGATGTGAGCCGGGACAGCCAGAAGCAATACTTGTTCATGAGAGGCTTGAACAATGAGATACAAGTGCAATTGCTCAAGTGTGACTATGCCAACTTCCAAAAGCTTGTGGACAAAGAAATTGTTGTGGAGAACAAGGTTCGAGAGATGGAACAAGACAACAAGAGGAAGGTGCCATATCAAGGACAACAACAAGGAAGTAATGTGTGCCCTCGCTTTGCACCACCCAATGTGCCATATTACAACTCTTTTGTGCCTACTTATCGCCCTGGATTTGCACCGCGCCCAGCTCAGTTTGTGCAGCAGCGCCCTGTTATGCAAGCACCTAGGCCTCCAATGCCTTATGCACCTCGTGCTAATCTTCCAGGTGTCAATGTTCAAAATCAAGCTCGCCCCAATAATTCTTGTGGAGTTAAGAAGTGCTATACTTTTGGAGAAGCTGGACACTTTGCACATCAATGTCCTAAGTCAGGCCTTGGTCAAGGAAGCAATGTGCCGAGGCAAAATCCAAGACCCAATGGAGGTCAGCCGCAAAGGAACCGTGGGAAGTAGAATTTTTTCTCGTGGCAACGTGAACCATGCCTCTACAGAGGATGCTCAACAAGCGAATGATGTGGTGATTGGTATGTTTCTCGTAAACTCCAACCCGACGACTATGTTATTTGGTTCTGGAGCATCGCATTCATTCGTTGCAACGAAATATGTTGCCAGGTATAGCTTGCCTATCTCTCATATAAATTTTACTCTATTGGTTAAGTCTCCTGGAGGAGGGATGAGGACAAACATAGTATGTCCAAAAGTAAGCCTTAGAATAAGGGGCTAGACTTCTTTTCCAATCTCATTGTCTTGGATTCCCAAGGATTGGACATTATACTTGGTATGGGCTAGTTGAGGAAGCACAATGGAGTTATTGATGAGTGTGCCACAAAGACGGTGAAGTTGACCAATGAGGAAGGGATCACCGTAGAGTTTGAAGCATCTCAACACGAACCGAAGCAATTGGAGATGAATCATATGGACAGTGCCACAATTGAGGAGATTTCGGTGGTGTGCGAATTTCTGGATGTGTTTCTGGAAGAGTTGCCAGGTATGCCACCTGATCGAGATATCAAATTTGTTATTGATTTATTACCTGGAACTGCACCTATAGCTAAGAGGCCATATAGGATGCCTCCTAAGGAATTAGGGAGCTCAAGAAGCAGATTCAAGAGCAACTAGAGAAGGGTTTTATTCGCCCCAGCACTTCACCTTGGGGAGCGCCCGTTCTATTTGTGGATAAGAAGGATGGGTCGCAAAGTATGTGCGTAGATTACCGAGCTCTTAATGAGGTGATCATCAAGAACAAGTAAACCTTGTCGCGCATAGAAGACTTGTTTGATCAGATGAAGGGTGCTTGTGTCTTCTCTAAGATTGATTTGAGGTCGGGATACTTTCAAATGAATATTAGACCGTCGGACATACCCAAGACAGCTTTAGGACACGGTATGGATCTTATGAGTACACTGTGATGTCCTTTGGATTGACCAATGCACCTGCGTACTTTATGTACCTCATGAATAAGGTCTTCATGTAGTACTTGGATCATTTTGTTGTGGTGTTCATTGATGACATTATGATCTACTCGAAGGATGAGAAGGAACATGAGGGACACTTATGGCTTACATTGCAGAAATTGAGGGAGCATCAATTGTACGCCAGGTTCAACAAGTGTCAGTTTTGGTTGAGAGAAGTATCATTTTTGGGTCATATCATTTCAGAAAGAGGAGTTTCGTTTGACACCAGAAAGGTGAGGAGCGTGTTGAAATGGGAACCCCTGCAAAACATAAAGGAGATCCAGAGTTTTCTTGGGATGGTTGGGTATTACCGACAGTTCATCAAGAACTTTTCAAAGATAGCCAAGCCAATGACGGAATTGCTAATGAAGGGAAAGGCTTTCCGATGGACTGAAGCTTGTCAAAACAGTTTTGAGGAGCTAAAGAAGAGGTTAACTACAGCCCCAATTTTGGTTTTGCCGGATGTAAGCAAGAGTATTGACATATATTGTGATGTGTCGAGATAGGGACTTGGATGTGTATTGATGCAAGAAGGACAAGTGGTTGCATATGCATCGAGGCAATTGAAGAAATATGAGCAGAATTATCCAACGCATGATTTGGAACTTGCAGTTGTGGTACACGCATTGAAGATTTGGAGACATTATATCCGTAGACATAGATGTGATATTTACATGGATCATAAGAGTCTTAAGTATATTTTCACACAAATGGATCTGAATTTGAGGCAACAAAGATGGTTGGAGCTCATCAAGGATTATGATTTGGGAATCAATTATCATCCAGGAAAGGCTAATGTAGTGGCTGATGCCTTGAGTAGAAAAGGAGTAAGTCATCAACTCATAGTCTGAGAGCTGCCATTCGAGTTATGCAAGGAGTTTGAACGGTTGAATATTGGATTTGTGAATGAGATGGGAATAATGGAGTTAAATCCGACCTTGGAACAAGAAATTTGAGAGGGCCAAAAAAAGGATGAGGAAATTTAGGAGATCAAGGAAAGGACCCATGAGGGGAGAGAATTCAGATTTGATGAGGATGAACATGGTACCTTATGGCCCGGAAAAAGGATTGTCGTGCCTAATGTGAAGCATATTCGGGAGACAATACTAAAGGAAGCACATGACTCGCCATACTCAATTCACCCCGGTTGTACCAAGATGTACAAAGATTTGAAGACATGTTATTGGTGGGCTAGCATGAAGAAGGACATAGCTGAATATGTAGCATTGTGTTATGTGTGCCAACGAGTCAAGGCGAAACACCAAATGCCAGCCGAATTATTGCAGCCATTGAAGATCCCGGAATGGAAATGGGAAGAGATCGGTATGGACTTTATAGTTGGATTGCCACGTACCCAGTCCGGTTATGACTCAATTTGGGTAATTGTGGATCGTTTAACCAAGTCAGATCATTTTGTTCCTGTCAAGACCACCTATACCACCGCGAAGCTAGCAGAATTGTATATGGAGCATATTGTGTGCCGACATGGAGTCCCAAAGAAGATAGTATCGGATAGAGGTTCTCAATTTACCTCCAGATTTTGGCAGATATTGCATGAAGCACTGGGAACAAGGTTGAATTTTAGCTCAGCATATCACCCTCAAACGGATGGACAAACTGAGAGGACCAATTAGATTTTATAGGATATGTTAAGAGCTTGTGCTTTGAAACATGGGAAAAGTTGGGACAAGAGCTTGCCATATGCAGAATTTTCATACAACAATAGTTATCAAGCAAGCTTGAAGATGTTGCCTTATGAAGCCCTATATGGAAAGAAGTGTAGGACACCTTTGTTTTGGAATGAGACAGGGGAGAATCAAGTATTTGGACCTGACATGTTGCTAGAAGCTGAAAAGAAAGTTCAAATTATTCGGAAAAACTTGAGAGCTGCTCATCGAGGCAAAAAGGCTATGCGGACAATAGGAGGAGGAAACTAGCCTTTGAAGTGGGAGACTTTGTATACCTCAAGGTGTCACCAATGAGAGGTCATAAGAGGTTTAATAACATAAGAGGCAAGCTAGAACCTCGATACATTGGGCCATTCAAGATTTTGGACAAAAGAGGAGAGGTAGCATATAAGTTGGAGATGCCAACTCATCTTTTAGATGTACATGATGTTTTTAAGTTTTCCCAGCTTAAGAAGTGTTTGAGAGTGCCAAAAGAACAAGTGCCAATGGAAGAATTGAAATTAGAGGCCGATTTGACTTATGTCGAGCAACCGATCAAAATCTTGGAGACCAAGGAGAGGGTCACAAGGAACAAGACTATCAGATGGTGCAAAGTTCAATGGAAGCATCATATAGAATCAGAAGCAACATGGGAGTTGGAGGATGATCTCAAGAAGGAATTTCCCTATCTCTTCTCTTCTGCGTCGAATCTCGAGGGCGAGATTCATTTTAACGGGGGGTAGGTTTGTAACACCCTCATTTTCATCCATCATGCATCGCATTACATTCTGATTTATGTTTAACATTGAGCAACATAAAAAGGAACAAATTTAAAATGAACTTAGACCGCACTTAAGAATTCTAGGAAGTGCAGACTAGTTCGATTTTGGTGCGGACCAGTCCGATTTCTTTCTGACGTCACTCGAACTTGTCCGTTTTTTCTGCGGACTAGTCTGTTTTTCCCTGTGGACACTTTCGGACTTGTCCGGTCCTGTGCGGACTCGTTCGGTGTTCCAATTCCTCGAAAATTTTGCTAAGTCCCTGGACTTGTCCAACTAGTCCGGTATACCAGCGGACTTGTCCGTTTTCCCCTCTGACTAAATACGGACTTGTCCGATTTTGGCCAGACCTATCTGTTTTTCCCATGTGGATAAGTTCGGACTTGTCCGATGTCCAGTCCGGACTTGTCCGATTTCTTTCTGGACATTTTCGGACTAGTCCGGCCCTTTTCGGACTTGTCCGATAAATCGTGACTCCGAGTTGATCTTTTATTTAACGACTTATTTCTTGGGTTTTATGTTAAGTGGGCCTAGGGGCGTCATGCCTAACTCTTTTATAGCCCATGTGGGACTCTAAACCGGCCTCTACTCACTCTCAAACTCGAAATCCATCTAACCCTAGCCTCCACCTCTATATAAACAACCCCACCCCTTGGCTTGACATCTATTTGTCACTTTTCCACCACACTCAAAACCTACCTCATGAATAGCTGCCACCAAGGAGGGAGAAAGAGATCTAGAGCAAGAAGAAGAAGAGGAGGAAACGAAAGAGGATCAAGATCTCCATCAACTTCACGTTTTTCATCACCAAATCACCATCAAGTTCTTCATCAACCCTAGATCATCAAGATTCAAGTGTTGCCTCCAAGATCCTTGATTCATTGGAGTTCTAAACACCTGGTATACCTTCCATTCTCTTTTCCTTACGTGAATTCAACCTCAAATATCCAAATTCACGATGATCTAGGAAACCCTTATCTGCTGTTCTCGCGCAGTGCGGTCTTGTCTGGTCCCTAGCGGACTAGTCCAATTTTCCTGGTTAAATTGTGTCGAATTAATTTTAAAATTAGATCTAATCAACTCGAAACCTGTATAAACTTGTTAAAAGCTATTAGAACTAGTTGTGATAATTAAAAGCAACTCGTTAACAAGTTCCACGTTGCATTTGCATTAATCATGCATGTCATGTCATATTGAGTAATGTTTATGCACTCTTTAATTGTGTTTTTTGTCTTGTATGATCTTTGTGTGGATTAGATGGATTTGCGCTAGAGAGTGTCGTGGAGTATCTACAACACCAAGAATTCGGAAGTTTTGACCCGAACCAATCCCAAGAGCAAGGCAAATGTCCTTGAAGCATATTGATCTTGTATTTAAAGTAAATGTTTTGTTTGCAAAATTGCATACTTGTGTCAAATTGATGGGAATCCTATGATAGAAAGTTTACTAGCTTTGCTAAACCACCCTTGTCACCTCGAATGCATGGTAGAGAGTCGGGAATGGCCTTTTTTTCTTTTTGCTTCACTTAATTAATTGGGATGGGAAAACAACTATACTATTAAATTATGCATTAATGAAATTATGGTTAATATGAACATGATAATATGATGTGGTAACGGGTGATCTAAGCAAGCATGGTATGTGGATGGGTTGGATGTTATGGTGGGTTGCTTGCTTTAGATATAAGGACCGGTTCATGCGAGAATAAGCCAAGACTACAGTGCCACCACGAGGCCAGGTATGGGTGCGGCATAGCTGATTAATTAGGGCTTCGCTAGTGCTATTTGGACCATTAAGGATGCTCGGGTAAGGGGTAGTCGGATTGGGTTTGTTGATGATCGGTGGGACTACCCTGGGATCCGAAAGGCTCAAGAGGGGGCCCTTGGTTGAAGATGTGCTCAGTTGGAGGCAACGCCACCGGTGAAACCTCAGTGGGGTCTAAATAGGCTAGTTATCCCCTTGTAAAAGCTATTTTGTGATCTCTTGGCCACACACCAACGGAAGTGTGTAATGTGACCGATGGGTCATGGGCATACGGGAGGTTCTAGTCACCGCAAGGTGATGAAATCACAAACACGTGGGTAAAGTGCTACAAACTCTGCAGAGTCTAATAAAACTATCATGATAGCCGTGCTCCCGGTTATGAGCGCCTAGATGACCTACATGATTAGAGGAAAACTTGGGATTTGGGATGGTTTTGTAATGGTTATGGTTGATAATATGGTTATGGCTGGATATGGATTAAATGCTGGTATTGGATATGATTAATGGTAATGGTGAAATCTGGTATAATGGTTGATGGATATGGAATATGGACTTGTATTAATATATTACTTATGGTTTATGATGGGATTACTTCACATAAATATAATATATTGCTTTTTAAATGTTTTAATGTACTTTTCAGCACTTAGCCTTTATTATATTCATCATTTGAATCAGCTGCATTAGTTGAAACCTATCATTAATATTCATTAGCGTCTGTATTCGAGGATATTATGAATTGTGTAATAAAGAGCTTAATTAATCTTGTTCTGTGGTAATTTTCTGCATACTCTTTTGTGAAGGCACTCGTGTATGTGCGTTGAACGTCCTGGGCACACATATGCGTTCACTTTGTTCATTTTCGGAATCGGGTGTCACAGTGAATCGTTGTCATATGATGGGCGGTGGGAAGCCCGATGGTGGCAGTCTGACAACGCGCTCAGAAACAATACGGTTTTTGTATTGGGAACCGACAACCTTCAATTGCGTGAGATCCGCGCTCAAAGATTTCATCTATCGCATTCAAAAAAAGCCATGCGGCGATGGTTTAACCCTGAACCATCGCCCCAACGGTACATCAGAAGACCTTTGAAGCTACAGTGTGGGAATCAAGGATGGCCCCACCTCCGGGGGAATAACTTAACCCAAAGGGTTTTATCCCAGAGGTGGGCCCAGTGGCCACTGTCGGTACCCCGTGTACCGTGTACCCCGTGGTACCCGGGAAAAGTGCAAGGGAGTTCCACCTGTCAAAGTTGAAGACCCTCGTAGGCCCCATGTGTCAAATGGCACTGGACCCACCTCCTACATAAGGAAGCTCCGACACTGGCACGTGTAACACAAGACCGGAGCCAAACCCTCTACATAGGATAGCTCCGCACCTGACACGTGTACAGTGACCCCGGACCTAACCCTAGTAGAAGAAAGCCTCGGTGCCTCCACGTGTCGAATAGCTTCGGACCTACCTTACAGTAAGGGAAAGTTCCAGAGCTTCCACGTGTCAAGCATCCGGACCTACACTACCAACGGGAATAAAGACAGATCTCCAACGGCATAAGTATTCAAAGGACTCTTATTGCTACAATTACGAGGCCTGATTATGTGCCATTAATGCACTATTAATGGCGCACGATCAGAAGACCCTTAATCATAGTAGCGCCACCATTAAGATGCGTTATCATGTTATTAGGGTACTTAAACACACTTAATTGTGTATTAGGCAAGAATAACTGCCAGGGCCATACGTCGGGCCAGACCACCCATGTAATAGCCATCCCTTGGTCTATAAAAGGGATGTGCTGCTCTGTACAAAACAGGCAAGCTCATACGCATACAAGCACTATGAAATCTCCAATACATCAACACACACTCCATGGAGTAGGGTATTACGCTAAGGTGGCCTGAACCACATAAAATCCCTTGTGTCATCATCTTGTTCGCAATCTCACTCGCGCCCCAACCAATCAAGAACCTCCGCGGGCTACAATTTAGTAGTACCGAGGGAATTGTCGTTCGTACACTTCAACAGACACCCCTATCACCTTCGATGCTTCGGATTGCCCGAAGAACATGACCGGAGCTAGTCAGGTGCCCTTGATGGTTTCTCCTACCATTAACAACATCCAGCTCTACCAAGTCCTGGTGGATGGAGGTGCGGCGCTCAACCTCCCCAGCTTTGCGGCTTTCACGAAGCTCCAACTCAGCTTATTGGAACTTAGGCCCGCACATCCTTTCTCTGGAGTCAGTCCGGGAGCTATCACTCCTCTCGGATCAATTACACTCCTGGTTACTTTTGGGACGAGAGACAACAATAGGTCCGAGAAGCTAGTCTTTGATGTGGCACACATGAGCCTTCCCTTCAACGCCATCCTAGCTAGACCAACCCTGTATAGGTTCATGGCCGTAGCTCATTATGGCTACCTGGTGTTGAAGATACCAACTCCTTCAGGCGTCCTCCAAATCTGTGGGGATCACACTTTTGGGGTCACTGCGCTAGAGGAACTTCACGCGCTTGCAACAACATAGGAAGATGAATCTGACAAGGAGTGACCAGCTCAACAACCTTCGAGCTCACATCAGCGTAGCTCAACTTCTGCAACTCGCGTGCAACCAAGCAGCGACACTGACATCCCCGTCAAAGTCATCCAAATTGGTTCTGATGCTGCCTAGACCACTCGTATATCGAGGAGTGTGGACGACAAATAGGAACTCGCACTCATCACTTTCCTCTGGGTGAATGTGAACGTGTTTGCATGGTAATTGTCACAGATGCCTGGTGTCGGTACCCTCCGTACCTTATACCCCTTGGGATCACAAAGATCACAAGGAAACTCCATCTACCAGATTTGAAGACCTCCGAAGCCCCCACATGTCAGGCGTTGTTGGATCTGCTTCCCCGACATGGTTAGTCCCAAGGCCACCACGTGTATCACAAGACCGGAGCTATCACCGACACATGGGAAGCTCCGGTCAGAATACCAATATGGCACCCCCGGACCTACCCCAGACAGAGGGGAGCTCCGATACTGACACGTGTACAACAGCACCGGACCTACCCGTCCACAATGGTAAGCTCCGGATGATGAGGACATCACAACAGCAGAGACGCGCATTGAACTGCAAGGACCAATCACAAGAGCACGGGCACGGTTATTAAATCAGCAGGTGAATTCGTTCTTAACTTCTTTTGCATGTGAGTTTGAGAATAGATTGCTATGTGATGATTTAATTGTTATTAGGAATAATAGAAAAGATCAACAAGTGAAGGAAGGAGGCCTTGGGAGCGTGGAGAACCACCTGGGACGTCCACAAGTAGATGGGAACAGTTTACAACTCGGACTCGAGTTCAACTCGGAGTCCAGGAGCAGTCCACCTTAAAACAGACGCCCAGGAGCCATACGGACTCCGTTTTCGACGTTCTACATATGCACGGAAAGAGGAGAAGATAAACTTTCCAATGGTTCTGGTCCCACCTCAAAATTCCTCCGGAGTCATTGGGAATCGTCGAAACAAGTCGAGTCCAGATTTCTGTCCGGTGCTGCGCCACCGAATCGGGCCTTTGGGCCTTGTATCCCGTAAGAGTCCATTAGGGACGCGTCTAATCATGTTTTGGTCGAACCCTAGCCTATAAATACTTCAGCCGCCGGTCATATTCGGTGGGTTTTGCTTAGATCAATAATATCGCCGTTCTACGGTTTGTGAGACCCCAATTTCGCGATTTCCGATTGTGTCTTCTACGTTCTTGCTCGTGTTCTCGATTGCACTTGCAGGGATTAGCCTTCTTGGCGAGGTCAAGCGTGTGCATCACGGTTGATAACCAACGGAGCCGTGGTGTAGTGATTGCAGGGGTACTCGAACCACTCGAGTGCCACGGATCTTAAACTCGAGTTCTCCACCCCAATCGACATACCTTTCGGAAGATCGGGCCTAAACCTACTCATCAATTGGTATCAGATTTCCAGGTTGCCCGTGAGGTATCTTTGTTTTCCTTCCTTCCATTAGATCGATTTTGTTTCGTACCTAGAGTCCACAAAAAAGCCACAAAAAAAATTAGATCGTTTTTACCGCTTCCCAGACTATAGTGCCTGCAGTTTCGTTTTTCAGTTTGCATTGTTGAGTTTGCATTCGTGTGGTTGAGTCTTGTTGCTGGTTTAGCTTTGTGTTTTTTGGTCCTAGTTATCGTGTTTCGTCCATGTTTTCTTGCTATTCGACACCTATTCCACAATCCCTAAATAACAAACCGATCCGCCACGTTCATCGGTTTGCCCTAGCTAGCTGCCTTGCGTGAACTCCCGCATCGCCAGCCCTAGATTAGGTGACAAATCTTTGTGCCATTCATCCTTGAATCATCACACACCACCCCATTAGTTGCTGAGCAAACTCCCGATCGTTTTCGTATCCGTTTGCGAGTTCTGTTCTCAAACCGAGTTGGAATCAACATCCAAAAAAACGTAACTCGGACAGCCTACCTTAAAACGGCCATAACTTTCGCATACGAACTCTAAATCGAGCAAATTTTTTTTTTCAAATTCATCTACGCGAAATTTCGCATCCGATTTTCCACAGCGTAGCCGCGTTCGGCGAAATTAGATTGCCCAAATTCCCCTCGGAAGATAGGCTATCCGGCCTCCGAAGTTTCAGCATGAATTTTAAAGAACATTCTTGATTTTCTATAGGCCGAATATTACATCCAATTGAGCTGCAAATTTGTGTGCTTCCTATATTTGTGCTACTGAGTAAAGAAAAAATATCAAAAAAATATTATAAAAAAGAAAAAAAAATAGTGAAGAGCACGCATATTAAAGCAATTGGCCTATACCACTTGGTGCTGTTTGTTTGGTTATATCATTCTGTCTTTCTTTTGCCTTGATACTTCCTTGTGTTGTGCTAGGCTCTAGGGCACTCAGTTGACCAGCAACAGTTTCCTACATTGAATACTTATTCAACTTTGTTTAGTTGTTAACGATTTTCTGCTTATTAGCCACCATATTATGCCATCCAAGCTCCACCTTTCTCTTGAGCATAACAGGTACCTTTGCAATCACCCCACGCTTCATTGGTTCATCTCACTGTCCACACCACCTGCTGTGTCGGTAAGAACACTTGTAAGAGCGTGGTAAGACGCTTGAGCGAGAGAGATTGTTTTCTTCCACCTTCCACATTGTCACTGTAGTTGATAGGGATAACATTTTTTTGTTGTCTTTTGTTTCCTACTAACAATGGCAGGAGAAGAAAATAATGACGAATGTGTTCAACATGTTGAGTTACGTGATATGTTCGCCAAATACAACGCATCAACGGAGGAGTCACTGGCGAACTTGACTCGCAAACTGGATGACCTTGCTCTTCGGATGAATACTTTTGAGGCTCGGTTGCCTCTCGCTGGAAGACAAGAAGACAATGCTTATGATGAACTGGAAGATCACAGTAATCAGCCAAGATTGCCACTTTATCGTCGAGGTATAGGAGGTAATAATCATAACAATAATAACCGCCCTCCTGATGATCCTTTTGCTAAAGTGAAATTTACTATACCCTCTTTTTCTGGTGCTTATGATGTTGAGGCTTATCTTGATTGGGAGATGACAGTAGAGCAAAAATTTAATTCCCATCTTGTTCCTGAACAACATAGAGTTCGTCAAGCCACTAGTGAGTTTAAGGACTTTGCTATCATATGGTGGAATGAACTTGTTAAAACTAGAACTGATCCTCCAACATGGGATAGATTAAAGGAAGCTATGCGTGTTCGATTTGTTCCTCCATCTTTTCAGCGGGACCTTCGCAAAAAATTGCAGCGTTTAGACCAACGTAACATGTCCGTAGAGGAGTATTATCAAGAGTTACAAAAGGGGTATGCTGCGTTGTGGGGTAGTAGAGGACATGGATGATAAAATAGCTCGTTTTTATGGGGGGTTGAGGCGTGAAATTCAGGACATTGTTGATTACAAAGAATATGATACTGTTAACAGATTGTTTCAGCTTGCTATGTTGGTAGAAAAAGAATTGCAGGGCCGACAACAACAGCAACAACGCACGAGGAGCAACTTCACGTCGCGTGCAGCAACTACACCATCCAAAACAGCACCATCTTCGGCCCCCCGTGCAGCGACTACACCACCCAATGGCGGCCAACGAACTATACCTGCTGCTCCACCTTCTCGCGTGCCGGAAGGCAGCAAGGCGACATCATTCAAGCCTTCGTCGTCCACTCCTTCTACGGGTCGTACTTCCGACATTAAGTGTCACCGCTGCCAGGGACTTGGTCATATGATGAGAGATTGCCCGAGCAAACGAGCATACATAGCACGCGACGATGGCGGATATGATAGTACTTCGGATGTTGAAGATGAATATTCTCTTGCTACTGACTTTACAGATCCAAATGACGAACACACCGAAGAAGAGGTACTTGGTACAGCGGCGACGGAGAACTATAGGAGCATCATTGTGCAGCGTGCCTTGAGCTCCAAAGTGGAGACCGACGACAAGCTACAACGACACAACCTCTTCCACATGTTTCTCGTCGTCAAGGATTGCCGTGTACACACTATAATTGATGGAGGTAGCTGCAATAACTTGGTAAACACGGACGTCATCAAGAAACTCGGTTTGACAACAAGAGCACACCCTCATCCGTACCACATTCAATGGTTCAACAACAGCGGTAAGGTTCGGGTAACACAAACAGCGAGAATCCATTTTCCAATTGGTTCATACCATGATTTTGCTGATTTTGATGTTGTTCCTATGGATGCTTGTTCTCTTTTATTGGGTCGTCCTTGGGAATTTGATACAGATGCTATTCATCATGGTAGAACCAATAAATATACTCTCATGCATAAGGGAAAGAAAATCACTTTGCTCCCCATGACTCCTGCTGAAATTGTGCATTTTGAGAAGAGTAAAATTCGTGAGGGCAAAACAACTAAATTAGAATCTGAAAAACAGCAAGTTATTAAGTTAAAATCACCATCATTGCTCGCAACTAAATCTGAACTTGCTGATTTATTCGATGCTAAGGGGATGTGCTATGCTTTAGTTTGCAAAGAAGCCATGTTTTCACTTCATGAATTGTCTATTGCATTGCCCCCTACTGTTGCTAACCTTTTGCAGGAGTTTGAGAATGTGTTTCCCTCCGAGATACCCCCTGGTTTACCACCGATGAGAGGCATTGAACACAAGATCGATTTGATTCCAGGAGCAAGTTTGCCAAATCGTGCAGCATACAGGGCGAATCCACAAGAAACTAAGGAAATTCAGCGACAAGTCCAAGATCTTTTGGACCGCGGGTACATTCGTGAAAGCCTTAGCCCTTGTTCCGTTCCTGTTCTTTTGGTTCCTAAGAAAGATGGTAGTTGGCGCATGTGTGTTGATTGTCGAGCGATTAATAACATCACCATTCGATATCGTTATCCTATTCCTTGATTAGATGACATGCTTGATGAATTGAGTGGTGCTATCATCTTCACAAAAATTGACTTGCGTAGTGGTTACCACCAAATTAGAATGGCACTAGGAGATGAATGGAAAATTGCATTTAAAACCAAGTTTGGACTTTATGAGTGGTTAGTCATGCCTTTTGGTTTAACTAATGCACCCAGCACCTTTATGCGATTAATGAATGAGGTTTTACGTGCTTTCATTGGACAATTTGTGGTGGTTTACTTCGATGATATCCTCATTTACAGCAAGTCATATGATGAACATCTTGATCATTTACGTGCTGTTTTTACTGTTTTGAGAGATGCACGTTTGTTTGGTAACCTCGACAAGTGCATTTTTTGCACCAATCGAGTCTCGTTTCTTGGCTATGTCGTTTCCTCGCAGGGAATTGAGATGGATGAGGCAAAAATTGAAGCAATCACCAGCTGGCCAGCCCCAACTACCGTCACACAGGTTCGTAGTTTTCTTGGTCTTGCAGGATTTTATCGGCGCTTTGTGCGGGATTTCAGCACCATTGCAGCACCTCTACATGAGCTAACGAAGAAGGGAGTTCCATTTCGATGGGGCGAACAGCAGCAACAAGCTTTTGATGCTCTCAAATCGAAGCTTACACAAGCACCATTACTACAACTTCCTGATTTTGACAAGACCTTTGAGCTAGAATGCGATGCAAGCGGCATTGGTATTGGAGGCGTTCTCATACAAGGAGGTAAACCCGTTGCTTTCTTTAGTGAAAAACTTCATGGTCCTTCTCTGAATTATTCCACTTATGATAAGGAATTGTATGCCTTAGTCCGTGTATTACAAACTTGGCAACATTATCTTTGGTCTAAGGAGTTTGTCATACATTCCGATCATGAATCATTGAAGTATCTTAAGTGTCAAACCAATCTGAATAAACGACATGCTAAATGGATTGAGTTCATAGAGTCGTTTCCATACATCATTAAGCATAAGAAAGGGAAGGAAAATATCATTGCCGATGCATTATCTAGGCGTTATACCATGCTGTCCCAACTTGATCATAAAATCTTTGGTTTGGAAACAATTAAAGCATTATATCCTACTGATTTGGACTTCAAAGATGCTTTTGAAAATTGTAGAGAAGGAAGAACTTGGACTAAATATGTGCTGCGAGAGGGTCTCCTCTATCGTGTTAACAAGCTATGTGTTCCAGCTAGCTCCGTTCGTCTATTGCTTTTGCAGGAAGCACATGGAGGAGGTTTGATGGGACATTTTGGAGTGAAGAAAACTGAAGACGTGCTGTCCACACACTTCTTTTGGCCAAAGATGAGGCGTGATGTCGAGCGCTACGTGTCACGATGCACTACTTGCAACAAAGCTAAGTCTCGCCTTAACCCACATGGTCTTTATATGCCTCTTCCTGTTCCTAGTGTACCTTGGGAGGATATTTCTATGGACTTTGTTTTGGGATTGCCTAGGACTAAGAGGGGGAGGGATAGTATTTTTGTAGTTGTTGATCGTTTTTCCAAAATGGCACACTTTATACCTTGTCATAAGAATGATAATGCCTCACACATTGCTGATTTATTTATGACGGAAATTGTTCGTTTACATGGTGTGCCAAATACCATTGTTTCTGATCGTGATGCAAAATTTTTAAGTCATTTTTGGAGAACTTTGTGGTATAAATTGGGAACCAAGTTGCTGTTTTCAACTACATGTCACCCACAAACGGATGGACAGACCGAGGTAGTTAATCGTACTTTATCCACTATGTTACGGGCTGTCTTGAAAACAAATTTGAAGTTGTGGGAGGAGTGTTTACCACATATAGAATTTGCTTACAACAGATCCGTTCACTCCACGACAAAGGTAAGTCCATTCCAGGTAGTGTATGGTTTCAATCCCCGTGCTCCTATTGATTTACTACCTTTGCCTCCTTCTGAAACTATAAATTTGGATGCTACACAACGATCTGAATTCATTCTTAAGATGCATGAAACTACAAAGAAAAATATTGAAATGATGAATGAGAAGTATATGATTGCAGGTAGTAAAGGTAGAAAAGAAGTAAAACTTGAACCGAGCGATTTGGTGTGGTTACATTTGAGAAAAGAGCGATTTCCCGACTTGAGAAAATCTAAACTTATGCCACGAGCTGTTGGTCCTTTTAAGATCGTTGAAAAGATTAATGATAATGCATATAAGCTTGAATTGCCTCCCGATTTTGGGGTTAGTCCTACATTTAACATTTCAGATTTGCGACCGTACTTGGGAGAAGAAGATGAACTTGAGTCGAGGACGACTCCAATTCAAGAGGGGGAGGATGATGAGGACATCACAACAGCAGAGACGCGCATTGAACTGCAAGGACCAATCACAAGAGCACGGGCACGGTTATTAAATCAGCAGGTGAATTCGTTCTTAACTTCTTTTGCATGTGAGTTTGAGAATAGATTGCTATGTGATGATTTAATTGTTATTAGGAATAATGGAAAAGATCAACAAGTAAAGGAAGGAGGCCTTGGGAGCGTGGAGAACCACCTGGGACGTCCACAAGTAGATGGGAACAGTTTACAACTCGGACTCGAGTTCAACTCGGAGTCCAGGAGTAGTCCACCTTAAAACAGACGCCCAGGAGCCATACGGACTCCGTTTTCGATGTTCTACATATGCACGGAAAGAGGAGAAGATAAACTTTCCAATGGTTCTGGTCCCACCTCAAAATTCCTCCGGAGTCATTGGGAATCGTCGAAACAAGTCGAGTCCAGATTTCTGTCCGGTGCTGCGCCACCGAATCGGGCCTTTGGGCCTTGTATCCCGTAAGAGTCCATTAGGGACGCGTCTAATCATGTTTTGGTCGAACCCTAGCCTATAAATACTGCAGCCGCCGGTCATATTCGGTGGGTTTTGCTTAGATCAATAATATCGCCGTTCTACGGTTTGTGAGACCCCAATTTCGCGATTTCCGATTGTGTCTTCTACGTTCTTGCTCGTGTTCTCGATTGCACTTGCAGGGATTAGCCTTCTTGGCAAGGTCAAGCGTGTGCAGCACGGTTGATAACCAACGGAGCCGTGGTGTAGTGATTGCAGGGGTACTCGAACCGCTCGAGTGCCACGGATCATCAACGTCGAGTTCTCCACCCCAATCGACATACCTTTCGGAAGATCGGGCCTAAACCTACTCATCACCGGAGCTGCCACGTGGCAATCGCCGGACCTTCAACTTCAACAATCAGGCCGGTGGACCCCCCAACTGCTCCGGACCTTCAAGGATCAATCAAAGACTTCAAGACCTGATTAAGTGTCATTAATGCCATATTAATGACACATGATCGAATGGTCCTTAATACTGGTAACGGCATTGTTAAGGCCTGTTACCAGGCTATTAAGCATAATTAACCCCATTTATTATGTATCAAGCATGTGTAACCGTCGGGGCCACCTGTCAGGCCAGGCTAACGTTGTAATGACCATTCCTTGTACTATAAAAGGACTGGTCGACGATACACAAGGGACGGTTCCAGACCACGGTTGAACACCCTGAGCTAGACAAGCTTCTTCTTCTGGAGCTTCTTATAGACTCACAAGCTTAATACATCACCAACACACCCCCGTGGAGTAGGGTATTACGCTCAGGCAGCCCGAACCACGTAAATCTCTGTGTACACGTGTCTTTCACCTTCTTGAATCTCTGCGTGCCCATTAGCGAACTACAACTCCTCGATCTACTAAAGGTAGTGTCGGGAGATCTGCCAGATCTAAACACCGACAGTTGGCACGCCAGGTAGGGGCGCTCGAGATTTCAAGTATGATGAACTCAGCTGCTGGATCATCCAACGGCAATCCTGCTGTTCAACCCGTTGGAGGCAATCCCTCCAACATGCAGCAACCAGCAGATGTTGTGGCTCCAGCAGAAGTCATGCCTCCACCGCCACCGCCTGCACCAGCACGTCAAGCAAAGCAGCGTGACGGTGCATCAGCGTCGGTCACAGCATCGGCGAATAACAACAACCCTGAACATGCACTTCATGCAGCGCGTGATCTCCTTCAACGTCCACCACCTCCAGGTGCATCCCAGGGTGCAATGGAGCAGTGGAGGGCTGATGTGGAACATCTGGTTGCAGCAGCAGCCGACCGCATCAGCAACCAAGGTCCTCCTCCTTCAGGGTGGGCCCCATCACAGCGCCGGACCATGTCTGGCAGACTTGGTCCACATGCTTCCCAGAATAGGAGGCGTCTGTGTCATAGCAAGTTACGTCGCTACCTTCCGGGGTGCGACGTACTCATATGGTAACCAGGATGTCAACTCATGACCTCCGGGCGGAGCTTGATCGCCTTTACCGTCAACAGGACGGTCGTGTCCATATCGAGCGTGCTCGCGAAAGGCGAGAGGCTCGAGACAGTCCTGCTCCCGAGGGAGTAGGAGGAGGCTGTTCTGCACTAGCCATGCACCTACGCATGGTCAGATGGCCACAAAAGTTCCGGCCTCACCTGCGGGAGAAATTTGACGAGACAGTTAACCCCGCCGAGTTTCTCCAAATTTAAACCACCGCAATCCTTGCGGCCGGAGGTAATGAGGCCGTAATGGCCAACTACTTCCCAGTGGCTTTGACTGGGACCGCCAGGTCCTGGTTCATGAGCCTTCCTCACAACTCTATCAATAGTTGGGAGGAATTGTGCCAACAGTTCACCGCCAATTTCGGGAGTTCATACACCCGACCAGGCACCGAACTAGACCGTTTTGCAGTTGTGCAGAAGGGGTAGAATCCCTACGCTCATTCATCTAGAGGTTCTCCTTCTGTTATCATGGCATTTAGACAGGGCGTACGGGATAAGAAGATGCTGGAGAAGCTGGCGGTCAAGGAGATCACCAGCGTCATGGAGCTCTTCAGCTTGGCAGACAAGTGTGCCAAAGCTGCGGAGGGCCGTGAAATGCACTCCAAACCACCTCCGAAGGATAGCAAAAAATCCTGCAAAGGCAAAGCCACTACTTCCGGGAGTGGAAAAAGAAGAAAAAGTCTAACGGCAAGAAGAAGTTGTCGGCCGGCGCATCTGCCGCTGCAGCTGCTGCAGCTTTGGGTGGTCGGGGGCCACGCCCCGAGAAACGACCTCGACCGTCCACTGAAGACGGTGGCAACTCCAAAATGTGGTGTCCTATCCACAAGACGAATGGCCACAACTTGGAGGACTGTCGGGAGGTCCAAAACCTTGCCGAGCGCTACAACAAGCGTTGGGAAGAAGTTCCTTTCCGTCAGAGGGAGGGAAAACAAAAGGTCGATGAAGCTCCGGCTGAAGAGGAGTTAGGCTTCTAGGACCCCAAAAAGGTCCTGAAGGCTGTTTACACCTCCGTCCACGATAACTCCGATGTCTCCGACAATGAGCATCGGAAGACCATGAACACCATCTTTGGTGGTTCATGGGACATCACCTCCCGCCGTGTCCTCAAGACTATGCGGCGGGACATGACCTCAGTAGCTCCTACAGCCAGGGTGGAGCCTCATCGAAAGTGGATGGACACACCCATCGTTTTTTATGCATCGGACTACCCTCGGAACATGATCGGAGCTGGCCAGCTACCTTTGATGGTATCACCTACCATCAACAACATTCAACTCCACCATGTAATGGTGGACGGAGGTTCGGGGCTGAACCTCATAAGTTTCAAAGCTTTTGTCAAGATTTAGCTCCGACCTTTGGACCTTCGCCCCTCCCGACCTTTCTCCAGAGTGGGTTCGGGGGCCATAACACCGCTCGGTGCCATTACTCTTCCCGTGACCTTCGGGACTTGGGACAATTATCGCACTGAGAAGTTGATCTTTGACGTTGCTCAGATCAACTTGCCTTTCAACGCCATTCTGGGCAGGCCCGCCTTGTACAAATTCATGGCTGCTACTCATTATGGCTACCTGGTGTGGAAGATGCCGACACCAGTTGGCGTTCTCTAGATCCGCGGAGACCGTACTGCCGGAGTGACTGCTCTGGAGGAACTGCATGCGCTTGCTACAGCGCAGGAGGAAGAATCCAGGCAGGAGCAAGCTCCGAAACCTCCGAGCATTCGTCAACGGGGCTCAACCTCCGCACCTCGCGTGCAACCAAGCGGCGACACCGACATCCCTGTCAAGGTCGTCCAAATCAGTTCCGATGCCGCTCAGACCACCCGTATATCAGGAGGTCTAAATGACAAATAGGAACTCGCGCTCATCACTTTCCTCCGGGCTAATGTCGATGTGTTTGCCTGGCAACCGTCACAAATGCCTCGGATCCCTAGGGAAGTGATCGAGCATAATATGAAGATCTATCCCGACGCTCGGCCCGTACATCAGAAGCCTCGGAAGCAATCCGTAGAGCGACAGAACATCATATGACAAGAAGTGAAGAAGTTGCTCGAAGCTGGATTCATCCGAGAAGTCTTCCATCCAAAATGGTTGGCAAACCCAGTCGTTGTACCCAAGGTCGGCGGGAAGCTTCGGATGTGTATTGACTACACAACACTAAATAAGGCATGCCCAAAAGATCCATTCCCACTACCTAGAATAGATCAGATAGTGGATCCCACCTCCGGGTGTGAATTACTGTGTTTCCTAGACGCATATTCTGGGTACCATCAAATCAGAATGTCTAGGGAAGATGAAGAACATACTTCTTTTATCACAGTAGATGGATTGTACTGTTATACTGCCATGCCATTTTGTCTCAAGAATGCAGCTTCAACATTTGTACGAGCTATGTACAAAACCTTTGGAGAGCTCATCAGAGACGTAGTGGAAGTAAATGTTGATGACATCGTCATCAAGATCAAGGACAAGGAGTCATTCCTTGACACCTTGCAAGCTGTCTTCGACAAGCTGCGGGTCACCCGCACGAAGCTGAACCCAGACAAGTGCATCTTCGGGGTTAGCTCCAGAAAGCTTCTCGGTTTCCTGGTAAACCACCGGGGCATAGAGGCAAATCCGGCGAAGATTAAGGCTATTGAGGAGATGCGGCCACCAGCTCGCATCAAAGATGTCCAGAAACTGACTGGATGTCTAGCCGGCCTCAGCCGGTTCATCTCAAGACTGGCAGAACGGACGCTACCCTTCTTCAAGCTATTGAGGAAGTCCGGACCATTTCAATGGTCTGAAGAAGCAGAAAAGGCGTTCCAGGAGCTAAAGCAGCTCCTCACCACTCTACCAACCCTGGTAGCTTCGAACCCTGGTGAGCCTTTACTGCTTTACATTTCAGCAACCGACGAGGTTGTCAGCATGGTCCTGGTCGCGGAGAGACCAGAACCATCACAAGCACAGGAATCCAGACCCCTCCGGGAGGGTTCGGAGGTTCTTAAAGGTGAGTCTGGGTCCCAGCCCCTAGACTTGGATCAACAGGGAGTTATCCCAGAAGACTTGGACCCCTCCAGGAGGGTCCAGGTCACTCCAGTAGGAGCTCCAGGTTCCTCTAGCAGGGACCCGGAGGTCCACGAAGCAGGTCCGGACCCCTCCGGGAGGGTCCGGGTCGATGTGGAGGAAGCTCCGGACCCCTCCGGGGGGGTCCAGACAGTCCAACGCCCAGTGTACTTCATCAGCAAAGTACTACATGATGCCAAGACTCGATACTTAGAGGTGCACAAGATGCTCTACGCAGTTCTCATCGCCTCCAGGAAGCTTCGCCATTACTTTCAAGCTCACAAGAATTCAGTGGTGACCTCTTACCCACTTCGTGCAATCTTGCATAATCCCAACTCTACTGGGATCATTGCAAAGTGGGCAGCGGAATTGGCCGAATTCGATCTTGAATTCGTCCCAAGACAAGCGATCAAGAGTCAAGCATTGGCAGATTTCATAGCGGAATGGACCCCCTCTCCATCAAACCCTGGGGGCCCTAGTGAGCAGAAGTCGGAACTCAAGGCTCCGGTCTTCACCGAACCTCACTGAACCCTCTACTTCGACGGCTCCATGCAAAAGCAGGGGGCCGGAGTTGGAGTCCTCCTCCTCGCTCCAACCGGGGAGAAGGTAAAATACATGGTCCACCTTGACTTCAAGGCGACCAACAACATGGCGGAGTATGAAGCACTCATTTATGGATTAAAGGTGGCACTATCATACGGTGTCAAGCAGCTGTTGGTCAAGGGAGCTTCGCAGCTCATCATTAAATAGGTGAAGGGTGAATGCTCCTGTAACAACCCTCAACTAGCTGCTTATCTTCTTGAAGTCCACAAGCTTCAAAAGGACTTCGAAGTCCTGGATCTCCACCATGTCCAGCGTGTCCATAACGCTGAAGCTGACGAACTCTCGACGAAAGCGTCAACCGGAGCTCTGACTCCTGACGAAACCTTCGTCCGGAGGTTGTCAAAACCCACAGCTCAGCCCACCGAACTGAGCGAAGGGGGCGAGACCAGCATCCCGAAGCTGGCAGTCCCGATGGCCCTGTTACCATGGCAACCATCAAGGGTCGTAGGTGCTGCCGGAAGATCCGAGCAACCCATCACGCAAGACTCAAATGCTAGAGCAAGCTTCGATGCATGGATCTCAGAGATCCGGAGCTACTTGAAAGACAATATCCTTCCTGATGATGATGTATCCGCTGACCGGATAGTCAGATTGGCTAAAAGATACACGCTAGTAGAAGGGGATCTCTACTGACGCGGTTCCAACGGCGTCCTAATGCGGTGCATCACAAGGGAAGAAGGCTGCGAGCTCCTCGTAGAAATCCATGGAGGCGAGTGTGGGAACCACGCGTCTTCCCGCACGCTGGTCGGTAAAGCCTTCCGGCATGGCTTCTACTGGCCTACAGTGCTCCAGGATGCAACTGAGCTGGTGAAGAAATGCAAAACATGCCAGTTCCATGCAAAGCAAATTCATACACCGGCTCAACCTCTACAAATGATACCTCCTACATGGCCTTTCGCTGTGTGGGGGGTGGACATCTTGGGACCTTTCCCAAGAGCCATTGGAGGTTACAAGTTCCTATATGTTGCCATCGACAAGTTCACCAAATGGCCGGAAGCAACTCCAGTTGTAACAATAAACAAGCAATCAGCTATCAACTTCTTGCAATCCATAGTATGCAGATTTGGAGTCCCGAACAAAATCATAACAGATAATGGGACCCAATTCACAAGCTCTGCTTTCCAAGGATACTGCGAAGACCTCGGCATCCAAGTTAGCTACGCCTCTGTAGCTCATCCGGCAAGCAATGGCCAAGCCGAGAGGGCAAATGCAGAAATCCTAAAAGGACTCAAGACGCGCACATATGAGCGCCTGAAAAAGCATGGAGCCAACTGGATTGAAGAGCTTCCGCCCACTCTATGGGCCAATAGGACAACTCCAAACCGGTCAACTGGAGAGACATCCTTCTTCCTAGTGTACGGAGCTGAAGCAGTCCTTCCTCCGGAAATCACCTTGGGGTCGCTCCGGGTCCGAACCTCCGATGAAGCCACGCAGGACCAGCTCCGGCGTGAAGACCTTGACCTCCTTGAAGAGGGAAGGTGTCGAGCAGCTGTTCGGAATCCCCGATACCGCCAAGCTCTTCGGTGCTATCACCAACGGCATGTTCACAGTCGACAGCTCGAGGAAGGCGATCTGGTGCTACGGAGAATACAATCCAGAGAAGGGTTAAACAAACTCTCCCCCAGCTGGGAGGGACCCTTCCGAGTGATCAAAGTATTCCATCCCAGATGCGTTCGCTTGGCAACCGAGGATGGGACACCTCTCCCAAATCCTTGGAATATTGAGAACCTCCGTAAGTTCTACGCTGAGTATCACGGAGATGAGTCTGTAATTACATGTGGTGTATGTTATAGAGTCATTGTACAGAGTCGGGTAGCTCCTCTGGGAGGGCAGCCGAACCTACCCTGCTAGGTCCGCAATGTCCATGCAACACTTGTCACAATCTCAGAACTAAAAGTGTAGCTAGCTACCTTGGGTCAAACGAGAAACGAAACACACTTAGCTTGGTTCTGTACCCTAAGAGTGTACTTGTTTCCCCTGTACCCCGGACCTATAATGAAAGACATCATTGTGTGAAAACAGACTCCACGTGCATTTACTTTGTACAGGCTCAATATTTTTATTTTTCTCTTTCTTGTCTATAACAAAGTTGTGCAGTTTTTAAGAAACTTTAGCTCGACCAGTTCATGTACAATTCGAGTTGCATTGTCTATTCTCTCGGGTTCAAGCATTGTTGATGGTCTACTTGTCTTAATGTCGCCAAGCCAATCTAGGGACGGAGTGTGCTATCGACTTAGCCTGGTCCTGCACCCTAAGTACGCCACTCTACCTACACCCCGGCAGGCCGAAGTAAGGCGAGTCCAGAAATGATCGGGCCTGGAGGAAGCAAGACGGTGCTCTTGATTGTATTTAGGATTATGTTCGACCTAAAACTTTCCCGGGAACAGTAAGCCGCAATGAAGTTATGGATAGGAAACGGATTTTACTGTTTTTCTTGACTTCAATGTGCAGGAAAAATAAACATTTCATGACGATGGTGAATGGAGCCAGAGCTACCAAGCTCCAACACCCCAGAGGGTTAACTGTTGATGCTTTACACGTTGATGGAGACTACTGCCGGAGCTACTAAGCTCCGGTGAGGGTCAATTCCGGAACCACGTTGGCTCGGGCGGCTTCACCCTCTCCTTCGATGGGACCTTCAAGCACCGGGTCCAGAGGGAATTGAGGGTCCCGACTGGTGTAGCACATCAACACAAACTCTGTGACATTCTTCTCTAGGGACTGACCCTCCGTTTCCAATTGGTCCGTGATGACATCGCCCACCTTGGAGAGTTTCTTGCCTGCTGAACCCAGCGCCTCCAACGCCTGGTCCAGCTCCGGCTCCAGATCATCCGGACGCACGGGACTAAAGCCCATTGGCGATAGCGCGTCGTTGGCCTTGCCCAGGAAGTCCCAAACTTGTTGGGACTCCGCAGCCCTTGCACCACGCATCTCCTCCAAGGATCTTTTAGCCCCCACCAACTCCGAGCTCTCCCAAGCAAGACACTCCACCTCTTTGGCATTCTGCTGAATCGTTTCAGCAACCTGCCTTTCGAGCTCACTGAGCTCTTCCTCTCGGAGGTGGATCTCATTCCGGCGGTTGACCAGATCTTTCTCTCGGCTCCGCACTTTCTTCTCCCGAGCGGCGATGGCATTCTCCTGCTTGTAGAGTTCTTGCCCTCGCTCCCAGGCCTTCTTCTCCTCCTTGCAACGCTCCTCCAATTTCTTGGTGCGTTCTTCGAGGCTCTTGTCAGCCAGAGCTGTCTTTTGGACAAGCTCTTCCTCCCTCTTCACGAGGTCCTCTCACAGCTCCAGGAATTTCTGCTCTTCATCTTCGAGCTGTCTCTCCTGAGCTTCAAGATCCTCCCAGCGCTTGACGAGACTATCATGGATGGCGGAGAGCCTTTCCTGGCATTCATCAACTATGCTATTTGTAGCCTTGGCCTGATCATATATGGCCCGAGACTGGTTGTCGAGGGTCCGCGTCATGCTTTCCCTCTCATCCAACAACTTACCCCAGTACTCTAGACGGACTTTCTCCCTTTTCACCCACTCCTTGTCGTCAGCCAGCCTTGACTTTGCCAGCTTGGTCTCGAAATGGAGTCGGTTGCGCCACCTCCTAAGGGTTTGGCGCTCCTCCTCGAGGGCCTTGCTGTCGTGGTAGAAGGCCAGCTGCACCTAGCGAAGACTGGAGCAGGCGTTGTCGATAGACAACGATAGGGGGATCGGGTCTGGACCTGCTGGGGTTCTCTCCGCTGGCTCCAGTGGATCTTCAGCAACAAAAATTGGGTCCCACTCTACGAGAGCGGTACCCTAAGCTTCCACGGCACTAGGGCCGTCCTCCGGGATAGCCTCGGCCACCGCCGAGGAGGTGCTTGCAGTAGAAGTTCTGACCTCCGGAATTGGTTCCGAAGGCCCAGCCGCCAGGTCATCAACAATTGGCCCCTCCGGCAGGGGGCCAACAGCTTCATCACGGCACTCTGGCTCAGCAGTGGGCACCTACAGGATCACCGCTTCCGGAGCGGGTGTCAAAGGTCCGGTCGGAACAGAAGCTACTTTTGGCTCCGGCGCAGGCGCCTCCTCCGCCGTTGGCTCGGGTGCTGGCGCTTCGATCAACATGGGCTCGGGCGCTGATGCTTCGACCACCAAAGGCTCAGGCGCCGACACCTCTGCAACAGCTCGCTCGGACGCCGGAACCTCTTCAACGGCCGGCTCCGCAGCCGGAACTTCTGCAGCAACTGGCTCTACCGACGGAGCTTCCTCGACAACCGGCACAAGTGCTGGAGCTTCACCAACACCTAGCTCCACTGCCGGGACTTCATCAGCCACCAGCTCGACTGTCGGGGCTTCAACAACATTCGGCTCTAGGGCCGGAATCGCAGGTTCCTCCGGCTCTGCGGCCAGAGCGTCCAACATCACAGCATCCAAGCCCGGAGCTTCAACCTCGAAGGCTGGCGCTGCTGGTACATCTTCAGTCCCGTGGTCTGGCACTACCACAGGAGCTTCTGGGGATGGGTTGTCCAAAACCACGACAGTCGGCGCCGGGGCTGCCGCAGCCTCAGCCACCTCTTGGGGCGGCGCTGGAATCGGAGCCAGAGCTTCAGCCTGCTCAACCTCAACCGCTGCTGCAGGGACCGGAGCTTCAACCCTTTTCTTGGGCACGCTGTGGATGAAGGACGAAGAGACTCAAAATACAGTTAACAATAAAACAACCGACTGAGGTAAAAGATCAAAAATTACCTTTGAAGGCTTCTGCACCAGTTCCCGCGGAACCTCTTCTCCGAACGCTCCGGACTAGCCACAGCCGCCACTGGCGTGGTAGTCCCGGAGGGCCCCCTGGAGCTTGCTGCTGCTGTTAGCGTTGCTCTGGTCGAGGCCCCCCTCGACCGGGAAGGACCTCCGGACCCAGAGCCCTCAGCTGGCCCTGGTATCGGAGTCACTTGGCCGGAGCTAGGACCCTGGGAAGATGCCGCAATTGGAGTAGACGCCGCCGTTGTAGACCTTCCCCTCCAGGGAGAAGGTGACGCCGCGGAAGAAGTATGCCTGGCCCTTCTGTCGGCATGCTTCCTCTTGTGGCTTGAGGGCTTGGCTAGTTCCTTGCCCTTGCCGACGACTTCGGTTCTCGGCTTAGGGGCGGGGAGGTTCTTGGCTTAGGTGCGGGGACGAAGCCACCTTCCAGAGCTTCGGAGATCGCCAACCCGGTGGTTGAGCGCCTCTCAATGACACCAAGGTCATCAAGCACCGGCATCGTCCGCTGGAGCTCCCTACTGAATGCTGCCTCCATGTTTAGTGGGAGGAAAGTTGGCGGCGGAGCCAAGTCGTCACTCTCAACGTCGATGCTGTGCTGGAACTTTTTCAGATGGAACTCCAAAGTTGCACCCTCCATGTTGGACTTCAAACCGGTCTCGATCCGGTCGTCGTCCAGCACACTGTTGAGGGCCCAAGCCAACTTCTCCCTCCTCTTCAGCGGAGCCCACCTGTTGGACAGGAAGTTGCAAAACACCGCCTGAGGAGTCACCCCTCCCTCCACGCACATGCGGATCCTGGTCAGAGCAGGGTTGAAGGCATCCGACAGCACCGGAGCTTCACTCCAAACTGCAGTGTCAATGTTGGGGAGGCCTTCCGGCAGCTCCAGCTTCTCGTGCTCCTCCACCCTGATAACAATCCAATCCTTCTTCCAGTCGTCCCACTTCCCAGAAGGGAACGACCGCAAGTACTTGTACGGGCACTTCTTGCGCTTCACAAAATAGTAGAAGCCAAGGTACTCGTCGCTCCGACCTGTGGTTTCGATAGTGAAGAAGGTGTGGAAAAGCTCAATGCAGGGGGGAATGCCCACCCACATCTCGCAGAAGTGGACAAAGATGGACACCAGCAGAATGGAGTGGGGGCCAAGGTGATACAGTTGTAGACAATAGAAGTCTAGCAGCATCAAGAAGGAGGAGAAAGGTGGGATCAGTCCCACCATGGCATACGCGGAAAAGTACACAATGTCGTCGGCGTGTTCCTTCTCGGACGGAAGCTTGCCGGCGCGGACCAGGTGGTTGAATAAGTCAGGGGACCATCCCATGAGGGCTCGGACCTTCTTCAAATCGTCATCGGTCTTCAGTCGGCTCGGGCGGAGACCCAACTCCATCGCGGCACAACGAGGCAAGAGAGGAAAGACAAGCAAAAGTTTGGAAGGTTTGAGCGCAAGATAGATTAAAAGGCGTAAAGAACCCCAAACGATGCGTGCTTTCTTTCTTAAGAAAGCCCCCGCAACGCCTGGATAGAAACCGCAGAGGAGCCAACGATACCAGTCAAAATTTTCACCCCACCAATGACAAGGGGGCCCGGGGCCACCCCGACGATCAAGTCGAGGTTCTTACCCCAAGCGAACGGTTGTCATCATGAAAGGCGGGAAACCCTAAGTCGGCGGCCTGACAGGGCGCGCAGAACTGATACGATTTTCGTATCGGGAACTGGCGACCTTCAATTGCGTGAGATCCGCACGCTGAGATCTCACCTGTCGCCTCCAAGATACGCCACGCGACGGAAGTTAACTGTGAACTACCGCTAACAGCACAACCAAAGATCCTTGAAGACACAGTTCAGAAACCAAAGAATGGACCCACCTCCGGCGAAATGACTTCATCCAAAAGGTCTCTCCCGGAGGTGATTTTAGGGGGCCACTGTTGGTACCCTTCGTACCGTATACCCCTTGGGATCGCAAAGATCACAAGGAAACTCCATCTACCAGATTTGAAGACCTTCGAAGGCCCCACATTTCAGGCGTTGTCGGACCTGCTTCCCCGACATGGTTAGTCCCAGGGCCGCCACGTGTATCACAAGACCGGAGCTATCACCCACACATGGGAAGCTCCGGTCAGAATACCAATATGGCACCCCCAGACCTAACCCCAGATAGAGGGGAGCTCCGATACTGACACGTGTCCAACAGCACCGGACCTACCCATCCACGATGGTAAGCTCCGGAGCTGCCACGTGGCAACCGCCGGACCTTCAACTTCAACTATCAGGCCGGTGGACTCCCCAACGGCTCCGGACCTTCAAGCGTCAATCAAAGACTTCAAGACCTAATTAAGTGTCATTAATGCCATATTAATGACACACAATCGGATGGTCCTTAATACTGGTAACAGCACCGTTAAGGCCCGTTACCAGGCTATTAAGGGTAATTAACCCCATTTATTGTGTATCAAGCATCTGTAACCGCCGGGGCCACCTGTCGGGCCAGGCTAACGTTGTAACGACCAGTCCTTGTACTATAAAAGGACTGGTCGACGATACACAAGGGACGGTTCCAGACCATGGCTAAACACCCTGAGCTAGACGAGCTTCTTCTTCTGGAGCTTCTTCTAGACTCACAAGCTTAATACATCACCAACACACCCCGTGGAGTAGGGTATTACGCTCAGGCGGCCCAAACCTCGTAAATCTCTGTGTACACGTGTCTTTCACCTTCTTGAATCTTTGTGCACCCATTACCAAACTACAACTCCTCGATCTACCAAAGGTAGTGTTGGGGGATCTGCCGGATATAAACACCGACACCTGGGATCCCTAGGGAGGTGATCGAGCACAACCTGGAGATATACCCTGATGCACGACCAGTACATCAAAGCCCCAGAAGCAATCCGTCGAGCTACAGAACTTCATCAGACAAGAAACCAAGAAGCTGCTTGATGCTGGTTTCATCCGGGAGGTTTATCACGGTGGCTGGCAAACCCAATTGTTGTACCAAATTCCAGCGGAAAGCTTCGTATGTGCATCGACTACACCACCTTGAATAAGGCATGCTCAAAGGACCCATCTCCACTTCCTAGAATAGATCAGTTAGTGGATTCTACCTTCGTGTGTGAGTTACTGTGTTTCCTAGATGTGTATCTTGGATATCATCTGATACAAATGTCTAGGGAAGATGAAGAGCATACTGCCTTCATTACAGTGGATGGGTTATATTGTTACACTACCATGCCTTTTGGTCTCAAAAACGTTGCTTCAACTTTTGTGCAAGCCATGCACAAATCATTTGGAGAGATCATCAGGGACTTGGTGGAGGTCTACGTCGATGACATCGTCATCAAGGTGAAAAACAAGGAGTCACTCCTTGACAATCTGCAAGCCATCTTCAACAAGCTTCACTTGACTCATACGAAGCTCAACCCGGATAAGTGTGTCTTTGGGGTTAACTCCGAAAAGCTCCTCAGTTTCTTGTTGACTGTTGATGGTTGTTATACACCAATTACACCTGTTAATATAACTCAATTATGTGAAGGAATTGTCATTTCTTGCACACATCACCTTTCTATTTAACCTATTTCCAATTGTCCTTGGAGAAAGTAGTGCATGCAGGGATACTATGCAGAAATGAAGTGAAACAAGGGGATGGATTCTATAAAATATTATTCCATCCAATCAAGCGATGACACGTGGCACCACATGGATCAAATGGCCCATAAATAGAAGTATCTAAGGCCATCCAACGGTGTAGCACCAATATCAGTCAATGGGACCCACCTATCAGTCACCTGGAGAAAGCACTCTGCAAAAGGGGCCAGGACCAGATCGGCCGACCCCCCTAGTCGACCGACTAGTTCCTAGCGTCTTTCTCGGTCAAACTCCACGTGGTGGCTTCTCCCGGCTTAAAGTGGTCATGGGTGACTGATTCGCGCGCTTTTGGTGACGGGAACCGACCCTTCTCCAAGCTATAAATAGGACCCCTCACCCCTGAGTTCAACACACACCACTTGAGTATTCATCCTTTGTATTTAGTACTCTCCACAGATTTAGAGGAGTATAGGCTGTAGAGAGGAGAGTCTCTAGTCCATAGTCCAAGTAGGAGAGTAGTAGAAGGAGTCTCTTCAGAATTGGGAAAGGTATGTCTCCCATATTCCTATTATCGACATTATTCATAATAAAAATGATATCTTTAGTCTACTATTGTTCATATACCTCGATGAAGCGTTTCTTGTTTGATTGTGATTCTATGTATATGGTAGGAGTAGTATTTATGATTGTGCTATACCATTCTCATTACATTATCATAAACACTATAAACATCCACTATAGTCTAATTAGCTATGATATGATTATGTTAATATGAATCACTTATGCTATGAATTAACATTGGTTCGACGATGATTTAGTTCATTGCGTTAGGATGGCTTGTGCCTAGGCTCTTAAGGTAATTACTTAATATGCTAGCATGGTGCTAGGATAGAGAGTAGCGTTGAATGTCTCGTAGACCCATGGATTGAAGAGGTAGGCAGTAGGTGGTGACAGTCCTATCTGTCTTTTGTAATCCACCACGTTCGGCTATGCCACAGGCTCTTGGCGAGATTCGCCTAGTGTTGCTAGGGGTAAACTCGTGCCCGATGTGTTAATCCACTTAGCATGTGGATTCATAATTAATATGATTATTAGCAACTAACATAGGCTATGTATCTGTACATTAGTAGCATAGGAGGACCCTCTACCTAACTCTTAGCCTAGTTCCTCTATTACCTCATTTATCCCCTTAGGATAGAATGCTCTTGTGTGTGTCACACTATCTCAACTTGTCTTTAAACCCATCCTTGCTAGAACCCTACCTAGACCAACCTAGCCTTTCCACTTGATTATTTTTTTACTTCCATCTAGCCTTACTTTGGGAAAATATAAATGACACCCTTTGAGAATACTCTTTAAAGGGGAAATGCTACATCGATAGTTTCTGTGCGCTTGCTGACGTTCATTTAAGAATCAAAACCTACCAACAAGCATTTCTGGCATTACTGCTAGGGATGAAATGTTAGTAGTGCGTAGGAAATATCAACAAGCATTTATGGCGCTATTGCCGGGGAAGGCAGCCGAAGTATTGCATGATTGAGTGAATATGATAGGACCCTGGTAGGTTTTAGTAGGATGATCCCTCTTTTGTTTTTGCATTTTATGTGAAAACAGGGTAGTGTATGTCTCTTTCCGCTTGACGGAAACTTTGTTGAAGATCCCGAATCCCTTTTGAGAGATCCACCTCGTGTCATAACCCCTCAGAAGCTTCGAGCGGCAAAGCAAGCCAGCACAACCGCATGAACAACCGAAACACCAATGGCCCAGAAGACCCTTTGTGAGTTTTTGGCTCCCTCTGCTGACAATGTGCCTGTTGCGCCCACTATTAACACGAGAGACATAAACCTCAAAATCAAGACTGGCCTAATCACTATGGTGCAAGCCAACCCATTTTGTGGGAAGGCTAACAAGGATGCAAGTGCTCACCTACAACAGTTCCTTGAGATCTGCGACACTTTTAAGATAAAGGACGTATCTCCTGATGCTATCCGTCTTAGGTTGTTCCCGTTCTCTCTTCTTGGGAGAGCAAAATAGTGGTTCTACGCGAACCGAAGTGCTATAGATACCTGGGAGAAATGTTCTATGGCATTCCTCGCCAAGTTTTTCCCGTTAGGTAAAACCAATGCCTTACAAGGAAGAATTTCCAGCTTCCAGCAAGATGCCAAAAAATCTATTCCCGAGGCTTGGGAAAGGCTGCAGGAGTACATCCTAGCCTGTATCCACCATGGGATGGTTGATTGGCTAATTATCCAAAACTTCTACAATGGGTTGATCCCTTCCGCCCGTGACCATGTTGATGCTGCTGCTGGAGGTGCCTTCTTCTCATTAACGGTCTCCAAAGCCAAAGATCTGATTGAGAAGATGGTGTCAAACATGGGTTGGAGCGACGAGCGTCTCCATACCCGCTAGCGAGGCATGCACACCTTAAGGAGGTGGACATGATCGCTGCTAAATTGGACCTCCTTATGTAGAAAATTGATGGACAAGGCAATGGTGAAGTATGCGGCAATGCCTATGCCTTAGACTGTCACATCACTTGTGAAGTTTGTAGCAACACGGGCCATGTAGGAAATGACTTCCCAAAAACCCGTGAGGATGCCCTATACCTAGCCAACAATGGAAACAACAATAGTTATCGTCGAGGAGGTCAAGCGTGGGGCCAACCACGCCCATTCTTTCAAGGAGGGTACTACAACAATGGCAACAATAGAAATCAACCCAACTTGAGAGAACTTGCCATTGGCCAGCTGAAGATCAATGATGCTCTATCCAAAAAGCTATCGGCTAATGACAAGACCCTAGAGAGCATTAATGCCAAGATTGAAAGACTATCCTCAGCCTTCAAGAATCAATTGAGTTTCAACAAGATGTTGGAGACTCAGTTGGCTCAACTGGCAGTTGTTCTTCCTCCAATGGAGAATGGCAAGATGCCAGGACATCCTGAACCTCCCGTAGAAAGTGCCAACATGATTTCTCTACAAGGAGGCAACTGGTTGAAGGACCTCGGATGTCCTACAAGCACATGATCAATTCGGGCACACCACTTTGACAAGGCCCTTTGTGACTTTGGAGCAAGCGTTAGTGTGATGCGCAAGTGGTTTTTGACCAGCTGAACTTCACGGAACTTACTCCAACACCAATGCAGCTCCAACTAGCCGATTCTTCAGTCCGTTATCTGGCAGGTATTGCCAAAGATGCCCTGGTGAAAATCTGGAACTGCTTCATACCCGTGGATTTTGTGGTGCTCGACATGGAGGTCGAGAAGGATATGCCGCTCATTCTTGGGCACCCGTTCCTAAGCACCGCGAAGGCTCGCATAGATGTGGGAGCTGGAGAAATGCACTTCCATATCAATGGCAAGGAGGAGAAATTTAACTTTCGCCCAAAGTTGGAGCAATGCTCCATGATCCGTATCAAGTATGGGGCAAATGTTAAACACATTCAAGAGGTCGAAATCACACCCCCAATGGTGGACCCGTTCATTGCATTCATGAGAAAATTGATCTATGCGGAAAACCCATCTTATCGTCCACGCCGACACCCCAAGAAGACAGAGAAGTCTGGGCTTCCTCAAAGGCCCAAGTTCACCAAGCCGCCAAAGAAGGAATGGCGGAAGAAGCAAGACAAGTCATCTGAGCCCATCCCTCCGGGCCCGGATGTCAAGAAATGAAGAAGCAGGAAGGTTCATCTCATCAGACGGTGGTGAGACCTAGCCAATAGGTTAAATTGGTAGTTATCCTTTTCTTTATTTTTCTTTTCTCTTTATTTGGATTTCCACGTCTAGTTTGATTCTCCCACTGCATATTTGATTTTCTTAGCAAGTTGAGAATCTTATATTCTCAACTATCATTTTTATTTCTTTATTTTTTACAAAAAGAAAATTGTTGGGTTTCGAAAAAGGAATTTGTGTTTGAAAAACAATTTTTCTGAGCTGCAAAAGTGGTATTTAACCAACGCGCTGATTTCATAGCCGTTGGGGAGCCACCTGCCAAAAGGGAGAATAGAGGGGCCCACCTGTCAGGTGGCCGACCCCCCTGCTCGGTCGACTAGGGGAAGGAGCCATTTTGGCTCTCTCTCCTCCAACTGACTACATTTGGTGCCCTAGTGACCGTTGGGGATTGCATACTATAAATGGTGGCTATGAGGAGCTCTTCTCTTGACATCTCACCTCATTTCATGCATCCCCAAAGTTACTCTTGCTCAAATTGTTTTTCTTGCTCTTCATTGAAGCACTCTTGCTCAAAATAAAACTCAAAAAGATTTGTTTTTGATTGCATTTGCAATTTGCTCTCAAGTTCTTCAAGGGAAAATTTGCAATTTCGTCTCAAGTTCTTCAAGGGAAAATTTGTCGGGGTTTTGTTTTTACTAACATCACCTTTTTCGAGTTTTTGCCTTGTTGTGTTCTTGTTTGTTGTGGCCATGAAAGAAATGAAAAGGTTGTTTGGAAATAGGAAGGAGGCTGCAAGCTCAAGCCATGGCAGAGACTCAAGTGCACGCCCCTCTTCCGTTGCTACACCAAGTTCACAGAGGAGGAGTGTAGGACAGGACACTCCCATGGGTGAGAGAAGCAACCCCCACCAACTTCTTCACGACAACGACCTCGACATCCAAAGTGAAGTTGAAGATCAAGCACGCAAGCTTCTCCAAGATCGTGAGTTTTCTCATACGAAAGCTTATGATCCGGATTTAATCTCCAAAATAGGTATGGATTTCGAATTATTTTCCATTTGGCGTGCACTAGGATGGAAAAACTTTGCTCACATAGAGGAGAAAGGTTCACGCCTTCTCTCCATACAATTCCTTTGCACACTCAAAATAGGATTTGATGGTATTACTTTTCGATTATTTCAAAAATAATACAACATCCTATGGAAAGAATTAAGTGAAATCCTAGGTTTCCATAAACGTTGGTTGCTAGAATTAGTCAATTTGCCTAAGTTTAACAAACAAAATTTTTGGCAAGATTTAACTGGTGAGGTCAGATGTAGTGCACCTAGGAATATCCACTTGCACAACCCCACTTTACGCTTCATGCATAGATGGGTGGCTATGACTATGTTCCCTAGAGGAGATGTAAGGATAGTGTGTGATGATGAGCTGAAAGTTTTATTTGCCATGATTAAAAAGATAAAAGTTGCTCCAGTTATTGCCATGATGACACAATGGTTAGACTACATTCCAAGGGTAGGGCCAATTGAATGCACTTCATTGATTACCCGTATTGCTACTAGGGTAAGAGCACCTGAATATTCTTCATTTGAGTATATTGAAAATGAAAAAGAATTAATCGATGAAGAATATTTAGTGCAAGGACATACCCTTACGCATGATCAAGATGGCTCTTTAATATTTTATTACCCCGGCTTTGTCAATTAAATTTGTTTACCTAACCCGAATTATCATTTGTACAAATGCTGGAGGCTAACCATTGACCTACTTCCCATCGAGGAAGCCGGAAGAAGTAATGACTCTAGCAGGATAACTAGAAGTCACAAGGAGAGCAGCCATGCCCCCGACAACCTCCACAGTCCATGAGTATGAAGAGGAAGGGAACCCAATGGGTGATGCACCCAGATGGACTCAACCTCCATCGTATGAGACTGAAGGTCCATCTTGGCATGGGTGGCCATGTGCTACATGGGAAACACCCCTATCCACTTCAAGCTCTAGCAGATTGCCTCCAACATCTATGAGAAGATGTCATTCCACTTCGGCTAGAAGTCATCGCGACTATAATCAAGGAATGACAAACCTCTAGACGTATGGAGGAGCTTGAAGTAAAGATGGGTGACATCTACAACACTCTCCAAGGGCATATCCAAGGTACCCAAGACTGGCAACAACACATGGATGCTCAATTCATCAACCTCAACTTCACGCTACAACAACAACAAGCCGATCTCGCGGCATACTTCCGTCATCAAGGGTTCAACCCTCGACACGGAGGTGAGTGAAGAACAAGCTTGGGGAAGGACTCCCACTTGAGGTACATTGTATCAACCCCTTACATATTTATTTTGCATCTAAAAAAATATATTGGATAGGTTTTATTTTTAAATAAAATAAAAGATGTGCGGTAAGAATGACTTGGAATTCACATAGATAAAATGATGAATAGTTGCTCTGTTTTAATTTTCTTAAGTCCCTAGTTTACAAATTACTACTCTCTAACATATTGCTCTCATTGGTTAAAAATTGTTTTTGCCTTGATTTGGAAATTGTGGGTAGCAAAAGCTTAATCCATTCTAAGTTTGTGAGATATGATATAGTGATAGGGCTGTTATTCCTAGTTTGATAGTGAAACTTAGATTTTCGGAGAAATTCTAAAAATATTTAAGTTTTCCTCATATGATTGGAAATACCTACCAAAGTCATATGATACATTATATTGATAGACCTTATGCATATGCTATTTCCTTTCATATTGAGCTTTGTCAAACTAGTATAGACCAATGTGAGATTTCTTTCATTACTTTTTAAATTCAAGACTTTACTTGCACATGCTATACTTCTACACTAGAAGTGAGCAAATTTCCATCATAGCACCATTCCACAATAAAAAGAGAAACTTCACATCATTCATGCTTAGTACTCTCTCCAAAATTCATTGCATAAAAAGAGAGTAGAATACATGGCTACAAGGAAAAGAAAATGCATGCTTACATCATAAGCATGAGAAAAAAATGGAAAAGTAGTCATGTTTCATCCCTGCAAAATAAGAGAGTCCACTCAAAAAAGGAGTCATCTCAAGATCCACATCCAATCCATTCCATCACACATGCACAAGTCTTGAATCAAATTGTTTTGAATTGATTTCTCCTAAGGCTTGCTCTTTTGACTTAGCAATATTTTGTGTTGCAAATATGCCTACTATATTCCCTACCAAACTCCACATACAAGCCTTATGTAGAGGTAGGATGGATTTAGACACAATGCCTTGGTGAGAACATATTTCCACTACACAAAAAGGAGAGACTTGAAAGAATCAAATTGAGATACTTAAAATCTAAATTGAACTCTCCGGAATTTAAGTGGAACTTGATTTTTAAGGTATGTGTGCTCAATTTGCTGTTCTATCTTTCAACAACCTATGAATAGGAGATGGCATAAGCCCCATAATGATCTAAGATGGGTGAAACACCGTGTCAATTTTTGCAATGTTGGGTAGAGTATTTTGTATTTTGTTGTGCACATGGTACTTTTGAAAAGTAGAACATAGTAGCAGCTCCTGATCATCAAACTAAAGTCTTGACTTTGCTCGGGACGAGCAAAAGATAAGCTTGGGGGAGTTTGTTGACGGCTGTTATACACCAATTTTACCCGTTAATATAACTCAATTATGTGAAGGAATTGTCATTTCTTGCACACATCACCTTTCTATTTAACATATGTCTACTTGTCCTTGGAGAAAATAGTACATACAGGGATTCTATGTAGAAATGAAGTGAAACAAGGAGATGGATCCTATAATATATCATTCCGTTCAATCAAGCAACGCCACATGGCACCACATGGATCAAATGACCCACAAACAGAAGTATCCAAGGCCATCCAACGCTGTACCACCCATATCAGTCAATGGGACCCACCTATCAGTCACCTGGAGAAAGCACACCGCAAAAGGGGTCAGGACTAGGTCTGTCGACCCCCCTAGTCGGTCGACTAGTTCCTGGCGCCTTTCTTGGTCAAACTCCACGTGGTGGCTTCTCCCGGCTTGAAGTGTTCATGGGTGACTAATTCGCGCGCTTTTGATGGCGGGAAGCGACCCTTCTCCAAGCTATAAATAGGACCTCTCGCCCCTCACTTCAACACACACCACTTGAGTATTCATCCTTGTATCTACTACTCTCCATAGGTTTAGAGGAGTATAGGTTGTATAGAGGAGATTCTCTAGTCCATAGTCCAAGTAGGAGAGGAGTAGAAGGAGTCTCTTCCCAATTAGGAAAGGTATGTCTCCAATATTCCTATTTGTATTTGTGACATTATTCATAATAAAGATGTTATCTTTAGTCTTCATATGTTCATGTACTTGGACGAAGCATTTCTTGTTTGATCGTGGATTCCATATATGTGGTATGAGTAGTATTTATGATTGTGATATACTATGTTCATTACATCATCATAAACACTATAAACCTCCACAATAGTCTAATTATCTATGATATGGTTATGTTAACATGAATCACTTATGGTATGAATTAACATTGGTTCAACGATGATTTAGTTCATTGCCTTGGGATGACTTGTGTCTAGGCTCTTAAGTTAATTACTTAATATGCTAGCTTGGTGCTAGGATAGAGGGTAGCGTTGAATGTCTCGTAGACCCACGGATTGAAGAGGTAGGCAGTAGGTGGTGATAGTCCTATCTGTCCTTTGAAATCCTCCACGTTCGGCTATACCATAGGCTCTTGGCGGGAGTCGCCTAGTGTTGCTAGGGGTAAATTCATGTCCGATGTGTTAATCCACTTAGCATGAGAATTCATAATTAACATGATCATTAGTAACTAACTTAGGCTATGTATATGTACATTAGAAGCATAGGAGGAGTCTCTACCTAACTCTTAGCCTAGTTCCTCTCTTACCTCATTTATCCCCTTAGGATAGAATGCTCTTGTGTGTGTCACACTATCTCAACTTATCATTTAACATATCCTTGCTAGAACCCTACCAAGACCAACCTAAGCCTTTCCACTTGATGATTGTTTTACTTCCATCTAGCCTTCCTTTGGGAAAATATAAATGACACCCATTGGGAAATACTCTTTAAAGGGGAAATGCTACAATGATAATTACCGTGCGCCTGCAGACGTTCATTTAAGAATCAAAACCTACCAACACACATTTCTGGCACCACTGCTAGGGATGAATTGTTAGTAGTGCGTAGGAAATATCAACAGTGATGAAGCTGCAGACCATATAAGTCCAGCAGCATCAGCAGGAAGCTTAAAATGGTGGGATGAGCCCCACCATGGCATACGACATGAAGTAAATGATCTCGTCGGGGTTCTCCTTCTTAAAGGGGAACTTGCTGGTGTGGATCCTGTTGTTGAAGGAGTCGCTCGACCACCCCATGTAGGTGTGGACTCTCGACAAGTCTTCATCCTTCTTGATCCGGCTCCGAGGAAGTCCCAACTCCATTGTCGCATGATGCAGAGGAGGAAGAAAGATTGAAAGGGCGGAGAGCTCTAAGCGCAATGTCAGATGAAGGTGTAAAGAGTTGTCTTCCTCTGCAGACTTCCACCTTTAGTAAGCCTCACAACGCTTGGATGGAAACTACCTCCGAACCCAAATCGTTGATGACCTCGCCAATAACAAGGGAGCTCGGGTTCACTTTGCTTAAAAAGTTACACCAGGCGAACCGTTGTCATGATAAGAAGTTAGAAGCCGAGGGCCACTGCCTCACAAGGATACAAAGATTACGATGGGAACCGATACGAATTTCATATTGGGAACCGACAACCTTCAATTTCGTGAGATCCGCACGCCAGGATCCCATGCGCCGTGTCAAAAAGGGCCACGTGGCGATGGAATAACTCTTTGTCGTCGTCTCAACCGCCTAGAAAAAGACTTTGAAGCCAAAGCGCAGGAATCGAAGATGGCCCCACTTCTGGTAATATAATTCCACCCAGAAGGTTTCTCCCAGAGGTGGGTCGGGGGCCACTATCGGTACCCTGGATACCAGGTACCCCCTGATACCGCACTTAAAACCAAGGAGTTCCTATGTCTGAGTTGAAGACTTCCGAAGGCAACACACGCCTGACAGCACTGGGCCCGCATCCCTCATTTGGGTAGCTCTGGTGCCGCCACGTGTCCTGCAGGACCAAACCTACCTCCCTTCACAGAGAAGCTCTGGTCCCACCACATGTCTAGCAACCCTGGACCTAACCCCCAGTAGAGGGAAGCTCCGGTGCTGCCACGTGTCGAGTGGCTCCGGAGCTACCTCCCCGCAGAGGGAAGCTCCGGAGCTGCCACATGTTGTACCTATGGATCTAAGCCTGCAACGACTACAAGATCTTCAACAGCACGGACATTCAAGAGGCTATTAAAACAGCCGTTACAAGACATGATTAACGCGTTATTAATTTAGCATTAATGACGCACGATCAGAGGACCATCAAGACTGATAACGGCGCCATTAATGCTCATTATTAGTCTGTTAATCACGATTATGCATGTAGATTGTGTATAGGTGGATGATTACAATCGGGACCACCTATCAGGCCAGGCAAATATTGTAACGGTCAGCTCTTAGCATATAAAAAGGATGTGTCGCACGGTAGAGAAGGACTAAGCTCACACGCATACAAGCAACCACTGACACTCACCACAGACAAACATACTCAATCAACAACCACCCCGTGGAGTAGGGTATTATGCTCAAGCGGCCCGAACCACATAAAAACATGTGTGTCATCATCTTGTTCTAGATCCTACATGCCCCATCCGAATACGAACCTCCGCGAACTATGTTTTAGTAGTACTAGGGAAAGTGTCGTTTACACACTTCGACAGTTGCCCTCTGCCTGCCTCCCTCTCCTCCCACCTGCGCGCCTCCGCTCCGCCCCACTCCTCTCACCGTCCTCCCGCCTCTACCCTGGACTCACTCGACACGGGTGCGTGCCTCCGCTCTACACCACTCCACAACAGAGACACCAGGCAGAACTAAAAGATGCCTGGACGCTGCATCCGGACGCCAGGTGTTAGCGTTTCATAAACCGACTAGTACAATTTATTGAATCATGTTCGTCTCCATATACCTAGCCTGCAAAGAACAGGAGATTTATCCTGGTTCGGGCAAAAAAGGCCCTACATCCAGCGAGAGTCTTCCGTGATCTTTGTTAGCTCAACAGGTGAGAGAACAGATTACAAGCGAGCCTGGCCCGAGTATATGAACCTAAGAATGTAAGAGCATCTATGAAATCTATGCGTAAATGTAAACGCAGATGGGCGTAAGAAAGTAAAGGACGAATGCAAGTGCGTCAAAAGAAAAGGGTGCAAGAGCATCAATGGGAAAAGTGCGTAAGTAAATGTGTAAGGTAATGCGAAAAGTAAAATGTGTATAGCAACCACAAATACAGAGTGAACCCCACCCCCCCCCCCCCACCCCCCACCCCCCCGATGAAGGCCTTGGGGTTCTTTTATAGAGAAGCGAGGCGGCCCTATCCGACATTCCTCATAGTGAGGCCGATTTTACAAACTTCATTCTATGTATCCAGTCTGTGAGAAGTTTCAGTCCTGGCCTCTTAGTGATCTCCAACGCACCATCTTCACGATGAAGTTACTGCCCTTCTAACAACGGATGAAACAAATGTCAGGCTTATTCTGCAATGGGTCACATCGTGGGAGCCTACCCTCCCAAAGTTACCACGCCCACCAATAAATGCCCCCAACTACCCGCCGCTCCCGAGCTCGAGCCCAGGAGGAATAGTCCGCCTGACCTCCCGGCCCTGACCACGCGTAGCCATGGAGTTGGTGGTGAGCCCCTCCTCAACCGGAAACTAGCTCCAATCCATAGTCGCATAGTGGTCACATACGTACGTGCCTTGTATGTTAACGGTGAAGACGGATCTGAGCTCAGCGCAATTACGAATGGTGTCAACAGGTTGATATTCGAGCCACGCTCGAGCCGAGTCGGCCAATTACATGGAGAGGTACTGGACGATGAAGAGGTCATTTGTGGTTCCCCTGGTCCGACGCGCCAGGCGGTAATCCTCCAACCATACGTTGGGATTTGTTTCGCCATCATACTTGGTGATGTTGTTTGGCGCGTGAAAGCAGGACGAAAACGTTGCGCTGCGCACTCGTCTGCCGAAGGCTCTCGGCTTGAGGGCGTTGGGGATCGGACTCTGACCTTCACCGCTGTCGGAACAGCGTGTCAGCGGAGACTGACGATGCGAGATGCTTGATTGAAGTGCAGGAATGAAGTTCAGGTCCACCGTCGCGCTTCGAAGGTTCTGAGGGAGTCGGAGTTACTGTTGCGCCCGTAAGTGGAGACGCGTGTCAGCCCCTCCGATCTCACTCACCTCGTCTAGGGCGCGCGGCATAGGGTTTCGGTCTCGCCCTCAGAGCGTTCTTGATTCCCGCCCCGGTCTGACGCCTCCTGTTGTCGAGCGAGGGATCTTTCCGCATGCTGAGTGGGTGCTCGATCTAATAGAGACTGGAGGTTTCATTAGGCTAGTCGGGATTCGGGTTCAGCGGGCTTTGGCAAACCGCGTAGTAGCGCTGCCATCGCCGCTACATTCTGACTCGCCCGCTCGAAACGTGAGGGGTCGTGTGCACTAGCGGGGACATCGACGCGAACGCGAAATGCCCGGGAGCGTGTCGTGCCTTGATCTGGCCCGGGGCACGGTGTGGGCTAATATGTGGCTCTTTTTGTGCCTGGTCGTGAGGGTCAGACGTGGGTTATGATGCCCTGCATCGCCGGCGGGTCAATTTGCCCCGCAACGGCCGCCAACTCATTTTCGAGACGGGGGCCCGTGCCTCCAACTGTGCCGGCGTGAGCTCTGGTGGAGCGTCAGCAGATGTTTCGTCGCGGGCACCTTTGCCCGTTTCGATGATGAAGTATTCACAAGGCGTGGCTACTTACCTTGGTGGTGTTGTCGAAGTCGCCGCTGGCGATTTTTCCTCCAGGATTTGCTAGAGACGGGGCGTCATGGTCGATCATCCCAGCGAAAGAAATTGTTGGAGCGTTGTCGGTGTGGTCATCGTAGACTCTCCGGAAGATTCCGGCATCATCAGCAACAAAATCCAGGCTTCCGAAGCAAAATCTGGCCTGGGGCAAAGATGGAATCGACCTCGAGCCCCCTTATGCTGTCGGCGGGGAACTCAAAGCCACCAACGCGTACCTCCTCGCTGGAGACGGAGATCGATGTCGATGAAGTCATACGAAGCTGATGAGAATGCGCAATAGCATTCCGCTACCCGGCACTCCAACTGTCGACGTTTCAAAAGCCGACTAGTATAATTTATTAAATCAGGTTCGTCTCCGTAAGGTTAGCCTGCAAAGAACAAGAGATTTATCCTGCTTCAGGCAAAAAAGGCCCTATGTCCAGCGAGAGTCTTACGATCTTGTCAGCTCAAAAGGTGGGAGAACATATTACAAGCGGGTCTGGCTCGAGCATATGAACTCTAAGAAAGTAAGAACCGCTATTAAAGTAATACGTAAACGTAAACACACACGGGCGTATGAAAGTAAAGCATGAACGCAAGTGCGTTAAAGGAAAAGGGTGCAAGAGCACCTAAGAAAAGTGTAAGTAAATGCGAAAAGTAAAATGCGATAGTAACTGTGAATACAGAGTGAATTCACTCCCCCCCCTCCCCATTTGAAGGCCTTGGGGGTTCTTTTATAGAGGGGCAAGACGACCCTATCTATCCGACATTCATCATAGTGAGGCCGGTTTTACAGTGTTCGTTTTATGTATCCAGTCTGTCGGAAGCTTCGGTCTTGGCTTCTTCGTGGTCTCCAAGGCACTGTCTTCAGAGTGAAGTTACCGCCCTTCTGACAACGGATGGGACAGATGTCAGGCTTATCTTGCAACGGGTCACATCGCGGGTGCTTCCCTTTGACGAAGTTACCACGCCCACCGCCCGTCATAAAAGTTCCCAACTATCCGCCTCTTCCGAGCTCGAGTCTGGGAGGAATAGTTCGCCCGACCTCTCGGTCGGGACTTGGGCGAGTTAAGTACACCGACCTCGCGTGGTTGTGGCATTGGTGGCGGGCCCCTCCTCGACCGGAGAGTAGCTTCAACCCATAGCCGCGTAGTGGTCACGTACTGTCGGGTCCCATATATTTAGTACTTTGAGTACAGAACTCCATCACTAGAAGGCGTCAAGGTGTCCCAGTCGGGCGCTTAACAGTTCCAGACGACCTGAGGAGCATGACATCCTGCCTGGAGCCACTGGACGCTAAGGGCCACCTATCGATGTTGGGTGTGTAAGCGGCAGATCTGGCCGTGAATCAACGTGGAGCCGACGGTAGAGTCCATGAAAGCCACGAGGAGGTTGGCGTGCGCGACCGAAGCGAGCCAGGAGTGCGAATGCAGTGTCGGCGGTGAAGACTAAATCGGGTGTCAACGCAGTGGCTGGAACGACGTCGTGACGAAGGTCGATTTAGACGAAGTGGAGCCACTTGCTCCGGATCTTGTTGCGGCACACGAACGTGGATGTCGAGTTGCGGCAGCCGAGTGGGTGAGTTGCGGCATAGATCTAGTAGATGTCGCACTCCATTCAACCGCGTTGTCGTGGTTTCCACGACGAGCGGACCCTCGATCCCATCGGTGAAAGAACTAGAGTTGTGCTCCAGTGTAGCTTTCGTGATCAGAAATTCCGATCCGATATTGTTCTCCGCTAAAGGCACATATTCTACGCCAAGTTCGACACGGAATTTTGTATCAAAAATAATGTTCAACAGTACGGAAGTATGCTTCGCTTGTTCGGTCATCTCTTGTAAGGTGGCGGTGATTTCAGCAATCTTATCACACAGAGCATCGAGCGCAGCATCCATCACTGAATCTTTGTTGCCCATGGGATCGTTGCTGGATCGTGATACCAAATTGTCACGAATATTCTTGTAAACGCAGTCGAGCCTACCACCTTATCGCTGACGCAGTGGATAAAGAGACAAGTTCTCTTAGACTATAATTTTTCCCTGCTTTTCGTTGTGCGCCGAACACAATATATAGCCGGTTTGCATATTGCATTAAAGAAACTAGGATGTATCTCTAATGTAACCAACTCCATCTTTAAACATGGAAACTAATCTCCAATTTCCCTTTTTATCTCTAATCCTAATCTACTAGACCTGGACTCTCTTTATTTATTTTCTAATTTCTGGATACACGTGACATATTTCACTCCCTTACGAAAAGCATATTTCACTCCCCTACGAAAAGCTAGTATGATTGATCATTGCCATATAAGGACATGGGAAATAAATATACTACGTGATGTAACCTGCAGTATCAAATGAAAGCAAATATACTCATGTAGAAATGAAGATACCTACCATAAAGACGCAAACACTTGCAAAACAACAAGGGACAGATTTGTTCCACCCAAAAGAAAGCTTGCTGCTTTGGTTTTTGCTACTGAACACGCTACAAATTTTACCATTGTCGCATTTTCATGGAAAAAATATACTTAGCAAATGGGCCAAAGATACTATGGTATTGATCTGTAGAAAGAAACACTCACATTGCTTTCGCCCGTTGTTTGAGCTAATAATATAGGGATCACAATGACATGCCCAGATAATGTGTAGACCATGCAATATTCAGAAAGCTATAAATTTCTCACTCACGCGAAGGTGTTTTTCTTAATGCATCCAACTTCGAAGCCATCTCTTGAGCCAAACTAATTCTTCCTCCTTCTACAAGAGCTTCCTTCAAATTACTGAAAAGCTGACCAGGCGGCCTAATTCCTTTGTCCAGCATCTCTTGGAAATATACACAAGCTTCTTCGAGCTTGTTCTCAAAGCATAACCCATTGATCAATGATGAAAACATATGCATACATGGGACAACACCTTTCTCCTTCATTTGCTTCCACACCTTTAATGCCATATCAACTCTTCCATTACTGCAGAACATACCAACCATCATTGTATACGTATTGAGCTGAGGCTTGCAGCCATCCATTCCCATTCTCTGGAACACATTATATGCCTCAACAAACTTTTGAGATTTTATCAGATGATGAAGAATTATATCATAGGTCCGGGCATTAGGGCCTACTTTGGATTTCCTCATCTCATCAACCATCTCGAAAGCATGCTGAAACTTTGAGGCTCGGCAGTAAGCTCCAACAACTGCATTGCATGTAGGAACCTCCATGGGGAAACCACTCTCCTTATAGAGCTTGAAGTACTTCAAAGCTTCATCTAGCCTCTCCTCCAAACCAAGCCCGTTGACAAGCATGCAGTAAACATGAGGGCTTGGCATGCATCCACTCACTTCCATCTCACGAAACACCTTGAGGGCCTCATCACATTTGCCATATTTGCAAAAGGCACTAATCAGCATCCCGTATGCTACAACATCAGGCCTAATACCTGCATCCATCATTTCTTTGTACACTGTTTTGACCATCAATAGATCCTTCTCATGGCCCCAGCCTTCCATGAGAACAGTGTAGGTCTTCAAATCAGGCACAAACCTATCCTTCATTTTCATCTCCTTATAGATGGCATGCGCCTTCTTCACCTGTTTGGACTTGCTCAGTGTGTCAATCAGCCAGTTATAGTCTGACAACTCAGTTTTGAGCCCAAAACTGCTCATCTTCTCAAATGTCTCCACGGCCTCCTTGACCTTCCTTGCCCGGGCATACCTCCGGACGATGAGCCGGATCGTGTCTTTAGATAGCAAGCCCCGGCAGCGCATGGCCTCCACCAAGCTCCACACCAGCCTGAACTGCTTGATCTTGCCGAGAGCCTCAATCAGATTGTGGAAGCCCTCGGACGTGTACCTGAAGCCCTCCTGCCTCTCCGCCCACCTGAAGAAGGCGAGCGCTAACATGCCCGCGTTGCTCAGGTTCTTGAGCACCTCGGCGACCAGCTCAGGTGACGCGGCCACTCCGAGCGCATCAAGTGCAGACGCGATTTTCGGTTCCGGCTGGGTGCACACGACGCGGCACACCCTCACGGCGGCCTCCGACACAGCAGCGCCCCGAGCCCTCGACGGCAGCGTCGACAGGCACCACCGTGAACTGTGATGGATCCAGACCAGTGAGCTCGTGGGCTGACTCCCGAGCAGCGGTGCAGATCCCTGAGCCGCACGTTTCGCCGACCATCTGGCGCGCGTTGGCGAGCGGCAGGCTGCGCCGTGGCACAGGTGACGTGGAAACCGGATGAGGCATTTCGTCGAACACATCGGAGGCGTTCGAGACGAGCGCGGCGGGCCAGCGTCCAGCTGAGCCGAGCAGACAGGAGGCTGGGCGAGCGAGGCGGCGCATATTCGAATCGAACTGCGGCGAGAAGGACCGGCGCAGTTCGAAGGACTGGTGTGCTGGGGCCGAAGAGTGACGAGGCAGTGGAGGAGGCGGCAGGCGTGGCGCGAATGCGGCGGCCGGCGGATGCGCGGGACGGCGCCTCCGGAATACAGGAATTCTAGGAGAGCTCCTATAATACAATCTTTGGTGCAATCGCGCAGTCAACAATTCTTAACAATTGGATCTGCATGCTACAGTCAGTGTATTTTTTATTTAACTTCCTTCACAAATCCTTAGTGTAGAGGGTTAAATAAAAACATGTGACAACTGTAGGATGCATATCTAACGGTTGTGAATGCTTCATTGCACGATTACACCAAAACTCTTACTGCATTGTAGTCATTGCCGTATCTTATGACCGTGCACACATAAATGATTTAATAAAGAGTGTGTTTAAATTTTCGGTATATGAATATGAGGAAAAAAAAGCAAGCAATGGGTAATTAATAACTAATTACTGTCATTAACAACTAATCATTTGATTAACCCCTTAACATATTTTATTTGACTATTTTATAATCTACCAATCACAAATTTATTTTATTTGATTTTTTACAACTAACATAATTCTTAAAATTAAACAAGATTAAAAGATCATAAAAGCATAACCGATTAAACCGCCGACCGCTATGCACCCGAACGGCTGAAATCGGCTCCTGTTTATAGCATTTCGTTTAATAAAAGAAACATGTAATTTTGCTCATATGAAATAAATGTTTCCCTCTATGGCCGAATTCAGTGGTTTACTTCCATATACCTCTTTACAAGGCAAATCACAACAACAAACTCTTGATTCAGGGTGGCAACCGGTTTAAATCGAAACCGACTGGTTTCGGTTCTCGGCTTTTGTGAAATTCGGTTTCCAAGAAATGAAAACCGAAGTAGATCCAAGAAAATGAGAAAGCGGTCCCTCAGTTAATCGTAAAATTTTGGTTCGGTTTCCGAAACCTGGAAAACTGAGCTGAGCGCTAGGGGTGGTGATTTGGCGACGATCGGGCGTTCACGGGCGACGGGCGGGAGCAGCATCGGGCGACAATCAGGAGCGGCATCGGTGTCGAGGTGTTGGGGCGCTAGCTGCATCATGACGTCGGGGCATTAGGGAGATGAAGGTGTCAAGACGCAAGGCCGGGGCGAGGCCACAACATCGGTATGAGGGCGATGGTGGTGGATTCGAGGGCGGCGGCGGTGGATTCGAGGGCGGTAGGGTCTTTGGCGATGGGTATATTATACTTGTTATTGGACTGGACCGGTTGTCAAGTTATTGGGTCGGGCTAATTTTTATTTATTTGGATAAAATCCGATTAACCCGGTTAACTGGTTTAAAAACCAAAACCAAAATAAAATTCCGATTTCAGCTAAATGGAAATGGAAATTTGCTACGGTTTTGTTGGTTTGGTATTTTCAGTTCCTGTTATTTTGGGTTCGGTTTCGGTTAAATTTGCCCACCCTGACTCTTGATCCTCAAGGAACTTAGCTGTGACCATTTTCTAGATTCTGATTGTTGGATTTGAGAATCACATCCTTGATGCATAGCACGAAAAATGATGAAAATTTATCTTTAGATTTAACAAGTTCTGCGGACTGAATTATAAAAATTATCCTCGAACAGCATAACTAAAGCAACTAAGCATTGAAATATAGCTTCATAAAAATGATTAATTAGTAAGAGGCTTAGTGAAAGGTCACACACTCTCACCGTAGCAAGTTCGCTTGGTTTTTTGGGGGGGGGGGGGGGGGGGGGGGAGGGGGGGCGCCCGCTTTTTAGGTCTTGTTTTGATAGTGGAACGTACTCGTCATTTGACGTGGATTGACATGGATTGTGGTAAAAACTAATTCATTTTCCATCTCATTCCACAACTATGTTTAGTGGATTCATTAAGCCAAACAGGGTCTTAGTGAAAGTCTATTTTCATTTTTTTTCCAATGTACTATTTTTTAGAGACAATATTAATATTTTTAGTCAAACAAGTGAGATGGATGATAAAGTATTAAATAAGTTGATATTGAGAAATAGTAATATAAAAAATAATAATATAATTTATAATAAATAATTATTTAGAAAAATAAATTAATAATAAGTAGAAGATTTTAATGATATTTATAATAAATATATATAAAAATTTATTAAATTAATTTTATTTTATTATATATATTTGTACATCTAGAGGCCGTTTGGATCAAAGGAAATTCAAATGAATTTTAAAGGAATTCATTTCTAATAAATTTTTCTACACTGACTGTTTGGAAATGGAGGAATTGTGAGTTCCTTTCCTAAGGAAAAGTGAGACTTGCTTCACAAAGCATAGTAAACAAAACATGAGGTTGGAACTAAATGAAATTCTCCTTTGTGTTTGTTCACCGTGTCATCTGCAAGGGCACAATCCCACAAGCACCTATTAGGTGTACCAGAGGCATAAGGTTAGGTAAAGACAATAAAAGATAAAGTCATTTTGAGAAGGAAATGAATAATTTAATGACTCAAGGGTCATTATCCTATATAACGATACTAGGGATATTAATTTTTTCAATTTATTGTAATACATTTTTGTTCTTATGTTTTACATTGCTGCATTCCAAATAAATTTAGTTCTCTATTCCTCTGTGTCGAAGTGTGCAACTGACACTCCTCCCGGACCTGTTACTGGAGCAGCTCGCGAAGGTTCGTTGTTTTTGGACAGTTAGTCCTCGGAGCTTGCGAGAGAGGCGAAGATGGTGAACAAAGGAGATTTTTATGTGGTTCCAGTGGCGGACCTAGGATTTTATGATAGGGTATGCTAAAAAATTCAAGCGATTTCATAGAAGTATTTGTCAATTCAGTATATAACTATATATTTTGTAGCATAGCTTGGTATAAAAATAAATAACATGGTAAATATTAAATTAAATAAATTACAATATAATTAATTCAAATGTAATAATGATAGTTAAAAAAATATAATCATGAGATAAACTTGTAATACAAATTGTACCATTTTGTAGCCATCAATTTTTGAATGAGGTGAATGTATTGATCATATTATCTTTATCCACTTGAAGAAAATATCCCGCTCAATCAATATAACCAAACAATCATCCAAAATACTATCACTCAGCTTATTTGTGTATTAAGAATGTATTGCTCCTTTCGTTGCAACACTGGTACAACTCATTTGTGTATTGAAAAATAACATACATGTGCAAAGAAGGTCATCTGCTATGTTTGGGCATCAGATCGAGGCGAATAGCCACGGCTAGCGTCGGTCGATGTCTCAACGAGGTGAGTCTGTGATGGTGCGTACCTCCCTTCCCCCTTCATAGGCGCTACCTCAGGGACAAGAGGCCAAGCGGTGATTTTCGGCTCACCGCTGCCTGCATCTTATTTATATTCGCAGGGAAGGCTTTGGCAGTAGGTGCGAAAATGGTACGATAATTTTTCGTATCGTCCGATGCCGTTTCCGAAAAAATCCAATCCGATTACTATTTTTTTCGTAAATGAGTCGGAAATAGGAAATTCTAATTTGGAAATCAGAACGAAAACGACTGGAATCGATTTCCGACCGAATTGTCGGAATACCATATTTGTTCGGAAAATATCTGAACAAATTCCGAATTCATTCTGAAAAGAAAACCTCCCAAGCGGTCCAGCCCAGGCATCCCAGCCCAGCCATTCCCACTCGGCCATTCGGGCTCTTCCCCGTTGGTGGCTTTGTCCCGAAGGACCCGAACCCAATGCGGCGATCTGCCCCAGTACCCGAAGGACCCCAAAGACGGCAGCACAGAGGTTGGCTTGCGCGCTCCGGAGGAAGGCGGCAACGCGGAGGTTTGCTCGCGCACTCGACGACGATGGCACGCCCGCTTGCGGAGGAAGACATCAATGGGGAGATGGCGAGGTGTAAGAGGATGACTACGTAGATCTGGCGGGGGCGGCGATGTGCGAACGGCCGACGAGGTTGGACAAGAAAGTGGAGCGGAGCCAGTGTTGGATAGCACATCGCTCCTCAGGTGCCCCCGTCGGGGGAAGGAGCGAGCTCATGGAGGCTGCCTATGCGATGCTGAGTTGGCCGATGGAAGATGGAGTCCTAGATTACCGGGGGCAACTACGGATGGCAAAAAAAACCCGCGGGTGCGGGTACCAGACGGGTTTGACACTCGTTGGGTGCGGGCGCGGGTGTTTATTTACACCCGAGGGTCTGACTCGCACCCGACCCAACGCATTTTGGGTGTGGGTGCGGGTTTCATTTTTCACCCGCGGGCACCAGAAATGGCAATATAAGCCTAGCTCATTTGTCTCTGGCCACTCTTATTTATTAGTTCCAGCCCACTTGCATCCAACGAACCGGCCAGCCCAAAAAGAAGCACCAGTGCACCACGCAAGTAACCGTAGTGGCCCAGCTGCCACTGCCCACCGCCTCCTTTTGTTCATGTCTCACGAGTCGAGATCAATCTCCCTACCTCACTCTGTCTCCCTCCGTCCCTAGTCCCTCAGTCCGACTAAGGCAGCTCCTTCGGATCCCGCCGCCAGCGCCCTCCGGATGTCGCCCCCAGCGCCCTGTCGTAACCCGCCGCCGTCTCCTTGCAGCTCGATGTGGATCTCGCCATGAGCCCCAAGATTCCTCCTCTCTAGAAGGCAAGTCCACGACGTCGGCTGGATGCCGCGGCCGCCTACGGCTTGCTGTGTCGCCGTGATTCCTTGCTCTCTACCTCTGATTCGAAGCATAGGCGTGTGCGATTCCTGATTCACGACGAGCAATGGCACCCGCGCCCCCGTTAAGCTTTTAGATGAAACCCGACGGGTATACGAAACCCGCCCCAAACCTGTCGGGTGCGGGTTTGGGTGCGAAAATCCACCCACAGGTGTTTTCAATTCGGGTGGGTTTTCACTTCACCCGATCTGAACCCGACCCATTGCCATCCCTAGGGGCAAGATGACTCCAGAAGGCCACGTACATAGGAGAAAAATAAAATATGGATGAAAAAAAAAGAAAATAATGGAAATAAAGAGAGAGGAAAAGGAAAAAAGGAATGAAAATTTAAAAAGATACAAGAAAATAAGAGAGGAAAATAGAAGGAGATAACAAAGGAAAAATGGAAAGAAAAAATATAGTAAATAATGTATGGTAGTTGAGATAGAGTATGTTTATGGAGTACGACGAGTGTGGAACGAGTGAAAAAACTAATGATTAATTATAAAATTCTGAGTATGGTTTCCGAAAAAAGTCAGAGCCGATCCGATTTTGATATGTTTTCATTGTGATATATCTGTTTTTCGATATTTCCGATAACGAAATCATTTCCGATGATTCCGTTTTCGCTTCTGTTTCCAAAAAGTATAAACAAAAATGAAAATGATTTAGCTCTTTTTCCGTCCGTTTCTGACCGTTTTCATCCTTATTTGGTGGTAGCAGATCTCTTTATGTGGCTTAGTTCCCTAGTCCCAAGCGATACAAGAGAGCAACAGATGAAACAACTCATAGTTACGTGCACCTGGGACTAGGGTATGTTGGGGCCCACCTGACATACCCTGTAGGTCCGCCCCTGCGTGGTTCGGGCTGCCAGAGCATAACATCTTACATCCACAGGAGTGTGTTGTATTGCCTTTGCTCTCGTGTGAGCTTGAGTGGGTTCGAATGAATATGTTCTATGTTGGTGGCTGCGTACAAGGCCGGTCAGTCACACAAAGGTCGGGGCTCGACAAGTGGCCCTGGGATGATTTGTACCCTATACACGATCTAGAGTACTTTTACATGTAGTAGCTTCTGGTGATGTCTTTAAGAAGTTATCTTGTGGCGCCGAACGTCTGTGGCTAGCTAAGCATAGATGTTGATGATGATGAGGAATGTCCCATTTGTCACATCGCCGCATTCTGCTGCACTGTGTTGCACTGCTGCGCCTTCACTATGATCTGGCTGTCACTGTTGCACCTGACAGAGGCATGCGTCGCGCCCGTGCGCCTAGGGAAGGCGTGAGTCTTAAATGTGTGACTGGATAGAACGTTACTTCCTTTACTCTCCTACCGCCCTGAGCGGGATGTTGGACATGTAGCAGCGCTGGAGCCCGCCTCTGTGGAGAGGCACGATCCATCCCTGCTGGACTTGTGACAGTGCTGGAGCCCGCTTTAGCAGGGAGGTCGAGTTCGGAGATGCAGGACACGTGGTGGCGCCATAGCCCACCTTTGTGGAGAGGCAAGGTCCGGATCCACTGGATACGTGGTGGCACTGGAGCCCGCCTGAGCAGGGAGGTCAGGTCTGGCGTTGTAGGGCACGTGGCAGTGTCGTAGCCTGCCTATATGGATAGGCAGGGTCCGACACCGCTGAACATGTGGCAGCACTGGAGCCTGCCTCCACAGGGAGGTAGATCCCAGAGCCACATGAAGCTGTGCGTGGGGTTACCCGGTATACAGGGTACTGAAAGTGGCCCCCAAGCCCACTCGAGGAGGCGATGATCCTGCAAGTGGGGCCTTTATCTTGTCTTCCTGTCTGACCCTTTTGATCTTCTATTTGGGCAGTCGATGGGGCAGCGCGCCCCTGATGCCTCGGACACATGGTCGCGTGTGGTTGACGGGTCGTGTCGACGTGATATTTGCACAATCTAGGACTTTAACTGCGACAGTTTCCGATGCGACTATTGTACTTACGCCGTGTTGCTTCCTCGGGGACGGCTCAAGTTGCCTCTTTGATTTATTGACCACCTGGCGCGAGCCATCTAACAAGTGATATGTGTCCCCCTCATCATTGTCAATGTGTGTTGCGCGAGGCATAAGTGGACCGGGCCGCTTGCACAATGTGCTCACAAGCGTCGCGGAAGTGGGTAAAGGGTAACCTTTGCAGCTAAAGGCAGTTTCTTCCCCATTCACTTCCTTGCACTCGAAACCTCTCTCTTCGTCCTTTTCGCTCGAGCCCTCAACCTAGATCCTATTCACCACTCGTCCCAATGGCATCTAGCCTGCGTTCTTCTCATTTCCGGATGAGCGATGATCTCATGGTGGTGAGGTGACTACCCAAATACATGCGGAGGAGCAAGAACAGTGGATCCGCTGTGGGACCGTCTTGCTTGTTGCAGTGCGGCGAGGTTGTCTGATTAACCTCGTACGTGCTGGCCGAGTTTGCGCTCCCGACGTCCTCCTTTTTCGTCACGCTGTTGGAGGTCTACGGCCTTTATCTGCACCACCTAACGCTGCACTTCTTCACGCTGGTGGCGGTCTTCCTCCACCTCTGCGAAATGTTCATGTGCGTTCGGTCGTCAGCGTTGCTGCTCAGGCACTTCTTCATGCTGCGGTCTTCCAAGAGGGGCTCGAGCCCCCTAGGAGGCTACTACTTCCAGCACTAGAAGACTTCGGTGAGGTACATCACACCCTTCACCCCCGCTAAGTGGAAACACTAGAGGGACGACTGATTGCTCTAACCGATGTCCAAGATCGCCTGGAGCTATGGTTCGATGCTCCAACCACAAAGTGCACCTTATGGGAGGAGATCCCTCAACTGTAGGAGGAGTACAACCCAGTGCTAGCGAGGATCCAACTCTTGGCGGAGAGAGGCTTAACTTCATGGATGGTACTGGCAGACTTCCTCTCTCACCACATCGCACCTCTCCAGCAGCATGTTCGCCTAGCTTGGTTGTACACCGGAGAGCACGACCTTACCCGGTTGGATCGTGGTCTCGAATCAATCCCAGACGCACAAAAGTTGGACCAGATGCTGGCGAGGCTGAAACCTGACCTGACCTCAGACGACTTCGTCACTCCGCCACCAAGTTGCCTGCCGCTCTTCATGGATCAACAGGCGAGGGTGAAGCTGCTGAAGGAGTTGCCCATGTTGGACGACCTCGGCCTCAACGTGCGAAAGGTTGGAGATGCATTCTAGGGCGTCACAATCCCTTGAGCAGACAACGCTGGCAGCCAGCAGGGGTCGGTGCCGGTTAGCCAGCAAGGGTCGGCACCCGCCAGCCAGCAAGGGTCGGCGCCTGCCAGCCAGCAGGAATTTGCGCCTGCCCCACACCTCGACAAGGGAGGCGGGAAGGCAATGGTCTCCGAGCCCGCGCCCAAGGTGAATCCCACACCAAAGGTGCAACCCTACTCATCGTCCAAGGGATTAGGCGCTTAGAGCCAGCATCCCTCCTCTGTTACCCCGAAGAGGAAGAGGCTGGCGCATTGGGACGGGACTCCCGTTGTGCAGCCCAGGGCCATGGAGCCGGAGGGCCAGGCGATGGATGTTGATCGCGGATCCATTGGTACTGGATGTTAGAATAATACCACATTGCCTATGTAATCAAGGGAGGTCCCTAACCCCCTTATATATATATATATATATATATATATATATATATATATATATATATATATATATATATATATATATATATATACCACCCCCTAGGGGTTTTCAATCAATAAAAATACAATAATTATTTTCTCCCCAATATTTCCATCATGGTATCAGATTAGGTTCGTTCCTAACTTCCGCTAGCTACACCCAACTCCGCCTCTCGCGTTGAGTTCTGCTCGTGGAGAATCACCGCCCTCAGCGCGCGATTTTTTTTTCGGCATGTCTGTGCCGCCGAAAAATTTCCGCGCACACCGCGCTCTAGAGCAACGTCTGAACCTTCAAGCTTCAATGTTGTCACAGATCCCGAAGACTTATCGTGGTGCTCTCGCCGATCGCAATTGGCGAGAGGCCATGATTGAGGAATTCATCGCTCTACAGGCAAACAACACTTGGGATCTCGTGCCACGTCCTCCAGGTACGAATGTCGTCACTGGGAATTGGGTTTTTCATCACAAGTTTCATCCAGATGGCTCTTTGATCACTACAAGGCTCGTTGGGTTCTTCGTGGCTTTACTCAACAGCCTGGTGTTGATTTTGATGAGACTTTCAGCCCTGTGGTGAAGCCTGCTACAGTTCGTACCGATCTTTTAGTTGCACTCTCTCGTGATTGGCCCGTTCACCAGCTTGATGTGAAGAATGCTTTTTTGCATGGTACTCTATCCGAGACAGTCTATTGTGAGCAACCTTCTGGTTTTCTTGATACAGCTCATCCGGATTTTGTCTGTTGACTGAACAAGTCCGTATATGGTTTGAAGCAAGCTCCTCGTGCCTGGTACAGCCGCTTTGCTTCTCATATTATCTCATTTGGATTTACTGGTGCTCGGTCCGATACTTCACTTTTCGTCTACCGACACAGCACAAACATGGCTTATCTATTGCTATATGTGGATGATATTGTTCTGACTGCCTCATCAACACCACTGCTCCGTCGCATTATTGATGCTCTTGCTGCAGAATTTTCAATGAAGGATTTGGGCAACCTACATTTTGTGGGCATGACTGTTACTCGGAGCAACACAAGCTTCTTCCTCTCACAGCGACAGTACATGGTTGAGATACTTGAGAGAGCAGGCATGACTGATTGTAAATCATGTTCTACTCCAGTCGATACGTGTGCCAAGTTATCATCCGACGGTGTTCTGGTTTCGTATGCTACTCACTATCGCGGTCTTGCTGGAGCCCTGCAATATCTCACCTTCACTCGACCCGACATTGCATATGTCGTGCAGCAAGTGTGTCTCTATATGCATGATCCTCGTGAGCCTCATCTTGCATTGGTGAAACGCATTCTTCGATACATTCGAGGCACCTTGGATCATGGTCTTCAGCTTCGTTGCTCTTCGGTTAGCGATCTTGTGGCATATTCTGATGCTGATTGGGCCGGTTGCCCTGACACACGTCGTTCCACCTCCAGATACGGTATCTTCCTCGGTGATAATCTGATCTCTTGGTCTTCGAAGCGCCAACACACAGTATCCCGCTCTAGCGCCAAAGCGAAATATCGTGCTGTAGCCCATGCCATCACCGAAGCTTCTTGGTTGCGTCAGTTGCTGGAGGAACTTCACTGTCCACTTCAGAAGGCCACTTTGGTCTATTGTGACAATGTTAGTGCTATGTATCTCTCGACCAATCCAGTGCAACATCAACGCACCAAGCATATTGAGATTGATTTGCACTTCTTTCGCAACAAGGTGGCCACTGGTACAGTTCGAGTTCTTCAGGTTCCCACCAGCTCACAATATGCGAACATCTTCACCAAGGGGCTGCCATCTTCGGTGTTTGTGGAGTTTCGATCCAGTCTGAATGTTCTAGATAATAGACGTTCAGACTGTGGGGGAGTGTTAGAATAATACCACATTTTCTATGTAACCAAAGGAGGTCCCCTGACCCCTTATATATATGTACAACCCCTAGGGGTTTTCAATCAATAAAAATACAATAATTATTTTCTCCCCAATATTTCTATCACTGGAGTTGTGGTCGCGTCGGCGGATGCAACGAAGGGCGCCAGTCGATGCTTCGTGGATGCAGTAGATGGGCCTGCACTAGCAGACGTAGCCCCATCATGGAACGTAGGGCTGAGGAGGCTAGGGCCGCGAGCAACCCCGTCGCGGGTCTGACAAGGGGCGACGGTGGCGGCTCCCCTGCTGCTGCAGCCCGAACTGTCTTGGCTGATGCAGAGGTGACACCGGGACCGGCCCCTGAGCCAGCTCGGGACGCCAACCCTCCAGCCTTGGAGACCAGCATGCCAATGGTTATGCCTGTGCTTGGTGACGACGCGGTCCCCTCTAGTGGTGCACAGGGGTCTGCACCGGAGGTGAAGCCGTGTGCAGCTCTAACGGCGGAACCTGACACCACGCCTCTTCCTGAGCGTCCTACAGATGAGGGCACTCCTGCCCCTCTCTGATGCCATCGGCGTGGCTCATTTCGACCTCCGTCAAGCGCAACACTAGCTTGGCTGGGAGTGGAAGAAGTTGCGAGCAGAGGAGGAGCATCTCCAATGCTGGGCCAACTTGCTGCGGTTCAAGACCCAGGACGCACAGGAGAAGGCGAAGAAGGGGCAGGAGGCTCTAGCGGATGAGGAGAAAGCACTGGAGATGGAGTGGGCTCTAACCAGGCTACTCGATGCGATGTCCCGGGCCAAGGAGGCTAAAGCTGCTGCCAATGCCCGTCTCAGCGCTTACGAGGAGCTTCGGTTGGAGCTCGCTCGTCGTGAGGTCATCATCCCCGAGCGGGAGTGGGAATTGCAGGAGTGGGCAGATGAGGCCTCCTGCAAGCTCCATCTGGATTCGGACGAGCTCAAGTCTCGCACCAATGACCTCAACAGCCACGAGGTAGACCTGGCAGAAGAGCGGGAGTGCCAGTCCCTCCTCGCGTGCGAGCCTTTCACCAACCTCAAGGAGTCTTCCTTGGAGCATCGTGCCTCAGAGCTGGATGCCAGAGAGAAGACGCCGACTACCAAGGAGAATATGTTTTCCGAGGGGGGACTGAGGGAGGTGGCGATGGCGGGGTATAAGGTGGAGGAGCTCCAGGCTTCACGTGCGGCCAAGGTGCAGAAGGTCTCGGACTTTCTAGGTCATGCCGAGGCTATGCTAACACCCCTTGGCTTCAGCCCGGTGCGCACGGGGAACCGACACAGGAGGTGAGCCAGGTGCTCCCCGCACTCGACTCTACCGGTAGCAAGATGCAGGCTCTAGAGGCGGTCATCAGCGACCAGCTGGAGAATGAAGGCAAGGTTCTAGCCGAGAAGGTGGCAGAGCATGTGTTGATGTGCCTCCGAAGATGGGACCCCAAGATCTCGCGGGAGCCGGTGATCCAGGGCCCCATTGCAGAGGAGGAGGTGGCCAGGTTTGGAGTCGAGGATGTCGCCCAGATCGTAGCCGCACGATTCCAGCACCAGCCCAAAGACTCCTAGGAGCCCTGCTTAGCCCTTGTACTGCTTAGGCCTTTGTATCTTCTAGGAGCTTTTGTATCTTCCTTTGTAAATAACCTTGATGGGTTTGAATACATTGATACTATTTTGTAATTCATAGGTTGTTTGTCCTGGGTCTTTAGTTGCGTAAGGACCTAAGGAAAACTTCGTTGAACTCATTAACTTGTAAGCTTGATGTAGACACTCCCTTTGGGTCCTTGGCAACGCAAGATCTCGAAGGAACTTCACCAATGATTAGCTAGGTGTCTTCCTCGTGTCCTTAGCAGCACAAGGACCAGATAAAAACTTGTCGGACTCGTAGCTAGTTCATCTTGACGCTCGTTGTGGCCGACTGCCCCAACGTCCTGCGTGTATACCCTTGTAGTGGCCCCCAAGTAGGTATGGCCAATAGGTTGGGGCACACCTACCATGCAGTCGCAGGATGTTGATAGTGGGTCCCCCACGGGAGATTCTAGAGCTTGTGGTCCGGGAGCGCTCACCTTCTATGCAAAGTACATTGATGGCAGGCCCCCTGGGAGGTACCAAAGCTTGGGGAATCGATATCAGTGAGCCCCTTGAGAGGTGCCAGTGCTTGAGAAGTGACACCGGTGGGCCCCCTAAGAGGTGCTGGAGTGCTGGAGCTTAAGGTCCGATGATGAACCTAATGGGTACGGGGGATGCCCTATCTTTCGATGAGAGATGTTGGTGGTGAACGAATTTAGTGGAGGTCGACGTTGGCTGCCCGACTACCACAACGAGAATGGTGTGGCGCCTTGAGCGACAGTTACACCGTCTCCTGATAACTACGATTTGGGTGGAGGTCGACGTTGTGCTACATGACTACAACCACCACAAGGGTGTTGCACCTTAGCGATAGTTACACCACCTCTTGTTGTTGTTCTTGTCGTGCCAAGAATAGCCTTGAACCTGCAATCAATCGAAGAACAAGCAAGAACAAGATAACAAGCAAACACTCATGGGTGTGATAAGTTGGGGTTTTGATTCAAGTAATCAAAAGGTCTTGTAGACACTTGCGTTACAAGGAAGTATAAATGGATAAACTTATAGAAAACAAAACCCAAGTTCTTCATATGGCTGCTAGTTGCTTATATAGAGGAGGAAGACTAGAACTCAGGATGGAGTCACGAGTCTTGTTCGGCCTTTTCTGGGCAGCTCAAGCGCCATCTGCCTTTGATTCTTGATACAGTGGAAAGTAGACGAAGATACATTTCCAGCAAGTACTTATTTGCATTAAACAACCTTGGGAGTTGAAAGTTACGTCCATTTTAAGTTGGTACTTGCTGCAGTTACGAGGACCCCTCGGGTGGAGCAGCCTTCATTGCATTAATCCCTACATTCCTCATAGCTGGATCAATTCCTAAGCACCTAATAATAACAAGTTCATCACAAGGCTTTAATAGTTCCCCATTTTAAGGATAATTAATTTGAACAGCCAGGAATGAATTCACCTGATAATTAAGTTCACGTGTATGAGCGCGTGTCATTGGATCTTGATTAGTTGCAAGTGGTGAATGGGCTGCTGTTGTGGTTGGATAAAAAGTAGTGATGTCCTCATCATCCTCCCCTTCTTGCAATTGAGTCGTCCTCGACTCAAAAGTGTCTTCCTCGCCCACATATGGTTTCGAATCTGTTATATCAAAAGAGGGTCCAAAAATATGCAGGCAACTCAATTATATATGCATTATCATTAATTTTTCGAAGCACTTTGAAGGGTCCAACAACTCTAGGTAGCAATTTAGATTATCATAATTAGGAAATATATCCTTTCTCAAATGCACCCAAACCAAATCACCAGGTTCAAAAGTCACATGCTTTCTACTCTTGCTACCGGCTTGTTGATACTTAGCGTTCATGCTCTCAATGTTTTCTTTAGTTTGCTCATGCATTTTAAGAATTAATTCAGCATGGCGAGAAGCATTAAAATTCAATTTCTTTGAAGGTGGCAAAGCCAAAAGATCAATGGGAGCACGAGGGATAAAACCATATACAATCTGAAAGGGCAAAATTTAGTAGTAGAATGCAATGAACAATTGTAAGCAAATTCAATATGAGGCAAACATTCTTCCCATAATTTGATGTTATGTTTCAGAATAGTCCTAAGCATGGTAGATAAACTACGGTTTACTACTTCGGTCTGTCCATCAGTTTGAGGGTGACAAGTGATAGAAAAGAGCAATTTTGTCCCCAACTTAGCCCATAAGGTTTTCCAAAAATGACTAAGAAATTTGGCATCTCTATCTGAAACAATAGTGTTTAGGACCCCATGCAAACAAACAACTTCTCAAAAGAACAAATGAGCAATATGGGTAGCATCATCAGTTTTGTGGCATGGTATGAAATGTGCTATTTAAGAAAATCTGACCACAACAACAAAAATATTATCCCTCCTCTTCTTTGTTCTAGGCAATCCTAAAACAAAATCTATAGAATCATCCTTCCGTGGAGCACTAGGAACAGGGAGAGGCATGTATAAAACATGTGGGTTAAGACGAGACACAGCTTTTTGACAAGTGGTGCAACGAGCAACAAATTGGTCCACATCTCTTCTCATCCATCGCCAAAATAAATGGCTTGCTAGGATGTCTTCCGTCTTCTTGACACCAAAGTGTCCTATCAACCCTCCACCATGTGCTTCCTGCAATAGTAAGATACGCACAAAACAGCTGGAATGCACAATTTGTTAGCTCGAAACACAAAACCATTAGTGAGAACAAATTTGTTCCATGTTTTTCCTTCTTTACATTGCGGCATCACATCTTTGAAATCAGCATCAAAAGTATATTGTTCTTTAATTGTTTCTGTCGAAGTGTTAATGCGACACTTCCCCCGGATCTGCTAAGGAGCAGCCCGCGGAGGTTCTTTGTTCAACGGGGCTTAGGCCTCAATCAAGTGTTCTAGCGGATGAGAATATGAGACAATGGTTTTTAAGTGGTTCGTGCCGCAAGGAGCGTAACACCCTACTCCACAGTGGATGGTATTGCTAGTATGTGTGTATGCGTGTGTGTGATGTGGGGATTCTGGTTCTTTGTAACGGTGGCGGTCTGGGCCTTTTATAGACAAGGTCGGGCGCCTTACAAGTGGGGTCCCGGGGCTCGACAGGTGGTCCCGGGGTGATCTTATCTTGAAGATCTAAGGCTTCTTGCATAAGCTTCCTCTGGGCACGGCTTTGAAGACTCGCCATCTTGCCGTCCGAGTTGTCAGTAGCCGATGTGCCGTTGATGACATTGGCAGGGGATGTCCTGTCCAACTGTCTCTATCACCATAAGCTACCCACTTGGCGGAGTGGGATAGTCTTGTGGCGTCTTCACTGTGATGCGATTGGTCGTCGCGGTACCTGACATTAGGCGTGCACCACGTCATGCACCCGGGGAAGCCGTGTATCTTCAATCCTTGACAGGGACAAGGCGCTCCGTCCTCTTAACTCCCGCACCCCTCCGTCCAGGGCAAGTGGGTGGACTATGTGATAGCGCGGGAGCTCACCTCTACGGGGGTGGTCAGGTCCCGCCTTGCGGACCATGTGGCAGCTCGGGAGCTCACCTCTTCGGAGGAGGTCAGGTCCTACCTTGCGGGCCACGTGGCAGCTCAGGAGCTTATATCTGTGGGGGAGGCTAGGCCCCGTCCTGCTGGACACGTGGCGGTGCCGGGATCTCACCTTCGCGGAGGAGTTTAGGTCCCGCCTTGCGAGACACGTGGCAGCGTTGGAGCCTGCCTATATGGGAGGTGGCTTGTCCGATGTCTTGGACAACGGGGCATCTCTGGAGCCCTCTCTCATGGTGAGGAGGGATCCTTACCTGCTCGACATGTGGTTACCCGGGGGCTCCTCTCCAAAGGGGGTGTTGAGCTTCTCCTTTGGGTTTCTTGCGGATATCCTGGACCACCCATTTGAGGCTGATGGGTCCGGGTCTCTTGAACACGTGGCCCCCTCGGACCCCGCCCTATTGGGAGGCAGGGTACCTAGGCGACTCTAGCTTGTACGCGAGGGTACCCGGTATGTCGGGTACCGACAGTGGCCCCTGGGTCCACCTTGGGGGGAGACGACGAGCCCGAGGGTGGAGCCCTTATCCTGCTTTCCCGTGCAACCTTTTAATTTTGTCTTGATCAATTGAAGCGGTGTGCGCCTCTGTTGCTGTGACCACGCAACCCTGTGTGGTTGAGAGGTCGTGGCGACGGGATCTTTGCTTGTTGCGACATTATCGCGATAGTTCCCAAGGCGCCTGCTGCACTTTTGCTGCTTTTACTTATGCCTTTATGGGAACCGCTGGGTTGCCTTCTTAGGCGGAGAGCTGCCCGGGCCGGTTTTTCTGACAGGGGACCTGGGCCCGTTTGTCATGGACACCGTGGTACAAGCCGTTCATTCGGCGCCCTCTCAAATTTGCACGGTGCACTCAAATGCCACTGGGGTGCTTAAAAGGGATACCTTTGTGCACAATGGAGGTTCCTTCCTTCCGCACGCCTCAAGCATTCGAGCCTTCGTCTTCCTTCTTGAACGTCTACCCAGCCTTGAGGTTCTCGACCCATCCTCCAATGGACTCAACCTTGCCTCCTTCCCGGATGGAGGATGTCTCACCCGTGAGGCGGCTTTTTGGTTGGGGGGACGAGGAGCGATGGGACCTGATCCGTGCTGGCTCCTTGCCACTAGAGTTGGGGGAGAAGGAGATCATCTTCTTCTATGCGTACACATACTCCGCGTTTGTCCCTCCCTTTTCCTCCTTCCTGGTGACACTCCTGGAAGACCTTGGGCTTCAGCTTCATCACCTGTTATAGGTGGCCAAATGGGCCGGCACAAAGCCCGACGATTTGGGCCCGACCCAAACACGACCCGACTCGAAAGGCACCAGGCCCGGGCCGGTCCGAAGCCCAACCCGGGCCGTGCCTGGGCTCAGCCGGCAGCCCGTTGGGCCAGCCCGACACGGCCCAAATAAAGCCTGGCCCGACCAGCCCGGTGGCCAGCCCGGCCAGCCCGACCGTGCAAAGCACGGCCCGACCCGGCACGTTCCAGCCCGGTGCGGCTATATAAGTCGCCCGTGGCCGTTCTACGCCCCTGCTCTGAACCCTAATCCTCATTCGCCTCGCCTCCTCCGCGCCGCAACAACACCTCGACCTCGAGTCCTCCGCTCTGGGCGACGCCACCGTGCCTTCGCCTCCACCTCCACGCCTTCGGCCTTCCCTCGCCGCTCCACCGCTCCACTACTCGCATCGACCCGTTCCGCGCCTGACCTCGCCGGATCAGCGCCACCTCTCGCCGGTTTGACGGTCTCCTCGCGGACCTCGCCGGTGTCTGTCGGTGGTTTGGAACCGGCATATCTCCCTACACTGCTAAAGTGATAGAGAAGTTTGATGTTCGGTATGGGCGCACGGAGATTCAAGAAGGTGAGTAGGAATTGACACAGGAGACACATGAGTTTACGTGGTTCGGGCGCCTGAGCGTAATACCCTACTCCACGGGTGTGTTGGTGTTGTATTAGCTGTTTGAGCTTGTGTGTCTCTGGCGTATGTGTGTGTGTGTCCAGAACGTGTCGTCGGCCTGTCCTTTTATAGTACAAGGGCAGGCCGTTACATGTTAGCCTGGCCCGACATGTGGCTCCGGCGGTTACTAATATTGACACTTATTTAACACATTTAGTTACTCTTAATGACCCTGTAACGGGCTTTGATAGCACCGTTACTGGTGTTAAGATCGTCCGTTTAAGTGTCATTAATATGGCATTAATGACACTTAATCGGGTCTTGAAGTCCTTGGTTCCCCTTTGAAGATCCGGAGCCGTTGCGAGGTCTTCCGGAGGTTAGGGGCTAAAGATACGACGGTTGGACACGTGGCAGCTCCGGAGCATACTGTGGGAAACAGGTAGCTCCGGGGCTACCCGACACGTGTCAGGTCTGGAGCTTCTCTCGGTCTGGGGTTAAGTATGGAGGTGCCATTTCGGTACATGGTCCGGAGCTTCCCCCTTGTGGGCGGCAGCTCCGGTTTGGCAGTACACGTGGTGACCTAGGGATTAACCATGATGGAGAAGCGGGTCCGGTTATGTCTGACATGTGGGCCTTCGAGGGTCTTCACACGAAGTAGATGATTTTCCTTTGAGATCTTTATAACCTCAAGGGGTGTACGGTTTCTAGGGTACCGAAAGTGTCCTTGCTGACCTTGCCACATCTGCGCCTTCCCTCGCCGGATCTGCGCCTTCCCTCACCGGATCTGCGCCTTCCCTCGCTGGATCTACACTCTGTGCCGGTGGCTCGGGCCTCCCCTTCCGGTCTCCTCTCGCCGGAGCGGTCGTAGGCCCTTGCGGTGTCGGTAGCCACTAGGCGGATTGGGCCTCCTGTTCCGGCCTCCCCTTCCCCCCTCTGCCGGATCGGTTGAAGGCTCTCCGCCCTTCCACTCAACGGCTTGGCCGTGATGGCTGCAGAGCGCTCGTCGTCGTCCAATCCGTTGGATGTGGACACCTCCATCAACGCAGATCTATTACTGCAGGGCCTGCTTGGAGATGACAATGACGATGTTGCCGCCGTCGCCGAAGCTCTCGGAGTTGGAGGCAATGCTGACGCCTCGGCCACGCCGACGGTGGATGTTTATGCACCGGTCGATGGTAGCCCTGCTGCATCGTGCAGCATCAACAAAAGACAAAGGTGATGCCTATTATGCTTAAAATGCTTCTCTTATGTGTGTTATGCCTCTATATTAGTGTAAATTGCTTCTCTTATGCATATTATGCCACTGTCTTAGTGTAAATTGCTTGTCTTATGCATATTATGCCTCTGTCTTAGTGTAAAATGCTTCTCTTATATGTGTTATGCCTCTATATTAGTGTAAATTGCTTCTCTTATGCATATTATGCCACTGTCTTAGTGTAAATTGCTTGTCTTATGCATATTATGCCTCTGTCTTAGTGTAAAATGCTTCTCTTATGTGTGTTATGCCTCTGTCTTAGTGTAATTTGATTCTCTTATGTGTGTTATGCCTCTATCTTAGTGTAAAGTGCTTCTCTTATTTGTGTTATGTTATTGTCTGAGTGAAAATTGCTTCTCTTATGTGTGTTATGTCTCTGTCATCTTAATTAGGATTGGTGTGTGCACATCTGATGTTTGGCAAGATATGGAGAAATTGTATCAGGAAGAAAATGGTAAGAAAGTGAGGTATGCTGCTAGATGCAACTACTGTAAAACTCAGTTAGCTGCTAGAAGTGCAATTGGTACTGGACACTTGATTAGGCATTTAGAGAGGTGTAAGAGGAAGGCCCTGGCTGCCTCATCTTCATCTCAGTCTCAGTTGCATTGTACTGTTGATGGTGTTAGACATTTTCAATATGATGCTCAAGTTTCTAGAAGTCAACTAATTAAGTTGATTGCTAGACTGGACTTGCCTTTGAGTGTTGGATCTACTTCTGCATTTGAGGATTATATTAGGACTGCTCATAATCCTAGCTTCAAAGTTGTTTCTAGGCAAACCACTACTAGGGATCTTGAGGCATATTTTAATATGAAAAAAACTGCTGTTAAAGATTTACGATGCATCTTGTGTTTGTTTGACATCTGATATATGGTCTGGTAATGCCAAGGAGGACTATCTTAGTGTTGTTTTCCATTTTGTGACTAGTCAATGGGAATTATAAAAGAGAATTGTAGGTATGAGACTAATTGATTGTTCTCACTCTGGAAATAACATTGCTGAGCGCATTACTAATGTTGTTTCTGAATATGACATGTCTAATAAAGTCCTTTCTATTACACTTGATAATGCTTCTGCTAACACTCATGCTGTAAATGAATTAGCTCCATTATTGTCTGCTTATGTTGGCACATCTCTGTTACACCAGAGGTGTGCATGCCATATTATTAATTTGATTGTTAAGGCTGGTCTCAAACGTATTAAGCCTTTTCTTGAGGACTTTAGGACTGCTATATCTTTTTTAAATTCATCTAATCAAAGAATTGCTGCTTATAAGTCATTCTGTTTATCTATGGGTGTAAGGCCTACAAAATTTGCTTTAGATATGGATGTTAGATGGAATGCAACTTATCATATGCTTAAACACCTTGTCCCATACAAGAGTACTTTTTCTGTTTTCATTCATACTCACTACCAGGCTTCAGGGACACAATTGCTTACTGATTCACATTGGTATGTTGCTGAACACATGTTAAACTTTTTGGAACTGTTTTATGTTTCTACTGTTTCATTGTCTGGTATATATTATCCTACTTCTCCTTTAATGATGCATGCTATTATTGAAATTGCTGATCATTTGAATCAATATGAAAATGATTCTAATTTAGGAGATGTTTTTGTACCTATGAAAACTAAATTTTTAAAGTATTGGTCTGATATTCCTTTGTTGTATTCTCTTGCTTTCATTTTAGATCCTAGGGCTAAGATGAATGGTTTTAATAATGCACTTCAGCTCTTGTCTCAATTAATTAATCGTGATTATGCATCTTATTACACAAAAGTTAAATCTGATCTAACTGAACTGTATAGAAAATATGAGCTCAAATTTGATTCAATTAGGTTGCAAAGACCTACACCACAATCTTCTTCTGCAGGTAAGCAGGTAAGTTCATGGAACAGAATATTTAGTGGTAGGTCTACTTCATCTACTTCATCTGTTTCTAATACTAATGTATCCTCCAATGTTTCTGATCTTTCTTCTTATCTAGATTCTGATTGTGTAACTCAATTTGATGACTCTTTTAACATTCTTAATTGGTGGCAAGATCATAAAAGAATTTATCCCATTCTATCAATTCTAGCCAAAGATATTATGACTGTTCCTGTGTCTACTATTTCTTCCGAGTCTGCTTTCAGTTTGTGTGGCAGGTTAATTGAAGAACGACGTCGAAGTTTGACTTCGGACCATGTCGAAATGCTATCTTTGCTGAAGGATTGGGAGGATGGGGATGCGAGGCAACAACACAACCTGGTGAACCAGGAGCTGGAGGAAAACATGAACAATTTATACTTGGATTGAAAATTGTGACTATTTTTGTATAACTGTATTGAGTTGGATTGTATGGATACTTCAAACTGTTGTGTAGTGTAGATCACTAAAAGAGCTGTGGGCTGTACTCTTTTTCCCTCTAGGGTTTTATCCTCCTTAAGAGGTTTTACCTAGAGGTTTTTAATGAGGCAGCCCTACTTGTAATTTGAATTTTAACAGCTCTTTATAAAGCAAGGTGATCTTAGTTTGCAAACTGTTGTTTGTTGTACTAAATTTTCTGAATTTTGATGATTCAAAATTGAAGTGAAAGAGTGGTCGTGCCTGGGCTGGCCCGACACGGTTGACACGACATGGGTCGGGCCTGACCCGGCCCGAAAAGTCGGGCCTCGTGCCGTGCCTGGGCCGGCGAAATGGCCTCTCGGGCCAGCCCGACACGGCACGGTAGAAAATCAGGTTAGGTCGGGTCACCTGTTTTCAGGCACGAGCCCGACCGTGCTCGTGCCGGGTTGGCCCGGCCCGGCCCATTGGCCACCTATATCACCTGTCGCTGAACTCTCTGGTGGTGGCGGCGGTGTTCTCGCATTTCCGCGAGATGTTCGTCGGGTTGCACCTGAGCGTACAGGAGTTCTGGTAGTTCTTCGTGCTGAGGCGGACCGGGAAGAAGAACAAAGCCAACTTCCTCGGCAGCTACTGCTTCCAGCATCGGGCCAACAACCCCTTCAAATACATCACACCACTCTCTTCGGCGAAGTGGGCCGATTGGAGGAAGGACTGGGTGATCGTACAAGTTGACGTCCACGATCGCCTGGTTATGCCCACCGGATGGACGATGATCAGGAAGGAGACCTAGGAGGAGCGACTGAAGTTGGAGCAGGCCTACACCCCGATGATGGAGAGGATCCAATTCCTGGCGGATCATGGTCTGTCAGAGTTGAAACTGATGGCGGACTTTGTCCATCGACGCCTGGCTCCCCTTCAGCACTGTTGTCGTCCTGCATGGCTTTACTTTGGGCTACAGGGTGGCACCCAACTGGTGCGGGGTCGCAACACAGAGATGACCCCAAAAGAGGTGATCCACGCAATGTCAAAGGCGTGCAACGACCTATTGTCGGACGAAGTCTTCAACTTCCCGTGGTCTTGCCCACCGCTTTGCACAGATAGGGACCTTCGGATGAAGGTTCTGAAGGAGATGCCCAACCTGGACGCGATCGGTCTTGCGTCGCGGCAAGTTGGTGATGAGAGTTGGGGCTGGCCATCGTCGACTCTCCACAGGAGTCCGCACCTTCTTCAGGTTCCGAAGCTTCTGGGACGGAGGAGGCACCCTCTGTTGGAGGGAAAGGCAAGGCGTCGGTCTCTGACACAGGTAAGGGGAAGGCATTGGTCCCTGACACGGGCAAGGAGAAGGCCCTGGTGGTCGAGATCATGAAGGAGAAGGGCCCTCAGTCGCCACTGATGGTGCCGCTGTAGGTGGCCTTCGCCCCAAGTAACATCCCCCAGTGCGCCCCTCTTCAGTATTGGGCATCGGCGGTTCTTCGGGAGGGAGGCTCGATCCGTCAAGCGGCGGCTCCGCCGACGTTAGCGGTTGGCAAATCATCCAGCATCCCCGTTGCCAACGCGGTCCAGGGTGCCATAGAGATCTCCGGCAGCATCACACCTACGGAGCCTCAGTCAAAAAGGCCTCGAGCCGACGTCGTAGGCAGCTCGGGAGGAGGCTCCAGGAGTGGCTACGTCGGAGTTGGTGGGGGCACACCGGCGCAGGGTGGCAGCTTTGCTGGGTGTTTTGGCGGAGTCCCAACTAGGATGACCTCGCCTTTTACGCCATTGTCATGGCCTGCGGCTTCAGGGTCGCCGAAAGTGGAGGCTCGCTGGAGCTTCAGGAGACATCGGTAAGGCATTCTTGCCAACGCTTGCTCTATTATCTCGCCTGCCTTTGTTGATTGATCAGGGCTTGATCTTGATTTGCAGGGCTACATCAGCTATTGTGAGGCCCTTACTGCGGGGGGTAGTGCCCAGAAGCACTTTGAAGGCGACCGAGGAGGCTACGGCTGCGATGGCGGGGCATCCCGCCAAGCTTGTTTTGGGGAGCGCTGCTCCGGCGTCTGTGCCCGGCGCAGGTAGTGAAGCATCTCTGGCTGCATCTCCAGCTGTCGTGCTAGAGGCACCTCCAGCCATCGCGCCAGTGGCACCTCTAGCTGTCGTGGCAGAGGCACCTCCGGCCATCGTGGCAGAGGCAATGTCAGAGTCAACTCTGGGGGCTAAAGGTCTGGCCTCCACTTCTAGTAATCCGGCGCGTGGCTCCTTGAGTGATGGTGGTGCTACTGCTTCGGGTGGCACCACAACTCCTGCTCAGTCTCTGGGGGCAAGATCCCCGGTACTGGTGGCCTCGCCTTCAAGATCCCCGATATTGGTGGCCTCGCTTTCACTGCTACAGGAGGAAGAGGTCCCCGAGATGATCATCGGACGAACTTCCCTGACTTTGGTGCAGCCGGAGCGCCTCTTTGACATCATGAACTTGACGCAGTCTAGCATCCTTCACGTGCAATCCAACCTCCACCGGGCGCAGGAGGCTCTTGCCGCGGAGTGAGAGAAGCTGCGTGTCGAGGGCGAGTGCCTCCAAGGCTGGGAGGATCTTCCGAGGTCCAGGATCGCCCAGGCAAAAGCAAAGTTCCAGAAGGAGAGCAAGGAGCTGGAGCTGAGGCACCGCTTGGTGAGGGCCACAGACGCCCTGTCCCAGAAGATTATGGCCGACGCCAAGGTAGCCAACGACACGGCTGACGCCCGCCTGCGCGCTCTTGGAGATGGTCGAGAGGCCCTGAGTCACCAAGAAGCTGTTGTTGCTGAGAGGGACCCTTGAAGACCTTGAGCTCCGAAGAGCAACTTGGCGTGGGATCGGGCACAACACTTGGCTAAGCGTCGAAAACTCCTCCTGCATGACCCCGACGTCCAAGCCCGGGAGCACGAAGCTGGACGCCGCGCCCGGGAGCTCGATCTACGGGAGCGTCAGCTGGCTTAGCGTCTTGAAGCCGAGGGTAGAGCAGCGGCGGAGACAGTGGCGTCCCATGTCTTGGTGTGCTACCAGAGTCGGTATCCTGATCTGCCTTTGGAGCCAGTTTTTGGAGGCCCTATCGAGGAACGCGAGGCGACAGCGATGGCGGAGGTTAAGAAGCTGCCACACACGTCGTAGCGCGATTTAGCTGGGGCTGAGGCTGGTAGCTCGTCTTTGTATCTGGGGTTCACCCCCTTGTAAAAATTCCTTAATGAATTTGAATTTGTGTTTGGCTTATTGGCTTGTCTTTGTCCTTCTCAACTGTTGCTCTAAGTCATTAGTTGCGTAAGGGTTTGCAGAACCTTTGTTGAGCCCGTTAGCTTTTGAGGACCAACGGTTGCACAATTGGTATGGCCGAGGTGTTTCCCATTGACTTCCTGCCTATGGAACCCCCTTAGGGGCCCTTTGGTAGATGTGGTTAGTTGGTTGGGCACATCTACCGTTTGATTTGCAGGATGTCTTCAACATGCCCCTAGTGGAGCACGGGAGTTGTAGTGTCATAACGCCACCAATTGCCAGATATGGACACTCCGGCGTCACCCATCACCATCGTGGAGACGTCGACAGCAGGCCCCTTGGGAGGTGCCGAAGCTAGGTGCTCCGGCGTCGTCCACCATCGTCATTGAGACGTCGACGGTAGGCCCCTTGGGGTGTGCCGGAGCTGGATGCTCCTGCGTCGTCCACCATCGTCGTAGAGTCGTCGATGGCAGGCCCCTGGTGTATAGGCTATCGCAAGAGAACGGTCGACGTTGGCTGCCCAACTACCACAACCAGAATGGTGTGGTGCCTTGAGCGACAGTTACACCGTCTCCTGATAACTATGATTTGGGTGGAGGTCCATATTGTGCTACCCGACTACAACAATCACAAGGGTGATGCGCCTTAGTGATAGTTACACCGGCTCCTATTGTTGTTGTTCTTGCTGTGCCAAGAACATTCTTGAACCTATAATCAATTGAAGAACAAGCAAGAACAAGATAACAAGCAAACACTAACGGGTGTGATAAGTTAGGGTTCTGATTCAAGTAATCAAAAGTTCTCATTGACACTTGCATTATAAGGAAGTCACAATGGCTAAACTTACATAAAACAAAACCCAAGTTCCTTTTATGGCTGCTAGTTGCTTATATAGAGGAGGAAGACTAGAACTCAAGATATAGTTACGAGTTTTGTTCGCCCTTTTCTGGGCATCTCAAGCGTCATCTGCCTTTGATTCTTGATCCAATGGAAAGTAGATGAAGAGACCTTTCTATCAAGTACTTATTTGCATCAAATAAACTTGGGAGTTGAAAGTTATGCCCCTTTTAAGCTGGTACTTGTTGCAGTTACGAGGACCCCTCGGGTGGAGCAGTCTTCATTGCATTAATCCCTCCATTCCTCCTAGGTGGATCAATTCCCAAGCACCTAATAATAACAAGTTCATCACAAGGCTTTAATAGTTCCCCATTTGAAGGATAATTAATTTGAACAACCATGAATGAATTCACCTGATAATTAAGTTCACGTGCACGAGCGCGTGTCATTGTACCTTGATTATCTCCAAGTGGTGAATGGGCTACTGTTGTGGTTGTATCAACGGTAGCAATGTCCTCATCATTCGGGAGCTCACCGGGTAGTGTATGCTAGGACCTGCATAGGCACGACAACAGAAAGTAATTTTGCTTGTCGGTCGCTATTTCATTTCTCTTTAGTTTCGCTATGTCTTACGGTCCTTAGCTAGGGTACGGGGCATGGGTAATTTAGTGCGACAGCATCCAAAGCATGGTTATTGCCTTGCTCAGGGCATGTGTCGTCTGGCCCCCTGTACTCAACTGTAGCGCTAGGGAGGCAAAGTGTACATAATTAGGGTACAAGACCAGGCTAAGCAGGTTGTACACTCTAGGCCAGTCCCACAGGCATTAACCTTTTAGTGGAGAGAAGCATTCAACACCATGATACCTCGAGCAAGAAAACGACCATGGGACCTAGACACATCACAGGTACCTCATGCAAACCCATCTTTAGCAGGATAGCATAACTTCAACTAGGGGCGAGAAAGGGGAAGAGTGACCGTGCATATGAAGGACGATATGCGGAAGCAAGCATAATTTCATGAACATAAAATTAAAGCATAATTTAATGAACATGATTAAGCACAGAGTAAGACAGAAAATTATCGTGTATGGTATTTCATAGGAGGAGGCTGGCTTTACAAGGAGTCAGCGACCCGCTCCGAATTACAAGAGAGGCAAAATGTACATGCTTAGGGTGCAGGACCAGGCTAAGTCGGCTGCACTCTCTGGACCAATCCCTCCGGAGCTTGGCTATTCCGAGCGCTTCTCCTGGACTCTATGATGTTGCTTACAGAGAATGCAGTCCTACCACTATGTTAAGGGTAAAACTTATGGAGGTGTTCTATGTTCCAAGGGTTGGGGAGTAGTTCTCCATCCTGCGTGGCTAGGCAGACGCACCAGAGGCGGCAAACTTGTGTCACTCGGAAGGGGCCCTCCCAGCTGGGAAGGAGCTTGTTTAACCCTTCACGAGGAAGTATGCGCCACAGCACCAGGTCGCCCACCTCCAGCTGTCTACTACGCATGAATGGCTTGTGGTAACGTCGGAGCACCTGATGGTATCGTCCATTTCGAACAGCTGCTTGCCACCTTCGTTCATCGATGAGGTCGATATCTTTGCGCACGATCTAGTCCTGCGCGACTTCATTGTATGCCTCGACATGGGGAGAGCCCATGGTGATCTCTGAGGGGAGGATGGCCTTAGCCTCGTACACAAGGAAGAAGGGTGTTTCTCCCGTGGCCCGGCTAGGTGATGCCCAACTAGCCCACAATGCGCACGGAAGCTCCTCAATTCACTTTGCACCATGCTTTTCCAAGCTTGCATAGGTGTGTGTCTTGAGTCCCCTAAGTATCTCAGCATTAGCCCTCTCGACCTGTCCATTGCTTTCTGGATGCGCAACAGACACATTGCAAACTTGGGTGCCAAGGTCTTTGCAATATTCTTGGAACACTGCACTATTGAATTGGGTCCCGTTGTCTGTGATGATCCTGTTCAGGAGCCCGAACCTGCAGATGATCGACTTGATGAACTTGACTGCGGACTTCTTGTTGATTGTGACTAAGGGGTGGCTTCCTACCACTTGGTGAATTTGTCTACAGCGACGTAGAGGCATCGGTACCCTCCAACGGACCTAGGGAAGGCTCCCAGGATGTCCAACCCCCGTCGGCGTCAGGAGAAGGACCTCGACTCCGGCTCCTTGCTTGTGCAAGGAGCCGTCAAAGTAGATCATCTAGTGGAGCTCGGTGAAGACCGGAGCCCGGGGTTTCGTCTCACCGCCGTCTTGGCTCCCTGGGTTGCTTGGTGATGGCGTCCACTCAGCTACGAAGTCAGCCAGCGCCTGACTCTTGACCGCATGCCAGTGTAAGAAGTCAAGCTTGAACTCCACCAGCTCTGCAGCCCACTTAGGGATATTACCAGTCGCGTTGGGGTTTTGGAGCACCGCCCTTAGCGAGTATGAAGTTACCACCGAGATCCTATGGGCTTGGAAGTAGTGGTGCAGCTTCCTCGATGCCACAAGCACCGCATAGAGCATCTTGTGCACCTCGAGGTACCTCGTCTTGGTGTTGTGGAGGACCTCGTTGATGTAGTAGATTGGACGCTGGATGCTCTGGACCCTCCCTGGGGTGTCCAATGCATCTTCCGTTGGTGTTGTACCCTAGGGCTCCTAGCCCCTGGGATCTGGACATGCCTTCGAGGGGCGGGACCCAGAGGCATCTTGATTGTCGAGGCCCCCGCGGGTTCTGAGTCCTGGGACTCAGTACATGCGGCCGAAATCTCCTTTGATGCTTGAAGTTTTTGTGGCTCCGACCGCTCCGTGACCAGGACCATGCTGACAACCTCAGCTGTGGCTGCGATGTAGACCAGTAGAGGTTCACCAGGAACAAGAGCTACCATTTGGGCAGTGACGTAAGATGACGCTTAAGCTTCTGAAACACCTCTTCTACCTCCTCGGACCAAACGAAGGGTCCGAACTTGCGCAGAAGCTTGAAGAACAGGAGAGCCCGCTCAGCGAGTCTAATGATAAATAGACTGAACGTAGCCTAGCATCCAGGAGCTTCCGCGTGTCTTTCATGCGGGCTGGAGGCCTCTTCATCTCGGTCGCCTTGATCATCTTTGGGTTGGCCTCAATTCCTTGGTCCGAGACCAAAAAACTGAGCAGCTTCCCAACAGAGACTCCGTACACACACTTCTCCGGGTTCAACTTTGTGCGGGTGGAGTGTAGCCAGTCAAAGACTAGGACGAGGTTATCTAGCAAGGATGTATGCATTTTGATTTTGACAATGATGTCATCGACATACACTTCTACCAAGTCTCGAATGAGGTCCCCGAATGTTTTATGCATAGCATGTAAAAAAGCATGGAGCACATTCTTAAGACCATAAGGCATGGAGTCATAACTGTATAGGCCATCTACTATTATAAAAGCAGTGTGCTCCTCATCTTCTGGACATTGGTATTTGATGAAAACAACAATAAGCATCTAGGAAGCACAGTAGATCACATCAAGATGTAGAGTCTACAGTTTGATCTATCCTAGGGAGATGGAATGGATCTTTAGGACATGCCTTATTGAGACTGGTGTAGTCGATGCACATCCGAAGCTTCCCACTGGCCTTGGGGACGACAACAAGGTTTGCCAGCCATTGGGGGTGGTGGACCTCTCGGATGAAGTTATGTCGCTCGATGGATTGCTTCCAAGGCTTATGTTGTATGAGCCGAGTGTCGGGGTAGATCTTCTATTGGTGCTCAATCACATCCTTGGGCATCACATGCATCTATGACGGTTGTTAGGCAAACACGTCAACATTGGCTCGAGGAAGGTGACGAGCGCGAGTTCCTATTTATTGTCCAGACTTCCCGCTATACGGGTCGTCTAGGTGGCGTCAGAGCTGACCTAGACGACCTTCATAGGGATGTCCTAGGGATCCAAGGGCTGCACACGGTGTGCAGAGGTTGAGTCGCGCTGGCTTGTACTCGGGAGAGGCTGACTCGCTTCTCCGCCTGGGTAGGTTCTCGTGCTGTCGCGAGTGTTTGGAGCTTCTACAAGGCTGAGACTGGGGCGGAGCGGTCCCCGTAGATCTTGAGGACGCCACTGGGTGTAGGCATCTTTAGGATTAGGTAGCCGTAATGGGCAATAGCCATGAACCGATACAATGTCAGCCTGTCGATGATGGCGTTGAAGAGGAGGTCAATATTCGCGCTGTCAAACAAGACGTTCTCCGTATGGTAATTCCCTGGCATCCCTAAAGTGACCGGGAGAGATGTTACTTTCGAAGTGTTTGTGCGAAACTTCCCCTAGACCAGCTATGCGAGTAGCCCGCAGAGGTTTTTGATCGGCATGGCTTAGTCCTCGGGAGGGTTTGCGCATATGAAAGATGGTGAGACGGTGGTTTTACGTGGTTCGAGCCGCTGGAGCATAATACCCTACCCTACGGTGCGAGTTGTATTGCTGGTGTGAATGCATGTGCTGAGTGTGTATGAGTCGAGATCCCTTGTAATGGTGGCGGTTCGATCCTTTTATAGACAAGGTCGGGCGCCTTACAAGTGGGGTTCGGGGCCCAACAGGTGGCCCCGTGGTGATCTTATCCTGAAGATCTAAGGCTTCTCGCATAAGCTTCCTTTTGTCGTGGCTTGAAGACCCACCATCTTGTCGCCTTCAGACGCTAGTGGCCCATGCGTAGTCGTTGATGGTGGCAGGGGATGTCCCGTCCAACTGTCCTGTCACCGTAATCTGCCCACTTGGCGGAGTGGGGTAGGCCTACGATGTCTTCACTGTGATGCTCTTGGGCGTAGCAGTACCTGACAGGAGGCGTGCGCCGCGTCATGCGCTTGGGCAGGGCGCGTGTCTTCAATGCCTGATTTAGACAAGGCGCACCGCCCCTTTACTCCCGCAACCCACTGTCCAGGGTAAGTTGCAGGACATGTGGTAGCCCGGGAGCTAGCCTTTGTGGGGGAGGTCAGGTCCTGTACTGCAGGACACGTGGTTGAGCCGGAGCTCGCCTCCGCGGGAGGTGGTTGACCTAGTGCCACAAACCACGTTGTAGCACCAGAGCCCACTCCTATAGAGGAGCATGGTCCCATCCTACTGGACACATGGCCGCTTGGGAGCCCATCTCTTCGGGGGAGCTGGACCCCGTCTTGAGGTCAATGTGAATGCGTCGGATCCCGTACCTGAGGTAGGGCGGGGTCCCACCTTGTTGTACACGTGGCGGCTTGGGAGCCCATCTCTTCTGGGGAGTTGGAACCCGTCATGAGGTCCATGTGAAAGCGTCGGATCCTGTAACTGAGGTAGGGAGGGGTCTGGTCTTTCTGTACACGTGGCGTCATCAGACCCTGCCTCAGCTGGGAGGCAGGGCACTTAGGTGCTTTTAGCATGTGCGCGAGGGTACCTGGTATGCCGGGTACCAACAGTGGCCCCTGGGTTCATCCTGAGGAGAGGTGATGAGCCTGAGGGTGGAGCCCCATCCTTGCTTTCCTGTGATGCCTTTTGATTTTGTCTTGGTCAGTCGAAGCGGTGTGTGCCTCTACCATCGTGGTCACGCGTCCCCTTCTGGTTGAGGGGTCGTGGCGACAAGATCTTTAATTTTGGCAGCTTCTTGATTGCGACAGTTCCCAATGTGGATGTTGCGCTTCTGCTGCTCTTGCTCTGCCTTTATAGGAACCACCGGGTTGCCATCTCAGGTGGGGGCTCGCTTGGGCCGCTGACAAGGGACATGGGCCCCGCTGTCATGGATGTTGTGGGTTGAGCAGCGGCTTCCAGGCCCATGTCACCTGCATGATGTGCCCAAACATCGCCAGGGTGTTTAAAAGGAAACCTTTATGGGCAAAAGGGTGTTCCTCCCTTACTCACACCCCAAGGTTCGAGCCTTTGTCTTCCTCCTTGAGCACTCGAGCTTGACCCACCTTCAAGGTTCTTGACTCCTGCTCCAATGGCCTCGGACTTGCCTCCTTCCCCCGTGGTGGACATAGCACCCGTGAGGCGGCTGCTTGGTTGGAAGGACGTGGAGCGATGGAATCTGATACGCCTCGGCTCCCTTCCTTTGAAGTTGGAGGAGAAAGAGATCGTCTTCTTCACCTGGTACGTGTACTCCAGGTTCGTTCCACCCGTTTCCTCCTTCCTGTGACACTTTTGGAGGTCCTCGGGCTCCAGCTTCATCACCTGTCGCCAAACTCTTTGGTGGTTGCAGCGGTGTTCTCGCATTTCTGCAAGATGTTCATAGGAGTGTACCCATGAGTGCTGCTGTTTCAACAGTTTTCCGTGATGAGGTGGACTTTGAAGAGCAAGACAAACTTCCTTGGTGCCTACTACTTCCAGCATCGGGTCAATAGCCTTTTCAAGTACATGACCCTGCTTTCCACTGCAAGATGGGACAGCTGGAGGGGTGACTGGGTGATCTTACAAGCCGATGCCCACAATCGCATGGTCCTGCCCACTGGCTGGCTAATGCTAAGGAAGACAAACTAGGAGGACTGCCTAGAGTTGGAGCCGGAGTATACCCCGGTGATGGAGAGGATCTGATTCCTGGTGGATCATGGTTTGTCGTCGTTGATGGTGCTAGCGGACTTTGTACATCGACGCCTGGTCCCCTCCAGCATCGTTGCCACACAGCGTGGCTATACTTCGGGACGCAAGACGGCGTCAGGCTGGTGAGGGGTCATGATACGGAGATGACCCTGCAAGAGGTGTTTTATGTGATGTCCAAGGCGTGTGATGACCCATTGTCTTCTGATGTCTTAACCCTTCCGCGGCCATGTCCGCCACTTTGCACAGATCGGGACCTCACAGTGAAGATCCTGAGGGAGATGTCAAACATGGACGCACTTGGTCTTGCGCCGCGGCAAGTTGGAGATGCGAACCATGGACTAATCATCGCTGACTCTTCGCAGGAGTCTGCACCCGCTCCAGGCTCCAAGGTGTCAATGGTGGTATACCCATCCTCCGACAGGAGGAAGGGCAAAGCGCTGGTCCCTAATATGGGGAAGGGGAAGTCGCTGGTGGTTGAGGTTGTGAAGGACAAACGTCCTCGGTCATCGCCGAGGGCACCGCTGAGGGCGGCCTTTGTTCCAAGCCAACGTAGCACCGATCCTCCACCTCGAGTGTTGGCAGTTCTTTGAACGGAGGCCCAGCCCACCAAGCGATGAGTCTCCTATCGGCTGAGGACAGCACACCAGCTAGCATCTCCACTGCCGGTGCAGCCCAAGGCGCTGGTGAGGGTCCTGGAGCGCTAGATCCGCAGAGCCCCAGGCCAAGAGGCCTCAGGCCGCTAGCGATCTTGCCACGGGCTTGGAAATGGGTGCCGGTTGCGAATCTAGAGGAGACTCCAGAAGTGGCGTCGTTGAGGTCGGTCGATACACACGGATGTGGGTCAGCAGTAGCGTCGGCGATTCCGGTGCCATCCTAGTCGGGCCGATCCTGCCCACCGTATCGATAGTAAAGCCCATAGCTTTGGAGCCGCCAAAAGTCGAGGCCCATTGGAGCTTCCGGGGACGTCGGTAAGGCATTCTTTACAAAGCTTGCATCATTGTCCCATCCGTTCTCTTGTTTGAACATACTTTGACTCTAATCTGCAGGTCTTCATCAACTGTGGTGACACCCTTACCGCCGGGAGTAGTGGTCTGGAGCACTCCGAAGTTGGCCCACGGGGCCATGAGTGCATCAATGGAGCAGACTACCAAGACGAAAAAGGGATTGTTGCTCTGGCGCCTGCGCCTGGCCTGAGCAGTGAATCACCTCTGGCTGTCATGCTAGAGGTAATGTCAAAGTCCACTACACAAGTTGAGAGTCCGGCCCCCGAGGATGCTGCTTCAACAGGTGGCGCCTCGAGCGATTGTGATGTTGCTGCTTCGGGTGGCGCCACAACTTTCACTCAGCTCCCGGCAGCAAGGCCCCCGGTGTTGGTGTCCTTGCCCTCGTCGTTTCAGGGGGAAGAGGCTCCTGAGACGATCACTAGGTGGCCCTCCATAACTTCAGAAGAACCAGAACGCCTCTCCAATGTCATCGACTCAGCGCAGTCAAGCATCAACCTAGTGCGGTCCAACCTCCGCAGAGCGAAGCATGCCCTCGCCATAGAGTGGGAGAAGCTGCAAGAAGAGTGCAGGCGCCTCTTGGCCTGGGAGGACCTTTTGAGGTCCAGGATCGAAGAGGCGAAGGAGAAGCACCAAAAGGAGGGTGAGGAGGTGGAGTTGAGGTGCCGCTTGGCGAATGCTATAGACGCAGGGTCCCAGAAGATTTTGAATGATGCCAAGGTGACCAATCGGGTAGATAACGCCTGCCTCAGTGCCCTTGAAGAGCTTCAAGTGACCCTGGGACGCCGCGAAGCCACTGTTGTTGAGCGGGAGGTCGCTGTTACTGAGCAAGAGGCGGCGGCCCGGGCGATGAAGACTCAGGCTGAGGTAGATTGGGACAGGTTGCAGTCCCGCATCGGAGACCTTGAGCTTCGAGAGAGCAACCGAGCGCGGGATCGAGAGTAGCACCTAGTTGAGTGCCAGGAACTCCTCCTGCTAGAGCTTGACGTCTAGGCTTGGGAGCAGACTTCAGAGCATCGCGCCTGAGAGCTCGATCTGCACGAGCGACAGCTAGCCCATCGTCTAGAAGAAGAGGGTAGAGCACTGGTAGAGACGGTGGCATCCCACGTTCTGGTGTGCTACAGGAGTTAGTATCTGAAGATACCTCTGGACCCGGTATTCGACTGTCCCGTCACCACGCGTGACGAATCAGCAACAGCGAAGTCAAGGATGCCGCCAAACATGTCGCCGCACAATTCGTGAGAGACTGAGGCCTATGGCCCTTAGCTGGGGGCACCTTTCTATCCGGGGCTCGCCCCTTTGTAAATATTCTTTAATGAATTTGAATTAAAGTTTGGCTTCTCAATTGTGTCTTGTATTTCCCGTCTCGTTCACTCGGGCCCTTAGCACCATAGGAGCCTAAAGAACTTTGCTGACTTTGTTAGTTTTTGAGGAACCAACGATCGCACAGTTGACATAGTCGATCTGTCATCAGTTGACGTCCTACCTATGGAACCCCCTTAGAGGCCCCCCGGTAGATGTGTCCAGGTGGTCCCCCGCTCTGTTGGGCGCCTGTTGAAGACATCCTTCAATCAAGTGGCAGGTGTGCCTAGTCGAGTAGATGATCTCGGTGAGGCCCCTTCAGGGGCGCCAAGCTTTGTCTCAGTAGAGACGTCGACGACAGAACCTCTGGGTGGTGCTCGAGCTGGCTGCTCTGGCGCCGTCCACCATCGTTGTAGAAACATCGACGACAGGCATCTTGGGTGGTGCCGGAGCTGTTAGCTCCGGCTTCGCCCATCGTCGCTATAGAAACATTGACGGTAGGCCCCCTGGGTGGTGCTGGAGCTGGATGCTTCAGCGTCACCCACTGTCGCTATAGAAATATCAACGGTACGCCCCCTAGGGGGTGCCAGAGCTGGCTGCTCTGGCTTCGCCCACCATCGCTGTAGAAACATCGACGGCAGACCCCTTGGGTGGTGCTGTAGTTGGTAGCTCCGGCGTCACCCTCCATCATTGTAGAAACGTCGATGGCAGACCCCCTGGGTAGTGCCGAAACTGGCTGCTTTGGCTTCTCCCACCGTCGCGGTAGAAACATAGACGGCAGGCCCCCTGGGGGGTGTCAGAGCTGGCTGCTCTAGCTTCGCCCACCACCGCTGTAGAAACGTCGACGGCAGGCCCTCTAGGTGTTATCAGAGCTGGCTGCTCTAGCGTCGCCCTCCATCATTTAGAAATGTCAACGACAGGAACCCTGGGTAGTGCTGGAGCTGGTTGCTCTGGCTTCACCCACCACCAGGGTAGAAACATCGACGGCAGGCCCCCTGGGTGGTGCCAGAGTTGGCTGCTCAGGCGTCGCCCTCCATCGTTGTAGAAACATCAACGGCGGGCCTCCTGGATAGTGGTGGAGCTGGCTGCTCTGGCTTCTCCCACCGTCGCTATAGAAACATCAACGACAGGCCCCCTAGGGGGTGCCAGAGCTGGCTGCTCCAGCTTCGCCCACCATCGCTATAGAAACATCGACGGTAGGCCCCCTGGGTGGTGTCGGAGCTGGCTGCTTCAGTGTCGTCCTCTATCGTTGTAGAAACATCGACAGCAAGCCCCCGGGGTGGTGCTAGAGATGACTGCTCTGGCATCGCCCACCATCATTGTAGAAACGTCAATGGCAGGCCTCCTTGGGGGTGCTGGAGCAGGCTGCTCCAGCGTGGTCCACCACTGATGTGTAGCAACTTCAATGGCAGACCCCTGATATATAGGTTACCACAAGAGAACCCTATTAGCAACAAGAGCTGGGCAGGAGAGTGTACTCATGAATCAGCGCTTGTTACTATCATCGACGTGCTGGGACGTTGATGGCAGCCCCCCTGGTAGGCACCGAAGCTGGCTGCTCCGGCATCGTCCACCACCGATGTGTAGCAACTTCGACAGTAGGCCCCTGCTATACAAGTTATCACAAGAGAACCATGTTACCAATAAGAGTGGGGCGGGAGAGTGTACTCATTAATCGGCGCTTGTTACTGTCATTGACGTGCTGGGACATCGACGGTAGGCCCCTTGGAAGGTGTCGGAGATGGCTGCTCTAGCGTCGTCCACCACCGATGTGTTGCAACTTCGACAGCAGGCCCATGGTATACAGGTTACCACAAGAGAACCATGTTAGCAACAAGAGCGGGGGAGGAGAGTCTACTCACAAATCGGTGCTTTTTACTGTCAACGACGTGCTGGAACATCAACGGTGGGCCCTCTAGGAAGTGCCGAAGCTAGCTGCTCCGGTGTCGTCCACCACCGATGTGTAGCAACTTCGACGGCGGGCCCCTGGTATATAGGTTACCACAAGAGAACTCTGTTAGCAACAAGAGTGGGGCAGGAGAGTGTACTCAGAAATCAGCGCTTGTTACTGTTATCGACGTCCTGGGACGTCGACAGTGGGCCCCTTCGGAGGTGTTAGAGCTGGCTGTCCTGCATACATGATAAAAAAGGGACTTCTTTTCTCACCGGTTTACCTCTCTTTTCTCCTTAGCTTTGTCATGTATTTCTGTCCTAAGCTTGCACACGGGGCTTTGGTAATGAAAGTGCTAGTGCTTCGGGGTTTGGCTCCTGCTGTCCTTAGGGTGCAAGCTTTCTGGCCCCCAGTACTCGGCCATAGCATTGGGAGGCAGTGTGTGCATTGTTAGGGAACTGGACCAGACTAAGCAGTTTACACCCCCTGAACCTTCGGCTTGGCGTAGACCTATCCTGGGAGGCCAACCGGCGTCACAGGACTCTAAGGAAAGGGGTAACCGAGAGAACCCCTCACAGATTGCAGGTACCTCAAGCAGACCCGCCTGCAGTAGGATTGCACAACTCCACCAAGGATGAGATACTGAGCATAAAACCGTGCATATGAAGGCAATATACAAAAAATGAGCCTAGCATGGTTTATCATAAAATTAACAAGTAATTAAATGAACATTTTTAGGGAAATATGGAGTAAGACAGTAATTCTTTTATATTGACATTCATAAGAAGAGACAGGCTTTTACAAAAGAAGGCAACGACTTGCTTCTAGATGACGAGGGAGGCATGGGTGCACAAGCTTAGGGTTCGGGACCAGGCTAACCTGACTGCATACTCTGGACCTGACCCTCCTGGAGCTTGGTTGTCCTAAGTGCTGCTCCCAGACTCTATGAAACCTTCAAACTGTCTTACTACTAAGCTAAGTTTAACTTATAGGGATGCTCAAAGCTCCGAGTGTAACTGTGATAGTTGTCGGGCAACTTATCGTCGTTATCTACCAGTGGGGCGATGAGCAGGTGTCTCTACTTTCTGCCTCCCCCCCCCCCCCCCCCCCCCGCCTTGCGGGTGGCCTGGGCAGAGCCAAAACTGATCTTGATAGCTTTGACGGGAGCGTCAGTGCTGTCGGAAGGTTGCAGACGTGGTGCAGCGGGCGAGTCGTGCTAACGCAAGCTCACTAGAGGCTGACTTCGTCCAACACTGCCCGGGGAGGTGTTGGGTCTGCTGCGATTGCTTGGAGCTTCTCCAAGGCTAACACCGCAGTGGTGCGGTCTCTGCGGATCTTTAGGACGCCGGAAGGGGTCGGCATCTTCATGACAAGGTAGTCGTAGTAGGCTACAGCCATGAATTGGTACAGGGCAGGCCTGGCGATGATGGCGTGAATGGGAGGCTGACCTCCGCGACGTCTAACAGGATGCTCTCCGTCCTGAAGTTTTCGGGTGTCTCGAAGGTCACCCAGAGGTGGATCTTGCCGTACAGGATGATGTTCCCTGGTCCCACCCCCGAGAATGGACTCGAGGGGGTGAGCTTGGACACTTGGATCTGCAGCTAGTCGAAGGTCGTACGGCTGATGAGGTTGAGGTCGGCCTCGCCATCAATCAAGACATGGTGGAGCTTGACGTTGGCGATGGTGGGGGGGGGGGGGGGGGGGGGAACCAGGAGAGGCAGGATCCCAGCTCCCGCCATGTTCTTGGGACAATCAGATGCGTCAAAGCTAATCGACGTATCCTTCCACTTGTGGTGCAGCGCTGAAGTGGGGGTAGGAGCTATCAAGGCCACCGCGTGGCGTAGGGTCTTTACTGTGTTCTAGGACGCAGGATCCCAAGACCCCCCAAAGATGACGTGGATTGTCTTGCGACACTCGTGGTCGCTGCTGGCATTGTAGTCTTCGTCCTAGTGGACCACCTTGATGGCTCATTCATGCTTCTGGTACTCCATCTCCTCGTCATCATCGACCTTCTGCTTTCCCTCTCGCTGGCGGAAGGCGTGCTTTCTGGACGCTGCTGCGCCTGCTCTTAGTATCGCTCGGTGAACCTCTTGATCTCCTAGTAGTCGCTCGCGATGTGGTCGTGAGTCTTGTCCATCGGGTAGGGCTCGACGTTGTCGTCATTAGAAGGTGGTTGATGTGGGCATTTGTTGGGGCATGGGGATCTGGCGCCAGCAGTCGTAGCTGTTGCCGCGACGGGTCCCCCCTGCAGCGGCTTGTTTGGGCCACTGTCCCGGTTCTTGTTTTTTTTTTGCCGCTACCCGGGGTAGCAGCGCCTTTGCCAGTCTGGTCAGCTTTGCCTGCACCGGAGGCGGGCTGTGTGTGCCAGTCATGGCCTTCAGCCGCCCTGGCGCACCGGTGAGCGATGGAGAAGAGCTCGGAGACATCTTGCACGTTGTGTGTGGCTAACTTCTTGAGCATCTTCTTATCTTGCACTCCCTATTAGAATGCCACTATGATCGAAGCATTCAGGATGTTTGGAATGGAGTTGCATACCTAGAATAACCGTTGGATGAACGATCACAGCATCTCCTTGGGTTGCTGGCGCACGGCATAGAGGTCGAGCTCGGTGCCAGGACGTGTGTAGGAGCTGCCAAAGTTCGTTGTGAACTGCCAACAGAGCTCTTCCCAAGAGGTTATGAATCCCTCGGGCAGGTTCATCAGCCATGACTGGGCTGAAACGATCAGGGCGACAGGGAGGTAGTTCGCCAGGGGGCGCATCCACTCATGCAACAATGCGTGCCATTATGTAGATCTGCAGGAACTCGACAGGGTTGACGCTTCTGTCAAACTTCTCCGGCAGGTGTGGCCGGAACTTACGCAACCACGTCATCTGCCAGAGGTATGGAGCCAAGGCCGTGCATCCTCTAATGGGCGTCACCGGAGAAGCGTACAGAACGGCATAACCTGGGGGGTTTTCTGCACACCTTGCGATGAATGCAGTGTTGCTGCTTGCACGACGTGCAGCTGCTGCAGAGCTTGCTGCTATGGCACTTGTTGCGCCAAGTACTGCTGTTGTGGCGCCTGTTGTGCTAAGTAGTGTTGAAGTGGCACCTGCTGCACAGAGTACTGCAGGGGGGATATCTACCCAACATAAGCCTGGTGAGGCAGCGGCAGAGGGTTTACCTGTGGCGCACCTTGGATGGAGGATGCCTCTGACTCAGGCCCTTGAGGGTCGTATTCAGCGTCAAGGTTGCGCTGTCTCTCCGCCACCGCTTGATGATGACGCGGCCGTCTACCTGTGCTTGACGGTGGTCAAGCTCGGCCCTCAGGTCAACCATGGGGATCCTGCCAGCGCTAGTAAGCCTGATGGAACAAGAGTCAGCGGAGCGACGGTCGATGGATGCTGTGCGTGACAGCGACACGTAATGCCTCTCTCTAATGGGAGAGTTGATGATCACAATGACGAAGTGGTCGATGTCGTGGACCCACTGTTGAGCCGCTCCCTGAGAAGCTTTCAAAAATAGTGGGTGGTGCAGAAGGGCCCTGGCTGCTGCCAGAGCGCTCTCCGTACTTGCAGCCAACAGCTCCAGGGGCACGGACTGGGCCGGGATGTGCCCGGATGCACTGCCCTGGCTAGCTGCATCTATGCGGGGGCGTGATGGACCAGACTGTGCCGCCAAGACGTAGGATCTGGTCATTGGACGATGGCCACGGAAATCGTCGTCCATGGGCTTTATGTACACCATTGCGGTGAAAGCGCAACCACTCTTTAAAGGAAAAATCCCTTACCTGGCATGCCAAATGTCAAAGTGCTCTTGCATCACTTCCCCCAGACCTGCTATGCGAGCAGCCCGTGGAGGTTCTTAATCGGCAAGACTTAGTCCTCGAGAGGGATTGCACGTATGAAAGATGGCGAGACAGTGGTTTGACATGGTTCGGGCCGCCGGAGCATAATACCCTACTCCACGGTGCGAGTTGTATTGCTGGTGTGAATGCGTGTGTTGAGTGTGTATGAGTCGCGATCCGTTGTAACAGTGGAGGTCCAGTTCTCTTATAGACAAGGCCTGATAGCTTACAAGTGGGGTCTGAGGCTCAACAGGTGGCTCCGTGGTGATCTTATCCTAAATATCTAAGGCTTCTCGCATAAGCTTCCTCTAGCCATGGCTTGAAGACCCGTCTTCTTGTCGCCTTCAGACGCCAGTGGTCCATGCATAGTCGTTGATGATGCTAGGGGATATCCCGTCCAACTGTCATGTCGCCGTAATCTATCGACTTGGTGGAGTATGGTAGGCCTGCGGCGTCTTCCCTGTGATGCGCCTGGGGAAGGCGTGTGCCTTCAATGCCCGATTTGGACAAGGCACACTGTCCCTTTACTCTCGTAACCCACTGCCCAGAGCAAGTTGTAGGACATGTGGTAGCACGGGAGCTAGCCTCTGCTGGGGAGGCCGAGTCCTGTACTACGGGCCACGTGGCAGCCCCGGAACCTACCCCTGAGGAGAGCTAGAGATCCGGGACTGCGGGAAACGTGGTTGAGCCAGAGCTCGCCTCCACGGGAGGTGGCCAACCTAGTGCCACAGACCACGTGGTAGCACCGGAGCCCACTCCTATGGAGGAGCGGGGTCCCATCCTGCTGGACACGTGGCCGCTTGGGAGCCCATCTCTTCAAGGTGGACCCCATATTGAGGTCTATGTGGAAGTGCCGGATCATGTACTTGAGGTAGGGCGGGGTCCGAGCCTTCTGTACACGTGGCGCCATCGGAGCCTACCTCAGCTGGGAGGCAGTGCACTTAGGTGCTTTTAGCATGTGCGCCCGGGTACCCGGTATGCCGGGTACCGATGGTTACTGTACAGGATAACATGCCCAGGACCTACTGCTGAAAATGGGTCCGAGGGGTAAGTTTGGGCATGGGGATCTGCTGCTTCTGGAAGGCTGCACGGCTGATGAGGTTGAGGCCAGCCCCGCCATCGATCAGAACATGGTAGACCTTGATGTTGGTGATGGTCGGGGCGACAAGGATCGGGAGCAGTCCTGCTCCCGCCATCTTCTTAGGGCAGGCGGAGGCGTCGAAGATGATTGTCGTCCCCATCCACTTGTAGTGTGGGGTCGTGCTAGGAGTGGAAGCTGCTGATGCCACCGCCCAATGCTGGGTCATGATGGTGTTCTGGGACGTGATGTCCCAAGAACCCCCGTAGATGACATGGAGCCTCTTGCGACGCTCGTTGTCGCTGCTGGAATCAGAGTCACAGGGTCCATAGGCCACCTTCAGGGCAAGCTTAGTGTCTTGATACTCCATCTCCTTCTCCTCGTCGACCTGAGGGTTAACTTTTGCTTGCCTTCTCACTGACAGAATGGTGCGCCGTCTGGGCATTGTTGCTGCTGCTCGCGGAAGCGCTCCACAAGCTTCTTGATCTTTCGGCACTCACTAGCATTGTGGTGCTTAGTATTGTGCACCGGACACCGCTCATCGACGTGACCACCGTCTGGTGACTATGGCGGTCGCTTGTCAGGTTGTGGCCACCAACCGGCCGCTGCAGCTGTGGTGACGGGAGCCCCAGCCAATGGTTTATCCTTGCCACCAACCTTGTTGTTCTTGCTGCTTCCTTGGGCAGCAGTGTCCGCGCCAGGTTGATAGGCTTTTCCAGCCTCAGGGGCAGACTGGGAGTTCCAGTTGTGTCCTTCCGTGGCCTTGGCGCACCTATCCGTCAGGCCAAAGAGCTCGTAGGCGTCTTGGACCTCGTGGGTGGCAAGCATCTCGAGCATCTTCTTGTCCCTCACACCTTGTCGGAATGCAACTACGACAGAAGCATTTGAGATATAGGGGATGGTGTTTCGTACCCGGGAGAAATGCTATATGAAGGACCGCTGCGACTCTCCCTAGCGCTACCGCACAACGTGGAAGTGGAGCACACTACCAGGGCAAGTGTAGGAGCTGCCGAAGTTAGTCGTGAACTGTCAGCACAACTCCGCCCAGGAGGTTATGGACTCCGGGGGGAGGTTCATGAGCATGACCAGGCAGAGCCGGTCAAGGGGACGGGGAAGTAGTTGGCCATGATGGCATAATCCCCTCCTCTAGCAAGGATGGAGATGCAGTATATCTGCAAGAACTCGATGGGGTTGATGGTCCCGTCGTACTTCTCTGGCAAGTGAGGTCGGAACTTGTGTGGCCACACCACGAAACAAAGGTGTGGTGCAAGGGTTGTGCATCCTCTGCCTACCCCCACTGGGCAGGGTTTTTCAATGCACGCACCGGGGACAAAATGGTCGGTTCGTTGTAGTCGCCCTCGAGGTTGTGGTGTCTCTCACGACACCGCTCGATGATGATGCAACCATCTTTTTGCCGTACGGCGGTGGTCGAGCTCAGTCCTGAGGTCTACTGTGGCGAGTCTGTCCATTGCAGACGAGCGCAAGTCAGCCGTCCGTCGGTCGATTATCGGGGTGGTTGACAACAACATATGCTACGGGGCATCCTGCTACCTTCTTCGTGGAGACGTGTTGCGGGCGGCGACGATGAGGTGGTTGACATCGTTGTGCCACTGCTCTGGTGCTCCTGATGGAGCATCCACAGCTGACAGGTTGTGGAGGAGGGCATGCACTGCAGCCAGTGCACTCTCCGGACTCGCAGCTGGTGGCGTCATCATTACCAAGGCGGCGGGAGTTCATTGCGAGATGGCAGCAGGTCCAGCCGCAGGAGCAGTGACTGCGTGACCGCCTGCATGGCTGGAATGGCCCGCTCTGGAACAGAATGTGGCTTCGTCCTCCCCCGCTGTGATGCTCGGGGTCAAGAGGAGCAAGCGGTGGATTGGAGGTTCGCCATTGTAGTGATGCCGCCTTTTCAAAGAATGACTGACTTCAAAAGTACAGTAGCCCCCCTACTTGGCATGCCAAATGTCGAAGTGTGCAACCGACACTTTCCCCCAGACCTGCTACTGGAGCAGCCCACGGAGATTCGTTGTTTTTTTGGGGGGAGGGGGGGCTAGGCCATGGAGCTTGCGAGAGAGGCGATGATGGTGAACACATGAGATTTTTACGTGGTTCGGGCTGTCGGAGCGTAACAATTTATGTCCACAGGAGTGTTTTGTATTGCCTTTAGATGGGTGAGCCTGAGTGAGTTCGAACGAAGATGCTCTATGTCGGTCTCTACCCAGTCCTTTTATAGTACAAGACCAGGCAGTTACACAAAGGTCAGGGTCTGACAAGTGGGCACAGTATGATTTGTACCTTATACATGATCTAGAGTACTTATGACTACTTGTAGTAGCTTCTGATGATTTCTTTAAGATGATGTCTTGTCGCATCGAACACCTATGGCTAGCTAAGCATAGATGTTGATGATGGTGGGGAATGTCATATTCGTCGCGTTGTCGCATCCTACTGCACTGTGTTACACTGTTGCGCCTTTACTGCGACCTGACTGGGAACAATGGCACCTGATAGGGGGCATGTGCCACGCCCATGTGCCTGGGGAGGCGTGAGTATTAAATATGCAAGTGGACAAAGGTTACTTCTTTTACTCCAGTGTCCTACCGCCCTGAGCGGGATGCTGGACACATGGCAGCGCCAGAGCCCGCCTCTGCGGGGTGGCCATGTACGATGCTGCAGGACACGTGGCGGCGCCAGAGCCTGCCTCTATGGAGAGGCAGGGTCCAGCTCCACTGAACAGATGGCAGCGTCAGAGCTCGCTTCAGTAGGGAGGTCAGGTTTGGAGCTGCAGGACACGTGGCGGCGCCGGAGACCAGCACTGTGGAAAGGCAAGGTTTGGACCCACTGTATATGTGGCGGCACTGGAGCCCGACTCTGTGGGGAGCAGGGTACAGTCCCACTAAACACCTGGCAGGCGCTGCCACTTGTCCTGCAGCATCAGACCTGGCCACCCCGCAGAGGTGGGCTCTGGCGCTGCCACGTGTCCAACATCCCGCTCAGGACGGTAGGATGCTGGAGTAAAAGAAGTAACCTTTGTCCACTTGCATATTTAATACTCACCTCTTCCCCAGGCACATGGGCATGGCACATGCCCCTATCAAGTGCCATTGTGCCGAGTCAGGTCGCAGTGAAGGCGCAACAGTGCAACACAGTGCAGTAGGATGCGGCAACGCGACGAATATGACATTTCCCACCATCATCAACATCTATGCTTAGCTAGCCATAGGTGTTCGACGCGACAAGACATCATCTTAAAGAAATCATCAGAAGCTACTACAAGTAGTCATAAGTACTCTAGATCATGTATAAGGTACAAATCATCCCGTGCCCACTCGGAGCCCGCTTCAACAGGGAGGTCGGGTTTTGAGCTATAGGACACGTGGCGACGCTGGAGCCCGCCTCTATGGAGAGGCAAGATTCAGACCCACTGGATACGTGGCGGCACCTGAGCCTACCTCAGCAGGGAGGTTGGGTCCAGCGCTTTAGGGCATGTGGCGGTGCTGGAGCCCACCTCTATGAAGAGGCAGGGCCCGGCCCCGCTGGACACGTGGCAGCATCGGAGTCCACCTTAGCGGCAAGGCAGGTCCCGGAGCCACTTGAAGCATGTGCACAGTGTGCCCGGTATGCAGGGTACCGACACTCTGTTTTGAATTCCCGTGATTTCGCCACTTCCTCTATTTTTGTGTTTTTGTTCCAAACATAGCCCTAATGGCTGAAATCACATAAGTGATTATTCACTTGGTTTTAAACCACTAGATCATGATAAGGTTGTAAAAATGACTTCCACATTGTATTTTCCAAATGGTGCCTAGAAAAATCATTTTATGCTTCGCAAACGGTTGAAACCCATAAATTATAACCACTGCAAATGACATGAATCCTGATTCTGCCCTGCTATCCCATGCATAGTACATAATGTGGTCTTCTATGTGACTGTTGTATAAATGATTGTCAAATTTAATAGCATTGTCTTCTATGTTGTATTTATCAAAATTTGTTAGTATCATAGTAAAAAAATACAAAATCATAAACATACAAATACAAATGCACATTGCAACTTGAATGTGTGATACCACTTCTATATTGCTAAACTCATATATTGGTAGACTACAATCGGTTAACATCCAAAGTTTGAATTTTGAAATGAATAAAATCTAACATGTTCATTTATTGATGTTTATCTACTTTACACCATGAATTGTAAAACCGGATATTCTACACCCTAAGCTATTCAAAATCATCTAAAGATAACGCCATATAGTGTTTTTGAGACAATTTTATCTACACAACGGTACACTTAGATGATGGCATGACACTATATAAGTTTTTTGACACCTGTTCCTTCTTCCTGTCACTTGGCCCCACGAATAAATCTTCAAACTCTTCTTTTAAATACTAACTTGAGCACCGCTAGCCGTTGACCTCTCACTCGCATGGCAAGATCAAATAACTCTTCTCATATAATAAGAAATACCAATCTTCTCTATAAAATCTGGTTATTCTCACAGTATTATCGGCAATTAATCTTTAAAATACTGTTGTCATGTCACTGTCCACATGCAACGTCACATAGACAAAACCACATATAAAACGTTTAAATGGTTTATTCACATCTAAAATACGTGCTTTGTAGCCCTCAAGCATCAGGTCACATCTACAAGCATGAGCATCAACACATCCAAGAGGGTCTAAATGACTATCATGATCTATTTGAAGCGTAGCGGAACACTTCAGTGTTCGGACTACTGACTAGAACCGATTGCACCGCGCATTCATCTTTGAGATAGCCTAGTTATAAACACAATGGATTTTACTGGTTCACGCAAGATGTGCTACATCCAGTTCGTGTGTCTCATTCTTCTTTGTTGAAAATGGGGAATTTCTCTTACAAGCGAGTCATATCTCTCCCGCCCAGGGACAACCATCAACCCATTTTATAGGTTGTCCACCCTACCCTCTCTAATTCGGTACCTTCCCTTAACTCATCATAAATGAGGACCCAGTTTACAAGTGCGTGCACCCGCTCCACCTGCTAGGCATGATGCCTTGAGAAGAGGTTGGGGTGCCTGTCTTGTCACTGTTCAGAGCTGTATCGAGGCGCACGCGTGTCCGCCTCACCGCCCATTGGCCCATCTTGTCATAGGATGTGACAGGATGCGTGGAGTGCAAGTTGCTCTGTTGGAGTGCTCCAGGGATGCACTTGAGTATGTCTGACTTGATCGCGACGGTGTCCACTTCACATTGAAGGTCGCCTGCCCGCCTGTTGTTCAAGCTCGGGCTCCCTGGGCCTCGACCTGCTGGCTCGTTCTCCAGGGGAGGAACCCCCGAGCCTCCATGCAGGGGACCACATCCTAGTGGGAGTACGAGAACATGTACCTGCATGTTACGGACAATTCATACCTTCTGGTAGCCGGTGTAGAGAATCGCGTCAGTAGCCCCCAAGTCTCTGATCGAGTGTGGCGATCGATTAGAGGATGAAAACCGATTGGCTTAATCCATGTGGACAAGGAGATAACAAACCCGAGTTCTCAGTTGGACAGTGGTCACAACGATAATCGGGCCTCCGGTGGTCGGTCACGACCTTCGGCCATGCCCACCGGAGCCCCCAGCTAGCCCTTGTGCCCTTTCGCAAGGGTCCGGTTATTGTCTTGACAGATTCGCTCTGTCCCCCGTCCGCAAGTTGTTCGTGACTCGGAGGGGTCAAGCCAGTCGGGAACTTTACTATTGGGTGGAACCGAGTGAAACCTGACCGCCCTAATTCGCAGAAGTAGTCATAACCATTTACCCTGTTCCATAGGGACATCCTGGTCGAGCCTTGGCAATCGCGTTTCATTAGATCACTGTTCATGGTAACCGCGCAGATCCCAACCTTCCAGGAGTTCGGGCGACCCGATGCCGACCCTTCGGGGGGTTACCATGACGTTTGCGAGGTTGGGACTTGGTTACAGACTTAGAGGTGTCAAAGGAATATGCCCCCTCTGAGATCGTCTCTATCATAGACTACCTCGTGTCGTCCGCCCCTCACTCAAGGACGTTTTGTGCGGCCTCGAAGCCCCATGGGCTAGCCTTCATACCCGGAACTTATCGGAACCCAAAAGTGGACCTGAAACTTACCTTCCTTACATTGATCGCGCTTGGGCCACCATTTTGGGGAACTGAGGAGGTGTCGCTTGACTCGACTCTCGTGTCATAGAAACGTTTCCAATACGGGGTACTTGGATAAATTGAAGTGGCGCTGGTTTCGAAGGGGCGCGAACGATTGCACGTACACTGGCAGATATTAGAGCCCACATTGCTTTGTCAGCTTTATAGATTTCCTCCAGGTGCCCTCCGTCAGGTACGCCCTCCTTTTTCGCCCTCGCGCCTTCCATTGCCTTTCCGTCTTCCTCATGTGAGACCGTCAAGAGACTGAGTCGGGTACGACAAGCGGAGGATCCCTCTTTACTCTTTTTCTCCGACCACCATGTCTGGCATGGACAAAGTCACGAGCAGGCCCTGACCAGATCTTCGATCACGTCGATCGAGGGTTGCTCTCGGCGAGGGAGGCACAGGCCATCTGCCTCTCTGACAGAGAGGGCGTTCCCAATCTACGCAACGATGAAATCATGTCATTCGTCTCGTTCCACATGCAAGGGATCCACCTTCCTGCGCACCCCTTCTTCAGGCAGCTCCTTGAGGAGTACGGCATCAAACTCCATCAACTGATGTTGAACGGTGTCCTCACTTTTTGGTGTTCGTCACTCTGTGCAAAGCCTTCATGAGAATAGAGGCGGATCTGAACCTATGGAGATTCTTCTTCTTGATGCGGGCCTCGGCAAATGAGTGCCCGCTCCCCAACTTTTGTGGCACCTGCATCTAGCTTCACACCCAGCAGACGCATTCTTCACTGTTCCCCTTCGATCATCCCTCAAGGGGTAGCACTAGGGGTGGTTCTACATCCGTAATGCAGCGGCTTCTGTCCTTCATTGGTAACCCAATGGAACCGAGGACGTCCTGGCGTGGAGGAGTCCCAATAGCAAGATGGTCATGTCGGGGACGCTTGTCGCTAGCTGGAGGATCTACAAGGAAGTGGCCTCACGGGCGCGAACATTCTTCAAACCTTCATGGAGTGAAGGATTCAGCCCCTCCAAATTCGGAGGCACCCAATGTGGGAATAATTATACCGAATTCAGAGGCGAGGGACCTGCTGGCTGTGGGGGAAGGGAAGGTTTGAGATTCGGATGGGGAGATCGCAGGCATTCGCTCCTAACTCACCGAGGTCAACGAAGAGGTGAGGGAGATCCGTGACGCAGTGACCGCGACCTGCAATCTCATGCTGGTCTTGTTAGAGGCACCCTCCTCGGGCGAAGCCCCCATAGAGACTCGACTCAAACAGGTTTCCAAGGAATTCGAGGCGCTTCGATCGAGGCTTGAGGGTCTTCGAGCTGTCGAGCACTCTGTGTCTAGCTTGATGCTTGGGGAGTACTCGGTAGAGAGGCTCAGAGAAGAGTTGTCATTGGCACCTCAAAGCGGTAGACGATGTCGCTGAAGAAGCTTGTTGTTTGCTCTGATGAGTTCGTGATGAATGGCTTTGCTTCTATCCATTTGGCAAACTTGTCAGTCACGACGAGAGGACAGTGAAGCCCCCGAGTGCCTTCTTGAATAGGCCGAGGAGGTCAAGACTCCACACGATCAAAGGGCATGTGATGGGGATGGTTTGGAGGTCTTGGGTCGTGAGGTGTATCTGCCAAGTGAACTATTGGCAACCTTGGAAGGTACGCACAACCTGCTCGGCGTCGATTACAGCGGTCAGCCAGTAGAAACCTCGTCGATACACCTTCCTGACTAGGGCCCTCGGGGTGACGTGGTGTCCGTAGACCCCCTCGTGGTTGTCGAGTGGCAGCTTTCTTTCTTGCTCATTTGGGATGCATCGTTGTAGGATCCTAGTGACATTGCGCCGTAAGAGCTCGCCATCAATGAGGACGAAGGTCTTGGCTTGACGTGCAATTTGTTGAGCCCCGACCTCCTCAGTGGGAAACTTTCTGAATGACAAGTATTCGATGAAGGGGGCTTGCTAGTCGGGCTTAGCGTCAAGCAGGTGAAAGTGCATCTAGGCATCACTTGTGGGTTTTGGTTGATTTATGACAAAAAAATGAGATCCTAACAAATTGTTGAGATCAGTGCATGTTTTAATGAAATTATGAAGAAAGCACAAAAAGAAAGGAGTATGAGGATCAATATGGAAAAGAGCTCAAGAGCTAAATAGATTAGATCATTGTGTATGGAGTGTGTTGGAGAAACACACCCCAAGAGCTCAAGCAAAAGAAATCTCACTCACCGCACAATTCACAGGAAAACCGGACTAGTCCGATATCACCACAGACTAGTCTGATATGTCTCTTACTAGAAACGGACAAGTCCTCCCAGCGCGGACTTGTCCGCTAGTACACATGTTTTCACAGCACCAAACTAGTCTGATAACACCATGGACTAGTTCGATATCATTCTGACTAAGTTCGGACTAGTCCCCCCTAGTGCGTACTAGTCCTCAGGACATCACACTTTAAACAAAAATGGACAAGTCCGATATCATCACAAACTAGTCTGAAAACTCTCTGACTAAAATCGGATAAGTCCTCCAACTGCGGACTTGTCCTCAATTCTACATGAGGTTCACCACACCGGACTAGTCCAATATGAGCCAGACTAGTCCGAACAATTCCAGAGCCCAAATCGAACGAGTCCGCCCTATGACGGACAAGTCCGATATATCAGAACACTTAGGGTTTCCCAAAGGCTGCACACTGGACTAGTCCGAAGTCCACCACGGACTAGTCCGGACATAGCAAACTCTAACGGTAACTTTTGGAAATAAATAGAGGTGTGCGGCCCTATAACCAACCCTCTCGACCTCATGTGCCGTCACACCTTCCAAGAGCCTAGAATACACGTCTCTCCACACAATCTAACCCTAGAAAGATCAAATCTTCGAGGATTGGTCATTGATCAAAGGAGAGACTCGTTCTACACGTCTTGAGCTCTTGGGTTTGAATCTCTCGCACACTCTCGCTGTTTTATTGCATATCTTTCGAGTGTGTTTGATGGTGTTTTTCAATTGTAAATCTTGGGGAGCCCTCAACTTGTGAGAAGGCCCCTTGAACACGGTGATTTGCCCCCTTTGTGATTAGTGGAAGAGAATCGGCCTCCGTGGCGATTCGACGAGGGTAGGGTTGGTGAAGACCCGGTCCTCCGTGGACTCCTCAACGTGGATGTAGATTTTCTCTGTGGAATTGAACCACGGGATAAAAATCTTGTGTCATACTCGTTCTTACTTTTCATCACATTCTAGGGTTTACTCGATCTTACATTAAAACATTGAAACCAAAGTTAGTTTGTTCCATACCTAGTTTCATTGATGTAATACATTCAAGTTACAACTTAATTTCCGCTGCATAGAGTACTTGAATTGAAATCGGTGATCAAACATGTTCAATCTAGTCGCACACACCGGACTAGTCTGCACCCTACCGGACTAGTCCGATTTCTCTGTATTTGATCAAGTTGCTAAGTGTTTTAGGATCCGACGAGAGTTCAAAAAGCCTATTCACCCCCCTCTAGGCTACATTCAATTGGTATGAGAGCAGGTTTCTTCAAAAGAGACTCATCGCTCAAAGAAAAGATGTCGAACATTAAGGATGTGCACAAGAACTTCAACCAAGAGAAGGTTGACGATGAAAAGACTCAGACCTTGGAGAAGCTCCTCGAGGCCATCCAAGACTGCGAGGATGATGACGAGGAGACACTTGAACTCAAGGCACTCCTAAGGAAGAAGGCACTCTCCAAAGGAAAGATTAAGATCGAGGATGAAAAGAAGAAGAAGGGGAGTAGTCACACCGACTACTCCCGATATCCTTTTAACTATGATCGTTTAAATTCAAATAATAATCATTACTTGTCTATTCCTCTAGGGAAAGCACCATACTTTGATTGCAATGATTATTCAATGTGGAGGCAAAATATGAAAATGCATCTCATATCACTTAACACTAGCTTGTGGCATATAGTGTGTACAGGGATAGATATCCCGGATGACGATGAAGAGCTCACACCAAGCCAAGAAAAAGCTATTCATCGGAATGCTCAAGTTCACTAAGGTGGATGGACTCGAAATTGCAAAGGAGATATGGATACTCTACAAACCGCACATGAAGGCGATCGTCATGTGCGAGAGGCCAAGATCGAAATGATCGAAGGCGAATTGGGAAGATTCGCCATAGAAGAAGATGAGTCACCGCAAGATATGTACAATCGGTTGAAGAATCTCATCAACAAAGTTCGAGCATATGGAAGCAAGAAGTGGAATGATCATGAGGTGGTGAAGCTAATTCTCAAAGCCTTCATGCCTCACAACATAACCCTATGCTCGATGATTAGAGAAAGTCTCGGGTATCAGAAAATGACCCCAGATGAACTGCTTGGAAAGATTATCAATTTGAGATGATGGAGAAACAAGCAAAGCATGTCAAAGAGATTGGGGACCTTACCTCGGCAAAGAAGAAAGGAGTCACTTTGAAGTACACTTGTAAGCCTATGACAAAAGAAGCTCGAGAAGCTCAAGAAGAAGACAACAGCGACAATGAAAGCAGTGACATTGATGAAGAAGATATGATCCTATTAATGAAGAAATTCAAGAAGATGATGAAAAGAAGACAAGGTGGTATGAAGGAAGACATAGAGACAAACCAAGACTGAAGATGAGGCGCTTGCTATAACTGTGGCGAATATGACCACTTCATAGTTGATTGTCCTCATGAAGAAAACAAGTGGAAGACCAAGGACAACAAGCCTCAAACCAAGAAGATGTTTAATAAGAAGAAGCAATTCGGGCAGGCGCATCTAGGGAAGGAGTGGGACTCAAATGATGAGTCCTCATCCGAAGAGGAAGAGGAGATGGCTACCATAGCCATCAAGAAGACAACCAAGAAATCCACCCTCTTCCCAACCATCGGCGCAAGGAAAGACAGTGATCATACGTGTCTAATGGCCAAGGAAGGTAAAAGGAAGGTAACAACTAAATCTTCCCCCTCATATTTTTTTTAATAGTGATAGTGATAACTCTAGTGATGATGAAAATGTGTTTGTTAGTTTAGATAAGAAAATTGCGGCTACAATGAAATTTTTAATGGATAAGCTTGTTGATAACGAGGAGCTAGTTGATCGTCAAGAAGATATGATCATCCTCCAAAAGGAAGAATATCTTAAGATCAAAAAGCTCCTCGAGCTTGAAAAGGAGCGAAGCAACTCACTGGAACTTGAGTTAGCTTCAAGCAAGGAAGCTTGTTTGAAGCTAGAAGACTCAAACATGGCTATCAAGGATGAACTTGCTAACTTAACCAAAGTTAACAAGATCATTGAGGTACAAGATGAGTCACTAAAGTCAAGTGGTTCTTCATCCTCTTCAAGCTCACCTTCTCAACATATAAAATCTGAAACTACTATTGCTTGTGTATGTGCTGAAATTGATACTAACTTGAAGGAGAAGTCAAACTTGACAAAGGACAAGCATCCTTCCTGAAGTGGCATATTTGACAAGCAGAAGGTCAAGTATGCACGTAGTGCATACTTGGTCACAAGACCTCCTAATGTCAAATATGGCATTGGGTATTCTTATGGTGAAAAGAAAAATGTTGGAAGCCACAAGAATAACAAGGAACGCATTGTCTTTGTCAAGGGAAACTCCTCTCAAGTTAGAAAACCTAATAATGTTGATAAACTTAACATTGTTAACACATATGAGCAACAACTCTTGTTTAGAACCTTTGATGCATCATATGTTCTTATGAAAAGTAATTTTGGTAGAGTTTATGCTAAACATGTTCGGCCACTCCATGGGAACACTAAGTCCCATGTGTGGGTGCCCAAATCACTTGTGACTAACCTCAAACGACCCAAGCAAGCTTGGGTACCTAAGACCAAAGAGTAATTTGTTTTTGCAGGCTTACTCCTCCGGTGGAGCAAAATGGGTGCTAGATAGTGGATGCACCAACCACATGACCGGAGAAAGGAGGATGTTCGTTGAATATGAAGAAAATGAAGATCTAAGCGAAGGCATCTATTTTGGCGATAACAGTCAAGGAAGGGTGCTCGGTACTGGTAAAATTGCGATTTCATCTCAACACACTCTTTCTCATGTTTTACATGTAAATTCCTTAGATTATAAACTTCTTTCCATATCTCAATTATGTGACAAGGGTTATAATTGTTTGTTCACTAATGAGGGTGTGACCGTCTTTAGAAGGAATGATAACTCGGTTGCATTCAAGGGTGTGTTAAAGGGAAACGTTTATCTAGTTGACTTCAACAAAGATAAAGCCGAACTTGACACATGCTTGATTGCAAAGACCAACATGGGTTGGCTATGGCATAGATGGCTAGCACATGTTGGTATGAGGAATCTTCAAAAACTTCTAAAAGGCGATCACATCCGTGGTTTGAAGGATGTTGTTTTTGAGAAAGACAGGCCTTGTAGCGCATGCCAAGCCGGGAAGCAAGTAGGAGCACCCGATCCTGTGAAGAACGTCATGACAACAAAGAGACCGCTCGAGCTACTTCACATGGACCTATTTGGTCCAATTGCTTACATAAGCATCGGCGGTAACAAATACGGTTTAGTAATTGTTGATGATTTTTTGCGCTTCACGTGGGTTTTCTTTTTGCATGATAAGACAGAAACTCAAGGAACCCTCAAGAAGTCTTTCAAGCGTTCCCAAAATAAATTTTCATTGAAGATCAAGAACATACGAAGTGAATGGGACGGAGTTCAAGAACACCCAAGTTGAGGAATACCTAGACGAGGGGATAAAACATGAATTTTCAGCACCGTATTCCCCTCAACAAAACGGAGTAGCCGAAAGGAAGAACCAAACCCTCATAGAGATGGCGAGGACAATGCTTGATGAGTACAAGACTTCGGATCGGTTTTGGGCTGAAGCAGTTAACACCGCTTATCACGCCATAAACCGACTCTATCTCCATCACCTACTCAAGAAAATGTCATATGAACTGCTCACTGGTAACAAGCCAAATATTTCCTATTTTCGAGTTTTTGGTTCTAAATGTTATATTTTGAACAAGAAACCTAGTACTTCAAAGTTTGCTTCGAAGTCTGATGAAGGTTTCTTGCTAGGCTATGATTCGAACTCTTACGCCTATCGTGTCTTCAACAAGGTCTTCAGACTTGTTGAAGTAGAACGTGACGTAGTGTTCGATGAAACTAACAGCTCTCAAGAAGAGCAAGTTGATCAATGTGTGCTAGATAGAGAAGAAGCTTCATGTCAAGCATTGAGAAGAATGGCGTTGGGTGATGTTCGACCACAAGCACCACCTCCAAATGCCAATGAAGAAGATGAACCACAAGTGGAGATAAATGATCAAGGGGGAGCGTCTACACAAGATCAACCTCATGAAGATCTAGGTGATCAACAAATCAATGAGGGCAACCATCTCGGGGGAGAAGAAGATGATCATGAAGATTCAAGACCACAAGTGCCACATCAAAGAGTACATCAATGCGTCCAAAGAGATCACCCCGTCGACAATATAATCGATGACATCTAAAAGGGAGTAACAACTAGATCTCGTATAGCTAATTTTTGTGAACATTACTCTTTCGTATCCTCTTTGGAACCACACATGATTGAGGATGCATTGAAAGATCCGGATTGGGTGGTGGCGGTGCAAGAAGAACTGAACAGCTTCAAACGGAACGAGGTGTGGGAACTTGTCAAAAGACCCAAGTTCAACGTTGTCGGCACTAAATGAGTCTTTCGCAAAAAGCAAGATGAACATCGGGTAGTCACAAGGAACAAGGTTCGACTTATGTCAAAAGGGTATTCACAAGTCAAAGGTTTGGATTTTGATGAGACTTTTGCTCCCGTAGCTAGGCTTGAATCTATTCGAATATTACTTGCATATGCTACTCACCATGATTTCAAGCTCTATCAAATGGATGTGAAAAGCTCTATCAAGGAGGAGGTGTACGTGGAGCAACCCCCCGGATTCAAAGATCAAGAGTTCCCCGACCATGTGTTCAAACTGCTTAAGGCTCTCTATGGCCTCAAACAAGCTCCTAGAGCATGGTATGAGTGCCTTAGAGATTTTTTGATTGAAAATGGATTTAAGATTGGCAAAGCTGATTACACGTTGTTTACCAAGCATTTTGACAATGATTTATTTATCTGTCAAATTTATGTTGATGATATTATATTTGGTTCAACTAACAAATCTTTTTGTGAAGAATTTAGTAAGATTATGATAGATAGATTTGAGATGTCTATGATGGGAGAATTGAGATATTTCTTGAGATTCCAAGTGAGGCAACAAAAGGAAGGGACGTTCATAAGCCAAACCAAGTATACTCAATACATACTCAAAAAGTTTGGAATGGACAAAGCGAAGCCTATAAAGACTCCCACGGCAACAAATGGACACTTGGATCTCAATGAAGACGGACCAAACATGGATCAATAGGTATATCGCTCCATGATTGGCTCCCTACTTTATTTATGTGCATCTAGGCCTGATATTATGTTGAGTGTATGTTTGTGTGCAAGATTTCAAGCCAATCCTAAGGAATGTCATTTGACAGCCGTAAAAAGAATCTTGCCATATTTAGTTCATACACCTAACCTAGGCCTTAGTTATCCTAAAGGTTCAAAGTTCAATCTCATTGGATACTCCAATGCAGATTATGTCGGATGCATAGTAGATAGAAAAAGTACCTCCGGTACATGCCAATTCCTAGGTAGATCCCTAGTTGCTTGGTCCTCCAAGAAACAAAACTCCATTGCCTTATCCACGGCCGAAGCGGGGTATGTTGTAGTCGGGAGTTATTGTGCATAACTCCTTTGGATGCGACAAACTATAAGGGATTACAGTTACAATATGAGTCGTATTCCACTCCTTTGTGACAATGAGAGTGGCATTAAAATTGCCCATAATCATGTCGAGCACTCTAGAACTAAACACATAGACATCCGGCGTCACTTTTTGAGAGATCATTCAATGAAAGGCGACATAACCATTTCCCATGTCAATACCAAAAAACAACTAGCTGACATCTTTACCAAGCCACTTGATGAGAAACGTTTTTGTGAGCTCTGAAATGAACTAAATATCCTTGATGCTCGGAACGTGGCTTGAAAGCTTGCATACTTGTATGGCATCTTCAAAATCTATTGATTGTGTTATGAAAATCATCTCTCTCTATTTTCTCCAAAAAACTATGTTAATTACTTGATCTTGGTGAATTATGGTCATAGCTTGATTATTTTATGTTTACTGATCATATTCATCAAGATTATTTGTGTGTTTTGCCCCCTATTTTCTTTGTAAGCACCTTCGAATATATATGAATGGTCTAACTGCTTTTGTTCTCGTGACCACGGACTAGTCCGCAGAGTTTCCGTAGTCCGGACTAGTCCGGTCCGACCACAGACTAGTCGATTTTTTGACTCCATAACCCTAGGGTCGCCAAAACCTAATCTTCTTCATCATCACAACTCACCTCACATTCTCTCTCCTCACTCAAGTGCCCCCAAGGTGATTTGACGATTTCTCCACCAAATCTTCTCAAAGCTTCGTGGGAAACGATCTTCATTGCAAGGGGATCGAGGACCCCGGACGTGTACGCATCAAAAACTTCTCCAACTCCGCGAATCGAAGGATTTGGTAAATTTTCTCCAAACCCTAGAACCTTCGATTTCTTTTGTTTTGGACCAAGTAGCTTAGCTCCTCTAGTATATACATGATTCCTTGGTGTATTTCAACTATCTCTAGTCACTTTTGCATCGAGAAACTCCATTGCCTTGTAAGTTAGGGTTTGATCAATTGAATATTGGACTAGTCTGTTCTCAGTGTGGACAAGTCTGGTACTCTGGACTAGTCCGCACTTGAGCACCGGACAAGACCGATTTTTGACTAGACATAACCCTAATTTCCTTCTACTCAATGCATTCCCTTGCTATCAATCCTTATCTAAGTCTTGTATAATCTTCTTATGAGGACAATGTCAAGCTCAAACGATGAGATTTACGACTTTGAGGCTGATATGGAACAAGACTATTTGCCTCGTGCTTCGATGGGGCAAAGCAAGACGGGGCAAGAGCGCGTTGCCGAGCCTTCGCCCACTCCACCTAGGATGTGGCGGAAGGTTGCGGCCAAGAAGCCAGCTTCGAAGGCTCAAGATATGGCTGGTTCTAACTCAACAGCTCGTCGCCAATCCAAAGGGAAAGGCAAAGGGATTGCCTCTGGCCCGATTGGCCCTCTCAAGATGAATGCCCCAAAGCAGGGGAATAGAGACCCCTCAGAAGAAAAATTCAATGGCAAGGGGAGTGATGTGGCTTGGAAGTTGAGGAAAGTTGATGCATATAGCAGTAGCAAGAAGGTAGGTGATCCAAGATTCTGGAGCAACTTTCACGCGGACTACTATAGTACCGTGTATCTCCCGATGAAGACTCCAGTGGTCCGCAACCAGCGGATCGACTGGGCACACTTTGGGAGAAAGTGTTGCCCATCCTTTGATGAAGTGATACAGGCTGTGGAGATACATGGCCTCAAGGACTTTTTTGCTTTCAGGTGTGACTGGAATGATGAGGTCATCGCTCAATTCTATGCAACCTGCTACTTTGCCAGCGATGAAGAAGAGAGGGTGACTTGGATGACACATGAATCCAAGTATACTATTACTTATGATGAGTTTGCAAGACTGCTACATCTTGAGGACACTAGTAGCAATGAGTTCATCATTCACAACATTGGTGTCTTGGAGAAGGGTAAGATGGAGTTTCTCTATGATACTCGCCTGAAGTACAACCCTCCATCAACCAAGAACATGAAGCCCTTCTTCATGGTTCTCAACAGGGTGCTTAGGAAGACAATTGCTCTGAATGATGGAGATGCAGGGAGTGTCCAAGGCTACTTGAGGACCTTGATGAAGGTGATCAGCAAAAGCAGGAAGTTTGACATCTTTGACTATATTTGGAATGATATGGTGAACATTTCCTGCACCCCTAACCGTTCATGTGGATATGCGTCTTATATCATGTTCATGATAGAGAAGGTCACAAGGATTGAGTTTGGGAAAGATGTTGAGCACACGGCCTTGAGGCCCCAGAAGCCTCCCCAAGCCACTCTCTCAGCTGCTCCCTCACCTGCCTCAACTGAAGAACACCAGGAGTGAGCTCAAGAAGATGCAAGGAATGCCTCACAAAGGATCTCCTAGTGGTATTATGAAGTACTTGGCTGCTATCTTCAGTTCTTGCCAAAAGACTGAAGTAAAGATCCACAAGTTGAACAAGGCAAGGAAAGCAGACATGAAGTATGTGAAAGAAAATGTCAAGAACATTTGCTAGAAGCTGGAGATTGAAAGCTAGAGATTGAGCCTGTTGGATCTCCAATCATCTCTGATGACTCTGCCTCCGAATTCACTGAGCTTCCACCGATCTCTCCCTCCGAAGTCGCTTATTTTGGCCTCCGGGGCACTACGAGTGGATCCTCTCCTCCTCCTCCTCAACCTAATGATGAAGACGACGAGAGGACCGGCAGCGAGGACTGAGTTGACGGCAACTTCTAGATCCCTCCTCTCCTTCTTTTTGGTGCCTTGATGCCAAAGGGGGAGAGATTGAGGGGGAGTCACTAGGTCTAGCAGTAGATTGAGAGATGAGAGCTCCGATTGTGTTTCTTTTGCAATTCTGCTACTTTTGGGTTGTAAAACTTCTATTATGCTCTTATTATGTTTCTAGTCATGTTTATGAAGCTTGTGATGATTCTTTGATATAATCTATGTTCATGTTATGCTTATGATCTATGTCTTATGCTCTGAATTTGATATTCATGCCTGAAAATCTTGATGTTGTTATGATTATGCCATTTACCTCATTCACATCACGATTATTGCTCACACACACATATAGTTTTGCACTGCACCATAAAGTGTGCACATATGTCTTATGTTTTCATTGATTAATTTGTTCCAAGCTCATATGTGCACACTTTATAAAAATCTAGATTTTTATCAATATTTGTGAAATCTCAATCGGTCGTCATCAATCACCAAAAAAGGGGAGATTGAAAGTGCATCTAGTCATCCCTTGTGGGTTTTGGTTGATTTATGACAAACAAATGAGAACCTAACAAATTGTTGAGATGAGCACAGATATTAATGAAATTATGAAGAAGCACGAAAAGAAAGGAGTATGAGGATCAATATGGAAAAGAGCTCAAGAGCTAAATAGATTAGATCATTGTGTATGGAGTGTGTTGGAGAAACACACCCCAAGAGCTCAAGCAAGAGAAATCTCACTCACTGCACAATTCACAGGAAAATCGGACTAGTCCGATATCACCACGGACTAGTCTGATATGTCTGTGACTAGAAACGAACAAGTCCTTCCAGTGCGGACTTGTCCGCTAGTACACCTGTTTTCACAGCACCGGACTAGTCCGATAACACCAAAGACTAGTCCGATATCTTTCTGACTAAGTTCGGACTAGTCCCCCCTAGTGTGGACTAGTCCTCAGGACATCACACTTTACACAAAAACGGACAAGTCCGATATCATCACGGACTAGTCTGAAAACTCTCTGACTAAAATCGGACAAGTCCTCCAACTGCGGACTTGTCCTCAATTCTACATGAGGTTCACCACACCGGACTAGTCCGAACAACTCCAGGGCCCAAATTGGATGAGTTCGCCCTATGTCGGACAAGTCCGATATATTAGAACACTTAGAGTTTCCCAAACGCTGCACATTGGACTAGTCCGGAGTCCACCACGGACTAGTCCAGACATCGTAAACCCTAACGGTAACTTTTGGAAACCCTAGTATAAATAGAGGTGTGCGGCCCTACAACCAACCCTCTCGACCCCCTGCGTCGTCACACCCTTCCAAGAGCCTAGAATACACGTCTCTCCACACAATCTAACCCTAGAAAGATCAAATCTTTGAGGATTGGTCATTGATCAAAGGAGAGACTCGTTTTACACATCTTGAGCTCTTGGGTTTGAATCTCTCGCACACTCTCGTTGTTTTATTGCATATCTTTCGAGTGTATTTGGTGGTGTTTTTCAATTATAAATCTTGGGGAGCCCTCAACTTGTGAGAAGGCCCCTTGAACACGGTGATTTGCCCCATTTGTGATTAGTGGAAAAGAATCGACCTCCATGGTGATTAGACGAGGGTAGAGTTGGTGAAGACCCGGTTCTCCGTGGACTCCTCAACGTGGACGTAGATTTCCTATGTGGAATCGAACCACGGGATAAAAATCTTGTGTCATACTCGTTCTTACTTTTCATCATATTCTAGGGTTTACTCGATCGTATACAACTTCTGTTAAAACATTGAAACCAAAGTTAGTTTGTGTCGTACCTAGTTTCATTGACGTAATACATTCAAGTTACAACTTAATTTCCGCTGCATAGAGTACTTGAATTGAAATCAGGGATCAAACTTGATCAATATAGTCCGCACACACCGGACTAGTTTGCACCCTATCGGACTAGTCTGATTTCTTTGTATTTGATCAAGTTTCTAAGTGTTTCAGGATCCGACGAAAGTTCAAAAAGCCTATTCACCCCCCTCTAGGCTACATTCAACAGGTTTCTCTGATGTGGACCGAAGGTTGGGCAAGGTCGACGACGAATATGCTGAGGGGCAGGGCCTCAAGGCTGGAAGCAAGTTGGCCACGAAGTCGGCTGTGCCATTATCTCGCCTTGGAACGTGGCAGAGCTCGAGCCCTTCGAACATATCTTCCAACTTTCGCGCCTCCTGACAATAAGCCTCCATGTGCGGGTTATGGCAGCTCGATTCTTTCAATATCAGGTTGACCAAGAGCTTGAAGTTGCCACATACATAGAGACGTCGCACACCGAGCTCAACCACGATGTGGAGCCCGTTGAGCAGCACCTCATACTCTGTGACATTGTTGGTCGCCTTGAAGTGTAGTCGCCATGCATATCGGAGCTGGTCCCCTTTCAGGGAGATGAGCACGACGCTGCTCCCCGCACCATTAAGGGTTAATGACCCGTCAAAATACATCATCATGTATTCACGGTGGGTCAGGGTCGGCGCTGCTTGAGTTTACGTCCATTCGGCAATGAAGTCTACGAGGGCTTGTGACTTGATCACCATCAAGCGACATAGAATATGTAAAATCCCATGAGCTAGAGGGCCCACTTGGCGATCCTTCCGGACGAATCCCAACTGTTGATGATCGCGCCAAGCCCATGCGCAGTTACCATGCATACCAGGTGGCTTTGGAAATAGTGCAAGAGCTTCCGCTTCGTTATCAGGATAGTGTACAAGAGCTTCTGTACGTGAGGGTAGTGTGTCTCACAGTCATACAATGCCTTGCTGACGAAGTAAACCGGCCTTTGGAACCGTTGGGCATGCTCGGGCTCCTCTCGCTCTACGACTAGCGCGATATTGACCACTTGGTCAGTGGTGGCGATGTAGAGGAGGAGGGCTCATTTGGCTCGAAAGACATCAGTATCTGGATCTTGGTGAAGAAGGCATTCAGCTTGTCAAGGGCCTTTTGTGTCTTCTTCGTCCATTGAAGGGTTGGGATTTCATCATAAGCCTGTAGAGGGGCGGGCCCGTTCCCCGATTCGAGCGACGAAACGGCTCAGGGCCGCGAGGCAGCCCATCGACCTCTGTATCCCTTTAACATCACCGATGGGCCTCAATTGGTGATCGTCCTAATCTTCTTGGGATTGGCTTCGATGCTGCACTCTGAGATGATGTATCTGAGCTGCTTACCCTGGGGGACACCAAATTCACACTTTTCCGAGTTGAGCTTGATGTTGTTGCTGCGGAGGTTGTTGAACGTTTCTTCGATGTGGCTGATGAGGTTAGATGCCCTTCTGAACTTCACCAGGATGTCGTCGAGGTAGACTTCGAGGTTCCCCCCAACATGCTGCTGGAAGCACTTCTGCATGCATTGCTGGTATGTTGCTCTCGTGTTCTTTAAACCGAAAGGTATCTTCATGTAACAATAGGAGCCTAAAGGGGTGTTGAACGCGATCGCCAGCTGTTCCTCTTCATGGAGGGTGATATGGTGGTATTCTAAGTAGGCGTCGAGGAATCATAGGGATTTTCTCCCTGCACTGACATCGATGATGTGGTCGATATGAGGCAGTAAGAAAGGGTCCTTCGGGCATTCCTTGTTTAGAAACGTGTAGTCGACGCACATCCTCCATTCCCCCATATTTTTCTTGACGATCATGGGATTGGCCAGCCACTCTTGGTGTTGTACCTCCTCGAGGAAACCGGTTGACAGAAGCTTGTCGATCTCGACCCTGATGGCTCATCGCTTCTGCTCGTCAAAACGGCGCAGTCTCTATTTGATGGGTGGAAGCCTGGCTTGATGTTGAGTTTGTGCTCAGTGACCTCCCTGAGAGTGCCCAGCAAGTTGGATGGTTGTCAAGTGAAGACGTCTGACTAGAATGTAGGAAATCGATGAGCGCATTTTCCTGCTCCTGATCCAGGGCGGTGTTGACCCGGATCGTCTTGGTCGGCTCCTCGGGGTCAATTTGGATCGTCTTTGTGTCTTCTGTAGGTTGGAAGGTTCTCGATGTGAAGGTCTGATCAGGTAACCTCTCCACCATAGGTCATCGAAGGTCACCAAACTCCGTTGCCACTACCGATGTCGACGCTAGCTCGCAGGCGCTCCGTTTGCATAGGAGGGTATGTCGAGCCTTCGATTGCAAGGTGATAACCCCCATGGAGCCAATCATCTTTAGCTTGAGGTAGGTGTAGCTCGAGACGACCATGATTTTCTCGTAGCATGGTCATACCAAAATGGCATTAAAAGGACCATCAAATTCAAGGACTTTGAACGTGAGCCTCCATGCGGAAATTTCTTTTGTCCCTGAATGTGGTTGGGAGGCCGATCTTTCTGAGCGCTATCACTCCCTTGTAAGGGACAACACCATAGAAAGGTGCTCGAGCCAGACGAAGATGATAGCATGGTATTCCCATTGTGTGGAGGGTTATGGCGTATAGGATGTTGAGACCGCCCCGCCATCCATCGTCACCTTGGTCAGGCGCTAGGGGCCGAACTTTGGATTCAAGATTTGAGAGAAACTTCCGGGCTACAGGAGGTGGTCAGGATGGTTGGACCAGTCAAACATGATCCCCGTTCCAGAGCATCGAAGGAGGGTTTGAGTGACCGCCCCGGTGATGTTGACCTCCAGGGCATCGTGGGAGAGCAACGGAGCGTGTTCGATCATCCCTACATAAGCGGGCGTTGGGATGTTGTTGGCGGTGCTCTCGCCAAAGTTGTGGGCCATCCTGACTGTCAGGGGCGGGATGACTAGTGGCGCGCTAGGGATCTAGAGAATGCCCGAATCGCTGGCGAATAATTTCAGGATCCCTGAGCGTATGGCCTGGTGGTGGAGATGGGCAGGAGCGAGCTCCGGCGTGTCACCGTCGCCGGCGCTGAACCTGAAGTCACCGAAGGATACCTTCGTGTCAGGCACGAAAGTTGAGCGTGGTGGAGGCATCGAAGAAGCAGAGGATGGAACGTGCTACAGTTCCCTTACTTGGCGCGCACACTGTCGGTGTTCGAACTCCTGACTAGTACCGATTGCATCGCACATTCGTCTTTGAGGTGGCTTAGCTATGAACATAATGAATTTATACGGGTTCAAGCAAGATGCCCTACGTCCAGTTCGTGTGTCTCCCTCTTCTTTGTTCAAAATGAGTAAGTTCTCTTACAAGCGAGTCATCTCTCTTTCGCGCGTGGAACACCCATCGACCTTTTTTGTAGTTCGTCTGCCCTACCCTGTGTTGGTATTTCTTAACGTCTACAGTTCATCAGCAGCCAAGGCTAGTTCTACAGAGGCACTAGGCTAACCTAAGACAAAGTAAGATGAGTTCCGCGAGCGCACAAAAAGTACCATTGTAGCATTTCACCCAAAAGTATTCCCTAGGGTATCGTATTTGTTTATTCCAAAGGAAGCCAAAGGGGAAGAGTAGCAAGACCAAGGAGAGGATAGAGTGTTCTAGTGAGGGGTCCAGTAGGATGGGTAAATGACGTAGTGGGGTAGTGCGACACACACATCAAACTACTCTACGGGGTAAGAATGTCTTAGTAGAGGCCAAGTTAGAGATGGACCTACTCCTAATGTGCTTTAAGTGTTCATATACAGTCTATTAATGTACATATGAGTATGCTAACAATGAGTATTAGAGCTTAGTGGTCCAACATATTGGGCACGGGTTTATCCCTAACAACATCAGGACGATTCCCGCCACGAGTCTACGGCGTAGCCGAACGTGGGAGATTACAAAGGACGGAGAGGGCTGTCAACATCTGCCGCCTACCCCTACAAACCATGGGTCTATGAGACATTCAACACTACTTAATGATCTAAGTATCATGCTTACATGCTAAGTAAATACCTTAAGAGCTGCAGTACAAGGCAATGACTAACCTAAACATCGCTGAAACTAATGTTGGGACCAAGCACTAAATTACTCATATTAACATGATCATATTAATACCAAATTAGACTATAGTGGTGGTGTATGATGTTAATGATAACAAGATATAAGCGTTATGACTAGATCATAACAACATCTACATCTAAGACATATATGGACTCCACAACCAAACAAGAAACGTTTTATCCAAGTATATGAATAAGTAAATACTAATGATATTAATATAAAGTATAATGTCACAAATAAAAGAAAAGATACATGAGCCATACCTTTTCCAATTTGGACTTGGGACTAGAGCCTCCTCTCTACAGCCTAGCCTCCACTAAGGACTAAGAGAGCACTAGTGTAATACAAGAGAGAATGCTTGAGTGGTGTGTAGAAGAAGTGAGGTACCCCCTATTTATACACGGAGTAGAGGCAGTTCCCGACACAATTAGCGCGTGAATCATTCTACACCGCCTTTAGGGAGCCACAAGTGAGTGCCACATGTCAGCTGACCGGGTTTGGCGCCAGGAAGGGGTCGACCGAGCACGTAGGTCGACCAACCTGGTCTTGGTTTCCCTCGGATGTGCTTCGTCCAGGAGATTAATAAGTGGGTCCATAATTTATCTCCGCGTGAATTACCGTTGGATTCCCTCGGATACACTAGGGAATTGGTCTATGGATCCATGTTATGCCACATGTCATTTCGTGATTAGCTGAGGTGACACTTTTCAGGATTGCTCCCCTCATTCTCTATGAATTCTGCATAAAAACTCCTGCATGCACTATTTCTTCAAGCACAAGTGGACTTATGTCAAATCTAACTACGATGTGTGTAAAAAAATATTTATTCCTTCACATAATTAAGTTATATTGACGATCGAAATTGGTATATAACGACCGTCAACACAACTGTCTAATCAGGTATCTGCCCCTTACTCGTCATAAATGAGACCCAGTTTACAAGCGTCTGCACCTGCTCCACCCGCTAGGCAGGATGCCTTGGGAAGAGGTCGGGGCGCAAAAGTCGACGCTCCGCGTGCAGACTGGTCAGAGTCGTATTGGCCTGCCTTGTCATCGAATGTGACGGGACACAAGGTGTGCAAGTTGACGTGATGGAGTGCTCTGAGGGTGCACTTGAGTATGTTTGACTTGATCGGACGATGCTCACTTTGCATTGAAGGATGCTCACTTTGCATTGAAGGATGCGTGCCCGCCTACTGTTCAAGCTCGAGCTCCCAGAACCCTGACCCGCCGTCTCGTTTTCCGGGGAAGGCACCCCACGACCCTCCATGCGAGGGCCACGTCCTGGTGGGAGTACGGGAACATGTACCTGCATGTTACGAATAACTCGTACCTTTTGATAACCGAAGTAGAGAACCTCATCAGGCTATCCGCAGAGGCATCCTCTAAAGACCTATTTTCTTCTACTTTTTCAGTATCTTACTTTTTCAGTATCTTCCTCTAAATCCTCTAAATTTACACCTATCCAGTAGACTTTACGGTATGCCTCTCCGGATGGTCTAACACTTGCATCTTCTCCACTTACTCTGTCACCACCGCATCGAGCATCATGAGATGCGACATATTTAGACAACCACAACCGAGAGGGGCGCTGTCGTGTCACAATGCGAGAGCGCTAGAAAGCACGACGGACGATGTCCGATCTAGACTCACGAGCAATCACGTAAGAACGAGCAGGGCAAGAGGTCGACCATGATGGGTACATCAATAAGAAGTCATGTTCCATCGAACAATTTTCAACGGCATGCAATGACTCAAGGAGATCGTCGAACCCAAACTGAACAAGATGAAGAGGTCATTGGTTGACGGGTGAACGAAGGCAAATTAAGTGCTTGTGTGGATGCACAGGAGTCATCGAAGTTAAGAATTTTTGTTAGTAACACAGGTTATGAGTCATAATCGGTTAAGATTGAGTCCTCGATGGCTTACACTTAAAGTTCTAATACAACAGAAATAGAGAGTTGCAACTAGATAGGAACAACTATTGTGCAATCTGGTATTTTGTGTAAGCATGTAATCTCCATATCTCAACCGTTTCCAACCAATCTAAGGGTGATTGCACTCAGAGTTCTTTTCGCATATTGTCAGCAGCACCATGTAGAAGAATTTAAGTGTTGAAAGTGAATCGTCCTTAGATTGATAGGGCAGTTGAGATGTGGAAATTGCATACTTACACAAAACACCAGATTGCATAGCAGTTGATGCCCAACTAAATTGTGAATCACTATTAGCAGCTAGTAAGAATACTCGTGTACCATCTAAGTAAACAGAGAAATAATAGGGGCTACTGGATAACGAACCAGCGCCAGAATTACATCAAACTTTTCAACGGGAAGCATGATGTGATTGTTAAATACTCGTGTACCATCTATGTACATAGAAGCATGATGTGATTGTAAAAAACTATATTTTCAAAAAACTACGGAGTTAAATAATTGAAGAAAGTGACCACATATCAATGTATACCTACTTTTGGCAGTGGTCACTAAGAACTAAGAAAACAGAACTCTTGATGATATAAAAAAGAAAATATATCAAATGATATATCCTATAGTAGCTCCTTCAACTGCTGAACGACATCTGCAGTTGAAACAGACAATCCTGTCAGTTTCAGGTGATTCCTGAATAACCACGCTTACCTAACAATACTAAAGACGACTCACCTTGAACAATGTATGGAGTTGTCTTGAATTCATGCCAGAAATTAGGGTGAACCGTAATGTCATAACGGAGGAATTTTGCAGCAAGGAATGCAGCTCCAGCAGAAATGTGATGAGGTTTGAACTGAAGCCAAAGTGAACTTCTGAGCCTGCATTAATTAAATAACTAAGAACTATAGCCAGATGATACCGAAACAATCACTTAAAATAAGAGCTGGACAACAAACCATCGATCAGTGAACCTTGTGCATGAAAACTAAGGTCATTTGTATTGGCATGTCAGCAAGAGATGTCAAAGGCTCAAGGCTCAGTCAAATATCTATATATTACAAAAAGACTAAAGAAATCATATCCAATGATCCTTACCACTAAAAGATGCTTCAGGTGACAACATAATCGAAGAACCTTCTGAAGAATGGGCCAGATTGATAAACTCTAGCAATTAGACATGCCTCTTTGGATGCATAAATCAATTCTTTGACCAACAAATGCTTCAGCAGCGTATGTCACCCCAGAAATTGCAAATGCCGTTCGATCATGACAAAGTTTGATTTGCAAGGCACTAAGCAAGATAACACAGCAAACAGAGTTGCACTTGTGTTTGTCTGGTGTTTGCTAGTCAATTCTGAATTGTTTTGTGTATAACCCACAAAAGGGATACAAAATAGTTCAGGTAATGCACCATATGACTGCATTTTCTAAAAATGTATTTAACTTCTGAAGCATTACAGGCACATAACAGGAAAAGGTCAGTATCACCGATTCAACGTAAGCAATGCTCTGTCTTTTGAAAATGAGTGGCCAGGGAACCTCTACTTCTCTACATATAAATTTCCATGGCTAGTTCATGATGGGATCATCAAGTCGTGCAAATTTTATAGCTACAACAACCACAGTGAATTCTGTATGAACTATGAACATACATAATTCAATGCTAAGGACATAATAAAGAGAAGTTGATCGGTTAAGTGGTAACTTATCAGAATGTAGACTCAAATCTGAATAAAAAAAAAGGACAGACGCAGTCCGGAAGCTCCCACGGTCTGGAGAATGATTATACGAGGCCAGCCTTACCCTCGCAATGTGCAGTGCGAAGAGACGGCGTCGAACCCAGGACCTCTTGGCACCAGTGGGATGACTTCACTGCGCCAGGCCTGTCCTTCAAACTAAAATCTAAATCCCGTCCAAAATTTCAAACAAAAATTTAAAGAAACTGAGTTTCGGCCATGGGGGTGTATTAACCAGACACAGCCTCCAGTAACTTGTGTGCAGAAATAATAAGTTTCCCATTTCCATGGTATACTAAGGTATTGCAATTTTTATCTGTCGTTGCTTTTGTTTTTGTTTTCCATATATGCAGTCGTCCCAGTTGAAATGGAATTTGACATGCCTTTTCTAATAAATGCAATATAGCATATCTCAGATCCAGCTCATGGTTAACTTTTCTCTATACATATTGGTTTCTAGCAAAAGAAAAATATTAGTCTTGCTCACAAAAGTAACATGAACCGTCAAGAATTTCCCAAGCTTGAAACTATATAATCATGAAAAAATTACACAGCTGCATTTACATCCAGCAGTTATCTATCATATTCCTTTCTGGGGATATGTATGTGATGTAGAAGGGCACATGAAAAGATGTCAATGCAAGGCCTAGATATGCATACAAAAACACACCATTGCAAAATTTAAAAAAAAAAAAGGAACAGATGTAGCATGGAAGAAAGGTCAACCCTTCATATTGTAAGACAGACTTTCATACACAATGGGATAAATATTGAAAAAAAGAAGGTACACATAAATCAGGACAGACTAAAGAAGTCATGTCTGAATTGGAAATAACACTTATACAAGTTCGCCTACTCTCACAAGAACAACATACAGAAGACTGGCCTTGAAAGCAATTGAGCAGGCTACAAGCAATAGTTAATACCATATTCTTTCTGTGTTAGTTGAGAGCAGTCATGGGTTTTATTAAAACACACTTATCTTGTGAACAATGAGACAAGTGCCAGGGAGGCAGGCATAATCAGTTGAGTTGATCCAACATTATATTCAAGCATTCGCCTCATCCAATCTCATATAATATTGCACAGAACACAACCTAGTGCCAACGGTGTGCTTTGGTCGGAGGGTGAGATTGCTCAGTATGCCGTGCCTCCAAATGAAATTAGTTAATAAAATTGGCCTTAGGATCTATATTCAAGTCCAGCTAACTATTGATCCAAAAATATTTCTGACTAGAATTTACCCAGGTTCCATTTTTAACCTCTCACGTACAGCCGTTTGTTTCTTTCTTCTTTTCTTTTCTTTTTGTTTTGAACTTGATGCCAGAATCAAACAAAGTCGATTATACAATACTATCATCTGCACATAGGTGCTCAGAGCCAACTACAAGTTTGAATAATAACATCTAAAGAGCCAAGCCTGGTCCAACTTTAGAAAAGTCTTAAGTAAATTGGCGGCACTCGTACGTATCAAAATTGTCACTAACAATCCACAAGAACGAAATGTATGTGAGTATGCTACATGCTTGGCTGTAGTTTGAAAGAACTAAGAAAATATGTTAGTAAATATCAACTAACGTATTATAATGCAGAAAATACTTACCCTTCGTTGATCAAATTCCAAGCCATATTAAACAGCACAGTATGCGAGAACCCAAGTTTGTTCAATGCAGACGAAAGAGATGCATACGGATGGGCTACTTCAAGTTCGAAATCAAGAGTTGTTAGTATCGTTTGCTCTGACTGTATCACACTCTCTCTGTACTGTTGAAACCAATCTTGCTGAAGAAACAAAAATGCAAACCATTAGCTACTGCCAGTAACTTATTATTCCACAATTTATAGTTCAGAAAAATAAGAAAAGACTTCACCATACTATTGGACGAATACATGAAACAAAATGTAGAGTTTCAAGGTAGTTTTCCTGTTACTTACGCCACGTAGCATATAAGGAAGAAGGTTGAATTCTTGATTTTGAGAAACCTCACAAGAAGCCCTAAGAACAGTATTCAAAAGGCACGCCGTTTCTTCTGACTTTGCTGCCAGAAACAAGGCTGCAGTTGCAACCAACTGCAAGTTTGCAAAAGAAAACACTAGTTATGAAAGAAATAGATCAAATTCAGCATCTGCTCATATGCATGTTAAAAAGCAGAAATCCACTTAACATATTTGGTGCATCAGCAAGATGCAAACACAAGTCATTAGCTAAAAAGGTAAATAATGCTCCGAAAAGATACAGAACAAAAGCTTTAACAAGCTGACTAAAAGATGAATTTGACATGGTAATATCATGGTGGGTTAGCACCGCGAGCCAGAAGTACATGGAACAAGGCTACATCCAATTTAATACACATACATTTCATCACATGATGACATGTTGCTGGCCAGAGGTTAGGCACTTCAAAATAGCAAAGTCGCATCAGAAGTTATGTTGACCTTTATACCTCTTATTTCAAACATTTGATGGTACTTCCATCCTACAAATTCAGGGCACTAAGCTGCACGGTTTGTCAAATACATTTGATTGGATTATTCTTCGGAAGAATTTGAAATTATTAATTTCAGTTGAGTTAAATCGACTGGATGGCCAACTATGAAAATTAAGTTGCATGGGTAGCAAATTCTTGTAGAATGTGCAAAAGAGGTAGAGACAACTAACAAATCTATCATGGCAGGCGTGAGATCTGTGGAAGAAGAACCGGTGGCAATACACCGCAGCCGTCGCGATTGTTGTCTGAGGACTGCAGCAGACGAGAGCACGAAGGTTACGAATACTAAGACACCTGAATAAAGAGAAAAAAAAAACATAACCGGCAGCAAACATACAGCCCAAGGCGGATGCCCAGGCAGCGAAGGTATGCACAGTAGGACGCGCGCAGCCTCGCCTCAAGCGCAGAATCGATCCCATCCCTCCGAGATGGCGACCGCCGCTCGATCTCGTCTCGCGACAAAAGCGGCCCGGAGTCGCCTTCGTCTCTAAGCCTCTCCGGCGCAGCTGGGACGGGCACCGCAGGCAGCGGTGGATCCCACCGAGAATCGGGCGCGCGGCGCGCCCGCTTCGGCGGAGGCGGCCCAGCGGCCTTGTGAGCGATAGGGGGCAGCGGGAAAACGCGCTCCTGAAGGTGCGACAACGCGAACGGATCGCGAGGGACGTGGTAGGGCACGGCCCCGGCGGAGGCGGCGTCGTAGGGGTGCGCGTGAGGCACATCATAGCGGTGGTAGAGGTCGTCATGGTCTCGGCGGCGGCGGCGGGGATTGGCGAGGGGCGTAGGGTCCTGGTGATGGGGAAGCGCTTGGGGATGAAGTTGGTGGTGGGTCACCGGGCCGGCGACGAAAGATTGGGAGGACATGGCGGCGGCGGGTGACAGCTGCGACGGAAACGGCGATTGACGGTTGAGGGCCGAAGCGGGTGACAGATTGGGAGGGTTTGTTGTCGAAGCGAATTGGGGATGTGAGGAAGATTTGCTAGCGGATTTTGAAGAGGATGTGTGCGGAAGGAACGGAAAATACTAAACAATGCAGGTGCTCATTCCGGTTAGCTTTTAAAATGGATTAAGGGTGCTTTGGTTCGGTGTATTAGATTGGATTGAGTTGGATTGGATGATCCAGTAAAGTGTTTGTTTCACGGTCATATGGATAGAGTTATTCAGTTTCGAAGAATATTCTTTCTAGATATTGGATAAAATGGTTTAGGAATTTTGGTTGGATGAGTGCATCCACCTTATCTATATATGCTTCTTAGTAACATAATTAGTGATAATTAACTTGTTTGTTGTTGATTAATAAATAATTATTATATTAATATTTACTAGTATTACAGTAATTAGTATATAAATAATTAGTGTAATGTGAAATTATCAACTTAGATAATCCAGTTCATCCAAGTTTTATCCAATCTACCAAACAAAAAATTGAATCGTACAATCCATCCAACCAAACATCAACTTGGATCATCCCATACAGAAAAATATAGATAATCCTATACAATCCAACTTTGACTTCAAAACAAACGCACCCTAAGTCTACTTGACCCCTCAACTTTTCCTATTTGAGTACATAAAACCAGATATTCTAGTCCCTAAGGTATTCAAAACTATCTAAATGCCCCCATAAGGTGGTTTTGATGGCTATAGATGATGATGTAGGGTGACTTAAGAATGACATGTGGATCATTATTGACATTAAAAGATGAAATTGGGTTGTTCCGTCCGTGGAACAACATGGTGGGGCACGCATCCACGCTGTTGTATCAGCAATAACAGTAGCATCTAGCGTTGGTCTTAGTTTTTGGTGACACGGTGTATGAGTTCAAAAAAATCACAGAATCCTAGCAAGCTCCTAGCCCTCGCATCCCTTGTCTGGTGAGCAAGCCGCTTGTCGAAGTGTTGTTACGACACTTTTCCCGATATTACTGAATTGTAGTCCGCGGAGTTTCATATTCGGTTGGGGCGTGCGTAAGGTCAAGAGTGAGATAATGACATAAAGGATTTTTACGTGGTTCGAGCCGCCTGAGTATAATACTCTACTCCACGAGGTGATTGTTGGTTGTATGAAAGTCTATGTGTAGTAAGCGTGTCAGCTTGAGTGGACTCCTCTTCTACCGTGCAGTGGAGCCCTTTTATATGTTAAGGAATGGTTGTTACATGGTTAGCCTAGTCCGACAGGTGACCCCGACTATATTGAACACCCTATACACGATCTACTAGCGTTACGGGTGATTAACTATGTAATAACACGTCTTAATGATAGTGTTAATGGTATTGATAGTTCTTTGATCGCACGTCATTAATATATCATTAATGACGTGTTAATCAGGTCTTATAACGGCTGTTTTAATAACCCCTTGAATGTCCGTATCGTTAGAGATCCAACAGTCTTCTCACTGCAGGCTTAGATTCGAAAGCTCGACAGGTGGTAGCTCCGGAGCTTCGCTCTCTGGAGAGGCAGGTCTGAAGCTGCTATACACGTGGCGGCATCAGAGCTTCCCTCTACAGGGGGTTAGATCTGGGGACAGTGGACACGTGGCATGATCGGAGCTTCCCTATGAAGGGAGTTAGGTCAGGCCCTGCGATACACGTGACAGCGCTAGAGCTACCCAACTGAGGGAGGCAGGTCTAGTGCGACGGGACAAGTGGAGCCTTCGGAAGTCTTCAACTCGGGTAGGTGGAACTCCGTACTTTTAATCACAGTAAGAATGGGTACCTGGTATCCAGGGTATCGACAATGGCCTCCGGGCACACCTCACGGAGAGATTTCGATACCCGAGATGGGGCCATCATCGATTCCTGCGATGTAGCTTCAAAGGTCTTTTACTGGGTTGTTGAGGCGACGGTCTGCAGTTAATCCATCGCCACGTGGCCTCTCTTGATATGGCGGGTGAGATCCTGGCGTGCAGATTTCACGCAATTGAAGGTCGTCGGTTTCCAATACTAAAAACGTATCAGTTCCGAGCACAATCTCTACAGCCCTGTCAGGCCGCCGTCCTCGAGTTTCCAACTTCCCATCATGACAATGGTTCACCAGAGTGGACCTGAGCCCGCTTGTCATTGACAGGGTAAATTTTTGGAATGAGCTTTTGATCCTGACGTGGTTTCCATCCAAGCATTGCAAAAAGTCTGCACGGTTAGAGGACTCTTTACACCTTCATTCAAACTTGCGCTCGGAATCTCTCTGCCCTTGCATAGCTTTTCCAACTTTCGCTCTGCTTTGCCGCGAGGGAGTTGGGTCTTCCCTGCAGCAAGATCAAGAACGATGAAGATTTGTGAGGGTCCGAACCTACATGGGGTGGTCTAGCGCCTCCTTCAACAACTTGATCCGCTTCAGCAAGCTTCCCTTCAAAAAAGAAAGCGCTGGAGAGATCGTCCACTTCTCGACGTATGCCATGGTGGGGCTGATCCCACCTTTTTCAAGCTTCCTCCTGATGTTGCTGGACTTCTACAGGCTCCAGCTTAATCACCTCGGCCCTCACTGATTCTTGCTAGTGGCGGCTTTCGTCCACTTCTGCGAGATGTGGGTGAGTGTGCCGCCAAGCATCAAGCTTTTTCGGACCTTCTTCACGATCCACACTACTGGGAAGGGGAATGAGTTGATCGGCTTCTACTACTTCGTGAAGCGCAGGAACTCTCCCTTCAAGTATTTGAAGACCTTCCCCTCTAGGAAGTGGGACAACTGGAAGAAGGACCGGGTGGTTATCATGGTGGGTCATCACGACAGGTTGGAGTTGCCTGCAAGCCTCCCCAATGTCGACATCGATGCCTGGAATGCAGCTCTAGAATTGTCTGAAGCATACAAGCCCGTCCTGACTAGGACCTGGCAGTGCGTGGAGGGTGGAGTGACCCCTTAGATGGTCTTCGGTAACTTCCTGGTCAACAGGCGGGCTCCATTGAAGAAGAGGGAGTGACCCGCCTGGGCTTTCAACAGCGAGATGGATCATCACCGGATTGAAATTAGTCTTCAGACTAATTTGGATGATAATGCTTTGAAGCTCCATCTCCAAAAGCTTCATCACAGAGCCATCATCCAGGATGCCCTGGCTCCGCCGGCAAACTTCCTCCCTCTGAACATGGTTCCTGAGTTCAGGAGGGAGCTTCGAAAGGGGATGCCGGAGCTGGACGACCTCGGCTTGGTGGAGAAGTGCGGGACCTCCGGGTTTTCAATTCCCGGAGCTTCGGAAAGGAAGGCTCCCACTTCTCCAAGCCAAAGGGTTGACGATGCCAGCAAGGGCAAAGGCAAGGGGCCAACCGAATCTTCTAGCCGGAAGAGGAAGGTGAGACATGTTGATGGGAGCTCCATTAGATCGGCTCCATCTCCAGTTGCATCTTCCTCCCGACCAAGCCGAACTTCAGAGGCCAAACCTTCTTCGGAGACAGCGTCCACGAGGGGTGCTAGCTCCGACAAATCGACCCCGACCTCAGTGCCGGCTACGGGCTCCATGTCTGGGGTCCTTTCCAGCCGAGGGAAGTCTCGGCTGAGGCGACTCCAACTCCTGCGGCAAACTCCTTGCCTAGGTCTGAAGTCTCTTCCTCACCAGGTCTGATGAGCTCTGACTCTGGGCCACAGAAGAAGAAGTTTCGCGGCAGCTCGAGCGGAAGCCTCCCAAGGTAAGCATTGTCTTCTCACCTTGAGTTGCTATTCTTATCTTTACCAAGTTTTGAATTTTTTGATCTTTTTTTCCAGGGTATCTGTCGAAGCGTATGAACGACACTTCCCCCGGTACTACTAAATGTAGCCCGCGGAGGTTCTTGTATCAATTTGGGCGCGCGGACATCTTAAACAAGACGATGACACAGGAGATTTTTACGTGGTTCGGGCCGCCTGAGCATGATACCCTACTCCACGGGGTGTGTGTGTGTGGTTGTATTGAGGATGTTTGTAGTGCTAGTATGCGTATGAGCTTGGATCGCCATGTACCGTGCGACACAGTCTTTTTATAGTCTAAGGACTGGTCGTTACAACATTTGCCTAGCCCGACATGTGGCCCTGGCGTATTTAAGTGCCTAATACATGGTCTATGATTATTAAGAGTGATTAACAGTGTGATAACGTGCCTTAATGGTGGCGTTACCCCTATTAACAACCCACTGATTGTGTGTCATTAATATAGCAATAATGACACGTAATCAGATCTTGTAACTATTGCTTTAACTGTCCTTTGAATGTTCGTGCTATTGGAGATCCGCCAATATTCCCGTTGGTGTAAGGCCCGGAGGGTCCACACGTGGCAGCTCTGGAGCTTCCCTTCGCGGTGAGATGGGTCCGGAGCTGTTACACACGTGGCGGCACTAGAGCTTCCCTCTACGGGGGGTTAGGTCCGGGGTCATTATACACGTGTCAACAGCGAAGCTTCCCTATGTTGGGAGTTCAGCTCCGGTCATACATTACACGTGGCAGTCCCGGAGCTACCCATATGAGGGAGGTGGGTCCAGTGTCGTGTGACACGTGGGGCATGAGGAAGCCTTCAACTCTTACAGGTGGAACTCTCTTCCACTTCTTGTGGTATCATGAGGTACCCGATACGCAGGGTACCGACAGTGGCCCCCGAGCCCACCTTTGGGAGAAAACCCTTTGGGTTAAATTATTCTACCGGAGGTGGGTCCATCCTCAATTCCCGCGCCACGATTTCAAAGGTCTTCTGATGTGCAGTTGGGGCAATGATCCAGGGTTAAACCATCTCCGCGTGGCTTGTCTTGAATACAGCACATGAGATCTTTGAGTGTGGATCTCACACAAATTGAAGGTCACCGGTTCCCAATACAAAAATTGTATCTGTTCTGAGCGCCTTGTCAGGCAGCCTTTGGGTTTCTCGCCATCCATCATGACAACGGTTCGCCTAGGGTAATAACCTCAATCTCTTCTTCAGGGGTGGCCCCAGGCCCATTGTCATTAACGGGGTAGATCTTTGAAATGTGACCCTGCTCTCGTTGCGGTTTCCATCTAAGCATCGTGGAGGCTTACTTAAGAAGGAAAGTATGCACGATTTTAGGACTCTTTATGCTTTCGATCAAACTCACGCTCAGAGCCTCCCAAACTCTGCCTAGCTTTCCTTTCCATTGCTCCACTTTGCCGCGATGGAGTTAGGTCTTCCCAAGAACCGCATCCAGAGCAAGGACAATCTGATGAAGGTCCGGACCTTCATGGGATGGTCCAGCGACTCCTTCAACCACTTGATCCGCGTCGGCAAGCTCCCCTTCAAGAAGGAGCGACGTGGGGAGATGGTGTACTTCTCGGCATACGCCATGGTGGGACTGATCCCGCCTTTCTCGAGCTTCATCTTGATGCTGTTGGACTTCTACGGCCTCCAACTGCATCACCTTGGCCCGCACTCCCTTCTACTCATGGCAACTTTCGTCCACTTTTGCGAGATGTGGGTGGGCGTGCCTCCCTGCGTCGAGTTGTTCCGGACCTTCTTCACGGTTCACACCATCGACAAGGGGACTGAGCTGCTTGGGTTCTACTACTTTGTGAAGCACAAGAACTGCCCCTTCAAGTACTTGAAGTCGTCCCTCTCTGGCAAATGGGATGATTGGAAGAAGAATTAGGTCATCATTGCAGTGGATGAGCACGACAGGTTGGAGATGCCCCAAGGACTCCCCGACGTCGACACTGATGCCTGGAATGTAGTTCCGAAGCTGTCGGATGCATTCGACCTTGTCCTGACCAGGATCCAAAAGTGTGTGGAGGGTGGAGTGACCCCCCAGATGGTCTTCGGAAATTTCTTGGTGAACAGGTGGGCTCTGCTGAGGAGGAGGGAGAAGCTCACCTGGGCTTTCAACAGCGTGATGGATGACGACCGGATTTAAACCAATTTGAAATCCAACTTGGATGACGAAGCTTTGAAGCTTCATCTCAAGAAATTTCAGCATGGGCTTATTTACGATGATGCCTTAGCTCCGTCGGCTGCTTTCCTGCCTTTGAACATGATTCCAGAGATCAGCAGGGAGCTTCAGAGGAAGATGTCGGCGCTAGATGACCTTGGTGAGGTGGAAAAACATCGGATCTCCAGGGTTGTAATACGCGGAGCTTCGAAAGAGGTGACCGCCCCTGCTCCGAGCTAGAGGGTTGAAGACATCGGCAAGGGCAAGGGCAAGGGAAAGGGCAAGGAGCCAGCTGAAACTTCCACCCGGAAGAGAAAGCTAAAGCACGCTAATGGGAGGTCCGTCAGGCCTGCTCCATCTACGACTGTCCATTCTCCCCGGCGAGGGAGATCTTATGCGGCTACACCTCCTCCGGTGCAAGTGTCATCAAGAGGCGCTAGCTCCGGACAGTCGACTCCGGTCCTGGTGCCAGCAAGGGGCTCTAGGTCCAGAGGTTCTTCCCGGCCAAGGGGGACCTCGGCTGGGGAAACACCAACGATGACGGCAGGCTCTGGGCAACATTCCAAAGTTCCCTCCGTGCCAGCCATGGTGAGTTTTGGCTCTGAGCCTCCGGTGAAGAGGTTTCGCGCGGATTGGAGCGGTAGCTTCCCAAGGTAAGCTTTGCTTTTTCACCTTGATTTGTCACTCTAGTTTTTGTCATGTTTTGAATCTTTCAATTTTTTGACTCCATGGTGTCAAAGTCGAGGTCTAAAGCTCCGGCCTCTGTTGCAATAGTCGAAACATTGAGGACGGAAACTCCAGCTTCAACCCTAGTGCCTCCTCAAGTGGTGGCTGAGGTCACGGTAGCTCCGGCGCCAGCTGTCGTGGATCTGGATTCAGAGTCATCGCTAGAGACTCCTGTGGTAGCGCCGGACCACAGGGGAGAAGTTGAAGATGCACCTCTGGTGACAGTGCTAGAGGCTGAGGCTCCAGTGCGGGAATTGGAGATGTCAGAAGCTCCGATGTCTGAGCCAGAGGTTACCGATTCTCCAATTCTTGCACCAGAAGTTGTTGCGGGGCCGGTGGTGCCAGAAGCTTCGACTCTTGAGCCGGAAGTCATTGAAGCCCTGGCTGCTAAACCGGAGATGATCGAAGCTCTGGTCAATGAGCCAGAGGTAGTTGGAACTCTGACCCTCGGGCCAAAAGTTGTTGAAGGTCCGGTTGCCGAGCCGGAGATGCTTGAAGCTCCAGCTGTTGAACTGGAATTGGCTGATGTACCGGCGTCTGAGTCGGCGGTGGTAGGGGCTCCGGTCGAAGTTCCAATAACCACCCCAGAGGTAATCACTCCGGAGGTGTCCATGTCAGAGCCGGAAAACCATGAAGAGGCGATGGCAGGCTCTCCACCTACAGAGCCAGCAACTGAAGGCCCAGAGGCAGGGCCTTCGGCCTCATCTCCGGAGGTAGAAGTTCCCCCAGTGGGCTCTTCCTCAACGGCTGGTGAGGAGCTCCCAGTGGGTGGCCCTAGTGCCGTGGAAGCTCAGGGAACCACGCTTGTGGCGTGAGACCATGCTTTCACAGACGAGGCTTGCTGATCAGAATGAGTGGGTGAATAGGGAAATGGCCTGGATGGAGTACTGTGGCAAACTGCTGGAAGAGAAGGAAGCCGCCATTAGGGCGCTCGAGGCTAATTCTCGGGAGATCCTCGAGCAAGCCAAGGAAAGGCGTGATGCTGCTGATGAGCGTCACGAAAGCCTCAAGGAATTAAATGAGGTCCTCTTGAAGTGTCGAGCGAACCTTGATGCAAGAGAAGAGAAGCCCCTGGAACAGCAGGAGGATGTTTTGAAGAGAGAGGAGGAGCTCACCCAGAAATTGACTCTAGCTGAGCAAAATTTGGTAGATCGCACTAAGAAGTTGGATCTTTGGAGTGCAGAAGAAAAGGAGAAGTACTAGAAACCGGGTAGGAGCTCTCGAAATGAGAAGCTGACGTTGCCACCAGAGAAGGGAAAGTAAGGGGCAAGGAGAAGGACCTGGCGGAACGACAGAACCGCATCCACCTCTAGGAGACGGAGCCAGCCGACCATGAAAAGCAAGTAGCTGAGAATATGCCGCAACATGCCAAAGCGGTTGAGTGCCTCGCTTGGGAGTGTTTGGAGCTAGCGGCTGCCCGGAGTTCACTGGAGGAACTGCGAAACTCGAGGGTAACCGAATCCCTGATGCTATGGGATTTTCTGGGACGTGCGAACAGGGCCCTTGTGCCTCTTGGCTTCAGTTCAATATGCCCAGAGGACCCAGTGCAGGAGTTGGACCAGACGCTGGTGGCACTTGGCTCTACTGGCAGCAAGCTCGATGCAATGGGTAATGTCATCGCTGATCAGCTGGAGACAGAGGGGAGATCTCTAGCCAAAAACGTCACCGAGTATGTCTTGGCGTGTTACAGGACTCGATACCCACAATTTTCTCTTGATCTAGTCTTTGCAGGACTCATTGCCGAAGAGGAGGATGCCGCCAAAGCTAGTGTCCAAGAGGCTGCTGAGAAGGTTGCTTCGTTTTTCCACAGGACTTATATCCTCCAGTAGCTAGGACCTTTTTCTTTTATCTTTTGTTGTAACCCTGATTTTGTAATCTAGTACTTTGAATGAATGAACTCCACTGTTTCTGCCATGAATTTCACTTTGTCTTCAATATAATGTGCTTTGTCTTGTTGGCCCCCTGGTATATGTGCACAATTCGATTGTGAACATGTACCAAAAATTTTTGACAGTATGTTGATGACTTGAACACTTCGAGCTTGCAGATTTTAGGTCCAAAGTCTTTAACTCCGAAAGTCCTTTGTCGCATCGACGACGGGCCCCCTGGGGTTGTCGAAGCTTGATAGCTCTGTCAGCACCCACTATCAACGCGTATAACGTCGACGGCAGGCCCCCTGGGGTTGTTGGAGCTTAGTAGGTCCAACGACACCCACTGTCAACGTGTAGAACGTTGACGGCAAGCCCCCTGGGGTTGTCGGAGCTTAGTAGGTCCGACGGCACCCATTATCAACGTGTAAAACGTCAACGGCGGGCCCCTTGGAGGTTGTCGGAGCTTGATAGCTCCGGCATCGTCCACCATCGTTGTGTTTTTTCTGTACATTAAAGACAAGAAAAAAGAGTAAAATTTGTCCCCTTGTCTATAAATTGTTTACTTATCGTTCTTATTTTAGTTTTATATCTGAAGAAATTTAATATGATAACAAGCATATTGCTGTAATCTTTCCAGACCCGTATGTTTTTTTAGTACTCACCCTACTGAGGCCTGCCAAGGTATAGGTAGAGTGGCGTACTTAGGGTGCAGGACCAGGCTAAGTCGATAGCCCACTTCGGACCTATGTTGGCTTGGCGTTCGGGCAAGTAGACTATGCAACAATGTTAAGATTCAAGAGATCATCAATATAACTTGTGATGCATATGAACAACTTGGACCAAAACTTAAAAATAATTGCACAACTTCATTATAGACAAGAAGGATAAAAATAATAATTCAAAATGCTGAGCCTTGTACAAAAATAAATGCACGTGGAGTCTATTTTCACACAACAATGTCTTTCATTATAGGTCCATATTACAGGGGAGACAAGGACACACTTAGGGTACAAGACCATGCTAAGTGCATTATATATCTTGTACTAGCCCAGGGCAGGTAGCTACATTTTAGTACTATGACTGTGTCAAGTGTTACTTGAGCTTCTCGGACCCTACCAAAGGGTTCTGGATGCTCCCCCAGAGGACCTACCCGATTTTGTATATTGACTCTATAACATACATTGTGTGTAATTACAGACCCACCTCCGTGATTCTAAGTATAAAACTTATGGAGGTGCTCGATGTTCCAAGGATTTGGAAGTGGAGTCCCATCCTCAGTTGCCAAGCGAACGCATCCGGGACGGGATACTTTAATCACTCGGAAAGGGACCCTCCCAGCTGGGGGAAAGTTTGTTCATCCCTTCACGAGTTAGTATTTTCCGCAGCACAAGATCGCCTTCCTCGAGCTATCGGTTGCGCACTTGCCTTTGATGATAGCGCCGGAGCGCTTGGCGATAGCGTGCATTCCAAACAGCTACTTGGCACCTTCCCTCGTCGACGAGGTCAAGGTCTTCACGCCGGAGTTGGTCCTGCACGGCTTCATCAAAGGTTCGGACCCGGAGCGACCCCATGGTGATCTCTGGAGGAAGGACTGCTTCAACTCCGTACACCAAGAAGAAGGGTGTCTCTCCAGTTGACCGGTTAGGTGTAGTCCTGCTTGCCCACAGTGCGGATGGAAGCTCTTCAATCCAGTTGGCTCCATGCTTTTTCAGGCGCTCATATGTGCACGTTTTGAGTCCCTTTAAAATTTCTGCATTTGCTCTCTCGGCTTGACCATTGCTTGTTGGGTGAGCTACTGATGCGTAGCTGACTTGAATGTCGAGGTCTTCGCAATATTCTTGGAGTGAAACACTTGTAAATTGGGTTCCATTGTTAGTTATGACTTTGTTCGGAACTCCAAATCTGCATATTATGGACTTCAAGAACTTGATTGACGACTGCTTGTTGATTGTCACAACTGGAGTAGCTTCCGGCCACTTGGTGAACTTGTCGATGGTGACATACAAGAACCTGTAACCTCTGACGACTTTTGGAAATGGTCCCAATATGTCCATACCCCACACAGCGAATGGCCATGTAGGAGGTATCATTTGCAGTGATTGAGCCAATGTGTGAATTTGCTTTGCGTGAAACTGGCATGCTTCACATTTTTTCAGTAGTTCGACTGCATCCTGGAGTGTTGTAGGCCAGTAAAAGCCATGCCAGAAGGATTTACCAACCAACATGTAGGAAGATGCGTGGTTCCCATACTCGCCTCCATGGATTTCCGCGAGGAGCTCGCGACCTTCTTCCCTTGCAATGCATCGCATTAGGACGCCGTTGGAACCACGCCGGTAGATATCCCCTTCTACCAGTGTGTATATTTTAGCCATCCTAACGATCCGGTCAGTGGATACATTGTCTTCAGGAAGGATGTTGTCTTTCAAGTAGCTCCGGATCTCCGAGATCCATGCATCGGAGCTAACTTGAGCTTTTGAGTCTTGCGTGCTGGGTTGCTTGGAGCTCCCGACAGCACCTATTGGTGGACGCCATGGTAACAGGGCCACTGGGACCGCCAACTTCGAGGTGCTGGTCTCGCCCCCTTCGCTTAGTTCGGCAGGCTGAGCTGTTGGTCTTGACAACCTCCGGATGAAGATTTTGTCAGGAGCCAGAGCTCCGGTTGAAGCCTTCGTCGAGAGTTCGTCAGCTTCAGCGTTGTGAAGACGCTGAACATGATGGAGATCCAAGACTTCGAAGTCCTTCTGGAGCCTCTGGACTTCAAGGAGATAAGCGGCTAGTTGGGGGTTATTACAACAGCATTCACCTTTGACTTGTTTTATGATGAGCCGCGAATCACCCTTCACCAACAGCTGTTTAACACCATAGGATAGTGCCAACTTGAGCCATAGATGAGAGCTTCATACCCCGCCATGTTGTTGGTTGCCTCGAAGTCAAGGTGAACCATATATTTGACCTTCTCCCCGGTCGGAGCGAGGAGAAGGATTCCTGCTCCGGCCCCCTGCTTCTGCATAGAGCCGTCGAAGCAGAGAGTCCAGTGAGGTTCGGTGAAGACCGGGACCTTGGGTTCCAGCTTCTGCTCACTGGGCCCCCCAGGGTTTGATGGAGAGGGAGTCCACTCCGCCACAAAGTCAGCCAAAGCCTGACTCTTGATAGCTTGCCGTGACACGAATTCGAGATCGAACTCGGCCAGCTCTGCTGCTCACTTTGCGATGTTCCTTGTAGAATTAGGATTATGCAAAATAGCGCGCAGTGGATAGGAGGTTACCACTGATATCTTATGGGCTTGGAAATAATGGCGAAGCTTCCTTGATGCAATAAAAACTGCATAAAGCAGCTTATGCACCTCAATGTAACGTGTCTTGGTGTCGTGGAGCACTTCGCTGATGAAGTACACTGGGCGTTGGACCATCCGGACTCTTCTTGAAGAGCCCAAAGCTTCCTATCCATCGACCCGAACCCTCCCAGAGGGGTCCGAGCCTTCTTGTTGTTCGACCCGGACCTTTTGGAAAGGTTCGAATCATCTTGGTCAGCCATGTGAATTCCCTCAGGCGAGAGGGGTTGATCTCCTAGCATTTCATCTTGAGGTTCCGTCTCTGGGGGCTGGGATCCAGACTCGTCTTCAGGTAGCTCCGGACCCTCCGGGGGGGGGGGGGTTGAAGCTCCTGAATTGGATGTGGCTCCGGTCTTTCCAGGACCAGGACCATGCTGACAACTTCTGTAGTTGCAGAAATGTAAAGCAGTAAAGTCTCACCAGGATTCGGAGCTACCAAGATAGGTAGTGTGGTGAGGAGCTGCTTCAGCTCTCGAAATGTCTTTTCTGCTTCTTCAAACCAATGAAATGGTCCAAATTTCCTCAATAGTTTGAAGAAGGGTAGCGCCCGTTCTGCCAGTCTTGAGATAAACCGGCTGAGTGCAGCTAGGCATCCAGTTAACTTCTGGACGTCTTTAATGCGGGCTGGGGGCCACATATCTTCAATGGCCTTGATCTTTGCCGGGTTTGACTCAATTCCTCAGTTAGTCACCAAGAAACCTAGAAGCTTCCCGAAGCTAACCCCGAAGACACACTTGTCCGGGTTCAGCTTAGTGCGTGTGTTGCGCAGCTTGTCGAAGACGGCTTGTAAGTTATGAAGGAGTGACTCCTTGTTCTTGATCTTCACGACGATGTCATCGACGTACACCTCCACCAAGTCTCTAATTAGCTCTCCAAATGTTTTGTACATAGCTCGCACAAAGTTTGAAGCAACATTTTTAAGACCAAAGGGCACGGTAGTATAACAATATAATACATCTACTGTTATGAAGGCAGTATGCTCTTCATCTTCCTTAGACATTTGGATTTGATGGCATCCAGAGTATGCATCTAAGAATGTAACACCCTCATTTTAATGCATCATTCCCTACATACATTCATATACATGTTTAACATTGATCCACATAAAGAGGAATGAGTTTAAAATTGATTTGGAACAAAACCGCACTTAAAATTCTGAAAAGTACGGACTAGTCTGATTTTGGTGCGGACTAGTCCAATTTCTCTCTGACCTCGATCAGACTTGTCCGTTTTTGCTGCGGACTAGTCCGTTTTTGTCGTTGGACACTTTCGGACTTGTCCGATCCTATGCGGACTAGTCCAGTGTTCCATGAATCTTTGAAAATTTGATAAGTCCCTGGACTTGTCTGGACTAGTCCGGTGTTCCAGCGGACTTGTCCGTTTTCCTCTCTGACTAAAGTCGGACTTGTTCGATTTTTGGTCACAGTTGTCCAATTTCTCTCTGGACAACTTCAGACTAGTCCGGTCCTTTTCGGACTTATCCGATATTTCACGACTCTGAATTAATCCTTTGTTTTACGACTTGTTTCTTGGGTTTCATGTTAATTGGTCCTAGGGACGTCGTGCCTAACTCTTTTAGATCCCATGTGGGACTCTAAACCGTCCTCTACTCATCTCAAACTCGAAATCCATCTAACCCTAGCCTCCACCTCCATATAAACAACCCCACCCCTTGGCTTGACCTCTATTTCCCACTTTTCCACTCCACCCAAACCCTAGTTCGTGGAGAGCCACCATCTAGGAGGGAGGAGGAGATCCCAAGCAAGAAGAAGAAGAGGAGGAAACGAAAGAGGATCAAGATCTCCATCAAGTTTCGTTCTTCATCACCAATTCGTCTCCAAGTTCATCACAAACCCTAGATCATCAAGATCCAAGTGTTGTCTCCAAGATCCTTGATTCATTGGAGTTCTAAACACCCGGTATACCTTCTATTTCCTTTTCCTTACGTGAATTCGACCCCTAATATCCAAATTCATGTCGATCTAGAAAACCCTAGTTCGTCAGTTTTGCGCAGTGCGGACTTGTCCGATCCCTAGCGGACTAGTCCGATTTTCCTAGTTAAATTTTGTCAAATTAATTCCAAAATTAGATATAATCAAATCTAAACCTGTATAAACTTGTTAAAATCTATTAGAACTAGATAGTGATCATTTAAAAGCAATCTATTAACAAGTTCTACCTTGCATTTGCATCAATCATGCATATCATGTCATATTGAGTAATTTTTATGCACTCTTTGATTGTGTTTCTTGTCTTGTATGTTTATTGTGCGGATTAGACAGATTTGCGATAGAGAGTGCCGCGGAGGATCTCCAGCACCAAGAGTTGAAGTCTTTGATCCTAATTAATCCCAAGAGCAAGGCAAGTGTCCTTGAAGCATATTGATCCTGTTTTTAAAATAAATGTTTTGTTTGTAAAACTGCATGTTGTGTCAATTTTATAGGAAATCCTATGATAGGAAGTTTACTAGCTTCGCTAAACCACTCTTGTCACCTAGAATTCATGGTAAAGAGTCAGGATGAGATTTTTACCTTTTTGCTTCGCTTAATTAATTGGGATGGGAAAACAATACTACACATTAATGATGCATTTATGAGATTATGATTAAAATGAACTGGTTAATATGATATGGTAATGGGTGATTTAAGCAAGCCTGGTATGTGGATGGGTTGTATGATATGGTGGTTGCTTGCTTTAGATCTAAGGACCGGTTCACGCGAGAATAAGCCAGGACTACAGTGCCACCACGAGGCCAAGTATGGGTGCAGTGTAGCTGATTAATTAGGGCTTTGCCAGTGCTATTTGGACCATTAAGGATGCTTGGGGAAGGGGTAGTCAGATTGGGTTTGTTGATGATTGGTGGGACTACCCTAGGATTCGAATGACACAAGAGGGGACCCTTGGTTGAAGATGTGCTCTGTAGGAGACATCACCACTGGTGAAACCTCAGTGGAGTCTAAATAGGCTAGTAATCCCTTTGTAAAGACTATTTTGTGATCTCTTGGTCATACACCTATGGTAGTGTTTTAGCATAATGGAGGTTTTCTTTAGTCGCCGACGGGTGATGAAATCACAAACACGTGGGTAAAGCGGTACAAACTCTGCAGAGTCTAATAAACTATCATGATAGTCGTGCTCCCGGTTATGAGCACCTGGACAACTTCCATGATTAGAGGGTACTTGGGATTCGGGATGGTTTTTGGGAAGGTTATGGTTTGGTACTGGTTATAGGATGGTATTATGGTTTATGGCAATGGTTACAGTTAATGGTAATTTGAAATCTGGAATATGGATGATGGTAATGAATTATTGACTGGTATTATGATGATTACATAGTTTATAATGGGTTTATTTCATATACATATAATATATTGCTTTTCAAATATTTTAATGTACTTTTCAACACTTAGCCATTATTATATCGTCATTTGTATCAGCTACATGTCATACTTTCCACACTTGCTGAGTACGACATGTACCCACTCTTGCAATCCCCCCCCAATAGTTGTAGGTCAGGATTGGGAGTTTAACGATTATAATGCGGAGTTCTAGGCCATGTCTGCCGTCAGCTTTGCTTGTGGTGTTGATTGGAGCTGCGCTACCCTATTGCTTATGCTTCCTAGCTGTTTAGTTTGCTTAATTAGTTTATTTCTGTTGCATTAGTTGAACTTGTCATTAATGTTCATTAGAACTTGTATTTGAGGATAATATGGTTTGTGTAATAAAATTTGGTTAATTAATCTTGTTCTGTGGTAATTTTCTATATATCCTTTTGTGAATGCACTCGTATATGTGTGTTGAACGTCCTGGACACACATATGCGTTCACTTGGTTCATTTTCGGAACTGGGTGTCACAAAGAAACACAATAGCTCATACCCGGAGGATGTGTCCACTATCTGATCTATTCTAGGTAGTGGAAATAGATCTTTTGGGCATGCCTTATTTAAGGTGGTGTAGTCTATACACATCCGAAGCTTCCTGCCAGCCTTGGGTACTACGACTGGGTTTGCCAGCCATTTTGGATGAAACATCTCCCGAATGAATCCAGCTTCGAGCAACTTCTTGATCTCCTATTGGATGAAGTTTTGCCGCTTGATTGACTACTTCCGGGGCTTTTGGTGTACAGACAGTGTGTCGGGATAGATCTTCAGATTGTGCTCAATCACTTCCCTAGGGATCCCAGACATTTGTGACGGTTGCTAGGCAAACACGTGAACATTCGCCCGGAGGAAAGTGATGAGCACGAGTTCCTATTTGTTGTTCAGACCTCCCGACATACAGATGGTCTGAGCAGCATCATAACCGATTTGGATGACTTTGACGGAAACGTCGATGTCGCCACTTGGTTGCACACGTGGTGCATAGGTTGAGCCTCGATGACGAGAGCTTGAAGGTTTCAGAGCTAGCTCCTTACCGGATGTTTCCTCCTGCGCTGTAGCAAGCGCGGGGAGTTCTTCCAATGCAGTGATTCCTACAGTGCGATCCCCGCGGATCCGGAGAACGCCCGATGGTGTTGGCATCTTCAACACCAAGTAGCCATAGTGGGCGGCAGCCATGAACCTGTACAAAGCACGCTTGCCTATTATCACGTTGAACGGTAAACTGATATGCGCCACACTGAAGACCAACTTCTCGGTTCTGTAGTTCTCCCGAGTCCCAAAGGTCACCGGGAGTGTGATGGAGCCGAGAGGGGTAATGGCCCCCGAACCTGCCCCCGAAAAAGGTCGAGAGGGGTGAAGGTCCAAAGGTCGGAGCTGGAGCTTCACGAAGGCTTCAAAGCTTATGAGGTTCAGCCCTGCACCTCCGTCCACCAATATATGGTGGAGTTGACCATTTTTAATGGTCGGAGACACCATCAACGAGAGTTGGCCAGCTCTGATCATGTTACAAGGGCAGACCGAAGCATCGAAAGTGATGGAAGTGTCCATCCACTCTCGATGAGGTTCCACCCTGGCGGTGGGAGCTGCAGCAGCCATGTCCCGCCGCATTGACTTGAGGATGCGGCGAGAGGTAATGTCCAAGATCCACCATAAATGGTGTTTAGGGTCTTCTGACGCTCGTTGTTAGAGACGTCGGGGTCGTCGTCGACGGTGTTGTAGACAGCCTTCAGAACCTTCTTGGGGTCCTAAAAGCCTAGCTCCTCCTCAGCTGGAGCTTCGTCAATTTTTTGTTTTCCTTCCCGCTGGCGAAAAGGAGCTTCTTCTCGGCGCTTGTTGTAGCGCTCGACAAGGTTCTGGACCTCTCAGCATTCTTCCAAACTATGCTTGTCCGTCTTGTGGATTGGACACCACACTTTGGAGCTGTCGCCGTCTTCTGACAGTGGTCTAGGTCGTTTCTCGGGGCATGGCCCTCGGCCACTAGGAGCTGCAGCAGCCGCAACAGTAGGTGCACCGGCTGACGACTTCTTCTTGCCGTTGGACTTCTTTTTCTTCTTTCCACTACCGAAGGTAGTGGCTTTAGTCTTGGAGGATTTCTTGTTGGCCTCCGAAGTGGTTTGGAGTGCATCCCACGTCCCTCCGTAGCTTTGGCACATTTGTCTGCTAAGCTAAAGAGTTCCGTGACACTGGTGACTTCTTTGGTCGCCAGCTTCTCCAACATCTTTTTGTCTCGAATGCCCTGTTTGAATGCAACGATAACAGAAGCGCTCGAGATTGAGGGGATGGTATTGCATACTTGAGAAAATCGCTGGATAAAGGATCGCAGCGATTCCCCCGTTATTTGCTTCACAGCAAACAAATCCAGTTCAGTGCCGGGTCGAGTGTATGAACTCCTGAAATTGGCAGTGAACTGTTGGCATAACTTTGCCCAACTGTTAATGGAGTCAGGCAGGAGGCTCATAAACCAGGACCAAGCGGTCCCAATTAAAGCCACTGGGAAGTAGTTGGCCATCACGTCCTCATTGCCCCCTGCCGCAAGTATAGCAGTGGAATAGATTTGAAGAAACTCGACGAGGTTGACAGTCCCGTCGAGTTTCTCTGGCAAATGAGGCCGGAACTTCTGTGGCCATCTGACCATGCGTAAGTGCATGGCCAGGGCAGAACAGCCTCCTCCTACTCCCTGAGGAGCAGGATTGTCCCGAGCCTCTCGCCTCTCGTGAGCACGCTCGATATGGATGCGGCCGTCCCGTTGCCGGTAACAGTGATCAAGTTCCGACCGCAGGTCATGAGTCGAAAGCCTGGTGATGGTGTGGGTGCGTCGTGCCCCAGAAGGCAGCAAAGTTACCTACTGGGACGCATCACATCTCCTGTGCTACGAAGCTTGTGGACCAAGTCTTCCCGACAAGATCGGCGTTGTGATGGTGTCTGCCCTGAAGGGGGAGGACCTTGATTGCTGATACCATCGGCTGCAGCTGCAACTAGATGCTCAACATCAGCTCTCCACTGCTCCATTTCACCCTGGGGTGCTCCTGGAGGCGGTGGGCTTTGTAGAAGAGTACGCGCGGCAATGAGCGCATGCTCGGGATTGTTGTTTGTCGATGCGGTGATCGATGCAAATGCCCCATCTTGTTGTCCAGCATTATTTGCCGGAACAGATGGTGGTGGTGGTGGCATGACGCCCGCCAGGACGTTTACGTGGTTCGGGCCGCCAGATGGAGATCTTAAACAAGATGATGACACCGGAGATTTTTACGTGGTTCGGGCCGCCTGAGCGTAATACCCAACTCCACGGCGTGTGTGTGTGGTTGTATTGAGGATGTCTGTAGTGCTAGTATGCGTATGATCTTGGATCGCCCTGTACCGTGCGGTACAATCCTTTTATAGTCTAAGGACTGGCCGTTACAACATTTGTCTAGCCCGACATGTGGCCCTGGCGTATTTAAGTGCCTAATACATGGTCTATGAGTATTAAGAGTGATTAATAGTGTGATAACGTGCCTTAATGGCGGCGTTACCCCTATTAACAGCCCATTGATCGTGTGTCATTAATATAGCTATAATGACACGTAATCAGATCTTGTAACTGTCGCTTTAACTGTCCTTTGAATGTCTGTACTGTTGGAGATCCGCCAATATTCCCGTTGGTGTAAGGTCCGGAGGGTCCACACGTGGCAGCTCCGGAGCTTCCCTTCGCGGTGAGATGGGTCTGGAGCTGTTAAACACGTGGCAGTCCCAGAGCTACCCATATGAGGGAGGCGGGTCCAGTGCCGTGTGACACATGGGGCCTGAGGAAGCCTTCAACTCTGATAGGTGGAACTCTCTTGCACTTCTAGCGGTATCATGGGGTACCCGGTACGCAGGGTACCGACAATATCAAAAAAGAAAACTAAAGCTCCGACCTCTACTGTAGCAACTGAGGCTGTGCGGGTAGAGGCTCCTTCTTCGACCCCTGCACCTCCCCCAGTGGTGGCTGAAGACACGACAGCTCCACCGCCAGCTGTCGTGGAAACAAGTCCAGCGACAACGCCAGAAGTTCCTGTGGTAGCGTCGGACCACAGGGAAGAGACTCGTGAAGAAGCGCCAGCGGTCTTAGGGCTGGCTGCTAAGGCTACTAAGCCGGAAGTAACTAAAGCTCTGGCGTGCGAACTAGAAGTAGTTGAAGCTCCGAGATCCGAGCCGGAGGCATTTGAAGTTATGGCATCTGAGCCGAAGGTGGTGGGAGCCCTCGGCAAAGTTACAATGCCAGCCCCGGACGTGATTACTCCGAAGGTGTCCATGTCCGAGCCAGAGCATCCAGAGAAGGCGGCTGCGGGTCCTCCACCCACCGAGCCAACAGTCGAAGATCTGACAGGGGGACCTTCCTCATCAGCTCCGAGTGCTACGGAAGTGGAGGATCTTCTGATGATTGGTCCAACCAACGTGGAGTTACTGAAGAGGGAGCTTGCGCCTTGGGGCCCCTCAGTCATCTTGGAAGACCCACTAGAGTCGGCAAAAGAGATCCAGACTGGTTTGGAGCCAATTCCTTTGGCATTGTCTATAGATAACGCCTGTTCCAATCTCTGTCAAGTCCAGCTTACCTTCGAACATGACATCAAGGTCCTTGAAGAAGAGCACCACACCCTGATGCGTTGGTGCAACAGACTTTACTTTCGAGACGAAGATGACACAATCAAGGCTTGCAGATCAGCGGGAGTGGATTGACAAGGAGAAGGCCCGACTAATGTGGTGGGACCGCTTGTTGAATGAGCGAGAGGACACCGTCAAGGCCCTCGAGTAGAAGACTTGGGAGATTCTCTAGCATGCTATGGAGACCAATGAGGTAGCTGATAACCGCTCGAACAACCTCGACAAGTTAAACGAGGTACTCCTCAAGCGTCGGGAAGCCCTCGATCGAAGGGAGGATAAGCTGTTGGAGAAAGAGGAAAACTTCAAAAAGAGGGAGGAGAAGATCACCCAGAGGCTGTCGTTGGGAGAGCAGAGTTTGGCTGATCGCACCAAACATTTTGAGCAGTGGTGCATTAAAGAGAAAGAGAGGATTTAGCAGGTGGGAAAAGGTGTCTCAAAGAGAGAGACTGACATCTCCACCAGAGAGGAGAGAGTGAAGAGCAAGGAGAAGGACCTGGCTGACCATCGGAACTGCATCCACCTCCGGGAGTCAGAGCTTGCTGACCGTGAAAAGCACCTGGTCGAAAGTATCCAACAGCATGCTAAGGAAGTTGAGTGCTTCGATCAGGAAGGTTCGGAGCTTGTGGCTACCAGAAGGTCATTGGAGGAATTAAGGAGCTTGAGAGCAACTGAGTCCCAACAAGTCTAGGACTTCCTGGGGCAAGTTAACAAAGCTCTGGTGCCACTTGTCTTCAGTCCGGTACATCCAGCTGACCCGGAGCTAGAGCTAGACAAGGCGCTGACGGTGTTGAGCTCTACCGGCAACAAACTTGATGCAATGGGTGACATCATCGTCGACCAACAGGAGACGGAGGGGAAGTCCCTGGCCAAGAATGTCGCTGAATATGTGCTAATGTGTTTCAAAAGCCGGGACCCTCATCTGTCTCTAGATTCGGTAGTCGAAGGACCCGTTGTTAAACAGGAAGATGCCGCTAGGGCCAATGTTCAAGAAGCTGCCCAAAAAGTTGCCTCGTTCTTCCATAGGGCCTACAGTAGCTAGGGCTTTTTTCTTCTGCCTTCACTTGCAATTCTCCAATTTTAAATCAAAGAAATCCAATCTTTTGAATGAATGAATTCCATTTTCTATATGACTTCAATACATTGCCAGATATTGTTGGCCGCCTAGTAGATGTACACAATTTGATTGCAAATATGTACCAAAAGGATTTGACAATGTCTTCATGACTTCACTTCTCGCTCGTAGCCAAAACGATAGCTCTGAGGTCCAAAGTTTACCTCCGACATCTCCAGGGACCCTTTGTTACATCGACGACAGGCCCCCTAGGGGTTGTCGGAGCTTTGTAGCTTCGACGGCGCCCACTGTCAACGCATGGAACATCGACGGCGGACCCCTGGGGGCTGTCGGAGCTTTGTAGCTTCGACAACGCCCACTATCAACACGTAGAACATCGACGGCGGGCCCCCTGGGGGTTATTGGAGCTTTGTAGCCTCAACGACGCCCACCGTCGACGCGTGGAACGTCGACGGCGGGCCCCTGGGGGTTGTCGGAGCTTTGTAGCTTTGATGGCGCCCACTGTCAAACGTGGAACGTGACTGCGGGCCCCCTAGGTGTTGTCGAGGCTTTGTAACTTCGATAGCGCCCACTGTCAATGCATAGAATGTCGACAGCAGGCCCCTGGGGGTTGTCGGAGCTTTGTAGCTTCGATGTTGCCCACTGTCAACGCGTGGAACATCGACGGCGGCCCCCTAGGTGTTGTCGGAGCTTTGTAGCTTCGACAGCGCCCACTATCAATGCATGGAACGTCGACGACGGGCCCCCTGGGGGTTGTCGGAGCATTGTACCTTCCACGGCGCCCACTATCAATGTGTAGAACATCGACAGCGGGCCCCCTCAGGGTGATTTCTCCACCATCTTCGTTTATGAAAGTGCATCTAGGCAATCCCTTTTGGGTTTTGGACGATTGATAATAAAAAATGAGATCCTAATGAATTTGTTGAGATGACTGCAGGTTAAGCTAAATGAGATAGTTTGGTGCACTCAAAAACATGAAAACTGAAGTGGTGTAGAGAAAATCCCAACTGACAACATAAGCGCAAAGTAGATTTAAATGTACAGGATGTGTGTGAGAGACACATCCTAAGAGCTCAAGTCTTTGCATAGGGGTAAGGGCTTAAAAACACCTAAAAATTCACCGAGCACCAGACTAGTCCGTTCATGGACCAAACTAGTCCGTTCAACTCTCTGTTTTCCAAATACACGGTGCACCGAACTAGTCCGATCACTTACCTGACTAGTCCGATAAACTTTCTGGAACAACTTTTCACAGTGCACCAGACTAGTACGATATTGGACCGGACTAGTCTGTTCAAGTCTCTGTAAACCCTTTTCTCTACACTCCGGACAAGTCCGTCCATAGGACCAGACTAGTCCGTTGAACTCTCTGATGTTCAATAACACATAGCACCGGACAAGTCCGCTCTTGGATCGGACTAGTCCGTTAAACTATCTGGAGTTCAATTTCACTTGGCACTGAACAAGTCCGGACACCTACTAGACTAGTCCAGCATACCTCGCACAATTAGGGTTTCCAGTGTGCTGCACATTTCACATTGACTTTTACATAGCACACTGGAGAAGTCCGGACCCCAGGGTGGACTAGTCCGGTCGTCGGGATCCCTAACGGTAACTTTTTTGGAAACACAATAAATAGGAGATCCACGACCCCACAAATAGTTTTCACGCATTCTACTATTCACAACTCAAACCCTAGTGTCCCAAGAGCCCCAAAACACATCTCCCCGCGCATCTAAAGTCCTCAAAGGTGAAAATCAATTGAGTATTCAGATTTGGAGTTGGGAGATCGTTGTCCACACATCGTTGAGCTCTTGGGGTTTGATCTATTCACACTCATGCTTTTCATTGTAATCTTTTTGAGTGTATTTGATCGTCTTTTCATTGTAATTCTTGTGGGAGCCCTCAACGTGAGAGGTTGCCCCATAAACTCGGTGATTACCCGTGATAGTGGAATCAAGTAGGCCTTGTGTGGTGACCTGATGAGGGAAAGGGTTTGAAGAGACCCGACTCTGTGTGGGCTTCCTCAACGAGGAGTAGATCTCTTTGGTGAGATCGAACCTTGGTAAAAATTCGTGTCTCGTGTGCTTCTTGTTTTGCATCTTCATTGATTAGGGCACATAGTTGATTAATACTATATCTTGAATTGCAAATTGTTTCTCACGTGTAACTTCACAACATTGATTGTTAATTCAAGTGATCCAGTTGTTCACATTTTTGCTGCTATAAATTTTAAATCCTGAATCAACACTTAGTTAAAACGACACATATTTAGCGCACCGGACTAGTCCGCACATCCAACCGGACAAGTCCGGTCGATCAAGAATTTGACCATTTGATTAAGTGTGCAGGAAATTTTCAAAGCCTATTCACACCCCTCTAGGACACATTCAATTGGTATTAGAGTAGGTTCTCCGCTCGGAGAGATCATTGGCCTCGGAGAAGAACAACGAGATTCCGAAGGTGCTCAACACCGAAGAAGAGCAAGATACAAAAGCCTTCGATGTACTGAGGGAAAATCCACATGATGATGAAGAAGTGCATCAACTCAAGGCACTTCTAAGGAAGAAACTTCTGAGCCAAAAGGGAAAAGAAGACGAGAAGACGACGGGGAGTGGTCATCAAGACTACTCCCAATATCCTTACAACTACAATCGTCTTAATTCCAATAATCACTATCTTTCTATTCTCATGAGAAAGCCTCCGCAATTCGACGGAAACGACTACACCATGTGGAAATGCAATATGAAAATGCATCTACTCTTTGAATCCTAGACTTTGGCATATTGTGTGTACATGTGTAGATATCCTAGATACGAAGGAAGAACTAACTCCGGAACAAGAGATTCACCGCAAAGCACAAGCCATTGCAGTGATTACCTCATCACTCAGCCTGGAAGAGTTCACCAAGATCGATGGATTAGAAAGCGCAAAAGAAATCTGGGATACACTTAAAAAGCACATGAATGAAATAGGTCAGTTCGAGAAGCCAAAATTGAGATGCTTGAAAGATAATTGGGCTGATTTGCCATTGAATAAGGCAAATCACCTCAAGACATGTACAACTGGATGAAAGCGCTTATCAACAAGATCCGCGCCTGTGGAAGCAAGAAGTGGACTGACCATGAGGTGGTCAAATGGATGATTAGAGCCTTCATGACAAGAAATGTTACCTTATGCTCAATGACCCGAGAAAGCCCAGGGTTTCACAAAATGACCCCAGATGAATTATTGAGCAAAATCATAAACCATGAGATGATGGGGAAAGAAGCCCAATACGTCAAAGACCTAGCTGGGCTCATCTCCTCCAAAAAGAAGGAAGTTGCTCTCAAAGCAACTTGCAAGTCTAAAAGAAAAAGAAACCCGTGAAGCTCAAGATGAGGGAGATACAAGTGATGTGAGCACAGACTTGGATGATGAAGAGATGGTACTCTTTTTCAAGAAATTCAAGTGCATGATGAAAAGAAGAAACGACAACAACTCAAATGAAGGGAAGAGCAAAGAAAAAGGAAAATCCAAGGCTCGACGTACCTGCTATAACTGTGGCGAGTACGGTCACTTCATGGTTGTCTGCACTTATGAAGAGAATAAGAGGAAGAAGGAAATGAAGCCTCAAGAAAAGAAGATCTTCAGAAAAAGAGGCAAGCTCATCAAGCATATATTGGCAAGGAGTGAGACTCAAATGACGAGTCCTCCTACAATGAAGAAGAGGAGATGGCCACCATTGCCATCAAGAAGCCCACCAAGAGGTCTACACTCTTCCCGAACGTGGGAGGACGGGAGACTCACAATCACACTTGCATTATGGCTTAGGAAGGCAAGGAAAAGGTTCGACTTACTCCTCCCATGCTAAATTCCTCTATTGATGATTTTGACAGCTCTAGTGAAAATGAAGAGATGTTTAGGGGACTAAGTAAAACTGCATTGAAGAAAATGAAAATGTTGTCAAATGAAATCTTTGAGAAGGAGGAACTTGTCAACTGACAAGAAGATATGCTCATCCATGAAAGGAAGAGGTATCAAGAGGTTGAGAAACTCCTTGATCTTGAAAGAGAGAAGAGCAAGTCACTTGAGCATGAGCTAGCCTTGAGTAAGGAAACTTGCTCAACGCTAGAAGACTCACACGTTGCAATCAAGGATGAACTTGCTAACTTGTCAAAAGTTAACAAGATTCTTGAAGTGCAAGTTGAGTTGCTCAAGCAAAGTGACTCCTCCTCCTCCAAAAGCTCACCTTCCAAAGGTGTAAGTCCAACAACTATTGCAACTTGCACGTGTTCCACTAAGAAAAATGTTGTCAAACCTGATTCTTCAATTTCTCATGTTAAGCATCCTTCCCAAAGTGACATCTTTGCACATAGTGCATATATGGTCACTAGACCTCCTAGCGTCAAAGATGGTCTAGGGTTTTACAAGAACAAACACATGTCCACAAATGTTCATGCTAAGAAGAAAATTACTTTTGTTAAGGAAAAATCGCATGAATCTGACTTTCAAATACTATTTGTACTTTTGATGCTTCCCATGTACTTATGAAAGACAAATTTGGAAATATGTTTGCTAAATATGCAGGGTCACACCACAAGAATTTGAAAACTTGTGTGTTGGTGCCCAAGACTCTTGTGACTAACCTGAGAGGATCTAAGCAAGCTTGGGTACCTAAAACCAAGGAATAATTCTGTTTTGCAGGCCTACTCCTTTGGTGGATCAAAATGGGTGCTAGACAGCGGATGCACCAATCAGATGACCGAAGAGAGGAACATGTTCGTGGAGTATGAGCGCAACGCAGATCCAAGTGAAGAGATATACTTTGGAGACAACGGGCAAGGAAAGGTCCTTGGTAGCGGTAAAATTGAGATCTCTTCTCAACATACTCTCTCGAATGGTTTACATGTGGATTCTTTAGATTATAACCTTCTGTCAATATCTCAACTATGTGACAAAGGTTATAACTGTTTATTCACTAATGAGGGTGTGATCGTTTTTAGAAGAAGCGATGGCTCCATTGCATTCAAGGGAATGTTGAAGGGAAAGCTTTATCTTGTTGACTTCAACAAAGATAAAGCTGAACCCAACACTTGCTTGGTTGCTAAAACTAACATGGGATGGTTGTGGCATAGATGGCTAGCCCATGTTGGGATGAGAAATCTGCAGAAACTTCTAAAAAGTGGTCACATCCGAGGTTTAAAGGATGTTGTTTTTGAGAAAGACGGGTCGTGCAGCGCTTGTCATGCGGGAAAACAAGTTGGAGCACCGCACCCCACCAGGAACGTGATGACTACCACAAGACCACTAGAACTTCTTCACATGGACCTTTTCGGTCCAATTGCTTATATAATCATCAGCAAAACTCAGGGAATCCTCAAGAAATTCCTGAAAAGAGCTCGAAACAAATTCTCATCAACTGTGAAGAACATCAAAAGTGACCACTGGATAAAATTCAAGAATACACAAGTTGAGGAGTACCTAGATGAAGAAGGAATAAAGCACAAATTTTCGGCACCCTACTCCCCTCAACAAAACAGGTGGCCGAAAGGAAAAACAGAACACTAATCGAGATGGCAAGGACAATGTTGGATGAATACAAGACATCGGACCGGTTTTGGGCTAAAGTGGTGAACACCACTTGTCACGCCACAAACCGGTTGTACCTTCACCTGTAAGACCTATGTGTGCTGAATACATTGGCTTTTAGTGAATATACTTGCTTTGATGATAAAAGTTTTGAATATCACCAAAACACCTTTTTATCAAGGTCCTACTCTAGCTCTGAGCTACAGCAAGGTCCGACGGTAGGTCCGGCTTGTTTTGGGTAGCTCCGGTTATGTTCGATGCTAGGTCCGACTAGCTTTGGTTAGCTCCGGTGAAGTTTTGTCTTTAGCTCTGGCATGTCTTTGATAGCTCCGACATGTTTTTGCTAAGCTCCGAGTTGATTTTTCTAGCTCCGGCTTTTGGGTTTACTAGTTCCGACTAGTTCTGGTTAGCTCCGGCGCTAGGTCCTGCTAGTTTTGTAAGATCCGGCGGGAGCTTGGTTGTACTAGTTTTGGTAAGCTCCGGCGCTAGGTTCTACTAGCTTTGTTAGCTCCGGCTCAAGGTCCGGGTTGCTCTGGCAAGGTCCGGAACTTGACCGTAGTGCTTCTGCTTTTCATTTGCAATGGTTCGTACTTGCTTTACATGATTGGAAAGATTGCTTAGTATTCATTTGCTAAGTTTTTGGTGCGTTTTGGTTGATATGGATGATATCGTTTTGCTATGCTTTGCAATATGCTTATGTGAGGTTCTCACGTAAGGTGTTGTGTTCGGAACTAACTTGAGTCAAGTCGAGGACTTGGGCTCGTATGGATTGGTTGTTTATTCATGTGCAGGTGTTGATTGATTTCAAGACATGGCTGGTGACGGGATCCATTGGACTAGTCTCAGGGAGGAGATGAGGTTCCAACAACCAAGTTCGGAAGGAACTGTGGTTGAGCTGATCAAGAGGTCGCGCAGGATGATTGAATCAAGGGCGGTGCATATGAAGGTTACTGGACGTTGAAGGAAGATGTTTGCACGTGTGAAAGGAGTGCATGGACGTGGCTACATGGTTCCGAGATGTGATGAAGATATGTGGACGTAAAGAATTGGTCGGAAAGGTCCAACCGACTAGGTTATTGACTCAGGCTGCGGCTGAGTCGGGTTTGATTCAAATATGGAATGATTTGAGTTGGTTATGATAGGATTTCGTGTGGGTCACAAATTTGAGTTGTTTAGGAATGTGGGATACGTTCCTAAGGTGTTTGGAAGTCTTAAGATTGCTTCTATCTGCGTATAGAAGAATCTTGAGCAGTTATGGAAAGTTACGATTCGTTATCTGAGTAGGATTGGAGTCCTAGTTGATATTTGGTTGGCCTAAGGGCTGGTTATATAAGCAAGGGAGCCCAGAGATCGTGGAGCACGACTTTGGGGCTGTTCCTCTTGTGTTCTATTGAATAAAATTCGTAGTTTGAAGGAACTTTTGTGCCTTGTTCGTCCGACTTGTTCCAGACAAGTTTTACTCGTCGAGTTTCTAGACAGCACTACCTTTTGTAGGTGGTTTTATCATAACTCGAGTTTTCCAGATCCAATTGACGTGATTCTTTTTGGGTTGTCTTCACAACTTGATTGTATATCATCTGTCAAAATTTCACGGTCATTGGATTTGTGTTCTATGATCTACACAAGTTTCTTTGCAGCGTTCCAGAACTGTTTTTTTTTCTCGGGTAGGCAGATTGACCATTGTTTGATCTTTCAATCATAACTTGAGTTTTTATCGACGAATTTGAGTGATTCTTTTTGTTTTGTCTTCGTGATTGATTCTCTCTGATATCTATCACTTTTGTCACGGTGAAACACATTTATCAGATCGTTATTCTGCCGAAAGGGTTTGGGGTTTAATTGTTTCCGCTGCGTAAGATTTTTAAATCTACCATTCACCCCCCTCTGGTAGCTTTTCACGTGCTCTTTGATCCTACAATTGGTATCAGAGCCACGGTGCTCTAATCCTTGTGATTTGCGCATGTTTTTTGACTAATCATCATGGAGAAGTACTCTGCCAAACCTTGTGTGTTCGCTGGTATTGATTTTCAGGTTTGGAAGGCACGCATGGAGGCTTTCATCCAGGCATAAGGCTTTGCAATATGGGAGAAGGTATATGTCGGTACCCCACAGACCGGGTACCCCCGCGCACAGGAAGAAAACCGCTAAGGACTCCGTCCCTACTAAGAGACTGAATCCGAGGCTGCCACGTCGTGGAGGGAAGGACCAGATCCTACCTCTCTGCCGGGGGAGGATCCCAAGCTGCCATGTGGCCGGCAGAGCTGGACCCTTGCCTCCCCACTGAGGTGGGCTCCGGGCGTGCCACGTGGCCTGTTCCGTCAAGTGCTCGCCTCCCCGCTGAGGTGGGCTCCGGAGCCGCCACGTGGTCAATCGGGACCTTGGGGCCAGGCCCGCGTCATCGTAGAGAAAGGCATCGGAACTACCACGTGGCCTGCCGGGCTGAGCCTCCACTCCTCCATAGGGGTGGGCTCCGAGTGCACCACGTGGCCTCTTCCGCTAAGTGCTCGCCTCCCCACTGAGGTGGGCTCCGGAGCCGCCACGTGGTCAATCGGGACCTCGGGGCCAGGCCCACGTCATCGTAGGGAAAGGCATCGGAACTACCACGTGGCTTGCAGGGATGAGCACTCCTCCATAGGGGTGGGCTCCGAGTGCACCACGTGGCCTGTTCCGCTAAGTGCTCGCCTCCCCGCAGAGGCAGGCTCCAGCGCAACCACGTGGCGGACGGCCAACTCAGTGTGGTAGGAAGCCGCAGTAAAGGAGACGTGTGCTACTCAGACGGGCATTAAGTGCGCGCGCCTTCCCCAGGCAAGCTATGCCGCGCATGCTAAAGTCAAGACCCCAGTGTCCTGTCTTGTCCAAGTAGCTGGTACAGACCCACGCCGCAAGACGGACGAATGGGCCGCAAGGACAAGATGGACGGGACGTGCACCACCATCATCACCGACCATGTGTAGCCCTGGCGCACGACGTGGCGGGACGGCGCAATGACACCCCTGACAATGGGAGTAGATAACATTTAATCATAGATCTTGTATAGGATTTAGCTCTCCCCGGGACCACCTGTCGGGTCCTGGGGCCCATCTTGTGACTACAGAGACCTTAAGCTATAAAAGGGCTCTGTAGACGTCCATAGAAAGGATCGGCAAAAACTAGACTAAGACTCATACACGCTCAAGCAAGGCAATACACAAACACCCCCATGGACGTAGGGTGTTATGCTCCGGCGGCCCGAACCATGTAAACCCTCTGTGTTCATCATCCTGCTGTGTTTGATCTCCTCGGACTAGCCCTCGTGAATCCAAAGAACCTCCACGGGCTGCTCTCTAAGCAGGTCCGGGGGAAGTGTCGTTTACGACCTTCGACATTTGGCGCGCCAGGTAGGGGGCTTTTTCCCCGTCAAGATCTCCACCAGCAGCAATGGTGAACGACCAATCCAACGCTGGATCATCCAGGGCGCAGTCTCGGCGACAGACTGTGGCAGAGGACAAGGCGTCATCCCGCTCTAGAGCAGGTTACCGCTCTAGGGCAGGAAGGTCAGGACCTTCGCGCCGCCCCGCAGTCACTTCGCCAGCTGTAGGCCGGCACGCCACTACACGGCGTACTCCTGCCGTGACAGCGGTCACGGCGCCACCGACTGCAAGCCCGAAGAGCACGCTCGCGGCAGCGCGCGCACTACTCCGCAACCCTCCTGCTGGGGATGCCCCTCAGGGAGCAGCCCAGCAGTGGATCAATGATGTTGACCACCTCGTCACCCGCCACACTCAATGCGCCTCCGTCGATGGAAACACATGCCCAGCCGGTGCATGTGTCACTGTCGCGAACGTTGACAGTTGACCGGTGGACGGCAGACTCGCGCTCAACCAGGATCTCAACAACGGATCTGAGAACCGGGCTGCAGCGCCGCAGGGCTGGAGAGGACTGCCGAGTCACCATCGAGCGCCAGAGGGAACGTCGGCGCAACCTCGAGGCCGATTACAGCTCGCCGGGCCACGTGCCCCAGGCTCATGTCGCGCCTCCACCACACCAGACGTACGTTGTGCCTCCACCGCACCAGGCGTACGTCGCGCCTCCTGTACAGGCGTACGCAACACCACTCCAGCCCCAGGTGTGCGTAGGCCCGCCTGCTCACCCAGGGTACGCGCTACCGCCGCCAGCACCAGTCAGCCCTAGCCAAGGGTGTGCAGCGCTAGCGCCTCACCTCCGTTTCGTGGTCTGGCCATGAAAGTTCCGGCCACACATGCCAGAGAAGTATGACGGGAGTGTTAACCCGAGCGAGTTCCTGCAGATCTACACCACTGCGATACTAGCTGCAAGAGGCGACGAGGCCATTATGGCTAACTACTTCCCCGTCGTCCTGACCGGCCCAGCTCGGTCATGGCTCATGAACCTGCCCCAGGGGTCCATAACCTCCTGGGATGAGTTATGCTGACAGTTCATGGCTAACTTCGGCAGTTCCTACAAGCACCCTGGCACCGAGCTCGACCTCCACGCCGTTAGGCAGCGCGCTGGAGAGTTGCTGCGATCGTTCATCCAGCGGTTCTCCCAGGTACGGAACACCATCCCTCATGTTGCTAGCGCATCTGTTATCGTTGCGTTCAGACAGGGTGTGAGGGACAAGAAGATGCTCGAGAAGTTAGCCACGCACGAGGTGCGTGATGTCTCCGAGCTGTTCTCCCTGGCAGACAGATGTGCTAGGGCAGCAGAGGGGCGCAACTAGCACTCCCAGCCTTCCTCAGAAGCAAGGGAAACCACCCCGACTGAGGAAGGGGCCTCTGCGAGGAGCAGCGGCAAGAAGAAGAAAGGCGGTGGCAAGAACAGGCCAAAGCCCGGAGCCCAGGCAGTGGCAGCTGCGGCGCCCGGCGGAGCCCGAGTGTCGCACCGAGACAAGCGCCCTAGGCAGTCGCCTGATCCCGTGGAGCCTGACTTCAAGTGTCCGGTACACCGTACAAATAGCCACAGTGCTAGCGAGTGCCGGGAAGTGAAGAGATTCGTGGAACGATTTCGCGAGCAGAAACAGAGGCAACAGCGCCAGGAGGGTGCACCCCCCCCCCCCCCCCCCGCCAGAGGGAGGGCAAGCAGAAGGCTGATCCTGAGAAAGAGGATGACATCAAGATGGGGTTTCAAGAACTCCAGAGGGCGGTCAAAGCCATCTTCGAGGGTGGCGACTCCGACTCCAGCAGTGATAAGGAGCGCCGCAAGACCCTCCATGTCATCTACGGGGGAGCCACCGACCCCACATCCCGAAACGCAGTGAAAACCCTGCGTCGGGCAGTGGCTGCAGTGACCCCCGCCCCATGTCCGGCTTCCCACCACAAGTGGATGAGCACGGCGATCAATTTCGACGCTTCGAACTGCCCGAAGAACATGGCAGGGGCAGGAGTGCTCCCGTTGCTGGTGTCCCCGACCATCGCCAACGTGAAGGTCTTTCACGTATTGATAGATGGAGGGGCGGGCCTCAACCTCATCTCCACTGCAGCTTTCCGGAAGCTGCAACTGCCGATGTCCCAGCTCACACCCTCGAGCCCGTTCTCGAGTGTCGGACCTAGGCAAATCCTCCCGTATGGTAACATACACCTCCCGGTGACCTTCGGGACCCCGGAGAACTACCGTACGGAGAGTGTCTTATTCGACGTGGCAGATGTCGACCTCCCCTTCAACGCAATCATCGGGAGGCTAGCCCTCTACAGGTTCATGGCTGTAGCCCACTACGACTACCTCGTCCTGAAGATGCCGACCCCTTTCGGTGTCCTCAGGATCAGAAGGGACCGCTCAGCTGCAGTGTCAGCCTTGGAGCAGCTCCAAGCACTTGCAGCAGGGAGGGCTCCGGTCCCAGGAGGCTCGATGGAGAGTCGGCTAGAGCAAGGCCTGGCGCAGCGAGCCTCCACTGCTGCACCTCGTGTGCAACCCGCCAACGACGACGACATCCCTGTGAAGGTCGTAAAGATCGGCCCTAAGGCTGCCCAGACGACCCGAATCGCGGGGAACCTGGACAGCAAATAGGAATGCGCACTCATCACCTTCCTCCGGGACAACGTCGATGTGTTTGCATGGCAACCATCAAAGATGCCCGGGATCCCTAGGGAGGTGATTGAGCACCATCTGAAGATCTACCCCGACGCCCGACCGGTACAGCAGGGGCCCAGGAAACAGTCCATCGAGCGGCAGAACTTCATCCGTGAAGAAATCAAGAAGCTGCTCGATGCTGGATTCATCCGGGAGGTTCACCATCCACGGTGGTTGGCCAACCCTGTTGTCGTTTCTAAGGCTGGCGGGAAGCTCCGGATGTGCATCGACTACACCAATCTCAATAAGGCATGTCCCAAGGATCCATTCCCTCTTCCTAGGATAGATCAAATAGTAGACTCAACATCAGGTTGCAACCTTCTATGTTTCCTAGATGCGTATTCCGGTTTTCACCAAATACCTTTGTCTAGGGAAGATGAGGAGCACACTGCTTTCATAACAGTAGACGGCCTGTATTGTTATGTCTCCATGCCTTATGGTCTCAAAAATGCCCTCCCCACCTTTGTACGTGCAATGCATAAGACATTCGGGGACCTCATTAGAGACTTGGTAGAGGTGTATGTCGACGACATCGTGGTAAAAATCAGGGACAACACATCCCTATTAGACAACCTAACCAGAGTCTTCAGCAAGCTGCGCACGACACGCACGATGCTGAACCCCGACAAGTGTGTCTTTGGGGTATCCGCAGGGAAGCTCCTTGGCTTCTTGGTATCGCACCGAGGGATCGAAGCTAACCCAGAGAAGATCAAGGCGATAGAGCTGATGCGGTCGCCGACCCGCATCAAAGACGTGCAGAAGCTTGCAGGATGTTTGGCAGCCCTCAGTTGGTTCATCTCAAGACTGGCTGAGCAAGCCCTGCCCTTCTTGAAGATTCTGCGGAAGTCAGGCCCCTTTGAGTGGACTGAGGAAGCTGAAGCGTCCTTCCAGGAGCTCAAGAAACACCTGACGACGCTACCCATTATGGTGGCGCCAGAACCCGGCAAGCCGCTCCTGTTGTACATCACCGCAACAACGGAAGTGGTCAGCATGGCCTTGGTTGCAGAACGGCCGGAGCTACCACCACAACAAGTACCAGAAGGAGACCCAGAGGGGGAGGCCGAGCCTCAAGGCCCGAACCCAGAAGAGCCCCCCCCCCCCCCCCCCCCCCCGCCCGCTGTGAGTTCCAGTGACCAAGTGCCTTACGGGCCCGAGCCCCCGGAGGCCCAGCCAGACCCTGGGAGCCACATACCCCAGGAGACAGACGCATTGCAAGGAGCCCCGGACCCCCCAGGAAGGGTTCGGACCTGCCAACGGCCAGTCTACTACGTCAGTGAGGTCCTCCATGAAGCAAAGACAAGATACTTGGAGGTACACAAACTACTGTATGCAGTGCTCATAGCATCGAGGAAGCTCCAGCATTACTTCCAGGCTCACCGGGTTTCAGTGGTCACCTCCTTCCCACTGAAAACCATACTTCACAGCCCCAATTCGACTGGCAACATTGCCAAGTGGGCGGCGGAGTTGGCTGAGTTCGAGTTGGAGTTCTTACCTCGGCATGCAGTCAAAAGCCAAGCACTGGCAGACTTCTTGGCCGAATGGACCCCATCACCAAGCAACCCGGAGGGGCCGGACAACGGCGAAACGGTGCCGAAGGCTCCGGTTTTCACCGAGACCCCCTGGACGCTCTACTTCGACGGTTCCTCGCGGAAGCAGGGGGCCGGTGCTGGGGTCCTGCTTCTCACCCCGACTGGGGAGCAGTTCAAGTACATGGTGCGCCTCGACTTCAAGGCGACAAACAACATGGCAGAGTATGAAGCCCTAATCTTTGGGCTGAAGACTGCCCTGACCCTCAATGTCCGACAGCTCCTGGCTAAAGGTGATTCTCAACTGATCATCAAGCAAGCCAGAGGAGAGTGCAGCTGCAACGACCCTCAGTTAGCTGCATACCTGTTACACGTCCGAAAGCTGGAAAAGGACTTTGAAGTCTTGGACTTGTGCCATGTACCCCGAGCCGACAACTTAGTTGCAGACGACCTATCAACGAAGGCCTCCACAGGGGCCCCAGTGCCCCAAGGAGTCTTTGCAAGGACGTTACCGCGACCAACCGCCCGAGCAGCCGAGCCGGGCGAAGGGGGCGAGCACAGCACCTTGAAGCTGGCAGTCCCGGCGGCCCTGCTACCATGGAGTCCGCCAAGGATCGTATGCGCCACCGAGGGCTCCGAGTTACCGGGCGCCCAAGATCCAGAGGCTCAAGCAAGTCCCGATGCATGGATCTCGGAGGTCCGGGACTACTTGAAGGACAATATCCTTCCCGAAGAACATGCCCTGGCAGAAAGGATTGTTCGCATGGCTAAAAGGTACACACTGGTGGAAGGGGATCTCTACCGGTGTGGCGCCAACGGCATCCTACTGCGTTGCATTACCCGGGAGGAGGGCTGCGACCTGCTCGGAGAGATCCATGGAGGCGAGTGCAGGAACCATGCGTCCTCCCGCACGCTGGTCGGTAAAGCCTTTCGGCATGGCTTCTACTGGCCGACAGCACTCCAAGATGCCGCTGAGATGGTAAGGAGATGCAAGGCGTGCCAGTTCCATGCCAAGCAGATCCATACACCAGCTCAGGCGCTGCAGATGATCCCTCCCTCATGGACATTCACTGTATGGGGATTGGACATCCTGGGACCCTTTCCCAGAGCCGTCGGAGGATTCTGGCATCTCTACGTCGCCGTAGATAAGTTCACCAAGTGGCCGGAGGCCGCCCCAGTTGTCACCATCAACAAGCAGTCAGCAGTAAAGTTCATTAAGTCGATCATCTGCCGGTTCGGGGTCTCGAACAGAATCATCACCGATAACGGGACCCAGTTCACAAGTGCAGCGTTCCAAGAATACTGCGAGGACCTGGGGATCCAAGTCTGCTATGCATCTGTTGCTCATCCAGAGAGCAATGGGCAGGTCGAGAGAGCCAATGCAGAGATCCTCAGGGGCCTCAAGACTCACACGTTCTCGCACCTTGAGAAGCATGGTGTAAATTGGGTGGATGAGCTTCTGTGTGCGCTGTGGGCTAGCCGGACATCAACCAGCCGGGCCACAGGGGAAACGCCTTTCTTCTTGGTGTATGGGGCGGAGGCCGTCCTCCCCCCAGAAATTACCATGGGCTCTCCCCGTGCCCGGGGGTACAACGAAGCCGCGCAGGACCAGCTCCGGCGTGAAGACCTGGACCTCGTCGACGAGGGACGAGTGCGAGCAGCTCTCAGAAATGCACGGTACAGGCAAGCGCTCTGGCGCTACCATCAGAGGACCGTGCGATGTAGGGAGCTAAAGGTAGATGACCTGGTGTTGCGCCGCATACTCTCCCGGGAAGGGTCTAACAAACTCTCCCCCAGCTGGGAGGGTCCCTTCCGGGTAACAGAGGTTTGCCGCCCAGGATGCGTCCGCCTAGCTACGGAGGATGGACAGCGGTTGCCCAACCCATGGAATATCGAACATCTCCGTAAGTTCTACCCCTAGACCAGGGTCGGGGCAATGCTATTTCATTGTAAAGGTTACACATTATCTCAGGATAGCACTTGGTATCGGGGATGGGGCCCCGAGTGCACATTCCGCTTAGCTTGGCCCAGAACCCTAAGTAGGTGCACTCGGCTCCACCTAACACCCAGGCCAGGTTATTCCCCTCGTAAAGTCTGCTTCATCTTATGAGAAACTACAATGAAAGAAGGTTGTCCTGCCTGGTATAGGGTTTGTCAATTCAAAAATTATCTTTAATTTTTATGATGTTGCTGTAAGCCCGCCATAGCTCGTGATCTATCATGAGCGCTGTCATTTTTCCCCTACTTTAACAGTAGTGGGAGCCTTGCTATCTGGACTGCAGGTGCGGTTGCTTGAGGTACCTGTGATATGCCTGGGGCCTCGGTTGTTCCAACACTCGGAGCCTGTGTCTCTAGATGGTCCCCCCCTGGAAATGGCTTACGCCGAGCGGGAGGTCCAGGGCCACAGCCTGCTTAGCTTGGTCCCGTACCCTAAGCCTGTGCGTTCTGCCTCCCCAGCGCTACAGCCAAGTGCTGGGGGCCAGATGGACAACCCTTGGGTATTCTGGACAATGAGCCCTGGGTGCAGAAGCACTGAATTACCCAAGCCCCACGAGCCAGCCCAGGATCGTAAGTCAAGCGACACTACAAAACAAGCAGGGGTGAAGCGACCAGCGGACAGAATTACCTCTCTTTTTTGATCTATGTACAGGTCTTTGAGGAAGGTATTCCAGCAACCATCGTCGAAGTACCCGCGAAGACAGTGGGCACCGCCGGACTGGAGCTCCGGCGGCACCCCCAGGGGGCCCGCTGTCGACCTCTCACTGAAGAATGGCGGGCACCGCCGGCCTGAAGCTCCGGCGGCACCCCCAGGGGCCCGCTGTCGACCTCTCAATAAATATGGTGGCCACTACAGAACTGAAGCTCCGGCGATACCCCCAAGGGGGCCGCTGTTGACATACCTGCATACTCAGCTACGACAATGCTACCTACGAATCCTAGGCTCCTCCTGCACCGGTCCGCCCTAAGCCCTAAGTATATGACATGTGTGCCCATAACAACTGGCCACGCCTGTCAGGGGGCCATACTTTGGGGGACGGCAGGTCCTGGAAGTTAAGGAACAACAAGCAGCCGGAAGACATTGCTGGAAGTAAAAGCAAGCTAAGTATAAAAGGGCACCACAAACAGATTTTTTATCGCACAAATAAAGAGTTTGTCATCACAGCCAACCACAAGACAAAAGACAGAAAGACATAAACTCAAACAGACGCCCGGGGAGCCCTCAGCCGCTCCGCTGGAACCTTGAGGCGATGAGTGCCACCGCATCCGAAACTTCAGACTTGGTGGCCTCTTCCCTCTCGGCGATGGGCCCCTCGAGGACCGGCTGCAGGGAGACGTCGGGGTACCAGCTTCGGTAGCAGGACAGGATGTGCGTCGCCACCTCCTTCACCAACATCCGTCCCTCGGCCTCCAGCTGGTTGTCAAGGATGGCCCCTAGTGAGCGCATCCTCGAGCTGGTGGAGTCGAGCGCCGGAAACACCTGACTCACCTCCTGCGCCGGCTCCCCTACGCGCGCCGGGCTGAAGCCGAGCGGCACCAGAGCCGATTCGACACCGCCAAGGAACTCCCAGACCTTCCGGGCCTCGGCGGAGTGCGCCGCCCGGAGCTCCTCCACCTCCTGCTGGGCCGCCGCCAGCGCCCGGGGTCCGCCGTCCAGGAACCGCTTCTCCTTGGCCGCCAGGGCCCTCTCGCGCTCGCCAACCCCCACCTCGCGGCGGTCCAAGTCACCCTCCTTGAGGGCAACGTTGAACTCGCGGTCCAGGAGGGCCTGGTGCTCGATGGACTGGGCCTGCCGCGCCTCGGCCACGGCGGCTTCCCGGCGATCCAGCTCGGCGGCGCGGACTCTCGCCCCTTCCTGTTGGAGGATGAGCCCGTGGCAGGTCGCCTCCACTTCGGCCTGCTTCGCCGCCAGCTCCTGCTCCCGTTCGGCTAGAGCAGCCTCCCGGAGGGACAGCAGGTGCTGAAGGTCCTCGCAGGCCTGGAGGCGGGAGCTGGCCTCAGCGTGGATGGCCTCGGCGTCAGCCTTCAGCTTCTGGGTGACGGCATCCAGCTGGGCGATGAGGTCGCGCTCCTGCTCGAGGATCTTCATCTCCTCCCGAACGACCGCCTCCCGCTGGGCCGCTCGGCTCCTCGCCAGCTGGGTCCGGGCCTCCAGTGTCCTCGCCCATTCCCGGAGCCGGTCGTCTTCGTCCTCGAGCCGCCCTTTCTCCCGGGCAAGGGCTGCCTGGGCCTGCCGGAAGCCAGAGTGGGCCACGACCATGGCATCAGACAGGGGGAGAGGCTCCACCGTAGCAGCGGGTCCCTGCCTCCCCACTTCTTCAATATCGTCCTCCATTTGGAGGACCACTGGGGAGACGGGGACCAGGGCCCCCTCCCTGGCGGCAGCACCAGGGCCAGAGGCGCCAACTGACGCAGTAGTGTCGGAGGGCGCGGCGGCGTCAGCCGACGCGGTGTGACCGGAGGACGTGGTGTCGTTGGTAGGCGCGGCGGCGGTCATCGGCGTGCGCGGTTGGGCTCCGGCAGCCGCTGCGGGGGTCTCAGACACGGGAGCCCGAGGTACCCCAGCGGCAGCAGCCTGGGGCACTGAAGCAGGGCCCGAGCCAGCAGACGATCCCCGCGAGCCGGCCGGAGCGGCAGACCCTCCAGCGGAAGTGCCCGCGGGTGGTGGAGTAGCTGTGGAAGCGCTGAAATCAAGCAAACCCAGCTCATAAGAAAATGACAGAGTAAGCGCACAACGAAGAGCACCCAAGGTAAAATCTGTGTAAACTTACCGGGCGACGCTGAAGCTCCACCGCTTCCCGAAAGGGTTGGAGGGGTTTGGACCCCCCGAACCCGCGGCGGGGGCCGCTGAATGTGCTGGGGGCCCCTGTGGAGGCGGGTGACGGCGGCACCCCCGAGGTCTGGCGCCCCTCCGAACGGAGAGGGAACGCTGGGGTCCCGTCGGCGTTGAGGAGCCTCCCCCTCTTGCGTGTGGAAGACTCAGGCGGCAAGGTGGCGCCATCGGCGCCCCCTGGCGACGAGCGCGGCAGGGCTCCGGAGCCCTGACGAAGGGCAGAAGGGGCCGACGGCGCTGACTGGGTGCGCTTCTTGGGGGACGGGTCCAGCACCGGAACTGGCACCTTCCCCTTCCCCTTGTCGCCAGGGGCGACAGCGCCACCCCATGGATGGTGCTGGGGGCCGCTCGAGGAGTCGCTGCTTGAAGAACCAGCATCGCTTAAAGGATCCTCGCCTCCCTCAGCGTCGTCAGCAATGCTAACCCCCCGGAACGGGTCCCCGATCTGACGCTGCGCCAGCCCGGACTCGTCGAGGGTCGGCATCATCTTCAGTAGCTGCCTCCTCAACTCGGAGTCCGAGCACAAGGTGCAGCAGGCTGACGGAAGGGAGAGTGCCTCGGCGGAGATGTCGTCGGGGCAGACTCGGGCCAGCGTGTCGAGCAGTTGCTGCTCGTCCAGGTTGGAGCCGGGGCCAGTTTCGAGTCGGGTGCAGTCCGACAGGCAGGTGAACATCGACGCCGGGCGGGCACGGTGCTGAAGCGGGGCTATGCGGCGAGACATGAAGTCCCTCAGCACCATGGCAGACGACAGCCTGTGGTCCACCAGCATCTGGATCCTCTCCAGCACCAGGTTGAACACCTCCTCCAGCTCTGGGCGCTCCTCCGAGAATGATCGCTCGGAGTAGGGGATCCCGGTGGGGAGGCACATCCGGTCGTGGGCCTCGACCTTGGCGATCATCCAATCTTCGCGCCACATCTCCCACCTTTCCGAGTTGAAGGAAGCAATGTACCTCGTGGGGACCTTAGTCTGGCGTTGGAAGTAGTAGGCGCCGAGGTGCTCCTTCGAACTCCTGCCGGTGGCCCTCAGTACAAAAAAGTACCGGAAGAGCTTTACCGACGGCATCACCCCCACGAACATCTCGCAGAAGTGAGCGAAGACCGCCAGCATGGCGAACAAGTTCGGCGCGAGGTGGTGGAGCTGGAGGCCGAAGGTCTCCAGGAGCATGACCAAGAAGGCGGATGCCGGCGGGACAAAGCCGGCCAGCACGTACGACGAAAAGAGAACCATCTCCCCGGCGGAGAGGCTCAGCGGGAGCCTCCCAGGACGAAGCCATGACTCCCGCTCAGGAGTGTGCCAGCCAAGAAGTCGGCGCATAGGGGCCAGGTCGGCGGTCCTGGACAGCCTGGACTTGGGCAAGACGCTCGCCATGAGGGCTGAGGTTGGAATCTCCGGATGGGGAGACTGGGAACTAGAGCGCAAGAACTGGGCTTGAGGCGGAAACACGGGCGCAGGAATGCAGAGGCGGGAGAAAGAACCCTCAGGGGGAAAGTTCTCTTTTTTATGCACCCCTACAGGCCAATAGGCGTAAAGGTGTGAATCGCCGCAGCTCCAGTAGAAGAGCAATGGTCCCGCATAGGCAATGACATGAGGGCCCGGGTCGCTTGACAAAGAAGGCGAGCCGGGTGACTAGCTATGCGGAAGGTAACTCGGCGGTTTCCGAAAGGGCAAAAGCAGCGGAAGTGCAGGAGCCACCTTGGGAACCACCGCAGTTAAAGCACGATTGAAGGCAGAAGTCATGTCGCACGGCGCCTGTTCAGCAACCTCCACTTACTGGAAGGGGACACATCGCCACGACGGTAGAGGCATGTCGCCTGAAAAACTGCCCCGAAGTGGACCCGAAAAAGTTGCGCGGGAAGAAAAGGAAGAAGACCCCACCTGCGGTATCGACGACTCTCCCGAGGTGGGCTCGGGGGCCACTGTCGGTACCCCGCAGACCGGTTACCCCCGCGCACAGGAAGAAAACCGCTAAGGACTCCATCCCTACTAAGACACCGAATCCGAGGCTGCCACATCGTGGAGGGAAGGACCAGATCCTACCTCTCTGCCGGGGGAGGATCCCAAGCTATCATGTGGCCGGCAGAGCTGGGCCCTTGCCTCCCCGCTGAGGTGGGCTCCGGGCGCGCCACGTGGCATGTTCCGTCAAGTGCTCGCCTCCCCGCTGAGGTGGGCTCCGGAGCCGCCACGTGGTCAATCGGGACCTCGGGGCCAGGCCCGCGTCATCGTAGAGAAAGGCATCGGAACTACCACGTGGCCTGCTGGGCTGAGCCTCCACTCCTCCATAGGGGTGGGCTCCGAGTGCACCACGTGGCCTGTTCTGCTAAGTGCTCGCCTCCCCGCTGAGGTGGGCTCTGGAGCCGCCATGTGGTCAATCGGGACCTCGGGGCCAGGCCCGCGTCATCGTAGGGAAAGGCATCGGAACTACCACGTGGCTTGCAGGGCTGAGCCTCCACTCCTCCATAGGGGTGGGCTCCAAGTGCACCACGTGGCCTGTTCCGCTAAGTGCTCGCCTCCCCGCAGAGGCAGGCTCCGGCGCAACCACGTGGCGGACGGCCAACTCAGTGCGGTAGGAAGCCGCAATAAAGGAGACGTGCACTACCCAGACGGGCATTAAGTGCGCGCGCCTTCCCCAGGCAAGCTATGCCGCGCATGCTAAAGTCAAGACCCCAGTGTCCTGTCTTGTCCAAGTAGCCGGTACAGACCCACGCCGCAAGACGGACGAATGGGCCGCAAGGACAAGATGGACGGGACGTGCACCACCATCATCACCGACTATGTGTAGCCCTGGCGCACGACGCGGCGGGACGGCGCATTGACGCCCCTGACAATGGGAGTAGATAGCATTTAATCATAGATCTTGTATAGGATTTGGCTCTCCCCAGGACCACCTGTCGGGTCCTGGGGCCCATCTTGTGACTACAGAGACCTTAAGCTATAAAAGGGCTCTGTAGACGTCCATAGAAAGGATCAGCAAAAATTAGACTAAGACTCATACACGCTCAAGCAAGGCAATACACAAACACCCCCGTGGACGTAGGGTGTTACGCTCCGGCGGCCCGAACCACGTAAACCCTCTGTGTTCATCATCCTGCTGTGTTCGATCTCCTGGGACTAGCCCTTGTGAATCCAAAGAACCTCCGCGGGCTGCTCTCTAAGCAAATCGGGGGGAAGTGTCGTTTACAACCTTTGACATTTGGCGCGCCAGGTAGGGGGCTTTTTCCCCGTCAAGATCTCCACCAGCAGCAATGGTGAACGACCAATCCAACGCTGGATCATCTAGGGCGCAGTCACGGCGTTAGACTGTGGCAGAGGACCAGGCGTCATCCCGCTCTAGAGCAGGCTACTGCTCTAGGGCAGGAAGGTCAGGACCTTCGCGTCGCCCCGCAGTCACTTCGCCAGCTGTAGGCCGACACGCCAGTCCACGGCGTACTCCTGCCGTGACAGCGGTCACGGCGCCACCGGCTGCAAGCCCGGAGAGCGCGCTCGTGGCAGCGCGCGCACTACTCCGCAACCCTCCTGCTGGGGATGCCCCTCAGGGAGCAGCCCAGCAGTGGATCAATGATGTTCACCACCTCGTCACCGCCGCACTCAATGCGCCTCCGCCGAGGGAAACACATGCCCACCCGGTGCATGTGTCACTGTCGCGAACGCCGATAGTTGACCGGTGGACGGCAGACTCGCGCTCAACCAGGATCTCAACAACGGATCTGAGAACCGGGCTGCAGCGCCGCAGGGCTGGAGAGGACTGCCGAGTCACCATCGAGCGCCAGAGGGAACGTCGGCGCAACCTCGAGGCCGATTACAGCTCGCTGGGCCACGTGGCCTAGGCTCATGTCGCGCCTCCACCACACTAGACGTACGTTGTGCCTCCACCGCACCAGGCGTACGTCGCGCCTCCTGTACAGACGTACGCAACACCACTCCAGCCCCAGGTGTGCGTAGGCCCGCCTGCTTACCCAGGGTATGCGCTACCGCCGCCAGCACCAGTCAGCCCTAGCCAAGGGTGTGCAGCACTAGCGCCTCACCTATGTTTCGTGGTCTGGCCACGAAAGTTCCGGCCACACATGCCAGAGAAGTATGACGGGAGTGTCAACCCGAGCGAGTTCCTGCAGATATACACCACTGCGATACTAGCTGCAGGAGGCGACGAGGCCATTATGGCTAATTACTTCCCCGTCGTCCTGACCGGCCCAGCTCGGTCATGGCTCATGAACCTGCCCCAGGGGTCCATAACCTCCTGGGATGAGTTATGTCGACAGTTCGTGGCTAACTTCGGCAGTTCCTACAAGCGCCCTGGCACCGAGCTCGACCTCCACACCATTAGGCAGCGCACTGGAGAGTCGCTGCGATCGTTCATCCAACGGTTCTCCCAGGTACGGAACACCATCCCTCATGTCGCTAGCGCATCTGTTATCGTTGCATTCAGACAGGGTGTGAGGGACAAGAAGATGCTCGAGAAGTTAGCCACACACGAGGTGCGTGATGTCTCCGAGCTGTTCTCCCTGGCAGACAGATGTGCTAGGGCAGCAGAGGGGCGCAACTGGCACTCCCAGCCTTCCTCAGAAGCAAGGGAAACCACCCCAACTGAGGAAGAGGCCTCTGCGAGGAGCAGTGGCAAGAAGAAGAAAGGCGGTGGCAAGAACAGGCCAAAGCCCAGAGCCCAGGCAGTGGCAGCTGCGGCGCCTGGCGGAGCCCGAGTGTCGCGCCGAGACAAGCGCCCTAGGCAGTCGCCTGATCCCGAGGAGCCTGACTTCAAGTGTCCGGTACACTGTACAAATAGCCACAGTGCTAGCGAGTGCCAGGAAGTGAAGAGATTCGCGGAACGATTCCGCGAGCAGAAATAGAGATAGCAGCGCCAGGAGGGTGCACCCCCCCGCCAGAGGGAGGGCAAGCAGAAGGCTGATCCTGAGAAAGAGGATGACAGCGAGATGGGGTTTCATGAACCCCAGAGGGCGGTCAAAGCCGTCTTCGAGGGTGGCGACTCCGACTCCAGCAGTGATAAGGAGCGCCGCAAGACCCTCCATGTCATCTACGGGGGAGCCACCGACCCCACGTCCTGAAACGCAGTGAAAACCCTGCGTCGGGCAGTGGCCGCAGTGACCCCCGCCCCAAGTCCGGCTCCCCACCACAAGTGGATGAGCACGGCGATCAGTTTCAACGCTTCGGACTGCCCGAAGAACATGGCAGGGGCAGGAGTGCTCCCGCTGCTGGTGTCCCCGACCATCGCCAACGTGAAGGTCTTTCACGTATTGATAGATGGAGGGGCGGGCCTCAACCTCATCTCCACTGCGGCTTTCCGGAAGCTGCAACTGCCGATGTCCCAGCTCACACCCTCGAGCCCATTCTCGGGTGTTGGACCTGGGCAAATCCTCCCGTATGGTAACATACACCTCCCGGTGACCTTCGGGACCCCGAAGAACTACCGTACGGAGAGTGTCTTATTCGACGTGGCAGATGTCGACCTCCCCTTCAACGCAATCATCGGGAGGCCAGCCCTCTACAGGTTCATGGCTGTAGCCCACTACGGCTACCTCGTCCTGAAGATGCCGACCCCTTCCGGTGTCCTTAGGATCAGAGGGGACCGCTCAGCTGCAGTGTCAGCCTTGGAGCAGCTCCAAGCACTTGCAGCAGGGAGGGCTCCGGTCCCAGGAGGCTCGACGGAGAGTCGGCCAGAGCAAGGCCCGGCGCAGCGAGCCTCCACTGCTGCACCTCGTGTGCAACCCGCCAACGACGACGACGTCCCTGTGAAGGTCGTCAAGATCGGCCCTGAGGCTGCCCAAACAACCCGAATCGCGGGGAACCTGGACAGCAAATAGGAATGCGCGCTCATCACCTTCCTCCGGGACAACGTCGATGTGTTTGCATGGCAACCATCACAGATGCCCGGGATCCCTAGGGAGGTGATTGAGCACCATCTGAAGATCTACCCCGACGCCCGGCCGGTACAGTAGAGGCCCAGGAAACAGTCCATCGAGCAGCAAAACTTCATCCGTGAAGAAATCAAGAAGCTGCTCGATGCTGGATTCATCTGGGAGGTTCACCATCCACGGTGGTTGGCCAACCCTGTTGTCGTTCCTAAGGCTGGCGGGAAGCTCCGGATGTGCATCGACTACACCAATCTCAATAAGACATGTCCCAAGGATCCATTCCCTCTTCCTAGGATAGATCAAATAGTAGACTCAACATCAGGTTGCGACCTTCTGTGTTTCCTAGATGCGTATTCTGGTTTTCACCAAATACTTATGTCTAGGGAAGATGAGGAGCACACTTCTTTCATAACAGTAGACGGCCTGTATTGTTATGTCTCCATGCCTTATGGTCTCAAAAATGCCCTCCCCACCTTTGTACGTGCAATGCATAAGACATTCGGGGACCTCATTAGAGACTTGGTAGAGGTGTATGTCGACGACATCGTGGTAAAAATCAGGGACAACACATCCCTATTAGACAACCTAACCAGAGTCTTCAGCAAGCTGCGCACGACACGCACGATGCTAAACCCCGACAAGTGTGTCTTTGGGGTATCCGCAGGGAAGCTCCTTGTCTTCTTGGTATCGCACCGAGGGATTAAAGCTAACCCAGAGAAGATCAAGGCGATAGAGCTGATGCGGCCGCCGGCCCGCATCAAAGACGTGCAGAAGCTTGCAGGATGTTTGGCAGCCCCCAGTCGGTTCATCTCAAGACTGGCTGAGGGAGACCTGCCCTTCTTCAAGATTCTGCGGAGGTCAGGCCCCTTTGAGTGGACTGAGGAAGCTGAAGCGTCCTTCTAGGAGCTCAAGAAACACCTGACGACGCTACCCATTATGGTGGCGCCAGAACCCGGCGAGCCGCTCCTGTTGTACATCACCGCAACAACGGAAGTGGTCAGCATGGCCTTGGTTGCAGAACGCCCGGAGCTACCACCGCAACAAGTACCAGAAGGAGACCCAGAGGGGGAGGCCGAGCCTCAAGGACCGAACCCAGAAGAGCCCCCCCTCCCCCCCCCCCCCACCGCTGTGAGTTCCAGTGACCAAGTGCCTTACGGACCCCAGCCCCCGGAGGCCCAGCCAGACCCTGGGAGCCACATACCCCAGGAGACAGACGCATTGCAAGGAGCCCCGGACCCCCCAGGAAGGGTTCAGACCTACCAACGACCAGTCTACTACGTCAGTGAGGTCCTCCATGAAGCAAAGACATGATACTTGGAGGTACACAAACTACTGTATGCAGTGCTCATAGCATCGAGGAAGCTCTGACATTACTTCCAGGCTCACCAGGTTTCAGTGGTCACCTCCTTCCCACTGAAAACCATACTTCACAGCCCCAATTCGACTGGCAACATTGCCAAGTGGGCGGCGGAGTTGGCTGAGTTCGAGTTGGAGTTTTTACCTCGGCATGCAGTTAAAAGCCAAGCACTGGCAGACTTCTTGGCCAAATGGACCCCATCACCAAGCAACCCGGGGGGGCCGGACAACAGCAAAACGGTGCCGAAGGCTCCGGTTTTCACCGAGACCCCCTGGACGCTCTACTTCGACGGTTCCTCGCGGAAGCAGGGGGCCGGTGCTGGGGTCCTGCTTCTCACCCCGACTGGGGAGCAGTTCAAGTACATGGTGCGCCTCGACTTCAAGGCGACAAACAACATGGCAGAGTATGAAGCCCTAATCTTTGGGCTGAAGACTGCCCTTACCCTCAATGTCCGACAGCTCCTGGCTAAAGGTGATTCTCAACTGATCATCAAGCAAGCCAGAGGAGAGTGCAACTGCAACGACCCTCAGTTAGCTACATACTTGTTACACGTCCGGAAGCTGGAAAAGGACTTTGAAGTCTTGGACTTGTGCCATGTACCCCGAGCCGACAACTCAGTCGCAGACGACCTGTCAACGAAGGCCTCCACAGGGGCCCCAGTGCCCCAAGGAGTCTTTGCAAGGACGTTACCGTGACCAACCGCCCGAGCAGCCGAGCCGGGCGAAGGGGGCGAGCACAGCACCTCGAAGCTGGCAGTCCCGGCGGCCCTACTACCATGGAGTCCGCCAAGGATCCTATGCGCTACCGAGGGCTCCGAGTTACTGGGCGCCCAAGATCCAGAGGCTCAAGCAAGTCCCGATGCATGGATCTCGGAGGTCTGGGACTACTTGAAGGACAATATCCTTCCCGAAGAACATGCCCTGGCAGAAAGGATTGTTCGCATGGCTAAAAGGTACGCGCTGGTGGAAGGGGATCTCTACCGGCGTGGTGCCAATGGCATCCTACTGCGTTGCATTACCCGGGAGGAGGGCTTCGACCTGCTCGCAGAGATCCATGGAGGCGAGTGCGGGAACCATGCGTCCTCCCGCACGCTGGTCGGTAAAGCCTTTCGGCATGGCTTCTACTGGCCGACAGCACTCCAGGATGCTGCCGAGATGGTAAGGAGATGCAAGGCGTGCCAGTTCCATGCCAAGCAGATCCATACACCAGCTCAGGCGCTGCAGATGATCCCTCCCTCATGGCCATTCGCTGTATGGGGATTGGACATCCTGGGACCCTTTCCCAGAGCCGTCGGAGGATTTCGGCATCTCTACGTCGCCGTAGATAAGTTCACCAAGTGGCCGGAGTCCGCCCGAGTTGTCACCATCAACAAGCAGTCAACAGTAAAGTTCATTAAGTCGATCGTCTGCCGGTTCGGGGTCCCGAACCGAATCATCACCGATAACGGGACCCAGTTCACAAGTGCAGCGTTCCAAGAATACTACGAGGACCTGGGGATCCAAGTCTGCTATGCATCTGTTGCTCATCCAGAGAGCAATGGGCAGGTCGAGAGAGCCAATGCAGAGATCCTCAGGGGCCTCAAGACTCGCACGTTCTCGCACCTTGAGAAGCATGGTGTAAATTGGGTGGATGAGCTTCCGTGTGCGCTGTGGGATAGCCGGACATCAACCACCCGGGCCACAGGGGAAACGCCTTTCTTCTTGGTGTATGGGGCGGAGGCCGTCCTCCCCCTAGAAATTACCATGGGCTCTCCCCGTGCCCGGGGGTACGACGAAGCCGCACAAGACCAGCTCCGGCGTGAAGAGCTGGACCTCGTCGACGAGGGACAAGTGCGAGCAGCTCTCCAAAATGCACGGTACAGGCAAGCGCTCCGGCGCTACCATCAGAGGACCGTGCGAAGTAGGGAGCTAAAGGTAGACGACCTGGTGTTGCGCCGCATACTCTCCCGGGAAGGGTCTAACAAACTCTCCCCCAGCTGGGAGGGTCCCTTCCGGGTAACAAAGGTTTGCCGCCCAGGATGCGTCCGCCTAGCTACGAAGGATGGATAGCAGTTGCCCAACCCATGGAACATCGAACATCTCCGTAAGTTCTACCCCTAGACCAGGGTCGGGGCAATGCTATTTCATTGTAAAGGTTACACATTATCTCAGGATAGCACTTGGTATCGGGGATGGGGCCCCGAGTGCACATTCCGCTTAGCCTGGCCCAGAACCCTAAGTAGGTGCACTCGGCTCCACCTAACACCCAGGCCGGGTTATTCCCCTCGTAAAGTATGCTTCATCTTATGAGAAACTACAATGAAAGAAGGTTGTCCTGCCTGGTATAGGGTTTGTCAATTCAAAAATTATCTTTAATTTTTATGATGTTGCTGTAAGCCCGCCATAGCTCGTGATCTATCATGAGCGCTGTCGTTTTCCCCCTGCTTTAACAGTAGTGGGAGCCTTGCTATCTGGATTGCAGGTGCGGTTGCTTGAGGTACCCGCGATACGCCTGGGGCCTCGGTTGTTCCAACACTCGGGGGCCTGTGTCTCTAGATGGTCCCCCCCCCCCCCCCCAAAACGACTTATGCCAAGCGGGAGGTCCAGGGCCACAGCCTGCTTAGCCTGGTCCCGTACCCTAAGCCTGTGCGTTCTGCCTCCCCAGCGCTATAGCCAAGTGCTGGGGGCCAGATGGACCACCCTTGGGTATTCTGGACAACGAGCCCTAGGTGCAGAAGCACTGAATTACCCAAGCCCCACGAGCCAGCCCAGGATCGTAAGTCAAGCGACACTACAAAACAAGCAGGGGTGAAGCAACCAGCGGACAGAATTACTTCTCTTTTTTGATCTATGTACAGGTCTTTGAGGAAGGTATTCCAACAACCATCGTCGAAGTACCCGCGAAGACAGTGGGCACCGCCGGACTGGAGCTCCGGCGGCACCCCCAGGGGACCCGCTGTCGACCTCTCACTGAAGAATGGCGGGCACCGCCGGGCTGAAGCTCCGGCGGCACCCCCAGGGGGCCCGCTGTCGACCTCTCAATAAAGATGGTGGCCACTGCAGAACTGAAGCTCCGGCGATACCCCCAAGGGGGCCGCTGTTGACATACCTGCATACTCAGCTACGGCAATGCTACCTACGAATCCTAGGCTCCTCCTGCACCGGTCCGCCCTAAGCCCTAAGTATATGACAGGTGTGCCCATAACAACTGGCCACGCCTGCCAGGGGGCCATACTTTGGGGGACGGCAGGTTCTGGAAGTTAAGGAACAACAAGCAGCCGGAAGACATTGCTGGAAGTAAAAGCAAGCTGAGTATAAAAGGGCACCAGAGACAGATTTTTTATCGCACAAATAAAGAGTTTGTCATCACAGCCAACCACAAGACAAAAGAAAGAAAGACAAAAACTCAAACAGACGCCCGAGGAGCCCTCAGCCGCTCCGCTGGAACCTTGAGGCGATGAGTGCCACCGCATCCAAAACTTTAGACTTGGCGGCCTCTTCCCTCTCGGCGATGGGCCCCTCGAGGACCAACTGCAGGGAGACGTCGGGGTACCAGCTCCGGTAGCAGGACAGGATGTGCGTCGCCACATCCTTCACCAGCATCCGTCCCTGGGCCTCCAGCTGGTTGTCAAGGATGGCCCCCAGTGAGCGCATCCTCGAGCTGGTGGAGTCGAGCGCCGGGAACACCTGACTCACCTCCTGCGCCGGCTCCCCTACGCGCGCCGGGCTGAAGCCGAGCGGCACCAGAGCCGAGTCGGCACCGCCAAGGAACTCCCAGACCTTCCGGGCCTCGGCGGAGCGCGCCGCCCGGAGCTCCTCCACCTCCTGCTGGGCCGCTGCCAGCGCCCGGGGTCCGCCGTCCAGGAACCGCTTCTCCTTGGCCGCTAGGGCCCTCTCGCGCTCGCCGACCCCCGCCTCGCGGCGGTCCAAGTCACCCTCCTTGAGGGCAACGTTGAACTCGCGGTCCAGGAGGGCCTGGCGCTCGATGGACTGGGCCTGCTGTGCCTCGGCCACGGCGGCTTCCCGGCGATCCAGCTCGGCGGCGCGGACTCTCGCCCCTTCCTTTTGGAGGATGAGCCCGCGGCAGGTCGCCTCCACTTCGGCCTGCTTCGCCGCCAGCTCCTGCTCCCGTTCAGCTAGAGCAGCCTCCCGGAGGGACAGCAGGTGCTGAAGATCCTCGCAGGCCTGGAGGCGGGAGCTGGCCTCAGCGTGGATGGCCTCGGCGTCAGCCTTCAGCTTCTGGGTGATGGTGTCCAGCTGGGCGATGAGGTCGCGCTCCTGCTCGAGGATCTTCATCTCCTGCCGAATGACCGCCTCCCACTGGGCCGCTCGGCTCCTCGCCAGCTGGGTCCGGGCCTCCAGAGTCCTCGCCCATTCTCGGAGCCAGTCGTCTTCGTCCTCGAGCCGCCCTTTCTCCCGGTCAAGGGCCGCCTGGGCCTACCGGAAGCCGGAGTGGGCCACGGCCATGGCCTCAGACAGGGGGAGAGGCTCCACCGTAGCAGCGGGTCCCTGCCTCCCCACTTCTTCAATATCGTCCTCCATTTGGAGGACCACTGTGGAGACGGGGACCAGGGCCCCCTCCCTGGCGGCAGCACCAGGGCCAGAGGCGCCAACCGACGCAGTAGTGTTGGAGGGTGCGGCGGCGTCAGTCGACGCAGTGTGACCGGAGGACGCGGTGTCGTTGGTAGGCGCGGCGGCGGTCATTGGCGTGTGCGGTTGGGCTCCAGCAGCTGCTGCGGGGGTCTCAGACACGGGAGCCCGAGGTAATCCAGCAGCAGCAGCCTGGGGCACCGAAGCAGGGCCCGAGCCAGCAGACGATCCCCGCGAGCCGGCCGAAGCGGCAGACCCTCCAGCAGAAGTGCCCGCGGGTGGTGGAGTAGCTGTGGAAGCGCTGAAATCAAGCAAACCCGAATCATAAGAAAATGACAGAGTAAGCGCACAGCGAAGAGCACCCAAGGTAAATCTGTGTAAACTTACCGGGGGACGTTGAAGCTCCACCGCTTCCCGAAAGGGTTGGAGGGGTTTGGACCCCCCGAACCCGCAGCGGGGGCCGCTGAATGTGCTGGGGGCCCCTGTGGAGGCGGTGACGGCGGCACCCCCGAGGTCTGGCGCCCCTCCGAACGGAGAGGGAATGCTGGGGTCCCGTCGGCGTTGAGGAGCCTCACCCTCTTGTGTGTGGAAGACTCGGGCGGCAAGGTGGCGCCATCGGTGCCCCCTGGCGACGAGCGCGGCACGGCTCCGGAGCCCTGACGAAGGGCAGAAGGGGCCGGCGGCGGTGACCGGGTGCACTTCTTGGGGGACGGGTCCAGCACCGGAACCGGCACCTTCCCCTTCCCCTTGTCACCAGGGGCGACAGCGCCACCCCATGGATGGTGCTGGGGCCGCTCGAGGAGTCGCTGCTTGAAGAACCAGCGTCGCTTAAAGGATCCTCGCCTCCCTCAGCGTCGTCAGCAATGCTAACCCCCCAGAACAGGTCCCCGATCTGATGCTGCGCCAGCCCGGACTCGTCGAGGGTCGGCATCGTCTTCAGCAGCTGCCTCCTCAACTCGGAGTCCGAGCACAAGGGGCAGCAGGCTGACGGAAGGGAGAGTGCCTCGGCGGAGATGTCGTCAGGGCAGACTCGGGCCAGCATGTCGAGCAGTTGCTGCTCGTCCAGGTTGGAGCCGGGGCCAGTTTCGAGTCGGGTCCAGTACGACAGGCCGGTGAACATCGACGCCGGGCGGGCACGGTGCTGAAGTAGGGCTATGCGACGAGACATGAAGTCCCTCAGCACCATGGCAGACGACAGCCCGTGGTCCGCCAGCATATGGATCCTGTTCAGCAACCTCCACTTACTGGAAGGGGACATGTCGCCACGACGGCAGAGGCGTGTCGCCTGAAAAACTGCCCCGAAGTGGAGCCGAAAAAGTTGCGCGGGAAGAAAAGGAAGAAGACCCCACCTGCGGTATCGACGACTCTCCCGAGGTGGGCTCGGGGCCACTGTCGGTACCCCGCAGACCGGGTACCCCCGCGCATAGGAAGAAAACCGCTAAGGACTCCGTCCCTACTAAGAGACCGAATCCGAGGCTGCCACGTCGTGGAGGGAAGGACCATATCCTACCTCTCCGCCGGGGGAGGATCCCAAGCTGCCATGTGGCCGGCAGAGCTGGACCCTTGCCTCCCCGCTGAGGTGGGCTCCGGGCGCGCCACATGGCCTATTCCGTCAAGTGCTCGCCTCCCCGCTGAGGTGGGCTCCAGAGCCACCACGTGGTCAATCGGGACCTCGGGGCCAGGCCCGCATCATCGTAGAGAAAGGCATCGGAACTACCACGTGGCCTGCCGGGCTGAGCCTCCACTCCTCCATAGGGGTGGGCTCCGAGTGCACCACGTGGCCTGTTCCGCTAAGTGCTCGCCTCCCCGCTGAGGTGGGCTCCGGAGCCGCCACGTGGTCAATCGGGACCTCAGGGCCAGGCCCGCGTCATCGTAGGGAAAGGCATCGGAACTACCACGTGGCTTGCAGGGCTGAGCCTCCACTCCTCCATAGGGGTGGGCTCCGAGTGCACCACGTGGCCTGTTCCGCTAAGTGCTTGCCTCCCCGCAGAGGCAGGCTCCGGCGCAACCACGTGGCGGACGTCCAACTCAGTGCGGTAGGAAGCCGCAGTAAAGGAGACGTGCGCTACTCAGACGGGCATTAAGTGCGCGCGCCTTCCCCAGGCAAGCTATGCCGCGCATGCTAAAGTCAAGACCCTAGTGTCCTGCAAGTAGCCGGTACAGACCCACGCCGCAAGACGGACGAATGGGCCGCAAGGACAAGATGGACGGGACGTGCACCACCATCATCACCGACTATGTGTAGCCCTGGCGCATGACGCGGTGGGATGGCGCATTGACGCCCCTGACAATGGGAGTAGATAGCATTGAATCATAGATCTTGTATAGGATTTGGCTCTCCCCAGGACCAGCTGTCGGGTCTTGGGGTCCATCTTGTGACTACAGAGACCTTAAGCTATAAAAGGGCTCTATAGACGTCCATAGAAAGGATCGGCAAAAATTAGACTAAGACTCATACACGCTCAAGCAAGGCAATACACAAACACCCCCGTGGACGTAGGGTGTTACGCTCCGGCGGCCCGAACCACGTAAACCCTCTGTGTTCATCATCCTCTGTGTTCGATCTCCTGGGACTAGCCCTCGTGAATCCAAAGAACCTCCGCGGGCTGCTCTCTAAGCAGGTCCGGGGGAAGTGTCGTTTACGACCTTCGACACTATACAAGCCTTACGAAGTGCCATCAAACGATCAAGTTACAGCTACAAATCTGAGAGATGTCGACAACAACAACAAGGCTCGGAACTTGATCATACAAGGATTAACACAAAGCGACTTCGACCGTGTTGCACACTTCCGATCTGCATACGATGTGTGGAAAGCACTTTGTGACTACCACGAAGGATCCAACACGATCAAAGAGGTAAGGCAAGACATGTTCAAGAAAGAATACATGCGCCTCGAGATGCAACCCGGTGAGTCTATTGATGACCTTTTTGCTCGCTTTAATAAGATTTTCAGCAACTTGCGTAGTGTCAATGTTAATTTTTCAAATGCTGAAAATGCTAGGCAATTGCTAAGTGCATTAGATATGTCAATTTGGGAGATGAAAGTCACATCTATTCGTGAATCTACTGTCATGAGTTCACTTACTTTAGAAGTGCTATATTCCAAGTTAAAAACTCATGAAATTGACATAATCTCACGTAAGAACCCCAATAAGTCTATTGCATTTGTTTCACAACGTGATATGTCTAGCTCTGGCCAATAATCATCTCGCAATACTCTTGCTTTGTTGTCCTCACTAACCATGGAGCAGATCGAAGAATTTCCAGAAGAGGAGTTGGCACTCATCTCTACTAGATTCTCAAAAGCATTGCAAAATGTGAGAACTAGAAGGAGAGGAAGCTCCGGACCTCAATGCTGTTTTGAATGTGGTAAAATAGGACACTTTCGTACAGAATGCCCTAACCTTTCAGGTCCGACCACCCGGGAAGAAAAACAAATCAAGGTTCAGACCTCCTCTGGAAATTTCAACAAGAAGAAGAAAGGTACCATAGGACGCAAGATGATCAACAGTTTCATCACCGCGCTTCAAGAGTTCAGTTCAAGCGACGTGGACATTGGAAGTGATGAAGATGAAGATGATTTGGCAAACTTGTGCTTCATGGCAGGCAAGTCAAGATCAAGTATGGAGGAGGCAGAACACAACAACAACAATGAAGAGGTATGTCCTACTTGCGAAGAAATGTGTGATGTTATTTGTGACGCCCGGTTCCGAAAATGAACCAAGCTAACGCATATGTGTGCCCAGGATGTTCATCACACATACATGAGTGAAATCACAAAAGGATATACAGAAAATTACCACAGCTCAAATTATTAAATAAGTACTCTTATTACACAATTCATTAAATCCTCGAATACAAGCTCTAATGAATATTAATGACAAGTTCAACTAATGCAGCGGAAATAAACTAATTAAACAACTAAGCAAACTAAGCAACTATGCAGCATAAGCGACAGGGTATGTATGCGCAGCTCCAATCAACACCACAGGCAAAGCTGACGGTAGACACGGCCTAGAACTCCGCATTATCGCCATTAAACTCCCAATCCTGACCTGCAACTGTTGGGGTGGGGGATTGCAAGAGTGAGTACATGTCGTACTCAGCAAGTGTGGAAAGTATGACATGTGGCTTATTCAAATGACAACGATAATAATGGTAAAGTGCTAAAAAGTACATTAAAACATTTGAAAAGCAATATAGTATAAGTATGTGAAGTAATCCCAACATAATCACGAGTATTACCATAATACCAAACTGAATTCATTACCATCATCAATAAGTCCAGATTTCACCATTGCCGATAACCATATTCAATACCAGAGATTAACCCATAACCATCCATACCATTACCAAACCATAACCATCCCAAATTCCAATTTCCCTCTAATCATGGAAGTTGTCCAGGTGCTCTTAACCGGAAGCACGGCTATCATCATAGTTTTATTTAACTCTGCAGAGTTTGTACCTCTTTTCCCACGTGTTCGTGATTTCATCACCCTTCAGCGACTAAGAACCTCCCTTATGCCCATGACCCGTCGGTCACATTACACACTTTCGTTGGTGTGTGGCCAAGAGATCACAAAATAGCCTTTACAAAGGGATTACTAGCCTATTTAGACCCCACTGAGGTTTCACCGGTGGCGATGTCTCCCGCAGAGCACATCTTCAACCAAGGGCCCCCTCTTGAGCCATTCGGATCCCAGGGTAGTCCCACCAATCATCAACAAACCCAATCCGACTACCCCTTCCCCGAGCATCCATAATGGTCCAAACAGCACTAGCAAAGCCCTAATTAATCAGCTACGCCGCACCCATAACTTGGCCTCGTGGTGGCACTGTAGTCCTGGCTTATTCTCGCATGAACCGGTCCTTAGATCTAAAGCAAGCAAACCACCATAACATCCAACCCATCCACATACCAGGCTTGCTTAGATCACCCATTACCATACCATATTTAACCAGTTCATGTTAACTATAATCTCTTCCATACATAATTAAATTGAGTGGTATAGTTATTCCCATCCCAGTTGATTAAGCGAAGCAAAAAGGTAAAAATCCTTCCCGACTCTCTACCATAAATTCCAGGTGACAAGGGTGGTTAAACAAAATCTAGTAAACTTCCTATCATAGGATTTCCCATCAATTTGACACAAGCATGCAGTTTTGCAAACAAAACATTTATTTTAAAAACAGGATCAATATGCTTCAAGGACACTTGCCTTGCTCTTGCTGTTGATTAGGGTCAAAGCCTTCAAACTCCTGATGTTGTAGATCCTCCGCGGCACTTTCTAGCGCAAATCTGTCTAATCCACACAATAAACATACAAGACAAGAAACACAATCAAAGAGTGCACAAATATTACTCAATATGTCATGACATGCATGATTGATGCAAATGCAAGGTAGAACTTGTTACTAGATTGCTTTTAATGATCACTAACTAGATCTAATAGATTTTAACAAGTTTATACAGGTTTGGGGTCGATTAGATCAAATTTTAGAATTAATTCAACACAATTTAACCAGAAAGATCGGACTAGTCCGCTAGGGACCGGACAAGTCCGCAATTGACGAGATCAGCAGATTAGGGTTTTCTAGATCGACGTAAATTCGGAGATTAGGGGTTGAATGCACATAAGGAAAAGATAATAGAAGGTATACCAGGTGTTTAGAACTCCAATGAACCAAGAAACTTGGAGGTAACACTTGGATCTTGATGATCTAGGGTTGGTGATGAACTTGGAGATGAATTGGTGGTGAAGGACGAAACTTGGCGGAGATCTTGATCCTCCTTCGTTTCCTCCTCTTCTTCTTCTTGTTTGGGATCTTCTCCTCCCTCCTTGATGATGGCTCCCCACGAACTAGGGTTTGGGTGGGTGGAAAAGTGGCAAATAGATGTCCAACCAAGGGGTGGGGTTGTTTATATAGGGGTGGAGGCTAGGGTTAGATGGATTTCGAGTTTTGGGATGAGTAGAGGCCGGTTTAGAGTCCCACATGGGCTCTAAAAGAGTTGGGCACGACGTCCCTAGGCCCACTTAACGTGAAACCCAAGAAACAAGTCATAAAACAAAAGGTCAATCTCGGAGTCACGAAATATCGGACAAGTCCGGACAGGACCGGACTAGTCCGAAGTCGTCCAGAGAGAAAATCGGACAAGTCTGGCCAAAAATCGGACAAGTACGATCTTAGTCAAAAAGGAAAACGGACAAGTCCGCTGGAACACCGGACTAGTCCGGAAAAGTCCAGGGACATAGCAAATTTTCAAGGATTCATAGAACATCGGACTAGTCCGCACAAGATCGGACAAGTCCGAAGTTTTCCAGGGGCAAATATCGGACTAATCCGCAGCAAAAACGGACAAGTCCGTTTTTAGACAGAGAGAAATCGGACTAGTCCTCAGCAAAACCGGACTAGTCCGCACTTTCCTACATTTTTAAGTGTGGTTTTGCTCCAAATCAATTTCAAACTTGTTCCTCTTGTTATGGGTTAAAGTTAAACATGTATATGAGTGCATGTAGGGCATGATGCATGAAAATGAGGGTGTTACAAACCTACCCCCCTTAAAATGAATCTCGCCCTCGAGATTCGACGCGGAAGAGAAGAGATAGGGAAATTCCTTCTTGAGATCATCTTCTAGCTCCCAAGTTGCTTCTTTTTCGGTATGGTGCTTCCATTGGACTTTACACCATCGAATCACCTTGTTCCTTGTGACTCTCTCCTTGGTTTCCAAGATTTTGACCGGTTGCTCGGCATACGTTAAATCTTCCTCTAGTTCCAATTCTTCCATTGGCACTTGTTCTTCCGGTACTCTCAAACACTTCTTGAGCTGGGAAACATGAAACACATCATGTACGTCTGAAAGATGAGCTGGCATCTCCAACTTATATGCTACTTCTCCTCTTTTGTCCAGAATCTTGAATGGTCCAATATAACGAGGTGCGAGCTTGCCTCTTATGTTAAACCTCTTATGACCTCTCATTGGTGACACCTTGAGGTAAACAAAATCTCCTATTTCAAAGGCTAATTTCCTTCTCCTATTATCCGCATAGCCTTTTTGCCTTGATTGGGCAGCCCTCAAGTTTCCACGAATTATTTGGACTTGCTTTTCGGCTTCTTGCAACACGTCCGGACCAAATACTTGAGTTTCTCCTGCCTCATTCCAGAATAAAGGTGTCCTACACTTCCTCCCATAAAGCGCTTCATATGGCGACATTTTCAAGCTTGCTTGGTAACTATTGTTGTATGAAAATTCCGCGTATGGCAAGCTTTTGTCCCAACTTTTCCCATGTTTTAAAGCACAAGCTCTTAACATGTCCTCCAAAATCTGATTGGTCCTCTCGGTTTGTCCATCTGTTTGAGGGTGATATGCTGAACTAAAATTCAACCTCGTTCCCAAAGCTTCATGCAATTTTTGCCAAAATCTGGAGGTAAATTGAGAACCTCTATCCGAGACTATCTTCTTAGGGACTCCATGTCGACACACAATATGCTCCATGTATATTTCGGCCAATCGTGCAGCCGTATACTTGGTCTTCACAGGGACAAAATGAGCTGACTTGGTTAAGCGATCCACAATTACCCAAATTGAGTCATACCCGGACTGAGTACGGGGTAACCAACTATGAAGTCCATACCAATTTCTTCCCACTTCCATTCCGGAATCTTCAACGGTTGCAATAGTCCGGCTGGCCTTTGATGTTCCGCCTTGACTCGTTGACACACATCACACAATGCAACATATTCGGCTATGTCCTTCTTCATGCTATCCCACCAATAGCAAGTCTTCAAGTCTTTGTACATCTTCGTACAACCTGGGTGAATCGAGTAAGGCGAGTCATGTGCCTCCTTTAATATTGTCTCCCGAATATGCTTCACATTAGGCACAACGATTCTCTTTCGAAGCCATAAGGTACCATGTTCGTCTTCATCAAATCTGAATTCTCTCCTTCTTCGATTCTTTCCTTGATTTCCTTGATCTCCTCATCTTTGGTCTGTGCTTCTCGAATTTCTTGCTCCAGGGTCGGATTTAACTCCATCATCTCCATCTCATTTACAAACCCGAGGTTCAACCGTTCAAACTCCTTACATAACTCGGACGATAACTCTCGAACTGTAAGTTGATGACTTACTCCTTTTCTACTCAAAGCATCGGCCACTACATTGGCTTTTCCCGGATGATAGTTGATCCCCAAATCATAATCTTTGATGAGCTCCAACCATCTTCGTTGCCTCAAGTTCAGATCCGTTTGTGTGAAAATATACTTCAAACTCTTATGATCCGTATAAATTTCAAACCTATGTCCAAGAATATAGTGTCTCCAAATCTTCAATGCATGTACCACGGCTGCTAGTTCAAGATCATGCGTGGGGTAATTCTGCTCATGTTTCTTCAATTGTCTCGACGCATAGGCGACCACTTGACCTCCTTGCATCAATGCACATCCAAGCCCTTGTCTTGATGCGTCACAATAAATGTCAAAACTCTTGCTTACATCCGGCAATACCAAAACTGGGGCTGTTGTCAACCTCTTCTTCAACTCCTCAAAACTATTCTGACAACCTTCAGTCCATTGGAACGCCTTTCCCTTCATTAGCAACTCCGTCATAGGCTTGGCTATCTTGGAAAAATCCTTGATAAACCGACGGTAATATCCAGCCATCCCAAGAAAACTCCTTATTTCCTTGACGTTTTGCGGTGGTTCCCACTTCAACACGTCTCTCACTTTTCCGGGGTCAACCGATACTCCTCCTCCTGAGATTATATGACCCAAAAATGGCACCTCTTTCAACCAAAACTGGCACTTGTTGAACTTGGCATACAATTGATGCTCCCTCAATTTTTGCAACGTAAGCCTCAAGTGTTCCTCATGTTCCTTCTCGTCCTTCGAGTAGATCATAATATCATCAATAAACACCACAACGAACTTATCTAAGTACTCCATGAAGACCTTATTCATGAGGTACATAAAGTAGGCAGGTGCATTTGTCAATCCAAAAGACATCACGGTGTACTCATAAGATCCATACCGTGTCCTAAAAGCTGTCTTGGGTATGTCCGATGGTCTAATCTTCATTTGAAAGTATCCCGACCTCAAGTCAATCTTAGAGAAGACACAAGCACCCTTCATCTGATCAAACAAGTCTTCTATGCGTGGCAAGGTGTACTTGTTCTTGATTGTTACCTCGTTGAGAGCTCGGTAATCCACGCACATCCTTTGGGATCCGTCCTTCTTGTCCACAAATAGAACGGGAGCTCCCCAAGGTGAAGAGCTAGGGCGAATAAAACCCTTCTCTAGTTGCTCTTGAATTTGCTTCTTGAGCTCCGCTAATTCCAAAGGAGGCATCCTATACGGCCTCTTAGCTATAGGTGCAGTTCCAGGTATTAAATCAATAACAAACTCAATGTCTCGATCGGGTGGCATACCTGGCAACTCGTCCGGAAAAAACATCCAGAAATTCACACACCACTGGAATCTCCTCAATTGCGACACCGTCCATATGATTTAGCTCTAATTGCTTCAGTGCATGTTGGGTTGCTTCAAATTCTACGGTGATCCCTTCTTCATTAGTCAACTTCACCGTCTTTGTGGCACACTCAATAACTCCATTGTGCTTCCTCAACCAGTCCATACCAAGTATAATATCCAACCCTTGAGAATCTAAAACAATGAGGCTGGCGGAGAAGTCTACCCCCCTTATTCTAAGGCTTACTTTTGGACATACTATATTTGTCCTCATCTCTCCTCCAGGAGACTTAACCAATAGAGTAAACTTCATATGAGAGATAGGCAAACTATACTTGGCAACATACTTTGATGCAATGAATGAATGTGATGCTCCAGAATCAAATAACATAGTCGCGAGGTTGGAGTTGGCGAGAAACATACCAATGACCACATCATCCGCTTGTTGAGCATCCTCCGTAGAGACATGGTTCACGTTGCCACGAGCAAAATTCTGTTGTCCACGGCTTCCTTGTGGCGCTCCTCCATTGGGTCTTGGGTTTTGCCTCGGTGCATTGCTCCCTTGACCAAGGCCTGACTTAGGACATTGATGCGCAAAGTGTCCAGAGTTCTCCACAGGTATAACACTTCTTAACTCCACCAGAATTATTGGGACGAGTTTGGTTTTGAGCATTGGCTCCAGGAAAATCAGCACGAGGTGCATAAGGCAATGGAGGCCTAGGTGCTTGTATGACAGGGCGCTGCTGCACAAACTGAGTTGGGCGCGATGCATAACCAGGGCGCTGAGCAGGAATAGAGGAGCTGCAATGAGGCGCATTGGGCGGCGCAAAGCGAGGGCGCACATTACTTCCTTGTTGTTGTCCTTGATATGGCGCCTTCCTCTTGATTTCTTGCTCCATCTCACGGATCTTGTTCTCAACCAAAATTGCTTTGTCCACAAGCTTCTGAAAATTGACATAATCACAGTTGAGCAATTGCACTTGGATCGTATTGTTCAATCCCCTCATGAACAAGTATTGCTTCCGGCTGTCCCGGCTAACATCCTCAGGCGCATACCTTGAGAGTTGAGTGAATTTATTGAGATATTCACTCACGCTTGATTTCCCTTGTCTCAAGTTCTCAAATTCTTGCCTCTTCAAGATCATAACACCTTCCGACACATAATGAGAACGGAAACTCTCCTTGAATTCCGCGCAGGTGATCCTCTCTTGATTCTCATGAGCATTGCAATAAGAATCCCACCAATCTGCAGCTGCTCCAACGAGTTGATGAGAAGCAAATAGCACCTTCTCCTGGTCACTGCATTGGACAATAGCAAGCTTCTTCTCCACGGACTTGAGCCAATCATCCGCATCCATAGGGTTTGCGGCTTGAGCAAAGGTTGGCGGCCTAGTCCTCATAAACTCTCCCATTCGGTTATGAGGAGGTGGGGGTGGCGGTGGAGGCATGTGGGGCTGATTGTTGATATTGCCAGCCTGCAGTTGTCCCATAGTCTGTATCATGGTCTGCATGAGCTGGTTTTGCATGGCCAATAGCTGCTCGATGTTGATAGCTCCATGAGTAGATCCTTGCCCATTGTTGTTTTGAGGCACTCCATTGTTCTTCTCTTCATCATTGCCATCCCTCTAGTTGCGAGTCCTCACCATCTGAAGAAAAGCAGTAGGTAAGAATTAGAAAGCGCCCCAACTATATGCATCAAGGGATATGAAGCTAACCAACTAGCTATACTAGCCTAGGTGGACATGGTAATGCTAAAGAATCCCAAAATCCTCTATTAAGCACACAAGCAAACAATATATATACAGCAAATAGCACACTAAGCAAAAACACATCGATTCCTGAGTGCTCCTATGTGCTCTAAAGTGTCCATTCTATCTAGGCTGCATCCTACGGTCAACCTGTGGCTCTGATACCAATCTGTGACGTCCGGTTCCGAAAATGAACCAAGCTAACGCATATGTGTGCCCAGGATGTTCATCACACATACACGAGTGAAATCACAAAAGGATATACAGAAAATTACCATAGCTCAAATTATTAAATAAGTACTCTTATTACACAATTCATTAAATCCTCGAATACAAGCTCTAATGAATATTAATGACAAGTTCGACTAATGCAGCGGAAATAAACTAATTAAACAACTAAGCAAACTAAGCAACTATGCAGCATAAGCGACAGGGTATGTATGCGCAGCTCCAATCAACACCACAGGCAAAGCTGACGGTAGACACGGCCTAGAACTCCGCATTATCGCTATTAAACTCCCAATCCTGACCTGCAACTGTTGGGGTGGGGGATTGCAAGAGTGAGTACATGTCGTACTCAGCAAGTGTGGAAAGTATGACATGTGGCTTATTCAAATGACGACGATAATAATGGTAAAGTGCTAAAAAGTACATTAAAACATTTGAAAAGCAATATAGTATAAGTATGTGAAGTAATCCCAACATAATCACGAGTATTACCATAATACCAAACTAAATTCATTACCATCATCAATAAGTCCAGATTTCACCATTGCCGATAACCATATTCAATACCAGAGATTAACCCATAACCATCCATACCATTACCAAACCATAACCATCCCAAATTCCAATTTCCCTCTAATCATGGAAGTTGTCCAGGTGCTCTTAACCGGAAGCACGGCTATCATGATAGTTTTATTTAACTCTGCAGAGTTTGTACCTCTTTTCCCACGTGTTCATGATTTCATCACCCTTCGGCGACTAAGAACCTCCCTTATGCCCATGACCCGTCGGTCACATTACACACTTCCGTTGGTGTGTGGCCAAGAGATCACAAAATAGCCTTTACAAAGGGATTACTAGCCTATTTAGACCCCACTGAGGTTTCACCGGTGGCGATGTCTCCCGCAGAGCACATCTTCAACCAAGGGCCCCCTCTTGAGCCATTCGGATCCCAGGGTAGTCCCACCAATCATCAACAAACCCAATCCGACTACCCCTTCCCCGAGCATCCATAATGGTCCAAACAGCACTAGCAAAGCCCTAATTAATCAGCTACGCCGCACCCATAACTTGGCCTCGTGGTGGCACTGTAGTCCTGGCTTATTCTCGCATGAACCGGTCCTTAGATCTAAAGCAAGCAAACCACCATAACATCCAACCCATCCACATACCAGGCTTGCTTAGATCACCCATTACCATACCATATTTAACCAGTTCATGTTAACTATAATCTCTTCCATACATAATTAAATTGAGTGGTATAGTTATTCCCATCCCAGTTGATTAAGCGAAGCAAAAAGGTAAAAATCCTTCCCGACTCTCTACCATAAATTCCAGGTGACAAGGGTGGTTAAAAAAATCTAGTAAACTTCCTATCATAGGATTTCCCATCAATTTGACACAAGCATGCAGTTTTGCAAATAAAACATTTATTTTAAAAACAGGATCAATATGCTTCAAGGACACTTGCCTTGCTCTTGCTGTTGATTAGGGTCAAAGCCTTCAAACTCCTGATGTTGTAGATCCTCCGCGGCACTTTCTAGCGCAAATCCGTCTAATCCACACAATAAACATACAAGACATGAAACACAATCAAAGAGTGCACAAATATTACTCAATATGTCATGACATGCATGATTGATGCAAATGCAAGGTAGAACTTGTTACTAGATTGCTTTTAATGATCACTAACTAGCTCTAATAGATTTTAACAAGTTTATACAGGTTTGCGGTCAATTAGATCAAATTTTAGAATTAATTCAACACAATTTAACCAGAAAGATTGGACTAGTCCGCTAGGGACCGGACAAGTCCGCAATTGACGAGATCAGCAGATTAGGGTTTTCTAGATCGACGTAAATTCGGAGATTAGGGGTTGAATGCACGTATGGAAAAGATAATAGAAGGTATACCAGGTGTTTAGAACTCCAATGAACCAAGAAACTTGGAGGTAACACTTGGATCTTGATGATCTAGGGTTGGTGATGAACTTGGAGATGAATTGGTGGTGAAGGACAAAACTTGGCGGAGATCTTGATCCTCCTTCGTTTCCTCCTCTTCTTCTTCTTGTTTGGGATCTTCTCCTCCCTCCTTGATGATGGCTCCCCACGAACTAGGGTTTGGGTGGGTGGAAAAGTGGCAAATAGATGTCCAACCAAGGGGTGGGGTTGTTTATATAGGGGTGGAGGCTAGGGTTAGATGGATTTCAAGTTTTGGGATGAGTAGAGGCCGGTTTAGAGTCCCACATGGGCTCTAAAAGAGTTGGGCACGACGTCCCTAGGCCCACTTAACGTGAAACCCAAGAAACAAGTCATAAAACAAAAGGTCAATCTCGGAATCACGAAATATCGGACAAGTCCGGACAGGACCGGACTAGTCCGAAGTCGTCCAGAGAGAAAATCGGACAAGTCTGGCCAAAAATCGGACAAGTCCGATCTTAGTCAGAAAGGAAAACGGACAAGTCCGCTGGAACACCGGACTAGTCCGGAAAAGTCCAGGGACTTAGCAAATTTTCAAGGATTCATAGAACATCGGACTAGTCCGCACAAGATCGGACAAGTCCGAAGTTTTCCAGGGGCAAATATCGGACTAATCCGCAGCAAAAACGGACAAGTCCGTTTTTAGACAGAGAGAAATCGGACTAGTCCTCAGCAAAACCGGACTAGTCCGCACTTTCCAACATTTTTAAGTGCGGTTTTGCTCCAAATCAATTTTAAACTTGTTCCTCTTGTTATGGGTTAAAGTTAAACATGTATATGAGTGCATGTAGGGCATGATGCATGAAAATGAGGGTGTTACATTATTTCTCGTGCCACTATTATTGTTAAGAAAAAGGACAAAAAGCTTAGGGATAGTGCTGCTAAAATTGAATCACTAGAATCTGAAATCAACCGTTTAAAAACTTTGATTCCTAGTGATGATGCATGTTCCTCATGTGATTTAATATATGAACAATTGTCCTCATTAAGAAGTGCGCACACCTCCACACTTGATAAACTTGAGTTAGAAATTGAAAAGAACAAAGAGCTTGCTGCACTTAATGATAAAAACTTGAAAGATGCTAGCTGTTCTACAATTGATTTGCATTGTTCTACTTGTGATGATCTTGATAAGAAACTACAAGATGCTATGAATGAAATTTCTATATTGAACAATGCTTTACGTTCTTATGAAGTTAAATTTTGTTCAAATTGTAAACTAAAAGGAAAAACTTCATGTGAAAATTGCCTTGATCTGTCCAATAAACTTGATGACATGCATAGGACATTAGATCGGTTTTGTAATGGGAATAAGAACCTAAACTTACTGCTGAATTCTTCCAAGTCTTGCAATGATAAACTGGTTTAGGTTTTGATTCTCATGCTCATGCTAAGGCACATCCACCTAAAATTGTAAAGTCATTAGGAAGTGGTTTGATTCAAACAGTTCCTAAACAAAAAGGAGTGGTTTTCAAATCTGTAGGAGTGCTGCCTCATTCGGTTTCAAATAAAAATATTGCTTTCTCATCTAGACATGAACACAAAGTTAAATTTCATTGTACCTTCTATGGTAGAGATGGTCATGTCATAGATTTTTGTTATAGACTAGCTAAACAACAGAAAAGGGAAAGAATGGTTGCTAGATCTCATAACTTTCATGCAAAATTTGCTGCACACATTGAACCGAATGTACAACCTGCTGTTTTGAGTGAAAAACATTCAAAGTTTACCTCCGAACCTTCTGTTTTTGCCCCCGGAGCTACTGATTTTAGTGCTACACAAGTAACACATTATAGGTCAGTAGTCAAGAATAAAAAATCTCAAACTTTGACTCATAAACCTGCTATTTTGTCTCAGCTTTCACGTGTTTTTCCTGCTGCACATTGCGTGACTCAGTACTGGATTCCTAAATGCCTTATGACTAACCCCAGTATTGAGTCATCGACGTATTGTGCTTTTATGTAGGTTACACGTTTGAGGAAGGAGAACATTGGATTGTGGATTCAGGTTGCTCACGCCACATGACCGGTAACAAAGATTGGTTCTCCTCCCTCTCTTTTGTGTCACGTGTAGAAAATGTTACTTTTGCCGATAATTCTTCAACTCCTATAATTGCTAAGGGTTCGGTTAGAGTAAATGATCACTACACTTTGAAGGATGTGGCACTTGTCAAAAATTTGAAATACAACTTGCTTTCTGTTTCACAATTGCTAGATGAAAATCTGGAAATTATTTTCAATAAAAACTACTGCAAAGTTGTAAGTTCAAATAGTGAGCTTATTTTTAACATGTCTCGGTTTGGAAGAGTTTTTAAAGCTGATTTTGATATGTCTTCCTCTAAGCATATGTGTCTAGTTGCTAATGATTCAAAGGACTTATATTTTTGGCATCGTAGACTTGGTCACGTAGGCTTTGATCACCTAACGCGTGTTAGTGCTCTTGATCGCATACGTGGGCTGCCTAAGCTTAAAGGGGGCAAAGAAATTGTGTGCTCTTCTTGTAGACATGCTAAGATGGTTGCAGGTTCACATACCCCTCTCACAATGATCATGACAACTGAACCATGTCAACTTTTGCATCTTGACACCGTAGGACCTTCACGTGTTCAATCCTTCGGAGGTAAATGGTATGTTCTTGTTATCATTGATGATTATTCTAGATACTCTTGGGTTTACTTTATGGCGTCTAAGAATGAAGTTTTTAGTCACTTTAGAACTTTATTTCTTAGATTATCAATTGATCACCCAGGATCATTAAAAGCAATTAGAAGTGATAATGGAACTGAATTTAAAAATCAATCTTTTGATGACTTTTGTGCTGAAAATAGAATAGATCATCAATTCTCTTCACCATATGTACCTCAACAAAACGGTGTTGTAGAAAGAAAGAACAGAACCTTAGTTGAGATGGCTAGGACTATGCTTGATGAATATCAAACTCCTAGGAAATTTTGGGCTGATGCATTAGCAACCGCTTGTTATGTCTCAAATCGTGTTTTCTTGCGTGCTAAGCTAGGTAAAACACCATATGAGCTCCGGTTTGGACATAGGCCTAGTGTTACACACTTTCGGGTCTTTGGTTGCAAATGCTTTGTTAAGAAACATGGTAACCTTGATAAATTTGAACCTAGATCCATTGATGGCATGTTTCTTGGTTATCCATATCATACTAGAGGCTACCATGTGCTTTTATTTGACACTAACAAAATTGGGGAGACTTGTGAAGTGTCTTTTGATGAAGCTAGCCCAGGTACTAGCTCCGGTGTTGCAGGACCAGATCCGTATCCTCAGTGGGAGGGTATTTTCGAAGATGAAGAAGAGCCGGTGATACCGCCTGGTAGTTCCGAAGTTGACATGTGTCTAGCTCCGCACATTGAACAAGCTCCGGCTATCACCTATGCTGGTCCTGATCGTCCACAAGTCACAAGCTCATCAATCTACGATGAACCTAATGAAGAAGAAGCTTGTGAGACATCTGTTCCCCTATGGTTTTACAAAGATCATCCCCCACAACAGATGATTGGAAGCTTGCACGAACGAGTCACACGGTCTAGGTTTTGTGATCCAAACTCTCATGCTCATTCTGCTTTTGTTGCTTCTTTTGAACCCAAAGATATATCACACGCACTCACTAATGAATCTTGGATTATTGCCATGCAAGAAGAGTTAGAAAATTTTGAAAGAAATAATGTTTGGAAACTTGTACCTCCACCTCAAGGTCACACTTTAATTGGAACTAAATGGGTATTTAAAAATAAACAAAGTGAGGATGGGGTTGTGGTTAGGAATAAGGCTAGGTTGGTTGCTCAAGGTTTCACTCAAGTTGAAGGTCTAGATTTTGATGAAACTTTTGCTCCTATCGCAAGATTAGAAGCCATAAGAATTTTGTTAGATTTTGCAGCATCTAAAGGTTTTAAGCTATATCAAATGGATGTTAAAAGTGCTTTTCTTAATGGCTACATAGATGAGGAGGTTTATGTCAAACAACCACTGGGTTTTGAAGATCCAGATTTTCCTAATCATGTTTACAAACTGTCCAAAGCCTTATACAGTCTCAAACAAGCCCCTAGAGCATGGTATGATAGGTTAAAAACATTCTTACTTGAAAAGGGGTTTACCATGGGCAAGGTTGATAAAACTCTTTTTGTGCTTAAGCATGGAAATGACTCATTATTCGTTCAAGTGTATGTGGATGATATTATCTTTGGTTGTGCTTCTCATGATCTTGTGTCCAAGTTTTCAGCAATGATGAGTTCCGAATTTGAAATGAGTATGATGGGTGAACTCACTTACTTTTTGGGGCTGCAAATCAAGCAAACCAAGGAGGGTACCTTTGTGCATCAAACGAAGTATACCAAAGACCTCCTAAGGCGCTTCAACATGGACAAAAGCAAGCCTCTTCGGACACCAATGGGAACAGCAACAACACTTGAACTTGATGAAGATGGTGAATCTGTGAATCAAAAAGAATATAGAAGCATGATCGGATCACTTTTGTACCTCACGACATCAAGACCAGACATACAATTCAGTGTATGTCTTTGTGCACGGTTTCAAGCTTTCCCACGTGTTTCACATCGTCAAGCCATCAAAAGGATTCTCAGGTACTTACATGGAACCCAATAATTTGGCATTTTTCTTCGTTCTTCTTCAACCGTTACTTTGAAAGCTTTTTTGGATGCTGATTTTGGGGGTTGTAGGATTGATAGGAAAAGTACTTCCGGCTTGGTAATTCTCTTGTTGCTTGATCCTCTAGAAAACAAAATTCAGTTGCACAATCCACAGCCAAATCTGAATATGTAGCTGCTGCTAGTGCTTGCTCACAAATTCTTTGGATTGTTCAAACACTTAAGGACTATGGGGTTGATCTAGATAGTGTTCCACTGTTTTGTGATAACACTAGTGCCATTTGCATTGCTAAAAACCCCGTTCAACATTCTAGAACTAAGCACATTGACATTAGGTATCACTTTCTCCGAGATAACGTTGAAAAAGGAAACATTGTGCTTCACCATGTAGATACCGAACAACAATTGGCTGACATTTTTACAAAACCTTTGGATTTCACTCGTTTTTGTTACATTCGTAGTGAAATAGGGGTTATGCATCCTCATGGCTTAAATTGAGGGGGAGTTTTTGAAACTTGGGAAGTCTATGTGTGAATCTGAAATTAAAATAATATGAGCATAGTATTTCATACATATATGACTCTGTGATTCCTTTTACATGCTGAAAGTTCCTACTACATTACTCGTGTTATACATTTTGTAGTTTTTGCCATGTCTAGTAATTGGAATAATTACTTACACTAAATCTGGTCATGGTCGAACTTTCTTGCTGTTTTGAACTTGTTGCATGCTCACAAATGCTTTTAATCATAAAGAATTAATCAAGTAATCAACTCACATGTTGAGTTTTTATAAACAAATATAAATTGAGAAAAGATCAAGAGAATATGCATGCATCACACTTCTTTTTTTGAGATGGCTTATCATTGCACTTAGATATGAACTTGGAAGAAGTTGTGTATGACTAAAACCATGTTCTTAAGCTTCTGATTGTCAAATGACATAGGCTTGGCTTGGTTGGTTAGAATAAGTCATATGCGCATATAATCTCTTGCAAATATCATATGATCTAAATTTGTGTTTTGAAAAATAATAAAATGCAGCAACTAGTGTCATGCTTTCAAGTTATGAAATAGTTAAGTTTGTGAGATCATGACTTGCTTAAATTGAAAATTACATTTGATCTCTAGCATGGCTTACACTACTTTATGTATTTCATTGATGTGATAATGTAAGGTACTTGATAGTATGACTTGGATGAGCTTTGTTTATATGTATATGTTATAATATGCTCATAACAACTAAAGGGGGAGAGATAATTTGTTTATATGCTCATGACTTGCTGAATACATTGTCAAAGGGGGAGAGATAAGCATGAAGAGGGAGAGATAATGTGCATAAGGAGAGATGATAAAGGGGGAGAGATATGTGAATTTTGAATTTTTGATTTTCTTCTCATTTTACTTTTGATTTACAAAGGGGGAGAAATTGTCTTCAAAACTTTTAATGAGAATAAGCCAATGTTCAGATTTTAAGTGGTGTTGCCAATGCATTCATCAAGGGGGAGATTGTAAGACCTATGTGTGTTGAATACATTGGCTTGTAGTGAATATACTTGCTTTGATGATAAAAGTTTTGAATATCACCAAAACACCTTTTTACCAAGGTCCGACTCTAGCTCTGAGCTACAGCAAGGTCCGACGGTAGGTCCGACTTGTTTTGGGTAGCTCCGGTTATGTTCGATGCTAGGTCCGACTAGCTTTGGTCAGCTCCGGTGAAGTTTTGTCTTTAGCTCCGACATGTCTTTGATAGCTCCGACATGTTTTTGCTAAGCTCCGAGTTGATTTTTCTAGTTCCGGCTTTTGGGTTTACTAGTTCCGACTAGTTCTGGTTAGCTCCGGCGCTAGGTCCTGCTAGTTTTGTAAGATCCGGCGGGAGCTTGGTTGTACTAGTTTTGGTAAGCTCCAGCGCTAGGTTCTACTAGCTTTGTTAGCTCCGGCTCAAGGTCCGGGTTGCTCTGGCAAGGTCCGGAACTTGACCGTAGTGCTTCTGCTTTTCATTTGCAATGGTTCGTACTTGCTTTACATGACTGGAAAGATTGCTTAGTATTCATTTGCTAAGTTTTTAGTGCGTTTTGGTTGATATGAATGATATCGTTTTGCTATGCTTTGCAACATGCTTATGTGAGGTTCTCACGTAAGGTGTTGTGTTCGGAACTAACTTGAGTCAAGTCGAGGACTTGGCTCGTATGGATTGGTTGTTTATTCATGTGCAGGTGTTGCTTGAGTTCAAGACATGGCTGGTGACGGGATCCATTGGACTAGTCTCAGGGAGGAGATGAGGTTCCAACAACCAAGTTCGGAAGGAACTGTGGTTGAGCTGATCAAGAGGTCGCGCAGGATGATTGAATCAAGGGTGGTGCATATGAAGGTTACTGGACGTTGAAGGAAGATGTTTGCACGTGTGCAAGGAGTGCATGGACGTGGCTACATGGTTCCGAGATGTGATGAAGAGATGTGGACGTAAAGAATTGGTCGGAAAGGCCCAACCGACTAGGTTATGGACTCAGGCTGCGGCTGAGTCAGGTTTGACTCAAATATGGAATGATTTGAGTTGGTTATGATAGGATTTCGTGTGGGTCACGAATTTTAGTTGTTTAGGAATGTGGGATACGTTCCTAAGGTGTTTGGAAGTCTTAAGATTGCTTCTATCTGTGTATAGAAGAATCTTGAGCAGTTATGGAAAGTTCCGATTGTGATCGGATTAGGATTGGAGTCCTAGTTGAGATTGGGATGGCCTAAGGGCTGGTTATATAAGCAAGGGAAGGCCAAAGCTCGGGGGTGACGACTTTGGGGCTGTTCCTCTTGTGTTATATTGAATAAAATTCGTAGTTTGAAGGAACTTTTGTGCCTTGTTCGTCCGACTTGTTCCAGACAAGTTTTACTCGTCGAGTTTCTGGACAGCACTACCTTTCGTCGGTGGTTTTATCATAACTCGAGTTTTCCAGATCCAATTGACGTGATTCTTTTTGGGTTGTCTTCACAACTTGATTGTCTATCATCTGTCAAAATTTCACGGTCATTGGATTTGTGGTCTATGATCTACACGAGTTTCTTTGCAGCATTCCAGAACTGTTTTTTTCTCGGGTAGGGCAGATTGACCATTGTTTGATCTTTCGATCATAACTTGAGTTTTTCTCGACGGATTTGAGTGATTCTTTTTGTGTTGTCTTCGTGACTTGATTCTATCTGATATCTATCACTTCTGTCACGGTGAAACACGTTTAGATTAGTCTCACACACAATTTCTTTATCAGATCGTTATTCTGCCGAAAGGGTTTGGGGTTTAATTGTTTCCGCTGCGTAAGATTTTTAAATCTACCATTCACCCCCCTGGTAGCTTTTCACGTGCTCTTCGATCCTACATCACCGACTCTTGAAGAAAACGCCATACGAGCTTCTCACCGGTAACAAACCAAATGTTTCGTATTTTAAAGTATTTGGTTGCAAATGTTTTATTCTAAAGAAGAAACCGAGGACTTCGAAGTTCGCTTTGAAATCTGATGAAGGGTTCTTGCTCGGTTATGATTCGAATGCCTACGCCTATTATGTCTTCAACAAGGTCTCTGGCCTTGTTGAAGTAGCATGTGATGTAGTGTTCGATGAAACTAACGGCTCCCAAGTGGAGCAAGTTGATAAGTGTGTGCTAGATCAAGAAGAAGCCCCATGCCAAGCGTTGAGGAGGATGGCACTTGGTGTATTCTACCTCAAGAGCAACCACAAGACTCAAGTGCACAAGATGAACATCAACAGGGGAGCAATGATCAAGGGGGAGCTCATTCACAAGATCAAGATCAGGAAGATCAAGAAGATCAACACAACCATAGAAGCAATGATCTAAGGGGAGACAATGAATATGAAGACAATGAAGAACAAGCAACTTCGCAAGTCCCTCACCCAAGAGTACATCAGAGTGTACAAAGAGATCACCCCGTCAACAACATCATTGGAGATATTGCTAAGGGAGTAACTACTAGATCTCGCATAGCAAATTTTTGTGAACATTACTCTTTTGTCTCTTTTCTAGAACCATACAGGGTAGAAGAAGCACTCAAGGATCCAGATTGGGTGATTGCAATGCAAGAGAGCTGAACAATTTCAAGAGAAATGAAGTATGGGAACTGGTGGAAAGACCAAATGCGAACATCGTTGGAACCAAATGGGTCTTTCAGAACAAACAAGATATGGAGTGGTAACAAGAAATAAAACGCGACTTGTGGCTAAAGGTTACTCACAAGTCAAAGGTTTGGACTTCGATGAAACTTTCGCTTCCGTAGCTAGACTTGAGTCCATTCGTATTTTATTTTACGTATGCTACTTACCATAATTTCAAGTTGTATCAAATGGACGTCAAAAGTGCCTTCCTCAACGGACCAATTAAGGAGGAAGTGTACGTGGAGCAGCCACCAAGATTTGAAGATCAAGAGTACCCCAACCACGTTTATAAACTGCGTAAGGCCCTCTATGGCCTCAAACAAGCTCCTCGAGCTGGGTATGAGTGCCTTGGAGATTTTTTGATTCAAAATGGTTTTAAAATTGGAAAAGCTGATTATACTCTGTTCACAAAACACTTTGATGATCATCTATTTGTATGTTAAATCTTTGTTGATAATATCATTTTTTGTTCTACTAACATATCATTTTGTGAAGACTTTAGCAAGATTATGACAGATTGGTTTGAGATGTCAATGATGGGCGAATGGAAGTTCTTCTTGGGATTCCAAGTGAAGCAATTAAGAGAGGCCACATTCATAAGCCAAACCAAGTACACATAGGACATCCTCAAGAAGTTCAATATGGACAAGGCCAAGCCCATCAAGACACCCATGGCAACTAACGGACATCTCGATCTTAACGAAGATGGTCCAAATGTGGATCAAAAGGTATATCGGTCTATGATTGGCTCATTATTCTATTTATGTGCATCCAGGCCAGATATTATGCTTAGTGTGTGTATGTGTGCAAGGTTTCAAGCCGCACCTAAAGAGTACCATTTAATAGCTGTAAAAAGAATCTTAAGATACCTTGTGCACACACCCAACTTGGGCCTTTGGTATCCCAAATGATTCAAGTTTAACTTGATAGGTTATTCTGATGCCGACTATGCAGGATGCAAAGTCGATAGAAAGAGCACGTCGGGGACCTGTCAATTCCTTGACAGATCCTTAGTTTTATGGTCATCTAAAAAGCAAAACTCCATTGCTCTTCTACAGCTGAAGCAGAGTATGTTGCGGCTGGTAGTTATTGTGCACAACTACTTTGGATGTGACAAACTCTTAGGGACTATGGTTACAATCTGAACCATATTCCACTCCTATGTGACAATGAGAGTGCTATAAAAATTGCACATAACCCAATAGAGAACTCAAGAACTAAGCACATAGATATTCGTCACCATTTCCTAAGAGATCATTCATTAAAAAGTGACATTGTAATTTCACATGTTAGGACTGAAAAACAACTTGTAGACATTTTCACCAAGCCACTTGATGAAAAGAGGTTTTGTGAGCTAAGAAACGAGCTAAATATACTTGACTCCAGAAATGTGGCTTGAAACATTGCATACCTGATTGTGATTTCAAAGTTTACCCATTTTTGCAAAAATGTACCCCTTATCTCATTTTTCTCTAGAAAACTATTTAAATGAGTAAATCTTGGTGAATTATGGCCATTGTATGATTGTTGATTACTTACTGGTCATGTTCATCAAGATTATTTGTGAAATGATGTCCTTTAGATCACTATTAGATCAAACAACCAAAATCTAGTTGATTCAATTCAGTTCTGTCCTACTAACACCGAACTGTCTGCCGTCAGCACCGGACTAGACCGTTGACACAGACTAGTCCACCCCTAGTCCGATACACTAGACTTGTCCGATATCGACCAAACTAGTCTGTACTTGTTGGGGTTAACTATAATCCACCGCCAGGAGCTCGTCTTCCACCTTTCACAATCTCCTTTGCATTCTCTCTCCTCCTCCGTGAGCTCCAAAGGCAATTTCCACTTCTACCTATCAAAAACGCGGATTTCTCCAAGGGAAATCTCCTCCTCAGCGCATAGCTTGTCCACCCCAGACTAATCCGGCCCCCCACTCCGCTCCTTCAACGCAAATCTTCAACTTTTCGGTAAAATCTCTCTCCAACCCTAGCTCTCAACTTTCCTTGATTCTTGCTTAGTTTACTTGTCTCCTAGGGCATGAATTACTCTTCTAGATGAATTCCTACTGTTTCCTAGTCTTTGTGAATCGATTCGAGCTAGATTTGTTGAAAATAGAAAAGTTAGGGTTCTAATGCCAGACTAGACTGGTCCGGTATTCGAGTGCGGACAAGTCTAGTACACCGGACAAGTCCGCACTCTGAAAACGGACAAGTTCGGTACCTGACATTTTGAACTTCTAAATTCCTATTTGCACATAGTCTCAAATCACTCTTATCTAATCCATGAACCTCCTTGTCAGGCATGATGTCTTTAGGTTCAGAGGACAATTCTTTTCACTATGATGAAGAGGTAGAGCATGCTCGAGTGCAAAGAGCCAAGGAGAGGGTGATGAAGAAAAGGCATGATATCAATGTTCACACCCTCCTTCCGATGACACCCTTCCTAAGAGAAGAAGAGTGGTAGTGAAGAAAGCACAGGGCAAGGATGCTGCTGGTGCTAGTTCATCGGGGCCCAAGAGAACTCTCAACATGGGCAAAGGACTTGCTAGTGGTCCTATTAGTCCTTTGAAGATGAAAGCTCCTACTCACCACAACAGACAACTGTCTAGTGCTGATTTCACTAGCAAAGGGGGTGAGCTAGCTGACAAGTTCAGGAAGGTAGAAGTCTATGATCAGCCCAAACAAGCAGCTGATCCTAGATTTGGAGCAGCTTCCATGCTGATTACTATGAGCATGTGTATCTGAAGATGAGGAACCCAGTTATAGAAAGTCAATGGGTTGACATCACCTATCTTCAATACAAAAGATGTCAAGCATATCAAGAGGTTATGGAAGCTTTGGAGCTACATGGGCTGAAGGATCTTGTCTCTTTCCAATGGGTCTGGAACATTGAGGTCATCACTCGATTCTATTCCACTCTTTACTTCTCTCGTGATGACAGTGACAAAATGACATGGATGACACATGGAGCGAAGTACAGTGTCACATATGAAGAGTTTGCTAGAATTCTTCACCTGGAAGCTTCTTTGGAGAATGACATCATTATTCTCAACCTAAAGCCTTCGGAAAAAAGATCAGCTTTACTTTCTCTATGATACTAAGATGCCATTCAAGTCTCCAACCATAAAGTATCTGAAGCCTTTCTTTGTTGTCTTAAATAGAATTCTGAGTAAGACCATAGCTCCCAAGGAGGGAGATGCGAGGACCATCCAGGGGACCCTCCGGACATTGAGTGAGGTCATCATTAAGAAAAGGACTTTCAATGTATTTGAGTACTAGGGATGGCAATTGTACCCGCGGGTTCGGGTACCCGGCGGGTATTGCACCTGACGGGTACAGGTACAGGTAGAAATTTTTACCCGCAGGTACAACCCATACCCGACCCGATGTTTTGCGAGTACGGGTACGAGTTTTGTTTATTACTCGTGGGTACCTGACGGTTACCCGAAATTTTAAATTCAACCCATAAATCTACTATTCTTCTCTGTCCAACCCATGATAGGAGCGATTTACATAGGGGAGTCAGCCTATTCCATGTCACCCCATAAGCAGTCAAGCGATCAAGGGCCCATGCCAACCCCGACTCAACCCACAATTCCCTGGTCCACTAAACTAACCAGCCCCTCCCCCATTCGGCCTGTCCCAGAACCTAATCGACGAGCGAAGGAACGTGCTAGGCCGCTGGGTGGTTAGTTTACTAGGCCGATGGACTCACAATTTCATAGGATTTTTTATTTGAGTTGCTTGTGCCGAGGGGGTGGGTAGTGTAATTTAGTCCCACCTTGCATGCAGAATGCAGCTGGTACCAGGCGCTGAGTCTAAATAGAGGTTCGGGTGCCAACTCCAAAGCATACAACTGTGTTCCAACGGGTACCCATCGGGTACCCGAAACCCGACGGGTTCAGGTTCGGGTACAATTTTTTATCCGCGGGTACGGGTTCGTGTACGAAAATTTACCCGTACACAGTTTTTTTTTGGGTCGGGTTTTTACTCTACCCGACCTGAACCCGACTCGTTGCCATCCCTATTGAGTACATGTACAACAACATTATGAACATCTCTATCACTCCTAAGAGGTCCTATGGCTATGCACCCTACATCATGTATATGATTGAGAAGGTGATAGGACTTGAATTTGTCAAGGATGGGTCTCATACTAGACTCAGGCCCCAAATGCCTACTATCTACACTGTTCCCTCTGCTCCTACCTCACCTGCAAAGGAAAGAATATCTAAGAGGGCTCAAGAAGGCACAAGATCTGAGGCTGCTGCTCTTGCTCCTCCACCTTCTAGAGGATCCTCCAGTGGAACAATGAAGATGTTCTCATCTATTTTTTCTACACTGTTCCCTCTGCTCCTACCTCACCTGCAAAGGAAAGAATATCTAAGAGGGCTCAAGAAGGCACAAGATCTGAGGCTGCTGCTCTTGCTCCTCCACCTTCTAGAGGATCCTCCAGTGGAACAATGAAGATGTTCTCATCTATTTTTTCTTCATGTCGCAAAGTGGAAATCAAGCAGCATAAGGAGAGTTTGGCCAGAAAGAAGCATCAAAGATATGTGAAGGCCAATATCAAAGCCATATGTGAGAAGCTTGAAATAGAGTCAGTGGGGTCACCTCAGATCTCAGAAGACTCTGAAGAAGACATCACAGAGATAACACTTCTAACTAAGCAAGAAATGGCCTCTTTTGGACTGGCTGGTGCCTCTGCTCCTCCTCCTCCTCCTCCTCCTCAAGCACCTAAAGATGAAGAAGAAGATACAAAGAGGACTGAGAGTGAGGGAGGCAGTGTCCGATGAGTGATTCCACTCAATTTTTCCCTTTTTGGTGCCTTGATGCCAAAGGGGGGGAGATTGAGACTAGTTGTCTATTTTGTAGCTATTAAGCCATTAAGGACTTGTGATCAAGGACATGTACTCGACTTTGAACTATTGTAACTTATGTTGGATGTGCATAATTTATTTGATGTGTGATGCTTAGGTAATGGTAGTGTGATGATTGTTCCTATAACTGTCAAGTGCTTATGTATTGCTCATCACATCTTTTGATCACACACTTGTTAGACACCCCACCATAAAGAGTGCATATATGTGAGAAGTTTTTGTTACTCATTCATTATTGTCATATATGCACACTTTATGAAAATCAATTTTTACTCTTAATTGTGAAATCTCAATTAGTTGTCATCAATCAACCAAAAGGGGGAGATTGAAAGTGCATCTAGGCAATCCCTTGTGGGTTTTGGACGATTGATGACAAACAAATTAGATCCTAATGAACTTGTTGAGATGACTGCAGGTTAACCTAAATAAGATAGTCTAGTGCACTCAATAAAGTGAAAAATGAAGTGGTGTACAAAAGAGAAAAGCCCAACTAACAACTGAAACGCATAGTAGATTTAAATGTATAGGATGTGTGTGAGAGACACATGCCAAGAGCTCAAGTCTTTGCATAGGGGTGAGGGCTTAAAAACACCTAAAAATTCACTGAGCACTGGACTAGTCCGTTCATGGACCGGACTAGTCCGTTCAACTCTCTGTTGTCCAAATACACGGTGCACCAGACTAGTCCGATCACTTACCAGACTAGTCCAATAAACTTTCTGGAACCACTTTTCAAAGTGCACCAGACTAGTCCGATGTTGGACCAGACTAGTCCGTTCAAGTCTCTGTAAACCCTTTTCACTACACTCCAGACAAGTGCATCCATAGGACCGGACTAGTCTGTTGAACTCTCTGATGTTCAATAACACATAGCACCGGACAAGTCCGCTCTTTGATCGTACTAGTCCGTTCAACTCTCTGGAGTTCAATTTCACTTGGCACCAGACAAGTCCGGACACCTACTGGACTAGTCCGGCATATCTCGCACAATTAGGGTTTCTAGTGTGCTGCACATTTCACGCCGACTTTTACATAGCACACCGGACAAGTCCGGACCCCAGGACGGACTAGTCCGGTCATCGGTATCCGTAACGATAACAATTATGGAAACACTATAAATAGGAGATTCATGACCCCACAAATAGTTTTCACCCGATAAATAGGACAACTCAAACCCTAGCGACGCCACTTGTCCCAAGAGCCCAAAAAACACATCTCCCCACGCATCTAAAGTCCTCAAAGGTGAAAATCAATTGAGTATTCAGATTTGGAGTTGGGAGATCGTTGTCCACACGTCGTTGAGCTCTTGGGGTTTGATCTCTTCACGCTCGTGCTTTTCATTGTAATCTTTCTGAGTGTATTTGATCGTCTTTTCATTATAATTCTTGTGAGAGCCCTCAACGTGTGAAGTTGCCCCATAAACTTGGTGATTACCCGTGATAGTAGAATCAAGTTAGTCTTGTGTGGTGACTTGACGAGGGAAAGGGTTTGAAGAGACCCGGGTGTATGTGGGCTTCCTCAACGAGGAGTAGATCTCTTTTTTTGAGATCGAACCTCGGTAAAAATTTGTGTCTCGTGTGCTTCTTGTTTTGCATCTTCATTGATTAGAGCACATAGTTGATCAATACTATATCTTGAATTGCAAATTGTTTCTCACGTGTAACTTCCCAACATTGATTGTTAATTCAAGTGATCTTACCAGTTGTTCACATTTCCGCTGCTATAAAGTTTAAATCCTGAATCAACACTTAGTCAAATCAAAACATATTTAGCACAATGGACTAGTCCGCACATCCAACCGTACAAGTCTGGTCTATCAAGAATTTGACCATTTGATTAAGTGTGCAGGAAATTTTCAAAGCCTGTTCACCCCCCTCTAGGCCACATTCAGTTTAAATTGCCGTTAATTGTTCACGTCGATGGCTGGCCCCCATGAGAGTTTTTGGAGCTTGTAGATCCGATGACACCCACTTTCAACGTATAAAAAGTCGATGGCGGGCCCCCTGGGGGTTGTCGGAGCTTAGCAGTTCTGGCATCGTCCACCATCACAATGAACTTTTCATTTTTCCTGTGCATTAAAGACAAGAAAAGCTGTAAAATTTGTCCTCTTGTCTATAACTTTATTGTGGCTTACTGTTCTTATTTGAATTTTAGATCCAAAGGAATTCAACATGATAACAAGCATATTGATGCAATCTCTTTAGATCCGAATGCCTTCCGGATCCGCCCTACTGGGACCTGCCAGGATATAGGTAGAGTGGCGTACTTAGGGTGTCTGACCAGTCTAAGTCGATAGCACACTCCGGACCCGTCATTGGCTTTGGGTTTCACGCGAGTAGACCATCTAGCAATGCTAAGATCCGAATGAAGATCAACAATATAACTTATATACCACATGAATCACCTGGACTAAATTTCAAAAAGAAATGCACAACTTCGTCATAGATAAGAAGGAAAAGATATAAAAGTAAGGAGCATGTACAAAATTAATGCACGTGGAGTTTGCTTTCACACAAAAATGTTTTTCATTATAGGTCCGAATTACAGGGGAGACAAGGACACACTTGGAGTACGAAACCAAGCTAAGTGTGCTATTCATCTTGTTCTAACCCAGGGTAGGTAAGCTACACTTAAAGTACAATGACCAAGTTAAGTGTGCTTTTTGTTTAGGACCTACCCGACTGTGTCCATAGACTCTATAATTTACATTATGTGTAACTACAGACTCACCTCCATGAAACTAAGCATAAAACTTACAGAGGTGCTCGATATTCCATGGATTGGGAAGCAGGTTCCCATTCTCTGTTGCCAAGCGAATGCATCCAGGGCGGGAAACTTATGTAACTCGGAAGGGACCTTCCTAGCCTGGGGAGAGTTTGTTCATCCCTTCTCGAGTCAGTATTCTCCGCAGAACTAGATCACCTTCTTCAAGCTGTTGGTTGTGCATGAACCTTTGATGATAGCGTCGGAGCGCCTGGCGGTATTGTGCATTCCGAATAGCTGTTTGGTACCTTCCCTCGTCGATGAGGTCTAGGTCTTCACGCTGAAGCTTGTCCTGCGCTGCTTCATCGAAGGTCCGGACCCAGAGTGACAACATGGTGATCTCCGGAGGAAGGACCACTTCAGCTCCGTACACCAAAAAGAAGGGTGTCTCTCAAGTTGACCGGTTAGGTGTTGTCCTGCTCGCCAACAATGCAGACCAGTTGGCTCGTGTTTCTTCAGGCACTCATATGTGTGCGTCTTGAGTCCTTTTAGTATCTCTGCATTTGCTCCCTCAGCTTGGCCATTACTTGCCAAGTGAGCTACTGATGTGTAGCTGACTTGTATGCTGAGATCTTCGCAATACTCTTGGAATGCTGCACTTGTGAATTGGGTTCCATTCTCAGTTATGACTCTATTCGGAACTCTAAATCTGCAGACTATGGACTTCAAGAACTTGATAGAAGATTGCTTGTTAATTGCCACAATTGGAGTAGCTTCTGACCACTTAGTGAACTTGTTGATGGCAACATACAGGAACTTGTAACCTCCGACGGCTTTTGGGAAAGGTCCCAAAATGTCCATCCCTCACACAGTGAATGGCCATGTAGGAGGTATCATTTGCAGTGACTTAGCCGGTGTGTGAATTTGTTTCACATTGAACTAGCACGCTTAACACTTCTTTACCAGCTTAACCACATCCTATAGTGCTGTAGGTCAGTAGAAGCCAAGCCAGAAGGCTTTACCAACCAACGTGCGGGAAGATGCATGGTTCCCACACTCGCCTCCATAGATTTCCGTGAGGAGCTCGCGACCTTCTTCCCGGGCAATGCACCGCATTAGAACACCATTGGCACCATGTCAGTAGAGATCCCCTTCTACCAGCGTGTATCTTTTAGCCAATTTGATGATTCGGTCAGCGGAGGCACCATCTTTAGGAATAATGTTGTCTTTCCAGTAGCTCTGGATCTCCGAGATCCATGCATCGGAGCTAACTTGAGCTTCTGGATCTTTTGCGCTGGGTTGCTCGGAGCTTCCTTCTGCGCCTATGATCCTTGGTGGACGCCATGGTAACAGGGCCACCGGGACTGCCAACTTCTGGATGCTAGTCTTGCCCCCCTCGCTCAGTTTGGCAGGCTGAGCGGCAGGTCCTAACAATCTCGTGACAGAAACCCCATCGGGAGCTTGAGCTCCAGTTGAAGCTTTCGTTGAGAGTTCATTAGCTTCAACATTGTTGAGATGCTGGTCAAGGCAGAGGTCTAGGACATGGAAGTCCTTCTGCAGCTTCTGGACTTCAAGGAGGTAAACAGCAAGTTGAGGGTTGTTGCAACTTGCTTGATGATGAGTTGCGAGTCACCCTTCACCAACATCTGCTTGATGCAATATGATAGTGCCACCTTGAGTCCGAAGATGAGAGCTTAATTCTCCGCCATGTTGTTGGTTGCCTTGAAGTCAAGGTGTACCATGTACTTGACCTTCTCCTGAGTCAGAGCAAGGAGAAGGATTTCAGCTCCGACCCCCTGTTGCTGCACAGAGGCGTCGAAGTAGAGAGTCTAGTGAGGCTCGATGCAGACCGGTACCTTAGGTTCCGGCTTATGCTCAGTGTTGCCCCTGTATTTGATGAAGAAGGGGTCCACTCCACCACGAAGTCAGCCAATGCCCGACTCTTGATAGCAGGTCGAGGCAAGAATTCGAGATCAAATTCTGCCAGCTTCGCTGCCCACTTTGCAATATTTCTCGTAGAGTTGGGGTTATGCAATATAGCATGTAGTGGATAAGAAGTTTATGCACCTCAATGTACCGAGTCTTGGCGTCATGTAGTACTTCGCTGACGAAGTAAACTGGCTATTGGACAGTCCGAACCTTCCCAGAAGGGCCCAGAGCTTCTTCTTCATCAACCCGGACCCTCCCAGAGGGGTCCGTATCTTCTTCTTGAGCTTCCTGGACCGTCCGGGGGGGTCCGGATCTTCTTCTTGATCAGTCGTGAAAACTCCGTTGAATGAGAGAGGTTGATCCTCAGGCAGCTTCCCTTTAGGATCCGCGCCTGGGGGCTGGGACCCATACTCGCATTCAGGTAGCTCCGGACCCTCCCCGAGGGGTGTGGACTCCTAAACTGAAGATGGCTCTGGTCTCTCCGCGACCAATACCATGCTGACAACCTCCGTAGTTGCCGAAATGTAAAGCAAAAGAGGCTCACCAGGATCTAGAGCTACCAAGATTGGTAGTGTGGTGAGGAGCTGCTTGAGCTCCTGGAACGCCTTTACTGCTTCTTCAGACCAATGGAATGGCCCAGACTTCCTCAATAGCTTGAATAAGGGATGTGCCCGCTCTGCGAGTCTTGAGATGAACCGACTGTGCGCAGTTAGACATCTAGTTAGCTTCAGGACATCCTTGACGCGGGCTGGGGGGCACATCTCTTCAATAGCCTTGATCTTCGCCGGATTTGCCTCAATTCCTCGGTGAGTCACCAAGAATCCAAGGAGCTTCCCGGAGCTAACCCCGAAGACACATTTGTCCAAGTTTAGCTTGGTGCGCGTTATGCCATCTTGTCGAAGACTGTTTGCAGGTTGTCAAGGAGTGATTCCTTGTTCTTCACCTTCACGATGATGTCATCGACATAGACTTCCACCAAGTCCCTAATGAGCTCTCCAAATGTTTTGTGCATGGCTCGCACAAAAGTTGAAGCAGCGTTTTTGAGACCGAAAGGCATAACAGTATAACAATACAACCCATCTACTGTTATGAAGGTAGTATGCTCTTCATATTCCCTAGACATTTAAATCTAATGATATCTGGAATATGCATCTAGGAAACACAATAGTTCGCACCCAGAGATGGAATCCACTATCTGGTCTATTCTAGGTAGTGGAAATGGGTCTTTAGGGCATGCCTTATTGAAGGTGGTGTAGTCGATGCACATCCGAAGCTTCTTGCCAGCCTTTGGTACAACAACTGGGTTTTCTAGCCACCGTGCATGGTGGACCTCCCGGATGAAACCAGCTTGAAGCAGCTTCTTGATCTCTTGTCTAATGAAATTCTGCCACTCAACTGATTGCTTTCGGGGCTTCTGATGTACTGGCCGTGCGTAGGGATATATCTTCAGGCTATGCTCAATCACCTCCCCAGGGATCCCGGGCATCTGTGACGGTTGCCATGCAAACACGTCAACATTCATCCGGAGGAAAGTGATGAGCGCGAGTTTCTATTTGTTGTCCAGACCTTCCGATATACGGGTGGTCTGGGCACCATCGGAACCGATTTGGACAACTTTGACGGGAATGTCAGTGTTGCCGCTTGGTTGCACATGTGGTGTAGAGGTTGAGCCTCGTTGACAAGAGCTCGGAGGTTGAGCAGCTTGCTCCTTGCCGGATCCTTCCCCCTGTGCTATTGCAAGCGCGTGGAGTTCTTCCAGCATGGTGACTCCAGCGGTACGATCCCCACAAATCCAGAGGACGCCTGAAAGAGTCGGCATCTTCAACACCAGATAGCCGTAATGATCTACGACCATGAACCTATACAGGGTTGGCCTGCCTAGGATGGCATTGAAGGGAAGGTTGATGTGCGCTACGTCGAAGGCCAGCTTCTCGGACCTATAGTTGTCTCTGGTCCCAAGAGTCACCGAGAGTGTAATTGATCCGAGAGAAGTGATAGCTCCCGAACCTACCCCGAAGAAAGCACGCGAGAGACGAAGGTCCGAGAGGCTGAGCTGGAGATTCACGAACGCTGCGTAGTTGAGGAGGTTAAGCGCAACACCTCCATCCACCAGGACGTGGTAGAGCTGGAGGTTGTTGATGGTAGGAGAAACCATCAAGGGTAACTGACTAGCTCCGGTCATGTTCTTCGGGGATTCCGAAGCATCGAAGGTGATGGCGGTATCCATCCACTTCCGATGTGGTTCTGCCTTGGCGGTGGTAGCGATGACAACCATCTCTCGACACATCATTTTGAGGATACGCCAGGAGGTGATATCCCAAGACCCTCCACATATCATATGGAGAGTCTTCCGACGTTCATTGTCGGTGATATTGGAGTCATCGTCGATGGTATTGTAGACGGCCTTCATGACCTTCTTGGGGTCCTGGAAACCTAGCACCTGATCAGCCGGAGCTTCGTCGACCTTCTGTTTCTCTTCCCTTTGGCGGAAAGGGGCTTTTTCTTGGCGCTCATTGATGTGTTCAATGAGCCGCTGTACCTCATGACACTCTTCGAGGTTGTGGGTGTTCGTCTTGTGGATCAGACACCACATCTTCTCACTGTCACCTTCCTCAGTCGATGGTCGGGTTTGTTTTTCGGGGTGTGGCCCCCGGCCACTAGGAGCTGCAGCGGTAGGTGTGCTGGCCGACGACTTTATCTTGCCATTGGACTTCTTCTTCTTATTCTTCTTTCCAATGCCTGAGGCAGCAGCTTCAGCCTTGGAGGTAGATTTGCCAGCCTCCACAGCTGGTTTGGAGTGCATCTCCGAGCCCTCCGCAGCGTAGCACATTTGTCAGCTAGGCTGAAGAGTTGTGTGACCCTGCTGACATCTTTGGTTACCAGCTTCTCCAACAACTTCTTGTCTCTAACTCCCTGTCGAAATGCGACAACGAGAGAGGTGTTTGAGATAGAAGGAATAGTATTCTGTACCTGAGAAAACCGCTGGATGAATGATCGCAGCGATTCTCCCATCTTCAGTTGTACGACAAATAAGTCTAGCTCTGTGCCAGGTCGGGTGTAAGAGCTCCCGAAGTTGGCAGTGAACTGGCAACATAGTACCCCCAAACTGTAGATGGAGTTAGGAGGAAGACTCATGAACCAGGACCTTGTTGTCCCAGTTAGAGCCACTGGGAAGTAGTTGGCCATCACAACCTCATTGCCTCCAGCCATAAGGATGGTGGTGGAGTAAATTTGAAGAAATTTGAGGGGTTGACTATCCCATCGTATTTTTCTGGCAGATGAAGCCGAAACTTGGGTGGCCAGTTGGTCATGCGAAGATGCATGGCAAGGGCTGAACAACCGCCCCCCACTCCCACATGAGAAGGGTTTTCCCGAGCTTCCCGCCTTTCGCGGGCGTGCTCCATGAGGACGCGGCCATCTTGCCTCATGTATCGACAGTCGAGCTCCGATCGGAGATCATGCATCGAGAGCCTCGATGTCGTATCAGTGCGGCGTGCCCCGGAGGGCAGTGACGCCACTTGTTGGGAAGACGCACGTCTCCTGTATTGTGACGCCTAAGGACCAAGTCTACCAGACAAGGTCCTATTTCTTGAAGGTGTCTGGCCAGCAAGGGGCGGACCTTGGTTACTAATGGCATTGGTTGCAGCTACAACCAAATGATCCACATTAGTGTGCCATTGCTCCATCGCGCCCTGAGGAGCTCTAGGCGCTAGAGGACGCTGGAGAAGAGTCCGCGCTGCATTCAACGTGTTCTCAGGGTTGTTTGTCGATGCAGTGACCGACGCGAAGACACTATCTTGCTGCAATGGTGGAGGTGGTGGTGGAACAACACCCGCCGAGACAACAACACCAGCTGGTTGTTGCACATTGGAGGGATTTCGTCCAGCAGGCTTCTCAGCCTTGCTGTTGGACGATGCTGCGGCGAAATTCACCATCTCGAAATCTAGAGCACCCCCCTTCCTGGTGCACCAAATGTCAAAGTGTTGCTACGACACTTCCCCCGATACTACTAAAGCATAGTCCGCGGAGGTTCATATTCGATTGGGACGCGTGTAAGATCAAGAGCGAGACGGTGACACAAAAGATTTTTATGTGGTTTGGGCTGCATGAGCGTAATACCCTACTCGGGTGATTGTTGGTTGTATGAAAGTCTATGCGTAGTGAGCGTGTCAGCTTGAGTGGACTCCTCCTCTACCGTGTGGTGCAACCCTTTTATATGTTAAGGACTGGCTGTTACATGGTTAGCCTGGCCCGACAGGTGGCCCCGATTGTATTGAACACCCTATACACGATCTACTGGCATTACAGGTGATTAACTGTTTAATAACACATCTTAATGATAGTGTTAATGGTATTGACATTCCTCTAATGGCGTCATTAATATATCATTAATGACATGTTAACTAGGTCTTGTAATGGTTGTTTTAATAGCCTCTTGAATGTCCATGCCGTCAGAGATCCAACAGTCTTCCTGTTGCAGGCTTAGATATGGAGGCTCGACACATGGCAGCTCTGGAGCTTCCCTCTGTGGGGAGGCAGGTCCGGAGCTGCTACACACATGGCAACACCGGAGCTTCCCTCTATAGGGGGTTAGGTCCGGGGTCACTAGACACGTGGCATGACCGGAGCTTCCCTATGAAGGGAGTCAGGTTCGGCCCTATGATACACGTGGCAGCGCTGGAGCTACCCAATCGAGGGAGGCAGGTCTAGTGCGGCGGGACACGTGGAGCCTTCGGAAGTCTTTAACTCAGATAGGTGGAACTCCGTAGTTTTAATCACAGTAAGAATGGGTACCTGGTATCTAGGGTACCGACACCACTGATCTTGATAATGGTGTTGAAGAGCTGCAAGGATTGAGAGAGAGGAAAACTCATTGTCTTGCTTAGCTTAGAAGGGTAGCTATGCAGGAGTTAGAGGAGATTAGAAAGGCTACCAGGCTCTCAGACAGGTTGAATGAACCCGAGAGTAAATGATATGTACAACTAGCTCTCTTGACTTCTCAATTACAAGTGGGCCCCACCCACAAGATCAATACAACTCAGCAAAGTAGTCCACCTCACCAGTCCAACATGTCAAAGCCACCCTCCAATACCACTATAGGGGGTTAAGTAAATGGTATTGCAAAGGTGAAGGTGTGGAATACCTGGTTTGTTAGTTTGGGAGTTAATTAGTCTACACACAAAAGTTGAGGGGTGATATAGACTTATGTCTTTTAAAATTGGGAAAGATTGTTTCATAGTATCACAAAAGCAGATGCCTCCAAAAATTACTATTGAATATTACATTTCATTATGGAGTTTAGCATTTAGTCAAGTTTGCTCATCCAATTACTCAAAATAAAAAAAATCCTCATCCAATGTGTGTTTTCTGGTTTCTCCCTTACAACACAAGTTAGTTGACGATTTTATCTCAGAATCTCATCTCATTTCATCTCTCTTGTGGTCCATCTGCCTTCTTACTCCTCTACACTCCGCTCCTACACAGTGTTCGTACTACCGACTAGTATCGTATAACCACGCGTTCGTTCTCGATTGGCCTAGCTACAAAGATATGGAAGATTTATCCTCCCTCCTGTATCAAAGTAATTGTCATTATGACAGCCATAGTTAGTTTAGTTTATTTCTTTTTTTTGTCTGAAATGACAAATAATTTGATTCAGGGGGAGTACTAGTTCAGGCAAAGTCCTCTACGTCCAGTTTCGGTCGTCTCCTTGCTCTTTGTTAGCTCGGGTGTATAGTTACAAGGATTACAAGCGAGTGTTCTTCGTGGAGTTCTTGTCTTGTGGTGCGAGCATGCGTGTGTGAACGTGTTTGCTAATGTGACTGGGAAGGTGGCGGACCTCTTTTATAGCAGGCAAAACTATCTCCCGGCTCCTCATAAATGAGGCGTGTGGTACAATGTTTATGTAAGTGAGCTTTGCGGACCGTTTGGGTCATCAAATTCGTCATAGTAGTAGCCACTCCCTTCGTGTTATCTGGTCTGTGTTGTCTTTTAGAGCGTGCTCACTACTGTACCGAACAGAACAAGATGAGAATGGTGTAGCTAACACTGTGCTCTGTGGCAGAGTCACGTCGCGCGTGGTCATCCTTTAAACATTGATGTTGTCCGCAATGGCTCATGTCAGTATTGAATGTCGCTACCTGCTCCTGAGTTCGGGCTCGGGAGGGTCCATTGACTAATTGTTGATATTCTTTAACACCTCAAATCATCTCCGGTAAGAGATGAGATCTGCAAGCCTACGAAAAATACCATTGTAGCATTTGACCCAAGAGTATTACCAAGGGCATTGTATTTATCCCAAAGGAAGGTGATGAAGTAAAGTAAACACTATCCTTATGATCAAGATATAGAATACTAAGTAATTATCACTACAGGAGTGAGTTGATAATATGGATGGTGTGACACACACCTAAGCAATCTTCTCATAAAGATAATGTAGTCCTAGTGAGAGTTAAGCTAAGAAAGGGTCATTTTTAATATGCTTATAATATACATATGCATAGCCTAAGTGGTGTATATATGGATATCTTAGTGGTGAATACTAGAGCTTAGTGGTCCAACATATCGGACACGAGTTTACATCTGGCAAAACTAGAACGATTTCCGCTAAGAGCATATGGCATAGTCGAACGTGAGAAAGTACAAAGAACATATATACAGATAGGGCTGCATCAGCTGCCACCTACTCCTACAACTCATGGGTCTACGAGACATCTAACACTACATAACTATCTAAACACTAAATACCTTAAAAGCCATGGTACAAATATCTTCTTAACCTAATGACTAATCTACAATACTGTTGAACCAATGCTAGGAACAAGCACTAACTTACTCATACTAACATATTCATGTTATACCTAGTTAGACTATAGTGGAGGATTATAATATTTACGATAACATAATTACTATACTATCATAATAACAACTAAACCTACCACATACATGGATTCCACAATCAAACAAGAAATGCTTTGTCCAAGCATATGAATAATAAAAGACTAATATTATTATAATGCATAAAGTCACAAATAAAGGAAAACATACATGAGTCATATCTTTTTCAATTAGACTTGGAAACTAGAGGCTCCTCCCTACAGCCTAACCACCACTAAGAACTTGGAAAATGTGTATACGAGAGAGTGATGCTCAAATGATGTGTGTGGAGAAGTGAGGAGTGAGGATCTGTGACACCCAGTTTCGAGAATGAACCAAGTGTGACATCACAAACGATATTCAGATAATAACCATGTTTTGAATAGTAATAGTACCTTATTACAGTAGTTCAAATAGGCGCAAATGACAAACTCTAAACAATACTACAGCAGAAAAACTAAGCAACTAGTAGACTCCAGCTCCACACGCAATTTGGTGGTAACACGCACGCTTAGTACTCCTCATAATCCTCCGGATACTCCAAATTATCACCTGTTACTGAATTAATGTGGGAATAGTAAGGGTGAGCTTAGTAAGTGTGTGAAAGTATGACATGTTGCTTAAACAAGGACGAAAGTAATGGTTCATTGCAGAAAAGAACATTTCATTCATAAAAGCATGGAAATACGACTTACAATTACTATGTGAGGTCAAATCCCATAATAACTCAAATACCAACAATGCCCTACCCAATTCCATCAATTACCAACCATTCAATAACCAACCGACATAATAACCATAACCATCCCTATTTATCCGTCACCATTCATATTTATCCATAACCAGTCATATCTGACTCATCGTATCCGAACCCATATCCTAATTCAATTCTAACCATTATACAACTCTCAGGTCCATAACTCTTATCATCTGAGAGTCCTGGTTGCTTGTAACCAGGAGCACGACTATCATGATAGTTTTACACTCTACAGAGGTGGCACCACTTTACCCACAAGTTCTTGATTTCATCACCTTTCAACGACTAAGAACCTCCATTATGTTGTCTCACACTCCCATCGATTTATGGCCAAGAGATCACAAAATAGCCTTTACAAAGTGACTACCAACATGTGCGGACCCACTAAGGTTTCACCAGAGGTGATGTCTCACAACTTAGCAACGGCCCCCTCTTAAGTCTTTCGGATCCCAAGGCAGTCCCGCCACTATTGCAAACCCAACCGACTCCCATTCCTCGAGCCTTTCATATGATCTGAACGATGCTGCCAACACACTAATTCATTGGCTAAGCCACGCCCATACTTGGCCATGTGGTGGCACTGTAATCCTGGGTGGTCGCTCCATGAACGTGTCCTTAGATCTAAAGCAAGTAAAACCCCCCATCTCATCCAACCCATTCCACATAACCGGCTTGCTTAGATCCCTAGGTTCCATGTTGTTAAGGGTCATTATCATAATCTTGCATAGTTCACGTGATTAAAAGTTCATAATTGAGTTATTTAGTTCTTCCCGATCTCAATTATGCAAAGCGAAGCAAAACTGTAAAATACCCTTGAAAGCATCTAGGCCCCCATGAGGTATGGTTTCGGTGATTAATGACAACCATTGGTTTTTACTAATGAATTTGCGAATGCAAGGTCCCCATAATTACTCAATCAAATGAAATAAACATGTTATTGGAGACCCATATACAATCAAAGAATGAGATCAAATCAATTATGTGAAGACAAGAAGTGAAAGCTCTTATGTCAAAGTCACTCAATCAAAATTGAAGACACTCAATGATTGACAATCATCAGAGATACATGTTCAACAAAGTCTAAGAGGTCATTTGAGCAAGACACAAAAATTCACTTATAAACATCCCGAAGCAAACAAAACCAACTCACCGGATCAACCGATGATTCCTCAGAATAACACATCGGTCGAGTTGGTTCATCTGAAGAACAAGACCTCAAAACAAAGTACTCATCGGATCATCTGATGTGAATGGCTCAGTAACATCGGTCCATAAGTACAGTTTGTAAGATCATTGGACCAAGTGTAGCACCGGATCATCCGATGTACAGAGAAGCACACATCGGTCGATTACTCCAGTAAGCATCAAGTTTGAGAAAATTCTGGAGGAAGAGCCACCGGATCATCCGATGAGAAGACAGGATCAACATCGGTCTAACAACGGTCATATCTGACACAATGATGTCAGCTAAAGTAACTTGACCGATGATAACTAAAGGGGAGACATCGGATCATCCGGTGTTCACTGTAAAGTTCTGTCAGCCTACTTTTCCAACGGCTATTTCGGGGAGGCTGGCTATAAATACCCCCTAATCCTGTCATTTCGTTAAGTCTTGATCACCAGACACCATCAACACATCCACAAGCGTTCAAGACCAAGAGCAATCACTTCCACACCATTTTGATCATCTATACACCGAGGTTTAGGCTAGAACTAGCTAGAGAGAGAGCTTGTGTGCCACCATTATGGGTGAGTGGACTCTCTAGGATAGTGTGAGAGCCTCAAGGGAGTGCCCTTGGTGTTTGTAATCGTGAGAAGACTTCCGGAGCTTTCCAAGGCATGTGTGGAAGCCCGGAAGGTCGAAGTTGTACATGGCTTGAGCTCCACCTTGCCAAAGGAGGCAAACGGAGAGGAATAGTGAAGACCCCTCGTCTCGGTGACGTGGGTGTGGCAAAACCCTTTGGTGGGTGCCACAACGTGGATGTAGGAAGATCTTGACGATCTTGCCGAACCACGGGATAAATCCTTGTCTCCTCGGGAGTTTGCATCCTTCTCCTTTCCCTTACTTTTATGCATTTATATTCCGCGAAGTTTCTATCTACTAGAATGCATAGATAGTTTGCGTAGGGAATTGGGCTTTGGAAATTAATTTTCATTGCTTAGAATTTTTCGAAGAAAGCCCAATTCACCCCCCCCTCTTGGGCATTCGGTCCTTACAATTGGTATCAGAGCAAGGTTGCTCATAGGATCATTCTAGCTTCACCGCTAGAGAGCTAAAATGGCCAAGGTTGGGGGTTCGGTTCCTATCTTCGAGGGCAAGAACTTTGCCTATTGGAAAGAACGCATGCGCGCTTATCTAGAGGCTATTGCTCCCGAAGTTTGGGAAGCGACCCACGCGGGGTTTGGAGAACACAACTATGTTGGTGATCAAATTAAATGGGATGCTAAAGCTAGGAATGCAATCTATGAATGTATTAGTCAAGATGTATTTGCTAGAATTGCTAGTAAAGAAAAAGCTTGTGAAATTTGGGCTTGCTTAATAGAGATTCATGAGGGTTCTTCTAGAGTCAAGGAACTTAAATATCACATGCTTAAAGCAAAATATGATGAATTTAAGATTCTACCTCATGAAAATGTCAATGAGATGTTCTCTTGCTTAAATGTGCTTATTGAAGAAATAAATGCTCTTGACATTGCTTCTCTTGACAAGAGACTCATCAACCGCAAGATCCTAATGCTCCTTCCCAAGCCAAAGTACAACATCATCAACTCCATGCTCCAAAAAGAGTCACTTGACCACATTGAAGTTTCGGAGCTCATTGGAGAAATACACGCTCATGAGATGAGTGTACTTGGGATGATGGAGCAATCATCTTCAAAGACAATTGCTCTAAAGGCCTCCACCAAGAAAACAAACCACAAGAAGAAGAAGGTGGTTGATCCTAGCTCAAGTGAAGAAGAACAAGCATCAAGTGAAGATGATGATGATGAGCTTGCGTTGATGATGAGAAAGTTCTCACGCTTGAACTCCAAGATCACTAAGAAGGGATACACATTTGATCCTAAGAAGAGAGCATTTCTACCAAGGAGAGATGATCACAAGACTTGCTACAATTAGGGTGATCAAGGCCACATATCCTATGATTGTCCAAGACCAGACAAACGAAGAGAGAACCACAAGAGCAAGCATCGCAAGCTCGAAGGAAGTGATGATGATGAAGAAGAAGCCAAACCAAAGCCAAGATCCTTTGGGAAGAAGAAACATGACAAGGGCAAGAAGGCAAGGCTCTTCCCAAAGAAGAGAAATGGCCCACAAAAGGTGTTCATGTGTGAGGCAAATGAATGGGTCACTGACGAAGAAACAAGTGATGAAGAGGGTGAAGAGGAAGAAGAAAGCTTGGCCGACCTCGCCATCGCCAACAATGATGATGCACCTCTTCATCCACCGCCCATGTGCCTCATGGCGAAAGGTAACACCAAGGTATGTGATGACTCTAGCGATGATGAGCTTTCCCCCGATGATTTAACTTCTTTGATAAATTAATATCATGCTATCATTAAGAGGGAAAAGAGTAAGGTTAAAATGCCTGAAGAAACTCGTGCTAGACTTGAGAGTGCTAACCTTGATTTGCTTGACAAGTATGAAAGCATACTCAAAGAGCATGACACGCTCAAATCCCATGTCAAGCAAATTGAGGAAGAAAAGACTAAAATCAAGATAGATAATCATGAACTTAACTTGGCACACCAAACACTCTTGGAAGAGCACAACAAGTTCATACAAGAACATCAAACACTTAACCTTGCTCATGACATGTTTGATCAAGAGTTGAAAAATATGAAGAAGCAAACTCTTAATGATAACACATCCATTACTTCTCATGCCACTAATGCTTTGCACAAGTCTTTGCCTTTGAAAGCTAATGCTAGGGAGAATGACTTGTTGGAAGAAATTGAGAGTCTCCGCACTAGTGTGGCTAGACTTTCAAAAGGAGAAGTCAAGCACAAGGAAATCCTCTTCCAACAAGCAAAGGCCTTCAACAAGAGAGGACTTGGATCCTTTCCGGTGCCTAACAAAGGAAAGGTGCCCTCACCGGAGCTAAGAACAAGCTTCATCAAGGAAGTTGGTTCTTATTGCCAACATTGTGAGGTCACCGGCCACCACACAAGGGAGTGTCCTCTTCCTAACCGACCTTCTCCAAAATTGCCTACTAACTACAAGTCTACTTTCAATGATCACTATTATCTCTTAAGTAAAATACATGGCAAGGTGAAGGCAAGGTTCATTGGCAAAGACATGAAGGGCATGAAGGGGAAGCTCCCCAAGCAACTTTGGGTCCCAAAAACACTTGTATCACACATACAAGGACCTAAGTTGGCTTGGGTGCCTAAAGTCAAAAATTGAATTCATGTGTGTAGGTGAACTACAAAGCCGGAGGAAAGCATTGGGTACTCGATAGCGGGTGCACTCAACATATGACCGGCAATGATGGTATGTTCACCACCATAGAAAACCCTGGCAATCATGAACAAGTCACCTTTGGTGATAACTCTAAGGGAAAGGTAATTGGGTTAGGTAAAATTGCTATTTCAAATGATTTTTCCATTTCTAATGTTTTGTACGTTAAGTCACTTAGTTTTAATTTACTTTCTATTGCACAACTATGTGATCTTGGACTAACGTGCACATTTAGCAAAAATGATGTTGTTGTGAGTAGTGAAACAAGCCAAGACATAGTCTTCAAAGGATTTCGGCATGGACACCTCTACCTAGTGGACTTCTCCAATAAGAATGCTAGCTTGACCACTTGTCTTTTCACTAAGACAAGCTTGGGTTGGCTATGGCACCGACGCATAGTGCACATTGGAATGAGCAAACTCAAGAAGTCATTCAAGCTTGGGATGGTGACCGGCATGAAGGATGTCACATTTGAGAAGAACAAGCTTTGCAGCGCTTGTCAAGCCGGGAAGCAAGTTGCTTCACACCACCCAATGAAGACAATGGTGTCAACCTCCAAGCCACTTGAGCTACTCCACATGGACCTCTTCGGACCGTCCACATATCAAAGCCTTGGTGGTAACCTCTATTGTCTCGTTATTGTTGATGACTATGCTCGCTATGCTTGGACTTTATTTTTAGGTGACAAGAGTGAAACTCCGGAAGTGTTCAAGACCTTCCCCAACTGCGCTCAAAGGGAATTTCAACTTCCCATCATCAAGGTCCGGAGTGACAACGGCACCGAATTCAAGAACTACAACATTGGGGAGTGGTGTGACTGCGAAGGCGTGAAACATGAGTTTTCGGCCACATACACTCCTCAACAAAACGGCGTCGTTGAAAGGAAGAACAAGACACTCATCACTCTTGCAAGAGCAATGCTTGATGACTACGGCACGTCGGAGAAGTTTTGGGCCGAAGCGATCAACACGGTGTGCCATGCCACGAATAGGGTCTACCTACATCGCCTACTTCAGAAGACCCCGTACGAGCTTCTCATTGGGAGAAAGCCCAACATCTCCTACTTTCGAGTCTTTGGATGCAAGTGCTACATCTATCGCAAGAAAAGGCTCGGTAAGTTTGAAAGAAGATGTGATGTTGGTATATTCCTTGGTTATGCATCAAACTCAAAAGCATATCGAGTATTCAACCAAACCTCCGGTTTAGTTGAAGAAAGTTGTGATGTTGAGTTTGATGAATCTAATGGCTCCCAAGAGGAGAGTTTTGTCATGATGAAATAGATGATGAGCCTCTACGAGAAGCCATGAAGAACATGACAATTGGAGACATCAAGCCCGAAGTTGAGGAGAGCCATGATCAAGGGGGAGCATCAAGTTCCAACAACAACACCTCTATGGGGCCTCAAGTTGACGAAGAAGAGAAGGATGATCCATTGCCAACTCAAGACTCACAAGCTCAACAACATCAAGAGGAAGAAGAAGTCCATGATCAAGTCCAACCACAAGAGGAGCAACACGCATCACCTTCGCCAAGTGCTTCACAACCACTTATGAGGCATGGACGCATCTCCAAAGCGCATCCAATGGACCAAATCATTGGAAGTCCGTCAAGTGGTGTAAGTACATGTTCTCGCCACTTTGCTTCATTTTGTGAGCACTACTCATTTGTTTCGTGTGTAGAACCCACTCACATTGAGGAAGCACTCCAAGACCCAAATTGGGTGATGGCCATGCAAGAAGAACAATGAAGTTTGGGTGTTGGAGGAGCGACCCAAGGACAAGAACGTCATCGGAACAAAGTGGGTGTACCGCAACAAACAAGACGAGAATGGCGTTGTGGTCCGCAACAAGGCAAGACTTGTGGCCAAAGGGTTCTCGCAAGTTGAAGGACTAGATTTTGGGGAGACATTTGCCCCGGTTGCCCGCTAGAAGCCATCCATATACTTCTTGCCTTTGCATCACATCGTAGCATTAGGCTTTATCAAATGGATGTGAAAAGTGCTTTTCTCAATGGTTACATTAACGAGCTTGTTTATGTTGAACAACCTCCCGGGTTTGAAGATCCGAGGAATCCTAATCATGTGTATAGGTTGCACAAGGCGCTCTACGGGCTCAAGCAAGCACCTAGGGCGTGGTACGAACGACTACGAGATTTCCTCATCATGCAAGGATTCAAGATCGGGAGGGTGGACACAACACTCTTCACCAAGGACATCAACGGAGATTTGTTCATTTGTCAAATTTATGTTGATGATATTATTTTTGGTTCAACTAACGAAGCTCTTAGCCATGAGTTTGGCAAAATGATGTCTAGGGAATTTGAGATGTCAATGATCGGAGAGCTCAACTTCTTCCTTGGTTTTCAAATCAAACAATTTCAAGAGGGGACCTTCGTCTATCAAGAGAAGTACACCAAGGACCTCTTGAAGAAATTTGAGATGGGAGATTGTAGCTCAAGAAGCACTCCAATGGCAACCAATTGTCATCTCGACGCGGATAAGGACGGTAAACCTATTGATCAATCTAACGACCGTTCTATGATTGGTTCATTGCTTTACCTTACCGCATCTAGGCCCGATATCATGTTTAGTGTATGCTTGTGTGCTCGCTTTCAAGCGACACCTAAAGAATCGCATAGGAAGGTGGTTTTTAGGATACTTAGGTATCTTAAGCATACCCCTAGTGTGGGCTTGTGGTACCCTAAAGGTGCAAAATTCCATCTTGTGGGATACTCGGATTCGAACTTCGCCGGATGCCGCGTGGATCGCAAGAGTACCTCCGGTGGGTGCCACTTGATTGAGCGTTCCCTAGTATCTTGGTCAAGCAAGAAGCAAAATTCCGTCGCCTTGTCCACGGCGGAAGCGGAATATATTACGGCCGGTGCATGTTGTGCCCAAATTCTTTATATGAAGCAAACCCTTTTGGACTTTGGTGTTAAACTTGGTTGTGTGCCTCTCCTTTGTGACAATGAAAGTGCGGTTAAGATAGCTAAAAACCCTTTCAACACTCTCGCACTAAGCACATTGATATTCACCATCATTTCTTAAGGGACCATGAAGCTAAGAGAGACATCTCCTTGAGAGGTCTTAGGTTCGAAGAACAATTGGCGGATATCTTCACTAAACCACTTGATGAGAAAACTTTTTCTAGGCTAAGAAGTGAATTAAATGTGCTAGATGCATTAAACGTCATGTAAGTTGCCATGATCATGTAAGAATGCATATCATATAGGTCTTGCCTAACTCTCAAAGGATAGGGGTGAGCAAGGGTTGGCTTGGGATGGTGGTTCTTTTGGGATTTCCCAAGGCTTGGAGAGTAGCTCTCCCTGAAGAAGCCTTTGAAAGGTTCAAACTTGGAAAGATAGATTTACTTTATGCCTTGCATGATGCCTGCCATATAGACTTGCACTCATATTTAAATTTCTTGCACTATAATTTGTTTGGCATTGCATACGGTAGATTGTCACAAAGGGGAACCCACCTCATGAGAAAGAGACTTGTTTGAAATGCAATATCTCAACTCATATAAGGTGGAAAGAACAAAATGTTAGGTGCGTTAATGCCTAGAGGAACATGCTTTAAAGAGATAGAAGTCTTCATACTCTAGCTCACAAAGCATTTTATTTGGATATTTTTCCTCTATTTTTCCTCGATGTTCCATTTGCTTCAAGGATTAGCCAAGTTATTGGCATATTAGCATTTTTGAGGGGTAAGGGGTTGCCCAAAAAGTCCTAAGACATGTGTTTATCTTTGCTTGTTTGTTTGGTCAAAGGACATATATGGGATGTTATTGTTCTGTAGTCATCGGATTATCCGATTCCTAGGTAAATCCCTCATCGGATCAATTGGTGTTCAATCTCCAAGTGCCAGTTCAGCCAGTATCTCAATTCAACGGACGAGTTCATTCTGAAAAACATCGGTTGATCCGGTGTTCACTCTTCTGGAACTGTGCCAAATTCCACCGATGCTACTTCCTCCCACGTCAGACCATCTGGTGTCAACATTCCTCTTTTGGATACCCTTACTGTGCCATTCGACCGATGATCCCAACCCTCAACGTCGGTCCATCCGGTGTCAACTGCACTTTTCAGAAAAACCTTACTGTATCATTCGACCGATGCTCCCGTCGTTCATCATCGGTCCATCCGGTGTTAACACTTCGGCTAGGGTTTGGGACCCACTATTTAAACCCGCCGTGCGCCTTCCCTCTCTCTCTTCCCGACCCCGTCGCCTACCACCGCAGCCGCCCGTCGCCGCCCGCCAATCTCCGGTCGCCGCCTTGCGCCACCGCCGCCGCCGGACGCCGCCGCCGCCCTCCGGCCACCGCCGTCCGTCGCCGCCCGCCGCCTCCAAGCACCGCTGCAGCCGCCGCCGCCACACCACCTCAGCCGCCGCCGTCGCCGCCGCTTCACCCAGCCACCGCCGCGCCTCCACCCAAGCGCCGCCACCGCTTCCTCCCGTGCACCACCAGCCACCAGTCGACCCTCGCGCACATCCTCGCCGTCGTGGTGCCTCCACGGTCACCACCCCATCGCTAGGGTTTCCCGGCCCGTTGATCTCCGTTTCGTTCCGTGCGCGTGACTTCGTCAACTTCATCGCAATGGCTCGCGACAAGAAGAACAAGGGCAAGGCCATCGCGGAGCCGGCCGCGAAGAAGAAAAAATTGTCGAAGGAGGAGAAGAAGGCATTGATGGCCGCTCGCGCCGCCGAGGAGCGTGAGCGTGGCCGAGGAGGATTGCTGAGGATCCGCGAGGCTCGTCCGAGGCAGCCTCCTGTGATCGATGACTCCGAGGCCGAAGAAGAGCCGGTAGAGCCTCTCGTCCGCCGGCGCTCAGCCCGGACTCGTCGGGGTCATCCCGCAGCAGCTCCATGTCTGAGACCGACGGCTGCCGATCGTCGTGAGGACAGAGAGGCCCATCGTGCTATCTACGAGATGGAAACCACTGTCCATGTTGCTGAAGGAGTCCGGTTGACCGACTACCGGAAGATGAAGGCCAAGCAGCTTCACAGACTCAGGTGGAGTGTGCTGCTTGAGGAGTGGTACCCGCAGCCCAGAGAGGCCCTGGTAAACAGTCATTTCTGGACTGTGACACAGGCGTCCCTCTACGAGACCTACAGACGCCGAGGCCACAAGTTGTTCCAGCACAACTTTCTAGATTGGCATCAGCTTGCCCTCGCAACAGAAACGGAGATACTGCCATACTTCGAGAGGTACAGAGGGCTAGTGCACCTGATGTCCTATGAGAGGAGTGCTTATGTGGAGGACTGGGTACGCGTGTTCTACGCTACTCTCTACGTCTCTGAGGGCCGCAGGTCAATTGATTTCATGTTCATGGGACAACACTATCACCTGACGAGGTAGACGCTGGCACAGCTGCTGGGAGTGGACTTGCACGACACCTGCGTGCATGAGAGGGTCTACGATCAGGCAGATCCACCGAGGAGGCCACTCACTGGAGGAGTGGCACCACCGCTGGAGGAGATTCATTCCCTGTTTGGTCCCACTTTCTCTCCTGACCAGCCGAGAGTACCAGCCTTGTTGACTCCAACTGCGCGCACAGTGCACCTCGCCTTGCACCGCACGCTCCTGCCGAGGTCTGGCTACTTGGAGGGGTTCACCAGCTTACAAAAGACTCTCCTGTTCTACATCATGAACGGGATGGAGTTTGACATAGTGGACGTCCTCATATGCGAGATGGAGGATGTGATCACAGACGGAGTGGGCATGATGAGGCAGCTCGTATATGGACACTGGATCAGCTACCTGCTCACCATGATGGTTCCTGAGGGGTCCGACGTGCATGACCGCCTCACTGACGAGAGCGTCACACGATTCGGTAACAACCGTGCCCCAGCTCCTGGAGACCGCCGCCTTGGCCGTCCAGATGAGCGTCAGGTCAGGGCTCATCTTTTTGAGGAGGACTGGTCGGACTTGGAGAAGGAGGATGAGAGGCTAGCTGAGGCAGAGGCACAGGGTGAGGACCTGCAGCACATATGGTCCGAGAGTGACACCGACGACAGTGTCGAGGAGTACTTTCCACCTCCTCCCTCACCCAGGCAGCACAACGCGGAGGCTGGAGGCTCTACAGTGCCACCACCTACTCCACCTCCCGTCACTGAGGCTCAGGTCACTCAGCCGTCAGAGCTGACTTCGCTCCTCCAGCAGATGGTTGAGCAGTAGCGTCTGGACAGGCTGGCAGCTGAGCAGGCTCGAGCGGAGCAGGCTGCTCGTCTCCTTGAGCTCCAGAAGCAGTAGCAGGAGATGCAGCGTCGGATCGTCCGTGAGAGGCGTGAGGACACTGACCGGCTGACTGGACTCATCAACCAGATGCACCAGCGCACCCTCGACCAGCAGCAGCAGACGCAGCAGGCGATGATGGGAATCCTGGGGTTGATCACCAACCTCTACACCCAGACCAGGATTGCCCTCCCGTCGCAGCTGCCAGGAGTCGCTCCACCACCACCAGTCCTGGCTCCAGCTGCCGCTCCGGTGCCGTCTACGCCGATTCCCTCCTTCAGCATGTCTCCACTTCTGGCTCTTGGTGCTCCGATTCACTCCCCGCTGCCGGCTACGACTTTGTTCCAGCAGACGCCGGCCTCCGTCGTCAGTGCCCCTGTTCCAGCAGCTCCTTCACAGCAGGCACCGACGGTGGCTCCTACGGCTCCGGCAGCTCCTTCCACCGCTACTCCAGCCAGCAGCTCCGGCGACAGCACTCCCGACGGTGACCAGTTCATCATCGCGCCCAGTACTCAGGGTCCTTAGGCACTCGGATCCCTTTTTGGTGTCTTGATGCCAAAGGGGGAGAAGAGTTAGAGGAGTCGGGGGGAGAGTGTCTCAGTCTCAGGGGGAGTCTTTCTTATGAGTCATCTTTTGTAATTTGGTGTTTTATTTGGAGTTTATCTATATTACACTGTTTACTTCGATGCATTTGGTGTTCATTGAGTACTCTTATGTTAATTAATCGATTGAGCTTATTTGGTGTTACTCACTTATTCACACTTGAGTTATTGATTGATTTTGAGCTTTCAAATAATAAGTGTGATATCTTGTATTCATTGCATATCCTTTAAGTTTCATTCCTTTAAGTTTCATTCTATCAAATTCATTACTATTGCCCTTTAAATTGTTGTGTTGTCATCAATCACCAAAAAGGGGGAGATTGAAAGCATCTAGGCTCCCATGAGGTATGGTTTCGGTGATTAATGACAACCATTGGTTTTTACTAATGAATTTGTGAATGCAAGGTCCCCATAATTACTCAATCAAATGAAATAAACATGTTATTGGAGACCCATATACAATCAAAGAATGAGATCAAATCAATTATGTGAAGACAAGAAGTGAAAGCTCTTATGTCAAAGTCACTCAATCAAAATTGAAGACACTCTATGATTGACAATCATCAGAGATACATGTTCAACAAAGTCTAAGAGGTAATTTGAGCAAGACACAAAAATTCACTTAGAAACAACCCGAAGCAAACAAAACCAACTCACCGGATCAACCGATGATTCCTCAGAATAACACATCGGTCGAGTTAGTTCAGCTGAAGAAGAAGACCTCAAAACAAAGTACTCACCGTATCATCCGATGTGAATGGCTCAGTAACATCGGTCCATAAGTACAGTTTGCAAGATCATTGGACCAAGTGTAGCACCGGATCATCCGATGTACAGAGAAGCACACATCGGTCGATTACTCCAGTAAGCATCAAGTTTGAGAAAATTCTGGAGGAAGAGCCACCTGATCATCCGATGAGAAGATAGGATCAACATCGGTCTAACAACGGTCATATCTGACACAATGACATCAGCTAAAGTAACTTGACCGATGATAACTAAAGGGGAGACATCGGATCATCCGGTGTTCACAGTAAAGTTCTGTCAGCCTACTTTTCCAACGGCTATTTCGGGGAGGCTGGCTATAAATACCCCCTAATCCTGTCATTTCGTTAAGTCTTGATCACCAGACACCATCAACACATCCACAAGCGTTCAAGACCAAGAGCAATCACTTCCACACCATTTTGATCATCTATACACCGAGGTTTAGGCTAGAACTAGCTAGAGAGAGAGCTTGTGTGCCACCATTCTGGGTGAGTGGACTCTCTAGGATAGTGTGAGAGCCTCAAGGGAGTGCCCTTGGTGTTTGTAATCGTGAGAAGACTTACGGAGCTTGCCAAGGCGTGTGTGGAAGCCCGAAAGGTCGAAGTTGTACAAGGCTTGAGCTCCACCTTGCCAAAGGAGGCAAACAGAGAGGAATAGTGAAGACCCCTCATCTCGATGACGTGGGTGTGGCAAAACCCTTTGGTGGGTGCCACAACGTGGATGTAGGAAGATCTTGACGATCTTGCCAAACCACGGGATAAATCCTTGTCTCCTCGGGAGTTTGCATCCTTCTCCTCTCCCTTACTTTTATGCATTTATATTCCGCGAAGTTTCTATCTACTAGAATGCATAGATAGTTTGCGTAGGGAATTGGGCTTTGGAAATTAATTTTCATTGCTTAGAATTTTCGAAGAAAGCCCAATTCACCCCCCCCCCCCCCCGCTCTTGGGCATTCGATCCTTACAACCCTTCCCGACTCTCTTTACTACATCCCGAGCGACAAGGATGGGCTACAATTCTAGTAAACTCCTATTTATGAGTTTCCCATCAATTTGACACAAGTATGCAAGTTTGAAATAAAACACTTTAAAAACTGGATCAAAATGTTCAAGGGCACTTGCCTTGCTCCGGTGGCTGGTTTGGATCGAGAGCTTCAAAGTTCTGGTGTTGAATGTCCTCGTAAGCACCCTCTAGAGCGTTTCCTTCTATTCCGCACGACAAACATGCAAAACAAGCATTACAATCAATAAATGCTCATATATTACACAATATGCCATGATATGCATGAATGTTGCAATTATGATGTAAAACATGTTCTTAAGTTACTACTATTGCTTACTAACTAGTTACAACTGAGTTTTACGTGTTCGATTAGGTTTCGAGTCATTACCAGAAAAATTGGAGAAGTTTCAGGATTTTTTGGAATTCAGAAACCAGACTAGTCTGCACTGGGGCTGGACATGTCTGCTCTGGACTGGACTAATCCGCATTGGACCAGACAAGTCCGCTATGGTCCAAGGTTTTGCGAACTTCCCAGCTATGGCATGGTTTGAATCGAGTAGGGGATCAATTTTGATGTGGAAAGTTGGATCTAGGGTAGTTATTGTGAATGTAATGGTCCAACGGTCGAAGATTGGGCGTAATGCGCAAAACTTGACGTCTAGATCCGTTGATGATGAATCGATGGCAAGATGTAGAAGAAGAACATTGATGACATAGAGTCGATGAAGAAGATTGCAGCAACAACGACAATATTTCTTGGTCCTCCTTCTTCTTCTTTCCTTCTCCCCCCTCTTCATTCTCCTCCGTTCCTTCTGGTCGGAGATTCCTCTCTTGAATGGCGGCTCATGACGAGACGGCAGGGTGATGGGGTTTTCTCATGTGGGCAAGGGTGAGGGGAGGGCTTTGGGTTGCTTATATAGGGTGGAGTGGTGGGGTTAGGGTGGATTCCTAGTAGGAGTTGGTGGGGACGAGTGGGGGTCTTGGTGGGGTTCCACTTGGGTTTTTTAGGGGTGGGGCACAATGTTCTAGGGTCTAAATATGTCAATCACTTGATAAAACGTCGTGGTGGAAAATAGGAATCTGAGTCGAAATCCTAGAAACCGAACTAGTTTGTTTAGTGATTGGACAAGTCCGTTTTCCTTGCTGTTGTCACAACGGACTAGTCCGTTATTAAGCGGACAAATACGTTGTACCACAACGAGAAGGGATTTCCAGACAAGAAGCAATTATTCGGATAAGTTCGGGGCTTTACAGTTTCAAGATTGGATTAGTCCGTAAATTTAGCGGACAAGTTCATCTGGGAACAGAAGCCAAATCGGACTAGTCCACACCGAATAACGGACAAGTCCTTTTCTCTGAAGAAACTGAATTAAATCTGCACAGACTAGGGGCACCGAACTAGTCCGGGGTTGGGACCGGACAAGTCCATACCAAGAATTGATTTTAGTTGTTATTTTGCCTCTAATTCATTTTATTCTTGTTCTTTTTTGTACTGTCTTATGTTAAACATGTATGGAGATGAATGAAATGCATGATGAATAAAAATGAGGGTGTTACAGGATGCTATTTATACATGAAGTCTAGTGGATTCCTGCCATTAATTGCGTGCAAAAAGCAATCAGAGCTGCCTTCAGGAAGCCACAAGAAGTCGTCACATGGAAGGAGACAGGATTTGGCGCTAGGAACAAGTCAGCCGATCCTTTTCTGTCTCCTCCTATGTTGTGCTTTCTTCCGAAGGCTGGCAGGTGGGCTCTCTGACCACTTATGGGTGCTACATCATTGGATTCCGTTGTATACTCCTGTAGGTGGGCCATTTGATCCGTGTGCTGCTATATGTCGTCGTTTGATTGGCTGAGAATGTATATTTCAGGATCTCTTCCTTGGATTCATCTCAATTATGTATAAAGTATCTACATGCACAATTTTTGCCAAGTACAAGTGCAATTAAGTTATTTCAGAAAGTAATGCGTGTGAGAAAATGTCTACTCCTTCACATAATTGAGATATATTGATGTTGGTGTTTCTTAACGTCTATAGGTCATCGTAGCAACGACTGCTAGAAATGCATGTTGGCACTAGGCTAACTTAGGGCCAAATCGATATGAGTTTCGCAAACTCACAGAAAGTACCGGTGTAGCATTTCGCCCGAAAGTGTTCCCTAGGGTATCGTATTTATTTTATCCTAAATGAAGGCAAGTGAAGTGTGGAAAAATCATAGATAGAGTAGGATATTCTAGTGAGGGTTCTAGTAGGGTGGATAAATAATGAATTGTGGTAGTGTGACACACACCTAAGCAATCTATCTATGTGGTAAAATGGTCCTAGCGGGGGCTAAACTACGAGAAGGGCTATTCCTACCATGCTCTAAGTATACATATGCATAGCCTAAGAATGTACACATGAACGTGTTAGTGGTGAATACCAGGGCTTAGTGGTCCAACACATTGAGTATGAGTGTACTTCTAGCAAAACCAGAATGATTCTTGCTAAGAGCCTGCAGCGTAGCCGAATGTGGGAGAGTAAAAAGGACGGACAAGGCTGTCACCACCCGCCTACCCCTACACCCCGTGCGTCTACAAGACATCCAACGTTAACTAACTAGTGAATGTTGTATTCTTTTTGAAATAATCTGAAAGAAATACCATCAAATCCTATTTTGAGGGTGCAAAGGAATTGCATGGAGAGAAGGCATGAACCTCTCTCCTCTATGTGAGCAAATTTCCCATCCTAGTGCATGCCAAATGGAAAGAATTCAGAATCCATACCTTTTTTGGAGACCAAATCTTGATCATAAGCTTTCATATGATAAAACTCACGATCTTGGAGGAGCTTGCGTGCTTAATCTTCAACTTCACTTTGTATGTCGAGGTCGTCGTCGTGGAGAAGTTGACGCGGGTTGCTCCTCTCGCTCATGGGGGTGTCCTCACATACACTTCTACACCGTGAACTTGGTGTAGCAACGGAAGAGGAACGTGCCCATGAGTCTCCACCATGGCTTGAGCTTGCAGCCTCCTTCCTCTTCCCAAACAACCTCTTCATTCCTTTTATGGCCACAACAAGCAAGAACACAACAAAGCAAAAACTCGAAAGAGGTGATGTTAGTGAAAGCAAAACCCCTCAACGAATTTTCCCTTGAAGAACTTGAGAGCAAATTGCAAATGCAAACAAAAAACAAATCTTTTTGAGTTGAATTATAGCAAGAGTGCTTCAATGAAAGCAAGAAAAACATTGTGAGCAAGGAGTGTAACACCCCGATTTTTTAGTTTTTGGCAAAATAAAATATAAATAGGAAGTTAGAATTTAATAATACAAAGAAATTGTTTTTATAAAGAAAAATATAAAATATATGCATCTCATCTTGTATTTTGCATTCATCCTCATGTATTGAAAATTTATTACCAAAATAAATAAGCTAAAAGTAATTTATTTATAAGAATAAATACGCTAAAAGCAATTAAATTGCCATAACGAATACGGAAGGAAATAGATAAAGAAAAAGGAAATTTATATGAAAGAAATAAACAATAGTTAATAAGAATAATAATAATAAAAGATGGAGAAGTATATATATATAATAGAAATAATAAATAATTAAATAGAAAAATAAATAACAAATAGTAAAGAAAAATAATAATAAAAGAAGATATACATATAACTAAATAAATAAAGAATATATATATATAACAATTAATAGGAAAATAAAAGATAAAAAATATATAAAACGAATCTATATGAAATCTATAAAGGAAAAAAATAATAATTTCCGGAACCTTCCGGAAGATTCTGGGGGAAGCTTTGCTTCCACCCCGGAAGGTTCCGGGCAAATAGTGCAATCAAGCGGGAGTCACTCGTGGCGCTCGAGCGGGCCTCTGCTGGTCCGCGTGCGCCAGCGCCCCAGCGAAACAAGGCCGAGCCGACCCGGGGCTCTAGCGCTGTGCGCGCCCGGGACTTCGTCCCGTGCCGAGTCGGTCGCACCCCAGCGCCTGGCTGCCGCACGCCCCCTCCTATAAAAGCCGAGCCCCTGGTGCTTTCAGCCACGTAGAAAATTTTCCAGTGTCGCTAGGGGAAAGCCCTAGCCGCCAGAGGAAAAACAGAGGTTGCGGCCAGGAAGAAATAGTAGGAGAAAAAAAGAAGAAGAAGAGGAAGAGAATGAAGGAGCCGCCATCCGCCGGAGATCATCGTGTCACCATCGTCGTACCACCGAAGGATCGCTGTGCCATCTACTTCATCTACGCTACGCCTCTGTTCCGCGACCTTTGAAGCCGCCGCATCTACGGTAAGATACATTTTTTGATACAAATTTTAGCGACGTAATAGATCTAATACCCAGAATTAAACTGTAATTGCATCTACATCTATTTTATTTTAGCAACTCTAATTATCGCTAAAACCCATGTAAACTCGCATGAACACATATGAACTAGTTGCATCTAATTAATAAAAAACCGTAGAAAATTGATTATCGAACTTTGCATGCATTCATGTCATTGCATATTAATTAATATGTGTGCATTGTTTTGATTCGTATGTGTATTCTTGTATGTGCGTGTACGGGGATTTCCAAAACCAAGACTTCAAAGCTCTTGAGCAACCCAACCCATCGGAGCAAGGTAAGTGTCCTTGATCATTTTGATCCTATTTTTAAATGTTTGTTTGCAAAACTGCATGCTTGTGTCAAATTGATGGGAAACCTATAATAGGTGTTTACTAGACTTGAATAACCATCCTTGTTGCTTGGAATATGATGTAGAGAGTTGGGAAGGGTAGTTTACCTTTTTGCTCTGCTTAAATTTAATTGGGATTGGGAAATAACCAAATGGCTTAATTTATGAATTAATAAACTTATGGATGATGAGAATTGATGAACATGGATAATTGGTAACATGGGACTCGGGAGATCTAGGCAAGCATGGGTTGTGGACAGAGTTGGATGATATGGTGGTTTGCTTGCTTTAGATCTAAGGACCGGTTCATGCGAGAATATGCCAGGACAAGAGTGCCACCACAAGGCTAAGTATTGGTGCGACTTAGCCAATTAATTAGGTGTATTGCCAACATTGATTTGGATTATTTGGGGGGGCGGGGAATGAGAGTCGGTTGGATTAACAATAGTGGTGGGACTGCCCTGGGATCCGAACGGCACAATAGGGGGCCCTTGGTTGGATGTGCTCAGTTGGAGGAATCACCACCGGTGAAACCATAGTGGGTCTGAATATGCTGGTAGTCCTTTTGTAAAGGCTATTTTGTGATCTCTTGGTCACACACCGTTGGAAGTGTGTAATGTGACCGAAGGGTCACTGGCATAATAGATGTTTCTTTAGTCACTGAAAGGGGACGAAATCACGAACTTGTGGGTAAAGTGGTACAACCTCTGCAGAGTGTTAAAAACTATCATGATAGTCGTGCTCCCGGTCACGAGCACTTGGATAACCTACATGATTAGAGTGGAACTTGGTAATTGGGATGATTATGGTTTGGTCTTGGTTACGGTTATGGATTGAATGGTGATAAATGGTCATGGTTAATGATGATGGATTCATATTATGTTAATTTTTTGGGTTATGATGGGATTAAATTCACATAGACATTGTAGGATGCTTTTTACATGTTTTAAATGTACTTTTCAACAAATAGCCATTAATTATTATCATTCCTTGTTAAGCTACATGTCATAATTTCCCACACTTGCTGAGTACGAAATGCGCTCACTCTTGCTATTCCCACATTAGTTCAGCTACAAGAAATGTTTTGGAGGTTGTCATGGAGTACTAGGCGTGCGTACTACCGTTGATTGCCTGTGGAGTTGGAGTTGCCTACACTAGATTATTTATCGCTGCAATAGAATCAAGATATATTTATCATTCGTGACATGGTTATATTCTGATTATCATTTGTGATTTTGATGTGTATGTGTGATGAACATCCTGGGCACACATACACTGCACTAGGTTCGTTTTTCAGAACCGGGTGTCACAAATTGGTATCAGAACCATGTCGACCATAGGACGCAAGCGTAGGTAGAATGTGACGCAAGCGTAGGTAGAATGTACACCTTAAAACACATAGCAACTATTTTCTAAAAGCTATTTTTCAAATTGCACCGCTGCTGCATTTTCCTTTTGCCAATTGAGCCACCTTGTGATAATTTTTGCTACTGTGTTTCCTTTGAAAATTCAGCTGCGTCTCAACATGCTTGCTGCTATGTTTAATACACTTTCTCTTCCATTATTTTCTTGAAAAAATATATGTATTTTGCTGCTGCATTTTAACACACTCTTGACTAAATATTCTTCTTATTCTCACATGTGTTTGCTGCTGTGCTAAAATTGATTTTTTGCTTCTTCCTTGCTGCCCCATTCTCTTTTCTTGTACCTCTTTGGTGCTGAAATTTTCATGCCATGCACATCTTGCACCGATACACATAGAACATGAACAGCCAACCCATATGGATGACCGCACCCCTGCTAGCGCTTCCAACAAAGACCTAGAAGAAGTAAAATCGAAGGAGAATTGTGAAGCATATGTTTCAAGATGAAGACCTTCTGGACACGAAGAATGGAGAATCAAAGGTTGCATCTTCACCGACAATCAAATCCATGTGAAACACGTCACCTGCTTGGGGAGCCGCTCGTGAAGATCCGGCAAGCCAAAATCATTCCTCACCCCCACCTAGATTGCCACCTTGACCCTATCCCAAGCTCATAAAAAAAAGATGCCTTCACCTTACGGTAGCTCAATAATTTTGTAACTCCTAATTAGGATTTAAAATTTACTCTTTAATATGTTGCAATAAACGCTTAGTTTGTTAGTGCGCTAGATTAGGTGGTGTGATGATTGTTTGATTGCTTGTTGTATGTTGTGTGTTTGGATGTGTATTGTGGAAAACTATTATATATATCCACATCCTCATCCATTAATGCATTATTTAGGACCATATACCTTGATGCATGCATATAGGTTGGGATTTCTTCTACCGTCCTTCGTTCCCGTCTCTACCTTCGCGGAAGATGGTCACCACTAGAAGAATCACTACTTCGAAGGAAGCTGCATGGGAGTATGAAGGTGACATCAAGATAAAAATTTTCCTTATCTATTTTTTAATATCTCTGAATCTCGAGGGCGAGATTCCTATTAAGGGGGGTAGATTGTAACATCTCCAATTTTCAAAATTTGGCTAATTCAAATTTAAATAAGAACTGCAGTTTTATTTCAAGATCTCTTCTCCGGTCCACTCGAATCTCGAGGGCGAGATTAATGTTAAGGGGAGTAAAATTGTAACACCTCGATTTTTCGAGTTTTGAAAAATTATGTCACACCCGGTTTTATTAAGAATAAAACCAGCTGCAAAATACATGTATGCCAGGATCAGTTTCACCATACATGTACAACAAGTAGTGATAAACAGTTCTATATCGCATGCAAACAACATTTATACCTTTAAAAGAGTTTTGAAATAGTAGCAGAAGAGGAAAAACTCTAGGGCAACCACAGGCAAATTGACTGGCAACAATGCGACCTTCTACGCACCATCTTCAATTGTCACTTGGCTTCATTAGATCTTCTCCTCACTGAACAGCATATCAGAAGTACAACAAAGCAAGTGTGAGTACCATCTTGTGGTACTCAGCAAGTGTGGGAAATAAATGACATGTAGGTCAATCAAAAAGGAAAGGTTGATAATGGTTTAAGCACTAAGCATTAAACCTATCCTTAGCTTTCATTAGCAACCTTTATCTAGGTGAATGTTCCCAATTAGAACAATAGTAATAATAATGTAATATTGTCAATATCGTTACCAACCATCATCTCAACCATCAACTAATTATTAATTGGACACCAAGCTGCTCTTGTCCGTGAGCACGACTGTCATGACAGTTTCCCAATCTCTGCAAAGAATGTACCCTTTACCCACAAGCAGTGATTTCATCCCCTGTTGTCAGGTGGACTGAGTAAACCTCCCTGATGCCCGTGGCGGCCAACCACATTACATAGTTCCTTTGGTGTGAGGCCAGGAGATCACTACATGGTCTTTACAAAGGTACTCGCGACTAGTGCTAGTCCTCTAAGGTTTCCACCACTGAGGCATTCCCGGAGTAACCCTCCGCCTTAGAGCCCCTTCTTGAGCCTTGCGATTCCCAGAGCAGTACCCCTGCATCATTCCCCGCACCATCCAACTACTAGCATTTCATCGGGAGAAACCTAATTAATTGACCAAGCCACCCCATCTCAGTCTCATGGTGGTACTGTAAAGCTTAGTGGCTTCCTCCATAAACCGGTCCTTAGAATCTGGCGGTGTCAAACCCAATCCCGGGTCTCGTGCAAACTGCACCATACCATAACCATCCAACCACCAGATTCCAATCAACTACTATTGTGTGTCCATCATGATTAAAGTAACCATAAAATATAGTATATTTCATGTGTATGAAATTCCATTCCCGAAGTCTAAGCATGGCTAAGCATAATCAAAACCTGTCTACTTCCCAACCCAATCCAGAGGACAAGGAATAATATGGAACGGGGCATATAACATGAAATAGGACATCATTTTATGTAGCATGCAACTAACTAAACATCCTAAAATAGGGGCAAGATGGTCAAGGGCACTTGCCTTTCATTGAATAGTTGCTCAGTCTCTTGATTGAACTCTTGTCTTCATATTTTCATGTCGCTTCGTCGAAATACGAATGCGTATAAACTACCATCAAAAGAGAAATAAAAACAATCAAGAACAATACACCATAAAAACAATACAAATATTATGATTGAAATATGTTATGATTATGATTTAAATCGGAGTTATGAGTGATTTATTATTTTTCACAGCTATAGAAATACATTTACCATTTATTTTCCATTTTTAGTATTTATTTACAGGCTAAAAACATTTTTAATGAGTTTCTCATAGACAAAATATATTTTATATGCATTTTATAAATTTTATTTTAGCATAAAAGATTTTATAAATAATTTTCCTACTATTTTCACATTTATTCTCCATTTTTAGTATTTATTTGTAGTTAAAAGCATTTTTAATGAATTTTCTATAGTCAAAATATATTTTATTTGCTTTCTAAAATATTATTACAGCCTAAAAAGATTTATAATTAATTTTCATACACTTCCTATATTTATTCTATCATTTATAAACTTATTCTATTCACTAGACACATTTTAAACATTATTTTATAATTAAATATAATTATAGGGGCTGTTTTGTAATTTTTTCTAATAGAACAGTACCTAAAGATATGATTTATGAAAATTATAGGGGCCTAAATCATTAATTCTTTGATTTAACCTATTTTTAGATAAGTTCAGGGGCTTTAGTGCTAAAACAGAGGCTAAATCATTATTTACTCAAAGTTCAGGGGCTAGGTTGTAAGAATCCAAGGGCTTAGGTGAAAAGTGACGGCAGGAAATGCTTGATTAAATATGGGCCGTTGGATAAGAGGTGGATGACCAAGATTTAATTAAACGAAGGGGTATGCTACGATTTAATCGTGGTCGTTGCCCTAGGATGAACGGCCAGGAGAGAGCCACGTCGCCCTGGTGAGGTGGGTGGCGGCCTGAGCCACCAGAGGCGGCGGCGCCTCCATGGCCGGCGGCCAAAGCTCGCCAGAGTTGGCCGGATTTGGCGCTCCGGTGGTCTAATCTAGACGGGAATTGGACGGGGAGAAAGAGGGGAAGGCGGGGAACGCACCTAGGGCGTCGCACATGTGGGAAAATGGCAGGAGAGAGGTGCGCGACGGCGAGGCGCGGCGGAGCTCCTTCGGCGCCGTCGGGGAGGCGTCTCGGGTGACGGAAATTGGGCGCGAGCGTGCCCATCAGGGGAAGAGCGGCGCCAGAGTGTTCGGCATCCCCTCGGTGGTGGCCAAATCGGCGTCTTCATGAGGGGCGGCGAGCTCCTAACCGGCGGCCATAGTGGCTAGGTTTTGGTTAGGGGAAGAATAAGGAGTGAGAGGAAAGATAATGGGGGTGAGGACATGAATAACATGGGGGAGGCGGTGGTGGAGAGGAAGGGAGCAAGGGCGGCGGCGGTTGCCGGGCGCGGCTGGCGGTTGAGGCTCGGGCGGCGGCGGTTGTTGGGGAAGAAGGGGCTGACAGCTAGGGCCCGCATGGCATAGAGAGAGAGAGGGGAAGAAGGGGAGTGTGGCTGGTTTGGGCCTTGCTGGGCCGATGGTGAAAGGGAGGAGTAAGAGGGAGATGGGCTTCGGGTAGGTTCTTGGCCCAGGCAAGTCTATTTTTCTTTTCTTTTTCGTTTTTCTTTTATTTTTTTCTTATTTAATCTATTGAATTTTTATTTCTCTTTCTCTTTATTTTTTTTAAAAAACACGGGTGTTACAGAAGTGGGGACTCCAAAGACGACGGCATACCCTATGTACCCTCTAACCCACATGGGGAACCCTTCCCGCGCTATCGGCGCTTCGATTGGTTCCTAGGTGTTCCAGACGGCGTGAGAGTGCCAGCGCATGCCCCTCATCGCCGTCCTGACGGATGTCAGCGTCCTCTGGAGGGTGAGCGGCGGTTCAACGACCCTGATGATGGCGATCGCCGCCCTCCAGGCGGATGGCGGCGTAGCCCAAACATGCATGGCCACCAAGTGGACGAGCCAACCCGGGGGCACCCAGCTCCATGCTACATGCGTAGGGGAGGGCCACAGACCGGTCATGGGGACCACAGAAGAGAAGACGGTGCTGGTCAAGGAGCGACTCGGGGACGCTCACGTACCCGACATCCCTCCAACCATAGAAGCCAAGATTTTAAGCGGTACGACAAGGAGCAAGAACGGAGGAAACAGTCGCTCTCTGTAACACGTGCGCCGAGAGCTGTACAAAGCTGGCCTAAAACTGAAACCCGGCAAGGCTATCTGCGTTGGGCACTGCCTGCCAGTCCGACGCGGGCAGACATGCAACAACAAAGCCTGGTGTCTGTGCTAGCGGCTCCAGAAGAAGGAAAGTCTGAAAAAACACCCATTCTGGAATTAGACTTCGCATCGGTCCTTTGTACACGGGTAGGACCATATACTTCCTCTCCTTTCAGGGTAACCCATGACCCAATTGTAGAGGAATTCAAATCCTTGGCCAATGAGGATGGAGCAGCAAAAGTGAACCCCCCATGCTGCCAGCCAGAGTTGCAGGACGACCTGCTGCATGTGACCTCCAACCAGCAAGCCACCTTGGAAGGAGAAGGCGCCCTGCAGAAGCTACTCCACTCTGAACAGCAACAGCCATCGGTGGTAGCACCTCAGGCGGACGATGCTGCTGGCTATGGGACCGGCCTCAGCCCACGTCCAATACACGACCCACATGCTGTCGAGCAGAGATATGGGTCGGATGGGCTGCCACCTGCAACACACGAAAACGAGCGTTTAAACTCTTACTTCCCGCCTGTGTCTGTGCCCATCCTTGCTTCCTTGCCGCTAAAGCGCACCACTGCACAAAGGAATCGCTCCGCTTCAGCGGGACCATCTCGAGAAAGTGCGCAGCAGGCAACATGGCAGACCAAAGTGCCGATAGCCCATCGGGCGACCCATAGGCTCATACGGATTACGGATCCTTGACTTGGCCGGAGATACTGAGGCAGTGGGAGACGAAGCCATGGCAAAGTACTCCCTCTTTATCTTTTTATTTGACGTTCGGACATGAGTAGTTAGTTCATTTTTAGTTCATTTTCTTGTAAGAAACGTCAATTAAAAAGATAAGGAGGGAGTACCTAGCAATCTACAAAGGAGCACTACCTAAGAAAGCGATTGAGGCCATTAGAGTGGCCACAGGCTTGGGTCATGTTGAATCCAACCAAGTGACTGCGGTACTGGCGGAGGAGCAGGCCCGCCGGGCTGATGACCTGTGATCAATGTCGCCTGACATTTAGTCAAAGTGGTTGTGCCCAAACGTTCGTCATGAATAGTAATCTGTCACTATTTAGTTGGAACGTGAGGGGGTTGAACTCCCCAGCTCGACGGGCGGCAGTATCGGCCCTGGTTCAACTACAAAACCTTCAGTAGCATGCTTGCAAGAAACCAAACTTGAGTCCATTGACACTCGCGATTGTCAACAGATTCTTGGTTCAAACTATGATGGGTTCGAATTCTTGCCTGCAAGTGGTACCAGAGGGGGCATACTACTGGCTTGGAATAAAAATTTCATTGAGGCATCTCAGCCGCTCCGACTGTCTTTCTCCTTGTCGGTGACAATTAGGCTCCTTGGCAGAGAGCCTGAATCTTTTTTTTTTTTCTAACTACAGTCTATGGGCCAGTTGAAGACAATGCAAAAGAATTATTTCTTGAGGAACTTATATCGCTAAAGCCAGCTGCAAACACACCTTGGATTTTGCATGGGTGACTTCAACCTGATTTACGAGGCCAAAGACCAAAGTAGCCTGAATCTGAATCGCCGGTTGATGGGAAAATTCAGAAAAGCACTGGACCTAACAGAACTAATTGAACTCAGATTGCAAAATAGAAAGTTTACCTGGAGTAATGAAAGGGCCGATCCAACCATGGTTCGCCTTGACAGAGTTTTTTGCAATAAGGAATGGGACTAGATATACTCTGGTTTCTGCCTACTACCCCTTTCATCTTCAATTTCAGATCATTGCCCCCTCATGCTCTGTAAACAGCAGCAGCCACTCAGAAAAGAAAAATTCAAATTTGAGTCATTCTGGCTCAAAATACCTAGTTTTACGAACGTTGTAAAGGAGGCATGGGAAATGCCAACCAGAGCACAATCACATCTGAATATCATCTACCACAAGCTGATTCAAACTGCAAATTCTCTGAGATGGAGCTAGATGACTTTTGGCAATGCTCGGATGCAGCTGTACATGGCTATGGAGGTTATTTACAGGCTTGACCAAGCTCAGGAGGGGAGACAACTATCCGTTGACGAACTCCAATTACGAAAGGACCTTAAATTGCGCATTCTTGGCTTGGCGGCAGTGGAAAGAGCAAGGCACAGACAGGCTTCTCGAATCACCTGGCTTAGAGAAGGGGATGCAAGTACACGCTTTTTCCACCTCAAGGCTAACATGCGAAGCAAGAAATTGTATATCCACAAATTAGAAACGGCCCAAGGACAGTACATCTGGAAACATGAAGACATGGAGGTTGAGCTGTTTAATCACTTTCAGAGAACTGTGGGATCAAAAGAGCAACGCATGGTCACACTAGGTTGGGAATTGTTGAACCTGACTAAGCTGCAGAGCAATCAACTGGATGCGGCTTCACTGAGGAGGAGATACTATGTGCGATTGACGAATTACCAACTGAAAAGGCGCCGGGCCCGATGGTTTTACAATAGATTTTTACAGGATATGTTGGGAGATTATCAGACAAGATATGCTTGCAGCCTTCGACTGTTTTGGTCGCCTACAAATAGGATCGCTGTTCAAGATAAATGGAGCAATTCTTACACTCATCCCAAAAGGGACAAGCTCGGAGCTGCCGAGTGAGTACAAGCCCATCAGTCTTATTCATTCTTTTTCCAAGTTGGTTTCCAACGTTTTATTACTCCGGTTATCTAAACATATCGACGAGCTAGTGTCCCCATCGCAGAGCGCTTTCATAAAAGGCCGATGCATCCAAGATAGTTTTCTACACGTCCGCAATATTGCCAGATCTTATCACAGGAAAAGGAGGCCACTTCTAATGATCAAATTAGATATTTGCAAGGCATTTGACTCTCTGTCTTGGGCGTTCCTCCTAGAACTGTTGTAGGCAAGAGGTTTCCCTCAAAAATGGAGTGATTGGATATCACTTTTATTTGCAACATCAACATCCGCAGTTTGATTAAATGGAGTGCCCGGACCATGGATTCAGCATAGTCGTGGACTTCGGCAAGGGGATCCACTCTCTCCATATCTTTTCATTCTAGCTTTTGACACAATACAGAGGATTTTTGAGCTAGCAACTCGAGATGGTTTGTTTACTCCCTTGAAGGATGGAGCAGCACACACAAGAGTGTCTCTCTACGCGGACGATACACTACTTTTTATTAACCCAGTGCAGGTGGAGGTGGACAGGGCAATGCAGATTACGAAAAAATTCGGTGATGCCACTGGTTTGAGAATCAATGTCAGTAAAAGCTCCATCTTCCCAATACGATGTGATGATTTGAACTTGGACGACATCCTGCTGAATTTTGAAGGGAAAATAAGTTCACAACCTTTCTCTTATTTAGGATTGCCAATTACCCTTGGAAGGCTTCGACTGGCACATCTACAGCATGTAAAAGACAAAGCGCTATCCAAGCTGCAGGGATGGCAAGGAAAATTGCTTAATATAGGTGGTAGGCGAGAGTTGGTTCGCGGTGTTCTAAGGTCACTGCCAGTGTATGCCATGACATCATTGAGAGTGCCCAAACAGTTCTTAATAGAACTGGATAAAATCCGTAGAAGATTCCTTTGGGTGGGCAGCCAAGAAATCCAAGGAGGAAAATGCAAGGTTAGTTGGGCGAGACTCTGCCGGCCACTGGAAAAAGGCGGCCTAGGAGTAATTGATCTTGAGCGTCTCGGACGGGCACTGAGGGCACTGAGATTGCGATGGTTATGGTTTCAATGGAAGGCGCCACAAAAACTATGGGTAGGATCCGACCTTCCTATTGATCAACAAGATGAAGATCTTTTCAACGCAGCAACCTCAATAACGGTTAGAAACGGACGTACTGCTAGATTCTGAAAATCATGTTGGCTCATCAAAGAGCCACTAGCGGTGAGATTCCAACGATTGTTTCAGCATTCAAAACGGAAAAACAAGACTGTGGCAGAGGCGATGGAAAATAATGCTTGGATAGTTGATATCTCCTTCAACCTGACGATACAGCTTATACATGAATATGTGGAATTATGGGCACTCATTCAGAGCTCAGAATTTGATCTGACAGACAACAGAGCAGATGAAATCCACTGGACTCTGACAAGCAACGGCCAATACAGTGCAAAGTCTGCTTACACAATGCAATTTCAGGGCAGTTTGGATTCATGTTTTCCAAACTGTGTTTGGAAAGTATGGGCACCTGCAAAATGCAAGTTTTTCATGTGGTTACTTCTCCAAGACCGAGTATAGAAAGCAGCCCGCTTACTAATTCGTGGGTGGGAAAACCAATACTTTTGCAGCCTCTGTCGAAGAAATCTTGAAACGTCAGTTCACCTATTCATAGAGTGCCCCACCCCTACGCAAGAGATGTTTGGGTGAAGGTTGCAGAATTTTTCAAAGCTCATCCGATGCACCCCTGTCATTGGCAATCAGATAGTCCCCTGGACAGGTGGTTTGAAGACCTTTTGTCACGTCCGGTCATCATAAAGATGAACAGACGCTTATAACATGTACGCCATGATCAGTTGAATCGTACATGCGTCGACGAAAGCGAAATATCATTACATAGCCATGTTCGAGTACATAAACAGTCTTACAATACGACCCGAAGGTCTACAAATACACCACAACTATTTACATCAACAACAATGTTAACAAAGTTCAAACTACAGCAGAAGACTAATAGGTAAGAGAAGCTCCATCTCCACAGGCAGCAGTTGCGCGTATGGTCGCCAGCCTAGTCCAAGTCCTCCGGATTAACGAAGTAGTCTTCCGGTGCCGCTTCTTCTTCTTCATATTCTAAGGAAAATTAAACGCTTGAGTACATAGAGTACTCAGCAAGTGCGGGAAGAGATGACATGATTGGCTAAAGCAAGGAAAGGCCAAATATGGCTTAGCACTATGCTTAGAACCTAACCTTAGCTTCCATTTATCAATATCTTAATTCAAGAAGTAATCAACACATGAGTAATGATAATGAATATAACTTGAATCATAATTAACCACCATTTCCCAACCATAGACTAATTATGAACTGGCCCCAAGCCGCTCTTGTCCGTGAGCACGGCTGTCATGACAGTTTTATCCAATCTCTGCAGAGAGTGTACCCTTTTCCCACAAGCAGTGATTTCATCCCCTGTTGCCAGATGGACTAAGTGAACCTCCCCGATTGCCCGTGGTAGCTAACCATATTTCACACTTCCTTTGGTGTGAGGCCAGGAGATCACTACATGGTCTTTACAAAGGTACTCCCGACTAGTGCTAGCCCTCTAAGGTTTCCAACATTGGGGATTCCCGGAGTAACCCTCCGCCCTAGAGCCCCCTCTTGAGCCTTGCGGATCTCAGAGCAGATCACCCGCATCATTCCCCGCACCATCCAACTATTAGCATTTCATCGCGAGAAACCTAATTAATTGACCAAGCTGCCCCATCTCAGTCTCGTGGTGGTACTATAAAGCTTAGTGGCTTCCTCCATAAACCGGTCCTTAGAATCTGGTGGTAACAATCCCCAATCCCGGGTCTCGTGCAAACGGCACCATACCAATACTAACCAACCACCAGATTCCTATCCACTACAATTGTGTAATCACCACCATTTATGGTAACCATAAAGTTTAACATAGCACAATTGTATGAAATCACAATCCCAATGTCTAAGCATGGCTAAGCATAGATAAGACCTATCTACTTCCCAACCCAATTCAGGTAACAAGGAATTATGTGGAACAGGGCATGTAAACATGAAATAGGACATCAATTTAATTAGCATGAATCTATCTAAATCCCTAGAATTGGTACAAGATGGTCAAGGGCACTTGCCTTCATTGAAGACTTGAGTGTTGGAGAATTCTTGGTCTTGGAGGTTAAGATTAGGGTCGTAGAACGACTCTAAATATATACCCAAGCATGGCAAGAATAAAATAAAGCTAAATAAGTAGAGGGCATGCAAAACAGTACATCACAACATACACATAGGCATAAAATCCTATACTAATGCGTCCCTACGAAGTATTTATTACTTAACATGGCCAAAGTATGCATTTTATATTTATCCTACATTTTTGGGATTTAATTATAGCCTAAAACCATTTTTATTGGATTTTCTATGGCTAAAATGTATTTTTAAACATTTATAATAAATATTCCATGGACAAAATATATTTCAAATGAACTCTACAATTTATTCACAGCATAAAATAGTTTATACCAATTTTTCCTAACATTTCTACACTTAATTACTATTTTTATCTATTTTCTACACCTCAAATACATCTAAAAACCATATTCAGCAAATAAATAAAAGTCCAGGGACTAATTAGATAGTTTTCTAAACTGCACAGGGGTTAAATCCATGATTCTACAAATTTACAGGGGTTAGATTGCTTATTTAAATGATTAAATCCAATTTTTAGGGGTCCAGGGGCTAGTCTGCAATTTCCAGGGGCTAGACTTGAATTTCTGTGAAGTCCAGGGGGTAGCAAGCAAGGTTCCAGGGGGCTGGGGTGTAAAAGCAACGGCGGGAAAACTAAATTGAATATGGGCCGTTGGATCTTAAATGGACGCGCGGGATTTTATTACACGAACTATTACGATGATCTAATCTGGGCCGTCGGTCTCAAACCAACGGCCGAGGTGCGGCCACGTCGCCCTTGGCGACGCCGGCCACACGCGCGCGGCGGCGCTGGAGTCCGCGGCGGCGGACCTTGCCGGAGCTGGCCCAAACGGCGATTCCTACGTCGATCCTACTCACCACGAGCATGAACCGAGAGAGGAGGAGTAGGGGAACTCACCTAGGGGTGTGTCGGGGCACGAATTCGGGTGGAAGACGGTCAGCGTCGAGAGGGGGCGGCGGTTGGCGTCGGTGCATGTCGACTCCGGCGAAACCTCGGCGATCTCCCTACGCAGACTTGCCCGACGTGCTCCTGGCGACACGGCGACGAGGTTAAAGGGGGAGGTGAGGCGAGGCAACCGCCGGCTGGCCGGGAACGCGCGAGACCTACCTTGGATCGGCGAAGCTAGGGTTTGAGCGTGGAGAGGTTGTAACAGAGGGGGAGGGTGGGGTTTTATAGGAGCAGGGGGTGCGGTGGTTGTCGGCGCGTGCGATGAGGGGGTTCCCCGGGTTGATTACGTCGTGGGCGAGGCAGTTGCAGGGGGGGTTCGGCGTGGGCGCGACGCGGCGCGGGAAAGAGGGAGTGGCGGTTACTCCCTGGAAGGGATGACACGCGGGCCCGGGGTGCCAGCGGGAGAGAGGGAGGAAAGGGGGAGGCGCCGACAGGCGGGGTCCACGGCGCAGAGAGAGAGAGTGTGGGGAAGGGTTGGGCCGCGGGAGAGAGGAAGGGAGTTGGGCCGGGGGGGGAAATCGGCCCAGGGAGGGTTTTATTTCCTTTTCTTTTTCTTTTTCACTTCTTTTATTTTGATTTGAATTCAAATTCAAATTTAATTCGTTTGCGACACGTCTGAACTTCAAAAATCACCCAAAAATGCATACAACAATGTTCAAGGGTTTGAGCAAATTTTTGTACATGAAATTATGGGTGTTACAACTCTACCCCCCTTAAAAGGAATCTCGCCCTCGAGATTTGGATGTCCTAAGGGAATAGATGAGGGAAATCAGCCTTAAGAGTTTCTTCTCTTTCCCATGTTGCTTCTGCCTCCGAGTGATGCTTCCATTGCACTTTACACATGCGAATGACGTTGGTTCTTGTGATCTTTTACAGTGTCTCAAGTATCTTGACAAGCTGCTCCACATAAGACAAGTCTTCCTGTACATCCACTGCTTCCATAGGCAATTGCTCTTCAGGCACTCTTAAGCACTTCTTAAGCTGTGATACATGGAACACATTATGCACATCTGACAAGTGTGGCAGAAGCTCAAGCTGATATGCCACTTCACCTCGTCGCTCTAATATCTTGAACGGACCAATGTAGCGGGGTGACAACTTGACTCTTACTTTAAATCTTCTCAATCCTCTCATAGGTGACACCTTCAAGTACACATAATCACCAACCTCAAATGTTAGATCACGTCTTCGAGTATCCGCATAACTCTTCTGTCTTGTTTGGGCTGCCTTTAGGTTCTTCTGAATTTCTTGCACTTGTCTTTCAACCTCTTTCAATACATCAGGCCCAAAGACTTGACTTTACCCAGTTTGATTCCAAAACAATGGTGTCCTACATTTCCGCCCATACAATGCTTCAAAAGGAGACATCTTCAAACTGGTTTGATAACTGTTGTTGTAAGAGAATTCGGCATATGGAAGATTCTTGTCCCAACTTTTGCTATTCTTTAAAGCACACACCCTCAACATGTCTTCTAATATCTGGTTGGTGCGTTCAGTTTGACCATCAGTCTGAGGATGATACGCCGAACTAAAATTTAGACGGGTATCCATTGATTCATGCAACTTCTGCCAGAATCTTGAGGTGAATTGAGTGCCTCTGTCTGAGATGATCTTCTTAGGAACTCCATGTAAACATACAATCCTGGAGATGTACAGTTCCGCCAACTTGGGGCCATTGTATGTTTCTTTCACGGGAATAAAGTGAGCAACTTTAGTCAAACGATCCACAATAACCCATATAGAATCATATCCAGACTGTGTTCTTGGTAGTCCCACAATGAAATCCATACTAATTTCTTCCCACTTCCATTCTGGTACTTTGATTGGTTGCAATAACCCTACTGGTCTTTGATGTTCCGCCTTAATCAATTGACATGTATCACATATGGCCACATATTCTGCTACACCCCGTTTCATTCCATGCCACCAATATCGATCTTTAAGGTCTTGATACATCTTTGTGCTTCCGGGATGAATGGAGTATGATGAGTTATGGGCTTCCCTTAGTATCAACTCTTTAATCTCCTTTGATATCTGGAACACAAATCCTCTTTCCAAGCCATAAGGTTCCTTGTTCATCCTCTCTAAAGTTCGGATCTTTCCCCTTCTTCATCAACTGCTTGATCTCCTTGACCTTCTCATCATTCTTTTGTCCTTCTCGTATATCATGTTCAAGGGTTGAGTCCACTTCCATAGCAACTGCTTCAGTACTAGACACTAGACATAGGTTTAACCTTGCAAACTCTTCGCATAACTGGGGTTGAAGAGCTTGTACTGACAAGTTATTACATTGTCCCTTCCTGCTTAGAGCATCAGCGACCACATTAGCCTTTCCTGGATGGTAGTTGATTCCCACATCAAAGTCGTTTATTAATTCCAACCAACGACGTTGCCTGAGATTAAGATCCGGTTGTGTAAATATGTACTTCAAGCTCTTGTGATCTGTGTATATCTGAGTCCTTTTTCCCATTAAGTAGTGTCTCCAGATCTTCAATGCATGAACAACAGCCGCCAATTCTAAATCATGGGTTGGGTAATTCCTCTCATGCTTCCGAAGCTGTCTTGAAGCATAGGCTACAACATGTCCTCCTTGCATTAAGACGCACCCTAAACCATGACCAGATGCATCGCAATAGACCACAAACTCCTTCTGCATATCAGGCATTACCAATACCGGTGCACTGGTTAACCTCTTCTTCAACTCGGCGAAACTTACTTCACATTCGGGGGTCCACTTGAAAGCAACTCCTTTCTCAAGCAACTTGGTTAGTGGTCGAGAGATCTTTGAAAATCCCTCGATGAATCTACGGTAATAACCAGCCATGCCTAGGAATCTTCGTATATCATGTACACTCTCAGGTGTTTCCCACTTAAGGACATCTGCCACTTTGCCTGGATCCACTGCTATACCTCCTTCTGATATGACATGCCCCAAAAATGATACCTCCTTTAGCCAGAACTCACACTTACTAAGCTTGGCATACAATTGATGTTGGCAAAGCTTCTGTAGAGCCATCCTGAGGTGCTCCTCATGCTCTTCTTCAGTCTTGGAGTAGATGAGTATGTCATGGATGAATACCACTACAAACTTGTCCAAGTACTCCATGAATACCTTGTTCATTAGATACATAAAATATGCCGGGGCGTTGGTCAATCCAAACGACATAACTGTATACTCATATAATCCATATCGAGAGACAAATGCCGTCTTGGGAATGTCTGAGGGTCTAATCTTCAGTTGGTGGTAGCCCGAACGAAGATCAATCTTGGAGAACACACATGCTCCTCTCAACTGATCAAACAAATCTTCAATCCTTGGTAGTGGATATTTATTCTTGATCGTTACCTCATTTAAGGCACGGTAATCCACACACAACCTTTGAGTTCCATCCTTCTTAGGTACAAATATAACTGGTGCTCCCCAAGGTCATGAGCTAGGACGAATATATCCTTTTGCCAATAACTCCTCAATATGATCCTTTAGTTCAGCTAATTGTTTAACATCCATTCTATATGGCCTCTTATATATTGGGGCCGTTCCAGGTACTAACTCAATGACAAATTCAATCTCTCGATCAGGGGGCATACTTGGTAAGTCATCTGGGAATACATCCAGAAATTCCTTCACAACCCTGATATCTTCGGTACTCTCAAGATGGTTGAGTTGTACTACTGCCTCTTGTGTCTGATCTGGCTGGAACTCCACTGTAGTGCCATCCGGGTGTGTTAAGCAGACTGTTCTTGTTGCACAATGAATTACTCCTTGATTCTTTGTCAACCAGTCCATTCCCAGAATGATGTCTAATCCTTGTGAGTCCAACACTATTAGGTTGGCCCAAAAGACTACCCCCTTATATTTATACTCACTTTTTGGCATAGATGCCTTGCCACCATCTCTCCTCCAGGAGAGTTTATCAATAATGGCCCATTCAAGAATGTAACTACCATGTCATGCTTCTTTATGAAATCCTTGGATATAAATGAATGTGTAGCACCCGAATCAAATAATACGGTGGCGGGGTGGGAGTTAACAGAAAACATACCGATCACCACATCAGGCGCTTCCTGTGCTTGCTCTAGTGTCACATGGTTGACACGGCCAGGTGGGTTTTGTTGCTTCTTTGGACAACTGCTGGCATAGTGTCCCCATTCTCCGCACTTGTAACATTGAACTCCCGCAACATTACTTTGGCCCTTGTTGCCTCCTGATTGGTTTCTTGGGGGTTGGCCATTTGGACGGTTAGCTGGAGCTGAAGGGCGGGGTGGCTGCATCTGCTGACGTGGGGGTTGCATTGGTTGGCGTGGTGGCTGTTGCTGCTGGCGCATTTGCTGGTTGTAGGGAGTGGGTGGCCTGTAGTTGGTGTTTGGAAATCTCTGTCCCGAGTAGTTCATAGGACGAGTCATCTGGTTTGCAGGCGGAGGGTTAAGACGGGGGCGTACATTGCTTCTAGAGGCATGTGCTATAGTCAACTTCCTTTTTCTTTCCTCATCATCCAGTTCCTTTTTAGTCCTCTCCACTTCAAAGGCTTTGTCAACCAGCTTCTGAAAGTCGCTGTAGTCGCTGGAAGACATGGCAAACTTCAACTCCTTATCCAGTCCATTCTTGAAACGGAATTGTTTCTTGGAGTCAGTATCCACATCGGTTGGGGCATAGCGGGACAACTGGGTGAATGCATTCAAATAGGCCCTCACAGTCATTCGGCCCTGCTTCAACATAAGGAACTCTTCGCGTCTTGCTTGTATTTCTCCCTCAGGCACAAAGTGATTGCGGAAGTTGGTCCTGAATTCTTCCCAAGTAATGTTTTCTGGGTCCTGGTGAGCTTCAGTAAAGGCAGTCCACCAGTCAGCTGCCGGTCCTTGGAGTTGATGGGAGGCTAATAGTACTTTCTCTCTTCCTTCACAGTGGATGAGCCTCAACTTGCTTTCAACTGTACGGAGCCAATCATCGGCATCCATGGGTTCAGTGACTTTGGCAAAAGTGGGTGGATGAGTGTTTAGGAAGTCCCTTAGAAAGGACCTAGGTGGAAAAGGTGGTGGTGGCGGAAGGTTGTAATTTGGTGGTGGTGGGGGTGGGGCTTGCTGCATGTTGGTGACAATCTGGGTAAGGTTGTTAAGCAGCTGGGTTTGGATGGCCATCATCTGCTGCATTTGTTGCGCGGCTGGGGCTCCTCGAGCACCCATACCATTCCATCCTGGCACACCTCCAAGTCCTTCATCTTGGGGCACAGCACCCCTTCCACGACCTCTACCTCTACCTCTTCCAGACATCTGTATAGGGAATACTTGAAACTTTAGGACAATAGATGAGATATAGAAGGGTACGCTATGGCAAACGGTCCCAACTACATGCATCAAGGGAAACATATATATATAAAGCAAGCAAATTCATTAACCAACTAGTGCGGATGTGGACAAGATGCTAATGCATTCCACAACTCGCACGACACACTAACAAGCCTATATACAAGTGACATGGATGTGGACAGGATGCCGAAGCATTCCACAACTCATGCCGCACACACACACAACATAAAGCAAACTAATACAATACCATAGATAACACAACTCAAGACTAGAGAGGGCGCAGCTACACGCTCCTACATACTAAGGATAGGTGTCCTGAGTCGTCCAGCGGGGAAACAAGTCCACTCCTACTCATCGGAGTCCTCCTCAACCTCCATCTCCGGGTCTTCTTCTTCCGATTTCTCTCTTGATTCCTGGGGGGAGTTCATACGACGATCTGGAGAGTTCGGGTCCCAAGGCTCAACGTCTGAAGCGTACTGAGGAGAGTTCGGATCAGCTGCAGTGATCCTCTCGTAGCGTCGGCGAAGTCGCTCGTAGCGGTCAACCAGGTCCCTGCTGTCCTGTAGCTCCTGCTGACAACGCTGGAGTCGCGAAGACAACTCCACAACGTCGTCCACCAGCCTCTCGCACTGAGGGTGGGTCAAAGGCCCCTCGACGTCACATCCAGTGAAGTCGGTCGTGCCACTAGGGCGCTGAGGGGTGTACGCGTGCTCCGTGCACCCAAGGCGGAACCTGTGGGCGTGACTCCAGTAGGTAGTCGCCTCCCACGTGGCGTCCTCCTCAGCCGCACGCTGGGAGCTCCTCCAGGCCGGAGAGAAGTGTGAGTGCAGCAGCTCCGAGTCGTAGTAGACGGCCAGCTGAGAAGTCCACTCCAGTCCACCAGTATAGGGCGCAAAGACCCTAGTGGTGTGGTAGACTAGGCGAACACGGTACTCAACGGTACCCCACAGCACGAAGAAGAGAGCGAAGATGGACACACATCCTTGAAGCAGCACTCCCAGTGGAGAACAGCGTCGTCTCCCTCCTGGGGGTGTGAGGTGCGGAGTGACTGGCTAGGGCGTGGTGAGGAACACGACCCCCAGTCGACTTACGAGCCGTCTGCTTGGTTCACGCCATCTACAAACATTTGAAAACAAGAGAGTGAGATCAATAATCAATAAATTAAATTAGAATAAAGCAAATAGCACAGCAAGATAAGAAGCACAAGGGTTGAGGTGGAGAGCATAAAGTTTTGGAAATACTATTTCATAAGAAAATAGTATAGTCCTTAATTTTTGACCATTTCTAACTAGGCTTGCGTCCCACGGGCAACACGGCTCTGATACCACTTTGTCACGCCCGGTCATCATAAAGATGAACAGACGCTTATCACATGTACGCCAGGATCAGTTGAATCGTACATGCGTCAACGAAAGCGAAATATCATTACATAGCCATGTTCGAGTACATAAACAGTCTTACAATACGACCCAAAGGTCTACAAATACACCACAACTTTTTACATCAACAACAATGTTAACAAAGTTCAAACTACAACAGAAGACTAATATGTAAGAGAAGCTCCATCTCCACAGGTAGCAGTTGCGCGTATGGTCGCCAGCCTAGTCCAAGTCCTCCGGATTGACGAAGTAGTCTTCCGGTGCCGCTTCTTCTTCTTCATATTCTAAGGAAAATTAAACGCTTGAGTACATAGAGTACTCAGCAAGTGCGGAAAGAGAAGACATGATTGGCTAAAGCAAGGAAAGGCCAAATATGACTTAGCACTATGCTTAGAACCTAACCTTAGCTTCCATTTATCAATATCATAATTCAAGAAGTAATCAACACATGAGTAATGATAATGAATGTAACTTGAATCATAATTAACCACCATTTCCCAACCATAGACTAATTATGAACTGGCCCCAAGCCGCTCTTGTCCGTGAGCACGGCTGTCATGACAGTTTTACCCAATCTCTGCAGAGAGTGTACCCTTTCCCCACAAGCAGTGATTTCATCCCCTGTTGCCAGGTGGACTAAGTGAACCTCCCCGATTGCCCGTGGTAGCTAACCATATTTCACACTTCCTTTGGTGTGAGGCCAGGAGATCACTACATGGTCTTTACAAAGGTACTCCCGACTAGTGCTAGCCCTCTAAGGTTTCCACCACTGGGGATTCTCGGAGTAACCCTCCGCCCCAGAGCCCCCTCTTGAGCCTTGCGGATCTCAGAGCAGATCACCCGCATCATTCCCCGCACCATCCAACTACTAGCATTTCATCGCGAGAAACCTAATTAATTGACCAAGCTGCCCCATCTCAGTCTCGTGGTGGTACTATAAAGCTTAATGACTTCCTCCATAAACCGGTCCTTAGAATCCGGTGGTAACAATCCCCAATCCCGGGTCTCGTGCAAACTGCACCATACCAATACTAACCAACCACCAGATTCCTATCCACTACAATTGTGTAATCACCACCATTTATGGTAACCATAAAGTTTAACATAGCACAATTGTATGAAATCCCAATCCCAATGTCTAAGCATGGCTAAGCATAGATAAGACCTATCTACTTCCCAACCCAATTCAGGTAACAAGGAATTATGTGGAACAGGGCATGTAAACATGAAATAGGACATCAATTTAATTAGCATGCATCTATCTAAATCCCTAGAATTGGTACAAGATGGTCAAGGGCACTTGCCTTCGTTGAAGACTTGAGTGTTGGAGAATTCGTGGTCTTGGAGGTTAAGATTAGGGTCGTAGAACGACTCTAAATATATACCCAAGCATGGCAAGAATAAAATAAAGCTAAATAAGTAGAGGGCACGCAAAACAGTACATCACAACATACACATAGGCATAAAATCCTATACTAATGCGTCCCTACGAAGTATTTATTACTTAACATGGCCAAAGTATGCATTTTATATTTATCCTACATTTTTGGGATTTAATTATAGCCTAAAACCATTTTTATTGGATTTTCTATGGCCAAAATGTATTTTTAAACATTTATAATAAATATTCCATGGACAAAATATATTTCAAATGAACTCTACAATTTATTCACAGCGTAAAATAGTTTATACCAATTTTTCCTAACATTTCTACACTTAATTACCATTTTTATCTATTTTCTACACCTCAAATACATCTAAAAACCATATTCAGCAAATAAATAAAAGTCCAGGGACTAATTAGATAGTTTTCTAAACTGCACAGGGGTTAAATCCATGATTCTACAAATTTACAGGGGTTAGATTGCTTATTTAAATGATTAAATCCAATTTTTAGGGGTCCATGGGCTAGTCTGCAATTTCCAGGGGCTAGACTTGAATTTCGGTGAAGTCCAGGGGGTAGCAAGCAAGGTTCCAGGGGGCTGGGGTGTAAAAGCAACGGCGGGAAAACTAAATTGAATATGGGCCGTTGGATCTTAAATGGACGCGCGGGATTTTATTACACGAACCGTTACGATGATCTAATCTGGGCCGTCGGTCTCAAACCAACGGCCGAGGTGCGGCCACGTCGCCCTTGGCGACGCCGGCCACACGCGCGGCGGCGGCGCTGGAGTCCGCGGCGGCGGACCTCGCCGGAGCTGGCCCAAACGGCGATTCCTACGTCGATCCTACTCACCACGAGCATGAACCGAGAGAGGAGGAGTAGGGGAACTCACCTAGGGGTGTGTCGGGGCACGAATTCGGGTGGAAGACGGTCGGCGTCAAGAGGGGGCGGCGGTTGGCATCGGTGCACGTCGACTCCGGTGAAACCTCGGCGATCTCCCCGCGCAGACTTGCCCGGCGTGCTCCTGGCGACACGGCGACGAGGTTAAAGGGGGAGGTGAGGCGAGGCAACCGCCGGCTGGCCGGAAACGCGCGAGACCTACCTTGGATCGGCGAAGCTAGGGTTTGAGCGCGGAGAGGTTGTAACAGAGGGGGAGGGTGGGGTTTTATAGGAGCAGGGGGTGCGGTGGTTGTCGGCGCGTGCGATGAGGGGGTTCCCCGGGTTGATTACGTCGTGGGCGAGGCAGTTGCAGGGGGGGGGGGGGGGTTTCGGCGTGGGCGCGGGAAAGAGGGAGTGGCGATTACTCCCTAGAAGGGATGACACGCGGGCCCGGGGTGCCAGCGGGAGAGAGGGAGGAAAGGGGGAGGCGCCGACAGGCGGGGTCCACGGCGCAGAGAGAGAGAGCGTGGAGAAGGGTTGGGCCGCGGGAGAGAGGAAGGGAGTTGGGCCAGGGGGGGAAATCGGCCCAGGGAGGGTTTTATTTCCTTTCTTTTTTTTTTCACTTCTTTTCTTTTGATTTGAATTCAAATTCAAATTTAATTCGTTTGCTACACGTTTGAACTTCAAAAATCACCCAAAAATGCATACAACAATGTTCAAGGGTTTGAGCAAATTTTTGTACATGAAATTATGGGTGTTACACCTTTCCAAAATACCAGAGAAACAAAAGTCCAGACAGAGCAAATCCATAGTAATTCTGACGTGCTGGATGTTATGGAAAGAAAGGAATCGCCGTGTCTTTGAAGATAATGAACTGAATCCTAGACAAGTCGTGGAACTGATCAAGGATGAAACGAGGCAGTGGTCTTTGGCCGGGGCAAATATCCTGAACTCCTAACTGAAACTTTGCATATCTTTGGCAGGACGTTGGTAGCATATTTACTGTGCATGTAGGTATTAGTTTGGCTCTTCGAGGTCCTTTTGAGGCATGTAAAAATACTCTTCTTCTTATATTAATATACACCAGGCCTCTTGGTCCGGGTTTTCGAAAAAAAAAATCCTCGGATTCAAGAGTGTAAGTAATATCATATCCACATTCACCAAACACCAAGTCAATTTATAAGGAAATATATCTCTGTTTAGCATGCCCACCTGCAGTCGTACAATACCTCTGTCTGTATGTGTACATATTGACTTTTTGTGGTGATCCGATCACTGCCCCTAAGGCCCAGAAACCCAAGTAATGTCTCCATGAATATGGGATCCCAGAAATATGTACCAGACAGAATCAAGCTCATATGTTGGTGTCACTGGCCCACCCTGAATCCATTCCGAGAATGTCACACAGTCACAGTCACTACATAGTTCTTCAATCTAAATTCAACATCATTCATTCTTTTCAGCTCTTCCTCCAATAAAAATGGGACTAGAAAAGAGTTATCCCCGTGCGGTAAGGCCTCCCAGTTCCAATCTGTCCGAATAAAATTTTGCTAGCTCTGTTTGTAGGTCCCGTGAAGAAAGTCGGCCTCCTGTGAATGTGACTAGTGCTGTGGGTGATGGATGCGGTTCTTCTAGCTTGTAGTCTATCTCAGGCATCTGCAGAAAGCTAAATTCCAACTTTCCTGTTCCGACCAAGGAAACTTGTGGTTTTGTCATCTTGAACAGTGGACACTTATTTGATAGGTGTGCGTCTTTTTTGTAACAGATCACGCAGTCTAAATTAGCATTGCATTGTTGTGCTTCGTGACCACTGCACCTACATCGAAAGCAATGTGGGGTGCAATTTTTTCTTGCCTTTTGGTCAGCCTCCGGCAGAGTATGTTGGGGATTCTGGAATTGATGTGGCGATCTAAACTGATGTGTTCCTTGCTGCTGATTATGACTGCCATTTGAACTACCCGTTTGATTGCGATTAACGTTTGAACTGCCCACATGATTGCGATTGGTCTGTCGCCAGTGTTGCCTCGCTTGATTAGGTGGTACACCCGAATTAATGTGCCTTTGCACATTGTTCTGATCTCTGGCACTCCCAAATCCCTCCCTGTGTATCGGAAAATTTCAGCGTACAGTCCCTTTCATACCTGCGTGTGGTGGTCTTGCTGCCATGTGGGCATATGAAGGTTTGTTCCTGTCACTTTTGAAATGTGTCCAAGACCCTCCGTGGTCGTGCCAATTCAAAATATCAACTACCGTCTCATGTTTATTCCCGTGTACAGAAGATGACATCGTACCTTGTTCTGAATTTCTTAGTTTTGTGACCTTCAACTGCCGGCTATGAGAACTTAGTTTTGGCGATCCTGACCTGAGTACCGGCTGGATGTTTTTGTTGGCCCCACTCTGAGCTCGTGTGATGCAAATCCACTATTCGCCACTTTTGTTGTCGCCCTGGCCTCTCTTCGCTGCAGCTGGGTTGCCTCCAGTGCATCAGAGAAGAGACAATTCTCTCTGGTGGCGGTAGGGATAGAAGCTGGCTGTGGGATTATGGAAACCACCCCACCAGATTAATAACTTTTCTGTTTTAGCAAATTATTTGCGGCAAGAGTAGATACTGGCGGTGAGATCATGGAAACCTCCCATGCTGATTGATAGTCTTTCTGATTTTGCAAATTACTTTCCATACCTATTTCTACACTGATTTTTTTATTATTATTAGCGTATTACAAAATGTTTTAATATTAATAGCTGACATTTTTTTCAGAAGTAACAGCCTAGTCGCAATGCGGAGTGGTGACTCGCCAACTGGAATTGCGACTGCCCCCACAGCCGGTCACGATGCGTTGGACCGTTGTGGCCGCTCGGGCTATAAAATGGAGGTCGCGCGCCGGGTTATAACGTGAGGAGCGCTCGGGTTTTACCGTGAGGAGGAGAGGAGAGGAGAGGAGAGAAGAAAACAAAAGAAAACAAAAGAAAAAAAATAAGAGAAGAGAAAGATATGATATTTATTTATTTATTTAGTTAATATTAGATTACTTTTATATGAATTAATAGTAATATTGTTTAATAGTAATTGTTTTATTTTATATTTAGTTAATTAAGTTTGTATTAATTTTATAATAGATTTATTATTAATAGTAGTAATAATAAGTATAAATAGTTGTATTACTATTAGTATTAATTTTTTATTGCGTTATTAAGTAGGTGTAATTAGTAGTATGTTAGATACGTTTTTATTACGAGTATTAGTAAGTTTTTTAAATGTTGTATGTTAGCAACATATATGTGTTGCATTAATAACAATATATTATTTAAGAATTATATATATATTATAAATAAATATATATAGTGCAGTAATAAAGTTATATAATTTTAATAGATGAATAAAAATTATTAAAAAAATATATAATTGAGAGATAATTAACTGCATATATTGTTGAGTAGGTATGACGGATAAGATACCATTTCAAATTTATTTTGGAGGTGGGGAGATACTATATGATTCAAATGGTGTCAATTTATCTAAATTTTCGTCCACCACAAAAGGATTACCAAATCCAATTGAGCGAACTTATTTGGGTATTCATAATTGGTGAATGCAGATGTTTAGACTGAATGAAGAACAATATCAGTTGAAGTATTATGCAGTGGTTAGTCGTAGAAGTGGTCAGCTTTATGGAGAGTTACTTGAGATGAATGGAACGGCAGTTTGGAGGAATTATGCTGAAAGGGCCGTTCAATTTGGATGACCTTTAATTCTGTTTCTTAAAGTAGAAGCAAAAGCGATAATTGATAAGACATCTAATCCGGTCGATGATGATGACGAGGATGGTAATGATGGAGAAGCTGAAGAATCGAAGAATGAAGGGGACGAAGATGCACCTAATAATGTCCATATTGAGGCTACAGGTGTAGCAGATGAAGGTGAACAATAAGGTCATTTAGTTGATCAGATTGAGCAGAAAAATAGAGATTATGATAATATTCCTTAACATAATTCCTCAGATGATGAAGAGAAGAAGTTTCAGTACCCGCAGAATGGAAAAATTAAAATTTTGATAATTTAAGCGTTACAAAAGGTTATCATGTTTCATGAGAATATAACGAGAATGAGGTATCTGTAGGATCTTTATTTAAAGATAAAGAATCATTGAAAGATGCTGTTAAATACTGATCTCTTTCATTAAAAAGATCATTTGTAGTTTGAAGGTCCCATAAAAAAATTTATGATGTTAGATGTGTTTTTCCATGTTGTCCGTTTTGTGTGCATTGGTATGCCCAAAAGTGGAGCAATCTGTGAAAATGTTCAATATTGACTGATCATACTTGTGAGTTGCAGCAACTTGAGAAGTGCAATACTGCTCTTACATCCCAGTTTGTTGCAAATTACTTGTACTCTTGAGTTGTAGATAATGTTGCTTTTGAGCCAAAATCAATTATCAACACTATTGAGCAAGATTTTAAGTACACGATAAGTTATTCGAAGACTTGGAATGTCAAAGTAAAGGTGATAGAGAAGAGATTTGGTACCTTTGAAGCATCTTATGATAATTTGTCAAGATTTTTAGACACCATAAGAATGAGAAATCTTGAACATTTGTTGACATTATAGATGTTCCGAACCCAAGAATTCCTGGAAAGTTGATTCTTCAATGAGCTTTCTTGACTTTGGGTTCATGCATAAATGCATTTAACTATTATAGACCAATACTTTGTATTGATGGTATTTTTCTAACAGGAAAGTACTAAGGACAAATTCTTATAGCTATAGTAGTGGATGGCAACAATCAATTGTTGACTGTTGCTTTTGCTTTTGTTGAGAGTGAAAACACTGATAGTTGGTATTGGTTTCTGCATCGAGTGAAGTATACTGTGGTTCGCGGTCGCGAAAATGTTTATGTCATACATAATCGTCATGCTGGACTTCTGAAAGCTATAGTGGATTTGAAGTACAGAAACCCTGATTGTGATATTTCAAGTACTTGGTCGGATATAGAATCTAGATGGTGTATGAGACATCTGAGTACCAATTTTTATAGTCACTTTAAGAATAAGCAACTGATGAATATGTTTAAACGGTTATGTTGTCAGAATCAACAGAGAAAGTTTGAAGCTTTGTGGCAGCGTTTGGATGAGTTAACAACCAAACAAATAGATGAACAATTAGGAAGGGCTTCAAATTTTGAACAGATTCCAGTTTCAGCGCCTCTTTGTAGTCTTCCATCAGATGATCATAATATATCTCGTAGAGCGGGATCATCTATCCGATCCTTCTCTCATTGGATTCATAATGAGCCAAAAGAAAAGTGGGGGCTTTGCTGTATGATAAAGATAGGGCTCGTCACGAAATTATGACATCAAATTTAATTGAGGTACGCGTGTATTATCATGTAATGTCAAAAATAGCAGTGAATATTTATGATACTAAAATATAATTGTATCAATGTAGGTGTATAATTGGGTCATCCATGGTTTGCGAGGATTACCACTGGTTGCAATTAGAAGGGATCGTGAATGGAACTATAAATTACTTCCCTGTCCAATTTGCTAATGCATCTCGTATTCTTGATGACTCAAACCTGCTTTACTCAAAGTATATTTTTGATTACATGGATGAGAAGATAAAAAAGCTGCTTTACATCGTGCAAGACTGACTGTAACAACGCAACACAAATTTGAAGTTTTGTGGAGAGACAGGGGTGTTGCTCGAACAAAGCATCGAGCGACGAAGATACAGCTGTATAACGCAACAGTGAGGGCGACCAATTTTCATGACAAACCGACAAATAATCTCCGTTTCGTGGAGAGGAACGAGTGTTTTTCTCAGCAAAACACCAAAAGAACGAAGCAAGTAAAAAAGCAAGGCAAAAGCTAGTAGATGAAACTGGTTTACTTGTTTCTGTATGTTTTTCCACAGCAAAAGGCTGCCTTTTATATAAAACTAATAAATCCTAATTGCAAACAAATCTCTTAAACAGAATAATTAACTAATTTATCTAACCAGAACACACCAGACCTACATCCGTTGAGGACTCCTTTTTCCTCACGTCATACATGCACCACGTACAAGAGTCCTTTGCACTTACGCCTTGAATGCAACAAGCGTACTAGATTTCACTCTGTAATACATGAGTCTTCTTGCTTCTCATTATGTACCCGTTACAGCAAACTTCCATGTACAGGAGTCTCTTTGCTTCTGTTTCTTGCATGCGAATATATCTTCTACGTTCTAAGGCCATGTATACCCTCCATGGCCGTATATAAACACTTTGCATGTGTATACTCTACGGCCGTATACCAGTACACGTTAGTTTGCATCAAACTTCATGTGTCCTGTCCATAAATCCCGATGCCAAATCTAATATCTAACACATGCCCCCCTGTTTTTTAGGCAAAACAGTGTGTGCTAAAAACATTTTATAGCAACGATTTAATAAATAAACCGGCTTTATCCATTATTCAAGATAATTGAGTTTAAAGATTAACCTTTCAACCATCTAGGACGATAACTTACTTATCGGTCGTAAAATCCGAAATAAAATCATGCTCCTTGCCACATGCTAGGATAATACCTTTTCAGATATTTACCATTAAGAGCTTTGCGTACCTTTTCTCCTTGCAATGTTTTCACAAAGTATGAATTTCCAGGAACAATACCGTCAATTTCATATGGCTCTTCCCAGCTAGGTGACCACTTCCCAAACTTATTATCTCTTGTCCCTACAGGCAAAATCGTTTTCCATACTAAATCCCCAATCTGAAACGATTTCTCCCGGACCTTCTTATTATACGTTCTAGCCAATTTTAATTTTTCCTTTTTCAATTTCTCTCAACGCTTTGAATCGGCTTTCAGGTATCTCATCTATTCTATCCATCATTAAATCACTATATTCTACACCCGATAGAGCATTTTGTTGTGCTACTATGGATGCTTGCAAACTAATTTCAATAGGAAGTACAACTTCTTGCCCATAAACAAGTTCAAAAGGACTTACCTTGGTGGCGCCATGCTGGGAAATTCTATGTGCCCACAATGCTTCAGACAACACCTCATGCCATCTCCTCGGATTTTCTTCTATATTTTTCTTGATCAACCCAATCAGAATTTTGTTGCTAGCTTCGTCTTGTCCGTTAGCTTGAGCGTAATATGGCGACGAGTTTAACAATTTAATATTAAAAAATTCAGCAAATTCTCTAAATTGATGAGACATGAAGCATGCTCCCTGATCAGTAGTTAATGTTTGCGGGATGCTGAATCTATATATAATGTGCTCCAATACAAAACTGATCACTTCTTTGTGAGTCATATTCTTCAATGGTACAGCCTCAGTCCATTTAGTAAAATAATAGGTTGCAACCAAAACAAAATGGTGTCGCTTTGATGATGAAGGACGTATCTAACCGATAAAATCCAAACCCCATCCTTTGAATGGCCACGGCTTTATAATAGGATGTAACACGCTAGCCGGGGCCAGTTGTATATTCCAAAATTTTTGACAAGCTTCACATCCTCTATAGTATATGAAACAATCATTTATCATAGTCGGCCAATAAAAACCTGCTCTTTTTAACATCCACTTCATTTTATGGGCCGAGTGATGCGTGCCACACATGCCCTCATGTACCTCTCCCATTGCTAATTTAGCCTGCTCCTCTCCTAAGCATTTTAGCAAAAGACCATCTATGGTTCGGCGATATAATTCATCATTTATCAAAGTATCTTTCAATGCTTGACGCCAAACCTCTCTATTTCTACAAATACTAGGATTTTTTATATACTCAACTAAAACATGCCTCCAATCATTCTCTGCACTTTCATTACCCTTGGCCGAATAACTATGATCCTCCTCAATATCTAAAACATTATGTAACATCGGTCTTGATTTAATTAAAAACTTTCCTTGCCTAATTCCATAACCTGAAGCTTGCTGTGCTAACAAATTAGCCCTCACATTATTTTCCCTCGGAACATGAACAATGCAAAACCAGTCCAATTTTCTTAGAATATCCATGCAATTTTCACGGTACTCATTCAATACTCCATCTAAACACTGGCTTTCTCCATTTATCTGCTGCACAACTAATTTGGAATCCCCAAAAGCTTCTTTGCTTCTCAACCCCATATCAACCAAATGTATTAAACCATTTAATAATGCTTCGTATTCAGCCTGGTTGTTTGTACATGTAAACTGTAGCCGAATAGAAAAATCATACGCTATGTCATTTGGAGAAACAATCACATATCCAACACCTTGACCTCTCCCACAAACTGATCCATCAAAGAATAATTTCCACGGGCACACCTCAACTAATTGCAGGTCATGATCAATTTTAACATAATGATCCACAATAAAATTAGCGACTACTTGCCCTTTCATTGATCGTAACGGCTCATATATCAAATCATACTCAACTAAAGAGTATGCCCATTTTCACAGTCTCCAACTAAGGATAGGTTTTTGCAGCATATATTTTATCACATCATACTGACACGCTACTATGCAGGTACTAGAAAGTATATAATGTCGAAACTTAGCACACGCACGATATAAAGACAAGCATAATTTTTCAATAAATAAATACCTTGTCTCGGCATCCAGTAATCGTCGGCTCACGTAAGCAACTGCAAATTACTTTCCACCATCTTCTTGCAGCAAAAATGCACCAACAACATTGTCTTGAGCAGCAATGTATAATTTGAAATTCTTACCAATTTTGGGTGCCCGCAGCACTGGAGGCTTGGTCAAATATAATTTGATTCTCTCAAAAGCTTCGCTCTGTTATGCCCCCATACATACTCACTCACATATTTCAACCTCAGCAGTGGCATAAACGACTCAATTTTACCAGCCAAATTAGTAATAAATTGTATCAGATAATTTATCTTCCCCAATAACTTTTGCACATCCTTTTTTCATGTCAGCTCTTCCATTTTTTTAATAGCCTCCACTTTCTTAGGATCAATTTCTATACCATGCTGATGTACAATAAATCCCAAGAATCTACCAGCCGACACACCAAACGCACACTTCAAAGGATTCATTTTTAACCCATATTTTTGCATCCTTTCAAAAGCCAAACGCAAATCAACTAATGAGCATGATAACTAGCCGATTTCACAACCACATCACCAATATACACCTCCAAAATAATACCTAACAAATCATGAAAAATCAGATTCATAGCTCGTTGATACGTAGCACCAGCATTTTTCAACCCGAACGTCATTACAACCCATTCAAATAGCCCAACAAATCCAGGACAATGAAAAGCGGTTTTAGATGTATCCTCTTCATCCATAAAAATTTGATTGTAGCCAGCATTTCCATCCAAAAAACTAATCACCTTATGCCCCGAAGCATTATTGATCAGTACATCAGCTATAGGCATTGGGTATTCATGTTTAGGTGTTGCTTTATTTAAATTTCAAAAATCAATACAAATTCTAATTTTACCAGTATTTTTCTTTTCCACTGGTACTATATTTGACACCCATTTTGCAAACCGACATGCCCGAATAAAATTTGCCTTTAACAACCGATCAACCTCTGCCTTTATTCTATCAAATAACTCTGGATTAAAACGTCTAACAGGTTGTTTATATGGCCTAAATACCTATTTTATTGGCAATATGTGTTCAACTAATTCTCTACTTAAACCAGGCATCTCAGTATACTCCCAAGCAAAACAATCAACAAACTCTTTCAATAAATTACATACCTGATTCTTTTGCTCCGTTGACACATTTGCATTCGCATAGGTTGGTCTAAGAACGGCTTTATCTCCAATATCCACCTCTGTAAGCTCATCAATAGAAGAAAACCCCTGTCCTAATTTTCCCATGTCATCAAAATCTTCAATTGTTTCACCCATATCATTATTACCTGAACGATACTGTTGAGTTCGCCATTGCAGCCATGTTATACTTTCTTCTTTGTTTAACATTATAGCGATACATTATTCAGCCTAGTCACATCGGTCGGCTTTACATTTACAGGTACAAAACCATCCCTCCCCACACTTACACAATCATAATCAGTCAAATCTCTACCTATCAAGCACTTCATATCACTATTTTGTAATTCTATTGTTTATTCGGCTATTGCCACACAAGAATTATCTGCCTCGATTACTTCCACATCATCTCCAACCCATTGTATAACACATTGATGCAAAGTAGAGGGTACACATCCGTTAGCATGTATCCAGTCCCTACCAAGGAAAACATTGTACCGACCCTTTACACTTACCACAAAGAATGCTGTTAAGACAGTCTTACTCCCCACCGTCAATTCTGCAGACATAACTCCCATAGCTTCAGTCGGCTCTCCTGAAAATCCACTTAGTGTCATATTAGTTTTTATTAATTCATGCTTCTTATAACCCAATTTCTCAAACATAGACAGTGGCACTATATTGACACCAGCCCCTCCATCGACCAACACGCGGCCTACTGGTGTTCCATTCTAAGTGTCCTTTAATTTATAATGGTTTCATGTGCTGACCGAGTTTTTCTGGTTTCTCAAACACAACATTCTTTGCTCCCAAATTTAATTCAGAAACTTCGACTTCTGGGGTACAAAACTCGGCTGGCAGCTGGAACACCATATTCACATCCACATTGTTGACCCCTTGACCCGAATCACTACTATTTTCCATGTCACTGTTTGCTTCTTCCCTTTCTAGTCGCTTCTCTCTCCAAGTGTTTTTAGTGATCATCATCGGTCGTTCCTGATTAAACCACTGGTCATGCTCCTCCTCCTTTTTCTTTTCTGCAATCTCTGTCACTTGCAACCGCTGAACACGTCGCTCTTGTGTACGATTAAGTCCAGTTGGGCACCACTAAGGAGCAGGTTTTGTCCCCGGGGCTACTGATCCAACAATATTTATCCCATATTATATATTCTACTTCTACCACTCTTTTTCTGCAACCTCTTTTCTGCTGTAAAAAAATCCCAAACTGCTCTCTTGTATATCCCTTTGCTTGGTAAAGCACCTCGCTTGCAGTACCGTACCATGTCCAGTCAACGACACCATACCCAACATGTCCCGTGCGTGAAGAACTGCATCCGACACACTGATTACTAGATTGGGAGTAATACTCGGTCCAAGTATCTCTCGCCCAGCTGATGATATTATGCGTGAACGTTTAGCACCTGGTTTCCACCCGTTGCCAATTTATAGATTCCTTCCTTTTCACGGTGAGCAGCAACAATAGGTACGTTGGCAATACTATTTTTAACAAATATCTTTTCAGCCGGTGAATGTTCTGTAGTTGCCACTTCGGATTTGATTTTGCAGGGATACCGCCCACCCAGTATGGTAGCTTCCTTCCTATTTGAACTCATGTTCTTTTCTTCTTGAAGAACCTGATCTGAGAACTGGTCAGCATTAATATCCTTATCACCGTTGCATAATATAATAGCATCGCTATCTCGGTGTCCTAGTTTCCATCTCCGTGATGTCATGTCATCCGTCCTAAATCTTGCATATTTCCAATTTCTTCCACCAGATCTCCATGACACATATGCTGCTGGACTTTCAGAAATCTTGTTGTTGTACTTCGTTGGTTAAATTGGCCGTCTTTATGCATCAACACACATGAAATTCTTCCTAGATGCTCCTGCAAAGAATTATAAGATGGAGATCTTTCTCTTTTAAAACCACTCAATCTTCGGAACACATTGTTTTGTTGTCGCCTCATGTATTTATCCAACATAAAAGTTCATGTTGGTTTAAATGTCGATGCTTATTTCCTTTTCTCATTGACCTTCCACACTCCTATCTAAGGACTTTTTGGCTTTATCATCTGAAGCTTCAAATCATCAGAAACCACAACATTCTTTCCCTTAGTGGTGTCGGCTTGATCAGTCCGAACCAATATTTTCTTTTCCTCAAAATTAATCATATTAACAGGAAAAGGGTCGATGTCCAACTTCATCTTGCTACCATCTCCCAAGGTCAATCGTCGGTCATTTAGGGCCGATTGTACCTGTCGACGAAAATAGTTACATTCATTAGTTATATGATAAAATGAGTTATGCCATTTACAATATTTTCTCTTGGCCAACTGTTCAAGAGTTGGTATAACATGACCTTCCTTCAACCTAATAACCTTATTATGCAACAATACATCAAAAAGTTTGTCACACTTTGCTATGTTCAAATGTATATTTTATTTCCTCCTTTTTCCCGCGACTGGGTTTCAAGAACAAGCCAAAGGTTTATTTTTTGATGTCTCAATCCATTCGGCCACACAAATTTCAGTATCATCATCACTGACTGAATCCTCCATTAAAATATTAATGTTTTATTTTTCTCTTTCCTTGTTATTCCCCTCTTTAAACCGGTTGTATGATCCATTATCCCTAGCACGATTTTCATAAGATATGGCTCGTTGCATGACTTGATTAACATCAATAAATTCCTGCCCTTCAAGCTTTTCTCTCAAATATGAAGATAAACCTGCAAGAGCTAAATCGGCCAAATCTTTTTCTCCAATGGTTAGACTATAACAGTTGTTTCTAGTTTCTCTAAACCTCTTCATATACTCCAAAACAATTTCATTATATTTTTGTCTAGCTGCGGTAAGGTGTGATAATCTGAGCTCAATTTCACCATTGTAAAAATAATCATGAAAATTTTGTTCAAGACATGCCCATGTCTAGATATAATTTGGAGGTAATTAAAAGTTGTACCAGACAATGATAATGGAAATAACTTAACTTTGTGCACATAAGTAATACCTACATCACTAACCTGTATCAGAAATTGCCCAACATGCTCGTAAGTAGTTTTAGAATCTTCACCAGTAAATTTAATTAAATCAGGGACTCTAAAACCTCTAGGATATGGCACTGTACCGAAATACTCAGGGTACGACTCTTGGTATGACCTTGCATGTCCCTTAGGTGCAAACCCAAACTCTCTAAGAGTCCTCGCGACTTGATCCCTTACACTATTAGATATCTCACCATTGCTAGCAGCATTAGCAGTGCAAAACATATTAGACACTTGGGAAGTCCTAGGAAAAAATGAATCTGGTGTTGGCTCATGTGGAATACCGTTTCCTGTAGGTGGTATGGAGAGTCCGTATGCTATAATCTGATAGTACAGTGCTGCAAATTTCCTCCTAAATTTTTAACAGGGATATTATGTGCAGGTGTCATATTTGCCAAGTTAGACGAGCTATGAATTTCCTTATTTTCTACACGTTTGCCCTTAACCTCATCCTGAGTTTTCTGCCCCACAGTTCTAATTTGTCTAGGCAAATTATTGTCGATATTTTTTGAAACTCAGTCTTAAAAGAATCAAAAGAATTACACAATCCTTCAGTCATCATGCGTGTAAGTTGCTCAAGATTAGCACTATATTTACTAGTCACAGACACATCAACCATATGTACGAGATCTTTGAGGGTGAATGAGGGATTTACCTTCTTGCTAGAAGCTGCGACCGTATCTGTCTTTTGGATCACGCCGCTCCTCATCTTCTGAAAACAAGCGAGCTTGCTCTATAATTTTGCCACCCTTTCTTCCTCCATCTCACGTTCAATCTCCTCTTGAATCCTCTTCCCGTCTTCCTCCATGGGATCTTCAAACTGAACCCCAATAATGTTATTAGGATCCATGGTTATGTTGTCAACCTTCTTCTTTGACGATTCTCCCATGATAACTTGCTGATTGGCGTCAAGAACACCGATCAATACACAGTCTCTGCGCTTCAAGAACGACGATCGTCTTCCCCAGTAGAGTCACCAATTTTGTTGCTCGAACAAAGTGTCGAGCGACGAAGATGCGACTGTATAACGCAATAGCGAGAGCGACCGATTTTCACGACAAACCGACAAAGAATCTTCGTTTCATGGAGAGGAACGAGTGTTTTTCTCAGCAAAACACCAAAGGAATGAAGAAAGTAAAAAAGCAGGGCAAAAGCTAATAGATGAAACTGGTTTATGTGTTTCTATGTGTTTTTTCCACGGCAACAGGCTGCCTTTTATATAAAACTAATAAATCCTAATTGTAAACAAATCTCTTAAAAAGAATAATTAACAAACTTATCTAATCGGAACACACCAGACTTGCATCTGTTGAGGACTCCTTTTTCTTCACGTCATACATGCACCATGTACAAGAGTACTTTGCACTTACGCCTTGAATGCAACAAGCGTGCTAGATTTTCGCCCTGTAATACATGAGTCTTATTGCTTCTCATCATGTACCCATCACAGCAAACTTCCATGTACAGGAGTCTCTTTGCTTCTATTTTTTGCATGCGAATATATCATCGACGTTATAGGGCCGTGTATACGCTCCATGGCCATATATAAGCATTTTGCATGTGTACACTCTGCGGCCGTATACCAGTACACGTTAGTTTGCATCAAACTTCATGTCTTCCGTCCAGAAATCCTGATGCCAAATCTAATATCTAACATGGGCCAGACGTTCTGGTAATGCGGATAGAACAATACAAGAGTGTATTCTCTATGATACATCATGCGTATGCACAGGCATGAAGCCAGACTTATTACATAGGCCATGTTCTCATGTGATTGCTGCATGTTCTTTAACGAGGTTATCACCGGTCATTTATGTCTCAGAGTACTACTTAAAAGAGACATTGGAGACGACGTGGAACACTGAGATCTATGGTTTTCATATTTATGGATCTTTCACTACGGATCCAGGACCAAATTTTCTGAGAGGTCCGGATACTACAAGGTTGAAGCAAAAAAGGGGGCGTCATAGGACTTGTCATTTAAGAAATGATATGGATTAGTCTGAAAATAGAAGACTTCAAATTAGATGCAGCACATGTAATGAAAGTGGTCATAATTACAAGAATTGCATTCAAAAAAACATTACTAGTGCAGCTGAAGCGGTACCTTCAGGGTATCCTCAAGATGTTCGACATCCTCGTTCACATCAACCATGTAGGGATGTGCAAGATGGGTTTGCTCGTCAATCATGTCAACCACATCATTACAAATTTTTTGTAGGCGCCAAAAATGCACCCTGATGCGAACGATGCAGTAGTGAGTAGGCATTTGGAGGCCTATTTGTTGTGGTTGTTCGGATGGGTGATGTTCACGAGTACTCACAGAGACTCGGTGGACAGACGTCTGACATACTTTGCTAGGGAGATTGCAGATGCAACACCGGAGGATGTCCCACAGTACTCTTGGGCCTCTGCTATGCTCACGGCTACGTATCGGGCCCTTTGTGACGGTTGCACGAAGGTAAAATTAAAATTAGTCTATTATTTAACTATATGCATCATACTAAAATTTTAATTTGTATTTTCCTTGCACGTAGGTAAACGAGGGTAGTAATTTCACAGGTTGTCCGTTACTTCTGATTTTGTGGTCGTATGAGCATTTCGCGATTGGTCGACTGGAGGTAAATCAAACTCTTTACGAGCAGTCTTATTTCGGGGAGGATGATGTTGATGCTCCAGTGATGGGTACACTTTGGTGTCGACGCGCGGTATGTTTTATTATAGTTGTTTATCATTTTATTTTCCTGTATTCAATTAATTGTTAATTAATATCGATTTCGTGTTATGCAGCATTCGTGGGGTATGAAGCACCCACACAGGATGTATCCACACTTTGTCAAAGAATTCGATCGCTTATGTGGTGATGAAGATTTATTTGGACACCATACTCTTCTGCGGATGTTTCAGAGCCAGCTTTGCTTGGGTTGTCTACGTTGTGCACACGAGAATGTGACTATTGGTGGACACAAAAAAGTGTCGTGTTTGATGTCTATGTGGAGGAGTACTTAGTACATCGGGTCATGCGTCAGTTTGGTCGTGAACAACAGTTTCCCGTGCCTAGAGGTCTTCTGGTTCTGAAGGAATATCATGAGTAAGTTTTCTTTTACACAATAGAAATCTAAATGTTTTTTCATGATTTGTAATGTTATTTTACATATTGCAGGTACTCGTGTAAGGGTCATGCTACTGCGATTAATCAATCTCGTATGGAGCCATGGGTGCAACGATGGATAGCGGCACTGGAGGACGTAATTGATGATACGCGTGCCCTCACTATTCAGGGGTATGTGGAGTACCTACGGTGGTATGTTCCTCGTACACGAACAAGAGTCACGTATGAACCAATGAACTCCGCGACGCACGTTCCTTCTACATGGGACACGTATCCGAGCCATCGAGAGCATGAAACCTTCATAGAGGTAACATAATCTTTTCAATTTTGCATTATATTCTCTAATTTACTTACGGTCAAAATTTAGTAACACTTCTTTTCCATTTTGCAGCACGATGTGTTGCGCGAGGCAGATTATGTGTCAGCTGCAGTGTTAGACAGAGTGTCTCACAACTTACACGTGGAACACTCTGAGTTGGTCCATACATTCAGGAAGGTGAATGGTATGATCAAAAATGCGATCAAGTATTTGTCGTGCACACATTCTTGCCGTCAGGACACTACTGTGCAGCAGCCCAGGTACACTGGACCTCCACAACATCTTTCAACTTCAACTCCACGTCTATCGAAGTGTAGCAACGACACTTCCCCCAGTACTACTAAAGCGTTGTCCGTGGAGGTTCGTATTCGGTTGGGGCGCGAGTAAAATCAAGAACAAGAGGTGAACACCGAGGGTTTTTACATGGTTTGGGCCGCCTGAGCGTAGTACCCTACTCCACGGGTGGTTGTTGATTGAGTGTGTAGCGAGTGTCTGGGGTTGCTTGTATGCGTATGATCTTAGATGCTTTCTACCGTGCAGCGCAACCCTTTTATATGCTAAGGATTGACCATTACAGTGTATGCCTGGCCCGGCAAGTGGCCCTGGCTATCATTAATACCTTATACACGATCTACTGGTGTTATGGGTGATTAACAGTCTGATAATGTGCCTTAATGGTGGTGTTATTAGTCTTGATAGCCTTCTGATCGTGCGTCATCAATATGGCATTAATGACGCATTAACCAAGTCTTGTAACAGCTGTTTAATAGCCTCTTGAATGTCTGTGTTGTTGGAGATCCGGCTACCTTCCTATTGTAAGCTTAGTTCCGATGGTCTCACACGTGGCTCCGGAGCTTACCTTTGTGGGGAGGAAGATCCAGAGCTACTTAACACGTGGCAGCACCGGGGCTTCCCTCTACCGGGTGTTAGGTCCAGAGCTACTGGACATGTGGCAGCACTAGAGCTTACCTGTGAAGGGAGGTAGGTCTGGCCCTGCAAGACACGTGGTAGCTCTAGAGCTACCCAAACGAGGGAGGCGGGTCCAGTGCTGCGGGACACGTGTTGCCTTCAGAAGTCTGCAACATTGACGGGCGAAACTCCATGACTTTATCCACAGTATCAAGAGATACCTGGTATCCAAGGTACCGACAGTGGCCCCCGAGCACACCTCTAGAACAAGACTCGATAACAGAGGTGGGGCCATCATCGATTCCCGCATTGCTACTTCAAAGGTCTTTTCCTAGGCAGTTGGGACGGCGACACACAGTTATGCCATCGTCGCGTGGCCCTTCTTGATATGGTGAGTGGGATCCTGGTGTGTGGATCTCACACAATTGAAGGTCGCCGGTTCCCAAAACAAAATTCATATTGGTTCCCAACGTGAACTTTGTAGCCCTGTCAGGCTGCTGCCCTCGGGCTTCCAACTTCCCATCACGACAACGGTTTGCTTGGTGCGACTTTTTTAACAAAGTGGACCCAGGCCCCTTGTCATTGTCGAGGTCCTTTGAGATTCGGGTCTAGAGGTAGTTTCCATCCAAGCATTGTGGATGCTTACTATCGGAAGAAAGTCCGCACAGGAAGAGAACTCTTTACGCCTTCATGTGATCTTGTGCTTAGAACTTTCCGCCCTTGCAACCTTTCTTCCACCTTTGCTCCACTTTGCGGCGATGGAGTTGGGTCTTCCTCAGAGCAGAATCAAGAAAGATGAATATTTGTCGAGGGTCCGCACCTACATGGGGTGGTCGAGCGACTCCTTCACCAACTTGACTCGCCTCAGCAAGTTCCCCTTCAAGAAGGAGAACCCTGGCGAGATCGTCTACTTCACGGTGTTTGCCATGGTGGGGCTCATCCCACCCTTCTCTAGCTTCTTGCTAATGCTACTGGACTTATACGGTCTGCAACTTCATCACCTCAGCCCCCACTCCTTCTTTCTAGTGGCGACATTCACCCACTTTTGCGAGATGTGGGTGGGTGTGCTGCCCTGCATCGAGCTTTTCCGGACCTTCTTCATGGTCCACGCAACCAGGAAGAGCGACAAGTTCCTTGGCTTATACTACTTCGTGAAGCGCAAGAACTCACCACTCAAGTATCTAAAGACGTTCCCTTCCGAGAAGTGGGACGACTGGAAGAAGGGTTGGATGGTGATCACGATGGATCGCTACGACATGCTGGAGCTGCCAGAAAGCCTTATGAGAGTTGACACCGACACCTAGGAGGTGGTTCCGATGCTGTCAGAGGAGTACAACCCAGTCTTGACAAGGATCCAGGAGTGCATCGAAGGAGGGATGACTCCCCTGATGGTCATCGCCAACTTCCTGACCAACCAGTGGGGTCTGCTGAAGAAGAGGAAATGGCCTGCATGGGCATTCAGTGGTGAGATGGATCCATGCCGGATTGAGATTGGTATAGGGTTCAATTTGGATGAAAAGGCTTTGAAGCTTCATCTCCTAAAGTTGCACCATGGAGCCTTTCGCCTTGATGATCTGACACCTCCAGCGGAATTCCTACCCTTGAACGTGGTGCCAGAGTTCAAGAGGGAGCTATAGAAGAAGATGCCAACACTTGATGATCTGGGCCTCGTGGACAAGGGTGGGGATTATGATCCCTGGAGCTCCTTGCTCCCATGAAGGATCCAGACCTATGCCAGTCATTGTCAAAGGCAAAGGTTCCGCGAATTCACCTCCCAAGAAATCTACCTTAAACCGAGGCAAAGAGAAAGCTCCCGTCGAAGTTCCGAGTCGTAAGCGGAAGTTGACAAGGAGCGATGGGAGCAGTGTGAAGGAAGCTCTGAAAGAAGTGACCCCTCAGCCTAGGCTTACGTCTATGGTGGTCGTGCCCCCAGCTTTAGCTGGTCATCAGCTCCAGTGCCCATAGAGGGCGCTGGCTCTGACAAGTCAACTCCGGCCCTAGTGCCAGTTGGGGGCTCTGGGTCTGGAGCAATTCTATGGTGGAGGTTCCAAATGTGGTAGCACAGCGGTGCCTCATCACTTGGTTCGGGGCCTGGCGCATCCGCCACACCTACGACAGCGGTCTCTAGATCCAAGTGCCCGAGGAAGAAGATCCGTGCCGATTGGAGCGGCAATACCCCTAAGTAATGGTCGGCTCTTTATCTTTTATATTGATTTTGCTTCTTTCTTTGTCTTGAACTCCCTACTCCCTGCTTCCTGAACGTCAAGAGCAAGTGCAGCAGCTCTGGTGCCTACTGCAGCTCTGGAGGCTGCCTTAGCTGAAGCTCCCGTCCCGGCTCCTGCCTTTCCCCCAGTGGTGGTGGCGGACGACACGATAGCTCTGGCGCCGGCTGTTGTGGAGACAAGTCAAGTGCTGATGCTAGAAGATCCTGTGGTAGCGCCGGACCACGGGGAAGAAGTACTTGAGGAAGCTATGACAATTTTGGAGTCGGCGGCAGAAGCTCCGGAATTAGTGCCGGAAGTGGCTGAAGCTCCGACAGAAGCTTCGGTGCCGGCCCCAGAGGTGACAGCTCCGAAGGTGACCATGTCTGAGCCGGCACAACCAGAGGATCTGGCTGCAGGTCGGCCTTCTGAGCCGATGACTGAAGATCCGACCACGGGACCTTCATCACCCATAACGGAGATGGATGAACTACTGGAGACTGTCCATGCCGATGTCGAGCTTTTAGAGTCTGTGCTCATGCCATGGTCTCCAACATCCGTCCCAGAAGACTTGGAGGAACCAGAAGACAGCCCTCAAGCAGGCCCGTAGCTAATCCCCCCTAGAGCTGTCAATTGACAACGCTTGCTCCAGCCTTCGACAGGTCCAGCTTGCCTTCGACTACGAGCAGAGGTCTCTTGAAGAGGAGCGCACCCTGCTAGGGCGTTCGCGGCAAAATCTCTTCTTTGAGACAAAGCTGACGCAGTCCAGGCTCGCTGACCAAAAGGAGTGGGTGGCTTTGGAGAAGGCCCGTCAGTCGCGCCTGAAGAAGGCATTGGATGTACGAGAGGCCGCTATTAAGGCCTCGACAAGAAGACTCAAGAGATCTACGAGCATGCGTAGAGGGCCCGTGAAATGACCGGCAGCCGCTCGGAGAGTCTCTAGGAGTTGAGGGAAACTCTTCTCAAGCGCCGGGAGCAACCTGATAATAAGGAGGTCAACCTCCAAGAGAAAGAGGAAGACCTCGTGAAGAGGGAGGAGGAGCTCGCCAAAAAGCTATACCTGGGGGAGCAATGCTTGGCTGATCGCACAGAGCAATTCAATCTGTGGTGGGAACAAGAGAAGGACCGGATATGTTAGTGGGGGAAACGTCTCCAAAAGTGGGATTGACATTTCCCTTAGGGAGGAGAAGGTGAAGGCCAAGGAGAAAGACTTGGCAGATTAGCGAAACCGCATTCACCTCCAAGAGAGGGAGCTCAGCGACCAAGAAGAGTAGGTGGCTGAAATGATCCAACATCATGCTAAGGAAGTTGAGCGCTTCTCCAAGGAGGGTTCAACGGAACGGTCGGCTGCCAGGAGGTCACTGGAGGAGCTTAAGAGCTTTAGGTCAACTAAGTCCCAACAAGTCTGGGATTTCTTGGGGCAAGCCAACGAAGCTCTGGTGCCATTTGGTTTCAGCCCGGTATATCCGGCTGATTCGGAGCTGGAAACGGACAAAGCACTGGCGACATTGAACTCCGCCAGCAAGAAGCTGGAAGCTGTGGGAGACGTGGTCGTCGACGAACTGGAGACAGAAGGAAGGTCACTGGCCAAAAACGTCATCGAGTATCTGCTAACGTGTTTCAAAAGCTTCGACCCCAAAATGTCTTTAACTCTAGTGTTTGAAGGACCCGTTGCCGAGGAGGAAGAAACCGCCAGGTCCAGCGTTCAAGAAGCTGCCTAGACAGTAGTTAGGACCTTTCCTTTTTCGCCTTCATCTTGTAATCCTCTGATTTTGAATGAATGAAATCTTTTTGAATTCCATTTTTTGTGTCTTCAATGCATTGCCCTTTGTCTTATTGGCCCCTGGTAGATGTGCACAATTTGAATGCGAACATGTACAAAAAGGATTTGATAATGTCTTGAGGACTTCACTTCAAACTCGTTGCCAAAATGATAGCTCCGAGGTTCGAAATTTACTTTTGACATCTCCAAGGACCCTTTGTTACATCGACGGCGGGCCCCTGGGAGTTGTCAGAGCTCGGTGGCTTCGACGATGCCCACTATCAACGCATAGAACATCTACAGTGGGCCCCCTGGGGGTCGTCGGAGCTTGGTAGCTTCAACATCGCCCACTATCAATGCATCGAATGTGGATGGCGGGCCCCTGGGGTTGTCGAAGTTTGGTAGCTTCGACAACGCCCACTGTCAACACATAGAACGTCGACGACTGGCCCCCTGGGGGTTGTCGGAGCTTGGTAGCTTCGACGGCGCCCACTATCAATGCATAGAACATCGACGTCGAGCCCCCTGAGGGTTATCTGAGCTTGGTAGCTTCGATGGCGCCCACTATCAACACATAAAACATCGACGATGGGCCCCCCGGGAGTTGTCGAAGCTTGGTAGCTTCGACGACGCCCACTGTCAACACATAAAACATCGGCAGCGGGCCCCCTGGGAGTTGTCGAAGTCTGATACCTTCAATGGTGCCTACTATCAATGTATAGAACATCGAGGGGGGCCCCTGGGGGTTGTCGGAGCTAGTGCTCCAACAACAACCACCATCACCAAGTAAAATGCCATCGAATATTCATTTTTGTCGGACATAAGAAACAAGAAAAGCAGTAAAATTCATCATCTTGTCTATAACTTATTTGCAGCTTATTATCCTTCTTCGAATTTTAGATCTTAAGAATTTAATATGATGACATAAGTGTATTGATGAAATCTCTTTAGGTCCGAATGCCTTTCGGAGCCGTCCTACTGGGACCTGCCAGGATAAAGGTATAGTGGCGTACTTAGGGTGCGTGAGCAGTCTAAGTCAATAGCACACTCCAGACCTGTCATTAGCTTTGGTTTTCAGTTGAGTAGACCATACAACAATGCTAAGACCCCAAAGAAGATTAACAATACAACTTATATATCACATGAACACCCTGGACTAAATTGCAAAGGGATTGCACCATATTGTTATAGACAAGAAGGTAAAAAAGTAATGAGTTTGTACAAATGAAATGCACGTAGAGTCTGTTCGTATAAAATGTTTCTCATTAAGGCTTGAATCACATGGGAAGACAGTACACACTTAAAGTACAATGACCAAGTTAAGTGTGCTATTCATCTTGATCTAACCTAGGGAGGGTAAAGACACACCTAAAGTACAGGACCAAGTTAAATGCGCTAGGACCCTTCCCGACTCTGTCCGTAGACTACAAGAGATACAATTTATACAAACAGACTCACCTCTTTGTAGCTAAGCATAAAACTTACGGAGGTGCTCGATGTTCCATGGTCTGGGAAGCAGAGTCACATCCCCTGTCGCTAAGCGAACGCATCCAGGGCGGGAAACTTTGATAACCCAGAAGGGACCTTCCCAGCCTGGGGAGAGTTTGTTCATCCCTTCTCGAGTCAGTATTCTCTGCAGCACCAGATCGCCGTTTTCTAGCTGTTGGTTACGCACAAACTTTTGATGATAGTGTCAGAGCACCTGGAGGTATCGTGAGTTCTGAACAGCTGCTTGTCACCTTGCCTTGTCGACGAGGTCTAGGTCTTCACGCTGGAGCTTGTCCTGTGTGGCTTCGTCGAAGGGCTGTACTCGGAGAGACCCCATGATGATCTCCGGAGGAAGGACTGCTTTAGCTCTGTACACCAAGAAGAAAGTTGTCTCTCAAGTTGCCCGGCTAGGTGTTGTCCTGCTTGCCCACAATGCAGACGGAAGCTCCTCTATCCATTTGGCACCATGTTTCTTCAGGCGCTCATATGTGTGCGTCTTGAGTCCCTTGAGTATTTGTGCATTAGCTCTTTCAGCTGGGCCATTGCTTGTCGGGTGAGCTACTGATGCCTAAATGACTTGTATGCTGAGATCTTCGCAGTACTCTTGAAATGCCGCACTTGGGAATTGGGTTATGTTGTCGGTAATGACTTTGTTCGGAACTCGAAATCTGCAAACGATGGACTTCAAGAACTTGATCACAGATTGCTTGTTGATTGTCACAACTGGAGTAGTTTATGGCAACTTTGTGAACTTGTCGATGGCGACCTACAGGAACCTGTAATCTCCGACGGCTTTTGGGAATGGTACCAAAATGTCCATCCCCCACATAGCGAATGGCCACGTGGGATCTATCATTTGCAGTTGTCAGTACCCTGCGTACCGGATACCCCTTGGGACTATAAAAAGAGCAAAAGAACTCCGCGCATCAGTGTTGAAGACTTCCAAAGGCCCCACGTGTCTTCCGGAACCGGACCTGCCTCCCTTCTATGGTTAGTCCTAGTGCCGCCACGTGTATCATAAAACCGGAGCTACATTCCTTACCTGAGAAAGCTCCGGGCTAAATACTTGTGCGGCACCCCCGGACCTAACCCCCGACATAGGGAAGCTCCAGTACCGACACGTGTACAACAGCATCGGACCTACGCGTCCAAGACAGTAAGCTCCGGAGCTGCCACACATCCAACCGCCGGACCTTCAACTTCAGCAAGCAAATTGGTGGACCTCCAACGGCTCGGACCTTCAAGGGACAATTAAAGACTTCAAGACCCGATAAAGTGTCATTAATGCTATCTTAATGACACACGATCGGAGGGCCCTTAATACCAGTAACGCCACTGTCAAGGCGCGTTACCACACTATTAATGGTAATTAAGCTCATTAATTGTGTATTAAGCATCAGTAACCGCCAGGGCCACATGTCGGGTCAGGCTAACGATGTAACGACTAGTCCTTGTACTATAAAAGGACTAGTCGAGCGATACACAGGGGACGAGTCCATCCACACACACACACGTTGGGACGCCCAGACTCTGCTCTTACATGCCCACAAGCGCTCAGACACTCAATACAACAACAACACACACCCGTGGAGTAGGGTATTACGCTCAGGCGGCCCGAACCACATAAATCCTTGTGTCAGCTTGCCATCGTGTTCTGAATCTCTGCGCGCCCACAACCGAACTACAAACTCGACGGGCTACCAACGGTGGTACCGGGAGAATTGCCGGAATCCCACTCCGACAACAGTGACTGAGCCGGTGTGTTAATTGCTTCGCGTGGAACTCGCATGCTTCACACTTCTTTACCAGTTTGACTGCATCCTGGAGCACTGTAGGCTAGTGAAAACCATTCCAGAAAGCTTTATTGACCAACGTGCGAGAAGACGCGTGGTTCCCGCACTCGCCTCCATGGATCTCTGCGAGAAGCTCACAACCTTCTTCCCGGGAAATGCCCGCATTAGAATGTCGTTGGAACCACGTCAGTAGAGATCCCCTTCTACCAACGTGTATCTTTTAGCCAATCTGACAATTCGATCAGCGGAAGCACTGTGTTCAGGAAGGATATTGTCCTTCAAGTAGCTCCAAATCTCCGAGATCCATGCATCGAAGCTAACTTGAGCTTCAGGATCTTGCGCGCTGGGTTGCTCAGAGCTTCCTGCAATGTCTACGATCCTTGGTGGGCGCCATGGTAACTGGGCAACCGGGACCGCCAGCTTTGAGATGCTGGTCTCGCCCCCATCACCCAGTTTTGTGGGTTGAGCGGCAGGTGATGACAATCTCCTGACAAAAACTCTATCGACATCTTGAGCTCCGGTAGAAGCCTTCATCGAAAGGTCATCGGCTTCAGTGTTGTTGAGACCCTGGACATTGCAGAGATCGAGGACGTGGACGCCCTTTTGCAGCTTCTAGACTTCAAGTAAATATGCAGCAAGTTGAGAGTTGTTGCAACTGCATTCACCTTTGACTTGTTTGATGATGAGTTATGAGTTACCCTTCACCAGTAGCTGCCTGACGCCATATGATAGCACCACCTTGAGTCCGTAGATGAGAGCTTCGTAATCTGCCATGTTGTTGGTTGCCTTGAAGTCAAGATGTACTATGTACTTGACCTTCTCCCCGGCCGGAGCGAGGAGAAGGATTCCAGCTCCAGCCCCCTACTTCTGCATGGAGCCATTGAAGTAGAGTGTCTAGTGAGGCTCAGTGAAGACCGGGACCTTAGGTTCCGGCTTCTGCTCACTGAGGCCCCCTGAAGTTGATGAAGAAGGAGTCCACTCCACCATGAAGTTAGCCAGCGCCTGACTCTTGATAGCATGTCGAGGCAGGAATTCGAGATCAAATTCTACCAGCTCTACAGCCCACTTGGCGTTATTTCTAGTAGAATTTGGATTATGCAATATAACACGCAGTGGATAGGAGGTTACCACTGACATCTTGTGGGCATGGAAGTAGTGACGTAGCTTTCTTGAGGCAACAAGGACTGCATATAGAAGCTTATGTACCTCAATGTATCGAGTCTTGGCGTTGTGGAGAACTTCACTGATGAAGTACACTGGCCTCTGGACGGTCCGAACCCTCTCGGAGGGGCCCAGAGCTTCTTCTCTATTGACCCGGACTCTCCCGTAGGGGTCCAGATCTTCTTCTTGAGCAACCTGGACCCTCCCGAAGGGGCCCGAATCTTCTTCTTCATCAGCCCGGACCTTCACAAAGGAGTCCGAACCTTCTTCTTGAACAGTAGAAACTCCCTCAGTTGAGAGAGGTTGATCCACATGTATCTTGCCTTTAGGATACGTGCGTCGGGGATGGGATCCATACTCGCCTTCAGGTAGCTCCGGACCCTCCCGGAGGGGTCTAGGCACCTGAGATGAAGATGGCTCCGGTCTCTCCGCGACCAGGATAGTTGCCAAACTGTAAAGCAAAAGAGGCTCACCAGGCATCAGAGCTACCAAAATAGATAGTGTGGTTAGGAGCTGCTTGAGCTCTTGGAAGGCCCTCTTTGCTTCTTTGGACCAATGAAATGGCCCGTACATCCTCAATAGCTCGAATAAGGGAAGCACTCACTCTGCCAGTCTTGAAATGAACCGGCTTAGTGCAGCTAAACACACAGTTAACTTCTGGACGTCCTTGACGTGGACTGGAGGCCACATATCTTCAATGGCCTTGATCTTCACCGGATTTGCCTCGATTCCTCGGTGAGTTACCAAGAAACCAAAGAGCTTTCCGGAGCTGACCCCGAAGACGCACTTGTCCAGGTGGAGCTTTGTACGCGTCAAGCGCAACTTGTCGAAAACAGCTTGCAGATTGTCAAGGAGTGATTCCTTGTTCTTCACCTTGACGACGATGTCATCGACGTAGACCTCCCCCAAGTCCCTGATGAGCTCTCCAAACATTTTGTGCATGGCTCGTACAAAAGTTGAAGCAGCATTTTTCAGACCGAAAGGCATGATAGTGTAACAGTACATCCCATCTACTGTAATACGGCAGTATGCTCTTCATCTTCCCTAGACATTTGAATCTAATTATATCAAGAATACGCATCTAGGAAACATAGTAACTCACACCCGGAGGTAGAATCCACTATATGATCTATTCTAGGAAGTGGAAATTGGTCTTTTGGGCATGCCTTATTCAAGGTGGTGTAGTCGATGCACATCCGAAGCTTCCCACCGGCTTTTGGTACAACGACTGGGTTTGCCAGCCACAGAGGATGGTGAACCTCCCGGATAAAACCAGCATCGAGCAGCTTCTTGATTTCTTGTCTAATGAAGTTCTGCCGCTCGACAGATTGCTTCTGGGACTTCTGATGTACTAGCCACAGTGTTATCCTAAACAGCCGTTTAGGGCTGTTTAAACATGTTTAAACACTAAACAGAACTTCACTATGTAGTTTAGGCCCTAAACAGAAATTAAATCGTTGTACCATTTAAACAGGTCAACAACCGTTTAAACGGGCTAAACAGGCTAAACAAAACAAACTTTACATGGGTTTAAACACGTTTTCAACCATTTAGGCGAAGGAGCAAGGACACAGGGACCCATCGGCCCGTTACCCGCATGCAGGGTTTGCTTTTGCCGTTAGTATCACTTCATTTGGTAGTCGAAGAGAGGCGACTTCTATTTACTCTGCTGCATTAGCTGCCTCTCCGCCCCCAACGCGCACTCGTACCAGATGTTCCCCATGCCGACAGATAACTTGTTAGAGTTGTTTTTTTGTCTACCTTTTATTTCATAATTTGTTATATTTGCATTTTGCAGGTTCATCTACTACCTATTTTTATATTCTGCAAATCATTTTATTGCTCATAATTCATATTGTTATGTAAATTTGCACTAACTTTGTCATTTAGTTGAGGTACAAACAAGATCTTGTTCAAAAGTAAACTAGAGTGAACTCTCTTTAGATGCTATAGTATAAACCGTTTAATCCATTTAAACACTGTTTAAATGATGTTTAGACAGTCTAAACAGTAGACCTCTATCGACTGTCTATCGTTTACCATTTAGGATAACATTGATTGGCCGTGCATCGCTATATATCTTCAGACTGTGCTCGATCATCTCCCTAGGGATCCTAGACATATGTGATGGTTGCCATGCAAACACGTCGATATTCACTCGGAGGAAAGTGACGAGCGCGAGTTCCTATTTGTCGTCCAGACCTCCCGATATACGACTGGTCTAGGCAGCATCAGAACAAATTTGGACGACTTTGACAGGGATGTCGATGTCGCCGCTTGGTTGCACACGAGGTGTGTTGATGTTTCCTACGTTACAGATCATCTCTTGAAAGAGATGAGGTCCGCAAGCGTACGGAAACTATCGTGTAACATTTCACCCAAGAGTATTCCCAAGGGTATTGTATTTATCCCAATGGAACGCAATGGAGTAAAGTAAACACTACTCTTATGATCAAGCTATGGGATACTAATCAATTATCAAGACAGGGGTAAGTTGATAATAGGGGTAGTGTGACACACACCTAAGCAATCTACTCTAAGGGTAAGGTTGTCCCAGCGAAAGATAGACTACAAGATGGAGCTACTCCTACTATGCTCTAATTACTCATATACATAGCCAAGTGAAGTACACATGACTATGCTAATGGTCAATACTAGGGCTTAGTGGTCCAACATATCAGGCACGAGTTTACCTCTAGCAATACTAGGCGACTCCCGCCAAGAGCATATTGCATAGCCGAACGTGGAGGATTACAAAGGACAAGTAGGGCTGTCACCACCTACTGCCTACCTCTTCAATCCGTGGGTCTACGAGACATCCAACGTTACTCACTATCGTAGCACCATGCTAGCATACTAAGTAAATACCTTAAGAATCATAACATCCTAAGGCAATGACTAACCTCAACATCGTTGAACCAATGTTGGATCCAAGCACTAATATATTCATATTAACATAATCATATTATTACCTAATTAGACTATAGTGGTGGTGTATGATGTTTATGATAACATGATAATGGCATTATGTCTAGATCATAACAACATCTACACCTAGCAAATACATGGACTCCACAACCAAACAAGGAATGCTTTGCCCAAGTATATAAGTAAATAAAGACTAATAATGATACTATTATAAAGCACAAAGTCACAAATACAAGAGAAGATACATGAGCCATACCTTTTCCAATTTAGACTTGGGACTAGAGGCTCCTCTCTACAACCTAACCTCGACTAAGGAACTAGGAGAACTAGTGTATATAATAGAGTGATGCTAAAGTGGTGTGTGTTGAAGTGAGGGGTTTGGGGTCCTATTTATAGCTTGGAGAAGGGTCGGTTCCAGCCACGAAAAGCGCGCGAATCAGTCACCACTGACTTCTTCAAGCCGGGAGGATCCAACACGTGGAAGCTGACCGAGTTTGGAGGAAAGACCAGGTCGGCCAACTAGGGGTCGGCCGACCTAAAAAGTCCTCCAAACGGTTTGTGCTTTCTCTAGGTGACTTCAGGTGGGTCCCATCCCTTGATATGGGTGCTACACCATTGGATGGCATCAGATACTTCTGTTTGTTGGTCATTTGATCCATGTGGTGCCACGTGTCGATGCTTGATTGGTTGGTATGATATTTTATAGGATCCATCCCCTTGTTTCATTTCAATTCTATATATAATACCTGCATGCACTAATTTCTCCAAGGACAAGTGGAAATAGGTTAAATAGAAAGGTGATGTGTGCAAGAAATGATATTTTTTTCACATAATTGAGTTATTTTGACGGATGAAATTGGTATATAAGAGCCGTCAACAAACTCTCCCAAGCTTATCCTTTGCTCGTCCGGAGCAAAGTCAAGACTTTAGGTTGATGATAGGGAGTTGCTGCAATATTCTATTTTTCACAAGTACTATGTGCACAACAAAATACTCTACCTAGTATTGCAAAAATTGGCACAGTACTTCACCCATCTTAAGTTATTATGGGGCTTATGCCATCTCCTATTCATGGGTGGTTGAAACATAGAACAACAAATGGAGCACACGTACCCTAGAAATAAAGTTCCACTCAAATTCTGGAGAGTCCAATTTAGATTTTAAGTACCTCAATTTGATTCTCTCAAGTCTCTCCTTTATGTATAGTGGAAATATTTCCTCACCAAGGCATTTTTCCTAAATTCATCCTACCACTAAATAAGGCTTGTATGTGGAGCTTGATAGGGAATAGAGTAGGCATATTTGCAACACATAATATTGCTAAGTCAAAAGAGCAAGCCTTAGGAGAAATCAATTCAAAACTATTTGATTCAAGACTTGTGCATGTGTGATGGAATGGAGGTGGATGTGGATATTTGATATGACTCCTATGTATGTAGACTCTTATTTTGCAGGGATGAAAATGGCTAATTTTTTTTCTCATGCTTATGATGTAAGCATGCATTTTTTTCTTGTAGACATGTCTTCTACTCCCTTTTATAAAATAAAATTTGGAGAGAGTACTAAGCATGAATAATAGGGAGTTTCTCTTTTTATTGTGGAATGGTGGTATGGTGGAAATTTTCTTATTTCTAGTGTAGAAGTATAGCATGTGCAAGTGAAGTCTTGAATTCAAAAAGTAATGAATGAAATTCACATAGGTCTATACTAGTTTGACAAAGCTCAATGTGAAGACAAATAGCATATGCATACGGTCTATCAATGTAATGTATCATATGGCTTTGGTAGGTATTTCCAATAAAATGAGAGTAACTTAAATCTTTTTAGAATTTCTCCGGAAATCTAAGTTTCACTTTCAAACTAGGAATAGCACCCCTATCACTATATCATATCCCACAACAACTTAGAATTGGATTAAGCTTTTGCTACCCACAATTTCTAAACCAAGGCAAAAGTTATTCTAGCCAATGAAAGCAACATTTTTGAGAGTAGTAAGTTGTAAACAAGAGACTTAGGAAAATTAAAACAGAGCAACTATTCATCATTTCATCTATGTGAATTCAAGTCACTCTTACCACACATCTTATCTTTTATTTTGAAAGCAAATCTCCTATACTTATTTTTAAGTTTTTTTATACGCAAGGTGGATGATGGGTGAATGGAAAATAAATATGCAAGGTTGTGATACAAGTTACCTCAAGTGGGGGTCCTTCCCCAAGCTTGTTCTTGGTCAAGGTCTGTGCCAGGGGCTGAAACCCTAACGATGGATGTAGGCCATGAGGTTGGCCTAACCTTGTTGCAGCATGGCTTTGACATTGGAGGGGTTGAGTGCCGATGTTGGGTTTCCTTCCATGGATTCCACGAGCGTGGTCGAGGAGAGTGTTGTCGATGTCGCTCATCCACACCTTAAGGTTTCATAGGTTGGATGTACTTGGTTATTCCATGGCTAAGGTAGTGATAACCCTTAGGTACAAAGGAATGACGTGCACCAAACATAGGTTGAGTGTGCTCCATCATTCTTTGGCTAAGGTGTATCATACCTTCTTGCCATAAAGGAATAACTTGTACCCCTCATGCATTGTGTGTGATCCATCATTTATTTGCTAAGGTCTCTTTAGCCACAAAGGAGTGACATGTACCTAACATGTGTTGAGTACGATCCGTCATTCCTTGGCTAAGGTACAATATACCTATAACCACAAAGAGATGACGTGCACTCAACATGGGTTGAGTGTGATCCATTGCTCCTTGGCTAGGGTATAAAATACCTTCTAGCCACATAGGAACAACTTGAACCCAATATACATTGGATGTGATCTTGTCATTCCTTGGTTAAGGCACATCATACCTTTTAGCCACAAAGGAATAACTTACACCCAATGATGGTGACAATTCCCTTGAGCTTGAATGAGTGCTTAGCATAGTTGAGAGCATAATGCTCTCACATATTCGTAGCAACCCATTGGTTGCTCATGGAGGGTTTTCATGTCAAATCTTTGGCCTCATATAGTTATGGTTGACCTTCGAGCTTAATTTTTTATAGGTAGCAATCATCCTCATTTACTCCTTGGCCAAGAGAAATTGAAATAGAATCCTCTTAGGGTTTCCAACAATCGGATCTTTGAATGCCTGCATAGTTATTTTACTCCTGTAAACTTCCTCTCTATGATAGAGAGGGATGGTTAGCTCCCGATACTTGTACAAATGAATTTTCGGGTTAGGTAACCGAATCTTCATTTGTACATACGGGGAAGAACAAAATCAAATATGCAGTGGGTCCAATTTCAAATGTATTCATGAACAATGTATGAATCATTGATTGATAGGAGTGGGGCTTTATGGATAAGTCAATTTGCACATCTTCTAAAGCTCCTACTCATAGCAATGTAAGTGATATAAATACACTTATATGGATTCTTTCATCTTGTAAATTTTCTAACCATCATAGTTTTTTACACAAGAGCAAATATTTATCATGTGGATCATGGCAAACAAGGTTCTCAAATTTATCCTCCTGGACATTTTTAATTTTCTTGCCTAGGAATTTGAAATTTAGTGATCCATGCATGAATGAGTTTCAAATCAAGACTATGGATATCACTATTCCCAGGTTGCTACATCCCGATTCAACCATTAAGTAATTTCATATGCATTACCTAGGTGGAAAATGTCTAAGTCAATTTTAGCAATGCTTATGAAATTCTAGGTACTTGTTTAAATTTTTTCCTAAGTAAGGTGACATTCCTTTTTGAAGAATCAAAAAGAGTAATGTCAACCCTTATTCTCGTGAGGATGCATAAGAATTTAATGATGAGAAGGTGTAAACCTTCCTTACCAATGTAAGAAAAAATCATTCAATCCTAATGCAATTCAAACGACAACAAATTTTGAACTTGTGCCTCAATTGAAGAGCAGTCTAGGTTGAAGGTCGTTGTGTGAGGAACTCACGACAATGAATTTTTGTGTAGGCTTCATGTTCAATGTCTTCTGCCAAGTTGAGATTGGAGTTGAATGAGTTTCATCTTATCCTCCATTGGACCACCATCTTAAGCATTCCTCCACCATGAACTCAAGATGAGATCGATGGAGGGATATGCGCTAGATGGGGCCTCCCAACCTCTTTACAAATTTTGTCCTGGCTGCACTAAAATCAAGAACAAACCAAACAACTCAAAACAGGTTACATTAGCTCAAAAGCATGTTGTACCCTTTGTCAAATTGTTTTGCCCAACCTGAAACAACTTGAAAATGCAATGAATATTAAGGGAAATATTTTTTTGTTTGAATTAGGAAGATGAATTCAAGTGGTTATGCCCATGGTTCATATCCAAATAAATTTATTTCCTAATTCAAAATTTTAGTTTTATGATGGTTGGAAATTTTACTTTCCAACATGGAAATGTGAAAATTCAAACATGCTAAATGCAAATGAGAAATTCAAATATGCAATTGGGGAAAATAAACATGAGATAACTACCAATTAACCTTTTGGTAAGAACTCACTGAATTTTTAAAGTCAGATGAGTGGGACTTACCTCCGTCCTGTTTGGTTTGATGATTTGTTGTCCAATCCTGGAGTTGAAGATGTGGACAACCTCTATTAATTGACATGCCAAATCTCCTTTGGCATGTTAGTTGGACATGTGGGTCACATGATGGCCCTAGCTTCTCCGTCATCTTGATGAAGACTTGTTGATGTAGTGACGACTTTTCCCTCTTGAAGATACTCTCTTATGAGCTTGATGAGGCTTGTCCTTCTTTAGGGGTGTCACTTAGACCTTCTTGATGTTCTTTTGAGTTAACCCATACTTTGATCATGGATCAAAAGCTTCCTTGGGCATGGTGACATGTGGACTCCACAATCAAACAAGAAATGCTTCATCCACAATGTCACTTGCCCTAGGTTGCATGGGCTTGGTAGAAGTGTAGGAATCCCATTGTGGGATATCTTGGATCTTGAATGCTCTTTAAGTTTCTTGTCCTTGGCCAAAAAGCTTCATGTAAATGTTGTCTTGATTTCTTGTTTGGACATGGACAAGATACTTCAAAGTAGGCTAGTTAAACTTAAATATCTTGAAATCCTCATAGCCTCCTTGATCACAAGGGTGATATTGATTCCACCCTTGACCTCCTTGTGAATTGTAGCCATCGGAGTTGTCATTTGGAAGGAAGAATCTCCATGGGTCTTAGGGAAATGATTCCCCAAGTGGCCCATGGATTTTCACAAATCATGTGAATATCCATGACTTGGATAATTCCAAACATTTCTTCATTGTCTTGGTCTTCATGATACTTCAGTGGGAGGTGTAGTTCCATAGCCATCATGTCCATCTTGCTGAGTGGTGTGCATGCCAAGCTAAGGGAACTAGAGCATTCTTCAATCCCCCCTTGAGTAGAGACCATATTCTCATCAATGATGGATGAGAATAGGACTCCTTCAGCTCTAGCACAAATGTAGTCATGGATTGGTGGACCAACCCATGACATGAATATTGGATGAGGAGCCAACCATCCAACCTATGGTGGAGGCAAACTAAGGAGAACTCTTGGAGCCTCCCCCAAGCTTGGGAAAGGATGACTTTGGATCCTACTGGAAGCTGAAATTCTTCCGCGAAAGGCAATGGTGTTGCCTAGCGGACATTTATTGAGGTACGCCTTCAATCATCTTGCAGTTGAGCACTAGCCTCCTCGTTGGCCATCCCATGAAATGGGGTAGCCAACACAACCATGTTTTCACCACAAAAGGAGAAAACAAATAAGGGTAATCCTGTCTAATAACTATCAATACCTATAGCTTAATAAAAAATGATAGCTATCCTTCACTTCCTTTACCTTCGCCGACAACGGCGCCAAAAGTGCTTGTTGATGTTTCTTACATCACAGATCATCTCTCGAAAGAGATGAGGTCCGCAAGCGTACGGAAACTATCGTGTAGCATTTCACCCAAGAGTATTCCCAAAGGTATAATATTTATCCTAAGGAAAGGCAATGAAGTAAAGTAAACACTACTCTTATGATCAAGCTATGGGATACTAATCAATTATCAAGATAGGGATAAGTTGATAATAGGGGTAGTGTGACACACACCTAAGCAATCACTCTAAGGGTAAGGCTGTCCTACCGAAAGTTATACTACAAGATGGAGCTACTCCTACTATGCTCTAATTACTCATATACATAACCTAATGAAGTACAGAGGACTATGCTAATGGTGAATACTAGGGGTTAGTGGTCCAACATATCGGGCACGGGTTTACCCCTGGCAATACTAGGCAACTCCCGCCAAGAGCTTGTGGCATAGCTGAACGTGGAGGATTACAAAGGACAGATAGGGTTGTCACCACCTAGTGCCTACCTCTTCAATCCGTGGGTCTACGAGACATCTGACGTTACTCACTATCCTAGCACCATGCTAGCATACTAAGTAAATACATTAAGAATCATGACATCCTAAGGCATGACTAACCTAAACATCGTTGAACCAATGTTGGATCCAAGCACTAACATATTCATATTAACATAATCATATTATTACCTAATTAGACTATAGTGGTGGTGTATAATGTTTATGATAACATGATAATGGCATTATGTCTAGATCATAACAACATCTACACCTAGCATATACATGGACTCCAAAACCAAACAAGAAATGTTGTGCCCAAGTATATAAGTAAATAAAGACTAATAATGATATTATTATAAAGCACAAAGTCACAAATAAAAGAGAAGATACATGAGCCATACCTTTCCCAATTTGGACTTGGGACTAGAGGCTCCTCTCTATAACCTAACCTCCACTAAGGAACTACGAGAAGCTCAAGTGGTGTGTGTTGAAGTGAGGGGTCCTATTTATAGCTTGGAGAAGGGTTGGTTCCCACCATCAAAAGCGCGCGAATCAGTCACCACTGACTTCTTCAAACCAGGAGGAGAAACAACACGTGGAAGCTGACCGAGTTTGGAGGAAAGACCAGGTCGGCCGACTAGGGGGTCGGTCGAACTGAAAAGTCCTCCAAACCGTCTATGCTTTCTCTAGGTGACTTCCAGGTGGGTCTCATCCCTTGATATGGGTGCTACACTGTTGGATGGCCTTGGATACTTCTGTTTGTGAGCCATTTGATCCATGTGGTGCCACATGTCAACACTTGATTGGCTGGGATTATATTTTATGGGATCCATCCCCTTGTTTCACTTCAATTCTGTATAAAATACCTGCATGCACTAATTTCTCCAAGGACAAGTGGAAACAGGTTAAATAGAAAGGTGATGTGTGCAAGAAATGATATTTCCTTTACATAATTGAGTTATTTTAACGGATGAAATTGGTATACAACTGTCAACAAGGTGCAGAAATTGAGCCACGCTGACGAGAGCTCGAAGGTTGTTGAGTTGGTCGCTCCTTGCCAAATTCTTCTTCTTGCATAGTTGCTAGCGCATGAAGTTATTCCAGCGCAGTGACACCAGTAGTGCGATCCCCACGGATCCGAAGGACGCCTGAAGGAGTCGGCATCTTCAATACCAGATACCCGTAATGGGCTACAACCATGAACCTATACAGGGCTGGCCTGCCTAGGATGGCATAGAAATGAAGGCTGATGTGTACCACATCAAAAACCAGCTTCTCGGACTTATCGTTATCCCGAGTCCCGAAGGTCACCGGGAGTGTAAGTGATCTGAGAGGAGTGATGGCTCCCGGAGCTACTCCAGAGGAAGGATGTGAGGGCCTAAGGTCCAATAGGCTGAGCTGGAGCTTTGCAAAAGCTGCGAAGCTAAGGAGGTTGAGTGTCGCACCTCCGTCCACAAGGACATGGTAGTGTTGGATGTTGTCAATAGTAGGAGAGACCATCAAAGGCAACTGACCAGCTCCGATCATGTTCTTCAGGCAATCCGAAGCATTGAAGGTGATGGCTGTATCCATCCACTTCCGATGGGGTTCTGCATTAGTGGTGGGAGCTGCTGCAGCCATCTACCGACGCATAGTTTTGAGGATGCGCCGGGAGGTAATATCCGAAGACCCTCCATATATCATATGGACAGTCTTCCAACGCTCATTGTTAGAGATATCAGAGTCATCATCGACGGTGTTTTAGACGTCCTTCAGGAACTTGTTGGCGTCCTGGAAGCCTAGCTCCTGATCAGACGAAGCTTTGCCGACTTTCTATTTCCCTTCCCATTGGAGGAAAAAGGTTTCTTCTTGGTGCTTGTTGTTGCATTTAACAAGTCTCTGGACATCGCAACAGTGTTCAAGGTTATGGGTGTTCGATTTATGGATCGGACACCACAGATTCTCGTCGTCGCTGTCCTCAGATGATGGTCGTGGTCGTTTTTCGGGGCGTGGCCGCCGACCACCAGGAGCTGCAGCAGCAGCAGCAGCAGTAGGTGCGTCGGCCAACGACTTCTTCTTGTCGTTGGACTTCTTCTTCTTTTTACCACTGCCTGAGGCATGCCTGAGGCAGTAGATTCATCCTTGGAGGAGGGTTTACCAGCCTCCACAGCTGGCTTGGAGTGCATCTCACAGCCCTCTGCAGCTCTGGCGCATTTATCTACCAAGCTAAAGAGTTATGTGACATTGTTGACATCTTTAGTTGCCAGCTTCTCCAACATCTTCTTATCTCAAACCCCTGTCAGAATGCAACAATGACAGAAGCATTTGAGATTGAAGGAATGTTGTTCTGTACCTGAGAAAACTGCTGGATAAACAATCGCAACGATACTCCCGCCTTCTGTTGTACGGCGAACAGGTCCAGCTCAGTGCCAGGCCGGGTGTAGGAGCTCCCAAAGTTGGCGATGAACTGGCGACAGAGTTCCTCCCAACTATAAATGGAGTCAGGAGGCAGACTCAAGAACCAGGACCTTGGTGTCCAAGATAGTGCCACGAGGAAGTAATTGGCCATCACAGCCTCATTGCCTCCAACTGCGAGGATGGCAGTGGAGTAAATCTGAAGAAACTCGACGGGGTTGACTCTCCCGTCGTATTTCTCCGTCAGATGAGGCCGAAACTTAGGCGGGCAACTAACCATGCGAAGATGCATGGCAAGGGCCAAACAGTCGGCCCCCAATCCCGATGGAGAAGGGTTTCCTCGAGCCTCTCACGAGCACGCTCTATATGGACGTGTCCGTATTGCCTCATGTACTGGCGGTCGAGCTCCGACCGGAGGTCGTGCATCGGGAGCCTCGATGCCGTATCAGTGCAGCGTGCCCCAGAGCGCAGTGACGTCATTTGCTAAGAGGGCTCATATGTCTTGTGTTGCGATGCCTGAGGACCAAGTCTACCAGACAAGGTCCTATTTCTAGTAGGTGCCTGCCCAGCGTGGGGTAGACCTTGGACACCGAGGGCATTAGTTGCAGCTACAACTAAATGCTGGACATCAGCAGGCCATTACTCCATGGAAGCCAGAGGAGCTCCGGGCGCTGGAGGAAGCTGAAGAAGAGTCTGTGCTGCGTTCAGGGTGTTCTCGGGATTGTTCGTCGATGCAGTGACCGACACGAATGCACCATCCCGCTGAGATGGTGGAGGTGGTGGTGGAACGGCACCCGCCGGGATGTAACACCCTCATTTTCATGCATCGTGCATTGCATAAGTTCATATACATGTTTAACATTAATCCACATAAAAAAAGGAATGAGTTTAAAATGAATTTAAACCAAAACCGTACTCAAAAGTTCTGAGGAGTGCGGACTAGTCCGTTTTTGGTGCGGACTAGTACGATTTATCTCTGAGCTCCCTCGGACATGTCCATTTTTGCTGCGTACTAGTCCATTTTTCTCTTTGTACTGTTTTCGGACTTGTCTGATCCATTGCGGACTAGTCCGGTCACCCCAACCTTGAAAATTTTGCTATGTCCTTGGACTTGTCCGTTTTCCGTCGGATTTGTCCGTTTTCCTCTCTGACTAAGTTCGGAATTGTCCGATGTCTAGTCTGGACTTGTCCGATATCTCTCTGACTCACTTCAGACTAGTCCGGCCTATTGCAGACTTGTTCGGTGATCGCAATTCTGAGTTGATCTTTTGTTCTACGACGTGTTTTTGAGTTTTACCTTAAGTGATCCTAAGGACGTCGTGTTTAACCCTTTTTGGAGCCCATGTGGGATCCCACATCAGCCTCCACCCACCCCAAACTCGAAATCCATCAAACCCTAGCCCTCTACCCTATATAAACAACCCAACACCCTATTTTCTCATGTTTTTGCCACCTTTGAATCACACCCAAACCCTAGCTCATGGATAGTCGCCGCTAAGGAGGGAGAAGGAGATCCTGAGCAAGAAGAAGAGGAGGAGGAAACGAAAGATAATCAAGTGATCAAGATCTCCATCAAGTTTTCGTTCTTCATCAACAATTCACATTCATGTTTCTTCATCAACCCTAAATTGTCAAGATCCAAGTGTTGCCTCCAAAATCCTTGATTCATTGGAGTTCTAAACACTTGGTATACCTTCTACTTCCTCTGTCTCACGTGAATTCAACTCCGTTTCTCCAAATTCACGTCGACCTAGAAAACCCTAGCTTGCCGGTTCTGCGAAGGGCGAACTAGTCTAGCCCTACAACGGACCAGTCCGGTTTGGCTATCTGTTTTGTGCTGAATTAATTCTAAATTGTTTCGAATCAATTCCAAACCTGTCCAAACTTGTTAATAACCATTAGAACTAGTTAGTAAACAATATAAACAACTCATTAACTAGTTTTGCTTCGCATTTGCATTAATCATGCATATCATGTCATATTGAGTAATATATGTGCACTTATTGATTGTATATAGGATCGAAGAGCACGTGTAAGCTACTAGAGGGGGGTGAACGATAGATTAAAACTTTTCAGCGGAAGCAACGAAACACCCCTCGGCAGAAAACCGATCTATTAAAGAAACCATGTGTATGATGAACCTAAATGTGTTCAACTATGACAAAACTAGTATAGATTGTAGAGAATCAAGTCACGAAGACATCACAACAAGAATCACAAAAATCCGTTGAGAAAAACTCAAGTTACGATTGAAAGATCGAACAATGGTCAATCTGTCCTACCTGAGAAAAATAGTTCTGGAACACTACAAAGAAACTCATGTAGATTAGAAACCACAAATCCAATGACCGTGAAATTTTCAAAGACAATAGAAAATCAAGTTGTGAAGACAATCCAAAAAGAATCACATCAATCGGATCTGTAAAACTTGAGATATGATAAAACCATCGAAGCAAGGTAGTGCTGTGCAGAAACTCGACGAGAAAGACTTGAAGAAAACAAGTCGGACGAACAAGGCACAAGAGCTCCTTTAGACTACGAATTTTATTGATCAAAACTTACAAGGAAAAGCCCCAAAGTCATGCACCACGAGCTCTGGCCTCTCTTGCTTATATAACCAGCCCTTGGCCAACCCAAACCTAACTAGGACTCTAATCCTACTCAATTCACGAATCGAAACTTTCCATAACTGCTCAAGACTCTTCTATACGCAGATAGAAGCAATCTTAAGAATTAAAAACACCTTAGGAATGTATCCCACATTCCTAAAACAACTCAAATTTGTGACCCACACGAAATCCTATCATAACCAACTCAAAACTTTCCATATTTGAGTCAAACACGACTCGGTCGTAGCGTGAGTCATAATCCGATACGATTGGATCCTTCCAACCAAATCTTTCCTTCCATAACCCATCTTCAGAACCATGTTGCCACGTCATGCACCGCATGCATACGTGCGAACACCTTCCTTCAACATCCAGTTTCCTTCATATGCACTGCCCTTGATTCAATCACCCTGCGTGACCTCCTGATCAGCTCAACCATAGTTCCTCCCGAACTTGGTTGTTGGAACCTCATCTCCACCCCGAGACTAGTCCAATGGATCCCATCACTTGCCATGTCTTGAACTCAAGCAACACCTGCACATGAATAAACAACCAATACTTCCGAGCACAAGTCCTCGACTTGACTCTCGTTAGTTCCGATAACCACAACACCTTACGTGAGCACCTCACAAAAGTATGTTGCAAACCTTAGCAAAACGATATCAAGACATTAACCACCAAGACACACCAAAAACTAAGAAAACTTTCCATAGATGTAAAGCAAGTTCGAATGAATTCAAAGTAAAAGCAGAACCACTGCGATCAAGCTTCGAACCTTGCCAAAGATATTTGGGTCTTGAACCGGAGCTTACCAAAGCTAGCAAGACCTAGCGCTCGAGCTAACCAAAGCTAGTCAGACCTAGCGCCGGAGCTTACCAAAGCTAGTCGGACCTAGCGCCGGAGCTCATCAAAGCTAGCCGTACCTAGCGCCAGAGCTAACCAAAGCTAGTTGGACCTAGACAAAGAAGTCGGACCTAGCCAAAGCAAGTTGGACCTTACGTCGGACCTTGTCGGAGCTCGGACCTAGAGTCGAACCTTGACGATAAAGGTGTTTTGGTAGTATTCAAAACTTTTATCGCCATAGCCAATGTATTAAGCACACGTCACATTGTAATTCTTGTCTGGTATGTTTATGGTGCACTTTAGACGGATTTGCGCTAGAGAGTGCTGCGGAGGACCTCCAGTACCAGAATTTTGATGTCTTTGATTCTAACCAAGCCCAAGAGCAAGGCAAGTGTCCTTGAACATATTGATCCTGTTTTTACAATAAATGTTTTGTTTTCAAAATTGCATGCTTGTGTTAATTTGATGGGAATTCCTATGATAGGAAGTTTGCTAGCCTTGTTTAACCACCCTTGTCACCTGGAATACATGGTAGAGAGTCGGGAAGGACTTTTTACCTTTTTGCATTGCTAAATTAATTAGGATGGGAAAACAATTAAACTATTTAATTATGCATTTATGAGATTATGGTCATTATGAACTGGTTAATATGATATGGTAATGGGTGATCTAAGCAAGCCTGATATGTGGATGGGTTAGAAGACATGGTAGTTGCTTGCTTTAGATCTAAGGACCGGTTCATGCGAGAATATGCCAGGACAACAGTGCCACCACGAGGCCAAGTATGGGTGTGGCGTAGCCAATTAATTGGGGTATTGCTAGTACTGCCCGGATCATTTGGCGCACTGAGGAAGGGGAGTGGGATTGGGTTTGGATTTGAGGTGGGACTCCTTAGGATTCGAATGGCACAAGAGGGGGCCCTTGGTTGAAGATGCGCTCAGTTGGAGGCATCGCCACCGGTGAAACCTCAGTGGGTCCATACATGCTAGTAGTCCCTTTGTAAAGGATATTTTGTGATCTCTTGGCTAGACACCGAAGGAAGTGTAATTGGCATAACGGAGGTGTCACTAGTCGCCGACGGGTGATGAAATCACAAACTTGTGGGTAAAGTGGTACAACCTCTGCAGAATATTAAAAACTATCATGATAGTCGTGCTCCCGGTTAAGAGCACCTGGATGACCTACATGATTAGAGGGGTTTTGGTATTGGGATGGTTTGGTATTGGTTATGGGATGGTATTATGGTTTATGGCATTGGATATGGTTAATGGTAATGAGAAGTCTGGAATAGGGATGACGGTAATGAAATATGGACTGGTATTACGATAACTACATGGTTTATGATGAGTTTACTTCACATACATATAATATATTGCTTTTCAAATGTTTTAATGTACTTTTTAGCACTTAACCTTTATTATATTCGTCATTTGTATCAGCTACATGTCATACTTTCCACACATGCTGAGTACGACATGTGCTCACCCTTGCAATTTGCCAACCAATAGTTGCAGGTCAGGATTGGCAGTATCACATTGATAATACGGAGTTCTAGGTCGTGTCTGCCGTCAGCTTGCCTGTGGTTTGATTGGAGATGCGCTACCCTATTTGCTTAACTTGCTTATTTCATTTAGCTCAAATTTAGTTACTTCTGCTGCATTAGTTCAAATTGTCATTAATATTCATTAGAGCTGTAATTCGAGGACATTCTGAATTCTGTAATAAAAGTGGTTAACTAATCTTGTTCTGGGGTAATTTTCTGTATATCCTTTTATGAATGCACTCGTGTATGTGTGTTGATCGTCCTGGACACACATATGCGTTCACTTGGTTCATTTTTGGAACCAGGTGTCACACGGGACAACAACATTGGTTGGCTGCTACACGTTGGAGGGATTTCCTCTAGCAACTGTGCAACCAAACTGTTGGACGAAGCAGTGACAGAAATCACCATCTTGAGATCTTAGGCCCCCTACCAGGCGCGCCAAATGTCGAAGTGTATCAACGACACTTCCTCCGGTACTACTAAAGCGTAGTCCGCGGAGGTTCGTATTTGGTTGGGGCACGCGTAAGATCTAGAACAAGAGGTGAACACTGAGGGTGTTTATGTGGTTCGGGCCGCCTGAGCGTAATATCCTACTCCACTGGATGGTTGTTGATTGAGTGTGTAGCGAGTGTCTGGGGTTGCTTGTATGTGTATGAGCTTAGATGCTTTCTACCATGCAGCGCAACCCTTTTATATGCTAAGGACTGGGCGTTACAGTGTGTGCTTGGCCAGACAAGTGGCCCCGGGTGTCATTAACACCCTATACACGATCTATTGGTGTTATGGATGGTTAACAGTGTGATAACGTGCTATAACGGCATTATCAGTCTTGATAGCCTTCTGATTGTGCGTCGTCAATATGGCATTAATGACGCGTTAACCAGGTCTTGTAACGGCTATTTAATAGCCTCTTGAATGTCTATGTCGTTGGAGATCCGGCTACCTTCCTGTTGTAGGCTTAGTTCCGGAGGTCTGACACGTGGCAGCTCTAGAGCTTACCTCCGTGGGGAGGCAGGTCCGGATCTACTCGACATGTGATAGCACCAGAGCTTACCTGTGAAAGGAGGTAGGTTCGGCCCTGCAAGACACGTGGTAGCTCCAGAGCTACCCAAACGAGGGAGGCGGGCCTAGTATTGCGGGACATGTGTTGCCTTCGGAAGTCTTCAACATTGGTGGGCGGAACTCCATTACTTTATCCACAGTATCAAGGGGTACCTAGTATACAGGGTACCGACAACGTCCTTCGACTTCAGCTCGACCTATTCGACCACTGTACCCTGTTGGTAAGATATTTTTAATAACTTCATAATTTATATTCTTACATAGTTAACATTTACTTTTGTTATATTGTAGGACCATCCACATCCCACTATCGTCCTCCACCTCCTCCTGTTGTTGAGGATGCACCGTCTACTTGGTATCAAGGTATGACAATTTAATATATTTTCATTAATTTCATTTATGTAAGTATTCATTCTTACTAACATTAATATTGCAGGTATGTCCTCTAGCCATTATGGATCTGAGGCCGCGGCACGAGAGATGTCGCCCCAAGATATCTGACACTACAGGAATCCCGATCAATTACGTCGGACGCGGCCGACGTAATTGAGGCCTATACCGACGTAAGTCACTTACTTACGTCGGTTTTCTCTTAATTACATCGGTGTCTGGTGGTCGAAGCAGTTTGGACGTAATTAAGGTAACTTATGTCGACCTCCGACGTAAGTTACTTACTTTCGTCGGTATCCCATAACTGACGTAAGTAAGTTACCAAGATGGGCCGCAGGCTGGGCTGGAGCACTTACGTCGGCCTCGTCTTGGCCGACAAAAGTTACTTACCTAACTTACGTCGATATAGTCGGACCCACGTAAGTTAACCTGAAATAACTTACGTCGGCTATGATGGTTAACTTACGTCGGTTTAGCCACATCGACGAAAGTTAACCTAGGTAACTTTTGTCGGTCTGGCCATAGCCGACGTAAGTTATGTCTCAAAAAATAGAAATTGACTACCTCGCACGATGGCGAGAACATAGAACACATACAAAATAGATACATAACAGATATATACACAGACACAATTTCAAAACATTATTCAAACATCGACAACAACACAAAGTTCCGCCGGGCTACACGCTAGCCCCTCCACTACCTCCGGGATCTTCTTGGCGCATTCCCAAATTAGAAGTCCATAAACTATTTCCAGTTTCTATCCATTTTAATAGTTTCTGGCAATTTGAACTTTTGACTATGTTTGATGGGGATTCTGTTCCACGAGTGAACGGAAAAGTTTTAGAGGACTTCCATATATTTTAAACCATGTACAATACACTTCCATTGGTTAAATATACTGGGAGATATGCTCTATCAGATTCAACAAAATTCTGCCAGAACCATAGGGTTGACTTTGGACATGACAGTTTATGTTCTTATGCCATTTTCCATGATTTTAAAGTTGGAATCTGCCCTAGATGTGAATATGAAACTTATAGTGCCCAAACTGAAACTGAAATTTAATTAGAATTCCCAAACTGAAACTGAAACAGTTAGGCAGTGCTATGAATTGGTTAGACCTGATTGCTAATAAAGGGAGCTTGAACTGATTGTTAAAAACTGAAACGGAAACTAATTAACTGAAACTGAACTAAAGGGAGGCCGAGCTGATTGGTATAAACTGATTGCTAATAAACTGAAACTGAAATGCCCAAACAACCGAAACTTAACTGAATGCTAATAAAGGAAGGCGGTCAATGAATGGAGATGGCCTACAAATGAAGATCAGAGAGGCTATATGTATCACTCATCACTCCTGTAACAGAGAGGCTGCTTCCTACTCTACCTCTATTTCACTCTCTCCCACTCTATGTTCTACCTCCTTATCCCACTATGTAAAATACTGAAATGAATACGACAATATTAAAGAAAGAGTTTATCACCTGCTCCGGGGTCTCCTGCGGCAGAAGCGTAGGAATCTCGATATCCTAACCACTGTTTCGAGCAAGAGTCTGTCATTGCAAAATATTAGAAGATATATGTTATTGAAATGCTATGAAATTTAACTATGGTACTTTAAATTACTTAGCGCCACTATTGCTTGCATCTGGGCCATCATTAAGGTCGTCATCCACTGCTCTCCCCTTACCTCCGCCCTCGACCTCTCCAGCTCTGCCTGGGTCTGCACCAACATCTCCTTCAAGGCGAGGAGCTCCAACAGGGTCTGCGAGAGACGACCACTTGAGAACCCAACGAACGAGGTCTGCATCGATGAAGCTCCTCTCAAAGGTCGCGCCGACCTCGAGTCGACAACTCCATAAAAAATGGCAAACCTGCAAAAGAATGAAAATACTAAGTATTAGAAGATAAATTGAAAAAGAAATGAAACAAATGACAACCAACTCACGCGGCTTGGGGGTCGATTGACGCGTTTTCCCAATCGTAATCCGCACCGTGTATCTTCACGACTTCCTGCGCATACTTTGCCTACAAAACAAAGAAATCCTGTAAGCATGTCAATAATAGTATTAGTTATAATGAAGTTGATGAATTTTGAAAACTTACCAGTCGGTCGGCTGCAACCTGACTACACTGCCCTTGCTGAGAAGGGTCACTTCCCTTGTGACCTCTCTTCCAAACCTGGGTCGGGTCAACTCTTGACCCATCTCTCGCTCCTGTATAGCCGTGTTAGTGAGATAAATATAATAGGAACACATAAATAAATAAAAAGTACTTATCATGCATTTAGCCAAACGCAAGTAGCCGTCGCCACTAAAGTTGTGCTTGCCCTCGGACCCCATGCGACACTGTCTAGCCTTTGTGGACTTACCGATGAAAGCTTCGCTAGCCCAGTGCTGACAAAGAGCTAAGTACGTCTCGGTGTTACCCTGTAACCAGGAAATACTAACTTGCACATATTTCATTTTTCATCAATGCAATATTGTAAATATTTAACAATATTAAAAACTTACCTCCGCGTACTGCTCCCTGTCAAGTACGCATCGGAGTCCTTCCTAAATGGACCCCTTTGCTGCTCCTGCTCCTGGGGGTGCCGCTTGTAGGACACGTTGACGGCCTAAATCCGGGCTTTCGACAATGCCGCCGTTGTGAGTTTCCGAGCGTTGTAATGGAACACGCATCTCGTGTGGTCCTCCATGCCCGGTTCCTCTACTTGGTACCTCAACTTTAATAAAACAAACATTTAAGTGACATGCATTAACAATTCAAATGAATTGAAAAAATAAAACAGTTAAACTTACCACAAAATCGTGCCACACGACTCCCTGAACCTTGTTGTGGACCAGGTGAGAGACACGAGTGTAGTCATCCCACGACAGGATAGGGAAACCGTCAATGACACCGGGGTAGTACAACTCCACGATAGCACCCAGGACACTGTTAACCTGTCTGTGCTATTTCTCAGCCCCCGTGAACGATAAGTCGTACCAACATCTGCAAAATATGTTAAATCATTAGGTAACGGAAAACAACATCTAATATTTAATATACTATGTACAATTTTTTACATGTCTCTGACAGGACGGATCGTGATCTGCTGAGAAGTTACCAGAGGAGGAGCCGCAAAGTGGGTCCTCTTCGTCCGTCGCTTCTGCTGCTATGCCGCCGCGTCCTGTGACCCTGAAGGCTCCGTGGAACCACCAGAGTCCAAAGGAAGGCTAGCGGTAGCCGGCTGCAGAGGGAGGCTAGCGGTAGCCGGCTACGAAGGGAGGCTAGCGCTGGTGGGCTCCTGTAGCGGTCCCTTAGCCTCTAACTCAGGCTCCTGTAGCTACCCCATAGCCTCTGACTCGGACTCAGAAGACTCTGAGTCAGACTGCACAAAATAAAAAGATTAACAGTAAATAATTACTAACAAGTGCAATTTATAAAATAACTTGATTGTAAACTAAAATTTACCTCTGTCAGCTGAAAGCACACGTGAGTTGAGGGTGGAGCGTGTGCCAGAAAGAGGGAACATCGGCTCGAAGGTAACGAGGTCCTTAAGCAAGGGTCTCGTGTCGACTCAAACCCTCTCACTGGCTTCCCCTTCGACAACATCCTGTTGCAAGGAATAAATGATTAATATGCAGGGATAATATACAAAATTAATATTAAGTTAGTGACATTACCTCATAAATATGAAAATTCATCAACATCACGATCATGCACCCTACTCCTTAGACCAACGCATCGATCTTCTTCTTCCGCATATCGTTTTCGTTTCCACAAATCAGCAGGTTCAACTAAATCATCGATTTATTCATTTTCCAATTTTGATTCTGATTCTGTTTCCACTTCCGTGTCAGTCTCGATATCTTGAGCATTTCCAACTAAGTCATCGAGTCTACACCAGGCTCGACTGAGAAGAAGTCTGGCAACTCTTCCTCTTGGTAGACCTCATCAGCCTCAGCTTCCTCATGGTAATCATCATCTCCTGGAGCGTATAACCGCTCACGAGGATTCACCTTATGTACCACCCACCAAGCTTTGAATTTATTGCATAGATAAGGTAGATAGTACACTTGCTCTACTTGGTGTGCAAGAACTAATGAATTGAATCCTTTCAAGTGTTCCTTGTGTTTTACTTCGACCATGCCTAATTTGTTTACTCCAATTCCACGAATGGAATCAAACCATTCGCGGTCAAAGAATACTGCTTGAATTATCTTGTTTCCAACAAAAGTGAATTCAAGGATTTTTTGAATAATCCCGTAGTAATGAGTTTCACGTTCTTACGAATCGATTGCCTCATCACAACTCTAGTATTACATGTTGCCGTGAGAGGACGAAGAGATTCAAATTGAGTTGTACAGAATCGAAAGCCGTTCACGTCATATCGACCATAGCTTCTAATGTTAACCACTCCATAGGATAGTTGTCGCAAATCTTCATGGACGTTGGCATCTTTTTTGCACTATCCAAGATATGAAGTTATTAGAAAATGTAAGCATTCTTAAGTTATAAGAAAACGTTGTTAATATTCATAAGCTAAAGAGAAAACATTACATGATCTCGAAACCAGGAAAGAAAATTAGATCCCCCGTTTATTCCTTCCCGTCGAATCTGTTCTATTTGTTTGCTCTTGGGTTGATGTCTATGTCTCCAATTTTGCTTGTCGAACATACTGGATGAAAAGAAAACCTTTTAGAATAGATGTGTTGCAAAAGAGGCTGAAAAGCATAAGTGAAGGAGAAATACTTACTTGAAATATTCATCCATTTCATCCATATTAGCGTACATGTAGAAGAAAGCAACACACCTTTCTTTTTCGCTAACGTCGTAGTAAGTGTAACTACCAACAGTAGTGCCTCTTGTTGCAAAAAATGGAGAGATCGCTACAAGGAGGTTGCTCATCCATATTGTACCGCATTGCCAAAGTATTAACATTGTGTTCCTCTGCAAAGTAAACACTTGAGAAGTATCCTACTTCCTTAAGAGTAAAAGTTTCGGTGATGCAACCTTCAACCATTGCCCTGTTACCAACCATTGGTTTCAGATATCTGAGTGATCTTTCAGGATACATCCAACTATGTTGCACGGGACCGCCCACTTTCAGTTCAAATGAAAGATGAATTAAGAGATGTTGCATTGGATTGAAGAACCATGGAGGAAAAAAATTCCATCTTACACAAAAGTACCGAAATCTCCTTCTCAAACTTGTCATCATCTCTGGCGTGATTTCTTTAGCACTGAGTTGCCTATAGAAGTGGCTAAGCTCGGCTAACACCTTCCACACCGCATCATCAAAGTAGCCTTGAAACAAAACAGGCATAAGTCTTTCCATGATTATGTGATAATCATGACTCTTCAACCCAACGAGCTTTCCCGTTTTCACATTCACAGCTCATCTCAGACTAGATGCATAACCATCTAGGAATTTCAACCTTTGTAACCACTCGAGAACTTCTTTCTTTTCTTTAGGTCAAAGAAAGAAAGGAGCGCGTGGTTTACCACCATTTTTGGAGAGCTCAAGAGTTTGACAGTTACAAAGCTCGGTGAGATCCTTTCGAGCTTTTAAATTGTTTTTTGTTTTGCCCATGATGTCCATGCATGTGCTTATATACATTTGGCCATGTTATGCTCTTGATGCATGACATCAATGTTGTGCCTTAGAATCAACGAATTCACATACGGTAGCTCCCAAAGTCTACATATGTGAGTCCAATTGTGTTTATCTCTGTAACCTTCGAAATATCCAGGACGACCTTCATCTGGCACCAATTTGTTAAACATATCAGATATTTCTGACCCGTTAAGACATTTTGGTCGTCCTTTAGTGACAACGGTGTTCTTTCTAAAGACATTCCTCTGTTGTCTAAACAAGTGATTTGGAGGCAGCTAACGTCTATGACAATCGAAGTAAGATATCTTACCTCCATGGGTAAGTCGAAAGCAATCGGTATTCGAGGCACATAACGGACACGTCAACCGACCATGAGTGCTCCATCTAGAAAACATGTCGTATGCCGGAAAATCATGGACATACCACAAATAAGCAGCTCAAAGGTTGAATTTCTGCTTCTTGTAACAGTCATACACTTCGACTCCTGTCCACAACATTTTCAACTCTTCGATCAACGTTTTCAACATCACGTTGAGACGTGACCCAGGATGATCCAGCCCAGGTACAATAAGGCTAAGAAATATGAACTCATTCTTCCCGCAAAAAGCTGGTGGAAGATTGTACAGAATGACAAAGACGGGCCAACAGGAGTATGGTGTTGCGTTTGTGCTGAACGGCGTGAACCCATCTGTCGCCAACCCGATGCAAACATTTCTCGCTTCACGACCAAATTCTGAGTCGAATTAGTCCAGCTCCTTCCATGCCTCACCATTGTATGGGTGTGTCATGACTCCATTGTTCTGACACTCACCTTCTTTGTGCCATCTCATGTGTGTGGCCGTTTTTTTTGAAAGGAACAGCCGCTTCAACCTCGGTGTCACGGGTAAGTAATGAAGCTACTTACGTGCGACTTACGTCATCGCAGTATCACCATCGTTACTAACAACTTCGACAAACCTCGGTTGACCACATTTTAAATATTTGTTTTCATTGGCATGCTCTCTCCAGAAAAGCATGTAGTTGTCCGGACACACATCAATCTTCTCATAGTTCATACCGAGACCGGAAAGAATTTTCTTTGACTTATACATATCTTTAGGCACTTTGTTGGGCTGTGGAAGGGCATTGTTGAACAAATTGATGAGCTAGTTGTAACAGTTATTAGAAAAGAAGAACTTAGACTTAATTGCCATAAGTCTAGTCACAAAATTGAGGATTGTCATTTTAATGTGTCTATGCAGCGGCTGTTCTGAATCTTTGAGAAGTTTGAAGAACTCTTTAACCTCTGCTGTTTGAGGATCCACCGTAAGCTCTGGTTGTATAGCTTCCAACATCTCATCCATCATGTCAACCTCTGTGGCATCATCATTGTCTACTTCCACTTCTTGTACAGCTTGAGAAGCTATCTCACCATGGAAGTTCCACAACTCATAATGTGACACATATCCGTTTGCAAGTGCATCGTAAGTTCCACTTTGTCCAAAAATGTTCCATTCCGGTATTTTGTACATGGGCACCGCGCCTTATCGCTATTTGACAACAAAAAAGCTGATTCAACAAAAGCTTCTGTCTTGGCGTACCACTCATCTGAGTGACCACCAATTCTGCTCTTCCAACCAGTACACATCCAACCATGGTCTTCGCCCATGTTTGACTCTGCAGTTTAAAGACGAACAAATTATTGTTAGTTTTTAATTAATTTATGCACGAAGAAAATACCTTGTTTCTCAGTTCACCGCCGGCGCGAGCTTCCTCCGCGTGCGCTCGCTGCCTCGAGCTCCTCCGTCGGTGCGAGCTCTTCTCAGTGCGAACTACTCCACATGCCGCACGCCGCCCCAAGCTGCACCGTCGCCCCGAGTTGCGCCGCCGCCCCGATCTCCTATGCTCACCCCTACACACGACCCACCTCTCTTATCTTCCTCACACAATGCTGCCACCACCTCCTTTCTCTCTCTCCTAGAGCCATCACCGACGCCGCAGCACCCGACAGCCAGCCACCCCCGACGTCGCTCCCCTCATGGCGCAATTAACCACTTAAGCATAATTAGATAAACCACTTAAATAAACCACTTAAGCATAATTAAACAAATTTAAGCAATTTAAGCATAATTAAATAAACCACTTAAGCATAATTAAATAAACCACTTAAGCTTAATTAATCATAATTAAGCAAATTAAGCATAATTAAATAAACCACTTAAGCATAATTAAACAAACAATTAAGCAATTTCAGCATAATTTATACAATTAAATTCAATTTCAATTTCAAAATTGAATATGATTTGAATTCAAATTGAAATTTGAATTTCAATTGGGGTGTGGGGGGCTCGAGGAGCTGAGGGTTGGGGGGGGGGGGGAGGGGGAAGGTGAGGGTACTGGCTGGAGCGCTGAAGGTGGGGGTGGGGTGGAGGGGGCTCGGGGAGGGGGAGGGGGGCTATCAGCCGGCGTGGAGGGCGGGAGGGAGGAGGCAGCGCCACGGTGGTGGTGGTGGTGGGGGGGGGGGGGGGCAGGGCTAAGGGAGAGCGCATGGACGCTGGCGTGGACGGGGGAGGGAGAAGGCGTAGGTCTTACCTGGTGCGGCGGGGCGCGGCTGGGGCGTCGGGCGACGGCGTCGGGCGACGCGGGTGGCAGCATCGGGCAGCGCGGGCGGCGGCGTGGGGAAAGAGAGAAGCGGCGGGGCTAAGGGAGATCGCGTGGACGTTGGAATGGAGGGGGGAGGGAGAAGGCGGAGGTCTTACCTGGTGCGGCGGGGCGCGGCTGGGGCGGCGGCGTCGGGCGGTGACGTCAGGCGGTGCGGGCGTTAGCGTTGGGCAGCGCGGGCGGCAGCATGGGGAAAGTGAGAAGCAGCGGGGAAAAAGAACGAGGCGCGCGTGCGCTCGCGGCTCGCGCAGTTAGGTTAAATTCAGAACTTACATTGGCGGTAGTTATTTATGTCGGATGACGTAAGTAAAGGTGAACTTCCGTCGGCCATATTACTTATGACGGCTGCTGTCGGTACGCAGTTTTTCTTGACTTCAGTGTGCAGGAAAAATAAAAATCTCATGATGATGGTGGATGATGCCAGAGCTATCGAAGCTTCGACATCCCCTAAGGTGGCCCGCTGTCGATGTTTTAAATATTGATAGTAGGCGTCGCTGGAGCTATCAAATTCTGACAAATCCAGGGAGCCAGCCGTCAATGTGAAGAAAAGATGGTAGAAGGACACCCTAATGGGGTCTGCTGTCGACGCTCTACGTGTTGACAGTGGTCGCTACCGGAGCTACTAAGCTTCGACAACCCCAGAGGACCAGGTGTCGACGCTTTACGTGTTGACAATGGTCGCTGCTGGAGCTACTAAGCTTCGACAACCTCAGGGGGCCCCTACTGTTGACGACTTCAGACCTACACTCTACAAGTTTGAAGCACACAAGTCTTCAACAAAATGCTACATCCTTTTGGTACATGTTCGCAATCAAATTGTGTACATCTACCAGGGGGCCAAGTGAGACAAAGGTTGAAGACAAAAAATGAAATTCATAAATTTCTTGGATTTCATTCATCTGAGGACAAGAGATTACAAAATTGGAGAAAATAAGAGAAGATACAAGTAGGAGCTACAAGGAGAAAGTCCTAAATCCTATGGAAGAACGAGGCGACCTTCTGGGCAACCTCCAACACGCTAGCCTTGGCGGCATCTCCCTCTTCGTCGATGGGACCTTCAAGCACCGGATCTAGTGGCAGGTGAGGATCTCGGCTTGTGTAGCACATCAGCATGTATTCTGCAACGTTCTGCGCAAGGGATTTCCCTTCAGTTTCCAACTGATCCGCGATGACATCGCCCATATTGTTGAGTGCCCGCCGAGCTCAACGCCTTCAGCGCATGGTCTAGCTCTGGCTCCGGAGCGTCCGGACGCATGGGACTAAAGCCCAACGGCGTCAGCGTGTCATTGGCTTTGCCCAAGAAGTCCCATACTTGTTGGGACTCCGCAGCCCTTGAGCCTCGCATCTCTTCCAAGGACCTTTTGGTCGCCGCAAGCTCCGAACCCTCCCGGGCAAGGCGCTCGACCTCTTTGTCGTGCTGCTGAATCCTTTCAGCAACTTGCCTTTTGAGGTTGGCAAGCTCCTCTTCCTGGACGTGGATCTTGTTTCGGCGGTCAACCAGATCTTTATCCCGTCCTCGCACCTTCTTCTCCCTGGCAGCGACTTTGTTCTCCCTTTTGGTGAGGTCCTGTCCCCGCTGCCAGGCCTTCTTCTCCTCACTCTCGCAGAGCTCCTCCAGCTTCTTGGTGCGCTCTGCAAGGCTCTTGTCACCCAGAGCCACCCTCTGGGCGAGATCCTCTTCCCTCTTCATGATGTCATCCCTCAGCTCCAGGAGTTTTTGCTCTTCATCTTCGAGTTTTTTCTCTCGCTCCTCAAGAGACTCCGGCGCTTGACGAGACTCTCGTGGATAGTGTTGAGCTTCTCCTGACGATTGTTCGCTGCTTCATTAGCAGCCATGGCCTGTTCGTGTATAGCCCGGGACTGGTTGTCGAGGGATCGCACCATGCTTTCCCTCTTGTCCAGCAGCAGGCCCCAGTACTCCATCCGGGCCTTCCCCCTCTTGACCCACTCCTTGTTGTCAGCCAGCCTTGTTTGCGCCAGCTTGGTCTTGAATTGGAGCCGGTTGCGCCACCTCCTAAGGGTTTGGCGCTCCTCCCCGAGGGCCTTGCTGTCGTGATAAAAGGCCAGCTGGACCTGACGAAGGCTGGAGCAGACATTGTCGATGGATAAGGGTAGGGGGATTGGCTCCGGACCTGTCGGGGTCCTCTCCGCTGACTCCAGCGGGTTCTCCATAATAAAAAGCAGGTCCCACTCTAAAAGAGCGGTCCACTGAGCTTCCACGACACTAGGGCCGCCCTCCGGGATAGCCTCAGTCGCCACCGAGGAAGGTCCTGCAACGGAAGCTTCTACCTCCGGAGTCAGCTCCAAGGTCCCGCCGCCATGTCATCAGCAACTGGTCCCTCTGGCGAAGGACCGGTCGCTTCGTCTTGACACCCTGGCTCAGGCGCGGGTACCTTCGGGACCACCACCTCCGAGGCAGGCATTGAAGATTCGGCCAGAGCTGAGGCCACCTCCGCCTCCGACGCTGGTGCCTCCTCCACCGTCAGTTCAGGCGCTGGTGCTTCGACCTGCACCGGTCCAGGTGCCGGCACCTCCACGACAACCGACTCAGGCGCCAGAACTTCATGAACCACTGGCTCCGCCGCCGGGGCTTCAATAACATTCGGCCCTAAGGCCGAAACTGCAGCTACCTCCGGCTCTGAGGCCGGAGCGTCCATCATCACAGCATCCAAAACCGGAGCTTCAACCTCCGGAGCTGGTGCCGCTGGTACATCTTCATTCCTGTGGTCCGGTGCTACCACAGGAGCTTCGGGAGATGAGTCGAGAACCACGACAGCTGGGGCCGGAGCTGCCACGACCTCAGCCACCCCCTGGGGCGGCGCTGGAACTAGAGCTGGAGCCTCCGCCTGCGCAGCATCAGCTGCTGTCACAGGAACCGGAGCTTCATCCCCCCTTTGGATACCCTGTGGATGAAGGACAAAGAAACTCATAATATGATTACAACAAAAATAATCAACTGAGGTAAAAAAGCAATTTACCTTGAAAGACTTCCACTCCAACTAGCGTGGAACCTCTTCGCCGAACGCTTAGAGCCCGACCCGGTCGCAACTGGAGTAGTAGATCCGGAAGGCTCTTCAGAGGTTACTGCCGCCGTCAGCGACTTCTTGGTTGGGGCCTTCCTCGACTAGGAAGGACCCTCGGACCTAGAGCCCTTAGCTGGCCCGGGCGTTGGAGTCACCTGGGCGGAGCTGGCGTTCTGGGGAGACGCCAATGCTGGAGTTGTCATCGCCGTCGAAGACCTCCCCCGCAGGGGAGAAGGAGCTGTTGTGGAAGGAGCAGGTCTGACGGGCCTCCAATCAGAAAGCTTCAACTTCCTCTTTCAGCTGGAGGACTCAGCCAACTCTTTGCCCTTGCTAATGACTCCAGCTCTTTGTCTCGGGGCAGAAGCAGGGCCACCCTCGGAAGCTCCGGGGATCACCAACCTTGTGGTCGAGCGCCTCTCTACCTCACCGAGGTTGTCAAGCACCGGCATCTTCCGCCAGAGCTCCCTGCTGAACTCCGCCTCCATGTTCACAGGGAGGAAAGCCGCCGGTAGAGTCAATTCATCGCCCTCGATGTCGATGCCATGCTGGAACTTCTTAGCTCCAAAATAGCGCCTTCCAAATTTGGCTTCAAACCGGTCTCAATCCGGTCATCATCCATCACGCTGTTGAGGGCCCAGGCGAGCTTTTCCCTCTTCTTCAGCGGAGCCAACCTGTTGACTAGGAAGTTGCAGAAGACCGCCTGGGGGGTCACTCCTCCTTCCACACATTGGCGGATCCTGGTCAAGGCAAAGTTGAAGGCTTCCGACAGCACCGGAGCCTCGCTCCAGGCGTCAGTGTCAACATTAAGAAGACCTTCAGGCAGCTCCAGCTTCTCATGCTCCTCTGTCGTGATGACAATCCAATCCTTCTTCTAGTCGTCCCACTTGTTGGAAGGGAACGACCTCAAGTACTTGTAGGGGCATTTCTTGTGCTTCACAAAATAGTAGAAGACAAAATACTTGTCACTCTTTCCAGTACTGTGGATGGTGAAGAAGGTACAGAAAAGATCGACGCAGGGGGGAATACCCACCCACATCTCGCAGAAGTGGACGAATGTTTACACAAGAAGAATGGAGTGGGGGCCAAGGTGGTACAACTACATACCATAGAAGTCTAACAACATCAAGAGAAAAGTTGAGAAAGGTGGGATCAGTCCCACCATGGCGTACGCAGAAAAGTACACCATGCTGCCGGCGCACTTCTTCTTGAATGGGAGCTTGCCGGCACGAACCAGGTGGTTGAAGGAGTCGCTGGACCACCCCACGTAGGTCCGGACCTTCTTCAAATCATCGTTGGTCGTGAGACGGCTCTTGCGGAGACCCAACTCCATCGCAGCACGGCGGGGCGAGAGAGGAAAAGCAAGCGAAAGTTTGGAGGATTCGAGGGTAAGTTAAAATGAAGGCGTAAGGAATCCCCAAATGGTGCGCGCTTTCCTTCTTAAGTAAGCCCCCGCAACGCTTGGATGGAAACCGCAGAAGGGCTAAGGATACAGTTCAAAAGTTTCACCCTGCCTATGACAAGGGGACCCAGGGCCACCTAGACGATCAAGTCGAGGTCCTTACCCCAAGCGAACAGTTTTCATCATGAGAGGCAGGAAATCTGAGGGCGGCGGCCTGACAGGGCGCGCAAAACCGATACGGTTTTTGTATTGGGAACCGGCGAACTTCAATTGCGTGAGATCCGCACGCACAGATCTCACCTGCCGCATCCTAAAGATGCCACGCGACGATAGTTTAACTACGAATGACCACCTCAACGAGACATCCAAAAACCCTTGAAGACACGGCGCATAAATCGAAAGATGGACCCACCTCTGGCAGAATGACTTAATCCAAAAGGTCTCTCCCAGAGGTGGGCCCAGGGGGCCACTGTCGGTACCCTGCATACTGGATATCCCTTGAATTGCGAAGATTGCAAAGGAACTCCATCTATCTGAGTTGAAGACCTCTGAAGGCCCCACGTGTCACTCGGAACCGGACCTGCATCCCTCCTATGGTTAGTCCCAGTGCCGCCACGTGTATCATAAAACCGGAGCTACAATCCCTATATGGGAATGTCCGTCTAGATACATGTGTGGCACCCCCGGACCTAACCCCCGACAGAAGAAAGCTCTGATACTGACACGTGCAAAACAACACCGGACCTACTCGTCCAAGATGGTAAGCTCCGGAGCTGCCACGCGTCCAACCGCCGGACCTTCAACCTCAATAGGAAGATTGGTGGACCTCCAACGGCTCGGACCTTTAAGGGACATTAAAGAATTCAAGACCTGATTATGTGTCATTAATGCTATCTTAATGACACATGATCATATGACCCTTGATACCAGAAACGCCACCATTAAAGGGTGTTATCACGCTATTAAGGGTAATAAAGCACCTTAAACCGTGTATTAGACGTCAGTAACTTCCAGGGCCACATGTCGGGTCAGGCTAACGATGTAACGGCCAGCCCTTGTACTATAAAAGGACTGGCCGAGCGATACACAGGGGGACTCTTCCACACGCGCTCGAGACAAAGACACTCTGATCTCTCGCTCACTAGCACTCATACGCTCAATACAACAACAACACACACCCATAGATTAGAGTATTACGCTCAGGCGGCCCGAACCACGTAAATACTCGTGTCAAATCGCCATCTTGTTCGGAATCTCCGCGCGCCCAAACCGAACTAAAAAACTCCGCGGGCTACAAACAGTAGTACCGAGAGAAATGTCGGAATCAGACTTCGACAGCTGCGGGCCACGGCCAACATCAGTATCCATTTATTACAGTCGGTTGTTTTACTTACGTCAGTCGTAGGACCGCATCTGACATAATTTAGTTAACTTACGTCAGTTACCAGGCCCCGACGCAATTTATGGAACTTACGTCGGCTGGCGCACGGAAGTTGTATTGGCCGACATAATTGTTCGCGTTTCCTGTAGTGTGGGATTGGCGGACTTTGGTCGAGGAGGATGCAGCTATGGGATCGCAGTTATCGGATGCTCCACCACCGCCGACACAGCCCTCACAGGATCCGTTTACCACGCATGTGCCTCCAGAACGTCCTGTTAGGAACAGTCGTCCTCCAGACTACTACACATACAATGAGGACCAGGTGAGGCATTGGGCACGCCCTAAGCATGATAGGCACGGCTAGCTGTCGGTTACAATATTTATGTATTATGGACCATTATGTGTTACTTTGATTATGAACGATGTTGCTTATGAATGATATTGTTGATTTCATGTTATTATTCACATTATCTTGCGATGTCTTACGTTGTCGATATGGCCGTTATGAAATATTTCATGATATAAAACGACAAAAATATAACATACATGTAACATACGAGTTGTCAACATCATTAGCCAAAAAAAAAGTAACGATCAATGCAATTAGTGTGTTGTCCACATCAATCATAAAGTGGTTCACGTACGAGTTGTCAACATCATCTGCCAAGAAAAAAGTAACGATTTACGCACACTGTGTTGTCTACATCAATCATAAAGTGGTTTAGTAAAGCACATCACTCATTGTTCTTTTCGTATTAAAATATTCTTACCCTCAACGTTCGCCCCCTATAAATAGGACTACTCGTAAGTACTTGTGTTCTTCACCCAAGTGATAGAAAAACAATCGCCGGTAGAGGTCATGGTAGGCGTGGAGGTGAAACAATGGCGAGTACAAGTCATGGTAGACGAGGAGGTGCAAACATTAGAGCAGTGCCTGAAAATTACTTAATAGGAGGTCCGACTTGGTACGAACCAGTATTGGATGACTACTCGCTTTATACTAAGAGTGATTTTGGCCCGTTTCATCCTCTACGACCTTACGACGCTAGCAAACAGGAGTGACCCAAGTGTCGTTGTGACCTTGATTGTATTGTCCAAATGATGAATGGAGGAGAAGACAGCGGCCGTCGTTTCTTTCGTTGTCCTGTTGGTGGAGTAAGTATTAAATATTATTTATAGATATATTTCATTTATGCAATTTTAGTAACAATACTTTTGTTTTAGTGTTATTACGACGATGAAAAATGTGGATATACACTATGGGTTGATCCACCATCTATTAAGGCAACTCGAGAGTACATTCAACATCTACAACGTCACAATCGAGATATGGTGGGTGAACTAGCTGAAATGGAACTTCAACAAATGGAGTATTATCCTGGTACAAGTCCGACGAAGGATGAGGATGATGACTTTGTTTATAATAACATGTCTTGCAACTGCCCGCATCACAAGTAGTCACGATGTAGCAAAATATGTTTCGCATGTATCACAATTTATGTTTCTCATTCCAAGTATGTTTTCATTCTAAAATAGGTGAGCTTTGCCTTGTGTACCGTAGTAGTAAAGAGACGTAGAACTTACACCTATTTTTTGAACTCTGTAATTTCTATTTCAGTACTCGCTGAGCTTTTTTAATATGATTAATATTTTCATATATGTTAATGTCGCAATATTTTTTTTCTTCGTATTATGAAGCTCTCTATTTTTTACTTATCTTCAAAATGTTTTAAATTTTTTATTTGTGACGCGATTAAAATGATATAAAAACACGATAAAATGACATAAAAAAGAGAATATAAACAAACCGAAAACATAAACAGATAATAATTTTTTTACTGGAAAGACATGTCACGATGTAGCTGGGTGACTCGCCAAGCAGAAAAGCGAGCTGCGGAGCATGAAGGCGATTCGCGATTCTGAATCGCGACTTGGTAGGGCCCCTGTCAGCGCCGCCGTTCGGTCTATTGTCGCTTGTCCACGTGTGCAAATCACGAATCCGGAAGGCGACTCGCGATTCGGTATTGCGACTAGGCTGCTACTTTTGCAAAAAAATCCGTCGGCTATTAATATTAAAACATTTTTTAATACGCTAATAATTAAAAAAATTCTTTCTGCACTGCCGCATGGTTGCAGGTCAGAAATTGGTTTACGTGCATTTAGAATTGTAACAATCTGATGAGCATCAAGATCCAGTCTGGCCCTACCATATTGTTTAGCTTTCATGATCAAATCAGATTGACCATTGGTTCTCTTTCCTCCATTATCATTCTGGTCAGTATTCTGAACCAGAAAATCTTTCGGCAAAAAATCTCCATGTACAACCACCGATGCAGGTTTAGGCCTAGGTAGAGGTCCTCTCCATGGCCTAATGTGGATTCCTCTTCTACTTTTGTGTTCTGCCTTCGAATGATTTGTTGCAATTCCCCGTTTAAGGCTAGCCAAATTATCTTGATTCTTTTTCCGATGCTCACTAGAATGTTCGATGGCCTCAGTGCAACTGAGATTCGTAACATCCTCATCATCTTTTCTATTTTTTTTTCTCTGTGGCTCAAGCAGTATTCATCCAACAAATTCGGTGATTGTGTATCTGCAACTTGCGGGTGTTCATGGCAAAATATTGCATGAAGACCGTCATCATGTTTCTCCATGTCTTGATTGATAATATTCTGCTTCGGCACCAGTGTCAGGCGTGTCTCCGTTTGTCATCGTACCAGTGAATTTTTGTGACTTTCTTTTCTTTCCAAGTAATTTCCATTTCACTGTTCAACAATTAATTGCATGATACTGTATAGAAATTGGATATACTTACATGATGAATTTTTTTATTATTAGTGTATTAAAAAATGTTTTAATATTAATAGCTGACATTTTTTTGCAAAAGTAGCAGCGTAGTCACAATGCGGATTTGCGACTCGCGAAGCGGAATCGCGATTTGCGGACGTGGACAAATGACAACGGAGCGGACGGCGGTGCTGACAGGGGGCCCCACCAAGTCGCGATTCAGAATCGCGAATTGCCAGTCTGACGGGCGACTTGCTTTTCTGCCTATCGAGTCGCACAACTAAATCGCGACTTTCTTTTCAAGTCTGTTTATGTTTTCGGTTTGTTTATGTTCTCGTTTTTTATATCATTTTTATCGTTTTTTTATATCATTTTAATCGCGTCACAAATAGTAAATTTTAAAACCTTGTGAAGATAAGTAACGAAATAGAGAGTGCCATTATATGAAGAAAAAATATTGTGACATTAGCATATATAAAAATATTAATCATATTAAAAAAGCTCGGCGAGTACTAAAACATAAATAACAAAGTTGAAAAAATAGGTGTAAGTTATATGCCTCTCTACTACTACGGTACACAAGGCAAAACTCACCTATTTTAGAACAAAAACATACTTGGAATGCGAAACATAAATTGTGATACATGCAAAACATATTTTGCTACTTCGTTGCTACTTGTGATATGGGCAGTTGCAAGACATGTTATTACAAACAAAGTCATCATCCTCATCATTCGTCAGACTTGTATCAGGATAATACTCCATTTGTTGATGTTCTATTTCAGCTAATTCACCCACCATATCTCGATTGCGATGTTGTAGATGTTGAGTGTACTCTCGAGTTGCCTTAATAGGTGGTGGATCAACCCAGTTTTCTCATCGTAATAACACTGAAACAAAAGTATTATTACAAAAATTGCATATATGAAAGATATATATAAATAATATTTGATACTTACTCCACCAACAGAAACAACGGCCGTTGTCGTCTCCTCCATCCATCATTTGGACAATACAATTAAGGTCACAACGACACTTAGGCCACTCCTGTTTGCTGGTGTCGTATGGTCGTAGAGTATGAAACGGGCAAAAATCACTCTTAGTATAAAGCGGGTAGTCATCCAATACTGGTTCATACCAAGTCGGACCTCCTATCAAGTAATTTTCAGGCACTGCTCTAAAGTTTGCACCTCCTCGCTTACCACAACCTCTACTGTCCATTGTTTTTCTATCACTTGGGTGAAGAACACAAGTACTTACGGGTAGTCCTATTTATAGGAGGCGATCGTTGAGGGTAAGAATATTTTAATACAAACAGAACAATGAGTGATGTGCTTTTACTGGACCACTTTATGATTCATGTGGACAACACACTGATGGCATTGATATGAACCACTTTTTGACTGATGTGGACAACACAGTGCGCATAAATCGTTACTTTTTTCTTGGCAGATGATGTTGAAAACTCGTAGGTGAACCACTTTATGATTGATGTGGACAACATACTGATCACATTGATCGTTACTTTTTTCTTGACAGATGATGTTGACAACTCGTACGTGAACCACTTTATGATTGATGTGGACAACATACTGATCGCATTGATCGTTACTTTTTTTCGTGGTAGATGATGTTGACAACTCGTACGTGAGATGTATGTTATAGTTTTGTCATTTCATATCACGAAATATTTCATAACAGCCATATCGACAATGTAAGACATCACAAGATAATGTGAATAATAGCATAACATCAACAATATCATTCTTAAGCAACATCATTCATAATCAAAGTAACACATAATGGTCCATAATACATAAATATCGTAACCGACAACTAGTCCCACCTACCACGCTTAGGTCGTGCCCGATGCCTCACCTGATCCTCATCGTATGTGTAGTAGTCTGGAGGATGATTGTTCCTAAAAAGGCATTCTGGAGGCGCAGGCATGGTAAACAGATCCTGTGACGGTTGTGTCGGTGGTGGTGGAGCATCCGGTAACTGTGATCCCGTAGCTGCATCCTCCCCGACTAAGGTCCGCCAATCCCAGGTATCTTGGGGCGACATCTCTCGTGCTATAGCCTCAGATCATAATCGCTAGAGGACATAGCTGCAATATTAGTGTTAGTAAGAATGAACACTTACATAAATGAAATTAATGAAAATATATTAAAAATGCCATACCTTAATGCCAAGTAGATGGTGCATCCTCAACAACAGGAGGAGGTGGAGGATGATAGTGGGACGTGGATGGTCCTACAATATAACAAAAGTAAATCTTAATAACTATTTAAGAATATAAATTATGAAGTTATTAAAAATATCTTACCAACAGGGTAGTGGTCGAACAAGTCGAGCTGAAGTCGAAGGACGTGGAGTTGAAGTCGAAGGATGTCGTGGAGGTCCAGTGTACCTGGGCTGCTGCACAGTAGTGTCCTGACGGCAAGAATGTGTGTCTGACAAATACTTGATTGCATTTTTGATCATACCTTTTGTCGGTGGTTTTGATCCGGCAGATCTCCCGACACTACTAAAGTGTTAGAGGAGTTTGAGGTTCAGTGTGGGCGCGCGGAGATTCAAGAAGGTGAAGTGTTAAGTGACACAAGAGACACGAAGATTTACGTGGTTCGGGCCGCCTGAGCGTAATACCCTACTCTACGGGGTGTGTTGGTGTTGTATTGGATGTATGAGCTCAACGTCAGTTGAGAATGTAGAGTGAGCGTGTCTCTAGAGAGTGTAGCCTCCAGAGTCCCCTATGTATCGTCGGCCTGTCCTTTTATAGTACAAGGGCAGGCCATTACAAGTTAGCCTGGCCCGACATGTGGCCCCGGCGGTTACTAATATTGATACACATTCAACACGATTAATTGCTCTTAATGACCGAGTTACGGGCTTGGACAACACCGTTACTGGTAATTAAGGTCGTCCGATCATGTGTTATTAATATAGTATTAATGACACTTAATTGGGTCTTGAAGTCCTTGATTCCCCTTTGAAGATCCGGAGCTGTTGTGGAGTCTTCTGAAGGCTAGAGGCTAAAGATCCGATAGTTGGACACGTGGCAGCTCCGGAGCATACTGTGGGAAACAGATAGGTCCGGAGCTACCTGACACGTGTCAGTTCCGGAGCTTCCCTCGTTCTGGGGTTAGGTCCGGGGGTGCCATTTCGGTACATAGCCCGAAGCTTCCCCCTTGTGGGCGGTAGCTCCGGTTTGATAGTACACGTGGCGATTCTGGGAATAACCATGTTGGAGAAGCGGGTCCGGTTATGTCTGACATGTGGGCCTCCGAAGGTCTTCAAATCAAGTAGATGACATTCCCTTGAGATCTTTGTAATCTCAAGGGGTGTACGGTTCCCAGGGTACCGATAGTGGCCCCCTGGGCCCACCTCTGGGGAAGATCCCTTGGGTGAGGTCATTCCGCCGGAGGTGGGTCCATCCTTCGACTTTTGAACTGAGTCTTCAAAGGTCTTCGGATATGCTGTTGGCGATAGTTTGGGGTTAAATCCTCGCCGCGTGGCATATCCCGTGTGAGGCAAACGAGATCTTTGGCGTGCGGATCTCACGCAATTGAAGGTCACCGGTTCCCGATACGAAAATCGTATCGGTTCCGCATGCCTTGTCAGGCCGCCGCTTTCGGGATTCCCGCCTCATGATGACAACCGTTCGTCTGGGTAAGAACCTCGACTTGATCGTCGGGGTGGTCCCGGGCCCTCTTGTCATCGGCTGGGTGGAATTTTTGAGTAGCATCTTCGATTTCCTTGCGGTTTCCATCCAAGCGTTGCGAGGGCTTACTTAAGAAGGAAAGCGCGCACTGTCTGGGGTTCTTTACGCCTCTCATCTGATCTTGCGCTCAAACTCCCAACTTGTGCTTGCTTTTCCTCTCTTGCCTCGCTGTGCCGTGATGGAGTTGGGTCTCCGCGAGAGCCATTTGAAGACCGAAGGTGACCTGAAGAAGGTCCGGGCCCTCATGGGATGGTCCTCGGACTCCTTCAACCGCCTGGTCCGCACCAGTGGAGAGCTCCCGTTTGAGAAGGAGCACGCCGGCGAGATGGTGTACTTCTCTTCGTACGCCATGGTGGGGTTGATCCCACCTTTTTCCTCCTTTTTCTTGATGCTTCTAGACTTTTATGGTCTACAACTGTACCACCTTGGACCCCACCCCATTCTTCTTGTGTCTATCTTCGTCCACTTCTGTGAAATGTGGGTGGGCATCCCCCCCTGCATTGAACTTTTCCGGACCTTCTTCACCATCCACACCACAGGTAGGAGTAATGAGTACCTTGGCTTCTACTACTTCGTGAAGCGCAAGAAGTGCCCATTCAAGTACCTCCGGTCGTTTCCCTCTGGAAAGTGGGATGACTGGGAGAAGGACTAGATAGTCATCCGGGTGGAGGAGCACGAGAAGCTGGAGCTGCCCGAAGGCCTCCCCAACATCGACACCGCAGTCTGGAGTGAAGCTCCGGTGCTGTCGGATGCCTTCAACCCTGCTCTGACCAGGATCCTCCATTGTGTGGATAGAGGATTAACTCCTCAGGCGGTATTTTGCAACTTCCTGGTCAACAGGTGGTCACCGCTGAAGAGGAGAGAAAAACTCGCTTGGGCCCTCAACAGCGTGATGGACGATGATCGGGTCGAGACCGGACTGAAGTCCAACATGGCGGGGGAAACCTTAGAGTTACATCTCAAGAAGTTCTAGCACGGCATCAGCGTCGCGGGAGATGACTTGACCCCGCCATCAGTCTTCCTCCCTCTGAACGTGGAAGTAGAGTTCAGCAGGGAGCTCCGACGGACGATGCCGGTGCTTGACAACCTTGGTGTCATCGAGAGAAGATCGACCTATAGGGTGGTGATCCCTGGGGCTTCTGAAGGTTGTTCCGACCCTGCCCCGAAGCCAAGGATCGAAGTCGTCAGTAAGGGCAAGGAGCCGGCGGACGAACCCTTGAGCCGGAAGAGGAAACTGCAGCATGCCGATGGAAGGTCCGTCAGGCCTGCAACCTCTGCGTCAGCTCCATCTCCCCGGAGGGGGAGGTCTTCTTCAACTGCGACGACTGTACCCGCAGCGGCGTCTTCCCGGGGTTCTAGCTCCGGGCATGCGACTCCAGCACCAGGGCCAGTTGAGGCCTCTAGGTCCGGAGGTCCTTCCCAGTCGAGGAGGACCTCGACTAAGGAAATGCCCGTGGCTGCAACGAGTTCCGGGGGGCCTTCCGAGCGTCCACGCCGGCGGCGGCTATGGTTAGCCCAGAACGCCCGGGAAGGAGGTTTCGCGCAAGCTGGTGCGGAAGCCTCCCGAGGTAATTTTTAATCTTTACCTCAGACAGTTGTTTTATTGTAGTAATTGTTTTTTAAGTTTCTTCATCCTTCATCTGCAGCGTTCCCAAGAAGAGGAGTGAGGCTTCACCCTCAGCCACAGCAGTTGAAGCTGTGAGGGCGGAAGCCTCTGCTCCTGTCCCGGTGCCGCCCCAAGTGGTGGCTGAAGCTGCGGCAGCTCCGGCGCCAGCTGTCGTGGTCATGGACCTCGACTCATCCTCCGAGACTCCCGTGGTAGCGCCGGACCACGGGAGAGAAGATGCGCCAGCGGCACCTGCCCCGGAAGTTGAAGCTCCGGGTTTGGGTGCTAAGATGATGGAAGCTTCGGCCATTGAGCCGGAGGAAGCAATAATTCCGGCCCAGAGCCGGAAATTGTCGAATCCCCGACGGCTGAGCCGGAGGTAATTGAAGTCCCGACGTGCGCGCTGGATGTTGAGGAAGTCCCAGCAGTTGGGCCGGCTACCTCTGAAGCACCGGCCGCAGAGCCGGTTATTGCTGGAGCTCCGGCCGTAGGGCCGGTTGATGTTGAAGACCTTCCGGCTCTCGAGCCGGTTGTCGTTGAAGCTCCGGCCGCAGGTCCGGCTGTTGTTGAAGATCTTCCGGCGCCTGAGGAGGTCGTTGCGAAGGCGTCAGCGCTCGAGCCCCCAGTAGAGGAGGTGCCCAGGCCGGAGCCAGAAGCAGCCCCTGCTTCGGGAGTGACGACGCCGGAGGTAGCCATGGCTGAGCCGGAGTGCCCTGATGAAGTCGCTAGCCCCCTGCCCGAGGGTGCGAACAAAGATCTGGCGGCTGGTCCTTTGGAACCACTTCCGGAGGTCGGAACTTCATCAGCGGGACCCTTCTTGATGGCGACTGAGGCCATCCCGGAGGACGACCCTAATGCCGTGGAGGCTCAGGGGACCACTCTTGTGGAGTGGGACCCAATTTTTGTAACTAAAAACCTGCTGGAACCAGCGGAGGAGACCCCAGCAGGTCCGGATCCTATCCCGTTGTCATTGTCTATTGACAACGCCTGCTCCAGTCTACGTGAAGTTCAGCTGGCATTCTTCCACGACAGCAAGGCTCTTGAAGAGGAGCGCCAAACCCTTAGGAGGTGGCGTAATCGGCTCTACTTCGAGACCAAGCTGGCACAACCGAGGCTGGCAGATGACAAAGAATGGATCAAGCAGGAGAAGGTCCACCTGGAATACTGGGGCAAATTATTGGATGACAGGGAGAGCTTGACTCGCGCCCTCGACGCTCAATCCCGGGCCATTTATGAGCAGACCAAGGCAGCTAATAGTGCGGCTGATGAATGCCGAGAAAGGCTGGAAGCCATTAACACTACTCTCATCAAGCGCTGGGAGGCACTTGAAGAGAGGGAGAGGAGGCTTGAAGATGAAGAGCAGAAACTCCTTGAGCTGCGGGATGACGTCTTGAGGAGGGAGGAGGAGCTCACCGAAAAGGTGGCTCTGGCTGATAGGGGCCTCGAGGAGCGCGCCAAAAAATTGGAAGAGCGCTGCGCTGAGGAGGAGGAGAAGGCCTGGATGCGAGGGCAGGAACTCTACGAGCAAGAGTGTGCCATCGCTGCTAGGGAGAAGAAAGTAAGGGGCAGGGAGAAGGACCTGGTTGACCGCCGGAACAAGATCTACCTCCGGGAGGAGGAGCTCGGAAAACTCGAGAAGCAGGTTGCTGAAAAGATTCAGCAAAATGCCAAAGAGGTTGAGCACTTCGCTCACGAGAATTCTGAACTGGCGGCGGCCAGAAGATCCTTGGAAGAACTGAAGGGCTTGAGGGCTGCAGACTCCCTACAGGTTTGGGAGTTCCTGAGCAAAGCCAACGACGCGCTGACACCGATGGGCTTCAGTCTCATGCGTCCGGATGATCCAGAGCCGGAGCTGGACCTCGCGTTGTAGGCGTTGAGCTCGACGGGTAGCAAACTCTCCAAAGTGGGCGACGTCATCGCGGACCAGTTGGAGGTTGATGGGCAATCCCTGGCGAAGAACGTCGCAGAGTATGTGCTGACGTGCTACACCAGCCGGAATCCCCAATTCCCTCTGGACCCGATGCTTGAAGGTCCCGTCGAAGGAGAAGGTGAAGCCGCCGAGCCAACGTGTCGGAGGTTGCTCAGAAGGTCACCCAATTCTACCATAGGGTCTAGGACCATCTCTATAGCTCCCACCTGTATTCTCTCTTTTTCTTCCTCAATTTTGTAATCCCTTGTCTCCAGATGAATGAAATCCCCAAATTTTTGTGAATTTCATTTTTTGTCTTCAACACTTTTGTCTTCACTTGGCCCCCTGGTAGATGTACACAATTTTATTGTGAACATGTACCAAGAGGATATTGTGTTTTGTTGAAGACTCATTTGCTTCGAACTTGTAGAGTGTAGGTCCGAAGTCTTCGATAGTGAAGGCCCCCTGGGGCTGTCGGAGCTTAGAAGCTCCGGCATTGACTATCGTTGGAGCTTAGAAGCTCCAGCAATAGTCCCTATCAACGCGTAGAGCATCGATAATTAGCTCTCCGGGGTGTCAGAGCTTAGTAGCTCTAGCAGTGACCTTTACCAACGTGTAGTTTGTCGGCAGCAGACTCCACTTGTGGGGTCTTCTCACCATCTTTCATTTTGCATCGACGGTTGGCCCCCCTAGCTTTACCGGAGCTTGGTTGCTCCGGTGATGCTCGTTTTCAATGCTTAAGATCGATTGCAAGCCACCTAGGGGAGTCGGAGCTTTGCTAGCTCCGGCTTTTCTCCATCAACGTGGATTTTTTATTTTTCCTGCACACCGAAGCCAAGAAAAATAGTAAAATTCGTTCCTTGCCTATAACTTTGTCGCGGCTTACGATTCCCAAGAAAGTTTTAGGTCAAACGCGATTCTGAATACAACTGAATGTGTTGTCTTTTCTTCCGGTTCCAATTGTACTTGGACCCTCCTTACTTCGGCCTGCCGGGGTGTAGGTAGAGTGGCGTACTTAGGGTGCTTGACCAGGCTAAGCCAATAGCACATTCCGGCCCTAGATTGGCGTGGCGGCATTTAGGCAAGTGAGCCATGAACAATATTTGAATCTAAAAGAATTGACAATACAGCTCGAATTGTACATGAACCGATCGGACTAAAATTTCTTAAGAATTGCACAACTTTATTATAGACAAGAAAGAGAAAAATAAAAAATATTGAGCCTGTACAAAATAAATGCACGTGGAGTCTGTTTCACATGAAGATGTCTTTCATTATAGGTCCAGGGTACAGGGGAAACAAGTACACTCTTAGGATACGGAACCAGGCTAAGTGTGTTTATTTTCTCGTTTGACCTAGGGTAGCTAGCCACACTTTTAGTCCTTAGACTGTGACAAGTGTTGCATGAACTTTGTGGACCTTCCGGGAAAGGTCCAACTGTTCTCCCGGAGGAACTACCCGACTCTGTACAATGACTCTATAACATACACCTCAAGTTACTACAGACTCACCTCCGTGATATTAAGTGTAGAACTTACGGAGGTGCTCAATATTCCAAGGATTTTGGAGAGGTGTCCCATCCTCGGTAGCCAAGCGAACGCTTCCGGGACGGGATACTTTAATCACTCGGAAGGGTCCCTCCCAGTGGGGGAGAGTTTGTTTAACCCTTCTCTGGATTGTATTCTCCGTAGCACTAGATCGCCTTCCTCGAGCTGTCAGTTGTGTACATGCCGCTGATGACAGCGCCGAAGGGCTTGACGGTATCGGGCATTCCGAACAGCTGCTTGGCACCTTCCCTCCTCAAGGAGGTCTAGGTCTTCACGCCGGAGCTGGTCCTGCGTGGCTTTGTCGAAGGTCCGGACCCGGAGTGACCCCAAGGTGATCTCTGGAGGAAGGATCGCTTCAGCTTCATACACCAGGAAGAAGGGTGTCTCTCCAGTTGACCGGTTTGGTGTTGTCCTGTTGGCCCATAGAGTGGGCGGAAGCTCTTCAATCCAGATGGCTCCATGTTTTTTCAAGCGCTCATAGTTGCGCGTTTTGAGTCCTTTAAGGATTTCATCATTTGCTCTCTCGGCTTGGCCATTGCTTGCCGAGTGAGCTACGAAGGCATAGCAAACTTGAATGCCGAGGTCTTCGCAATATCCTTGAAATGCAGAGCTTGTGAATTGGGTCCCATTATCAGTGATGATTTTGTTTGGGACTCCAAATCTGCATACAATGGACTGCAAAAAGTTGATAGCAGACTGCTTGTTGATTGTCACAACTGGAGTTGCTTCTGGCCACTTGGTGAACTTGTCAATGGCAACGTACAGGAACTTGTAACCTCCGACGGCTCTTGGGAAAGGTCCCAAGATGTCCATCCCCCACACAGCGAAGGGCCATGTAGGAGGTATCATTTGTAGGGGCTGAGCCGGTGTGTGAATTTGCTTTGCATGAAATTGGCATGCTTCACATTTCTTCACCAGCTCAGTTGCATCCTCGAGTGCTGTAGGCCAGTAGAAGCCATGCCGGAAGGCTTTACCGACCAGCGTGCGGGAAGAGCGTGGTTCCCACACTCGCCTCCATGGATTTCTGCGAGGAGCTCGCAGCCTTCTTCCCTTGTGATGCACCGCATTAGGATGCCGTTGGCACCGCGCCGGTAGAGATCCCCTTCTACCAACGTGTATCTTTTAGCCAATCTGACTATCCGGTCAGTGGGTACATCATCGTCAGGAAGGATGTTGTCTTTCAAGTGGCTCCGGATCTCCGAGATCCATGCATCGGAGCTAACTTGAGCATTTGAGTCTTGCGTGCTGGGTTGCTCGGATCTTCTGGCAGCACCTACGACCCTTGATGGCTGCCATGGTAACAGGGCCATCGGGACCGTCAGCTTCGGGATGCTGATCTCGCCCCCTTCGCTCAGTTTGGCAGGCTGAGCTGTGGGTTTTGACAACCTCCGGACAAAAGTTCCGTCAGGAGCCGGAGCTCCAGTTGACGCTTTCTTCGAGAGTTCATCGGCTTCAGCATTGTGGGCATGCTGGACATGGTGGAGATCTAGGACTCCGAAGTCCTTTTGAAGCCTCTGGACTTCAAGGAGGTAAGCAGCTAGCTGGAGATTGTTGCAGGAGCATTCACCCTTCACTTGCTTAATGATGATATGTGAATCTCCCTTGACCAGCAGTTGCTTGATACCGTATGACAGTGCCACCCTTAGTCCGTAAATGAGTGCTTCATATTCCACCATGTTGTTGGTCGCCTTGAAGTCAAGGTGTACCATGTATTTTACCTTCTCTCCGGTTGGTGCGAGGAGAAGGATTCCAGCTCCGGCCCCCTGCTTTTGCATGGAGCCGTCGAAGTAGAGGGTCCAGTGAGGCTCGGTGAAGACCAGAGCCTTGTGTTCCGGCTTCTGCTCACTGGGGCCCCCGGGGTTTGATGGAGAGGGAGTCCATTCCGCCACGAAGTCTTCCAATGCTTGACTCTTGATTGCTTGCCTTGAAATGAATTCGAGATCGAATTCGGCCAATTCTGCTGCCCACTTTGCAATATTCCCAGTTGAATTGGGATTATGCAAGATTGCTCGAAGTGGGTAAGAAGTCACCACTGAGATTTTGTAATCTTGGAAGTAATGGCGAAGCTTTATGGAGGCAATAAGAACTGCATAGAGCAGCTTATGCACCTCTAGGTATCGAGTCTTGGCATCATGAAGTACTTCACTGATGAAGTACACTGGGCGCTGGATGGTCCAGACCCTTCCGGAGGGGCCCGGAGCTTCCTCTTCATTGACCTGGATCCTCCCTGAGAGATCCGGACCTTCTTCGGGGACCTCCGGGTCCTGGCTAGAGGGACCCGGAGCTTCTTCAGAAGCGACCTGGACCCTCCCGAAGGGGTCTGGGTCTTCTGAAGTAACTTCTTGTGGATTCAAGCCTGGGAGCTGGGACCCAGACTCGCTTTCAGGAATCTTCGGACCCTCCAGGGTTTAGAGCTACCAGAGTTGGTAGGGTGGTGAGGAGCTGTTTTAGCTCCTGGAACGCCTTTTCTGCTTCTTCAGACCATTGGAATGGTCCGGACTTCCTCAATAACTTGAATAAGGGAAGTGCCCATTCTGCCAGTCTTGAAATGAACTGGCTGAGGGCTGCTAGACATCCAGTCAGCTTTTGGACATCTTTGATGCGGGCTGGTGGCCGCATGTCTTCAATGGCCTTGATCTTCGCCGGATTAGCTTCTATGCCCCGGTGGCTTACCAGGAAACCAAGAAGTTTTCCAGAGCTAACCCCGAAGATACACTTGTCTGGGTTTAGCTTTGTGCGGGTGACCCGCAGCTTATCAAAGACAGCCTGCAAGGTGTCAAGGAGTGACTCCTTGTTCTTGACCTTGACCACGATGTCGTCAACATACACTTCCACTATGTCTCTAATGAGTTCTTCAAAGGTTTTGTACATAGCTCGTACAAAGGTTGAAGTTGCGTTCTTGAGACCAAATGGCATGGCTGTATAACAGTACAATCCATCTACTGTGATGAAAGAGGTATGCTCTTAATCTTCCCTAGACATTCTGATTTGTTGATACCCAGAATATGCATCTAGGAAACACAGTAATTCACACCCAGAGGTGGAATCCTCTATCTGATCTATTCTAGGTAGTGGGAATGGATCTTTTGGACATGCCTTATTTAGTGTTGTGTAGTCGATACACATCCGAAGCTTCCCGCCGGCCTTGGGCACAACGACCAGGTTTGCCAGCCATTTTGGATGGAAGACTTCTTGGATGAATCCAGCTTCGAGCATCTTCTTCACTTCTTGTCGAATGAAGTTCTGTCACTCCACGGATTGCTTCTGAGGCTTCTGATGCACAGGTCGGGCGTCGGGGTAGATCTTCAGATTGTGCTCAATCACTTCCCTGGGGATCCCAGGCATTTGGGACGGTTGCCAGGCAAACATGTCGATATTAGCCTAGAGGAAAGCGATGAGCGCGAGTTCCTATTTGTCGTTCAATCCCCCCGATATACGGGTGGTCTGAGTGGCATCAGAACCAATTTGGACGACTTTGACGGGAATGTCGGTGTCGCCGCTTGGCTGCACACGAGGTGCAGAAGTCGAGCCTCGCTGACGAATGCTCGTGGGTTTTGGAGCTTTCTCCTGTCTGGAGTCCTCCTCTTGCGCCGTAGTAAGCGCTTGGAGTTCTTCCAGAGCAGTTAGTCCAGCAGTGCGATCTCTGCGGATCCGGAGAACACCTACTGGTATTGGCATCTTCAACACCAGGTAACCATAATGAGCAGCTGCCATGAATTTGTACAAGGCAGGTCTACCCAAGATGGCATTGAAGGGTAAGTTGATTTGAGCAACGTCAAAGACCAACTTCTTGGTGCGATACTTCTCCCTGGTCCCGAAGGTAACGGGGAGGGTAATAGCACCAAGTGGGGTAATGGCTCCCGGACCTACTCCGGAGAAAGGTCGGGAGGGGTTGAGATCCGAAGGTCGGAGCTGAAGCTTGGTAAAAGCTTTGAAGCTTATGAGGTTGAGCCCCGAACCTCCGTCTACCATGACATGGTGGAGCTGGATGTTATTGATGGTAGGAGATACCATCAAAGGTAACTGACCTGCTCCAACCATGCTTCGAGGGCAGTCCGAAGCATCAAAAGTGATGGCTGTGTCCATCCACTTTCGATGAGGCTCCGCCCTGGCTGTAGGAGCTACAACAGCCTTGTCCCGATGCATAGTCTTGATGACGCGGCGGGAGGTGATGTCCCATGATCCACCAAAAATGGTGTTCATGGTATTCCGACGCTCGTTGTTAGAGACGTCAGAATCGTCGTCGACGGAGGTGTAAACGGCCTTCAGGACCTTTTTGGGATCCTGAAAACCTAACTCCTCTTCAGCCAGAGCTTCGTCAACTTTTTGTTTTCCTTCCCTCTGTCGGAAAGGAGCTTCTTCCCGATGCTTGTTCTAGCGCTCGACAAGGTTTTGGACCTCCCGGCAGTCTTCCAAACTGTGGCTGTCCGTTTTGTGAATTGGACACCACACCTTGGTTTTGCCACCATCCTCAGAAGACGGTCGAGGTCGCTTCTCGCGGCGTGGCCCCCGGCCACCCGGAGCTGCAGCAGCTACAGCATTGGATGCACCGGCCGACGACTTCTTCTTGCCGTTGGTCTTTTTCTTCTTCTTGCCACTCCCGAAGGTAGTGGCTTCTCCTTTGGAGGATTTCTTGTGATCCTCCGGAGGTGGTTTGGAGTGCATTTCACGGCCCTCCGCAGCTCTGGCACATTTGTCAGCCAAGCTGAAGAGTTCCGTGACATTGGTAATCTCCTTGATCGCCAGTTTCTCCAGCATCTTCTTATCCCGCACTCCCTATCTAAATGCCACGATGATAGATGCGCTAGAGATAGAAGGGATAGTGTTTCGTACCTGAGAGAATCTTTGGATGAATGATCGTAGGGATTCTCCTCCTTTTTGCACAACTGCAAAAAGGTCCAGTTCAGTGCCTGGTCGGGTGTAAGAACTCCCGAAGTTGGCGGTGAACTCCCGGCACAACTCCTCCCAAATGCTGATGGAGTTGGGTGGAAGGCTCATAAACCAGGACCTGTCGGTCCCAGTTAAAGCCACTAGGAAATAATTGGCCATTACGGCCTCATTTCCTCCAGCTGCCAAGATAGCAGTGGAGTAAATTTGAAGAAATTCGACAGGATTAACAGTCCCGTCAAACTTCTCCGGCAGGTGAGGCCGGAATTTCTGTGGCCACCTAACGATACGCAGATGCATGGCCAGGGCCGAACAGCCTCCTCCTACTCCTTCAGGAGCAGGAATGTCCTGAGCTTCTCGTCTTTCACGAGCACGCTCAATATGGACTCGGCTGTCTTGTTGACGGTATCGGCGATCAAGCTCCGCCCAGAGGTCATGAGTTGAAAGCCTTGATACCGTGTTAGTGCGCCGTGCCCCGGAGGGCAACGACGTCACCTGCTGTGACGCAACACGTCTCCTGTTGTTGGAAACATGCGGACCAAGTCTGCCAGACAAGGTCCGTCGCTGCGACGGGGCCTGTCCTAAAGGAGGAGGACCCTGGTTGCTGATGCGGTCGGCTGCTGCTGCAACCAAATGTTCCACATCGGCCCTCCACTGCTCCATGGCATCCTGGGATGCATCCGGATGTGGTGGGCGTTGAAGGAGAGCACATGCCGCATGAAGCGCGTGTTCCGGGTTGTCAAGATTCACCGACACAGTGATTGATGCCAGTGCACCATCGCGCTACCCAGCTTGATTTGTTGGTGGAGGCAACGGTGGTGGAAGCGTGACTCCTGCTAGAACCGTGGTTCCCGCTAGTGGCTGCATATTGGAGGGATTGCCCTCAACAGCTTGAACAGCGGGATGACCATTGGATGATCCAGCGACTGAGTTCACCATTCTTGAAATCTCAGGCGCCCCTACCTTGTGCGCCAACTGTCGGTGGTTTTGATCCGACAGATCTCCCGACACTACTAAAGTGTTAGAGGAGTTTGAGGTTCGGTGTGGGCACGTGGAGATTCAAGAAGGTGAAGTGTTAAGTGACACAAGAGACACGAAGATTTACGTGGTTCGGGCCGCCTGAGCGTAATACCCTACTCCACGGGGTGTGTTGGTGTTGTATTGGATGTATGAGCTCAACGTGAGTTGAGAATGTAGAGTGAGCGTGTCTCCAGAGAGTGTAGCCTCCAGAGTCCCCTATGTATTGTCGGCCTGTCCTTTTATAGTACAAGGGCAGACCGTTACAAGTTAGCCTGGCCCGACATGTGGCCCCGGCGGTTACTAATATTGATACACATTCAACACGATTAATTGCTCTTAATGACCGAGTTACGGGCTTGGATAGCACCGTTACTGATAATTAAGGTCGTCCGATCGTGTGTCATTAATATAGTATTAATGACACTTAATCGGGTCTTGAGGTCCTTGATTCCCCTTTGAAGATCCGGAGCTGTTGTGGAGTCTTCCGGAGGTTAGAGGCTGAAGATCCGACGGTTGGACACGTGGCAGCTCCGGAGCATACTGTGGGAAACAGATAGGTCCGGAGCTACCTGACACGTGTCAGTTCTGGAGCTTCCCTCGTTCTGGGGTTAGGTCCGGGGGTGCCATTTCGGTACATAGCCTGGAGCTTCCCCCTTGTGGGCGGTAGCTCCGGTTTGATAGTACACGTGGGGGCCCTGGGAATAACCATGTTGGAGAAGCAAGTCCGGTTATGTCTGACATGTGGGCCTCCGAAGGTCTTCAAATCAAGTAGATGACATTCCCTTGAGATCTTTGTAATCTCAAGGGGTGTACGGTTCCCAGGGTACCAACACCTTTCACCTTCCTCAGCGTATGGACCAACTGAGAGTATTCCACGTGTAAGTTGTGAGACACTCTGTCTAACATTGCAGCAGACTCATAATCTGCCTCGCGCAACACATCATCTGGAAAATGGAAAAGAAGTGTTACTAAATTTTGATTCGTAAGTAAAGTAGAGAATATGATGCAAACTTGAAAAGATTATGTTACCGCTATGAAGGTTTCATGCTCTCGATGGCTCGGATACATGACCCATGTAGACGGAACGTGCGACGCGGGGTTCATTGGTGCACATGTGACTCCTGTTCATTTATGGGGAACGTACCTCTGTAGGTACTCCACATACCCATGAATCATGAAGGCACGCGTATAATCAGTTACGTCCTCCAGTGCTACTGTCCATCGTTGCACCCATGGCACCATACGAGGCCTGTAAATTGCAGTGGCATGACCCTTACGCGAGTACCTGCAATATGTAAAATAATGTTACAAATCATGAATAAAACTTTAGATTTGTATTTTGTTAAAGAAAACTTACTCATGATATTCCTTCGGAACCGGAAGACCTCTAGACATAGGAAACGGTTGCTCACGAACAAATTGACGCATGACCCGATGTACTAAGTACTCCTCCACGTAGACGTCAAACACGAGACTTTTCTGTGTCCACCAATAGCCACAGTCTCGTGTGCACAACGGAGACAACCCACACGATGCTCGATCTAAAATGGCCGCAGAAGAGTATGTTGTCTAAATGACATCTTCATCACCACATAAGCAATCGAATTCTTTGACAAAGTGTGGATACATCCTGTGTGGGTGCTTTGTACCCCACGAATGCTGCATAATACGAATTTGATATTAATTAACAATTAATTCAATACAGGAAAATGAAATGATAAAGAACTATAATAAAACGTACCGTGTGCCAACACCAAAGTGTACCCATCGTCGGAGCATCGACATCAACCTCCCCGTAATAAGACTGCTTGTACGGAGTTTGATTTACCTCCGGTCGACCAATCGCGAAACGCTCATACGACCACAAAATCAGAAGTAACGGACAACCTGTGAAATTACCACCCTCGTTTACCTGCGTGCAAGGAAAATACAAATTAAAATTTTAGTACGATGAACATAGTTGAATAATAGACTAATTTTAATTTTACCTCCGTGCAACCGTCACAAAAGGCTTGATACATAGCCGCGAGCACTACAGAGGCCCAAGAGTACTGTGGGACGTCCTCCAGTGTTGCATCTGCAATCTCCCTAGCAAGGTATATCAGACGTCTGTCCACTGAGTCTCCGTAAGTACTCGTGAACATCACCCATCCGAACAACCACAACAAGTAGGCCTCCAAATGCCTACTTACTGCTAAATTGTCCGCATCAAGGTGCATGTTTGGTGCCTACAAAAAATGTGTAACAACATTAACATAGAAATACAAACTCATAGAACTTATAAAAGATGTGAGATACATTTCTCACCTGCCACTGCAACAACCACTTCTTGGAGGGTCCGTGGCTCTAGTTCACTTGGATCGTTGGTCTATTGCCCTTCCTCACCCGAGGGTGAAGAGCTATACTGTTGAAACACTCACGCCAGTTAAGACCGAAATCCGGTTGACATACTGCGTTACCTGCGATCGGTAGACCTAGGAGATACTACACGTCCTGTAGTGTTGGTGCCATCTCTCCACACGGGAAGTGAAAAGTGTGAGTCGCTGGTCTCCATCGATCCAGTAGGGCCGACAAAAGGGCACGATCAAAGGTCATCTGCTTAAGTAGATGCTTCGCCTCATCCGCTGTCTTGGCTTGCACCATCCTACAAAGAGGAAGTAGTCCAACTCCAGCTAACCTATAGAGTGTCATGAGTAGTAAGGAACTACAATAATATCAAATATAACCAATTTTGAAAGAACAACTTACTGTGGAATCCATCGACTGTCTATCGCCAAAAACAAGCTAGGAGGCCTAGGGCGCACACAACCAACCTCCTGACCTCGTTTCGCAGTGTGGTATGAGCAGTGACGAAAGTCAAACAAAGGGTCGAGTAACTCTGGACAACTGCTCCCTGGTGCAACCATACCTAGAAAATTAAAACATAGTCAGTTTTGAAACAATTTCAAATACATAAGAACTGAGGTAAATTACAAAAAGTTCAAAAAGGAGAATATAACTCTTTAAAGTAAAACATAATCTATTACAACATATTACAAGTTCTTGAAATGGTACAAAATGTTTCAGAACATAGCAGAAGTGCTTCAAATGGTACATATTACAAATCTTTAAATTAGAAACACCTCAACAAGCAAACCCATCATGCACATCCCTACGTGGTTGACGTGAACGAGGACGTCAACCATCTTGCGGATTCCCTGAAGGTCCCGCTTCAGCTGCACCAGTAATGTTTTTTTGAATGCAATTCTTGTAACTATGACCACTTTCATTACATGTGCTGCATCTAACTTGAAGTCTTCTATTTTCAGACTCATCCATATCATTTCTTAAACGATGAGTCCTACGATGTCCCCGTTTTTGCTTCAACCTTGTAGTATCTAGACCTCTCGGAAAGTTTGGTCCTGGATCTATAGTGAAAGATCCATAAATACAAAAACCATAGATCTCAGCATTCCACGTCGTCTTCAATGTCTCTTTTAAGTAGTACTCTGAGACATATATGACTGAGGATAACCTCATTAAAGAACATGCTGCAATCACTCGAGAACATGGCCTATGTAATAATTCTGGCTTTATGCATGTGCATACGCATGATGTATCATAGAGAATACACTCTTGTATTGTTCTAGCCGCATTACCAGAATGTCTGCCCCTGTCTCTACACAAAACTTCAAATTTGTGTTGCACTGTTCCAGTCAGTCTTGCACTTCTACGACAAACCACTGCATAATACTTCAATTGATATTGTTCTTCATTCAACCTAAACATCCGTATTAACCAATTATGAATACCCAAATAAGTTCGTTCAATTGGATTTGGTATTCCTTTTGTGATGGACAAAAATTTAGATAAATTGACATCATTTGAATCGTATAATATCTCTCCGTCTCCAAAATAAATTTGAAATGGTATCTTATCCGTCATACCTACTCAACAATATATGCAATTAATTATCTCTCAATGATATAATTTTTTAATAAATTTTATTCATCTATTAAAATTATATAAATTTACTACTAAATTATATATATGTACTTATAATATATATATATATATCTAATTCTTAAATCATATATTATTATTAATGCAACACTATTATGTTGCTAACATACAACTTTTAAAAAACTTACTATTACTCGTAATAAAAATGTATCTAACATACTATTAATTACACCTACTTAATAACACAATAAAAAATTACTACTAATAATAATACAACTATTTATACTTATTGTTACTACTACTAATAATAAATCTATTATATAATTAATACAAACTTAATTAACTAATTCAAAAAAACTACTATTAAACAATATTACTATTAATACAAATAATAGTAATCTAATATTAAATAAATAAATAAAAATATCATACCTTTCTCTTCTCTTCTCTTCTCTTCTCTTTTCTTTTCCCCTCTCCTCTCCTCTCCTCTGGTATAACCCGAGCGATCCTCACAAAATGTCGGCGCCGGCGTCTTTTTTATAGGCCGAGCGGCCGCAACGGTCCAGCGCCCCGTGAGCGACTGTGGGGCCAGTCGCAATTCCGCATCATGACTCGCTCATCCGCATCGTGACTCGCCAACCCGCCTCGCGACTCGCTTTTCGGTATCACGACTCACGATTCTGGTTTCCAATGGGAATCTTGACCGGTCAAATGCCGTTGGCGCAGCGTCACGTGTGCAAATCACGATTCTGCATCGCGACTCACGATTTTGTATTGCGATTTGGCTGTTACTTTTGCAAAAAGAAATCGTCGGCTATTAATATTAAAAAGTTTTTTAATACGCTAATAATAAAAAATTCCTTACATGATGCCGTGAGATGAAAACCTTCAATCGCCTCCCAATCAACAGCAATCTCCTCTAAAAGGTCACCTTTCCCTGTTGATCGAGATGCTGATCGGAAGGCTCCCAAGTATTTTACACACCCTCACATGTTCTTCCTACTCTACCGCTTCACCACAGATCGCTAGGGTTCCCAATGCATCATCGGCAGGGATGAGGTTGCTGGTGTGCTGCATGGCACTGTATGGTAGAATATCACCTTTTTTCCTTGGCTCGTTGTCGATGCAGAGTGACGCTCAGTCAACAGCTTCTATCAGCGGTAGCAGGAGACCATTGTTGCTCTACCGAGGATTGTGATGGGATCACAGCCTTCACGGTGGAAATCGTTGAGCGTCAAAGCCTTCTCGCCGGAGAGAGCTTCCAGATCGCCAGGGATTGGCTCTCCAGGAATGTCGCCTTTCTAAATTCTCTTAACGTCCTGTTGCCACATGTGTGAGGTTCGTGAAATAGCCCTTTGAGATCGGCGCAAACAGCATTAGAGCAATAGTCCACTGAAGGGTTTCGTTAAGCAGTGGACAGACAACCTGTGTACTTTGCACCCGGCGCGGATTGGGCTGACACGGTGGGCACACCCAATCCACGGTGCGGGTGGCGCGCAAGGGTGCCAATCTACTTGGGCGTTTCTCCGGTTACATTTATCTGTACGGCATGGTTTGTTTGTTATTTTTTGTTTCGGTACTCCACGTGACCACAACGATTCTGCTGTTGTTCTGCTGTTTTTTCTGTTTAAATTGAGCATGTTTAACACTATCATTAGTCATATAAGTTAACCGAAATTGTAAAACAACACTAAAATAGTATTGTCATATTGCTATGTTTTCCGTATCACTACAAAATTATGTATTTAAAAAATATTGAAGAGATTAATTTTAGCAGAATGCTCTACTCTTTAATGCACTGCAATGACAAAATTTAGCTTAGTAATCCAACCATGTATTCACAAAATCATGAGGAAAAAAACATTCATGCATAAAAACAACATTGACAAAGCAGAAGGTGATCCCACAATGACCAAGCATATATACATTTACAAACATAAGACATTTGCAAAGAAGAGACCAAATCCATGCAACTAAAACAATCAACCACTTAGCAACAAGAAAAGTATGATCACAATAGAAACGAAGAAAGGAAAAAAAAAAAGATAACCCTTTGCCAAATCATTGAGTTGAAAACCGTATGTCAAAGTGATAAATTAGCAAGCACAATAATCTGAACTACTTGTACTTAGTGGAGCTGATCGATCATAGTCTCAGAAGAGTTAATCAAACCTAGCAGATCACCAGAAGTTGTTCTAAACTACCAGCTTTACAATTTGACACAATAACTAACAGCTTCTCTACATAAATAAGATCTATCATTCTGGGCCTTCTAGTTGATGCTGCAACCAAGCGTGCTCTACTGGCTTCAACTTCATCGGTGCTCTCAAGCCTTGGATGGATGAGAACTAGATGTACATTGCCTTCGAGCCTGTAGTGCAGCAGGTTGTCTCCATCAAAATTATATGCAACAAGCAGAGTCTGCAATATGCAGGTTATGGTTTTATTGGATTTCACTTTCGTGCTGCTGTGGAACATACTCTGATGAACTTCAATTGCCGGATGATGCCTAATATTGAGCAAACTTATAAGCTAAATTGGGCTTTAAGTGCTGGTGAGAAACTTGTGATGATGATGGTTCGGATTTTACTGTTTTTGTCAGCGACCTGGCCTCAGATTTTACAGCTTTCAGTCTACAAAATACCTTCAAGAGTTGTTAGACATCAGTTAAGGGATGCATACAATTCACCAAGAACTTCATGGGTAGCGTTTTTGGATACAAGATGAACATGATCAACATCGTCTACGCTGACTACTTCACCTATGTCATCTCCGATGATCATCCCAAGACGCGACCCCCACCGGAGCCTGACTTCCTCTGGAAACTTCATAGTCAGCGGCTCAGCGCCGCAAGACTACACTCTACTTCACCATTCTAAAAACTTCGCTCGAGGACGAGCTGATGTTGGTGAGGAGGGAAATGTTCGTCCTGTGGAGGAGTTGTTGTATTTCCACGCGGATCGGAGTGGATCGGATATGGCCGACCTAAGCCACGACTCACCCAAATAAACGTTTTGTTCATGAAGGAAATTTGGCCCACAAGCTTATCTGGATCCACGCTTGGCATATATTGGGTTCGAGTCCACGCTAACACTCGCCTTACCAAACGAGGCCGAAAGCATAAGTTTGTCCGACCCCAAAATAATTATTGGTTTTTACCTTACCTCGTACATAGAAGGGCACCATAGGACCATTAATTATTGTATTTAGCATCAAATGCAAGTCAAAAGGTACCAAAGCAGCACAAAACTACAGCATGTTGGAACCATCAATCGACGCCACAGGCAGAGGTTATATGCCCCTCAAAAAAATTGAAAAAACACCTCAAATCCATTGTGAGATAATATGCAGTAGCCCAATGCAAATTGAACAACTTTGAGTTCCTGCTAAGACAAAAAATGGCCGAAACCATACTGAAGTGGAAATTTTTGTTGGGAATTCAGTTCACTGGTGAACACTCACACTCACTAAGACAGATGTGAATTGGTGCTGCTCAAAGGGTGTAGCCTTACTGTTCAGTGTGATCCTTTATTTATAGTGTGATCAGAGGTAGCTAATCAACCAGATCATGGCCTATTAGCCTCCTAGATTACAGGGCTAACTAAAGACCAGCTCTAACTGTTGACTCGAACTAGATCATACTAGCACTAAAGCACCGGATCTCATAAGAACTCCGAAGTTAAGTGTGTTTGGGCGAGAGTAGTACAAGGATAGGTAACCTCCTTGGAAGTTCTCGTGTTGCATACCTTTTTTGCCGGTACGCATTTGTCTTTCATTTAAACCCTCACAATAGAAAATAACAAATGTAGTGTATGTGTTTGACCCATGCAAATAACAGTAGTATATTATTACCAGCAAAAGTTTTGAAGAATCAATAGCATCCAGGTCATAGTAAATGGTCTTCTTCCGGCTCGTGTTCGTGTTATCGTAGCAAAATTTGTGTTTTTTCTATGCTCCCCTTTCAACATCTAATTGCTGAAGCACTAGGCTTACAAACAACAATTCACCTCAGACTTGTGCTTTAGCCTGGACTTTATTTGAACCATTCTAATCCTTGCACATAGCTCCCAAAACTTCACCTTTCCTGGTGCAAGTTGATCCTTGGAGTTGATGAACTCAACAAGAACGCTTCCTTCCTCCACACAATGCCACCCATAGTGATAGCGCACCTTGATATGCTTACTTTGCTTGTGAAACACTGGATTCTTCATGAGAGCGAGGGCAGATTTGTTGTCCACCCTCAATTCAATTGGCTTGACCTCCTCTTGCCTTAGATCGGCAAGCAACCAAGACAACTATACCCCTAGGGTTGATGCGGAGGTAGCAATGACATGCTCTGCTTTGCATGAAGACATAGCGACCACCCATTGCTTGAGAGAATGACAGGTCACTGGACTTGATCCGAGGAAGCACAACACATCGGAGGAGTTGTGGATGTTGTCGATGTCGCCTGCGTAGACACTATCGTTGTAGTAGACCAATTTTGCTCCACCTAAACCTTGCGGAAGAAGCATCCATAGTCGATCGTGCCTTTGATGTAACTGAGCACCCACTTTAGCGATGCCATAAGTTGTGCCGTCGGCCGCAGCTACTACGTAAGAAACCCAAATAGGAGATAAAGATGGGCGGCATGCTAAAAGAAGAACATCTTTGATAACCTTAAGCGAGACGAGCCCACTTCAGCGAGGATCTGACATGGCTCGGTTGAACGTACAAGGAGACGCGTTACAATACAGGCTGTCTTAGTTATGTAGATATCTGAGACACACCCTCCTCTTTGACAAACGGGAGACGCACTTTCATTGAACGTGACTCATATTTGTTTTGTAACTGAGATGGACTTTCCTTGCAGTGTGTCTCCTTTCATAATCGAATCCGGCGCGTCTCACATACCCACCGGACAGGCACATCTTCTTTTGTTATGGAAGCGGGCTTGTCTCCCATTCCCTCTATAGAGAGACGTGCTTTATATTGGTCCGTCTCGATTTTTTGTTGTCCTTCTATGACCTCCCAGCTATGGCAGAACAAGTGTCTACCAGATCTGCCCTGTTCCTGCCCCGTTCTTTCCCTCTTTGGAGGTGCCCTTCTAAAAGTCTTGTAGTGATTATCATTGGATCTTAAAACAAAGGGTTAGTCCTCTTCTCCTGTTCCTTACTATTTTTTATCCCTTTAGATCTTGACTACTAGTGGCTTCGAATTTCTTTGATTTAGCTCTTCTTTTCCATACGTAGATGTCATTGGATCAAAGTTGGATGTGTGGGCCGCACCTTTGCAATGAATATATCCAAGGGGTATATCCATTTATCGATTTCGTGAAGAGAGACATGTTGGACAACATTAGAGGGACTATTTGTTGTCCTTGCAAACACTGCAAGAATGAGAAGAAATACCGCACAGATGAAGTGTTGAGGTCACATTTGATCATGCATGGATTCATGGTGGATTATCGATGTTGGAAAAAATGGGGAGGAGGGGCTTAATGAAGCAGAGATGAGAGATTTATATCTGGAGATGGAGGTCCCTACCAGTGTCGAAGAAGATCACGACGAGGATGTGAACAAGTCAGATATATCAGGGTTCACCGATGATGATATTGAGTTTCAGGTGCATAACATAGAGGAGATGGTATGCAATATCGAGAGACATGGTGACGATGATTGGTACAGTAATGGTGAACATGCAAATTACAAGTAGATGATCAAAGACTCGAAGAAGCCATTGTATCATGGTTGTGCTGCTAAGTACACCAGACTGTTTGCGATGGTAAAATTTTTCCAGTTGAAGGCGAGCAACAGATGGAGAGATTGTAGTTTTAAGGAATTGTTAACGCTCCTTAAGGACATTTCACCCCAAGGCAACATAGTCCCTATGACAGTTTATGAGGCAAAATAGATAATCTGCCCACTGGGTTTGGAGGTGGAGAAAATTCACGCGTGCAAGAATGATTGCATTTTATATCGTGGACCTAAGTACGAAAACTTCGAGAAATGCACTATTTGTGGAATGGACCGATTCAATAGTAGGGAAGACGACGGTAATGGCGAGAACTGCAATAGAAGAAAAAGAGGGCCTAAAAATGTGTTTTGGTACTTTTTGATCATTCCTCGTTTGAAGAATTGGTTTACAAACAAGAAGGAGTCAGAATTGTTGCTGTCGGTACCCTACATACCGGGTACCCCACGATACCGCAAGAAGTGCAAGAAAGTTCCACCCGTCAGAGTCGAAGGCCCATGCAGGTCCCACATGTCACGTGGTACCTGACCCGCTCCCCTCACATGGCTGGCTCCCGGGTCAGCATGTGTAAAATAAGACCAGAACAAAACTCCCAACCAAGGGGAGCTCCAGCGACTACAAGTGTACAACAGCCCCAGACTTAGCTCCCGTCAGAGAGGAGCTCCGGTACTGACACGTATACAGCGACCCCGGACCTACCCTCCCGCAAGGGAAATCTCTGGATCTGCCACGTGTGGAGCCTCCGGACCTTCATTGCCAACAGAAATACAATCAGATCACTTCTGTTACAAACATTCAAGGACGGTTAAAGCAACAGTTACAAGGTCTGATAATGTGTCATTAATGCCATATTAATGACAGACGATCAATGCGCCGTCAATAGGGGTAATGCTGCCATGAAGGCATGTTACCACACTATTAATTATACTTAATACTCTTTAGACAGTGTATTAGGTCATTAAGCACGCCAGGGCCACATGTCGGGCCAGGCCAGCTTTGTAATGGTTAGTCCTTAGAACTATAGAAGGGTTGCACCGCACAAATAACGGGGGACAATCTGATCGGATTCGACCTGATCCTAGCGAACGTACTCTCTCAATACAATTACACAAACCCCGTGGAGTAGGGTGTTATGCTCAGGCGGCCTGAACCACATAAATCTTTGAGGTCATCATCTTGATATTATATTTGCGTGTCCCAACCACAAAAGAACCTCCACGGGCTGCTTCTCAACGGGTCCGGGGGAAGTGTCGTATCGAACACTTTGACATTTGGCGTGCCAGGTAGGGGCAGGAGCAGCGCAATCCCGAGATCACAAGATGGTGAATTCACCTGCTGGATCTTCCAATTGCAATCACGCTGGACCACCTGCCGGAGGCAATCCCTCCAATGTCCAACAACCAGCAGGTGTTGTTGTTCCAGCAGGTGTTGTGGCACCACAGCCACCATCTGTTCCAGCAAACAATATTGGTCAATAAGATGGAGCATCTGCGTCAATCACTGCGTCGACAAACAACAACACCGAGCACGCGCTCATTGCTGTGCGAGCTCTTCTACAATGCCCACCGCCTCCAGGTGCACCCCAGGGTGCTATGGAACAGTGGAGGGCTGATGTTGACCATCTGGTCGCAGCTGCAGCTGCAGGCATCAGCAACCAAGATCCCCCCCCCCTTCAGGCGAGCACCTTCACAACGACGGACTTTGTCTGGCCGACTTGGTCCACAAGCCTCTCAACAAAGGAGACATGTTGCCTCCCAACAGTTGACTTTGTTGCCTCCCGGGGCATGACGCACCCACACAATTATCAGGATTCCGACTCATGACCTGCGGTCGGAACTGGATCACCGTTACTGGCAACAGGATGGTCATGTCCACATTGAGCGTTCTCGTGAGAGACGAGAAGCTCGGGACAACTTTGCTCCTCGGAGAATAGGAGGAGGCTGTTCTGCCCTGGCCATGCACTTACGTATGGTCAGGTGGCCACAGAAGTTTCGGCCCCACTTATCGGAGAAATTCGATGGGACTGTCAACCCCGCCGAATTTCTTCAAATCTACTCTAATACCATATTGACAGCAGGGGGTGATGAGACTATAACGGCCAATTACTTCCCGGTGGCTTTAACTGGGACTGCAAGGTCCTAGTTCATGAGTCTTCCACCCGACCCCATTAATAGTTAGGCGGAACTATGCCAGCAATTCACTACCAACTTCGGGAGCTCCTACACCCGACCCGACACTGAATTGGACATGTTTGCCGTAAAGCAAACATCGGGTGAATCGCTATGGTCCTTCATCCAGCGGTTCTCTCAGGTACGAAATACCATTCCTTCAATCTCGAGCTCCTCTTTTATTGTTGCATTCATACAAGGTGTTCGAGATAAGAAGATGCTAGAAAGCTGGCCATTAAAGAAGTTACCAGCGTCACGAAACTCTTCAGCCTAGCTGACAAATGTGCTAGAGCTGTGGAGGGCTGTAAAATGCACTCCAAGCCATCTTCGGAGGCCAACCAGAAGTCCTCCAAAACTGAAGCCGCTACCTCCAGTAGTGTCAAGAAGAAGAAGAAGCCCAACAAAAAAAAGAAGCCGTCGGCCGGCGCTCCAGCTCCTGCTGCTGTAGCTCCTGGAAGCCGAGGGCCACGCCCCGAGAAGCGACCTCGACCTTCATCAGAGGATGGCAACAGTTCCAAAGCATGGTGTCCAATTCACAAGACGAACCGACATAGCTTGGAAGAGGGCCAGGAGGTCCAAAACCTTGCTGAACGCTACAATAAGCAACAGGAAGAAGCTCCCTTCTATCAAAGGGAAGGAAAACAAAATTTTGACGAAGCTCCGGCTGAAGAAGAGCTAGGTTTCCAGGACCCCAAAAAGTCTTGAAAGCCGTCTACAACACTATCAACGACTCCGACGTTTCCGACAACGAATGTCGGAAGACCTTGAATACCATCTATGGTGGTTCTTGGGACATCACCTCTCGCAGCATCCTCAAGACAATGCGGCGGGACATGGCCATGGTAGCTCCCACTGCTAAGGCAGAACCACATCGGAAGTGGATGGATACACCCATCATTTTTGATGCTTCGGACTGCCTCCAAAACATGATCGGGCTGGTCAACTACCGTTGATGGTGTCACCCACCATTAACAATATCCAAATCCACCATGTCATGGTGGACGGAGGTTCCGGGCTAAACCTCATAAGCTTCGAAGCTTTCGTTAAGCTTCAGCTCCGGCCTTCGGACCTTTCTCCGGAGTAGATCCGGGAACCATTACTCCTCTTGGTTCCATTACACTCCCAGTGACCTTTGGGACCCGAGAGAACTACAGAACCAAGAAATTGATCTTCGACATCGCGCAGATCAGTCTGCCTTTCAATGCCATTTTGGGCAGGCCAGCTTTATACATGTTTATGGTTGTTGCCCATTATGGTTATTTGGTGTTGAAGATGCCAAAACCCACGGGAGTTCTCCGGATCCACGGAGATCATACCGCAGGAGTTACTGCACTGGAAGAACTCTATACGCTTACCACAGCGCAAGAGGAAGCATCCGATAAGGAGCCAGCTGCAAATCCTCCAAGCATTCGTCACAAAGGCTCTACCTCTGCACCTTGTGTGCAACCAAGTGGCGATGCTGACATACCTGTCAAAGTCGTCCAAATTGGTTCCGATGCTGCTCAGTCTACCCGTATATCAGGGGGTCTGACCAACAAATAGGATCTCGCGCTCATCACTTTCTCCAGGCTAATGTTGATGTGTTTGCCTGGCAACGGTCACAAATGCCTGGGATCCCTAGAGAGGTGATGGAGCACAATCTGAAGATTTACCCAGACGCACAGCTTGTACACCAGAAGCCTCGGAAGCAATCAATCGAGCGACAAAACTTCATCCGACAGGAAATCAAAAAGTTGCTTGAAGCTAGATTCATCCGGGAAGTATTCCATCCAAAATGGCTAGCAAACCCAGTTGTTGTACCTAAGGCCGGTGTCGACTACACCACCTTAAATAAGGCATGTCCAAAAGATCCATTTCCACTACCTAGAATAGATCAGATAGTGGACTCCACCTCTGGGTGTGAACTACTGTATTTCTTAGATGCATATTCTGGATATCATCAAATCCAAATGTATAAGGAAGATGAAGAGCATACTGCCTTCATAACAGTAGATGTATTGTATTGTTATACTACCATGCCATTCGGCCTTAAAAATGCTGCTTCAACATTTGTGTGATCCATGTACAAAACATTTGGAGAGCTAATTAGAGACTTGGTGGAGGTGTATGTTGATGACATCATTGTGAAAAAAAACAAGGAGTCACTCCTTGACAACTTACAAGCCGTCTTCAACAAGCTACGAACTACGCGCACCAAGCTGAACCCGGAGAAGTGTGTCTTCGGGGTTAGCTCTGGAAAGCTTCTAGGGTTCTTGGTGACTCATCGAGGAATCGAAGCAAATCCGGCGAAGATCAAGGCTATAGAAGAAATGCGGCCCCCAGCCTGCATTATAGATGTCCAAAAGTTGACTGGATGTCTAGCTGCGCTTAGCCGATTTATATCAAGACTGGCAGAACGGGCGCTACCCTTCTTCAAACTCTTGAGGAAGTCCGAACCATTTCATTGGTCTGAAGAAGCAGAAAAGGCGTTCCGAGAGCTGAATAGCTCCTCACCACACTACCAATATTGGTAGCTCCGAATCCTGGTGAGCCTTTACTGCTTTACATTTTGGCAACCACCGAAGTTGTCAGTATGGTCCTGGTCGCGGAAAGACCGGAACCACATTTAGTCCAGGAATCCAGACCCCTCCGGGAGGTTCCGGAACCACCTGAAGACGTGACTGTGTCTCAGCTCCCAGATATGGAACATCGAAATGAAGTACTAGGAGATCAACCTCATTCGTTTGAGGAGGTTTCCAGTGAGATCCGGGTTGAACAAGAAGGAATTCTGGATCCCTCTGGATGGGTCCAAGAAGCACAACCTGAAGGTTCGGGACCCTCCAGCAGGGTCAGGGTCCGGGTCGATGGAGAGGAAGCTCCGAGTCCTTTTGAAAGGGTCCAGACCATCCAGCGCCCTGTGTACTTCATCAGTGAAGTACTCCACGACGCCAAGACAAGATACATTGAGATGCATAAACTGCTTTATGTGGTTCTTATTGCCTCAAGGAAGCTTCATCACTACTTCCAAGCGCACAAAATATCAGTGGTAACTTCTTTTCCACTACGTGCAATTTTGCATAACCCTAATTCTACTGGGAATATTGCAAAGTGGGCAGCGGAGCTGGCAGAATTCGATCTAGAATTTGTGTTGAGACAAGCAATTAAAAGTCAAGCCTTGGCTGTCTTTGTGGCAGAATGGACCCGCTCTCCATCAAACCCTGGGGGCCATAGTGAGCAGAAACCAGAGCTCAAAGTTTCGGTATTCACTGAGCCTCACTGGACCCTCTACTTTGATGGCTCCATGCAGAAGCAGGGGGCCGGAGCTGGAATCCTTCTCCTGGCTCCGACCAGAGGGAATGTCAAGTACATGGTACACCTTGATTTCAAGGCAACCAACAATATGGCAGAGTATGAAGCCCTCATCTATGGACTCAAGGTGGCACTATCCTATGGTGTCAAACAGTTGTTGGTGAAGGGAGATTCACAACTCATCATCAAACAAGTGAAAGGTGAATGCTCCTGCAACAATACTCAATTAGCTGCTTATCTCCTTGAAGTCCAGAGGCTTCAGAAGGACTTCAAATTCCTGGATCTCCATCGTGTTCATCGTCTCCATAACTCCAAAGTTGATGAAATCTCGATGAAAGCCTCAACCGGAGCTCTGGCTCCTGACGGAATCTTCGTCCGGAGGTTGTCAAAACCAACAGCTCAGCCTGCTGAACTGAGAGAAGGGGGCGAGACCAGCACCTCGAAGCTGGCGGTCCTGGTGGCCCTGCTACCATGGCGTCCACCAAGGGTCATAGGTGCTGTCGGAAGCTCCGAGCAACCCAGCACGCAAGACTCAAAAGCTCAAGTTAACTCCGATGCATGGATCTCGGAGATCCGGAGCTACTTGAAAGACAATATCCTTCCTGAAAACAGTGTATCCGCTAACCGTATTGTCAAATTGGCTAAAAGATACACGTTGGTATAAGGGGATCTCTACCGACGCGGTGCCAATGGCATCCTAATACGGTGCATTGCAAGGGAAGAAGGCCGCGAACTCCTCGCGGACATCCATGGAGGCGAGTGTGGGAACCATGCTTCTTCTCGCACGCTGGTCGGTAAAGCCTTCCGGCATGGCTTATACTGGCCTACAGCACTTCAGGATGCGATTGAGCTAGTGAAAAAATGTGAAGCGTGTCAATTCCACGCCAAACAGATTCACACACCGGCTCAATCACTACAAATGATACCTCCTACATGGCCATTCGCTGTGTGGGGCATGGACATCTTGGGACCTTTCCCAAAAGCCGTCAGAGGTTACAGGTTCTTGTATGTCGCCATCGACAAGTTCACCAAGTGGCCGGAAGCAACTCCAGTAGTAACAATCAACAAACAATCAGCAATCAAGTTCTTGAAGTCCATTATATGCAAATTCGGAGTTCCAAACAAAGTCGTAACTGACAACAGAACTTGTCGGTGTTTGGATCTGGCAGATCTCCCGACACTACCGCTGGTAGATCGAGGAGTTGTAGTTCGGTAATGGGCGCGTAGAGATTCAATAAGGTGAAGAACAAGTGGACATAGAGATTTACGTGGTTCGGGCCGCCTGAACGTAATACCCTACTCCACGGGGTGTGTTGGTGTTGTATTAAGCGTGTGAGTCTAGAAGAAGCTCCAGAAGAAGAAGCTCGTCTAGCTCAGGGAGTTCAGTAGTGGTATGGAGCCGTCCCTTGTGTATCATCGCCCAGTCCTTTTATAGTACAAGGACTGGTCGTTACATCGTTAGCCTTGCCCGACATGTGGCCCCGGCGGTTACACATGCTTGATACACAATTAATGAGGTTAATTACCCTTAATAGCCTGGTAACGGGCCTCAACAGTGCTGTTACCAGTATTAAGGGCCATCCGATCGTGTGTCATTAATATGGCATTAATGACACTTAATCGGGTCTTGAAGTCTTTGATTGCTCCTTGAATGTCCAGAGCCGTTGGGGGTCCACCAGCCTGATTGTTGGAGTTGAAGGTCTGGCAATTCAGCCACGTGGCAGCTCTGGAGCTTACCGTCGTGGACGGGTAGGTCCGGTGCTGTTGGACACGTGTCAGTACCGGAGCTTCCCTCTGTATGGGGTTAGGTCTGGGGATGCCATACCAGTATCTAGTCCGAAGCTTTCCCATGTGTGGGCGATAGCTCCGGTCTTATGATACACGAGGCGGCCCTGGGACTAACCATGTCGGGGAAGCAGGTCCGGTTATGCCTGACATGTGGGGCCTTCGGAGGTCTTCAGATCTGGTAGATGGAGTTTCCTTGTGAGCTTTGCAGTCCCAAGGGGTATCCGGTACGCAGGGCACCGACAAAACTCAATTTACAAGTGTTGCATTCCAAGAATATTGCGAAGACCTCGGTATTCAACTTAGCTACGCCTCAATAGCTCATCCAGCAAGCAATGGCCAAGTCGAGAGAGCAAATGCATAAATCTTAAAAGGACTCAAGACGCGTACATATGAGCGCTTGAAAAAGCATGGAGCTAACTGGATTGAAGAGCTTCCGTCCAACATTATGAGCGAATAGGACAACACCTAACCGATCAACTAGGGAGACTCCATTCTTCTTGGTGTACGGAGCTGAAGCAGTCCTTCCTCCGGAGATCACCTTGGGGTCCCTCCGGGTCCGGACCTTCGACGAAGCCACGCAGGACCAGCTCCGGCGTGAAGACCTTGACCTCGTCGATGAGGGAAGGGGCCAAGCAGCTGTTTGAAATGCACGTTATCGCCAAGCGCTCCGGCGCTATCATCAAAGGCATGTGCGCGATCGACAGCTTCAAGAAGGTGACCTGGTGCTTCGGAAGATACTAAGCCGTGAAGGGATGAACAAACTTTCGCCCAGCTGAGAAGGTCCATTCCGAGTAATTAAAGTATCTCGGCCAGGATGCATTCGCTTGGCAACTGAGGATGGGATCCCACTTCCCAATCCTTGGAACATCGAACACCTCCGTAAGTTTTATGCTTAGAATCACGGAGGTGAGTCTATAATTACACACAATGCATGATGTAGAGTCATTATACAGAGACGAGCAAGTCCTCCGGGAGAACATCTGGACCCCTCCTGGAGGGTCCGGGAAGTTCAAGTAACACTTGAAACAGTCACAGCACTAAAAGTGTAACTAGTTGCTCTAGGCTAGTACAAGACGTATAGCAAATTTAGCATGGTCCAGCACTCTAAGTGTGTCCTTGTCTCCCCTATAATTCAGACCTATAATGAAACGCATTGTTGTGTGAAAACAGACTCCACGTGCATCTACTTTTTGTACAAGACGCAATATATCAAATTATTTTTACCCCACTTGTCTATAATGAAGTTGTGCCAATCTTTTTGAGCTTTGTTCCAAGTAATTCACATGCATTACAAGCCTTATTGATAGTCTTTTTGGATCTTAACTGTTGACGACTGTTATATACCAGTTTCAACCGTCAATATAACTCAATTATGTGAAGGATTGATCATTTCTTGCACACATCACCTTTCTACTTGACCTATTTCCACTTGTACTTGGAAAAATATGTGTATGCAGATATTTATACAGGAATTGAGGAAAAGTATGGGGAGCAATCCTATAAAATATCATCCCAGCCAATCAGGCGACGACACGTGGCACCACATGGATCAAATGGCCCACAAACAGAAGTATCCGAGGCCATCCAACGGTGTAGCACCAATATCAGTCAATGGGACCCACCTGGCAGCCACCTGGAGGAAGTACGGGCCGTTTAAAGCCCTGACCAGGTCGGCCAAACCAAGGGGTCGGCCGACCTGGTCCTGGTGCCAAACGCGGTCAACTTCCACGTGTTGGCTCCTCCCGGCTCCCTGGAGTGAATGACAACCGATTCGCGCTTTTGGTGGCGGGAACCGACCTCAACACTAGTATAAATAGGACCCCATACCCCTCACTTCAACACACACCACTTGGGCGTCATTCTATTGTATACAATATCTTCCACAGTCCTTAGAGGAGTTAGGATGTAGAGAGGAGAACCTCTAGTCCCAAGTCCAAATTGGGAAAGGAGTAGAAGGAGTCTCTCTTCCCAATTCCACATTGGGAAAGGTATATATCATGTATTACCCCTTGTATTTGTGACTTTGTGCTCAATAAAGATATTATCTTTAGTCTTCTTTTATACGTATACTTGGACAAAGCGTTTCTTGTTCGATTGTGGAGTCCATGTAAGTGGAAGGTATAGTCTTTATGATTGTACTCTCATGATCACATCTTATGGTCATAAACACTATAGACCCCCACTATAGTCTATGTAGTTATGATATGATTATGTTAATATGAATAACTATGCTATGCAATCAACATTGGTTTAACGATGATTTAGTTCATTGCCTTAGGATGGCATGTGCTGCAGCTCTTAAGGTATTTGCTTAGTATGCTAGCATGGTACTATGGTATTTAAGTAGCATTGGATGTCTCTTAGACCCACGGATTGAAGAGGTAGGCAGTAGGTGGTGACAACCCTATCCGTCCTTTGTAATCCTCCACGTTCGGCTATGCCACAGGCTCTTGGCGGGAGTCTCCCTAGTATTGCTAGGGGTAAGCCCGTGCCCGATGTGTTGAATAGCATTGCATAGGAATTCATCATTGACATGACCATTAGTATCTACCTTAGGCTATGTATTAGGAGCATTGTAGGAGCAACTCTCTAACTCTTAGTCCAATCTCCCTCTAGAACCCATTTACCCTTCAGAATAGATTGCCTAGGTGTGTGTCACACTACCCCTACTATCAACTTACCACCTGTCCGGATAATTGATTAGTATCCCATAGCTTGACCATAAGAGTAGTATATACTTTACTCCATTGCCTTCCTTTGAGATAAATACGATACCCTCGGGAATACTCATGGGTGAAATTCTACAACGGTATCTTCTGTGCACTTGCGGATCTCATCTCTTTACCGCAGATGATCTGTGATGTTAAGAAATACCAACAAGCATTTCTGGCGCTGTTGCTGGGGATGATTTTTTAGTATATATTAGAAGCCTTCAACAAGCATTTATGGCGCCGTTGCTAGGGAAGTCAAAGGAAGTGAAGGATAGCTATCACTTGTGATTAAGATATAGGTACTAATAGTTATTAGACGGCATTACCCTTGTTTGTTTTCTCTTTTGTGTGAAAACAGGGTAGTGTTGGCCAACCCATTGTATTGTATGGCCAACGAGGACGCAAGTGCTAAACTGCAAGATGATTCAAGGTGTACCTCAACAAATGTCCGCTAGGCAACACCATTGCCTTTTGCGAGATAATTTCAGCTTTCAGTAGGAGCCAAAGTCATCCATACCCAAGCTTGGGGAAGGCTCCAAGAAGTTCTTCTTGGTTTGCCTCCACCATGGGGTGGATAGTTGGCTCTTCATCCAACACTCATGTCATGGGTTGGCTCCACCAATCCATGACCACATTCCTGCTGGAGCTGAAGGAGTCCTATTCTCATTCATCATGGATGAGAAGAAGGTCTCCACTCAAGGGGTGGATTGAAGAATGCTCGAGTTCCCATAGCTTGTCATGCACATCACTTCACAAGGTGGATATGCTAGTTATGGAACTACACCTCCCATTGAAGTGTCATGAATATCCAAGTCATTGGAGATTTGTTTGGATAATCCAAGTCATGGATATTCACATGATTTGTGAAAATCCATGTCATCATGGGACGCGTGGGAATTATTTCCCTAGGACCCATGAGTACCTTTTTCAAACAACAACTCCAATGGCTACCATTCACAAGGAGGTCAAGGGTGGAATTAACATCACCCTTGTATTCAAGGATGCTATGGCTTTCCAAGGGATTTAATTTCAACTAGCCTACCTTGAAGTATCTTGGCCAAGGACAAGAACTTAAGGAGCATTCAAAGTCCAAGATATCCCACATCACTTGTTGGGATTCCCACACTTCAACCAAACCCATTCAACCTAGGGCAAGTGACATTGTGGATGAAGCGTTTCTTGTTTGATTGTGGAGTCCACATGTCATCATGCCCAAGGAAGCCTTTGATCCATGATCAAGGTATGGGTTGATTCAATTAAATATCAATATGGTCAGAGTGGCACCCCTAAGAAGGACAAAGCCTCACCATGCTCATGAAGGAATACATTCAAGAGGGAGAACCCGTCTCTACAACAACATGTCTATATCAATACAACAGGGAGAGGCTAGGGCCACCAAGTGACCCACATGTCCAAATGACAGCCAAATGAGTCTGGCATGTCAAAACAGAAGAAATTGTCCACATCTTCAACTCCGGGATTGGACAACAAATCATCGCGCTGAACAGAACGGAGGTAAGTCCTACTCATCGGACTTCAAAAATTCGGTGAGTCCTCGCCAATAGGTTAATTGGTAGTTATCTCATATTTGTTTTCCAAATTGCATCAACCCATGCATTTGCATGTTTGAAATTCCACACTTGCATGTTGGGAAGTAAAATTTGCAACCATCATAAAACTAAAAATTTGAATTAGGGGAGAAATTTAATTGGATATGAACTACGTGCATGACCACTTGAATTTATCTTCCTAGTTCAAACCAAAAAGATTTGCTTTGAACCTCATTGCATTTACAAGTTATTTCAAGCTGGGCAAGACAATTTGAAAATTGGGTTCAATTTGCTTTTGGCTAACGTAACCCATTTTCGAGTTGTTTTGTGTGTTCTTGATTAAAGTGCAACTAGGTCAAAATTTTGAAGAGGTGGTATGACAAGAAAGTGGAAGGTTCCATCAAGCTCTAGTCACCATTGGGAGGATTTGAGAACACTTCTCTCATTCAAACTCATTTTGAGTTTGAGGAAGAGAAATGTTCAAGATGATGACCCAATGGAGGAGCCAGAACCAAATCCATTGCCAAATCCAATCTCAACTTGGCATTTGACATCAACCATCAAGCCTACGCCGATAATCAAGGTTGTGAGTTTCTCACACAAATACCTTCGTCACCAACTACTCTTCAAATGAGGTATGAGTTTAGAATTTTTCATTGTTTGGTTTGCCATAGAATTGAATGTATTTGCTTGCATTTGTGAGGAAGGTTGACACTTCCTCATCATTTAATTCTCATGCATCCTCGCAAGAGTAAGTGTGGGTATTGACTTTTGGATCTCCAAAAGGAAATCCCACCTTATTTGGAAAAATCTAAAACAAGTACCTAGAATCCTTTAAGCATTGTTTTGTAGACTTAGTCATTTTTGTCTAGGTTTAGAAAATAATTTTTTTGGGCATGAATTAATTGGTGAATTGGCATATAGAAACTTGGGCATAGTGACAACCATAATTTTTAATTGAGCTTCATGCATAGATGGTGTCACTAGATTTCAAACTCCTAGGAATAAGTGATATCCTTGCTCTAAAATTGAATTGCATTTTTGGAGGAGTCACTAAATTTTAAATTCCTAGTGAAGTTCAGGAGGATAAAATTGAGAATCTTGTTTGTCATGGTCTAAATGATAAAATTTGCTCTTCAAAGCTAAGATGGTTAGAAACTTTAAAAGATGTAGAGATCCATATAGTATATTTCTATCACATGCATTGCTATGAGTAGGAGCTTTAGAAAATATGCAACATGAATTATCCATAAAGCTCCACTCTTATCAATGAATAACACATTGATCATGGATACACTTGACATTGGAACCAATGCATCTTTGATTTTGTTCTTCCCCGTATGTACAAATGAAAGTTCGGTTACCTAACCCGAACGTTCATTTGTACAAGTATCAGGGGCTAACCATCCCTCTCTCTTCAAGAGAGGAAGTTTGCAGGAGTAATATTACTATGCAGGCATTCAGGAAGCTGATTGTTGGGATCCCTAGAGGATCCCATTTCAATATCCCTTGGCCAAGGAGTAAATGAGGATGATTGCTACCTATCGGAAATTATGCCCGAAGGTCAATCATAACTATACGAGGCTAGAGATTTGAAATGGGAACCCTCCATGAGCAACCAATGGGCTGCCACGAATGCTCTCAAATTTTCTAAGCACTCATTCAAGCTCAAGGGATTTGCCACCATCATTGGGTGCAAGTTGTTCCTATGTGGCTAGAAAGTATGTTGTACCTTACCCAAGAAACAACTGATCATACCCAATGCATGTTGGGCACATGTCACTCCCTTATGGCAAAAGGATATGATACACATTAGCCAAAGAATGACGAAACATACTCAATGTATGTTGAGTGCACGTCATTCCTTTGGATCTAAAGGTTATCATTATCCTAGCCAAGGAATGACAAATCACACCCAACACATGGAGACCCTGATGTGTGGACGATCAACATTGAAAACACTCTATTCAACAACACTCATGGTGTCCATGGGAGGCAACACAACAATCAACACTCAACCCTCCATTGTTAACGCCACACTGCAACAAGGATAGGCCAACTCATGGCCTACCTCCGTCGTTAGGGTTACAACCCCTATCACAGACCTTGATCAAGAATAAGCTTGGGGGAGGACCCCCACTTGAGGTAACTTGTATCACACCCACTGCATTTTTATTTCAAATCATTCATTGCATATTTACTTTCCATTCATCCACCATCCACCATGCATCTAAAAAAACATAAAAATAGGAACTTAGCTTTGCTTTGCTTATCAAGAAAGATGTGCGGTAAGAATGATTTAGAATTCACATAGCTGAAATGATGAATAGTTGCTCTGTTTTATTTTTCCTAAGTCCCTACTTTACAACTTGCTACTCTCCGAATATTGTTTTAATTGGCTAAAATTAACTTTGCCTTGATTTAGAAATTGTGGGTAGCAAAAGCTTAATCTAGTTCTAGGTTGTTGGGAGATTTGAATTAGTAATAGGGCTGCTATTCCTATTTTGAAAGTGAAACTTGGATTTCCGGAGAAATTCTATCAAGATTTAAGTTTCCCTCATTTGATTGGAAATACCTACCAAAGCCATATGGTATTCATACATAGACAACACCTTTCACATTGAGTCTAGTCAAACTAGTATAGACCTATGTGAGAAATCATTCAATTCCTTTTGAATTCAAGACTTCACTTGAACATGCTATACTTGTACACTAGAATGAAGCAAAATTCCATCATATCCACCATTCTACAATAAAAATAGAAACTCCATGCTATTTATAGTTAGCACTCTCTTCAAGTTATTGCATAAAAAGGAGTAGAAGACATGGCTACAAGAAAAAGAAAAACAAAATGCATGCTTATATCATAAGGATGAGAAAAAAAAAAGAAAAACTATGCTTACTCCATAAGCATAAAAAAGGGTAGCCATGTTTCATCCTTGCAATAAAGAGAGTCCACATCAAAAGGAGTTATCTCAATGTTTCCACATCCACCTCCATTCCATCATACATGCACATGTCTTGATTCAAAAGTTTGAATTGATTTCTCCTAAGGCTTGCTCTTTTGACTTAGCAATATTATGTGTTGCAAATATGCCTAGTTACTTTCCCTACCAAGCTCCACATACAAGCCATATTCAAAGAGTAGGAATAGTATAGGCATAATGCCTTGGTGAGGACATATTTTCACTATACACAAAGGAGTGATTGAGAGAATCGATTGAGGTACTTATAATCTAATTTGAATCTCTGCGGTATTTTAGTGGAACTTGATATCTAGGCTATGCTTGCTCCATTTGTTGTTCTATCCTTCAATTACCCATGAATAGGAGAAGGCATAACTCCCATAATGACTTAAGAAGGGTGAAGTACCATAGCCACGTTTTGCAATACTAGGTAGAGTATTTTGTTGTGCACTTGGTACTTTCGAAAGGTAGAACATTGTAGCAACTCCTGATCATCAACCTAAAGTCTTGACTTTGCTCGGGACGAGCAAAGGATAGCTTGGCGGAGTTTGTTGACGACTATTATATACCAATTTCAGCCGTCAATATAACTCAATTATGTGAAGTATTGATCATTTCTTGCACACATAACCTTTGTACTTGACCTATTTCCACTTGTACTTGGAGAAATATGTGTATGCAGATATTTATATAGGAATTGAGAAAAAGTATGGGGAGCAATCCTATAAAATATCATCCCAGCCAATCAGGCGACGACACGTAGCACCACATGGATCAAATGGCCCACAAACAGAAGTATCCGAGGCCATCCAACGGTGTAGCACCAATATCAGTGAATGGGACCCACCTGGCAGCCACCTGGAGGAAGTACGGGCCATTTGGAGCCCTGACCAGGTCAGCCGAACCAGGGGGTCGGCCGACCTGGTCCTGGTGCCAAACACGGTCAACTTCCACGTGTTGGCTCCTCCCGGCTCCCTGGAGTCAATGACGACTGATTCGCGCTTTTGGTGGCGGGAACCGACCTCAACACTAGTATAAATAGGACCCCATACCCCTCACTTCAACACACACCACTTGGGCATCATTCTATTGTATACAGTATCTTCCATAGTCCTTAGAGGAGTTAGGATGTAGAGAGGAGAGCCTCTAGTCCCAAGTCCAAATTGGGAAAGGAGTAGAAGGAGTCTCTCTTCCCAATTCCACATTGGGAAAGGTATATATCATGTATTACCTCTTGTATTTGTGACTTTGTGCTCAATAAAGATATTATCTTTAGTCTTCTTTTATACGTATACTTGGACAAAGCGTTTCTTGTTTGATTGTGGAGTCCATGTAAGTGGAAGGTATAGTCTTTATGATTGTACTCTCATGATCACATTTTATGGTCATAAACACTATATACCCCCACTATAGTCTATGTAGTTATGATATGATTATATTAATATGAATAACTATGTTATGCAATCAACATTGGTTCAACGATGATTTAGTTCATTGCCTTAGGATGGCTTGTGCTGCAGCTCTTAAGATATTTGCTTAGTATGCTAGCATCGTGCTAGGGTATTTAAGTAGCGTTGGATGTCTCGTAGACCCACGGATTGAGGACGTAGGCAGTAGGTGGTGACAGCCCTATCCATCCTTTGTAATCCTCCACGTTAGGCTATGCCACAGGCTCTTGGCGGGAGTCGCCCTAGTATTGCTAGGGGTAAGCCCATGCCCAATGTGTTGAATAGCATTGCATAGGAATTCATCATTGACATGACCATTAGTATCTACCTTAGGCTATGTATATGTATTAGGAGCATTGTAGGAGCAACTCTCTAACTCTTAATCCAGTCCCCCTCTAGGACCCATTTACCCTTTAGAATAGATTGCCTAGGTGTGTGTCACACTACCCCTACTATCAACTTACCCCTGTCTGGATAATTGATTAGTATCCCATAGCTTGACCATAAGAGTAGTATATACTTTACTCCATTGCCTTCCTTTGGGATAAATACGATACCCTTGGGAATACTCATGGGTGAAATGCTACAACGGTATCTTCCGTGCACTTGTGGATCTCATATCTCTATCGGAGATGATTTGTGGTGTTAAGAAATACCAACAAGCATTTTTGGCGCTGTTGCCGCGGATGATTTGTTAGTATATCTTAGGAGCCGTCAACATTAACATTGCTACATAGTCTACTTGCCTGAACGCCAAGCTAACATAGGTCCGGAGTGTGCTATCGACTTAGCCTAGTCTGGCACCCTAAGTACGCCACTCTGCCTACACCCCGACAGACCTCAGTAGGGTGAGTACTAAAAAGGCATGCAGATCTAGAAAGATTATATCAAAACGCTTGTTATTATGTTGAGTTTATTCGGATCTAAAGTCCAAATAAGGACAATAAGTCACAACCAATTTATAGACAAGAGGATGAATTTTACTTTCTCTCTTGCCTTTAGTGTGCAGGAAAAGCATCTCTTGCCTTTAGCGTGCAGGAAAAGCAAAAATTCACAACAATAGTGGACGACGCCGGAGCTACTAAGCTCCGACATCCTCCAAGATGGGTCTACAGTCAATGTTTAAAACGTTGACAGTGGATGACATCGGAGCTACCAAGTTCCGACCATCCCAGGGGGCCTGTCTTCGATGCCTCAGAATGGAAGACTTTGGAACTAAAATCTACAAGTGCGAAGCATTCAAATCGTCAACATACTATCACAACCTTTGGTACATGTACACATTTCAATTGTACACATGTACCAGGGGGCCAACAAGATACGACACAGTATATTGAAGACAAAGTGAAATTCAAGGCAGAAAGGAGGATTTCATTAATCAAAAGTACTGGATTACAAAATCGGGATTACAAGGGGCAAAAGGAGAAAAGTCCTAGCCACTAGAGGATCTAAGTCATGTGGAAAAATGAAGTAACCTTCTCAGTAGCTTCTTGGACACTAGCCCTGGCGGCATCCTCTTCCTCCGCAATGATTCCTTCAAAGACCGGATAAAGGGAGAATTGGGGGTCTCGACTTTTGTAACATGCCAAGACATACTCGGCGACGTTCTTGGCCAAGGATTTACCCTCCGTCTCCAGTTGATCGGTGATGACGTTACCCATCGCGTCGAGTTTGCTGCCAGTAGAGCCAAGTGCTGCTAGCGTCTGGTCCAGCTCCTGCGCTGGGTCTTCTGGGCGTACTGGACTAAAACCAGAAAGCACAGGGGTCCTGTCCGCACGTCCCAAGAAGTCCCATAACATCAAGGACTCGGTCGCCTTCGAGCTCCGCAGCTCTTCCAGTGACCTCCGGGCAGCCGCAAGCTCCAAACCTTCACGGGCAAGGTGCTCGGCCAACTTAGCATGTTGCTGCATGTTCTCAGCAACTTGCTTCCCTCGGTCAACCAGCTCTGTCTCCCAGAGGTGGATGCGGTTCTGCCTTTCAGCTAGGTCTTTTTCCCTGTCTTTGACTCTCTCCTCCCTAGTGGCAACGTCAGACTCTCTTTTCGAGAGCTCTTGCCCCACCTTCCAATTCTTCTTCCTCTCTTCCTCCTTCCATAGATCCAGCTTTTTGCTACGATCTACCAAATTTTTCTCACCCAGGTGACCTCCGCTTCTCTCCTCACCACATCCTCCTGCTGCCCTAGGAGTTTTTTCTCCCTCGCCTCCAGGTCTGCTCGACGCTTTAGGAGTGTTTCATTCAATTCAGCGAGTTTTCCGTAACTCTCGCCAGCAGCGTGGCGTCTCTCCTTGGCTTGCTCCAGGATTTCCCTGGAGTTAGCATCGGGTGCCCAGAAGGCGGACTCCTTCTCTTCCATCAACATATCCCAGTATTCTAACTGGGCCTTCTCCCCCTTTATCCATTCCTTCAGGTCAGCCAACCTCGTCTGAGCAAGCCTAGTCTCAAAATGGAGTTTGTTGCGCCAATGCCTCAAGGTGTTGCGCTCCTCCTCCAAGGCTTTGCTCTCATGATCGAAGGCAAGATGGACCTGCTGGAGGCTTGAGCAGGCATTATTTATGGACAACGCGAGAGGGATAGGTTCTGGGCCTGCTGGGACCATTTCTGCAGGCTAAAAAGAGTTAGCCATCACAAAAATTGGGTCTCACTCTACAATAGTGGACCCCTGTACTCCTGCAGCGCTAGGGCCACTCTCCTGGAACCCTTCAGCGGTAGTAGAAGAGCCCACAAGGGAACTTCCACCTCCGGAGCAGTTGAAGGCGCCACTTCAGGGTCTTCAGTTGACGGCCCCGAAGTCGGAGGACCTGTTGCCACTTCTTCGGGCTGCTCTGGCTCCAACCCAGGTTCCTCCGGGATCACCACCTCTGGAGCAACAACCGGAGCTTCAACTGGAGCCTCGACCGCCGCTGGCTCGGGCTCCAGCACAGCGACCACTCCGGCGCAGCTGCCGGACCTCCAACCACCTCCGGCTCGACTGACGGACCCTCTACCACTTCTGGCTTAGCTGCCAGATCTTCAACCGTTTCTTGCACAAGCGTCGGATCTTGGGTGATTTCCGGCTCAATAGTCGGGGCTTCATCTACTTTTGTCTCAGCAGCCAGAACTTCGACAACTTCCGGCTTGAAAGCCGGAACTTCTGGCATCGCCGGTGCTGGAACATCAGCCTCCGCCGCCAGGGGTACATCTTCAACTTCTCTCCTATGGTTCGGCGCTACCACAGGAGCTTTGGGTGAGGACTCCGAGTCCAAGTTCACGACAGCTGGTGCTGGAGCTGCCGCGACTTCCACCTCCGCTTGACGAGGAGGCTCAACGCTCGAAGTCGGAGCTTCGGCAGGTGCAGCCCCAACCTTTGCAACAGGAGCTGAAGCTCTAGGTCCTTTCTTTGACACCCTGTAAACAAAGGTAAGAGAAGATTAAGAACACATCAAAAACAAGACTAGCATTTTAGGGTGGGCAATCAATGCTTACCTTGGGATGCTACCGCCCTAGTCACGTCGGAACCTCTTCTTCTGAGGCCCGGAGCTAGAGCCCACCAAATCTGGTGAGACAACTGCTTCGGACCTCTATTGAGGAACACTAACAGCCGCTGAAGTCCTTTCAGCCGAAGCTTCTCTTCACCGAGAAGAACCCCCAGACCTAGAACTTCTAGCCAGCACTGAGGTCGGGGTCGCCTGCCCGGAGCTTATGCCTCTTGAAGACGTTTGCACCGGAGTAGGGGTAGCTATAGAAGATCTCCCCCTCTGGAGAGGAGCAGTCGTTGTGGAAGGAGCAAGTCTGACAGACCTCCCGTCAACATGCTTCAACTTCCTCTTCTGGCTGGAGGGCTCAACTGGCTCTTTGCCCTTGCCCTTGTCGACGTCTTTAGTCTTTTGGCTCGGGGCGGAGGCAGGACCACCCTCGGAAGCTCCGAGAATCACCAATCTAGTGGTCGGACGCCTCTCTACCTCGCCGAGGTCGTCAAGCACCGGCATGCTCCTCCGGAGCTCCTGACTAAACTGCGCCTCCATGTTCCACGGGAGGAAGGCTGCTGGCAGAGCCAAGTCGTCGCCGTTGACGTTAATCCCATGCTAGAATTTCTTCAAATGAAACTCCAAGGATTCATCATCAAAGTTGGATTTCAGACCGGTTTCAATCTGGTCGTCATCCATCACGCTGTTGAGGGCCCATGTGAGCTTCTCCCTCTTCTTCAGCGGAGCCCACCTGTTGACCAGGAAGTTGCAGAAGACCATCTGGGGGGTCACTCCACCTTCCACGCACTCGCGGATCCTGGTCAAGACAGGGTTGAAGGCATCTGATAGCATTGGAACTACGCTCCAAGCGTCAGTGTCAACATTGGGGAGACCTTCAGGTAGCTCCAATTTCTCGTGCTCCTCGGCCGCGATGATGATTCAATCCTTCTTCCAGTTGTCCCATTTGCCAGAAGGAAATGACTTCAAGTATTTGTAGGGGCAGTTCTTGCGCTTCACAAAATGGTAGAAGCCAAGGAACTCGGACCCCTTGCCGGTGGTGTGGATGGTGAAGAAGGTGCAGAAAAGCTCGACGCAGGGGGGAATACCCACCCACATCTTGCAGGAGTGGACAAATGTCGCCACAAGCAGAAGAGAATGGGGGCCAAGGTGATATAACTACAGACCATAAAAGTCTAGCAGCATAAGAGGATAGAAGAGAAAGGTGGAATGAATCCCACCATGACGTATGCTATGAAGTACACCATATCGCCATCGCGCTCCTTCTTGAACGGGAGTTTGCCGGCGCGGACCAAATGATTGAAGGAATCACTGGACCACCCCATGTAGGTTCGGACCTTCTTTAGATCACCATCGCTCTTGAGGCGGCTCTTTGGGAGACCCAACTCCATCACGGCAAAGCGGTGCAAAGAAAGGGAAGCTAGGCGGAGTTTGGGAGGCTCTGAACGTAAAGATGATTGAAGGCGTAAAGTGTCCTCAACCCGTGCACACTTTCCTTCTTAAGTAAGCCTCCACGACACTTGGATGGAAACCGCAGTGAGATCGAAGGCACTTTTCAAAAATCTACCCTGTCAATGATGAGTGGGCCTGGGGCCATCCCGACAAAGAGATCGAGGTCCTTACCCAAGACCAACCGTTGCCATGATGGGTGGCGGGAAACCCAAAGTCGGCGCTCTGACAGGGCGCATAGAACCGATACAGTTTTCGTATTGGGAACCGGTGACCTTCAATTGCGTGAGATCCACACTCAAAGATCTCATCTGTCGTATTCATAACAAACCACACGTCGAAGATTCACTCCCGGATTGTCACTCCATCGGCGCATCAGAGGACTTGTGAAAATTGAAGCGCGGGAATCGAGAATGATTCCACCTCCGGTAGAACAACATAACCCAAAGGGTTTCACCCAGAGGTGGGCCCGGGGGCCACTGTCGGTACCATATGTACCAGGTACCCCATGATACTGCGTGAAGTGCAAGAAAGCTCCACCCGTCAGAGTCGAAGGCCCATGCAGGTCCCACATGTCACGTTGTACCTGACCCGCTCCCCTCACATGGTTGGCTCCCAGGTTAACACGTGTAAAATAAGACCAGAACAAAACTCTCAACCAAGGGAAGCTCCAGCGACTACACGTGTACAACAGCCCCAGACTTAGCCCCCGTCAGAGAGGAGCTCCGGTACCGACACGTATAAAGCGACCCCGTACCTACCCTCCCGCAAGGGAAAGCTCTGGATCTGCCACGTGTGGAGCCTCCGGACCTTCATCCCCAACAGAAATACAAGCAGACCACGTCCATTACAAACATTCAAGGACGGTTAAAGCAGTAGTTACAAGGTCTGATAATGTGTCATTAATGACATATTAATGACACACGATCAGTGCACCGTTAATAGGGGTAATGCTGCCATGAAGGCACGTTACCACACTATTAGTTATACTTAATACTCTTTAGACAGTGTATTAGGTCATTAAGCACGTGAGGGACACATGTCGGGCTAGGTAAGCTTTGTAACGGTCAGTCCTTAGAACAATAAAAGGGCTGCACCCATGAGTAATGGGGGACAATCTGATCAGAATCGACCTGATCCTTGTGAATGTACTCTCTCAATACAATTACACAAACCCCGTGGACTAGGGTGTTACGCTCAGGCGGACCGAGGCACGTAAATCTCTGAGGTCATCATTATGATATTGATCTTTGCGTGTCCCAACCACAAAAGAACCTCCGCGGGCTGCTTCTCAGCGGGTCCGAGGGAAGTGTCGTATCAAACACTTCAACAGTTGCGATGGCACAAATAGAAGCATAAGCAGGATGCTGGAATGGTAACACATCATGTTGATGCCACACAGTGGTGAAACATTGATTCACGAAATCCTGAATTTACCATTGATCCAAGGAATATTAGGATCGCAATGAGCATGATGGCATGAATCCTTTTTTGAACAGTAACACACATAGCACATGGCCAATTGTGTTAACAATTTTGAACCTTCCTCCTTGGTTGTGCAACAAACGGAAATATATTGGGATGCCAGGACTGACATCAGGGCCACAACAACCTGGGAATGACATCGACACTTATTTCAAGCCTCGGGTTGAAGATTTGAAGCAGTTATGGTACAACGACGGAGTGTTGGCCTGGAATGACCACAAGCGTGAGAACTTTCACCTCAAAGCCATTTTATTTGTGTCTGTTAGCGATTCTCCAGTGGAACGTAACTTGTTTGGACAGAGTAAGAAAGTAGGTTGCGGATGTCCACATTGTTTGGGAGAAACAGAATCGCAGTACTTGAGCGAGTCACAAAAAATAGTGTACATGAAACATCGACGCTACATTCCAATGAAGCACCCATTTCAAAGTATGAACGATAATTTCAATGGTGACACTGAGACGAGGCGTCCTCCACCTCATCTCACGGGTCATGAAGTCTATGAAATGGTCAAGGAAATCCATGTTGTCCTTGGTAAGCGGAAAATGACTGGCAAAAATATTGGCGAAGATGACATGTGGAAGAAGCAATCAATTTTTTGGGAGCTACCATATTGAAAAGACTTAGACGTCCGTCATTCGATTGATATCATGCATGTTGAGAAGAATGCGTGCGAGAGCCTACTTGGGACATTGCTTAACACAGATGGGAAAACTAGGGATCATGGACATGCAAGGACAGATCTAAAGAAAATAGGAATTATGCCTGAGTTGTGGGTCGATGACTCGGTAAAAGGAACAGAACTGCCCACATCGTGCATCACCCTTTCAAAAAATTAAAAGGAAAGAGTTTTTTGGGTTCTTGAAAAATGTGAAAATACCGTCCGGCTACTCGATGAACGTCTCAAGGCTTATTTCATCTCCAGATCTAAAAGTAGCTCCTGGTTTGAAGTCTCATGATTACCATGTATTGCTTACGCAGATGATTGCTGTTGGAATTCAGAATATTCTACTGATCAATGTTCAAGAGGCTATAATGAACTTTTGCTTTTTCTCCAATGCAATTGGTCAAAAAGTACTATGTAAAGAAGATCTCGAGTCATTGGGAAAAGGCACTATGAAACTTTATGCCTCCTTGAGATGTATTTTCGACCTGCCTTTTCGACATCAGTGTCCATTTCACAACTCGTCTTATCAAGGAGATAAAGCTACTTGGCCCTTTGTTCCTTCACCAGATGTATGCGTACGAGAGATTCAATGGCGTACTAAAGTCCTTCATTAGAAATCGAGCTTACCTTGAGGGCAGCATGATACAAGGATACTCTACAGAGGAAGCTGTGGAGTGGGTTCTAAACTACACTGACCCGAGTAACCCGATTGGTGTTCCCAAGTCTCATCATGAGGGGAGGCTCACAGGAAAAGGGACCATTGGGAAGAAGGCTATAACTCCATATTCACATTTACTCTTCTGCGCTTATTTCCACGTGTTGCAACACATGTCCATTGTCTCGGAGTACCTCGATGAGCACAAGGAGGTGGTGCTTAGAGACAATCCTGGCCACAATGAATCCTGGTTAGCAAATGAACACAAGAGAAAATTCATTGGCTGGCTCCGGGGTCAGATTTCTCACTCATCAGATACTCAAACAAGTGAATACTTAAAAAAGTTAGTATGTGGTCTTATATTCACAGTTATTACATATCAAGGGTACGACATAAATGGATACACGTTCTGCACTGTAAAACAAGATAAGAAAAGCACATATCATAATAGTGGTGTTTGTGTTCATGCTTATAATGTTGTGGGCCAAGACAAAGACATGTACAATGGTCAAATACAAGAGATCTAGGAGCTAGACTTTCAAGGATTCGAGATTCCTCTTCTCCATTGCAACTGGGTTGATGAAATCAAAGGTGTTGTACAATACAAGTATGGGTTCACTAGTGTTGATCTTAACCATCAAGGATATAAGTGGGAGCCTTTCGTGTTAGCAGAATTGTAAGACCTATGTGTGCTGAATACAATGGCTTGTAGTGAATACACTTGGCTTTGATGATAAAAGTTTTAAATATCACCAAAACACCTTTTTATCAAGGTCCGACTCTAGCTTTGATCTATAGCAAGGTCCGACCATAGGTCCAACTTGTTTTGGGTAGCTCCGGCTATGTTAGATGCTAGGTCCGACTTCTTGGTAAGGTCCGACTAGCTTTGGTTAGCTCCGGTGAGTTTTATCTTTAGCTCCGGCATGTCTTTGATAGCTCCGGCATATATTTGATAGCTCCGGCATGCTTTTGCTAAGCTCCGACGTACTTTGTCTAGCTCCGGTTTTGGGTTGACTAGTTTTGACTAGTTTTTGGTAAGCTCCGGTGCTAGGTCCTGCTAGTTTTGTAAGCTCCGGCAGGTGCTTGGTTATACTAGCTTTGGTAAGCTCCGGCGCTAGGTTTTACTAGCTTTTGTTAGCTCCGGCTCAAGCTCCGGGTTGCTCTGGCAAGGTCCGGAACTTGACCGCAGTGCTTCTACTTTTCATTTGCAATGTTTCATACTTGCTTTACATTATTGGAAAAATTGCTTAGTATTCATTTGCTAAGTTTTTGGTGCATTTTGGATGATATGGATGATATCGTGTTACTATGGTTTTGCAACATGCTTATGTGAGGTTCTCACATAAGGTGTTGTGTTTGGAACTAACTTGAGTCAAGTCGAGGACTTGGGCTCGTATGGATTGGTTGTTTATTCATGTGCAGGTGTTGCTTGAGTTCAAGTCATGGCTGGTGACGAGAACCATTGGACTAGTCTCAGGGAGGAGATGAGGTTCCAACAACCAAGTTCGGGAGGAACTGTGGTTGAGCTGATCAGGAGGTCGCGCAGGATGATTGAATCAAGGGCAGTGCATATGAAGGTTACTGAACGTCGAAGGAAGGTGTTCGCACATATGCATGCGGTGCATGACGTGGCAACATGGTTCCGAAGATGGGATAAGGAAGGAAAGATCTGGTTGGAAGGATCGGATCGTACCGGTTGATGACTTTGGCTGCGGCGGAGTCGGTTATGGCTCAGTATGTAAAGTATCGAGTTGGTTATGTTAGGATTTCGTGTGGGTCACGAATTTGAGTTGTTTAGGAATGTGGGATACGTTCCTAAGGTGTTTGGAAGTCTTAAGATTGCTTCTATCTGCGTATAGAAGAATCTTGAGCAGTTATGGAAAGTTACGATTCGTGATCTGAGTAGGATTGGAGTCCTAGTTGAGATTGGGTTGGCCTAAGGGCTGGTTATATAAGCAAGAGAGCCCAGAGCTCATGGTAGACGACTTTGGGGGCTGTTCCTCTTGTGTTCTATTGAATAAAATTCGTAGCTTGAAGGAACTTTTGTGCCTTGTTCGTCCAACTTGTTCCAGACAAGTTTTACTCGTCGAGTTTCTGGACAGCACTACCTTTCGTCGGTGGTTTTATCATAACTCGAGTTTTACAGATCCAATTGACGTGATTATTTTTGGTTTGTCTTCGCAACTTGATTGTCTATCATCTGTCAAAATTTCACGGTCATTGGATTTGTGGTTTCTGATCTACACGAGTTTCTTTGCAGCGTTCCAGAACTGTTTTTTTCTCGGGTAGGACAGATTGACCATTGCTTGATCTTTCGATCATAACTTGAGTTTTTCTCGACGAATTTGAGTGATTCTTTTTGTGTTGTCTTCGTGACTAGATTATATCTGATATCCATCACTTTTGTCATGGTGAAACACATTTAGATTAGTCTCACACACGATTTCTTTAACAGATCATTTTTCTGCCGAAAGGGTTTGGGGTTTAATTGTTTCCGCTGCATAAGATTTTTAAATCTACCATTCACCCCCCCCCCCTCTGGTAGCTTTTCACGTGCTCTTCGATCCTACAATTGGTATCAGAGCCACGGTGCTCTAGTCTTTGTGATTTGCACGTGTTTTTGACTAATCATCATGGAGAAGTACTCCGCCAAACCTTGTGTGTTTGCTGGTATTGATTTTCAGGTTTGGAAGGCACGCATGGAGGCTTTCATCCAGGCACAAGTCTTTGCAATATGGGAGAAGGTATACAAGCCTTATGAAGTGCCACCTAATGATCAAGTCACGGCCACAAATCTACGGGACGTCGACAACAACAACAAAGCCCGAAACTTGATCATCCAAGGACTCACTCAAAGCGACTTTGATCGTGTCGCGCACCTCCGATCAGCATACGATGTTTGGAGAGCTCTTTGTGATTATCATGAAGGCTCCAACACAATCAAGGAGGTAAAACAAGATATGTTCAAAAAGGAATATATGCGTTTTGAGATGCAACCAGGTGAGTCTATCGATGACCTCTTTGCTCGTTTCAATAAAATTCTCAGCAACTTACGTAGTGTCAATGTTAATTTTTCTGATGCTGAGAATGCTAGACAACTTCTTAGTGCATTAGACATGTCAATTTGGGAGATGAAAGTAACATCTATTCGTGAATCTACTGTCATGAGTTCTCTTACATTAGATGTACTCTATTCTAAACTAAAAACTCATGAAATTGACATTCTAGCACGTAAGAACCCAAATAAGTCTATTGCATTTGTTTCACAACGTGATATGTCTAGCTCCGGCCAATCATCATCTTGCAATACTCTTGCTTTATTGTCCTCACTAACCCTGGAGCAGATCGAAGAATTTCCAGAAGAGGAGTTGGCACTCATCTCTACTAGATTCTCAAAAGCATTGCAAAATGTGAGAACTAGAAGGAGAGGAAGCTCCGGACCTCAACGCTGTTTTGAATGTGGTAAAACAGGACACTTTCGTACAGAATGCCCTAACCTTTCAGGTCCGACCACCCGGGAAGAAAAACAAAGCAAGGTCCGGACCTCCTCTGGAAATTCCAACAAAAAGAGAAAGAAGGGTACCATAGGACGCAAGATGATTAACAGCTTCATCACCGCACTTCAAGAACTTAGTTCAAGTGATGTAGACTTTGAAAGTGGTGAAGATGATGACGATTTGGCCAACTTATGCTTCATGGCGGGCAAAACAAGATCAAGATCAAGTCAGGAGGATGCAGAACACAACAGTGAAGACGATGAGGTATGTTCTACCTGCAATGAAATGTGTGATGCTATTTCTCGTGCAACTATTATTGTCAAGAAAAAGGACAAAAAGCTTAGAGATAATACTGCTAAAATTGAATCACTAGAATATGAAATTAACCGTTTAAAAACTTTGATTCCTAGTGATGATGCATGTCCCTCATGTGACTTAATCTATGAACAATTGTCCACATTAAGAAGTGCACACTCCTCCACTCTAGATAAGCTTGATGAAGAAATTGAAAAGAACAAAGAGCTTGCTGCACTTAATGATAAAAACTTGAAAGATGCTAGCTGTTCTACTATTGATTTGCATTGTTCTAGTTGTGATGATCTTGATAAAAAACTGCAAGATGCTATGAATGAAATTTCTATATTGAACAATGCTTTACGTTCTCATGAAGTTAAATTTTGTTCCAATTGCAAACTAAAAGGAAAAACTTCATGTGAAAATTGCCTTGATCTGTCCAATAAACTTGATGACATGCATAGGACATTAGATCGGTTTTGTAATGGGAATAAGAACCTAAACTTGCTGCTGAATTCTTTCAAGTCATGCAATGATAAAAGTGGTTTGGGTTTTGATCTCATGCTCATGCTAAGGCACATCCACCTAAAATTGTAAAGTCATTAGGAAGTGGTTTGATTCAAATAGTTCCTAAACAAAAGGGAGTGGTTTTCGAATCTGCAGGAGTGTTGCCTCATTTGGTTTCAAATAAAAATATTGCTTGCTCATCTAGACATGAACACAAAGTTAAATTTCATTGTACCTTCTGTGGTAGAGATGGTCATGTCATAGATTTTTGTTATAGACTAGCTAAACAACAGAAAAAAGGAAAGAAAATTTGCTAGATCTCATAACTTTCATGCAATTAGAAAAACACAACATGCTTTAGTGAGTCAGAAATTTGAAAAGGTAGCTTCCGGACCTTCTGGTAAGAAATCCGCAAAAGCAGCTCCGATAGTTCCGATAGCTCCGAGAGCTCTCGGACCTTCTATTGTTTCCTTCGAAACTTCAGCTTTTGTTTCTGGAGCTTCAGCCTTGTCTTTTGGAACTGCTGCTTTTACCTCCGGAGCTACTAGTTTTTGTGCTAAAAGAGTTAAGAATAGAAAACCTCAATCTTTGACTCATAAACCTGCTGTTTTATCTCAGCTTTCGCGTGTTTTTCCTACTGCACGTCGCGTGACTCAATACTGGATTCCTAAATGCCTTTTGACTAACCCCAGTATTGAGTCATCGACGTATTGTGCTTCTATGTAGGTTACACGTTTGAGGAAGGAGAACATTTGGATTGTGGATTCAGGTTGCTCACGCCACATGACCGGTAACAAAGATTGGTTCTCCTCCCTCTCTTTTGTGTCACGTGTAGAAAATGTTACTTTTGCCGATAATTCTTCAACTCCTATAATTGCTAAGGGTTCGGTTAGAGTAAATGATCACTACACTTTGAAGGATGTGGCACTTGTCAAAAATTTGAAATACAACTTGCTTTTTGTTGCACAATTGCTAGATGAAAATCTAGAAATTATTTTCCATAAAAACTGTTGCAAAGTTGTAGGTTCAAATAGTGAGCTTATTTTTAACATGTCTCGGTTTGGAAGAGTTTTTAAAGCTGATTTTGATATGTCTTCCTCTAAGCATAGGTGTCTAGTTGCTAATGATTCAAAGGACTTATATTTTTGGCATCGTAGACTTGGTCACGTAGGCTTTGATCACCTAACGCGTGTTAGTGCTCTTGATCGCATACGTGGGCTGCCTAAGCTTAAAGGGGACAAAGAAATTGTGTGCTCTTCTTGTAGACATGCTAAGATGGTTGCAGGTTCACATACTCCTCTCACAATGATCATGACAACTGAACCATGTCAACTTTTGCATCTTGACACCGTAGGACCTTCACGTGTTCAATCCTTCGGAGGTAAATGGTATGTTCTTGTTATCGTTGATGATTATTCTAGATACTCTTGGGTTTACTTTATGGCATCTAAGAATGAAGTTTTTAGTCACTTTAGAAATTTATTTCTTAGATTATCAATTGATCACCCAGGATCATTAAAAGCAATTAGAAGTGATAATGGAACTGAATTTAAAAATCAATCTTTTGATCACTTTTGTGCTGAAATTAGAATAGATCATCAATTCTCTTCACCATATGTACCTCAACAAAACGGTGTTGTAGAAAGAAAGAACAGAACCTTAGTTGAGATGGCTAGGACTATGCTTTATGAATATCAAACTCCTACGAAATTTTGGGCTGATGCGTTAGCAACCGCTTGTTATGTCTCAAATCATGTTTTCTTGCGTGCTAAGCTAGGTAAGACACCATATGAGCTCCGGTTTTGACATAGGCCTAGTGTTACACACTTTCGGGTCTTTGGTTGCAAATGCTTTGTTAAGAAACATGGTAACCTTGATAAATTTGAACCTAGATCCATTGATGGCATGTTTCTTAGTTATCCATCTCATACCAGAGGCTACCGTGTGCTTTTACTTGACACTAACAAAATTGTGGAGACTTGTGAAGTGTCTTTTGATGAAGCTAGCCCAGGTACTAGCTCCGGTGTTGCAGGACCAGATCCGTATCCTCAGGGGGAGGATATTTTCGAAGATGAAGAAGAGCCGGTGATACTTCCTAGTAGTTCCGAAGTTGACACGTGTCCAGCTCCGGACATTGAACAAGCTCCGGCTATCACCTATGTTGGTCCTGATCGTCCACAAGTCACAAGCTCATCAATCTACGATGAACCTATTGAATAAGAAGCTTGTGAGACGTCTGTTCCTCTACGGTTTTACAAAGATCATCCCCCACAACAGATGATTGGAAGCTTGCACGAACGAGTCACACGGTCCAGGTTTTGCGATTCAAACTCTCATGCTCATTCTGCTTTTGTTGCTTCTTTTGAACCCAAAGATATATCACACGCACTCACTAATGAATCTTGGATTATTGCCATGCAAGAAGAGTTAGAAAATTTTGAAAGAAATAATGTTTGGAAACTTGTACCTCCACCTCAAGGTCACACTTTAATTGGAACTAAATGGGTATATAAAAATAAACAAAGTGAGGATGGGGTTGTGATTAGGAATAAGGCTAGGTTGGTTGCTCAAGGTTTCACTCAAGTTGAAGGTCTAGATTTTGATGAAACTTTTGCTCCTGTCGCTAGATTAGAAGCCATAAGAATTTTGTTAGCTTTTGCAGCATCTAAAGGTTTTAAGCTATATCAAATGTATGTTAAAAGTGCTTTTCTTAATGGCTACATAGATGAGGAGGTTTATGTCAAACAACCATCGGGTTTTGAAAATCCTGATTTTCCTAATCATGTTTACAAACTGTCCAAAGCCTTATACGGTCTTAAACAAGCCCCTAGAGCATGGTATGATAGGTTAAAAACATTCTTACTTGAAAAGGGGTTTACCATGGGCAAGGTCGATAGAACTCTTTTTGTGCTTAAACATGGCAATGACTCATTATTCATTCAAGTGTATGTGGATGATATTATCTTTGGTTGTGCTTCTCATGATCTTGTGTCCAAGTTTTCAGCAATGATGAGTTCCGAATTTGAAATGAGTATGATGGGTGAACTCACTTACTTTTTGGGGCTGCAAATCAAGCAAACCAAGGAGGGTACCTTTGTGCATCAAATGAAGTATACCAAAGACCTCCTAAGGCGCTTCAACATGGACAAAAGCAAGCCTCTTCGGACACCAATGGGAACAGCAACAACACTTGAACTTGATGAAGATGGTGAACCCGTGGATCAAAAAGAATATAGAAGCATGATCGGATCACTTTTGTACCTCACGGCATCAAGACCGGACATACAATTCAGCGTATGTCTTTGTGCATGGTTTCAATCTTCCCCACGTGTTTCACATCGTCAAGCCGTCAAAAAGATTCTCAGGTACTTACATGGAACTCAAGAATTTGGCATTTTTCTTCCTTCTTCCTCAACCATTACTTTGAAAGCTTTTTCGGATGCTGATTTTGGGGGTTGTAGGATTGATAGGAAAAGTACTTCTGGTGCTTGTCATTTTCTTGGTAATTCTCTTGTTGCTTGGTCCTCTAGAAAACAAAATTCAGTTGCACAATCCACAGCCGAATCTGAATACGTAGCTACTGCTAGTGCTTGCTCACAAATTCTTTAGATTGTTCAAACACTTAAGGACTATGGGGTTGATCTAGATAGTGTTCCACTGTTTTGTGATAACACTAGTGCTATTTGCATTGCCAAAAACCCCGTGCAACATTCTAGAACTAAGCACATTGATATTAGGTATCACTTTCTCCGAGATAATATTGAAAAAGGAAACATTGTGCTTCACCATGTAGATACCGAACAACAATTGGCTGACATTTTTACAAAACCTTTGGATTTCACTCGTTTTTGTTACATTCGTAGTGAAATAGGGGTTATACATCCTCATGGCTTAAATTGAGGGGGAGTTTTTTGAAACTTGGGAAGTCTATGTGTGAATCTGAAATTAAAATAATATGAGCATAGTATTTCATACATATATGACTTTGTGATTCCTTTTACATGCTGAAAGTTCTTACTACATTACTCGTGTTATACATTTTGTAGTTTTTGCCATGTCTAGTAATTGGAATAATTACTTACACTAAATCTGGTCATGGTCAAACTTTCCTGCTGTTTTGAACTTGTTGCATGCTCACAAATGCTTTTAATCATAAAGAATTAATCAAGTAACCAACTCACATGTTGAGTTTTTATGAACAAATATAAATTGAGAAAAGATCAAGAGAATATGCATGCATCGCACTTCTTCTTTTGAGATGCCTTGTCATTGCACTTAGATATGAACTTGGAAGAAGTTGTGTATGACTAAAACCATATCCTTAAGCTTCTGATTGTCAAATGACATAAGCTTGGCTTGGTTGGTTAGAATAAGGCAGATGCGCATATAATCTCTTGCAAATATCATATGATCTAAATTTATGCTTTGAAAAATAATAAAATGCAGCAACTAGTGTCATGCTATCAGGTTTTGAGATAGTTAAGTTTGTGAGATCATGACTTGCTTAAATTGAAAACTACATTTGATCTCTAGCATGGCTTACACTACTTTATGTATTTCATTGATGTGATAATGTAAAGTAATTGATAGTATGACTTGAATGAGCTTTGTTTATATGTATATGTTATAATATGCTCATAACAACTAAAGGGGGAGAGATAAATTGTTTATATGCTCATGACTTGCTGAATACATTGTCAAAGGGGGAGAGATAAGCATGAAGAGAAAGAGAATATGTGCATAAGGAGAGATAATAAAAAGGGAGAGATAACATGGGATAATTTTTGGATTTTTGGATTTTCTTCTCATTTTACTTTTGGGAGAAATTGCCTTCAAAACTGTTATGTGAATAAGCCAATGTTCGGATTTTAAATGGTGTTGCCAATGCATTCATCAAGGGGGAGATTGTAAGACCTATGTGTGCTGAATACATTGGCTTGTAGTGAATACATTTGGCTTTGATGATAAAAGTTTTAAATATCACCAAAACACCTTTTTATCAAGGTCCGACTCTAGCTCTGAGCTATAGCAAGGTCCGACCATAGGTCCGACTTGTTTTGGGTAGCTCCGGCTATGTTAGATGCTAGGTCCGACTTCTTGGTAAGGTCCGACTAGCTTTGGTTAGCTCCAGTGAGTTTTATCTTTAGCTCCGGCATGTCTTTGATAGCTCCGGCATATATTTGATAGCTCCGGCATGCTTTTGCTAAGCTCCGACGTACTTTGTCTAGCTCCGGTTTTGGGTTGACTAGTTTTGACTAGTTTTTGGTAAGCTCCGGTGCTAGGTCCTGCTAGTTTTGTAAGCTCCGGCAGGTGCTTGGATATACTAGTTTTGGTAAGCTCCGGCGCTAGGTTCTACTAGCTTTTGTTAGCTCCGGCTCAAGCTCCGGGTTGCTCTGGCAAGGTCCGGAACTTGACCGCAGTGCTTCTGCTTTTCATTTGCAATGTTTCATACTTGCTTTACATTATTGGAAATATTGCTTAGTATTCATTTGCTAAGTTTTTGGTGCGTTTTGGATGATATGGATGATATCGTGTTACTATGGTTTTGCAACATGCTTATGTGAGGTTCTCACATAAGGTGTTGTGTTTGGAACTAACTTGAGTCAAGTCGAGGACTTGGGCTCGTATGGATTGGTTGTTTATTCATGTGCAGGTGTTGCTTGAGTTCAAGTCATGGCTGGTGACGGGGTCCATTGGACTAGTCTCAGGGAGGAGATGAGGTTCCAACAACCAAGTTCGGGAGGAACTATGGTTGAGCTGATCAGGAGGTCGCGCAGGATGATTGAATCAAGGGCAGTGCATATGAAGGTTACTGAACGTCGAAGGAAGGTGTTCGCACGTATGCATGCGGTGCATGACGTGGCAACATGGTTCCAAAGATGGGATAAGGAAGGAAAGATCTGGTTGGAAGGATCGGATCGTACCAGTTGATGACTTTGGTTGCGGCGGAGTCGGTTATGGCTCGGTATGGAAAGTATCGAGTTGGTTATGTTAGGATTTCGTGTGGGTCACGAATTTGAGTTGTTTAGGAATGTGGGATACGTTCCTAAGGTGTTTGGGAGTCTTAAGATTGCTTCTATCTGCGTATAGAAGAATCTTGAGCAGTTATGGAAAGTTACGATTCGTGATCTGAGTAGGATTGGAGTCCTAGTTGAGATTGGGTTGGCCTAAGGGCTGGTTATATAAGCAAGGGAGCCCAGAGCTCGTGGTAGACGACTTTGGGGGCTGTTCCTCTTGTGTTCTATTGAATAAAATTCGTAGTTTGAAGGAACTTTTGTGCCTTGTTCGTCCGACTTGTTCCAGACAAGTTTTACTCGTCGAGTTTCTGGACAGCACTACCTTTCGTCGGTGGTTTTATCATAACTCGAGTTTTACAGATCCAATTGACGTGATTCTTTTTGGGTTTTCTTCACAACTTGATTGTATATCATCTTTCAAAATTTCACGGTCATTGGATTTGTGGTTTCCGATCTACACGAGTTTCTTTGCAGCGTTCCAGAACTGTTTTTTTCTCGGGTAGGACAGATTGACCATTGGTTGATCTTTCGATCATAACTTGAGTTTTTCTCGACGAATTTGAGTGATTCTTTTTTTGTTATCTTCGTGACTAGATTCTATCTGATATCCATCACTTTTGTCACGGTGAAACACATTTAGATTAGTCTCACACATGATTTCTTTAACAGATCGTTTTTCTGCCGAAAGGGTTTGGGGTTTAATTGTTTCTGCTGCGTAAGATTTTTAAATCTACCATTCACCCCCCCTCTGGTAGCTTTTCACGTGCTCTTCGATCCTACAAGAATTTGTTGCTCAAGTGTTCTATGTTCCAGACACAACAAATAAAGGACTTATGGTGGTTATACATGGAAAACCACGAATCGTCGGAGTTGAGAATGTCGTCGATGAGGAAGAGTTTGACCAATCTGATGAGATTCCTCCTTTTGTCACCTCGATGATCAAGCTAAGAATACCATCGGCCAACGAACTTCCTTACTTGTAGAACGGCCACCATGAAAAAGTCAAGAATTTCATAAAACCAAGACCGCAACGTAAAGTACCAAATTGATTGTGTGTAAATATGTGAAATTATGGTCAATTGAGTGAAAAGTTAACTTCCATTTGGATATTTGTGTGATATGTGCTCAAATGTGTGAAAATATTGCAATTTGAGTGAAAATTTGACTTTTATTGGTCATATGTGCTCTGTTTCTTATGGAGAAAAATAATGATGCCTTGTGTTCTGTTTCTTATGGAGAAGTATTGATGTCTTGTGTTCTATTTCTTATGGAGTACTACTGAATATAGCAATTGCTATGCCCTGGAAAATGGGATACGAATGTGATGCGAGACGCATCTCACAAAGGTGCGTCTCTCAGTTAAGATAATGTGAGACGCGTGTTAGAAAGCGCGCCTCCGATTTAGACGCTTCAAACTGCGCGAATGGCATTACTGACAACGACTCGCATTAATTCAAAAGAAAAGAGATGTGCTCTTATAAAGCGTGTCTCTGATATGGGCTTACATGCGTGTGGGAGACACACCGGCGGTTGCTCTTCTTAGACGCATCTCAGATTGTTGCCCTAAGGTACTTTTAGCTCGCTCATGCGTTCTCTTCCCAACACTTAACAAAACTTTTCGACACTTTAGCTCTCACGCGCTGATCACTTTTCGCCCTAGAAACCGCCGCTGCGTCGTCCCTTCCCTGGAGCACGCCGCCGTGTCGGTCTGCTTCCCTGAAGCTCGTTGCAGCCTCGACACTGCCCTCTTGATCATTGTCGTGTTGCCTCCATCAACCCTTGACTCCCCGTCGACCAGCTTGGCACTGCCCTAATAAGGTATGTTTGCGCTATGGTTCGAGTCAAAATGGTCCACGCTTTGGTGGTTCACCAGTCAATGTTTAGTATATTTTCGGAGTACTACGCTTAGAGTATTACGCTTTGGTTGGAGTCGAAATGGTCCGAGCTTTGGTGGTTCACCGGTCGATGTTTAGTATATTTCTGGAGTCCAATGCTTAGAGTATTATGTTTTGTCTAAGTATGAGTCAATTTTTAGTGATTTATTTAATGATTGCTTGGTTTGGATTGCCCTTACAAATGGCACATAGATCTTTTTCTTATTAATGTACAAATGCTATGAGAGAATTTGCTCCCTTATGTGACTGAAATTTGATAATGTTTTACATGATTTCAGTGATTTTTTATGAATTTGAAGATGTCTTAGTCGGAGCATCAGCAGCACATTGAAGAGGAGGCTCAACAACAGACTCAGCAGCAAACACATGAAGAGAATGCATCTGCCTCTGGTAACACAAGAAAGAAAAGGTCATGGACAACATGGTCGATAGATATTTTGACTGTTGATGAGGCCAATGATGACGGCTTATCTCTGGACCATAATGTGAATACGAGACTGTCTAGAATTTGTGGTCTAGCTTCTCAAGAAAGGGTGCCACTAAACCTGTAGAGATTCGATCAATTGACCAAAAATGAAAAAGATAAACTCTTTGAAAGCTTAATCCAACCATATGTTCAATATCCAAAACATATGAAATAGAAGGGGAAGAAGCTAGCTATGAAGATGATCTCTCATGCATGGAGGACCTACAAAACTAAGCTTTGTGGGTTTTGGAAGAATCATGAAACCCCCTTCCATAAGTATGAACATGTGTCAGAAGAGGACTGGACAAGATTTGTTGAAAAGTGTGAATCACAGGAATTTGCCAAGAACAGTGAACATATGAAGTGGCTCTGATCGCAGAATGAGCTTGACCACCACCCCGACAACACCGATTATGCCGGAAAAAAAAGGATTTGGGAACAAGAGGATGAAGCATTGGCCGAGCTAGGTGTTGCGAATCCATACGACAGTTTTAGTGGACAGCTAAAACCATTTATGCGTGCTTGTTCACAGCTACCTGAGTCAGGTGGTATTAGCTTCTACAGCCCGAGCACCTTATATGTTGCTCAACGAGCCTGGAACCTGAGCAGCGAAGAGTAAAATGGAGAGAGGGAAAACGATGCCCTCACCAAGGCTCTGCAAAGACCGAAGCAACGAGGCCATGTTCATGGTGTTTCCAGTAAGTTGATCTAGAGGGAGGGTTTTCCATAACACAAGAATACTTATCAAAAGCAGAAAACGACCTCGACATCACAGGTTGACGTCGAGGAGCTAAAAACACAACTAAGAAGGGAGCTCTTAGGAGACGTGAAGCAAATGCTGGAGGGAGCAGGTATAGCAATCACTAACGCGTTTTTCGTCTTAAGTAACGATGAGGAGCGTAGGAGCAGCTTTGCTTCTACAGCAGTTGGGGGCGGACAACCACAGGAGGATAGTCAGGCACCAGCATCTAGACCTTCAATTGAGCCGGACACGATAGATAACTTGGCTCAGCCAACAACATGCAGCCTTCTGCTAATGGTCGGAGCGAATGGAGGTCGGGAGAGGGCTAGTGTATCCTGATTAGACCATGCTTGACGACATCCAGGTGGACACAACATCCTATGTTGTGGACAAAGTGGACATGGTGCATGAAAATATAAAAAACCTACAGCTCGAAGTGCCACTGAATGATACAACCCTGACTATGCGGGATGCGGTTACTAGAAGGGTTCAATGGAGATAGCGCCTTATTGTTGTTGACCCAGCAGCAGCAGCAGCAACTTCCGCGTCGACCACTTCGATGTCTCCTGAGGCACGTCTGCTCCTGCATCCAAATCCAGAACAGATGGATCTGTCTCCAATTCCCGAGCTATCGTTGCCTCCAGTTATAGAGAAGCAGTAGAAGTCGCCAATTGGAGAGCAGTTGCCTCTAATTATAGAGAAGTCGCATTTGTCTCCAACTCTAGAGCTGTCGCAAAACTCTCCACTTGAAGAGCAGCCGTGTCGGTCTCCACCTCGCACTCGAAGTGCCCTGCACCCTACACCTGATCAGCCGCTGGCAAAGCCGATGAAGAATGTACGTGCCAAGAACAAGAGTCATCCAGAGCGACGATTATCGTTGAAGGAAGAATGGGAGAAACCAATGACGGAGTCGAAAACTAACCTGAGGGCGTCGAAAGCTATGACGCATTCAAACCAGAAGTTTGATAGGGGAAAGCTGATGTTATATGCGGCCACACTCAAACAAGTTGGTAAACCTTGTGTTCAACTTCATCAATACTACATGGAAAATTATAAAAAGTGTGATACCATACTAGTAGCATTTAAGGATAATTCTCTCGGGTGATGGCATTTTTGTCATCGCATGGTTTGATCTCTACGACCGTTTCAACCTTAACACGTTGGATGTCTCTCTAGTACGTTGTTTCACATTGTAAGTCCTCAAAAACTAGGTTCTTCAATACATATACTCAATATAAGTGTTATATATAAAAAAATGGCATTTTGAATGTAGGCACCAGCAACAACATACTCGTGATAGCACCGGAAACGCGTCTCCTGTATATCTTGACCCGCAAGTACCAGCGAGAACTTATATTCAAACATCGAGCAACCAAAAAGATGTTGTTCAATATTTTGAGAAGGCAACGAAACACTACAGCGATAAGGAGCTCCTGGTCGTACCATTCAACCCAGGTAACCATAGCAATTTCTACAAGGTACGACCAAGTCTGGTACTCTGACTCCTCAAGGCCCAGAGATTTTCACTGGCGAACGAACAACCCGTACATGGAGCGATATATCTTCCGTTATTGACAAGTAAGTTCCTTCTTCACTTTAGTTTCTGACTGTTTCGTCCTTGCACGATAATTTTACATTAACTGTGAATGTTTTTATTTAGGACTTTTGGACAAGTAAAAGGAAAACACCGACAACTTAAACATCATACTGCATTTGACATCCCATAACAAGCTCCAGGCAACACGTGCGACTTCTATGTCTGCTTACACATTGCTTTATTTGGAGAGCAGCCTAATTGCAATGTATGTGTAAGTGTTTTTATTCTACTTTATTACTAACCTTTTGCTAAATCTCATTTTATCATGTTGCGGGACCCGCCTTCAGGAACGCTGAAGGTCATAGCCTCGAGAAAATTAGAGACATACTATGCAGGCTCATCTGAAATCATTAGTTCAAAGGGAGAATTTCATTACCAAGTAGAGGATTAGGTGACAGTTATTTTTTTGTGTAATTAGTTACTTGTTAAGCTAGATGAACAAGGGAATTTTGTGTAAATAGTAACTTGGTAACCACGATTGACACTTTGTTAATATTTGATTGGTCAATGTGTGTGATCTCCATTTGGCTATACATATGTTTCTATATGTGTATGTTGCTAACACTAGCAATGCGGCCGCCAAATCCTGGCTAGCTCCAATATGCAGCCGGCAATGAGGATAATCAGGGGTGGGGGACACCTAATAGGAGACGTGCGTCTAGCAAGGAGCGTCTCCTGTTAGTACCGCAGTTACCTGCCTATAAACAATCCGCGATGTACTGTAACAAAGGACGTCTTGGATTACCTAAATAACGGAGACATGTTTCCCTATAGCACGTCTCAGATCAGGCAACAAATATGCGATGAGCTAACATAAAGCGCGTCTCAAATTGGTCAACAAATCTTTGATGCGCTGTATTAGAGCGTGTCTCGCATGTACGCTGATGGGCGACACGCACGGTGCCCGTCTCCAATGACTCTGTAAAGCCCGTCTGTTATGACTAAACGAAAGGAGACGCGGTATCTTTGAGCATGTCTCGCACATAGTCTGATCGGCGACGCGCCTTCTGCGCGTCTCTCATGATGACATAATGCAAGACGCGATGATGGAGACACACAGTTTGTTCGTCTCCCTTCTTTGTCCGGGCATGTCTCAGATGACTTTTATTACATAGTGTAAATGGCTAAAGTACCCTAAAGTGAAGATCAAATCTGACCGAGTGTGTACCAGATAGCGGAGATTGCTAATTATCCCTCGATATAGAGTTGCGTCTTCTTTCGCCAGGCTATCATGACTCAATTTGTCGTTGCCCTATAAGAGTCTGCTTTGAATTGCAATTTTCCATCCCTCCAGCCTTCGGATCTTCACCACATAGTGCGCTTGGCACAGACAAATTACCCCAAAACTCTGTTGGACTTCCAATTTGAGGTACAAAGTGAGCAATTCAAGATCTGCCATCTTGAATTGTAGCTTCATCTCCTCTTTGAACTTCATGATCTCGTTTGAAGTCATTTCCGTGATGATGAGATCGTCGACATACACTCCGAGGATGAGACAGCTGCCCTTTTCTCCCCTGCAATAGATGGTGGGCTCATGGTTGCTCTATCTAAATCCGAGCTTGCAAAGGGTGCCGTCAAGCTTCTCATACCACGCCCGCAGAGCTTGGAGCAGTCCAAAGAGAGCTCGCTGCAAGCCCAAAACCTTGTGTTATTCTACGGCGATGAAGAATCCATGCAGCTGACGGATGTACACATCATCTGTAAGCCCGCCGTTGAGGAACATGGTCTTCACATCCAAATGATGGACCACCCGGTCTTCATCCGTCGTGAGTGCAAGAACAAGCCAAATAGATTTGATACGCGCAACCAGAGCGAACACTTCTTCGAAGTTGCTTCTTGCATATTGCATGTATCCCTTCACAACAAGGCGAGCTTTGTACTTGATCATGTTCATGTAGATCCATTTGAGGCTGATGGTGTGGTGTCTGTGCGACATCTCTGCTAACTCCCAGGATTGATTTTCCTTCCTGAATAGAATCAATTTCTTCCTCTATAACTGAGCACCAAACTGAATCACGTTCTGCTTCGGTGAAAGACGTCAGTTCTTCATCTTCAATATTGAGCTATAGCTTCTGCTCTCACCGTGGTCGTCGCGCTCACCTCGCAAAAGAACCCTCCAAGCTTGCCTCGATACAAGCTCATCGTCGTCGAGGATGTTGTCAATGAGGTGGTAGTGAATCGGCATTTGGTCGTGGAACAAGTCAAGCTGTTCCTCATCGTGGGCAAGTGGAGTCATGAATTATGGTGCCACCTCCACCGTTTGTGTTGTTGTCCCCTGTTCCGATTGCAGATCATCTGGCAGTGGTGATGGCACATCCCCTTGAGGTGAATTATCGTTCTCTGATGGTTGCACGGTGTAGAATTCCACTGTGAACTCCTACTTCACCACAAGTTCTTCTCTATTCGCTTCCAATCCACCCCCATTGTCTTCATAAAAAATGACATTGTGGGAGGAGTTAATGTGCCCATTGTTCAGATCAAGCATTCTATATGCCTTGGTGCCCTCAGAGTAGCCGATGAAGACCATGGGCGAAGTCCGGTCATGCAGCTCCTTTAGTCCTAGCCTCTTGTCCTTGACGAAGATGAGACATTTGAACATCTTAAGGAAGCCAACCGCCAGCTTCCGACAATGGTACGCCTCATATGGCGTCTTCCAAGGCCTTCGTTAGTGCCCGATTTAGATGGAAGATGGTGGTCATGACTGTCTCTCCCCAGCATCGTGTCAACATTACCCGTTCCTTCAGGAGTGCCCGTGCCATGGTGACAATCTATGCCGGCGTTCCACAACACTGTTTTGTCGGGGAATGTACGGTGCGAAGAACTGCCTTTGAACCCCTTCATCGGCGCAATAATCAACGAACTCCTTAACTGTGAACTCACTACCATTATCTGTGCGCAGCACCCGTAGTAGATGACCGACTTCATGTTCTACCGCATCCCTTCACCTTCCTAATGGCCGTTGCAACGTCACTCTTGGCGGTGATGTGGTTTGCCCACATGTAGCGTGTGGCGTCATCGGCGAGCAGAAGATAGAAGCGCCGAGCCTTGGCATCACCGGCGAGATTGATCCAAAAAGATCATCGTGGACCGACCCCCAGCATCGTCGATGAGATTGATCCAAAAATATCACTGTGCACTAGATCAAGTGCCGCTTCTCTTGAAATTAATCTTGTATCTAGAAATTTCTAGAAGATACTAGTGTAAGAGAGTCCAAATTAGTTAAGAGTTTGAGTTTGAGTCAAAGAATATTAGGGAGAGTCCTAAACAGTTTTAGAGGTGTTTTTATCTGTAAGGAGCATTTATATACAGCCATGTGCCCCCGATTAGATTAACTAGTTTAGTATTACAATTTTCGAGTTGATTTTTCACTCGAATTTCCAATAATTTGTATATAGAGGTAGAGTTCAAGATCCTACCCTGGGAGGACGTGCTCCCGGACATGGCCAATCCACAGAGCCTGATCAGACCGAGCAACACGGGGAGGGTCAGACCGGCAACATGGGGAGGGGGTAGATCGATTTGATGCAAGATAGACGTGGATTGAAAAATTCACGATGCATCCTGGTGAGATCAGACCAAATCTCGAAGGATGAAGCCGGATCGGGTGAAGATCAATCCCCTTCTCTCGATGATGCACCCCATCGAACATGGCGAATCCAGAATGGAGACCATGTGGCACAAATTGGAAGAGGAGGGCGGCACACAAGTGTTAGAGCTGAGCAGAGCACAAAACAACATTGATCTCACCTCAGCATGATTCCTACGCAAAACGTCGGTCGAATATGCGATCAGACGCGAGTATGATGCGGCTGCCTAGTCGGGCGACTCAGGCAGCGCTGTTGTGCTTAGATCTAAGGTTTTCTTGGGCGGTTGGTGGATGCTCTCGGGTGCAAGGCGTTGGAGTGTGCTCATGTGCCCTGGCATTGATTGAGGCCGAGCCTCAGCAGAAGATCATGTGATTGGATATGGTGATGAGCACAGTAGGAAGATGGGCCGGTGGACTCCGCTGGGCCATCATGGAACCCTACCAAACATAGAGAAGGGTCCAACGCATGCAGCCTGTTTGGGAGGCGCTTGGTTGGGCCAGAGTGCAGGCTGCGGGTTGTGGTGGTACTCGGGTCGCTCTGTGGGCATTGACCAGATGGGGTGTTTGGTCAAGTGGAAAGAAGGGGTCAGCTGAGCCGGTCTCGATCTGGAAAGGGCCAAAGGTCAAGTGCGAGTCGAGACCAAGATGCTTTGTGGCAACGGAGGTGTCCGTGCAAAGTAGAGTGCTTGAGATGATGTGTTCATCTCAAGAGGATGATGTGTTCGTCCCAACACTACAGGAATCCCGATGATTTGCGATGGCCAGGGCCGTCGCAAATAAGCTATTTGCGACAGCTTGGCTTATTTGCGACGGTTTTCGGTCGTTGCAAATAATTCATCGCAATTAAGCTTATTTGTGATGGCCACCGTCGCAAATAAGACTATTTGCGATAGCTAACTTTAGCCCTCGCAAGTTATTGCTAGGGGACATGGTGGGCCCCACACATCTATTTGCGACGGCCTGACCGTCACAAATAAGTTCAGCCGACAGGACCCACGCGTCCTCCGGCAGGACCCACGCAGCCACTTACGATGGTCTGGCCATCACAAATAACAGAGGCTTGTTTGCGACGGCCTGGGTCCTTATTTGCGACGATACTATATAAAAAGTCATCGCAAATAAGATTATTTATTTTTTAAAAAAAAAAAGTAAAAATACTATCCGGCTCGATGGCCAGAATCACAGAACAGACAAGATAATATATCACAATTAGAAAAAGCATCAAAATCACAAACAACATCACAATATTGTTGATACATCGCACGTCACCATCAACAAAGCAAACAAGGGCTCACTTGCCCATCTGACCTCCGAAGCCACCTCCAAAGCCACCTCCAAAGTCGAAGTCGTCATCGTGCCTCATTTCAGGTGGCGGTAACGACGGCGGCGGAGTATGAGCAGCCGTCGCAAATACCTGCAATTAATGAAACTTACAGTTAGAATATAAATGCATCAACATCTCTCTCCCTCCCTCTCCCTCTATCTCCATCTAGATCCCCTCTCTTTCTCTCTCTTTTCATTCCTCTCTCTATCTCAATCTATCTCTCTCTCACTCTATCTCTCTATTGCTATCATTTTCCCTCTATCTTCCTCCCTCTATCTCCATCTACATCTCCCTCTCTCCCTCTCTCTTCCTCTCCTATCTCCATCTACATCTCCCTCTCTCTCTCTTCATTTCTCTCCCACTCTATCTAACTATCTCTCACTCTTTCTTCTATCTCTCTCTTTCTTCTATCTTAATCATTTTCTTCTATCTAACTATCTTCCTCTCTCTTCTATCTCAATCCTTTTTTCTCTATCTTCCTCCCTCTTGTAACTCCATCTCTCACTCTATCTATCTTTCACTGTCACTCCATTTCCTCGCTTTATTTTGGTTGAGGTAAACTAGAATTGTTAAGGTGACATAGAAAATTACCTGACCCGCAGAAGAAGGATCGTCTAGAAGGACCGGTAGTGGCAGTAGCTGGATCCCCAGACCTTGCACCCGAGCCATGGCCTGTCATTACAAACATTAAATGTTACCTATTAGTAAGTCATTTACGCTGAATTAATGAGAACTTTTGTTTTCATTTAGTTACCTCCATTGTGTCATGCATCTGCACCATCCAGGCTTCCTGGGAAGAGATTGTGGCCTCCATCGCGATCCTTTGCCATTCCCCCTACTCCTGTCGCCCAAGGTTCTCTTCTACAGTATGTCAGAGGGGCTGCATCTCAATGTCCCTCTGCGAGACGTGGCGACCTGACGTGCCCACCGACAAAATCTGCGTGGAGCTGCCTCTCGCAGGTCTCGCCGCCCTCGAGTCGACAACTCCGTCGAATATGGCGAGCCTATAAAAAAGAGAGTCAGTAATATGAAATTGAAATATCTTGAATACTTTGAATTGAAAATGATAAAATGACTTATAAACTCACCTTCCGTGTGCTTTTCCACCTCCGCTTGCATACGCGGCTTGAGGATCGATTGGTTCACGTTCCCAATCGAAATTTTTGCCGTGTATCTTCCTAGCCTCCTCCCCGTACTTAGCCTGCAAAACAAGAAAACTGTGTAAGTTCAACAATCCATATAGTTATATTTAATATGAATGATTTCTAAACTTACCAATCACTTGGGTGCAGCCTGACTGCACCCCTGAGGCTGAGAAGGGTCCCTGTGACCTCTCTTCCAGATCTCAGCAGGGGTCGGCAGCACCCCCGTCTCGCGCTCCTGTCAATATATGTTAGTACAAATAGTATATTATAAATATATAAACATAAGTTACATACACTTACCATGCGTTTAGCTAAATGCAAGTGGTTATCTTGGTCGTGCCTGCACTTCCCCTCGACCCCTCTGCACTCTCGACCCTTCCCGAACTTAGCCTTAAACTCATCGCTAGCCCAATAGCGACAAAGGGCCCAAAATGCATCGGACCGACCCTGCAACTAGCTCATGTGGCCCTGCACATAGTTGTAAGTCGTTAAAAATACCATCGAGGAAATTATCAGAAAAAATACTTACTACACCCCACGTACCTGCGCATACTCCTCCTCCATCTGGTGCCTCTAGCTCTCTTGCCGGAAGTTTAGCACGTGGTGCTAGTTCGCCTTCAAGTGCTCATTAATAATTTGAACACGAGCATTCGACAAAGCTTGTCGAAGCGCCTTGGCAGCGTTGTAGTGAAACACTCTCCTCGCATCCTCAACCATGTGAGGGTCGTTCAGGTCCTCTAAAGTATACCTTGCCTGTGATAAAGAATATATTGAAGAGATGTTCATTAAAAGAGTTTAAGAGTTAAAACTTAGAAACTATTTTTAACGTACTTACAATAAAATCGGCCCATACGGCCTCCTCAAGGTTGTCGTGCTCCTGGTGATGGACGTGTGCGTAGTCCTCCCACGAAAGAGCAGGCACCCCGTCGATGACCCCGGGATAGTGCAAACGCACTAAGGACCCGAGGACACCATTCACTGATCTTTGGTGTCGCTCACCGGTGAAAGACGTATCATCCGAAACCCTGCAAGATATTTATTGATTCATTACTTAAGTAACTAAAAGAAACCAGAATTGAACACTACAATTTTTATTACCTGTCTCTGACCGAACGAATCACAATCTTCTATGAAGGGACCACAGGAGGACTGACAAAAGTGAGTCCTCCTCGTCCTCCGCGTCTGTTAGGGCGCCACGTCAGGTGACCAAGACGGCTCGTCACCAACCGGGTAAAAGGGCTCAGGAACAGAAGGCTCGCCGGCCGAGGGTTGGCTGGTCGAGGGTTGGCTCACCGAAGGGTAGCCAAGGTCAACTGGCGCCGTAGCCTCTGAGTCAGTCGGTGAGGACTACAACATTCAAATGATTCACAAGTAAGTTTAATTGGAAATTGAATTTAAAGAATTTGTCAAAAACGAGTGAAATTTACCTATGACGAAGCTCTAGAGCTGATCAGAACGTGCCCCAACAGCTGAGAGCGTCTGCTCCCAGACGACGAGGCACCAGCGAAAGCGTCCTTGGGTCTAGAGGGGAAGAACCCCCTTGTCGGCGGCACCTTCTTACCCTTCTTTGACGCCATCCTGTTTTAATAGATTATTAGTAAATATGCAAATAAGATATACGAAATTCATGTTACTATCTTCAAGAAAACATTACTTATAATCACTTTCAAAATTCATCAACATCATTATCATGTGCCCTACTCCTTAAACTAGCCCAACGATCTTCCATCATGGCCTGTTCTAATTTCCGTTTTCGCATGTCACCTGGCTCTACATATTCAACATCTCCAACTAATTGATCGAGTCCAATAGGAGTATTGCGTGGCAGGTTGAACTGCACGGTGAGAATCTATCTGTCGCTAATCTGATGCGAACATTCCTCGCATCACGAGAAAAATCTAGATCGAAATAGTCTAGCGCCTTCCATGCATCACCGTCGGACGGATGCGTCAAGAATTCTTTGTTCTCATGTTTTCCTTCTTTGTGCCATCTCATGTGTCTTGCGGTTCTTTTTGAAAGAAACAACCGCTTCAACCGAGGTGTCACAGGCAAGTAACAAAGCTGCTTATGTGCGACATCTATCGTCATATTATCGCCATCGTCATTAACAACTTTGACATACCTTGATTTACCACATTTCAAGCACATCTTCTCATTGGCGCGCTCTTTCCAGAATAGCATGCAGTTGTCTGGGCACACATCGATTTTCTCATAGTTCATACCAAGACCAGATATCTTGATCTTTGACTGATACATATCTGGTGGTGTTTTGTTGAGGTTGTGGAAGGATATCGCAGATCAATTTCATGAGATCATTGTAGCAGTTGATGGAAAAAAGTACTTGGACTTAATTGCCATAAATCTTGTCAAGAAAGCAAGTACGATCACAACCATGTGTTCATGCAACGGCTCTTGTGATTTCTTCAACTCCTCGAAGAACTCCTCTGCCTCATTTGTAAGAGGATCCTTCGCTTCCAGAGCTTCTAGCATCTCATCCATCCTATCAACCTCTGTTGTATCATCATCCTCATCCACTTCTGCTGTGACTCGAGATTTAGTCTCACCGTGGAAGGTCCACACTTCATAATGTGGAGTGAAACCGTTTCGACATAAGTGAAACGAAAGCTCCCATCTTCTAAAAAATGTGGTGTTTCGACATTTTGTACATGGGAACCGCAGCATATCTTCTATTGACAACGAAAATGCTCGATCCAAAAATTTATCTAACTTGATGTACCACTCATTCGAGTGACCACTAGTTCTGCTCTTCCAACCAGTATACATCCAACTGCGGTCTTCAAGTAAAAGGGTATGCTGTTTAAAGCGAAAGAAGTTATCGTTAGTGTATGCAGGATAGGTCCTAAAATTTCGACAGTATAACACCACATATTTAACACTACACCCCCCCAATCTTCAAGTAAAAGGGTCATTTACAACCCTGGTTTAGATGCATACTTTAACTTCTAACTAAATAGGCCTTGTCGGGTCCTAAATGGGTTGTGTCGGGTCAAGCCAACCCGAATCCCATTTTTGTACATATAGTAACACTCAAGCAATCAAATTAAAAATTATAACCATAATCTAAAAAAAGCAATTCAATTAAACGTAAGCATAAGAATTATTAAATTGTAATTTATCAATTAATAAACATAAACCTAAATATAAACAATTGTATTATAAACATAGACATAAGCATTGACTAAACATAAACAATTTAATTCTCAATATAAACATAACCATAAACTTAAACATAAGCATTGAATGTGGCCTACAAGGGGGGTGAATAGGCCTTTTAAATTCCATGCACACTTAATAGAATCGTCAAAACTTGGTTGGCCGGAGTAGTCCGGTCGTGTGGGCGGACTTGTCCGGTGTGCCAAAAATATGTGTGTTGATCAAGTGTTATTTGGGAATCTAAATTTCTTTTAGCAGCGGAAATGAGAACAACTGATATTTTTATTTGAGATTAATATAAGAATGCAGGTAAAACTTATAATTGCCTTAGGTTGATGTTTTAGTACTTAAGTGATCTAGTGAACAAAATTTAAATGAAATAAGGCGCAAGACACACGGATTTTTCCCGAGGTTCGGTCTCACCATGAGATCTACGTCCTCGTTGAGGAAGCTCACACGGAGCCGGGTCTCCAACCCTTTCCCTCTTCAAGTCACCACGAAGGCCGACTTGATTCCACTATCACGGGTAATCACCAGGTTTGTGGGACAACCTCACACGTTGAGGGCTCCCACGAGAATTACAACGAAAGAAGTGATCAAATACACTCAAAAGTATTACAATGCAGAGTATGAGTGTAGAAAGATCAAACCCCAAGAGCTCGCGATGAAAGAACGACAATCTCCCAATCCCGAATCCAAGTGTTCAATTGATTTCACTCTTTTTGCACTTTAGATGTGTGGGGAGATGTGTTTTGGGCTCTTGGGACGAAGTGGCGGCGCTAGGGTTTGTTCTTTGATCAGTATTCGATGTGTGTGTTAATAGGAAAGCTGTGGACTCTCTATTTATAGGGTTTCCAAAAGTTAGCCGTTGAAAAACACTAACATCGGACTAGTTCGGTGCAAGTCCGGACTTGTCCGATCACTGTGCATTTTGAAGTCCAGGAAGTCTGCCGGACTAGTCTGGTCCAAGCTCGGACTAGTCCGGTGCTGTGTGTAGGTGACTCCAGAAATTTCAACGGACTAGTCCGATCTCCATGAATGGGAGATTCCAGAAAGTTCAACGGACTAGTCCGGTCAATGATCGGACTAGTCCGGTCCCTCAATATGAGAGACTCCAGAAACATCAACGGACTAGTCCGGTGGATGCACAGACTAGTCCGGTCACCCAATAAGTGAGATTCCAGAAAGATGAACAGACTAGTCTGGTCCATGATCGGACTAGTCTGGTGCTTTGTGAAAGTTAGGTTAATTTTAATCCCTTACCCTCGCGCAAAGTTGTGAGCTCTTGGAGTGTGTCTTTCATACACTCCCTATACATTCAAAATCTAATTTAGTCTTCCAAGCTTCATCAAAGTATCTTTCTTTGAACACCACTTCATTTTTCACCTTTTCGTGTGCACTGAGCTGTTTCCCTTGTTTGTCCTGCAATCATATCATTGGATTCATTAGGATCTCATATGTTTGTCATCAATTAGCCAAAACCCACAAGGGATATCCTAGATGCACTTACAATCTCCCCCTTTTTGGTGATTGATGACAACCATTTGAGATATCACAATTGAGAATAAAATATTGATTTTCATAAGGTGTGCACATATGAGAATAATGATAAGTCCACAAAAAACTTCTCACATATGCACACACCTTCTGGTGGGGTGCCTAACAGGTGTGTGATTAACAAGGTGTGATGAAGTAAAGGTGATCAATAATGAGCATAGAGATAATTATCCAAGCAACAATAAGCATCACACATAAGAGAAGAAATAGTGCATTACAAGGTTTTAAAAATAAGTACATGTCCTTGATCACAAAAACATAAAGACACCAACTAGAGATGGTCTCAAGCTACTAGTCTCAATCTCTCCCCCTTTGGCATCAAGGCACCAAAAAGGGAAAAATTGAGGGGAATCACTCATCGCCACTCTCTTCTTTAGTCTCGGTCCGGTCCTCATCTTCACCACCATCATCATCATTTGCCAGAGCAGACTCTTCCTCGGAGTCCTCGAATGCGGGCGGGGATCCCACCGGCTCAATCTCCAGCTTGTCACAGATAGCTTTGATGTTGGCATTGACATATTGTTGATGCTTCTTCTGCCTGACTTCAATCTTGCGACAGCAGACAAAGATAGAGGTGAGCATTTTGAGCACACCACCGGAGGATTCATGGGCAGGCGCAGAGCTAGGAGGAGCAGTTGAAGATCTTGTGACATTCACATCCTGAGTTTGTTTAGTCCTCCTCTCAGCTTCAGGGGAGGGAGGTGCATCAGGAGCCGAAGGTAGAGTGTACTCGGTGGGCTTTTGCGGTTTCAACCCCATATGGTGAACATCCTTGACGAACTCAAGTCCAGTCACCTTCTTAATCATGAAGATGATGTACGAGGCATGCCCGCGAGATCTGTTTGGAGTGATTGAGATGTTCACAATGTCATTGTATATGTATTCAAAGACATTGAACAGTCTCCTCCCACCAATGACCTTCATTAGGGTCCTCAAAGTTCCTTGAATAGTATCCGCATCTCCATCTTTCGGGGCTATTGTCTTTCTCAAAATTCTGTTGATGACCACATAGAAGGGCTTCAAATAATTGATATTGGGAGGGACATAAGGCATCCTTGTGTCATAGAGAAATTTGAGCTCATCCTTCTCCAAGGGTTGCAGATTGTGGATGACAAGATCATGATCCAAAGTGTGTTCAAGGTGGAGGATTTACCACGGAGAAAGCTTGGATTTTGAGGGCTCAACTCGAAAATCACTTTTGGGGGCTAGGGTTTGAGAGGTGAGGGTTCAACTCAAAGTGGAGGGAGGTTTGAAACGATTTTGGAACGGCCAGCTGCTTATATACGCGGCCGACCGGACTAGTCCGGTCAGAGGACGGACTAGTCCGGTGCCCCTGGAAAACCTAGAAGGAGGGACTGTCCGGACTAGTCCGGTGGCAAACCTAACTAGTCTGGTGTCCCTGGAAAAACTGAGTATTTAGAGATAACTAAAGGTGATCCAAGGACAAGTTTTGCAAATAATCTTGGTGATTATGACCAGAAAGCAATCAACACAAAAGAATGGTCATAAATTCCAAGATTTCTTCATTAAAATTAGTTTTCTTAGAAGAAAAAGAGGTGAGGGGCAGTTTTAGCAATAAAATGTAGCATTTGAAGTTTCAACCAGGTGTGCAACGTTCAAGCCACATTTCGAGAGTCAAGAATATTAAGTTCATTCCTAAGTTCACAAAACCTTTTCTCATCCAATGGTTTGGTAAAAATATCCGCAAGTTGTTTTTCAGTTCTAACATGAGAAATAGCAATGTCACCTTTTAATGAATGATCTCTAAGAAAATGATGACAGATATCTATGTGCTTAGTTCTTGAGTGCTCTACCGGGTTGTGTGCAATTTTTATAGCACTTTCATTGTCACATAGTAGTGGGATATGGTTAAGATTGTAGTTGTAGTCCCTAAGGCTTTGTCGCATCCAAAGTAATTGGGCGCAACAGCTACCGGCTGCAATATATTCTGCTTCTGCTGTGGAAAGGGCAATGAAGTTTTGCTTTTTAGATGACCAAGATACCAGGGACCTACCAAGAAACTAACAAGTCCCTGACGTGCTCTTTCTATCGACTTTGCATCCTACATAGTCGGCATCGGAATACCCTATCAAGTTAAATTTGGATCCTTTGGATACCAAAGGCCCAAGTTGGGTGTGTGCACAAGGTACCTTAGGATTCTTTTTACCGCAACTAAGTGACACTCTTTAGGTGCAGCTTGAAACCTTGCACACAAGCAAACACTAAGCATAATATCTGGCCTAGATGCACATAAATAAAGTAAGGAGCCAATCATGGACCGATATACCTTTTGGTCCACATTTGGACCATCTTCATTGAGGTCGAGTTGTCCATTAGTGGCCATGGGTGTCTTGATGGGCTTGGCTTTGTCCATATTGAATTTCTTGAGAATGTCTTGTGTATATTTGGTTTGGCTTATAAATGTACCTTCTCTTAGTTGCTTCACTTGAAATCCCAAGAAGAACTTTAATTCGCCCATCATTGACATCTCGAACCTATCAGTCATAATTTTGCTAAATTCTTCACAGAAAGATTTGTTAGTGGATCCAAAGATAATGTCATCAACGTAAATTTTACATACAAATAAATGATCATCACAATGTTTAGTGAAAAGTGTATAGTCAGCTTTACCAATTTTGAATCCATTCTGAATTAGAAAATCTCTAAGACACTCATACCAAGCTCGAGGAGCTTGTTTGAGGCCATAGAGAGCCTTACGCAGTTTGTAGACATGGTTGGGATATTTCTGGTCTTCGAATCCTGGTGGCTGCTCCACATAAACTTCCTCCTTGATTGGTCCGTTTAAGAAAGCGCTCTTGACGTCCATTTGATACAGCTTAAAATTATGGTGAGTAGCATATGCCAATAAAATACGAATGGACTCAAGTCTAGCTACAGGAGCGAAAGTTTCATCGAAGTCCAAACCTTCAACCTGAGAATAACCTTTGGCCACCAGTCTTGCCTTATTTCTTGTTACTACTCCATGTTCATCTTACTTGTTCCGAAAGACCCATTTGGTTCCAACTATGTTCGCCTTTGGTCTCTCCGCTAGCTCCCATACTTCATTTCTCTTGAAGTTGTTTAGCTCCTCTTGCACTGCAATCACCCAGTCTGGATCCCTTAAAGCTTCTTCTACCCTGTATGGTTCGAGAAAAGACACAAAAGAATAGGATTCACAGAAATTTGCAATTCGAGATCTAGTAGTTACTCCCTTAGCAATATCTCTGATGATATTGTTGACAGGGTGGTCTCTTTGCACACTCTGGTGTACTCTTGGGTGTGGAGCTTGTGTAGTTGCTTGTTCTTCATTATCTTCATGTGCATTGTCTCCCCCTAGATCATTGTTTCCATGATTGTCCTGATCTTCTTGATCTTCCTCCTCTTGATCTTGTGCAAGAGCTCCCCCTTGATCATTGCCTCCGTGTTATGGTTCATCTTGTGCATTTGAGTCGAATGTTTGCTCTTGTGGTAAGATATCACCAAGTCCCATTTTCTTCAGTGCTTCATATGGAGCTTCCTCTTTATCTAGCACACACTTATCAACTTGCTCCACTTGTGAGCCGTTAGATTCATCGAACACTACGTCACGTGCTACTTCAACAAGGTCGGACACCTTGTTGAAGACACGATAGGCGCAGGCATTCGACTCATAACCGAGCAAGAATCCTTCATCGAACTTTGAAGCAAACTTTGAGGTCCTCTATTTCTTGCTCAGGATAAAACATTTGCAACCAAAAACTTTAAAATAAGAAACATTAGGCTTTTTACCGGTAAGGAGCTCATATGGAGTTTTCTTCAGTAGTCGATGGAGATACAGTCGATTCGTGGCATGGCAAGCGGTGTTCACCGCTTCTGCCCAAAATCGATCTGATGTCTTGTATTCATCCAACATAGTTCTCGCCATTTCGATCAATGTTCTGTTCTTCCTTTCGGCCACTCCATTTTGTTGAGGGGAGTAGGGTGCCGAGAATTAATGCTTTATCCCTTCTTCATCGAGAAACTCTTCAACTTTGAGGTTCTTGAATTCTGTCCCGTTGTCACTTCGGATGTTCTTTATGGTTGATGAGAATTCGTTCTGAGCTCTTTTCAGGAACTTCTTGAGGATCCCCTAAGTTTCTGATTTATCATACAAGAAAAATACCTAGGTAAATCTTGAAAAATCATCAACAATTACTAAACCGTATTTGTTACCGCCGATGCTGATGTACGAAACTGGACCAAAAAGATCCATGTGGAGAAGTTCCAGCGGTCTTGCGGTAGTCATCACATTCTTGGCAGGGTGTGGTGCTCCGACTTGTTTTCCTGCTTGACAAGCGTTGCACAACCTGTCTTTTTCAAAAACCACATCCTTAAGACCACGGATGTGACCACCTTTTAGAAGTTTCTGCAGATTTCTCATCCCAACATGGTCTAGCCGTCTATGCCACAGCCATCCCATGTTGGTCTTAGCAACCAAGCAAGTGTTGAGTTCGGCTTTATCTTTGTTGAAGTCAACTAGATAAAGCTTGCCCTTCAACATTCCCTTGAATGCAATCGAGCCATCGCTTCTTCTAAAAACAGTCACACCCTCATTAGTGAATAAACAGTTGTAACCATTGTCGCGTAGTTGGGATATTGACAAAAGGTTATAATCTAGAGAATCTACGTGTAAAACATTTGATAAGGTATGTTGAGAGGATATTTCAATGTTACCGCTACCAAGGACCTTTCCTTGGCTGTTGTCTCCGAAATATATGCCTTCACCTGGATCCTTGTTGTACTCGTACTCTACAAACATACCTCTCTCTCCGGTCATGTGATTTGTGCATCCGCTATCAAGTACCCATTTTGTTCCACCGGAGGAGTAAGCCTGCAAAAAGAATTATTCCTTGGTTTTAGGTACCCAAGCTTGCTTGGGTCCTCTCAGGTTAGTCACAAGAGTCTTGGGCACCCACACACAAGTTTTCAAGTTTTTGTGGCGTGGCCCTGTATATTTGGCAATGACTTTTCCATATTTGGCTTTCATAAGAACATAAGATGCTTTAAATGTATGAAACAATATTTGTGGTTCAGAGTCATGGGATTTTTCCTTAACAAAGACAATTCTATTTTTAGCATGATTAGAAGTAGACATGTGTTTGTTCTTATCAAAACTATGGCCATCTTTGACATTAGGAGGTCTAGTGACCATATATGCACTGCGTGCATATTTGATCTTCTCCTTATCAAAGATGCCGCTTGGAGGGGCATGCATATTATGAGAAGTTGAAGTATTAGAAATAATATTCTTCTTACTAGAGCAAGTGCAAGTTCCGATTGTTGTCAAACTCATATCTTTGGAGGAGGAGCTCTTGGAGGATGAGGAGTCACTTTGCTTGAGCGACTCGACTTGCACTTCAAGGATCTTGTTAGCTTTTGACAAGTTTGCAAGTTCTTCCTTGATTGCAATATGCGAGTCTTCTAGCTTTGAGTAAGTTTCCTTACTCAAGGCTAGCTCAACTTCAAGTGACTCGTTCTTCTCTCTTTCAAGCTCGAGAAGCTTTTCAACTTCTTGATATCTCTTCCTTTCACGGATGAGCATATCTTCTTGTCGGTCAAGAAGTTCCTCCTTTTCAAAGATTTCGTTCGACAACATTTCCATTTTCTTTAGAGCAATTTTACTTAGTCCTCTAAACATTTCTTCATTATCACTAAAGCTGTCAAAGTCATCAATAGAGGAATTTAGCGTAGGAGGAGTGAGCCGTACCTTTTTCTTGCCTTCCTTAGCCATAAGGCAAGTGTGGTTGTTCATGTCCCATCCTCCCATGTTTGGAAAGAGTGTGGCCTTCATAGTAGGTTTCTTGATTGCGATAGTGGCCATTTCTTCTTCTTCATCGAAGGAGGACTCGTCGTTTGAGTCCCACTCCTTGCCAATGTGAGCTTGATGGGTTTGTCTTCTTTTTCTAAAAATTTTCTTTTCTTGAGATCTTGTTTCCTTCTTCTTTTTGTTTTCTTCATAAGGGCAGTCCACCATGAAGTGACCATACTCTCCGCAGTTGTAGCAAGTGCGTCGAGCCTTGGATTTTCCTTTATCCTTGCTTTTGCCTTCATTTGAGTTGTTGTCGTGTCTTCTTTTCATCATTCGCTTGAACTTCTTGATAAAGAGTACCATTTCTTCATCATCAAGATCGGTGCTCTCGTCACTTGTATGCCCATCGTCTTGATCTTCACGAGCATCTTTGAGTTTGGGTCGACATGTTGCTTTGAGAGCAACCTCCTTCTTTTTTGAGGAAGTGAGTTCGGCCAGGTCTTTGACGTATTGTGCCTCTTTCTCCATCATTTCATGGTTTATGATCTTTCCCAACAACTCATCGGGAGTCATTTTGTGAAACCCGGGGCTTTCTCTAATCATTGAGCAAAGTGTGACATTTCTTGGCATGAAGGCTCTAATCATTCTCTTGACTACCTCGTGACCCGTCCATTTCTTACTTCCATAGGCACGTATTTTGTTGATGAGTGCCTTCATCCGGTTGTACATGTCTTGAGGTGATTCGCCTTCTTCAATAGCGAATCTCCCCAACTCTCCTTCAAGCATTTCGATTTTTGCTTCACGAACTGATCTATTTCTTTCGTGAGCTGTCTTGAGTGTATCCCAGATTTCCTTTGCACTTTCTAAGCCATCAATCTTGGTGAATTCCTCTCTGCTTAGTGATGATGTGATCACGGCGACGGCTTGTGCATTTATGTGAATCTCTTGTTCTTGTTCTGGGGTGAGTTCTTCATCCGTGTCCGGGGTATCTATGCTGGTGCAAACAATGTGCCATAGACTAGGATTTAGGGATATTAGATGCATCTTCATGTTGTACTTCCACATTGTATAGTCGCTTCCGTCAAATTTTGGAGGTTTTCCTATAGGAATGGAAAGATAATGGTTGTTTGAATTGAGACGGTTGTAGTTGTAAGGCTGTCGGGAGTAGTCGTGATGACCACTCTCCGTCATCTTCTCTTCTTCTTTTCCCTTTTGTCCTAGCAGTTTCTTTCTCAGAAGTGCCTTTAATTGTCGCACTTCTTCATCATCGTGTGGGCTCTCCTTCAGCACATCAAAAGTTTTAGTTTCTTGTTCCTCCTCATTAATGTTCATCTTCGAGATATCGTTGTTCTTCTCAGAGGCCATTGATCTCTCCGAGATGTGAGTCTCGTTGGTGGAGAACCTTGCTCTGATACCAATTAAATGTCGCCTAGAGGGGGGGTCAATAGGCCTTTTGAATTCCCTGCACACTTAATAGAATCGTCAAAACTTGGTTGGTCAGACTAGTCCGATCGTGTGGGCGGACTTGTCCGTTGTGCCAAAAATATGTGTGTTGATCAAGTGTTATTTGGGAATCTAAATTTCTTTTAGTAGCGGAAATGAGAACAACTAATATTTTTATTTGAGATTAATATAAGAATGCAGGTAAAACTTATAATTGCCTTAGGTTGATGTTTTAGCACTTAAGAGTGAACAAAATTTAAATGAAATAAGGCGCAAGACACACGAATTTTTCCCGAGGTTCGATCTCACCACGAGATCTACGTCCTCGTTGAGGAAGCTCACACAGAGCCGGGTCTCCAACCCTTTCCCTCTTCAAGTCACCACAAAGGCCGACTTGATTCCACTATCACGGGTAATCACCAGGTTTGTGGGGCAACCTCACACGTTGAGGGCTCCCACGAGGATTACAACGAAAGAAGTGATCAAATACACTCAAAAGTATTACAATGCAGAGTATGAGTGTACAAAGATCAAACCCCAAGAGCTCGCGATGAAAGAACGACAATCTCCCAATCCCGAATCCAAGTGTTCAATTGATTTTACTCTTTTTGCACTTTAGATGTGTGGGGAGATGTGTTTTGGTCTCTTGGGACGAAGTGGCGTCTCTAGGGTTTGTTCTTTGATCAGTATTCGACGTGTGTGTTAATAGGAAAGCTGTGGACTCTCTATTTATAGGGTTTCAAAAGGTAGCCGTTGAAAAACCCTAACACCGGACTAGTCCGGTGCAAGTCCGAACTTGTCCGGTCACTGTGCATTTTGAAGTCCAGAAAGTCCGCCGGACTAGTCCGGTCCAAGCTCGGACTAGTCCGGTGCTGTGTGTAGGTGACTCCAGAAAGTTCAACGGACTAGTCCGTGGACTAGTCCGATCTCCACGAATGGGAGATTCCAGAAAGTTCAACGGACTAGTCCAGTCCATGATCGGACTAGTCCGGTCCCTCAATATGAGAGACTCCAGAAACATCAACGGACTAGTCCGGTGGATGCACGGACTAGTCCGGTCTCCCAATAAGTGAGATTCCAGAAGATGAACGGACTAGTTCGGTCCATGATCGGACTAGTCTGGTGCTTTGTGAAAGTTAGGTTAATTTTAAACCCTTACCCTCGCGCAAAGTTGTGAGCTCTTGGAGTGTGTCTTTCATACACTCCCTATACATTCAAAATCTAATTTAGTCTTCCAAGCTTCATCAAACTATCTTTCTTTGAACACCACTTCATTTTTCACCTTTTTGTGTGCACCGAGCTGTTTCACTTGTTTGTCATGCAATCATCTCAGTGGATTCATTAGGATCTCATATGTTTGTCATCAATTAGCCAAAACCCACAAGGGATATCCTAGATGCACTTACAAGCATCAATTCAATTCAATTCAATTATATTCTATTCATAAGTATCAAATCAATTCTCAACATAAATTCAATTCAAATCAATTCTAGGCTCGAATTCGATTGTAAGTATCACAATTCTAAGAATTACTATTTCAACATAAGCATCATCTAAATATAAGCATCACCTAAACATAAGCATCATCTAACATCACAATTAAATCAACTAATCACCAATTTAACTAACAAAATACACAATTCAATCCTCTAATCAACTAATCACCAATTAACATAACTAATTGAACACATTAAGGAAAAATTAAACACTAATTAAACAAATTAAACCATTAGAGGAGAGGAGGGAGGGAGGGGGCGACCATGGAAGATGGGGAGGAGGGGGGAGGGGTCGGCAAGGATGAAGGTGAGGGGCAGCCATGGAGAGTGGGGGAGGGAGGGGGCGGCCATGGAAGGTGGGGAGGAGGGGGGGTCGGCTAGCATGAAGGCGAGGGGGGAGGGGCGGCCATGGAGAGTGGGGGAGGGAGGGGGCAGCCATGGAGAGTGGGGAGGGGGTGGGGGTCGACTAGAAGGAAGGGGAGGGCTGAGGGGCGGCCATGGAGAGTGGAGGAGGGAGGGGGCGGCCATTGAAGGTGGGGAGGAATGGGAGGGGAGAGGGGTCATACATTGAGGCAGCGGAGCGGCGGCGGCGTACAGTCGGCTCGGGCGGCTCGGTATAGAAGAAATGAGTTCGACCCGATGGTATAGGCATTTAACTTGCGACAGCCAGGTTAATTATGACAGTATTAGGTTTTGCCGTCGCAAGTAACGCTATTTGCGATGGCTAATGTAAAAGGTCATCGCAAATAAGTTTTATTTGCGATGGCTTTGTTATTCGCGACGGTTCTTCTGGGGGCCGTCGCAAATTAGAGTCTATTTGCGATGGCTTACTTTATTTACGACGGCCGGGTGCAAGGCGTCGCAAATAAGTTTATTTGCGACGCTGGCCGTCGCAAATTTTGTCGGTCGTCACAAATGATCGTTTTTTCTGTAGTGCAAAGTTGATGATGTGTTCGTCTTCGAGGTGTAGTGTCCACCTCAGGGGTGTAGTGCCCAACTCAAACTTGTGTTCGAGATGTAGTGCCCATCTTGGAGAGATGTAGTGTCCTTATCTTAGTGTGTGCAGGGTGAAGTGACCATCTTAGGGGTGTAGTGTCCACCCCAAAAAGTGTGTGTAGGGTGGAATATCTGTGTTTCCATCGTAAGTGAGTGAGCTTGTTCTAGAAAATAAGATTAAGGGAATGATTGTTGAAATGAATCTTGTCTCTAGAACTTTCTAGAAGATACTAGTGTAGGAGAGTCCAAGATAGGTAAGAGTTAGAGTTTGAGTCGAAATATTTTAGGGGGAGTCCTAAACAGTTTTAGAGTTGTTTTTATATTTAAGGGGTCTTTATATATAGACGTGTGCTCCCGGGTCAGATTAATCAGTTTAGTGTTATAATTTTTGAGTTTATTTTTCGCTCGGATTTTCAACAGCTTTTGCCCTGTACTTGATTTTTACCCAGATTTTCATAGACGCGATTCTCCCAGATCAGTCACTGTGTTGCAACGACTCAGATGGTGCAACACATCATGGCCAATGTGGTCATAGCGTGTGTTCCAGCGTTCTCCTTCATCCTACTGTCGCACTCTGAGACAAACACTGGAGCAATGTTCGTCTGCAAGACGTACAGTCGATTCATAATGGACCTGCGTTTGTTGTGAGCAGCACAAGTTGGGCACCATATCTTGTTAAGGCTTTGGAACTCTCTCAAACACGGAAGTTATATGTTGAGAAGGGAAGTAAATCATAGATTTCTGTTTTTGACCAAAGGATCAAACAATTATTCGAGTGGCAGAGGCATAAGTGTTAGAATTGACTGATGTTAAGGATTGACTGGCCACTAATGCAATTCGGAATTAGATCTAATGTGAGGTAAAAATGACTAATTAACGAGCACCTTTGCTCAGACCTTAAACCCTGAGACATCTATGGTCTTGATCTCGGAGCAGATTGATGAGCATATTGGTGAGGATACAGAGCCAGCACCGTTAAAGACTTGAGGTCAATGAAGGCGCAGCCACTGGAAGAAAGGAAGCAGTAGATGAAGGGGAGGCAATGATCTGACTGTTGATGGCGGAGTCATAGCAGCGGTGAAGCTTTGGAGTACCTTTCCCGACTTTCTCCCTTTGCCTGATCGGTGGCCTGAGGTATTGGGCGTCTTTTGTTGTAGATGCAACCATGCAACTAAATTATGAGGGGTGCCAATCTATTTATAGGGAAGGGAGCAGCCGAGGAGGCCTCCAACCGATTCGGTTGGTGTGTTCCGATCAAACACATAGGGGAGATTTTCTAAGAGATTGAGTCGGTTACAAAGTAACCGACTCCTATTATCCTTTCTATGTTAATCAACGTGATCAAATTCTAACATTCCCCCCCCCTTGATCACAGAACTAATTGACTTAGTAACTCAAACACTAAACATATGTATGTTTCCTCATGCTCAATATAAAGGGCACGACAAATCAAAGCAACCAGTTACGTACTGCTTGACTCGAATACCACATTATATTTCACACTTAAAAACATACACTAATTCTTAGTTTGGCCCCTAAGTATCCAGGAGGTCATATGTTCTTCCTTAAACACAAGCGCGCTATGTGTTCACGGAACACATTGGGTAGAAATCCCTTTTGTATGCGGTACCGTGAGGATTCACATGAATCTAATTCTCAATTATCAATGCTTGGTATGATCTTGGATTTACTTCTTTGCAACACACAACTGATGTCAATGTATCTGGTGGCGCATTTGACTTGTTGCCTCAGAAGTACAAATATCTTATGTGGTTTATGCTGTCTACCACTTCTTAGTCTGGGTTTTCTTATTTTGTCCGCTCAGCGGCCTCATTACTAAGTTAGTGTGCATCGATCATGATGTAGTTACCTTTGGTTTGGAGCTTTTTCCATAATAAAGCTCCATCTGCGAGTGTTATTAACTGATGTGGATTTTACTACGCATCTCGCAGGAACATATTTTTACTAATCTATGACTCTTCTAATAATACTAAACTTGTCATGAGACCTGAAACTTGCAAACCGCAAGTTTATACTAATCATCATTCCTGTGACCTGGATTGAACATATTAATGCCAAAACAACCCGGTAGACTATGTCAAGGTTGGTTAATGAGCAAACTGAGAACTTTCGACAGCAAAAAGCTTTGCAACCTATTTTATTTGATCGATCTCTTAGTGGTTCCCATACTAATTAACCTTGACTTTTCTGAGCAGAAGAATTTGTTTGCATACATACCGTACTAATAAAGTACGCTCTCATGTATGCCTAATAATCACAATACCTCTTAGTGTCGAAATCAGAGGACAACTCTTATTGATATCTGATAGTAAATTGACATTATACTTGACGGCAAAACATCATGTACAAAGTGTGATAAAAATCAATTTCTCGTTCTAAACTGAGTGAAAACTAAATTTGTCCTCATAATACTTGGTATAACCCAAACTTACTAATTACATATAGAACTTAGAGATACCTTGTATCTCATATGTTCATTTTTCTTAAATGACAACTCTCCAGTTATCACACAAACGTTTTCTTGTAGATTCCAATTGAGAATCCTCATTATTACATCAATCTGATGTAATACTAAATCATAATGCATTGCTAATATTATACTGATACTGACCGAGTCCTTAGTTGAGACAGTTGAGAACGAATTAACGTCTCCTTAATGAAATTATTAGCCACAAGTCTGTCCTTATTATTTTTAACTTTTCCTTTTGGAGTCATGTGTTTGTTTAGACTCTTGACAACCTACTAATTTGGCTCCATTAGGAAGATTGACTGAGTTACAGACTTTATTGGCTTACTTATGCCTCATCTAATCCTATATGGCTTGACACCATTGGGATGGATGAGAGCTTCATATATCTTAGTTCAAATGAGGTGAGATCAGCCTTATTTTGAATATTGATCTCTCAACAAGATCCACTTATTCATGCATTATTTACTAATTGAGGCAATTGTTGCTCTTCATCATAGGCGACCAATTTAATCATCACAGAAAACTAAGATGCCCTGTGCAACAAGAGCTTTACTTAATTTCGCTGTTGAGGAGCTAACAAAAGGCGTTGAGTCAACTATAATGAGATATGTTGACTTAACATCAGCACGTATCGAGAAGAATGGTTCTTGAGTCATAGAGGTGGATCTTGCATCCACTTCCCGTCAAGGTCATTTACTCAACTTACGTTGCTCTCCCTAATTTTAGCATATACTAGTTTTCATAAACTTACTATTGGTCAAGATAATAGAAATAATATTATCTTGCTGAATAGCCATCGAGATGGCTTACTAATGTTTGGGTTAATTGACTTAGTGACAACCTCATTAAAGTTTTAATGAGGATTTATGTCATGTCCTTGTCTAATATGATGTTTTAAAACATCAACTATTTAAAATTTTGATTTGGCATGTGAATAGAGGTTTTGAGCCTCGATCGTTTAGCTAATCAACTAAGTTTAAGGACTTCACTGATTTCTTACTGAGTACGGGGTATGCCGATCGTAGTACTCCCCCTCACGATCGGATTCTAATCTTAATGTTTTATAATATGCATCCATCTGATAATTGATTGAGAAACGGAGCGTTCAATTCTCCCCCTCGAAATATGGTGTTATTGAAAGAGCCATAATTTTGAAGATGTTTCACGATCGATTCTTATGCGCTTACTAAAACTTGTTCACTCTGAGAGAAAATTTGCTTATAGAATCATGCGAGGATTATGAGAATGTCTCGACAAAAAACAATACTCAACTTATTCAGACAAGTATATCAAGATGGCATACTCAACTTAGTTGTCCAAGCAAGATTACTAAAATCAAATTCCTTTAATAATAGGGTAAATAATGAGCTGAGAACTTAGTGAAGCGTAAGTAAAAGCCATCTTATGCTACTAATGGAAGTTTGTGTTTGGCTTCTATATTTTGCTTCATGACCATTAGCGACCTTAACGGTTCTAATCCCTCTCCTTAGTATCCTCCTCTTATTTTAATACTGTCGGTACCCTGCGTATCGGATACCCCTTGGGACTGCAAAGATCACAAGGAAACTCCATCTACCAGATTTGAAGACCTCCGAAGGCCCCACATGTTAGGCATAACCGGACCTGCTTCCCCGACATGGTTAGTCCCAGGGCCGCCACGTGTATCATAAGATCGGAGCTATCGCCCACACATGGGAAAGCTCTGGACTAGATACCGATATGGCATCCCCAGACCTAACCCCAGACAGAGGGAAGCTCTGGTACTGACACATGTCCAGCAGCACTGGACCTACCCATCGACGACAGTAAGCTCCGGAGCTGCCACGTGGCTGAATTGTTGGACCTTCAACTCCAACAATCAGGATGGTGGACCCCCAACGGCTCTGGACTTTCAAGGAGCAATCAAAGACTTCAAGACCCGATTAAGTGTCATTAAGGACATATTAATGACACACGATCGGATGGCCCTTAATACTCGTAACAGCACTGTTAAGGCCCGTTACCAGGCTATTGAGGGTAATTAACCTCATTAATTGTGTATCAAGCATGTGTAACCGCCGGGGCCACATGTCGGGCCAGGCTAACGATGTAACGACCAGTCCTTGTACTATAAAAGGACTGGGCGACGATACACAAGGGACGACACCAGACCACTACTAAACTCCCTAAGCTAGATGATCTTCTTCTTCTAGAGCTTCTTCTAGACTCACATGCTTAATACAACACCAACACATCCCGTAGAGTAGGGTATTACGCTCAGGCGGCCCGAACCACGTAAATCTCTGTGTCCACTTGTTCTTCACCTTCTTGAATCTCTGCGCGCCCATTACCGAAATACAACTCCTAGATCTACCAACGGTAGTGTCGGGAGATCTGCCGGATCCAAACACCGACAATTGGCGCGCCAGGTAGGGGCGCCCGAGATTTCAAGTATAATGAACTCAGTTGTTGGATCATCCAATGGCAATCCCGCTGTTCAACCTGCTGGGGGCAATCCCTCCAACATGCAGCAACCAGCAGGTGCCACGGTTCCAGCAGGAGTCATGCCTCCACCGCCACCGCCCGCACCAAAAAATCAAGTTGGGCAGCGTGATGGTGCATCGGCGTCGGTCACTGCATCGGCGAAACAACAACCCTAAACACGCGCTTCATGCAGCGCGTGTCTCCTTCAATGTCCACCACCTCCAGGTGCATCCTAGGGTGCAATGGAGCAGTGGAGGGCTGACGTGGAACATCTGGTTGCAGCAGCAGCCGACCGCATCAGCAACCAAGGTCCTCCCCCTTTGGGGCGGGCCCCATCGCAGCGCCGGACTGTGTCGGGCAGACTTGGTCCGCAAGCTTCCCAAAACAGGAGGCATGGTGCATCTCAGCAAGTTACGTCGCTGCCTTCCGGGGTGCGACGCACTCATACGGTAACCATGCTTTCAACTCATGACATCCGGGCGGAGCTTGATTGCCGTTACCACCAACAGGACGGTTGTGTCCATATCGAGCGAGCTCACAAAAGGCGAGAGGCTCGAGACAGTCTTGCTCCCGAGGGAGTAGGAGGAGGTTGTTCTGCCCTGGCCATGCACCTACGCGTGGTCAGATGGACACAAAAGTTTCGGCCTCATCTACCGGAGAAATTTGACGGGACTATTAATCCCGTTGAGTTTCTCCAGATTTACTCCACCGCAATCCTTGCGGCTGGAGGAAATGAGGCCGTAATGGCCAACTACTTCCCAGTGGCCTTGACTGGGACTGCCAGGTCTTGGTTCATGAGCCTTCCTCACAACTCCATCAATAGTTGGGAGGAATTGTGCCAACAGTTCACCGCCAATTTCGAGAGTTCATACACCCGACCGGGCATCGAACTGGACCTTTTTGCAGTCTTGGAGAAGGGGGAGAATCCCTGTGCTCATTCATCCAGAGGTACTCCCAGGTACGAAACACTATTCCTTCTATCTCCAGTGCCTCTATTAGTGTGGAATTTAGACAGGGTGTACGAGATAAGAAGATGTTGGAGAAGCTGGCGATCAAGGAGATCACCAGCGTCACGGAGCTCTTCAGCTTGGCAGACAAGTGTGCCAAAGCTGCAGAGGGCCGTGAAATGCACTCCAAACCACCTCCGGAGGATGGCAAAAATCCTCCAAAGGCGAAGCCACTACCTGCGGGAGTGGCAAAAAGAAGAAAAAGTCCAACGGCAAGAAGAAGCCGTTGGCCAGCACATCTACTGCTTCATCTACTGCAGCTCCGGGTGGCCGGGGGCCACGCCCCGAGAAACGACCTCGGTCGTCCTCTGAAGATGGTGGCAACTCCAAAGTGTGGTGTCTTATCGACAAGTCGAATATCCACAACTTGGAGGACTGCCGGGAGGTCCAAAACCTTGTCGAGCGCTACAACAAGCGTCGGGAAGAAGTTCCTTCCCGTCAGAGGGAAGGAAAACAGAAAGTCAATGAAGCTCCGGCTGAAGAGGAGTTAGGCTTTCAGGACCCTAAAAAGGTCCTGAAGGCTGTTTACACCTCCATCGACGACGACTTCGACGTCTTCGACAATGAGCGTTTCAAGACCATGAACACCATCTTTGGTGGTTCGTGGGACATCACCTCCCGCCGTGTCCTCAAGACCATACGGCAGGACATGGCCTTAGTAGCTCCTACAGCCAGGGCGGAGCCTCATCGAAAGTGGATGGACACCACCATTACTTTTGATGCTTCGGAATGCCCTCAGAACATGATCATAGCTGGTCAACTACCTTTGATGGTATCTCTGACCATCAATAACATTCAACTCCACCATGTAATGGTCGACGGAGGTTCGGGGCTGAACCTCATAAGCTTTGAAGCTTTTGTCAAGCTTCAGCTCCGACCTTCGAACCTTTGCCCCTCCCAACCTTTCTCCGGAGTAGGTCTGGGGGCCATAACCCCACTCGGTGCCATTACTCTCCACGTGACCTTCGGGACTCGGGAGAATTATCGTACTGGGAAGCTAGTCTTTGACGTTGCTCAGATCAACTTACCTTTCAACGCCATTCTGGGCAGGACCACCTTGTACAAATTCATGGATGCCGCTCATTATGGGTACCTGGTGTTGAAGATGCCAACACCAATTGGTGTTCTCCAGATCCGCGGAGACCGCACTGCCGGAGTGACTGCTCTAGAAGAACTTCATGCGCTTGCTACAGCGCAGGAGGAAGAATGCAGACAGGAGCAAGCTCTGAAACCCCCGAGCATTCGTCAACAGGGCTCAACCTCCGCACCTCGTGTGCAACCAAGCGTCGATGCCGAGATCCCCGTCAAAGTCGTCCAAATCGGTTCCGATGCCGCTCGGACCACCCATATATCGGGACGTCTGAATGACAAATAGGAACTCACGCTCATCACTTTCCTCCGGGCTAATGTCAACATGTTTGCCTGACAACCGTTACAAATGCCTGGGATCCCTAGGGAAGTGATCGAGCATAATCTGAAGATCTATCCAGACGCTCGGCTCGTACATCAGAAGCCTTTGAAGCAATCAGTAGAGCAACAAAACTTCATACGACAAGAAGTGAAGAAGTTGCTCAAAGCTGGATTCATCCGAGAAGTCTTCCATCCAAAATGGCTGGCAAACCCAGTCGTTGTACCCAAGGCCGGCGGGAAGCTTCGGATGTGTATCGAATACACAACACTGAATAAGGCATGCCCAAAAGATCCATTCCCACTACCTATAATAGATCAGATAGTGGATTCCACCTCCGGGTGTGAATTACTGTGTTTCCTAGATGCATATTTTGGGTACCATCAAATCAGAATGTCTAGGGAAGATGAAGAACATACTTCTTTTATCGCAGTAGATGGATTGTACTGCTATACTGCCATGCCATTTGGTCTCAAGAATGTAGCTTCAACATTTGTATGAGCTATGTACAAAACCTTTGGAGAGCTCATCAGAGACGTAGTGGAAGTGTATGTTATGACATCATCGTCAAGATCAAAGACAAGGACTCACTCCTTGACACCTTGCAAGCTGTCTTCGACAAGTTGCGGGTCACCCGCACGAAGTTGAACCCAGACAAGTGCGTCTTCAGGGTTAGCTTCGGAAAGCTTCTTGGTTTCCTGGTAAACCACCGGGGCATAGAGGCAAATCCGGCGAAGATTAAAGCCATTGAGGATATGCGGCCACCAGCCCGCATCAAGGACGTCGAGAAACTGACCGGATGTCTAGCCGCCCTCAGCCAGTTCATCTCAAGACTGGCGGAACGAGCGCTACCCTTCTTCAAGCTATTGAGGAAGTCCGGACCATTGCAATGGTCTTAAGAAGCAGAAAAGGCGTTCCAGGAGCTAAAGCAGCTCCTCACCACTCTACCAACCTTGGTAGCTCCGAACCCTGGTGAGCCCTTACTGCTTTACATTTCAACAACCGACGAGGTTGTCAGCATGGTCTTGGTTGTGGAGACACCAGAACCATCCCAAGCTCAGGAATCCAGACCCCTCCGGGAGGGTCCGGAGGTTCCTGAAGATGAGTCTGGGTCCCAACCCACAGACTTGGATCCACAAGGAGTTATTCCAGAAGATCTGGACCCCTCCGGGAGGGTCCGGGTCACTCCAGAAGAAGCTCCGGGTTCCTTCAGCAAGGACCCGGAGGTCCTCGAAGAAGGGTCGGACCCCTCCAGGAGGGTCCGGGTCGATGTGGAGGAAGCTCCGGGCCCCTTCAGGAGGGTCCGGACAGTCCAGCGCCCAGTGTACTTCATTAGCTAAGTACTACATGATGCCATGACTCGATACCTAGAGGTGCACAAGCTGCTCTACGCAGTTCTCATCGCCTCTAGGAAGCTTCGTCATTACTTACAAGCTCACAAGATCTCAATGGTTACCTCTTATCCACTGCGTGCGATCTTGCATAATCCCAACTCTACTGGGAACATTGCAAAGTGGGCAGCGGAATTGGCCGAAACTGATCTTGAATTCGTCCCAAGACAAGCGATCAAAAGTCAAGCATTGGCAGACTTCGTGGCAGAATGGACCCCTCTCCATCAAACCCTGGGGGCCCTAGTGAGCAGAAGCCGGAACTCAAGGCTCCGGTCTTCACCGAGCCTCACTGGACCCTCTACTTCGACGGCTCCATGCAAAAGCAGGGGGCCAGAGCTAGAGTCCTTCTCCTCGCTCCAACCGTGGAGAAGGTAAAATGCATGGTCCACCTTGACTTCAAGGCGACCAACAACATGGCGGAGTATGAAGCACTCATTTATGGACTAAAGGTGGCACTATCATATGGTGTCAAGCAGTTGTTAGTCAAGGGAGATTTGCAGCTCATCATTAAACAGGTGAAGGGTGAATGCTCCTGTAACAATCCTCAACTAGCTGCTTATCTCCTTAAAGTCCAGAGGCTTCAGAAGGACTTCGAAGTCCTAGATCTCCACCATGTCCAGCATGTCCATAACGCTGAAGCTGATGAACTCTCAACGAAAGCGTCAATCAGAGCTCCGGCTCCTGATGGAACCTTTGTCCAGAGGTTGTCAAAACCCACAGCTCAGCCTGCCGAACTGAGCGAAGGGGGCGAGACCAGCATCCCGAAGCTGGCGGTCCCGATGGCCCTGTTACCATGGCAGCCATCAAGGGTCGTAGGTGCTGCCAGAAGCTCCGAGCAACCCAGCACGCTAGAATCAAATGCTCAAGCTAGCTCCAATGCATGGATCTCGGAGATCCGGAGCTACTTGAAAGACAATATCCTTCCTGACAATGATGTATCCGCTGACTGGATAGTCAGATTGGCTAAAAGATACACGCTAGTAGAAGGGGATCTCTACCAGCGCGGTGCCAATGGAGTCCTAATGCGGTGCATCACAAGGGAAGAAGGTTGCGAGCTCCTCACAGAAATCCATGGAGGTGAGTGTGGGAACCACGCGTCTTCCCGCACGTTGGTCGGTAAAGCCTTCCGACATGGCTTTTACTGGCCTACAGCGCTCCAGGATGCAACTGAGCTGGTGAAGAAATGCGAAGTATGCCAGTTCCATGCAAAGCAAATTCACACATCGGCTCAGCCTCTACATGGCCTTCCGTTGTGTGGGGGATGGACATCTTGGGACCTTTCCCAAGAGCCGTCAGAGGTTATAAGTTCCTGTATGTTGCCATTGACAAGTTCACCAAATGGCCAGAAGCAACTCCAGTTGTGACAATAAACAAGCAATCAGCTATCAACATCTTGCAGTCCATTGTATGCAGATTTGGAGTCCCGAACAAAATCATAACAGATAATGGGACCCAATTCACAAGCTTTGCTATCCAAGTATACTGCAAAGACCTCAGCATCCAAGTCAGCTACGCCTTCGTAGCTCACCCGGCAAGCATGCCCAAGCCGAGAGAGCAAATGCAGAAATCCTAAAAGGACTAGAGACGCACACTTATGAGCGCCTGAAAAAACATGGAGCCAACTGGATCGAAGAGCTTCCGCCCACTCTATGGGCCAACAGGACAACTCCAAACCGGTCAACTGGAGAGACACCCTTCTTCCTGGTGTACAAAGCTGAAGCAGTCTTTCCTCCGGAAATCACCTTGGGGTCGCTCCGGGTCTGAACCTCCAACGAAGCCACGCAGGACCAGCTCCGGCGTGAAGACCTTGACCTCCTTGAAGAGGGAAGGTGCCCAGCAGTTGTTTGGAATGCCCGATACCGCCAAGCTCTTCGGCGCTATCACCAACGGCATGTACACAGCCGACAACTCGAGGAAGGCGATCTGGTGCTACGGAGAATACAATCCAGAGAAGGGTTAAACAAACTCTCCCCCAACTGGGAGGGACCCTTCTGAGTGATCAAAGTATCCCATCCTAGATGCGTTCGCTTGCCAACCGAGGATGGGACACCTCTCCCAAATCCTTGGAACATTGAGCACCTTCGTAAGTTCTACGCTTAATATTACGAAGGTGAGTGTGTAATTACATGTGATGTATGTTATAGAGTCATTGTACAGAGTCGGGTAGCTCCTCCGGGAGGGCAGCCGGACCTACCCTGTTAGGTCCGCAACGTCCATGCAACACTTGTCACAGTCTCAGAACTAAAAGTGTAGCTAGCTACCTTGGGTCAAACGAGAAACGAAACACACTTAGCCTGGTTCCGTACCCTAAGAGTGTAATTGTTTCCCCTGTACCCCAGACCTATGATGAAAGACATCATTGTGTGAAAACAGACTCCACGTGCATTTTCTTTGTACAGGCTCAATATTTTTTAGTTTTCTCTTTCTTGTCTATAACAAAGTTGTGCAGTTCTTAAGAAACTTTAGCTCGACCAGTTCATGTACAATTTGAGTTGCATTGTCTATTCTTCCAGGTCCAAATATTGTGGATGGTCTACTCGTCTGAATGCCGCCAAGCCAATCTAGGCCCGGATTGTGCTATCGACTTAGCCTGATCATGCACCCTAAGTGTGCCACTCTACCTACACCCCGACAGGCCGAAGTAAGGCGATTCAAGAAACGATCGGACCTGAAGGAAACAAGACCGCACTCTTGATTGTATTTAGAATTGTGTTTGACCTAGAATTTTCTCGGGAATAGTAAGCCGCAATGAAGTTATAGATAGGAAATGGATTTTACTGTTTTTCTTGACTTCAGTGTGCAGAAAAATTAATATTTCATGATGATGGTGAATGAAGCCAGAGCTGCCAAAGCTCCGACATCCTCTAGGCAACTTATGGTCGATGTCCAAACATTGACATTGAGCGTCGCTGGAGCTATTGAGCTCCGGTAAAGCTAGGGGGCAAACCGTCAACGTGAAGAAAAGATGGCGGAAAGACTCTGTAGAGGAGTTTACTGTCGATACACCACATGTTGACAGAGGTCACTGCCGGAGCTACCAAGCTCCGACACCCCAGAGGGATAACCATCAATGCTTTACGCGTTGATGGAGACTACTGCCGGAGCTACTAAGCTCCGGCGATGGTCAATGCCAGAGCCACTAAGCTCCGACAGCCTCAGGGGGCCTACACTATCGAAGACTTCGGACCTACATTCTACAAGTTTGAAGCACACAAGTCTTCAACAACTGTTACATCCTCTTGGTACATGTTCACAATCAAATTCTATACATCTACCAGGGGGCCAAGACAAAGATGTTGAAGACAAAAAATGAAATTCATAAAAAAAAATTGGATTTCATTCATCTGGAGACAAGAGATTACAAAATTGGAGAAGAAGAAGAGAGAATACAAGCGGGAGCTACAGAGAGATGGTCCTAGACCCTATGGAAGAACTGGGCGACCTTTTGGGCCACCTTCGACATGCTGGCTCGGGCGGCTTCACCCTATCCTTCGATGGGGCCTTCAAGCACCAGGTCCAGAGGGAATTGAGGGTCCCGGCTGGTGTAGCACGTCAGCACAAACTCTGCGACGTTCTTCGCCAGGGACTGTCCCTCAATTTCCAGCTGGTCCGCAATGATATCGCCCATCTTGGTGAGCTTGTTGCCTGCTGAACTCAACGCCTCCAACGCCTGGTCCAGCTCCGGCTCCGGATCATCTGGATGCATGGGACTGAAGCCCATTGGCGTCAGCGCATCATTGGACTTGCCCAGGAAGTCCCAAACTTGTTGGGACTCCGCAACCCTTGCGCTACGCATCTCCGCCAAGGATCTTTTGGCCACCGCAAGCTCCGAGCTCTCCCGAGCAAGACGCTCCACCTCTTTGGCATTCTGCTGAATCTTTTTAGCAACCTGCCTTTCGAGTTTGCTGAGCTCTTCCTCCCAGAGGTGGATCTCATTTTGGCGGTTGACTAGATCTTTCTCTCGGCCCCGCACTTTCTTCTCCCTAGCGGCGATGGCATTCTCCTGCTTGTAGAGATCCTACCCTCGCTCCCAGGCCTTCTTCTCCTCCTCCTCGCAACACTCCTCCAATTTCTTGGTGCGTTCTTCGAGGCTCTTGTTAGCTAGAGCTGTCTTTTGGACAAGCTCTTCCTCCCTCTTCACGAGGTCGTCCCGCAGCTCCAGGAATTTTTGCTCTTCATCCTCGAGCCTTCTCTCCCGCGCTTCAAGAGCCTCCCAGCGCTTGACGCGACTATCGTGGATGGCGGCGAGCCTTTCCTGGCAATCATCTGCTACGCTATTTGCAGCCTTAGCCTGCTGATAGATGGCCCGGGACTGGTTGTCGATCGCGCCATGATTTCCCTCTCATCCAACAGCTTACCTCAGTACTCCAGGTGGACCTTCTCCCTCTGCACCCACTCCTTGTCGTCAGCCAGCCTCGACTGTGCTAGCTTGGTCTCAAAATGGAGTCGATTGCGCCACCTCCTAAGGGTTTGGCGCTCCTCCTCGAGGGCCTTGCTGTCGTGGTAGAAAGCCAGCTAGACCTAGCGAAGACTGGAGCAGGTGTTGTCAATAGACAATGATAGGGGGATCGGGTTCGAACCTACCGGGGTCCTCTCCACTGTCTCCAGCGGGTCTTCAGTAACAAAAATTGGGTCCCAGTCTACAAGAGCAGTCCCCTGAGCTTCCACGGCACTACGGTCGTCCTCTGAGATAGCCTCGGCCGCCACCGAGGAAGTACTTGCAGCAGAAGTTTCAACCTCTGGAATTGACTCTGAAGGCCCAGCCGCCAGATCATCAACAACTGGCCCCTCAGGCGGGGGGCCAGCAGATTCATCTTGGCACCCTGGCTCAGCAGCGGGCACCTCCGAGATCACCGCTTCTGGAGCGGGTGTTGAAGGTTCAGTCGGAGCAGAAGCTACTTCTGGCTCCAGCGCAGGCGCCTCCTCCGCCGCTGGATCAGGTGCTGGCGCTTCGACCATCATGGGCTTGGGCGTTGGCGCTTCGACCACCATAGGCTCAGGCGCCGACACCTCCACAGCAACTGGCTCGGACGCCAGAACCTCTTCAACGACCGGCTCTACAGCCGGAACTTCTGCAGCAACCAGCTCTACCGCTGGAGCTTCCTTAGCAGCCGGCTCAAGCGCCAGAGCTTCATCAACACCCAAATCTACCGCCGGGACCTCATAAACCACCAGCTCGACTGCCGGGGCTTCAACAACATCTGGCTCTAGGGTCGGAATCGCAGCTACCTCCGGCTCTGTGGCCGGAGCGTCCAACATCTCAGCATCCAAGCCCGGAGCTTCAACCTCTGGGGCTGGCGCCGCTTGTACATCTTCATTCTGGTGGTCCAGTGCTACCACGAGAGCTTCTGGGGATGAGTCGAGGTCCAAAACCACGACAGCCAGCGCCGGGGCTGCCGCAACCTCAGCCACCTCTTGGGGCGGCGCTAGAATCGGAGCCAGAGCTTCAGCCTGCACAGCCTCAACCACTACTGCAGGGACCGGAGCTTCAGCCCTTTTCTTAGGCACAGTGTGGATGAAGAACGAAGAAACTCAAAATACAGTTAACAATAAAACAACTGATTGAGGTAAAAAATCAAAAATTACCTCGAAAGGCTTCCGCACCAGTTAGCACAGAACCTCTTCTCCGGACGCTCTGGACTGGCCCCAGCCGCCACTGACGTGGTAGTCCCGGAGGGTCCCCGGAGCTTGTTGTTTCTATTAGTGTTGCCCTGGTCGAGGCCCCCCTCGACCAGGAAGGACCTCCGGACCCAGAGCCCTCAGCTGGCCCTAGTACCGGAGTCACATGGCCGGAGCTAGCACCCCTAGAAGATGCCGCTGCTGGAGTAGATACCACTGTTGTAGACCTCCCCCTCCGGGGAGAAGGAACCGCCGCGGAAGAAGTAGGCTTGACGGACCTTCTATCGGCATGCTTCCTCTTACGGCTCAAGGGCTTGTCCAATTCCTTGCCCTTGTCGACGACTTCGGTTCTTGGCTTAGGGGCGAGAACGGAGCCGCCTTCAGGAGCTTCAAAGATCGCCAACCCGGTGGTTGAACGCCTCTCAACGACGCCAAGGTCGTCAAGCACCGGCATCGTCCATCGGAGCTCCCTGCTGAACTCTGCCTCCATGTTCAGAGGGAGGAAAGCTGCCGGCGGAGACAAGTCATCACCCTCGACGTCGATGCCGTGCTGGAACTTCTTGAGGTGGAACTCCAAAGTTGCACCCTCCATGTTAGACTTCAAACCGGTCTCGATCCGGTCATCGTCTAGCATATTGTTGAGGGCCCAAGCAAGCTTCTCCCTCCTCTTCAGCGGATCCCACCTATTGGTCAGAAAGTTGCAAAACACCGCCTGAGGAGTGACCCCTCCTTCCACGCACAGGCAGATCCTGGTCAGAGTAGGGTTGAAGGCGTCCGACAACACCAGAGCTTCACTCCAAACTGCAGTGTCGATGTTGGGGAGGCCTTCCGGTAGCTCCAGCTTCTCGTGCTCCTCCACCCTGATGACAATCCAATCCTTCCTCCAGTCGTCCCACTTCCCAGAAGGGAACGACCACAAATACTTGTACGAGCACTTCTTGCACTTCACAAAATAGTAGAAGCCAAGGTACTCATCACTCCTGCCCGTAGTTTGGACAGTGAAGAAGGTGCGGAAGAGCTCAATGCAGGGGGGAATGCCCACCCACATCTCGCAGAAGTGGACAAAGATCGACACCAGGAGAATGGAGTGGGGGCCAAGGTGATACAACTGTAGACCATAGAAGTCTAGCAGCATCAGGAAGAAAGAGGAGAAAGGTGGGATCAGTCCCACCATGGCATACGTGGAGAAGTACACCATGTCAGCGGCGTGTTCCTTCTCGAACAGAAGCTCGGCAGCGCGGACCAAATGGTTGAAGAAGTCAGGGGACCATCCCATGAGGGCCCGGACCTTCTTCAAATCATCATCGATCTTCAATCGGCTCTGGCGGAGAGCCAACTTCATCGCGGCACTGCGAGGCAAGAGCGGAAAAGCAAGCGAAAGTTTGGAAGGTTTGAGCGCAAGTTCGAATGAAAGGCGTAAATAACCCCAAACGGTGCGTTCTTTCCTTCTTAAGTAATCCCCCGCAACGCTTGGATGGAAACCATAGAGGAGCCGACGATACCAGTCAAAAACTTCACCCTCCCAATGACAAGGGGGCCTGGGGCCACCCCGACGATCAAGTCGAGGTCCTTACCCCAGGCGAACGGTTGTCATCATGAAAGGCGAGACACCCCAAGGCGGCCCTGACAGGGCGTGTAGAACCGATACGATTTTCGTATCGGGCACCGACGACCTTCAATTGCGTGAGATCCGCACGCTAAGATCTCACCTGCCGCCTCCAGGATATGCCACGAGGTGGAGGCTTAACTATGAACTATCGCCAACAGCACGTCCGAAGACCCTTGAAGACATGGCTCAAAAACCGAAGAATGGACCCACCTTCGGCAGAATGACTTCATCCAAAAGGTCTCTCCCGGAGGTGGGCCTAGGGGCCACTGTCGGTACCCTGCGTACCAGATACCCCTTGGGACTGCAAAGATCACAAGAAAACTCCATCTACCAGATTTGAAGACCTCTGAAGGCCCCACATGTCAGGCGTAACTGGACCTGCTTCCCTGACATGGTTAGTCCCAGGGCCGCCACGTGTATCATAAGACCGGAGCTATCGCCCACACATGGGAAAGCTCCGGACTAGATACCGGTATGGCATCCCCGGACCTAACCCCAGATAGAGGAAAGCTCCGGTACTGACATGTGTCCAGCAGCACCAGACCTACCCGTCCACGACGGTAAGCTCCAGAGCTGCCACGTGGCTGAATCGCCGGACCTTCAACTCCAACAATCAGGCTGGTGGACTCCCAACGGCTCCGGACTTTCAAGGAGCAATCAAAGACTTCAAGACCCGATTAAGTGTCATTAATGCCATATTAATGACACATGATCGGATGGCCCTTAATACTGGTAACAGCACTATTAAGGCATGTTACCAGACTATTATGGGTAATTAACATCATTAATTGTGTATCAAGCATGTGTAACCGCCGGGGCCACATGTCGGGCCAGGCTAACGATGTAATGACCAGTCCTTGTACTATAAAAGGAATGGGCGATGATACACAAGGGATGGCTCCAGACCACTACTGAACTCCCTGAGCTAGACGAGCTTCTTCTTCTGGAGCTTCTTCTAGACTCACACGCTTAATACAACACCAACACACCCCGTGGAGTAGGGTATTACGCTCAAGTGGCCCGAACCACGTAAATCTCTGTGTCCACTTGTTCTTCACCTTCTTGAATCTCTGTGCACCCATTACCGAACTACAACTCCTCGATCTACCAACGGTAGTGTCAGGAGATCTGCTGGATCCGAACACCGACAAATACTTAGTCGCTCATAGCAATGAGCTTTTTCTAAAATCCACTGCCTTTGCTTAGTGTTACAAATGCTATGTATTGTTTTTCACATAGGCTGCTTGACAAAATGTAGCATTCATACTTATACGTCATTCTAAGTATGTGCATACGCACAACGCCTCCATTTTGTTCCTTAGTTACAAGTTTCTTTGTGAGAATACTTGCATCAAACTTAGTATATTCAGTAAACTGACTTTTTGTGCTAATGGAGGTTCTAAGAGGCAGTGTCACATTCGGAAATCGCTCCCGAACGTGCTTAGTAATTGAATCATCAAACATATCATGTTTAATGACTCGCTAAATACGAATGAAAACGTACTTAAACTAAATGCTTTCATCATTACGAAGAAAACATATTGAGTTTCTCCATCTCGTAAGATAGAAAACTAAAACTGAGTATAGTGTTGAACTGAGTATGGAGGATTCAACTGAGTGAAATACTTAAGAGAATACATGAACTGAAATAAAACTTAGAAATAAAAAAACTAAAGTGTTATATTTTGATTTTCATGTTGGCTACTTGGAAAAACATAACGTAACTGATAACATAGTAAATTTCGTCTTTCACATTGGCTACTCGAACAAAATTTTCTATGGACTAATATAAATAATAGTAGCTGAGAATAAATGTTGACTTTTGTTGTTTAAACAAAATATGACATTCGAAATTTCTAAGAAAACATAGTAAATTTTTTCTTTCACGTTGGCTACTCGAACAAAATTTTCCATGAACTGATTCATAACACTTAGCTGAGGAGAAAAGTTGTTTCTGTTGTTCCAACAAAATACGACATAAAAATAACTTAGAAAACATAGCAAGTTTCGTCTTTCACGTTGGCTACCCAAACGAAACTTTCTATGCACTATATAACTGAGTTAAATAAAAATGTTGTCTTTTATCTTTCACGTTGGCTACTCGAACAAAGTACAACATTCATAACTGAGAATATGATAAATTTTATCTTCCACGTTGACTACTCAATTAAATTTCCATGCAACTGAATAACTGAGAATATAGTAAATATCAAAATTACTATGCATAAACTTAATGATCTGAGATCATAGCAATTTCATCGTTCACGTTGGCTTCTTAACAAAACTGCTATGAATACTCAGTAAACTGGGTGCTTAACATAAATTTGTTATACAACAAATATTACTATGCAATACTGAGTACACAACGGAAGCTTAATATCGTAATGAACGTACTTCATAACTTAATAATCCATAGCAAAATTAATGAAATACATTAATGAACTGAGAAGACACCTAAATTTAGTGTCATAATGCTACATTATAGAATATAATGTAATAAACATACATTAAAACATAGATTATTATATATTAAAACATCATAAAATACTGAATTAATATCAGTGTATTTAATTTAATTTTGCATACTGAAATGATTTTAGTGCATACTAAAATATATGAAATAATAAACTGATAAAATACTAAAAATCCAATATCCTAATTAAGTCCAAAACCCCATATTCTAAATCACTGAAAAAGTATTATCTAAATTGGTGAAATGTCTGGCTCAAAAATACTTAGTGATTATTTCTCATAAGAGAGAAAAACTGAGGTAGACCAGAAAACTTATGGTCCAAATTATATAGGTTTGTACAGACTATTCGACCATTTACTAAATCAGCCCGTAGGCTTTCACTGAAAAACCAAAAATAAAGGAAAAACTAAAATGGGCCCGGCCTTAACGGTGGCCTTGGCCCAAGGAGGAGAAACTAATTTCGCATGCATCCCACGGGCCTCAGTCAAAAATCGGCCCGAAACTAAGTGCGAAAATCGCCTGAAATGGAAAATGAAAAGTGGCCTGGGACGGCCCAGTGAGGGAGCTGGCCCGCCGGCCTGCTAAGACGCCCGCATGGGCCAGTCAGCCCACTAAGCCCCACCGACTGATCTTCACCATCAGATCTCCATCCAATGGTGCTGATCAATCCGGTGAGTTGTACTGAGGTGGATTTCAGTCGTTGATTCCCGATCGGATGGCTGAGAACCGCGGTTCGGAGCGACAAAAACGCGCATGTGCCTTTCTCCCCCAGAACCCTAATTCTATTTGCTTCCCCACTTTCTCTCTCCTCACACGCGCAGCCGCACGGAGTGAAGTAGCGAGTTAGGAAAAGCAGCAGCCATGGAGACCGAGATTGCGCCACCACGAGCCCCCTCGCCGGCGTGCGCGCCCGCCTACTGGAGGGTGCGCCGCTACTGAGCAGCTTCTTGGTGGCGCACTAATTTGCCCCGAATGCGCGCACTCAAAGATGGCGGTCCTGGCGAACCTTAGCTCGGCGCCGCCGCCACTCCTCTTGCTGACGCGCACACTCTCCGTTGGGTGAGTGCGCCACCGTCGAGGGACGTGACGCAACGCGTCTTAGTGGGAGGAGCGGCGGATCTGGCGGCTCAAAGGGCCGCTGTCTACCGACGGCCTCTGTGGCGCGCGGTGGTGGTCTACGTCAGGCCCTCTCCCAGCGCTAGTCCGGTGGAGAATCGACGAAACCCTAAGGTGCCGCTTCCCCTTCTTCTAATTTCTTAACTGAGTACTTAGTGCAGTTGGAAATCAATCTTAGGACTGAATCACCCGAAGTCATTAGAGATTGATTTCAATTGAAATCGAGTCACTGATATGATTTTTTATTTGAATCTTGTACTGAGTTTGCATCTGAATTGTGATTCAAACCCTAAGTGCCCTCTTTATAAAATTTCTGAACAGAATTTAAGGAAATCTTAATCAAAAAAATCAATCTTAGTTAAGACCCGAAAGGATTAGTGAACTACCTGGCTGTTGATGCCATTATTGTTAGAATTGACAGATGCTAAGGATCGACTGGCCACTAATACAATTCGGGATTAGATCTAATCTGAGATACTAATGACTGATTAACACGCACCTTTGCTCATACCTTAAACCCTGAGACATCTATGGTCTTGATCTCGGAGAAGATTGATGAGCATGTTGGTGAGGATGCAGGGGCAGCACCGTTGTAGACTTGAGGTCGATGAAGGCGCAGCCACTGGAAGAAAGGACGCTGAAGCGGTAGAGGAAGGGGAGGCAATGATCTGACTGTTGATGGCGGAGTCATGGCGGCGGTGAAGCCTTGGAGTACCTTCCCCGACTTTCTTCCTTTGCCTGATCGGTGGCCTGAGGTATTGGGCGTCTTTTGTTGTAGATGCAACCATCAAACTGAATTATGAGGGGTGCCAATCTATTTTTAGGGAAGGGAGCAGTCGAGGGGGCCTCCAACCGATTCGGTTAGTGTGTTTGGATCAAACACGTAGGGGAGATTTTCTAAGAGATTGAGTCGCTTTTCCATGTTAATCAACGTGATCAAATTCTAACAATAAGGTGAAAATGAAGAAGGTTGGAGGATGCAAGAACTGTTTCAAAGATGTTGGAATATTTACTAAAAATGTAGAGGAAGTACTTTTGGTCGGTGGTATTTTCACAAGATTAATCAGTATCAACAATCACATGACTTGTACTTGGATGGTAGAGAAAGAGTTCTCAGTCGGGGAAAAGACTGTCGGGTCAGAGGCAGTAAGCACAGTGGAGCAACTGAATTTATCAAAGTTGTTATCACTTCATTCTGGCAATAGTATATTGGAACACACAGTACGGTACATGACCATAGTGGAACAGCTTCAATCAGTGACTCAACCCTTCCTGATGGAGCCAGAATAACCAGCAGTAACCAGTTTGCTAGCTGCATTTCAGAATGGAATTCAGTACATGGCTGTTAAGAACAGAGTTGACTTGGGGTGTCCAGTGGACCTGGTAGTTCTTTTTCAGCTCCAGTACTATGTTTGCTACAAGCTAAGCTCTGCTGCGGAGACATTTGGACAATTGGAAGGTGCTGTTACAACAATGGTCGATGTCGGAGCTCTTCTGGGCAGAACTGATTGTGTCATGCTTAGTGTCAACAATAGGACTGAGGAAGAGTTTCAGATTGAGTTGAAGCCACAATTATACTGCACATTGTCCGGCCAAGCAAGGCAATCGATTGGCTCTTCAAGTCAGGGAAGAAGATACATGCTATACAGCGAGCGCTTGGGGACAAGCACATTTTAAGGCGCGGGGAGATGTCATGCCTGCTACCTAGTGCGTCCTGTAGGCCGGTGTGTGTTGTGAGTGGGAACGGTAGGGGGATAATACCCTTTGCTTGCGTACCGGTGACCATCGAACAGATTACAGAAAATAGATTGGGACATCATCTCTCTATCTCTATATCTGGCTTTTTTTAGAAAAGCCCCCCGATCAGCGTCGGATGGGGAATTCATTTAAGTAGAATTAGAAATAACAGTACAGGGTTTGGATACAGAGCCGTCGAGTCAGCTAAAGCTAGGAGGTTAATTCCGCAGGTCGATCAGTAATTGGCCCACAGAACGTGCTCCCGCTGCGCTCCATAGCGCAAGTGCCTCCTTGATCTCGTCCACGAGTTTTTCGGTCGTCATTTCCTGACCTTCAAAGATGCGGTTGTTCCACTCTTTCCATAAGGACCAACATATGAGGATAGCAATGGACCGAAGGGCCTGCCCGTTGTTGGTGCTGGCGCTGAGGAGACTCATCCAATCTTGCAGGTTTAGGACAGCCGGCCAGGTCGCCGGGTCGAATGAGGTGGCGCGGAGCCAAGCACCCATGCACGCCCAGACCTCTTGCGATATCGTGCATTCCCACAGCAGGTGTTTAGCCGTCTTCAGGCTTCTCCGACATAGCTGACAGAAATAGAGGTTGGGCCAACCTCTGCGCTGCAACTGTGCCGCCGTCCGCACTATGTCCTGTAGTATAAGCCACATGAATGTCTTGTATTTTGCCGGCGCCCAGTTGTGCCAGAACAGCCTCAGTAGATGAGATGTTGTTGATCTAGCAAACTGTGCAAGATATGACGACGATGTTGTGTAAGTCCCTGATGGTGAGAGGCTCCAAGTGATTTCATCCTGCAAGGTGCAGTTTGGTTCGAGCTGAATGTCTCGTAGCATGTTCCAGAGGCCAGCAAAATCCCGGAGCAGAGCAGGTGTTAGATCATGGCATATATCTGTAATCCAGCTGTTGTTACTCAAGGCATCGGCTACCACTCTGTTTTTCCTTCTTGCATGATGATACAGGGTCGGGAAAAGTGCAGATGGGGGCATGCCATGGAGCCACGATGATGTCCAGAACTTGGCGCGCCGCCCATTCCACACAGTGACTCGAGTTACTGCCTGGAACAGTTGTATGTCCGAAGCATCGACAGGGAGCTCCGAGCCCGTCCAGGCTTTCTGCGGTGAGCACCAGTCACGCCAGCACCAGCGAAGGCGTAAGGCACGGCTGAATCTTGCCAGACCAAGTAGTCCCAGGCCGCCATACTCGATCGGGCGACAGACTCGGGTCCAGTTGACCTTGCAATGTCCACTGCGAGCTTCTTGAGATCCCGACCAAAGAAATCGACGACGTGCTTTGTCTAGCTCTGAGAAGAACTTCTTTGGCACCCGAAGTACTGACAGCGCGTAGGTCGGAATTGAGAGGATGGTGCGCGTGAGCTCGTGCCTGCCGCCCATTGTGAGCAGTTGTCCTTGCCAACCAGCAAGCCCTGTTCTCACTCGGTCATGTATGGGTTGCAGCTGAGCTAGGGTGACTCTTCTCAAAGATAATGGCAGACCGAGATAAGTTATCGGCAGCTCTTGCCGCTAGCCCTGGAAGGTTGTCATCGCCGCCGAGAGGAGCTCCTCAGAGCAGCTTATTGGCGAGATGGTGGTCTTGCTCTCATTAATGTGGAGGCCCGTGGCCTCTCCATACCGTCGCAACACATCGGTTACCAAAGCACCTCGTCATGCACCGGGTTGAGGAAAAGGAGCGCGTCGTCAGTGTAGAGCGACAGGCGTTGCTTGTTCGCTAGGCCAGGTAGTGGTTGAAGTGCGCCTTCCTGGGTCAGGGCGTCCATCATCTGCCGTCGAGCTTCACCGGCGACCTTACGACGTGGTCACATCCTGACAACGGCACGCGGCCAAGGGACGTCACACTCAAGTACCGAGGTGGGTTGTGCCTCAACATCATGGTCGTGCTGATTTGGATCATCTCGGCGGAGGTCATTCAGGTCCTGATTTCTTCCCTTTTCCGTTCGTTGCGTTCTTAAATCTTTACCTGGATGCATGCCTGCTTATTTCGAATTAATTCGACTTCTTGCTGTTGGGTACTAGTTCTGCATCTGGATTTTTAAATGTTGCCGCACGCTTGCCTGTGATTGGAAAAAAAAAAATTGTTTAGGAAGAATGTTATGCGCCACACGCCAGAGCAGCATATTCTGAATCCAGCCGAGTCTGTGTGTGCCGGTTTTCATGATTAAAAAAATCCATCTCCTTAATCCTCATAGATTTGGAATAAATGGTTACAAATTGCATATGCACAAGTATTGATTTTCGATAAAAAAAAGGTGATTTGTTGACGTGTATCTTCCTGTCATTAGCTTGCGTCCGAACTTATGGTCTGGAGAAGCTGTTTTCTTCGGTTCAGCATGCTGAAAAGGAGTAATAATGATATTGTCATTGATGCGGAAGCAGGTTTCCAATACTACATGAAGCTCATTCCTTTCTAAATCTTTGGTTGATCCTTTCTTTTATGAAAAATCTTGATCTAATAATGCAGTGAGAGCTAGAATACCTCCTTCACATGTACTCCATCCGTCTCCAAATATTTGTCGCCTTCTAGTAAAAAATGAATAAGAAGACGATAAATATTTGAGAATGGAGGGAGTACTTGAGAGCGAGATTTTTGGAAACTGATTCCTTGGGCAAGGTAGATAGCTAATCACAGTGGAGCGTAACACATGCGCTGAATAGTTGAGGTTATGTTTGGAAACACATATTTTTAGAGTTTTAGATCAATACTTTGGTATTTAATATTACTATGATATTTTTTACAGAACGGTGTTTGACAACCAACTCAACAACGGTTTTGTCTATACTACGATATTTTTGGTGTATAGAAAACTTTGGTACACTTGCTCTTGATGCTTGCTACTTTGCTTCCAAACAATCCTATGTATTTTTGTGGTTATCCCTGCATACTAGGTAACTCTACATACCAAGTATCCCTTCGTACAAGAAGAACACGCGTTGAGTTCCACCTTCCAGTGTGTGGACTTTCGAAGGCAACATGTGTCCTACAGTGCCAGACATGCCTCCCACCTTAGGGAAGCTCCTGTATTGCCATGTGTCCTGTAGTGTCAGATCTACCCCGTCCTTAGGGTGGCTCTGACTCTGCCACGTGTCCTGCAGTATCGGACCTACCTCCCTCCTTAGAGTGGCTCCGGTGGTGCCACGTGGCCCAGGGCACCGTCGGGGAAGCTCGGGTGCTGCCACGTGTCCAGTAGCTCCGGACCTGCCTCCCCGACAGGGGATGCTCCAGTGCTGCCACGTGTCCAGTAGCTCCGGATCTGCCTCCCCGCAGAGGTAAGCTTTGATGCTGCCACATGTCACACGCTCGGATCTATGTCTGCAATGGGAAGACTCCGGATCTCCAACGGCGCGCACATTCAAGGGCTATAAGTCGGTCGTTACAAGACCTGGTTAATGCATCATTAATGCAATATTAATAACGCATGATCAGAGGACTGTCAAGACCGGTAACGCTATCATTAAGGCATGTTATCACACTATTAACCACCCTTAACATTCGTAGATTGTGTATAGGGCGGTTATTACAGCCAGGGCCACCTGTCGAGTCGCGGCTCATACTGTAAACAACCAATCCTTAGCATATAAAAGGGCTTCGTTGCACGGTATAAGGTGAACACACGCAACTGATTCCAGACTAGTTCAAGCTCATGTATACTCATACAATCAACACACACCACGTGGAGTAGGGTATTACGCTCAGGACCCACGTAAAATCCTTTGTGTTAACCCTTGTTCTTGATCTTGATTAGCGCCCTACCTAAATGCGAACCTCCGCTCGGTATGAGGAAGTTCGGACCATTCCATTGGTATGAAGAAGCAGAGAAGACATTCCAAGAGCTCAAGCAGCTTCTCATCATACTACCAATCATGGTAGCTCCGGAGCCTGGTGAGTCTCTTCTGCTTTCCATCGCTGCAACTACAGAGATGGTCAGCATGGTTATAGTTGCGGAAAGACCAGAAACATCTTGAACTCAGGAGCTTAGACCCCTCCGGGAGGGTCCAGAGCTACCTGAAGGCGAGTCTCGGTCCCAGCCCCCAGCCACGGATTCTAAACGCAAGATGCATGTGGATCAACCTCTCTCATCCGAGGGAATATCTACTGCTCAAGAAGGAGATCTGGACCCCTCTGGGAGGGTCTGAGTTGATGAAGAAGAATCTTTGGACCCCTCTGGGAGGATCCAAACTGTCCAGCGGCCGGTGTATTTCATCAGCAAAGTACTTCATGACGCCAAGACTCAGTACATTGAGGTGCAGAAGCTGTTGTACGTAGTTCTTATCGCCTAAAGGAAGCTTCATCACTACTTCCAAAGCCCACAAGATATCAGTGGTAACCTCTTATCCACTGTGTGCAATCTTACATAATCCCAATTTAATGGGAAATATCGCCAAGTGGGCAGCAGAGCTGGTAGAATTTGATCTTGAATTCCTGCTCGACATGCGATCAAGAGTTAGGCGTTGGCTGACATCGTGGCGGAGTGGACACCTTCTTCATCAAGTCCGGGGGGCCTCAACGAGCAGAAGCCAGAACATAAGGTCCCGGTCTTCACTGAGCCTCACTGGACTCTCTACTTCGACGGCTCCATGCAAAAGAAGGGGGCTGGAGCTGGAATCCTTCTCCTCACTCTGACCGAAGAGATGGTCAAGTACATGGTGCGCCTCAACTTCAATGCAACCAACAACATGACAGAAATGAAGCTCTCATCTTCGGACACAAGGTGGATCTATCATATGGCGCCCGACAGCTCCTGGTGAAGGGTGACTAGCAACTCATTATCAAACAGGTCAAAGGTGAATATAGTTACAATAACCCTTATCTTGTTGCATATCTACTTGAAATCCAGAAGTTACAGAAACACTTCCACTTCCTGGACCTCTGTCATGTCCAGCGTATCAACAACGTTGAAGCTAATGATCTTTCGACAAAGGCTTCAACCGGGGCTCAGGCACTCGACGGGGTTTTTGTTAGGAGACAATAGCACCTGCCGCTTGGCCTGCCGAACTGAGTGATGGAGGCGAGACCAGCATCCCGAAGCTGGTGGTCCTGGTGGCCTGGTTACCATGGGGTCCACCAGGGATTGTAGGCCCTGCAGGAAGCTCCGAGCAACCAAGCGCGTAAGATCCAGAAGCTCAAGTCAGTCCCGACGCATGGATCTCGAAGGCCCGGGACTACTTGAAGGACAACACCCTTCACGAAGACGGTGCAGCCGCTGAGCAAAATGTCAGATTGGCTAAAAGATACATGTTGGTAGAAAAGGATCTCTACTGACGTGGTGCCAACGGCGTTCTAATGCGGTGCATTTCCCGGGAAGAAGGTTGCGAACTTCTCGTAGAGATCTGTAAAAGCCCTAAAGTCAAGGAACAAAGTTCATATAGGATAATTTAAATTTGAATGGTGAAAAGAAATCAAATGGCAATTGGGGAATTAAACCAATTCAAACTTCAATTGAAGGGATTCAAAATTTCAATTTTAGCTCCTGTTCAAACTTGGACAAATTAAAAATCTGAGTTCACCATTAGCTTCCAAGTATTCCAATTAGCACCCATGCAGATTTTCATAATATTTGGAGCTCAAATTCTATTTAATTCAATGGGTACATTGAATTCTATTCAAATTCAAATTTGAATTTGAAATCCATATGAAACCTGTCCAAATTTGAAATACAATTTTAGAATCTGAATCTCCATATTTAAATTGGCCTCTCCACAAAAATCTAGGATTTTTGGATCAAGTTTGGTAGGGGAATTGAAGTTCCAGAGAGGATAGGCTTAAGGGGGGCAGTGGGACCCACTGGTCAGTGTGACATCTACGGTAGTGCTCTGCACGCCGTTTTTCCAGCGCTGCTCCGCTCGACACCGCACGGCATGCAAGCTCCAGCGAGCTGCTTGCCTGCTTGCTGCATGGCCTCCCTTACACTCCTCATCCCTATCTTCGACTACAGCCCCGAGTAGATGAGTACCGGCGGTCACCTCTGTTCTTCCCTCCCGAGCGCACCACCTCGCCCCTCTGTCCACTGAATAGCTCACTAATTCGGTCGAGTCTCTCCATCCTCCCAACAGCAAAAGTAAAGAAAACTTCTCCCTCTATCATATCCATCAAGTAGCTAGTTGATTTCTCAATTGGTTGTGGTGTATTTTGAAGCGCTGCGGAAGTCCACCGTTGAAGCCAACGGTCACCCCCTCTCTGTTCAACGATGTCAGGATGAAGCAAACCTTCTTGAGGCCGCACGCAAACATCAAAGTGGTGCGTATTTGATCACCGAATATGCCTGCAAATTTTGGCAGCTTGTCATAGTGTATAGAGTTGGTATTTCTCATTTCTCCTGACAGCAAAACTGAGCATCGGGTTTAGATCGTCCGTTCAATTCTGTTTCTACATGCAAACGTTTTCTAATCCGGTGAGGTAGTATACTCACCATCTCCTAGCGCACTCCTCTGCCAAGAATCAGTGAAGACCATCGAGTAAAGACCGAGCTATTCAAGTTTTCCACGCCGCCATTGAAAAGCACCGCGGTTCACCATCGAAGGCAACTTTGCCGACAATTCCACATTGTTTACACCACCTAGTAACCTTCCTCATGACCCCCGGAATCTTCCCCGCCTTTTCCCGAGGTGTTTGAGCCATTACCGAGTGATTTCGGCCATCACTAAAACCCTAGCTTCGCCGCCGCCGTCGCGCACGGTATTCCGACCATCACCGGCGTTCGGCGACCCCTCCATCGTGCTCAGCATCCTGGAAAATGGTTAGGCGGTGAGTGGGAAGGAGAGAGCAGGCCGGGAAAGACAAACCGGCGAACTCGCCGGCGCGTCGCGAGGTAGAAGACGACCTCGCAGGCCCCGCATGTCAGCAGCGCATTCGACTGCGCGGATCGGCTGTGGCACCAGATCGACTGCGGCTGCGCGGGTTAACCCCGTGCCCTCGTGCGGCCCAGTGCTGATTGGCCCAATTCAAATAAGTGGGGCCGGCCGCTTTATTTAAACTTTCCAATTGGAAAATAATTCCAGAATTCAATCAATCTTCTAAAATCCATTACTCCTAGTAGATTTGCTCAAAAATTTCCAAATAAATTCTGCTAGACTTGATATCAAATTTGCAGTGGTTAAATTTGTTGGACATGAAACTCCCAGAATTTTCATAATTAATTCCTTTGAGCTAACTGCTTGGGAAATTAATTGCCCCTGTTCTGTTAATTGGAAAACTCCCAATTTTGGTCAGGGCTCTCATAAAAATACACTTGATCTCCAGTAAAAATTTCAAGTTCATTGGACTTCATTTACTGGGATGATCAGTGTTCCAAATCTCTATGTAGTTGAAAAATTAAGAAAAGTACAGAACCATTTTCAGATTTTTCCCCATACTTGTAAATTCAGTTTCTCCCTGTAGGAAGCTCAGAAAAACGTGAAACAATTTTTCCCAGAACCAGTGAGACCCCCTCTACCATGATCATCCACTTTTAGCCATGAAAAAGCTACAGAATTACAACAAAATTCAGAGAAACCTTTTATTTGTTGGAATTTTAGAGACAACAAGATTCCTTGAACATCTCCAAATTTTGGTCCAGATCTTCCTCATAGATCATATTGTCCCCTGTAAAAATCCCAAAGCCAATTAAAATCATTTACTTGCATGATAAGTATTTATAAGATCTCTTCTATAGTTTCTATATCACTCATGTAATTTATATATTGCATATCATATAGTGACTGAGATCGAGGAGGACCCGGAGACCTTGGAGACTCTACTTCCAGAAGCTAACTTCCTCTCTGACTCGCAGCCATACAAGCCCCAGTTTGCATTTAAGCGCTATTTCAATTTTCTATTTGTATCACTTATGTCTAGGGTGAATTTTGTGCATTAGGGCTAAGGTGCTTCTTACTCCACTTGCATGACCCACAAATCCCATGGAGTATTGGGTAGGTCTAGAGCTTGACAAGTAGACAATGCCATGCTAATGTTTATAAGAATCTGGTAGAAGTCGAGTAGTTGGAATCTACTCGCGAGATAGGATTCTATCACACGGGATGAATAAAATCAAAGAATGGTTTAGAATTGTGAAATTGAGACTGAGCCGCGGGTAGGATGCAGCGAGACGTGGTCTCACGTGCATGGCCCTGCTTGTGTCGATTGAGGACCGATCTGTGTGCGGCCCTGCTGGATAAGTTTGAACAATACCGGATGCATACTGGGCATATGGAACCCAGGAAACCGATGTAACTTGAAAACTTGGATGTTGAGGCATAGCCCATTGTCGATAGGGGTGGGCTGAGGGCAGTAAGGTGTAAATTCGCCGGCGAGCACGGACACGCTCCTTCGGGAACCTTATGCCCGCGATGGTGGGACCGGTTTGGCGTTTGAGTTCTCTTATGAAAGGTGGATGTGTAAGACGTGGTGAGGAGCACGGCACACTCCTTAGGCACGGGCGTATGTGACGTGTTATTCGGGTGTGTCCTGATTGCAATCACCATCCCTCGCGGTTATTTGAGTACCGCTTGTCCACTGCGTTGTGACGTAGTAAATACTGAAGAAGTCAGGAGAATATGGTGTATTGAAATATAATTGTTTTGCCACTATGATTGCTATAGATTAGACTCATTAAAGTTCTTGTTATTGAACATTTAAGCTGCTCCTATTAACTTGTAAATTGATAATCAACTCATATGCGAGTCATTTACTGCTATATTCATCCCTATGTTAAGTATCCCTGCATGTAGAGTTTCATGTTTAGGTGAGACAGTTAAGTCTTGCTGAGCCTTCGTGCTCATAGTTGCTATATTAATTTGTTTGCAGGTGAAACATATCAGGAAGGGCCCGAGGATGAGGCGATGCCCCCGTCGGGGTATACTGCCGAATGGGAGCCCTGCACGCCGCAGTAAATTGTGTGTGGCTAGTGTGCAGCGTCCGCGGGCTTGACGGTTGTACTTTTGCATAGCTAGGCTGAGAGTTTAGCTATGAATATTATCTTCCGCTGTATATTAAGTATTATAAAAGACTTCCACTGTTCATATAAATAAAACTTTGTATTTTGTCGTATTCTATTTGTGTGTGTTGTTGGGTGTCGTATCACACGGCACCACCCTCTGCGATTCCTGGAATGTGTGGATCCAGTCCCCATAGCCTGGTATCAGAGCTGCATTGTGAATAGCACGCTCAAAAAAAGCCTATTTTGGAAAACTTAAGAGTAGTCAAGTGAGGATTAGTACTATGCCCACATAAGGTCTATTATAGTATTAGTTACTTAAGGTGGCAAGCTAACTTATGTGTTATTATATTCTATAACGATGCTCCGACGTCAGGTAAGAGGTAATGTACGCCACCGTAAGCGGATCAATTGCGGCAGCTCACCATGCGAGAGGTAGCATGTGGTTGTTTCCGTGGCTTGGCACGGAAAAGTTAATATGAGTCTCTGAAACTTTCCATGTTTCTGAGAATATATGACACACGGTACCCCAGCGTGATACAAAATTTGTGGGAGCCCCCGTCTATAGCTGTCCAAATGGGCCGGGCTAGATGGGCCGGCACGAAAGCCCACAAAAAAAGCACGGCCCGAACCCGGCACGGCCCGAAAAAATCGGGCCCTGGCCGGCCCGAAGCCCGTTGCGGGCCGTGCCCGGGCCTCGACTTCCGGCCCGTCGGGCTGTCGGGCACGGCCCGTTTAGGCCCGGCACGTGGGCTGGCCCGGCACGGCACGGCCCGTTTAGGCCCGAATTTTGATTTTTTCGCATTTTAGTATATTTTTAACTTAAATCGGCTGCGGGCCGGGCCGGCCCGGCACGACCCGTTTATGGCCCGGTACGGCCCGGCACGCCTAAATTGGACTCGGGTCGTGCCCGGGCCTCAACCTTCGGCCCGCGGGCCGACCCGACACGGCCCGATTTTTTTTCGGGCCGTGCCGGGCCAAGATTTCTAAGGCTCGAGCCCGGCCGGGCTCGGGCCGGGCCGGCCCGGCACGGCCCATTGGACACCTATACCCCCGTCGGGTGGGACATAACCCGATGCGCCCCTACTGGTGCAGCACTATGCAAAGACGTGGGACCCTGTCAGGTGGTAGAAAACCCGGTCATGTACCTCGAGACGTGGCTTAACTCGAGGCGGCCCGTATGGAATGATACGGGACTGATGTTTTTACTTTCATATATATTATTGTGAATTGTTCGCCCGTGCGGTCTGTGTCGTACAACACCATATGTTTGATCTATCATTTGTGTGTAGATGTAGTACACTAACCACGTTTAAGTAGCTCGAGTAGAAAACGTTTGCGAGTGAACGTCATTACTACCACCATTGAGACGTATGCCAGAATACCGTCTTAGGATTTTCTTTTATGATGGCGTAGTACCAGCATTGCATTTGAGTTTCAGCGGGCACATCGACGACATTACCCGTGCTGGTGTTGTGACTCAACAACAAGTAAAAATTCCCAACTTAGGACTAAGGTTGAATTTGTAATCTCTGTTTTGGAGCGTGCTGGTCAGATTTAAAATTAATCATAGGGTCGCTGCGGTATGCAGGCCTGTGACTTGGTAACTTGAGGAAGTCCTCCAGAAGTTTCATTTTCAGCTCCAAGGCAGATTTCAAGATTTAAAACTGAAAAACTTCATTTGAACTTAAAGTGCCCAGTTCCAGGTTCAAACTGTAAACTGGGCAGAAAAATTGACTAAGTTTGGAACATCATAACTTTCTGTATAATCCACGCCTGAAGGTCTGCCATACATGGTTGGAAATTTTATAGAGTCCTCTAAAACTCTTATGTTCAACTCCAAATCATAATCACCCTGTAAACTAAAGAAAAATCCAAATTTCCAAACTCTGTTAAATCGGGACAGAGGCTGGACAGTTTCTGTACCCTGTTACTGTCTTGATCATATCTCTTTGTAGAATCAACGAATGACTTCATATAATACATTTCTGTAATCTTGAGGATGTATACAACAATGTTGTAATTTATGATGTTTGCATATATTCATGTTTTGTATCTGGAAAAATGTGGATAAAATAAGCCTTAAACAGAGGAGGTGCTGTCAAAATTTTTCTAGAAACACTGTCAACTTGAAAAAGTCATATCTCCTTATAAAGAAATGATCTGGAGGAAAATAAATACATTCTGGAAATATATTTGAGTGTACTACAACTTTTTAGTTGAACTAAAGTTCTGAATGTGCCTCTAACTGGATGAGAATTTCAAGTTTCTCCAGACTGGTCAGATGGAACAGAACTGTGACAGAATTCCAGTGTTATGTTTCATTTGACATTTGAATTTGAATTCACTTTCATAATTCAATTTTCACATCCATCATCTTTTTATCAACAAGTTTTGTTGAATTTGAGTATTCGACTCATTCAAGTGCTCTTTTTATAGACGACGGATGTAATGCTATTGCCGGATGGGTGGGTGTTCTCCACATGCGCCAACCGTCCGGGCTTCCCAAGCATGCTGCGGAAGGTGCTCCAACAGTTTGGCTTCATCGAGATGCCATGCTATTGGGGTCAGGAGACGGTTGACAGAGGCATACTGTCTTGTACCGTCCTGGTCGACATCCTGGCAAGTCCGTGTTTCTGTGGATGGGCTTCTTTTTTGGTCACTACCCCGGGAGCTCGTTTGGAGGACACATGGGCAATTGCAGCGGGCGAAGCGCTGATGAAGCTTTGTGAGATTCACCAAGATGCCATGGCTGGGACACAATTTTCTCTTCTCCCGGTCCGTGGTGCTGCTGATTTTGAGTGGCAACATCGTATGGTTGCAGCCTATCTACCATATGGCGACACAACCTCGACAACACTTGGGGCATTTGCCGCTGCATACAGCATGGTGGTTCTTGCACAAGGTGCAATCCTGCAGGAGCAAGTCGAAGCTTTGAGGCAAGCAACTGAACGGGGTGACACTCTTGATTATATCAATGAGAACCTATGTTCGTTTCTGGCTCCGACGAATCACCGATTAAATCAATGCGAGGATCAGTTGCATCACACTCGCACGAGACTGCGAAAAGCTCACGCTGAACTGAGGCAAACTCGCATGGAACTGCAGCAAGCTCGTGAGGGGCTGCAGGCGAGTCAGTTGGGGGTGCAACAACAGCAAGAGCAGTTGTTGGTAGTCACCGAGGAACGAGACGCAGCCATCGAAGAAGCCCAGAATTGGGAGTACGAGGCAGAACAACTTCAGGATAATATGATTGAGGGTGAATCACAATTGCAACCAGTTGTGTATCCACCGGCTCATGATATACCTCTGAATATGGGTGAATAAGTGCCTTCAGATCCTGAGGATGAAGAAGATCCGGAGATAGTAGAGTACGCCGATGACGATGCATCAGAGTAGGAGGGGCAGCACTACTGCCATCACGGACAACGTTTAGTTAGTAGTTGCCCGTGTTTATTTATTGGCCATTTTTGTGTCATATTATAAATAGTAGTGGGTGTGTAGAAGATGACAAGGTGTGTATGATGACTCATGTAGACCAAGTATAGTTGAGATGCACTTCCATAGAGGGGGTCCATCATTTTGGAAATCACTATTGTACACTTGGTCATGAGATAATATATCTTGTATAAAGTTTGTACTTTATCAATATATGTGAATATTATGCAATTATCACATTGTCATTACTCGCACTACTATGGTATAAAATGGATGAAGAAAACAAACATGTTGCTGATTTAAATCATTTGGATGCAAAATGGCGCGTACGCGCTCTACGCCCGAAATGGGAGGATCTAGCCGTGGTTGTGAGGATGAATCTCTGACCCGGGAGCAAACCGTGACACCACAGCAACAAGTCCCTCCACCACCACCACCTGAACCTCCGAGGATGCTCGCGGAGATTCTAGCTGCAGTACTCGGCTCGCGCGACGAGCAAACCGAGTTACTGCGGATGTTGGTTCAAAATTTGTCCCATCAAGGGGGATGACAAGACAATAGGCAACGCCAGCCCCAACAAAGCTCGTATTCAGATTTCTTGGCGATGCATCCACCGGTCTTCACTGATGCCGAGGAGCCTCTGGAGGCGGACAACTTCATCCGCACTCTTGAGGTGAAGTTTGGTTTACTACGGTGCACCGAACAGCAAAAGGCGCTGTTTGCAACGCAACAGCTTCAAGGATCCGCCGGTGCTTGGTGGGTAAACTTCATCTCCTCACTGCCGGCCGGTCATGCAGTCACGTGGACTGAATTCTGGGAGGCGTTCTGCGCCTACCATATCCCTCCCAGAATAATGAAGAGGAAGCTTCAAGAATTCTTGGAGCTAAAGCAAGGCGGGAGGAATGCCCACGAATACTCCCGCGCGTTCAATCATTTGGTGTACTACGCGCCTGAATATGTGGGGACGGAAGATAAGAAGAGAGACATATTCTTCCGGGGCCTGAATCCAAAGATGAAGGTCCAACTCGCACAGAGCAATCGTGGCACCTTCAATGACATAGTCAATGCTGCGATTATACAGGAAGATGCTCAGCGTGAGCTCGTTTCTGATAAGAGGAAATGGAGCGCGCCATCGAGCAGCAGCGGGCGTGGTCCTTAGAAGTAGCGTGTGGTGTATCGCTCACCATCCGGTCAGCGATGGCAGCCACCGGCGTGACCGCAGCAATTCCGCGGTCGATCCTTCAACACGCTGCATTTTCAACCACCATCTCCACAACAGCAGCAGCAGCAAAGGATGGCCCCGCGTGCATATCCAACTCCACCACATGCACCGGGATTCCGTCCGCAGATTGGAGGGAACCCGACACAGTACACGTGCTATACGTGTGGCCATGCCGGGCATTTTGCGAGGGACTGCCCCGATCAGCGTCAAGGCAGCGGGCAAGCACCATATCGTGGTGCCGTTCAACCCCGCAACCAGCCCAAGAAACCATCACCAAAACCCTGCAACGTCCACCACTTAGATCTCGAAGACGTGCCGGAAGGCGAATCCATTCTCGCGGGTATGTTTTCTTTACTCCAAAATCCCGTAGTCATACATTTTGACTCTGGTGCCACCTATAATTTCATTAGCCAATTTTATGTTGTCAAGCATCAATTATCTATCACTCCCACAGAAAGTCCATACTTGATTTGCTCTCCGGGTGGGAAAATAGCAGCGGACATGAAAGTCCATAAAGCACAACTTAAGATGGGTGGGAATATCTATCCGACTTCTCTAATTATATTAGAGGGTCAAAAGCTTGTTGTCATCTTAGGGATGTCTTGGATGCACCACCATGGTGCTGTTCTCGACATTGTTCCACGTGTGGTCCATTTGAACTCTCCACTATATGAACCACACACTCTTATTCTAGACCGCCTTATCCAAAAAATTCCAGCCACCTACAACACGGAAGCTACAAAGCTTGAGGACATTCTTGTGGTCCGTGAGTATCAGGACGTGTTTCCCGACGACCTTCCGGGTATGCCACCTGATAGAGATATCGTGTTCAAGATTGAACTCATTCCGGGAACCACGCCTATTTCCCGAAGGCCGTACAAGATGTCACCAAATGAATTCGCGGAATTAAAGGGGCATTTGAAGGACCTGCTGGACAAAGGTCTCATACGCCCAAGTTCATCACCTTCGGGCTGCTCAGCATTATTTGTGAAGAAAAAGGACAAGACGTTACGTCTATGTGTGGACTATCGTCCGCTCAACGCCGTGACGATCAAGAACCAGTATCCACTACCGTGCATCGATATTTTATTCGATCAATTAGTGGGTGCTAAAGTATTCTCAAAGATGGAACTTCGGTCCGGATATCATCAAATAAAAATCTGACCAGAGGATATACCGAAGACGGCATTCTCGACGAGATACGGGCTCTATAAATATCTCGTCATGTCGTTTGGGCTTACCAACACGCCAGCTCACTTCATGTATTTGATGAATTCAGTGTTTATGCCGGAGTTGGACAATTTTGTCGTGGTCTTCATCAACGACATTCTGGTGTATTCAAAATCAGAGGAAGAACACGCCAAACACTTGCATATCGTGCTCCAACGATTGCGAGATCACAAGCTTTATGCAAAATTCAGCAAGTGTGAGTTTTGGATGAAAAAGTACCATTTCTTGGTCATATTATTTCAGCGGAGGGCATCGATGTAGATCCAAGCAAAATTGTACAAGTGCTGAAATGGAAGTCTCCAACATCCGTCCACGAAGTTTGCAGTTTCCTCGGGTCAGCTGGATATTATCGGAGGTTCATTCCGAGCTTCTCAAAAATCGCTAAACCAATGACGGAGCTGCTGAAAAAGGGGACTAAATATATTTGGAGCAAGGCATGTGAGGATGCATTCCAAGCATTGGTGAAACATCTCACAACAGCCCCAGTGCTAGCTCAGTCGGATACGACCAAACCTTTCGACGTGTATTGTGATGTGCCCGGCATTGGTCTCGGCTGCATGCTAATGCAAGAAGGCCGCGTGATTGCTTATGGATCACGACAGCTCCAAAATCATGAGCAGAATTATCTAACTCATGACCTTGAGCTTGCTGCCGTGGTACTCGCTTTGAAAATGTGGAGGCATTATTTACTCAGAAATTTAGTGCACCTCTACACCGATCACAAGAGTCTGAAATATATCTTCACTCAGAAGGAGCTGAATATGCGACAGCGAAGATGGTTAGAACTGATCAAAGATTATGAAATTGAAATTCATTACCATCCCGGCAAGGCGAATGTAGTTGCCGATGCGCTAAGCCGCAAGTCTAACGTCAACAATCTGTCCATCACTCCGATGGAAGAGGACAAGCCGAGTTTATACTTGGTTCCATATGGAGCGCTATATAATCTTACTCTCATCCCTACCATATGAGAGGAGATTATGGAGGCTCAAAAGAAAGATGTGGGTATGTCGCACATTCAGAGGAAAATAAAGAATGGGAAAATGATGTGCTTCCGAAGTGATGAACATGGTACCCTGTGGTTCAAGGACCGTATCGTGGTACCCCTTGACACAACACTTCGGAATAAAATCTTGGATGAAGCTCACTTATCCAAGTACTCTATTCATCCGGGCAGCAACAAGATGTACCAAGATTTGAAAACCAGATTTTGGTGGACACGGATGAAAAGAGAGATTGCAAAATACATGTCCAAGTGTGATACGTGTCGGCGGGTGAAAGCCGACCACATGAGGAAAGCAGGACAGCTACAACCACTGAATATTCCGGCGTGGAAATGGGAGGACATTAGTATGGATTTTATTGTCGGATTGCCTCTCACCTCCCACAAGCATGATTCGATTTGGGTGATAGTCGATCGACTAACCAAATCAGCTCATATTATTCCAGTATATACAAAGTACATCGCCATGAAATATGCGGAGTTGTATATTGCAAGAATCATGTGCTTGCACGGAGTTCCTCGGAAGATTATTTTAGATTGTGGTGCGCTGTTCATTGCTCATTTTTTGGAGCAGCTGCACGCATCATTGGGGACAAAACTGATCTGAAGCTCCGCATATCACCCGCAAACTGATGGTGAAACTGAACAGGTGAATCAAGTTTTGGAAGATATGCTACGCGCTTGTGCCATCCACACAGTAAAAATTGGGATGATCATTTACCGTTGGCGGAGTTCTCATACAACAATGGCTATCAAGCTAGCATCAAGATGGCGCCTGTCGGTACCCTAAAAACCATACACCCCCTGAGGTTACAAAGATCTCAAGGGAAGGACATTTACTCAAATTGAAGACCCTCGGGGGCCCACTCGCCAGACGTGACCGGACCCGCTTCTCCAACATGGTTAACCTCTAGGTTGCCACGTGTACTGTCAGACCAGAGCTATTACCCGCAAGGGTGAAGCTCCGGGCCAAGTACTGAAACGGCACCTCCGGAGGTAGCCCCTGACCGAGAGAAGCTCCGGACCTGACACGTAGCAAGCCGCCCCGGAGCTTCCCGCTTCCCACGAGCAAGCTCCGGAGCTGCCACGTGTCCATACGTCGGAGCTGGCCGCTTTAAACCCCCGGGAGACGTTGTAACGGCTCCGGATCTCCAAAGGACAGCCGCGGACTTCAAGACCCGATTAATTATCATTAATTCCACATTAATGATATTTAATCGGATGATCTTAACACCTGTAACGGCACTGTCGGAGCCGTTACAGGGTTATTAACAACAATTAATCTTGTGTATCAATGCCAATAACCGCCAGGGCCACATGTCGGGCCAGGCTGACTTGTAACGGTTTGTCCTTGTACTATAAAAGGACAAACCGACGATACACGAGGGGAGGACACTCGAACACACTCAAGCTCACAAGTTAATACAACACACATACACTCCCGTGGAGTAGGGTATTACGCTCAGGCGGCCCGAACCACGTAAACTACTGTGTCACTCGAGTCCAATCGCAATTCACCTTCTTGAGTCTCCGCGCGCCCAAACCGAACCACAAACTCCTTTCACACTTTCGTAGTGTCAGGGGATCTGCCGACTCCAACAGTCGACAGTTGGCGCGCCAGGTAGGGGCGCCTGAGATCTTCAAGAATGGTGAATTCTGCGGCTGGATCATCCAACGGGCAACCTGCTGCTCAGGCTGTCGGAGGCAATCCCTCCAACATGCAACCACCAGCAGGAGCCTCAGTTCCAGCGGGAGTCACACTCCCACCACCGCCATCTTCTCCGGCAAGACATGTCGAACGACATGATGGTGCACCGGCGTCACATTCTGCGTCGGCAAGTCGTGACAACCCAGAACACGCACTCCATGCAGCGCGTGCTCTCCTTCAGCGACCACCACCTCCGGATGCATCTCAAGGTGCCATGGAGCAATGGAGAGCTGATATTGAGCATTTGGTCGCAGCAGCGGCCGAACGCCTCAACAATCAGGGTCCACCTCCTTCAGGGCGGGCCCCATCGCAGCGACGAACGTTGTCTGGAAGACTTGGTCCACATGTCTCCAACAACCGGAGAAGAGCTGCACCACAGCAAGTGACGTCTTTGCCCTCTGGGGCACGACGAGAAGAAGAAGGAACCACAAGTTCCGGCTTTCACTAAGCCTCACTGGACCCTTTACTTCGACGGCTCCATGCAGAAGCAGGGAGCCGGAGCTAGAATCCTTCTCCTCGCACCAACCGGGGAGAAGGTAAAATACATGGTGCACCTTGACTTCAAGGCAACCAACAACATGGCGGAGTACGAAGCACTCATATATGGATTGAAGGTGGCACTATCATATGGTGTCAAGCAGTTGCTGGTCAAAGGAGATTCACAACTTGTCATCAAACAGGTGAAGGGTGAATGCTCCTGCAATAATCTCCAGCTGGCTGCTTATCTCCTTGAAGTCCAGAGGCTTCAGAAGGACTTCGAAGTCCTAGATCTTCACCATGTTCAGCGTGCTCACAACGCTGAAGCTGACGAACTCTCGACCAAGGCGTCAACCGGAGCTCCGGCTCCAGACGGAACCTTTGTCCGGAGGTTGTCAAAACCCACAGTTCAGCCTGCCGAGCTGAACGAAGGGGGCGAGATTAGCATCCCGAAGCTGACGGTCCCGATGGCCCTGTTACCATGGCAGCCATCAAGGGTTGTAGGTGCTGCCGGAAGCTCCGAGCAACCCAGCACGCAAGACTCAAATGCTCAAATCAGTTCCGATGCATGGATCTCGGAGATCCGGAACTACTTGAAAGACAACATCCTTCCTGACGATGATGTATCCGCTGACCGGGTAGTCAGATTGGCTAAAAGATACACGTTGGTAGAAGGGGATCTCTACCGGCGCGGTGCCAACGGCATCCTAATGCGGTGCATCACAAGGGAAGAAGGCTGCGAGCTCCTCGCAGAAATCCATGGAGGTGAGTGTGGGAACCACGCGTCTTCCCGCACGCTGGTCGGAAAAGCCTTTCGGCACGGCTTCTACTGGCCTACATCGCTCCAGGATGCTACTGAGCTAGTGAAGAAATGCAAAGCATGCCAATTTCATGCAAAGCAAATTCATACACCTGCTCAGCCCTTACAAATGATACCTCCTACGTGGCCTTTCGCTGTGTGGGGGATGGACATCTTGGGACCCTTCCCAAGAGCCGTCGGAGGTTATAAGTTCCTGTACGTTGCCATTGACAAGTTCACCAAGTGGCCGGAAGCTACTCCTGTTGTGACGATCAACAAACAATCTGCAATCAATTTTCTACAATCTATCGTGAGCAGATTCGGAGTCCCAAACAAGATCATCACTGATAATGGGACTCAGTTCACAAGCTCCGCATTTCAAGGATATTGCGAAGACCTCGGTATACAAGTTTGCTACGCTTCCGTAGCTCATCCTGCCAGCAATGGACAAGCCGAGAGAGCAAACGCAGAGATCCTTAAAGGACTCAAAACGCGCACTTATGAGCGTTTGAAAAAGCACGGAGCTAATTGGATCGAAGAGCTTCCGCCCACTCTATGGGCTAACAGGACTTCTCCAAGTCGGGCAACTGGAGAAACACCCTTCTTCCTGGTGTACGGAGCTGAAGCGATCCTTCCTCCGGAAATCACCTTGGGTTCCCTCCGAGTCCGGACCTTCGACGAAGCCGCGCAGGACCAGCTCCGGCGTGAAGACCTAGACCTCCTTGAGGAGGGAAGGTGCCAAGCAGCTGTTCGGAATGCCCGATATCGCCAAGCTCTACGGCGCTATCATCAGCGGCATGTACACAACCGACAGCTCGAGGAAGGCGATCTGGTGCTACGGAGAATACTATCCAGAGAAGGGCAAAACAAACTCTCCCCCGGCTGGGAAGGGCCCTTCCGAGTGATCAAAGTATCCCGTCCCGGAAGCGTTCGCTTGGCTGCCGAGGATGGGACACCTCTCCCAAATCCTTGGAACATCGAGCACCTCCGTAAGTTCTACACTTAATTCCACGGAGGTGAGTCTTAAGTAACTTGAAGTGTATGTTATAGAGTCATTGTACAGAGTCGGGTAGTTCCTCCGGGAGAGCAGCCGGACCTTTCCCGAAAGGTTTGGAAAGCTCATGCAACACTTGATACAGTCTCCGGACTAGAAGTGTAGCTAATTACCCTGGGTTAAACGAGAAACCGAACACGCTTAGCCTGGTTCTGTACCCTAAGAGTGTACTTGTTTCCCCTGTACCCCGGACCTATAATGAAAGACATCTTCATGTGAAATAGACTCCACGTGCATTCATTTTTGCATAAGGCTCGACATTTTTATTTTTCTCTTTCTTGTCTATAACAGAAACGTGCAATTCTTAAGAAGTTCTAGTTTAACCGGTTTATGTACAATTTGAGTTGAATTGTCAGATTTTTTAGATTTAAATATCGTCTGTGGTCAACTCGCCTGAAAGCCGCCAAGCCATTCTAGGGCCGGAGTGCGCTATCGACTTAGCCTGGTCAAGCACCCTAAGTACGCCACTCTACCTACATCCCGGCAGGCCAAAGTAAGGTGGGTCCATGGACAATTGGATCTAAAAGAAAAGACAATTCATCCAATTATACTAAAAATCGTGTTCAACTTGAAATTCTCTTGAGAACCGTAAGCCGCGACGAAGTTATAGATAAGGAACGAATTTTACTGTTTTTCTTGGCTTAAGTGTGCAGGAAAAATAAACCCGATATTGATGGAGAAAAACCGGAGTTAACCAAGCTCCGACTCCCACCGGCGTTAACTTAAAGATGGTGAGAAGACTCTATCACTAGAGTCTGTTGCCAGCAAGCCAGGCGTGGCAAGGGTCATTGCCGGAGCTACTAAGCTCCGACACCTTGAAGTATTAACTATCGACACTCAACGTGTTGGTAGAGGCTCCTGCCGGAGCTACTAAGCTCCAGAGCTTCTAAGCTCCGACGACTTCAAGGGACCTTCACTATCGAAAACTTCGGACCTAAACTACACGAGTTCGAAGCAAATTTGTCTTCAACAAAACTCAACATCCTTTTGGTACATGTCCACAACCAAATTGTGCACATCTACCAGGGGGCCAAGTGAAGACAAAGATGTTGAAGACAAAAAATGAAATTCACGAAAAATTGGGGATTTCATTTCATTTGAAGACCAGAGATTACATCTGGGGACAAAGGATTACAAAATTGAGGAAGAAGAGAAGATACAAATAAAGGCTAAGAAAGATAGTCCTAGACCCTATGGAAGAACTCAGCGACCTTCTGGGCGACCTCCGACACGCTGGCTCGAGTAGCTTCGCCTTCTCCTTCAACGGGGCCTTCAAGCACCGGGTCCAGAGGGAATCGAGGGTTCCGGCTAGTGTAGCACGTCAACACATATTCTGTGACGTTCCTAGCCAGGGATTGCCCCTCGACCTCCAACTGGTCCGCGATGACGTCGCCCACCTTGGAGAGCTTGCTGCCCGCAGCGCCCAACGCTTGCAGCGCAAGGTCCGGCTCCGGCTCCGGATCATCCGGAAGCACGGGGCTGAAACCCATCGGCGCTAGCGCATCGTCGGCCTTGCTCAGGAACTCCCAAATTTGCAGGGAGTCCGTCTTCCTCAGGCCCTTCATCTCTTCCAAGGACCTCCGGGCCGCCGCCAGCTCCGAATTCTCGCGGGAGAGGCGCTCAACTTCTTTGGCGTTTTGCTGAATCTTCGCAACAACCCGCTTTTCGAGTCTTCCGAGCTCCTCCTCCCGGAGGTGGATCTTGTTCCGGCGGTCGACCAGGTCTTTCTCCCTAGCCTCTATTTTCTTCTCCCGGGCGACGAGGGCGCACTCATACTCGTAGAGCTCCTGCCCTCGCACCCAGGTCTTCTCCTCCTCCTCGAGGCAGCGTTCTTCCAATTTTTTAGCGCGCTCCTCGAGGCCATTGTCCGCCAGAGCTGTCTTCTCGGCGAGCTCTTCTTCACGTCGCAAGACGTCGTCCCGTAGCTCCAGGAGTTTTTGCTCCTCATCCTCGAGCCGTTTTTCCCTTCCCTCAAGTGCCTCTCGGCGCTTGATGAGTGCGGTACTGATGGCCTCGAGTTGATCGAACCGAGCGTTGGCCGCATCATTAGCAGCCTTAGCTTGGTCATGGTACTCCCGGGATTGGGCGTCGAGGTTGTGAGTCATGCTCTCCCTCTCGTCCAGCATCTCACCCCAGAGCTCCAAGCGGACCTTCTCCCGCCTGATCCATTCCTTGTCCTCAGCAATCCTCGACTGCGCCAGCTTGGTCTCGAATTGGAGTCGATTACGCCACCTCCTAAGGGTTTGGCGCTCCTCTTCAAGAACCTTGCTGTCGTGGAAGAAGGCTAGTTGGACTTGGCGTAGACTGGAGCAAGCGTTGTCGATGGACATCGACAGCGAGATGGGCTCCGGACCTTCTGGGGCCTCCTCCGCCGGTTCCAGCGGGTCTTCATTTACAAAAATTGGGTCCCACTCTACGAGAGCGGAACCCCGAGCTTCCAAGGCACTAGGGCACTCCTCCGGGATGGCCTCAGTCGCCACCGAAGAAGGTCCCGCCACCAAACCTTCATTCGCCCCCTCAGGCTGGGGGCCGGCAACTTCGTTCAGGCACTCTGGCTCCGCCACGGGTACCATCGACGTCGTCGCCTCCACTGGCTCTGGCCGGGACGCTTCTTCTGAGGGAGGCTCAAGCTCCCTCGTCTCTTCGACCACCGGCTCTGCAGCCGGCGCCTCCACAATCACCGGCTCTGCAGCCGGCGCTCCAATAATTACCGGCTCTGCGACCGGAGCTTCGGAAGTAACCGGCTCAATCGCCGAAACCACTTCAACTTCCGGCTCGCACGCCGGGGCTTCAGCTACCTCCGGCTCAACCGCCGGGGCTTCAGCACTTTCCGGCTCCAAAGCCGGGACCTCTACTTCCTCCGACTCAACAGCCGGAGCATCTACTTCTGCAGCACCAGGGCCCGGAGCTTCAACCTCCGGAGCGGGTGCCGCTGGCGCATCTTCAATCCCGTGGTCCGGCGCTACCACGGGAACTTCTGGAGACGAGTCGAGGTCCATGACCACGACAGCCGGCGCCGGAGCTGTCGCAGCCTCCGCCTGGGGCGGCACTGGAGTTGGAGCAGAAGCCCTCGCAGCCTCAGACACTGTGGCTGAGGGCGGAGCTTCACTCCCCTTCTTGGGAATGCTGCAGATGAAGAATGAAGAAATTGAGCAAACAGATACTATAATTAAAAGTTAATTGAGGTAAGCAAGAAAAATTACCTTGGGAGGCTCACGCACCAGCTTGCGCGGAACCTCTTTCCCGGACGTTCCGGGCTGGCCACGGTCGGCGTAGGAGCTCCGGGAGGACTCCCAGGACTTGCCGTAGCCGCGGGCGTTTCCCGGGTCGGAGCTCTCCTAGACCGGGAGGAACTCCTAGACCTGGAGGCCCTCACCGCTTCTCGAACCGGAGTCGCACCTCCGGAGGGACCCATCAAGGGAACAGCCGCACTCCGGGAGGATCCCACCGCCGGAACAGTAGCACTCCGAAAGGACCCCACCACGGGGACAGACGTTACAGCGGCGGAGGATCTTCCCTCCTGAGGACGGGGAACTGGCGGGGAAGTAGCGAGCCCAACGGACCTTCCGTCAGCATGTCGCAGCTTCCTCTTCCGGCTCTCCGGCTCCTCCGCCAGCTCCTTGCCCTTGCCGGTGACTTCAGCTCTTGGCTGAGAGACAGGGGCGGAGCCACCTTCCGACAACCCGGGGATCGCCAACCGGGCGGTCGATCTTCTCTCGACGACGCCAAGGTCGTCAAGCGCGGGCATCTTCCGCCGGAGCTCCCTGCTGAACTCAACTTCCACGTTCAGGGGGAGGAAAGCCGGTGGCGGAGTCAAGTACTCTCCGTCTACATCGATGCCGTGCTGGAATTTCTTGAGGTGAAACTCCAAGGACTTCCCCACCATGTTGGACTTCAACCCGGTCTCAACCCGGTCTTCGTCCATCACGCTGTTGAGGGCCCAGGCGAGCTTCTCCCTCCTCTTCAGCGGCGCCCACCTGTTGGACAGGAAGTTGCAGAACACCGCCTGGGGAGTCAATCCTCCCTCCACACATTGGCGGATCCTGGACAGGACGGGGTCGAAAGCTGCCGCCAACACCGGAACTTCGCTCCACACCGACGTGTCAATGCCGGGCAGACCGTCTGGCAGCTCCAACCGCTCGTGCTCCTCCACCCGGACGACTACCCAATCCTTCTTCCAGTCATCCCACTTCCCGGAAGGGAACGACCGGAGGTACTTGAACGGGCACTTCTTGCGCTTCACAAAGTAGTAGAAGCCAAGGTACTCGTCACTTCGGCCGGTGGTTTGGACGGTGAAGAAGGTGCGGAAGAGCTCGATGCAGGGAGGGATGCCCACCCACATCTCGCAGAAGTGGACAAAGATGGACACAAGGAGGAGGGAGTGAGGGCCAAGGTGGTATAGCTGCAGACCATAGAAGTCCAGCAGCATCAAGAAGAAGGAAGAAAACGGTGGGATCAGCCCCACCATGGCGTACGATGAAAAGTACACCATTTCGCCGGAGTGCTCCTTTTTAAAGGGAAGCTCCCCGCCGGCGCGGACTGAACGGTTGAAGAAGTCCGACGACCACCCCATGAGGGCTCGGACCTTCTTCAGATCGCTCTCCGTCTTCAAACGACTCTCACGCAGACCCAACTCCATCGCAGCACAGCTAGGCGAGAGAAGGGAAGCAAAGCACGAGTTGGGAGTTTGAGCGCAAGAACAGATGGAAAGCGTAAAGAACTCCCGACGGTGCGCTTTCCTTCTTAAGTAAGCCCTCGCAACGCTTGGATGGAAACTGCAGGAGAGTCAAGCATACTACTCAAGAATTCAACCCAGCCGATGACAAGAGGGCCCGGGACCACCCCGACGATCAAGTCGAGGCTCTTACCCAGGCGAACAGTTGTCATCACGAGGCGGGAAACCCAAAGGCGGCGGACTGACAAGGCGCGCGGAACCGATACGGTTTTCGTATCGGGAACCGACGACCTTCAATTGCGAGAGATCCGCACGTCAAAGATCTTATCTGCCGCCTGAGGTGCGCCACGCGTCAGGACTTAACCGTAAAGCCCCGCCAAAGGCACCTCCGAAGACCCTTGAAGACCCAGTTCAAGAGTCGCAAGTGTGGACCCACCTCCGGCGGAATGACTTCATCCCGTTAGCCTTCCCCGGAGGTAGGTCCAGGGGGCCACTGTCGGTACCCTAAAAACCATACACCCCCTGAGGTTACAAAGATCTCAAGGGAAGGACATTTACTCAAATTGAAGACCCTCGGGGGCCCACTCGCCAGACGTGACCGGACCCGCTTCTCTAACATGGTTAACCTCTAGGTTGCCACGTGTACTGTCAGACCAGAGCTATTACCCGCAAGGGTGAAGCTCCGGGCCAAGTACTGAAACGGCACCTCCGGAGGTAGCCCCTGACCGAGAGAAGCTCCGGACCTGACACGTAGCAAGCCGCCCCGGAGCTTCCCGCTTCCCACGAGCAAGCTCCGGAGCTGCCACGTGTCCATACGTCGGAGCTGGCCGCTTTAAACCCCCGGGAGACGTTGTAACGGCTCCGGATCTCCAAAGGACAGCCGCGGACTTCAAGACCCAATTAATTATCATTAATTCCACATTAATGATATTTAATCGGATGATCTTAACACCTGTAACGGCACTGTCGGAGCCGTTACAGGGTTATTAACAACAATTAATCTTGTGTATCAATGCCAATAACCGCCAGGGCCACATGTCGGGCCAGGCTGACTTGTAACGGTTTGTCCTTGTACTATAAAAGGACAAACCGACGATACACGAGGGGAGGACACTCGAACACACTCAAGCTCACAAGTTAATACAACACACATACACTCCCGTGGAGTAGGGTATTACGCTCAGGCGGCCCGAACCACGTAAACTACTGTGTCACTCGAGTCCAATCGCAATTCACCTTCTTGAGTCTCCGCGCGCCCAAACCGAACCACAAACTCCTTTCACACTTTCGTAGTGTCAGGGGATCTGCCGACTCCAACAGTCGACAGCGCCGTATGAAGCTCTCTATGGCCGGAAATGTCGCACACCACTTAACTAGTGTGAATCTGGCGAGCGGGTTATATACGAAATTGATCTTGTAAATGAAGCCGAAGAACGAGTACGAGTGACCCAAGCCAATCTCAAGGCTGCTCAATCTCGTTAGAAAAGCTATGCGGATAAAAGACATCGACCTCTCCACTTCGACATTGGAGACCACGTTTATCTTCGTGTCTCTCCGATGAAAGGGATTCATCGTTTCGGAGTGAAGGGAAAGCTTGCTCAACAATTCATCGGTCTGTTCGCCATCATTGAAAAAATTGGACCTGTGGCCTGTCGTTTGGAGTTACCGGTGTCACTTTCAGGAGTTCATAATGTATTCCACATTTCTCTGCTGCTGAAATGTCTTAAATCCTCAGCTGAAATCTACACCGAAGACATTGAGGATCTCCAACCGGATCTCACTTATTCTGAGTATCCAATCTGGATTATCGATGAAAAGACTCGCACCACAAGAAACTGGACTTTGTACTTCTACAAAGTATTGTAGAGTAACCATAACGCTGAGGAAGCGACATGGGAAAGCTAGGATTATCTCCAATCAAACTATCCAGATTTATTATCATCTCATATCTGATAATCCTTTTACCTCCGTTTCTTTTATTTGTAATCTCGGGACGAGATTCTTTTAAGGGGGGAGGAATGTAAAAGCCCTAAAGTCAAGGAACAAACTTATAGGAGAATTTAAATTTGAATGGGGAAAATAAATCAAATGGCAATTGGGAAATTAAACCAATTCAAACTTCAATTGAAGGGATTCAAAAATTCAAATTTAGCTCCAGTTCAAACTTTGCCAAATTAAAAATCTGAGTTCACCATTAGCTTTCAAATATTCCAATTAGCACCCCTGCAGATTTTCATTATATTTGGAGCTCAAATTCTATTTAATTCAATGGGTACATTGAATTCTATTCGAATTCAAATTTGAATTTGAAATCCATATGAAACCTGTCCAAATTTGAAATCCAATTTTAGAATCTGAATCTCCATATTTAAATTGGCCTCTCCACAAAAATCTAGGATTTTTAGATCAAGTTTGGTAGGGGAATTGAAGTTCCAGAGAGGATAGGCTTAAGGGGGGCAGTGGGACCCATTGGTCAGTGTGACATCTACGGTAGTGCTCTGCACGCCGTTTTTCCGGTGCTGCCCCGCTCGACACAGCATGGCATGCAAGCTCCAGCGAGCTGATTGCCTACTTGCTGCGTGGCCTCCCTTACACTCATCATCCCTATCTTCGACTACAGCCCCGAGTAGATGAGCACCGGCGGTCACCTCTGTTCTTCCCTCCCGAGCACAGCACCTCGCCCCTCTGTCCACTGAATAGCTCACGAATTCGGTCGAGTCTCTCCATCCTCCCAACAGCAAAAGTAAAGAAAACTTCTCCCTCTATCATCTCCATCAAGTAGCTCGTTGATTCCTCAATTGGTTCCGGTGTATTTTGAAGCGTTGTGGAAGTCTACCGTTGAAGTCGACGGTCACCCCCTCTCTGTTCAACGACGCCAGGACGAAAAAGACCTTCTCGAGGCCGCACGCAACATCAAAGTGGTGCGTATTTGATCACTGAATATGCCTGCAAATTTTGGCAGCTTGTCATAGTGTATAGAGTTGGTATTTCTCATTTCTCCCGACGGCAAAACCGAGCATCGGGTTTAGATCGTCCGTTCAATTCTGTTTCTACATGCAAATTTTTTTTTAATCCGGTGAGGTAGTATACTCACCCATCTCGTAGCGCACCCCTCTGCCAAGAATCAGTGGAGACCATCGAGTCAAGACCGAGTATTCAAGTTTTCCCCGCCACCGTTGAAAAGCGCCGCAATTCACCATCGAAGGCAACTTTGCCGACTGTTCCATGTCGTTTACACCACCTAGTAACCTTCCTCATGATCCCAGGAATCTTCCCCGCCTTTTCCCGAGGTGTTTGCGCCATTCCAGAGCGATTCCGGCCATCGCCGAAACCCTAGCTTCGTCGTCGCCGTCGCGCACAGTATTCCGGCCATCGCCGGCGTTCGGCGACCCCTCCATCGTGCTCAGCACCCTGGAAAACGGTTAGGCAGCGAGTGGGAAAGAGAGAGAAGGCTGGGATAGCAAAACCGGTGAACTAGCCGGCGCGGCGCCGCCGTGGCCGAGCGACGTGTCGCGAGGTAGAAGATGACCTCGCGGGCCCCGCATGTCAGAGGCGCGTTCGACCGCGCGGATCGGCTGTGGCACCGGATCGACTGCGGCTACGCGGGTTAACCCTGTGGCCCTCAGTGCGGCCCAGTGCTGATTGGCCCAATTCAAATAAGTGGGGCCGGCCGCTTTATTTAAACTTTCCAATTGGATAATAATTCCATAATTCAATCAAACTTCTAAAATCCATTACTCCTAGTAGATTTGCTCAACAAATTCCAAATAAATTCTGGTAAACTCATATTGATCTCAACTTGGCAGTGGTGCAATTTGTTGGACATGAAACACCCATAATTGTCATAATTAATTCCTTTGAGATAACTGCTTGGGAAATTAATTACCCCTGTTCTGTTAATTGGAAAATTACCAGTTTTGGTCAGGACACTCATAAAAATACACTTGATCTCCAGTAAAAATTTCAAGTCCATTAGACTTCATTTACTGGGATGATCAGTGTTCCAAATCTCTATGTAGTTGAAAAATTAAGAAAAGTACAGAACCATTTTCAGATTTTTCCCCAAACTTGTAAATTCAGTTTCTCCCTGTAGGAAGCTCAGAAAAATGTGAAACAAATTTTCCCTGAACTAGTGAGACCCCCTATACCATGGTCATCCACTTTTAGCCATGACAAAGCTCAAGAATTACAACCAAAATTCAGAGAAACATTTGACTTGATGGAATTTTAGAGACAACAAGATTCCTTGAAAATCTCCAAATTTTGGTCCAGATCTTCCTCATAGATCCTAGTGTCCCCTGTAAAAATCCCAAAGCCAATTAAAATCATTTAATTGCATGATCAGTATTTATAAGATCTCTTCTATAGTTTCTATATCACTCATGTACTTTATATATTGCATATCATATAGTGCCCGAGATCGAGGAGGACCCGGAGCCCTTGGAGACTCTACTTCCAGAAGCTAACTTCCCCTCTAACTCACAGCCAGGCAAGCCCCGGTTTGCAATTAAGCGCTATTTTGATTTTCTATTTGTATCACTTATGTCTAGGGTGAATTTTGTGCATTAGGGCTATGGTGCTTCTTACTCCACTTGCATGACCCACAAATCCCATGGAGTATTGGGTAGGTCTAGATCTTGACGAGTAGACAATGCCATGCTAATGTTTATAGGAATCCGGTAGAAGTCGAGTAGTTGGAATCTACTAGCGAGATAGGATTCTATCACACGAGATGAATGAAATCAAAGAATGGTTTAGAATTGTGAAATTGAGACCGAGCAGCGGGTAGGATGCAGCGAGACGTGGTCTCACGTGCGTAACCCTGCTTGTGTCAATTGAGGATTGATTCGTGTGCGTCCCTGTTGGGCAAGTTTGAACAGTACTGGATGCATACTGGACATATGGAACCTAGGAAACCGATGTAACTTGATAACTTGGATGCCGAGGCATAGCCCATTGTCGATAGGGGTGGGCTGAGGGTAGTAAGGTGTAAATTCGCCGGCGGGCACAGACATGCTCTGTGCGGGAACCTTATGCCCCGATGGTGGGACTGGTTCGGCGTTTGAGTTCTCTTGTGAAAGGTGGCTGCGTATGACGTGGTGAGGAGCACAGCACGCTCCTTAGGCACGGGTGTATGTGACGTGTTATTCGGGTGTGTCCTGATTGCAATCACCGTCCCTTGCGGTTATTTGAGTACTGCTTGTTCTGAATGTTGCCTAGAGGGGGGGGTGAATAGGCCTTTTTGCTTTTTAGTCGGATCCTGCAACACTTAACAAATTGATCAAATCCCAAGATATCGGACTAGTCCAGTAGAGTGCGGACTAGTCCGGTGTGTACCGACTAGATTGATCAAATTTGATCGATTATCTTGATCCTAGGATGTATGCAGCGGAAATATACTTGTAATTGAAGTGTCACACTACTATGAACTAGGATGTACCACAAGTTAATCTTATATTCAATGTTTCAACGTCATGTAAACAAGATTTATTGAAACCCTAGATAGATATGAAGAATAAGAACAATGTGCGCAAAGTAAGAACACAAGCTCTTTATCCCGTGACTCGGTTCCCACAGAGGCAACCTACGTCCACGTTGAGGAGTCCACAAAAGGACCGGGTCTTCTCCAACCCTACCCTCGTCGGATCGCCACAGAGGCCAATCCTCTTCACTAATCACAAAGGGCAAATAACCAAATTCAAGGGGCCTTATCACAACTTGAGGGCTCCCCAAGATTACAAGATGAACACCACCAAGAACACACTCTTAAGTTCACAATGAAAACCACAGGAGTGTGTTAGGGAATCAAACCAAGAGCTCAATGAGTGAATAATAGTGTCTCTCCTTGGATTCAAAGTGTATCCTCAAGGGATTAAGCTTTCTTGTGTTGGATTGCGTGGAGAGATGAGTTTTCTAGGCTCTTGGAGGGTGTGATTGTGCAGGGTGTCGAGAGATATGAAAGATGGGTCGTGCACACATATTTATATGGGGTTTCCAAAAGTTACCGTTGGAGTTTAGAAAGATCGGACTAGTCTGTGGTGGACACCGGACTAGTCCGGTGTGCTGTGTGTAGGAAACCCTAGGTGTCTCGAAATATCGGACTTGTCCGAAGTGAGAGCGGACTAGTCCGATTTGGTTCTAGAAATCTTCGGACTAGTCCGATGAATATCGGACTTGCCCAGATAGGAGAATCCCTAAGTGAATTTGGGGAACAAGTCCGCACTTGGAGGACTTGTCCAATTTAGGTCAGAGGGATTTCGGACTAGTCCGTGCTAATATCGGACTTGTCTGATTGACACTAGAAAGATATCGGACTAGTCTGTTGTGTTATCGGACTTGTCTGATTTTGTGCAACTTGTGAAGTGTTTGGAGGACTAGTCCGCACTAGGGAGGACTAGTCTGATTCTAGTCATAGAGATATCGGACTAGTCCGTTGTGTTATCGGACTAGTCCGGTCAGTGAAAAATTGGACTGTGAGGACAAGTCCGCATTGTGAGGACTTGTCTGATCTAGTACAGAAAGATATCGGACTAGTCCAGGGTCAGTCGGACTAGTCCGGTCCTGTATAAATTTGTGCAATGTGTGAGATTATTTGTGCTTGAGCTCTTGGGGTGTGTTTCCTTAACACACTCCATACACAATGATCTACTACACTTGTTTCTTGAGCTCTTTTCCGCATTGCTCCTCATTCTCCTTTCTTTTTGGCACTTTGCTCATTCTCTCATTAGAATATGTGCTCATCTCAACAATGTGGTTAGGATCTCATTTGCTTGTCATAAATTAACCAAAACCTACAAGGGATTCCTAGATGCACTTTCAATCCCCCCCTGGTGATTGATGACAACCAATTGAGATTTCACAAAATATGATAAAATTGAGATTTTCGTAAAGTGCACATATGAGTTTGAAATGCATTAAGCAATGAAAACATAAGTCATATGTGCACTCTTGATGGTGGGATGCAAAACTAAGTATGTATAAACGATAATCATGACGAGAATGACATAAATGACATCAATATATCAACAACAAGCATGCATGTCACTTTTAGAGCAAAATCACAGATTTCATAAATATCTTCATAAGCAGTCATAACATTGCATCACAAGACCAAAAGAGCATGATATAAGACTTACAACCCACAAAGAGACAAAAACACAAGAAGATAGCTCTCCTCGCAGCCTACAACTAAAGCCTAAGACTCCTAAGACTCCCCCTCAATCTCTCCCCCTTTGGCATCAAGACACCAAAAAGAAGGAGAGGAGGGACCTAAGGTATTCAAGCCTCACTGTCAGTCCTCTCATTGTCTTCATCTTCATTCTTGGGCTGATGAGGAGGAGGAGGAACGGTACCACTCGAGTCCCCAATGCCAAAATAGGCAAGCTCGGAGGGAGTCAAGGGCCTGAGCTCAGTGAAATCAGAATCATCAGAAATGACTGGAGATCCAATGGGTTCGATCTCCAGCTTTTGGCAGATGTGCTTCACATTCTCCTTGACATATCGCATATCGGCCTTTCTCCTCTTGTTCAACTTATGAGTGTTCACTTCCGCCTTCTTGCAAGAGGCAAAGATAGCTGACAAGTACTTCAATATGCCACTTGGTGACCCCTTTTGAGGAGGGGCCCTAGTGGCGGGAGCAGCCCTAGCATCTCCACTAGCTCTCACTGGAGCCTCTGCACTGGAAGCAGAAGAAGGAGCAACTTGAACACTTGCTTATTGAGGCTTCTGGGGCCTCAATGGTGTGTGCTCCACATCTTTCACAAATTCTATCCCTGTGACCTTCTCAATCATAAACATTAGATAAGGTGCATAGCCACAGGACCTGTTTGGAGTACAGGATATGTTCACCATGTCGTTCCAAATGTTGTCAAAGACATCAAACTTTCTGTCTTTGCTTATGACCTTCATCAAGGTCCTGAGGTACCCCTGAACACATCCAGCATCCCCACCCTTAGGGGCAATGGTCTTCTTGAGGACCCTGTTCAGCACCACGAAGAAAGGCTTCATATTCATGGTGGAAGGAGGATTGAATTTTGTGTGGGGTTCATAAAGAAACTTCATCCTGTCCTTCTCAATGACACCAATGTTGTGAATTATCAAGTTGTCATTACTGGAACTATCAAGATGGAGCAATCTTGCAAATTCTTCATAGGAGATGGTGTACTTGGATCCATGAGTCATCCAAGTCACTCGCTCTTCCTCATCACTAGCAAAGTGGCATGTAGCAAAAAATTGGGCAATGACTTCGTCATTCCAGTTGTTTCTGAAGGCAAAGAGATCCTTCAAGCCATGCCTTTCAATTGCCTCGACCACCTCCACAAAAGGTGAGCAACCCTTCTTCTCAAAGTGCGCCCAATCTATCCATTGGTTGCGCACAACTGGGGTCTTCATTGGAAGATAGACAGTCTTGTAAAAATCTGAATGAAAATTACTCCAGAATCTCCCATCAGCAGCTTGCTTGGGTCGGCTGTAACAATCTACATTTCTAAACTCTGCAGCTGTGTCGCTGCCCTTTCCATTGAACCTCTCCTCAGCAGGATCCCTGTCCCCTTGCCTTGGAGCTGACATCTTTAGAGGGCCAATTGGGACCGTTGCAATCCCTTTGCCCTTGCCCTTTGCTTGGCGAGCACTTGCCGAGCTAGGGCCACCACCAGCAAAAGCCTTGGAAGCAGGCTTCTTGGCGAGCACCTTTCGTCGAGCCTGGGGAGGAGAAGGAGCCGGCTCGGACGGGTGCTCTTGGCGCTTCTTGCTTTGGCCCGTCGAGGATCAAAGCACGGCTTTGTGGTCCATCACGGCCTCGAAATTGGAGATTTCGTCGTTGGTGCTCGACATTGTCCTGAGAATAGTTTTCACAAGGTATTGATGAGAATAGATTACAAGGAATTACATTTGAGGAATAGGAAGTTAGGGTTGAGTTCAGAAAAATTAGACTAGTCCGGGTGACCGGACTTGTCTGTGCATGGGCCGTACTAGTCCGGTGTTCAACCTCTAAAACCCTAACTATGAGACAAAAGGTGATTGCTAATGCGCAAATAGCTTAGCATCAATGTAATACATCAAGGAACCATGTATATGGTGAAAGGAACTAAGCTATTTCATCAACAACGAAGGAAATAGCAATTTCTAGGGTTTGGGATGAGATTTTACTGAAAGTGCTCGATTCTTGAGAATGAAGGGGTTGAAAGTGCGGACAAGTCCATGGTCTTCAATCCCTGAGCAATGGAGGTCATTTTCCACCAAAATCCGAGGAGTTTGATGGAGGATGAAGGAAATCGCCTTGGGGAGCTCAAGCGAAGAGAGAGAAAGCTTGAGGCAAGTGGGAGGGTGAGGAAGATTAGGGTTTGGCGGCGGCTAGGGTTATGGACACGAAAAATTGGACTTCTCCGAAAATAATCGGACTAGTCCGAACTTTTCCAGAGACTATATCGGACTAGTCCGTGGTTTGTTAGACTAGTCCGGCCTAACTGTCACTATGCGGACTAGTCTACACAGGCGGACTAGTTCGGGCACCACGGACTAGTCCGTGGTCACCAGGGAAGAAAGGCTTAACCCATTTGTATATATTCGAAGTTACTTATTAAGAAAATAGGGAGGCAAATCAAATCAAATAATCTTGATGAATATGATCAGTAAGCATTCAACAATCAAGCAATGATCATAATTCACCAAGATCAAGTAGTTGACATAGTTTTGGAGAAAATTGAGAAAGATGATTTTCACAATACAATCAATGAATTTTGAAGATAGCATTCAGGTATACAAGATTTCAAGCCACATTCCGAGTATCAAGGATATTTAGTTCATTTCAGAGCTCGCAAAAGCGTTTTTCATCAAGCGGCTTGGTGAATATGTCGGCTAGTTATTTTTCGGTGTTGACATGTGAAATGGCTATATCTCCCTTTATTGAGTGGTCTCTCAAAAGTGATGTCGGATGTCTATGTGTTTGGTCCTAGAGTGCTCAACGGGATTATGGGCAATCTTAATAGCACTCTCATTATCAAAAAGGAGTGGAATAAGGTTCATGTTGTAACCGTAATCCCTTAGAGTCTGTCGCATCCAAAGGAGTTGTGCACAACAACTCCCGGCTGCAACATACTTCGCTTTGGCCGTGGATAAGGAAATAGAGTTTTGTTTCTTGGAGGACCAAGAAACAAGTGATCTACCTAGAAATTGGCATGTACCGGAGGTACTTTTTCTATATACTTTGCATCTAGCATAATCTGCATCGGAGTAACCAATGAGATTGAATTTGGAACCTTTAGGATACCAAAGGCCTAGGTTGGGTGTATGAACTAAATACCGCAAGATTCTCTTTACGGCTGTCAAACGACACTCTTTTGGGTTGGCTTGAAACCTTGCACACAAACAAACACTCAACATAATGTCTGGCCTAGATGCACATAAGTAGAGTAGAGATCCAATCATGGAGCGATATACCTTTTGATCGACGTTTGTTCCATCTTCATTGAGATCCAAGTGGCCATTCATTGCCATGGGAGTCTTTATAGGCTTCGCCTTGTCCATTCCAAACTTATTCAGTATGTCTGGAGTTTACTTAGTTTGGCTTATGAACGCCCCTTCCTTTTGTTGCCTCACTTGGAATCCCAAGAAGTACTTTAGCTCTCCCATCATAGACATCTCAAACCTATCTGTCATAATCTTACTAAATTCCTCACAAAAAGATTTGTTAGTTGAACCAAAGATAATATCATCAACATAAATTTGAAAAATAAAGAGATCATTGTCAAAGTTCTTTGTAAACAATGTATAATCTACTTTACCAATCTTAAAACCATTTTCAATTAAGAAATCTCTAAGGCACTCATACCAAGCTCTAGGAGCTTGTTTGAGGCCGTAGAGAGTCTTACGCAATTTAAATACGTGGTCGGGGAACTCTTCATCTTCAAATCCGGGGGGGTTGCTCCACATACACCTCCTCCTTGATTGGTTTGTTGAGGAAGGTGCTTTTCACATGCATTTGATAGAGCTTGAAATCATGGTGAGTAGCATATGCAAGTAATATTCTAATAGACTCAAGTCTAGCTACTGGAGCAAAGGTTTCATCGAAATCCAAACCTTTGACTTGTGAATACCCTTTGGCTACAAGTCGTGCCTTGTTCCTTGTCACCACCCCGTGTTCGTCTTGTTTGTTGCGGAGGGCCCATTTGGTGCCGACGACGTTGAACTTGGGTCTTTCGACTAGTTCCCACACCTCGTTCCGCTTGAAGTTGTTGAGTTCTTCTTGCATGGCCACTACCCAATCCGGATCCTTCAATGCATCCTCAACCCTGCGCGGTTCCAAAAAGGACACAAACGAATAATGCTAACAAAAATTAGCTATGCAAGATCTAGTAGTTACTCCCTTTTGGATGTCACCGATGATGTTGTCGATTGGGTGATCCCTTTGGACGCATTGGTGTACTCTTGGGTGTGGCACTTGCTGTCTTGAATCTTCATGGTCACCTTCTTCTCCCCCTAGATGGTTGCCCTCATTGACTTGTTGATCATTTTCGTGTTCTTGAGGTTGATCTTGTATGGAAGCTCCCCCTTGATCATTGGCCTCCTCTTGTGGTTCATCTTCCTCATGCATATGTAGAGGTGGTTCTTGTGGTCGAACTTCACCCAATGCCATTCTTCTCAGTGCTTGGCAGGGAGCTTCTTCTCTATCTAGCACACATGGATCAACTTTCACATTTTGGGAGTTGTTAGTCTCATCGAACACTACATCACGTGCTACTTCAACAATTTTGGAGGTCTTGTTGAAGACACGATAGGCGTAAGAGTTCGAATCCTAACCAAGCAAGAAACCTTCATCGGACTTCGAAGCGAACTTTGAAGTCCTAGGCTTCTAGTTCAAAATATAGCATTTGGAACCGAAAACTCGAAAATATGAAATATTAGGCTTGTTACCGGTGAGTAGCTCATATGATGTCTTCTTGAGTAGTCAATGAAGATAAAGTCGATTTATGGCGTGGAAAGCGGTGTTAACCGCTTCCGCCCAAAATCGATCCGAGGTCTTGTACTCATCGAGCATTGTTCTCGCCATCTCTATGAAGGTTCGGTTCTTCCTTTCGGCAACTTCGTTTTGTTGAGGTGAGTAAGGTGCTGAAAACTCATGCTTTATGCCTTCTTCATCTAGGTACTACTCAACTTGTGTGTTCTTGAACTCCGTGTCGTTATCGCTTCGAATGTTCTTGATCGTCAATGAAAACTCATTTTGGGCTCGCATGAAGAACTTATTGAGTGTTCCTTGTGTTTCTGACTTATCATGTAAAAAGAAAACCCAAGTGAAGCGAGAAAAATCATCAACAACTACTAAGCCATATTTGTTACCGCCGATGCTTATGTAAGCAATTGGACCGAATAAGTCCATGTGGAGTAGCTCGAGCGGTCTTGTTGTAGTCATGACGTTCTTAGCAGGATGAGGTGCTCCAACTTGCTTCCCGGCTTGGCACGCGCTACAAGGCCTTTCTTTCTCAAAAACGACATCCTTCAAACCTCGGATGTGATCGCCCTTGAGGAGTTTCTGAAGATTCCTCATACCAACATGCGCTAGCCGTCTATGCCACAGCCAACCCATGTTGGTCTTTGCTATCAAGCATGTATCAAGTTCGGCTTTATCCGTGTTGAAGTCAACAAGGTAAAGCTTTCCCTTTTAACATACTCTTGAATGCAATGGAATCATCACTCCTTCTAGAGACGGTCACACCCTCATTAGTGAACAAGCAAATATAACCTTTGTCACATAATTGAGATATGGACAGCAGGTTATAATCTAAGGAATGAACATGTAACACATGAGAAAGAGTATCTTGAGATGATATGGCAATTTTACCGGTACCGAGCACCTTTCCTTGACTATTGTCTCCAAAATAGATGCCCTCGCTTGGATCCTCATCTTCTTCACACTCAACGAACATCCTTCTTTCTCTGGTCATATGGTTGGTGCAACCACTGTCTGGCACCCATTTAGATCCACCAGAGGAATATGCCTACAACAACAAATCAAGCCCTGGTTTTAGGTACCCAAGCTTGCTTGGGTCCTTTGAGGTTAGTCACAAGGGATTTGGGCACCCACACATGAGATTTGGTGTTCCCATGGCGTGGCCCAACATAATGAGCATAAACTTTACCAAAATTACTTATCATTAGAACATAAGATGCATCAAAGGTTCTAAATAGCAACTGTTGTTGTTTATATACAGGACTAGTCCGAGAAATCGGACTTGTCCGGAGGACCGGACTTGTCTGTGTCCGGACCAGACTAGTCTGGTGATCATATGTTTTGGCTTTGGACTTTCCAGCTTGAGAGGGTTTTCCCTTTACAAAGGAAATGCTTTACTTGTTATTTGCATGGTTTCTAGCATGTTGCTTTTCACCATAAGAATAACCAATGCCATATTGGACATTGGGAGGTCTAAGACTACGTGCATATTTGATCTTCTCCTTGTCAAATATGCCATTTTGGGAAGGATGCTTGTCCTTGGTAGAGGTTGACTTGTCTTTCAAGCTAGTGTCCATTTTAGCACATGAACAAGTAATGATAGCTTCAGTTTTAAGGGGTTGAGAAGGCGAGCTTGAAGAGGATGAAGGGTCACTTTGCTTGAGTGACTCAACTTGTACCTCAAGGATCTTGTTAACCTTGATTAGGTTAGCAAGTTCGTCCTTGATTGTAGCATTTGAGTCGCTTAACTCCAAGCAAGCTTCCTTGCTTGAAGCTAACTCAAGCTCTAGTGACTTGCTTTGCTCCTTTTCAAGTTCTAGAAGATTGTCAAGTTCAACATATTCCTCCTTTTGGGAGATAATCATGTCTTCTTGACAGTTTATCCACTTCTCCTTGTCAACAAGCTGATCAAGTAGAAATTTCATTTTTGCAGTTGTTTACTTATCTAAGCCAATGAGCATATCTTCATTATCACTAGCAATTTCACTATCACTAGAATCGGAATGCAAGGAAGAGGATTTGGTTGTTACCTTTCGTTTACGTTCCTTTGCCATGAGGCAAGTGTCGTTCCCCTTCCATGCGCCGAGAGTGGGGAAGAGAGTGGACTTCTTGGATGTCTTCTCGATGGCTATGCTAACCATCTCCTCTTCTTCTTTGGATGAGGACACATCATTTGAGTCCCACTCCTTCCCTAGATGCGCTTGTTCAGCTTGCTTCTTCTTCTTGAAGAATTTCTTGGATTTAGGCTTTGTTTCCTTGGTCTTCTTCTTGTTTTCTTCATATGGGAGATCAACTATAAAGTGGTCATATTCACCACAGTTATAGCATGTCCGCCTCAACTTCGATCTTGATTTTTCCTTGTACTTCCCTTCACTCTATTTAGCCCCTTGTCTTTTCTTCATCATTCTTTTGAATTTCTTCATGAATAGTATCATGTCATCTTCATCCAAGTCGCTGCTCTCATCGTCGCTGTCCTCTTCTTGTTGAGCTTCTCGAGCTTCTTTAGACAAGGGCTTGAGAGTGGACTTTAAAGCGACCCCTTTCTTCTTTGCCGAGGTGAGGTTGGCAATCTCTTTGACATGCTTCGCCTGCTTTTCCATCATATCGAAATTGATGATCTTCCCAAGTAGCTCATCCGGGGTCATTTTCTTGTACCCGGGGCTTTCTCTAATCATCGAGCACAAGGTGACATTGCGAGGCATGAAAGCTCTAAGGATGAGCTTCACAACCTCGTGGTCATTCCACTTCTTTTTTCCGTATGCTCGAACCTTGTTGATGAGTGTCCTTAAGCGGTTGTACATGTCTTGCGGCGACTCATATTCTTCAATGGCGAATCTTCCCAATTCGCCCTCAATCATTTCAATCTTCGCTTCTCGCACATGACGATCGCCTTCATGTGCGGTTTGCAATGTATCCCATATCTCCTTTGCAATCTCGAGTCCATCCACCTTTGTGAACTCGTCCCGACTAAGTGATGAGGTGATGATTGCTGCAGCTTGGGCATTTCGATGGACTGCTTGCTCTTGGCTAGGTGTAAGCTCCTCATCATCGTCCGGGATATCTATTCCTGTAACCACAATGTGCCACAAACTTGGATTGAGAGAAATCAAGTGCATTTTCATGTTTTGCCTCCACATTTAGTAGTCATTGCCATCAAAGTTTGGGGCTTTTCCAAGTGGAATAGATAGATAATGATTGTTGTTAGAATTTAAACTATCATAATTAAAAGAATATCAGGAGTAGTTGGTGTGACTACTCCCCTTCTTCTTCTTCTCGTCTTCGATCCTTACTTTTCCCTTGGAGAGAGTTTTCCTTCTTAGGAGTGCCTTGAGTTCCATCGTCTCCTCATCGTCATCATCGAAGTCTTGAATAGCCTCGAGGAGCCTCTCCAATTTTTGGTTCTTTTCTTCTTCAACCTTCTCTTGGTTGATGCTTTGTGTACGTCCTTCATGTCCGACATGATCTCTTCGAGCGATTAGTCTCCTTTTGAAGAAACCTGCTCTGATACCAATTGAATGTGGCCTAGAGGGGGGTGAATAGGCCTTTTTACTTTTTAGTCGGATCTTGCAACACTTAACAAATTGATCAAATCCCGAGATATCGAACTAGTCTGGTAGAGTGCGGACTAGTCCGGTGTGTACCGACTAGATTGATCAAATTTGATCGATTATCTTGATCCTAGGATGTATGCAGCGGAAATATACATGTAACTGAAGTGTCACACTACTATGAACTAGGATGTACCACAAGTTAATCTTATATTCAATGTTTCAACGTAATGTAAACAAGATTGATTGAAACCCTAGATAGATATGAAGAATAAGAACAATGTGCGCAAAGTAAGAACACAAGCTCTTTATCCCGTGGTTTGGTTCCCACAGAGGCAACCTACGTCCACGTTAAGGAGTCCACAAAAGGACCGGGTCTTCTACAACCCTACCCTCGTCGGATCGCCACGGAGGTCAATCCTCTTCACTAATCACAAAGGGCAAATGACCAAATTCAAGGGACCTTCTCACAACTTGAGGGCACCCCAAGATTACAAGATGAACACCACCAAGAACACACTCTTAAGATCACAATGAAAACAACAGGAGTGTGTTAGGGAATCAAACGAAGAGCTCAATGAGTGAAGAACAGTGTCTCTCCTTGGATCCAAAGTGTATCCTCAAGGGATTAAGCTTTCTTGTGTTCGATTGCGTGGAGAGATGAGTTTTCTAGGCTCTTGGAAGGTGTGACGGCGCACGGTGTCGAGATCTATGAAAGATGGGCCGTTCACACCTATTTATATGGGGTTTCCAAAAGTTATCGTTAGGGTTTAGAAAGATCGGACTAGTCCGTGGTGGACACCGGACTAGTCCGGTGTGCTGCGTGTAGGAAACCCTAGGTGTCCTAAAATATCAGAACTGTCTGAAGTGAGAGCGGACTAGTCTGATTTGGTTATGGAAATCTTTGGACTAGTCCGATGAATATCGGACTCGTCCGTATAGGAGAATCCCTAAGTGAATTTGGTGAACAAGTCTGCACCTGGAGGACTTGTCTGATTTAGGTCAGAGGGATTTCGGACTAGTCCGTGCTAATATCGGACTTGTCTGATTGACATCAGAAAGATATCGGACTAGTCCGTTGTGTTATCGGACTTGTCTGATTATGTGCATCTTGTGAAGTGTTTGGGGGACTAGTCCGCACTGGGGAGGACTAGTCCGATTCTATTCAGAGAGATATCGGACTAGTCCGTTGTGTTATCGGACTAGTCTGGTCAGTGAAAAATTGGACTGTGAGGACAAGTCCACATTGTGAGGACTTGTCCGATCTGGTACAGAAAGATATCGGACTAGTCCGATCCTGTATAAATTTGTGCAATGTGTGAGATTATTTGTGCTTGAGCTCCTGGGGTGTGTTTCCTTAACACACTCCATACACAATGATCTACTACACTTATTTCTTGAGCTCTTTTCTGCATTGCTCCTCATTCTTCTTTCTTTTTGGCACTTTGCTCATTCTCTCATTAGAACCTATGCTCATCTCGACAATGTGGTTAGGATCTCATTTGCTTGTCATAAATCAACCAAAACCCATAAGGGATTCCTAGATGCACTTTCATGTTCACTGTGTTGTGACGTAGTAAATACTGAAGAAGTCAGGAGAATACGATGTATTGAAATATGATTGTTTTGCCACTATGATTGCTATAGATTAGACTCATTAAAGTTCCTGTTATTGAACATTTAATATGCTGCTATTAACTTGTCAATTGATAATCAACTCATATGCGAGTCATTTACTGCTATATCTATCCCTATATTAAGCATCCCTGCATGTAGAGTTTCATGTTTAGGTGAGACAGTTAAATCTTGCTGAGCCTTCGTGCTCATGGTTGCTATATTAAGTTGTTTGCAAGTGAAACTTATGAGGAAGGGCCCGAGGATGAGGCGATGCCCCCGTCGAGGTATACCGCCGAATGGGAGCCCTGCACACCGCGGTAAATTATGTGTGGCTAGTGTGCCGCGTCCGCGGGCTCGACGGCTGTACTTTTGCATAGCTAGGCTGAGAGTTTAGCTATGAATATTATCTTTCGCTGTATATTAAGTATTGTAAAATACTTCCGCTGTTTATATAAATAAAACTTTGTATTTTGTCATATTCTTTTCATGTGTGTTGTTGGGTGCCGCATCGCACGGCACAACCCTCTGCGATTTCTGGAATGTGTGGACCCGGTCCCCACAAGATCCATGGAGGCGAGTGTGTGAATCACGCATCATCCTGCATGTTGGTTGGTAAAGCCTTCCGACATGGTTTTTACTGGCTTACAACACTCCAGGATGCAGTCGAGCTGGTTAAGAAGTGTGAAGCATGCCAATTCTACGTGAAGCAAATTCATACACCAATGCAGCCACTGCAAATTATTCTCCCTCATGGCCATTCCCTGTGTGTGGGATGGATATTTTGGGACCTTTCCCAAAAGCCGTCGGAGGGTACCGGTTCTTATATGTCGCCATCGACAAGTTCACAAAGTGGCCAGAAGCTACTCCAATTGTGAAAATCAACAAGCAATCTGCTATCAAGTTCTTGAAGTCCATTGTCTGCAGATTTGGAGTTCCGAATAGAGTCATCACTGACAACGGAACCCAATTCACAAGGCAACTTTCCAAGAGTACTGCAAAGACCTCAGCATAACAGTCAGCTACGCATCAGTAGCTCATCCGACAAGCAATGGCCAAGCTGAGAGAGCAAACGCGGAAATACTCAAGGGACTCAAGACGTGCACTTCTGAGTGCTTGAAGAAACATTGCGCCAACTGGATAGAAGAGCTTTCGTCTGCACTGTGGGCGAGCTGGATAACACCAAGCCGAGTAACAGGGGACACACCCTTCTTCTTGGTGTACGGAGTTGAAGCAGTCCTTCCTCTGGAGATCACCATGGGTTCTCTCCGGGTCCGGACCTACGATGAAGCCATGCAGGACCAGCTCTGACGTGAAGACCTAGACCTCATCGACGAGGCAAGGTGCCAAGAAGCTGTTCGTAATGTGCGATAACGTCAGGCGCTTTGGCACTATCACCAAAGGTATGTGTGCAACCGGCAGTTGGAAGAAGGCAATATGGTGGCGAATACTTACTTGTGAAGGGATGAATAAACTTTTTCCCAGCTGGGAAGGTCCCTTTCGAGTAGTTAAAGTTTCCCATCCCAGATGCGTACGCATGGCAAGAGAGGATGGGATACCACTTTCCAACCCCTGGAACATTGAGCACATTCGTAAGTTCTACACTTAGTTACACAGAGGTGAGTCTATATTTGTATAAAATGTATTTTATAGAGTCTACGAACAGAGTCGGGTTGGTTCCAGATGAAAAGCACACTTAACTTGGTCTCGTACTTTAGGTGTGTCTTTACCTTCCCTGGGATAGTATAAGATGAATAGCACACTTTACTTGGTCATGTACTTTAAGTGTGTCCTTGTCTCCCCTGTTATTCGGACCTATAATGAAATACATTTATGTACAAACAGATTCTATGTGCATTAATTTTGCGCATGCTCATTATTTTTATCATGTTTTACCTTCTTGTCTATAGCAATGTTGTGCAATCCATTTGACATATAGTCCTAGAAATTCATGTGATATATAAGTTTTATTGGTAATATTTCATTGGATCTTAGTATTGCTAGATGGTCTACTCGCCTGAAAACCATCGCCAATGACGGGTCCGGAGTGCGCTGTCGACTTAGTCTGGTCCAGCACTTGAAGTACGCCACACTACCTATTTTGGTGGGTCTCAGTAAGGCGGGTCCGGAAAGCATACGGATCTAAAGAAGTTTAAACAGTATACTTGTGTTGTCACATTGAGTTTGTTAGGATCTAAAATTCAAAGAAGGGTAATAAGCCGCAAATAAGCTATAGGCAAGAGGACAAATTTTACTACTTTTCTTGTCTCTTATGCGCAGGAAAAATGAATAATTGATGGCAATCTGAATGGCAATGGTGGATGCTACCCCAGGGGGGGCCGCCATCGACGTGTTACGCATTGACACTAGGTTTCGTCGAAGCAACTAAGCTCTGACAACCTCCATGGGGCCCGTTGACATTTTACGCATTGATAGAGGGCGCTGTCGAAGCAACTAAGCTCCAACAACCCCAGGGGGGCCTGCCGTCGACGTTTTACAGGTTGACAGTGGGCACCATCGAAGCAATCAAGCTTGGACGACACCCAGGGGGCCTTTCGTTGACATTTTACGCGTTGACAGTGGGTGTCGTTGAAGCAACTAAGCTCCGACAACCCCAATGGGCCCGCTGTCGATGTTTTACTCGTTGACAGTGAGTGTGATCAAAGCAACTAAGCTTTGACAACTCCCAGGGGGCCTACCGTCGATGTTTTACGCATTGACAGTGGGCGCCATTGAAGCAATCAAACTCCGATGAAACCCAGGGGCCCACCATCAACGTTTTACGCATTGACAGTGGACGTCGTTGAAGCAATCAAGCTCCGACGACACCCAGGTGGCCCGCTGTTGACGTTTTATGTGTTGATAGTGGGCGCAGTCAAAGCAATCAAGCTTCAACAACTCCTAGGTGGCTCACCGTCGATGCGACAAAGGGTCCTTGGAGATTTCGGATAAAAGCCTCAGACCTCAGAGCTATTATAGTGGCTACGAGTTCAGAGCAATCAAGTTTTCAAGACATTGTCAAAATTCCTTATGGTGGATGTCCTCAATTAATGGAGCGCATCTACCAGGGGGCCAACAAGATAAAGGCAATGTATTGAAGATAAAAATGGAATTTGAAAGGATTTCATTCATTGAAAATTGGAGATTTACAAGATGAAGGTACAAAAGGAAAGGTCCTAGCTACTGGAGTTTCGCTCGAAGTATGAAGCAACCTTTTGGGCGGCTTCTTGGACGCTGGCCTTGGCATCTTCTTCCTCCTCGACAATGGGTCCTTCAACCACCAAAGCTAGAGACATCAAGGGATCCCGACTTCGGAAGCACGTCAGCACATATTCTGTGACATTATTAGCCTGGGACCTTTCTACAGTCTCGAGATGGTCGACGACCACATCTTCCAGTGCATCCAGCTTAGTGTCAGCGGAGTTGAGCGCCACCGAGGCCTTGTCCATCTCTGGCTCCAGGACGGCCGGTCGGATCGGACTGAATCTCAGAGGCACCAGAGCTTTATTCGCACGCCCGAGGAAGTCCCAAACTTGCTAGGACTCAATGGATCCCGTGCTCCGGAGCTCCTCCAGTGATCTCCTTGTAGACAAAAGATTTGTAGAACCCTCCTTCGAGAACCGCTCGACCTCTTTGGCGTGCTGTTGGATCTGTTCAGCCAACAACCTCTCTTAGTCAATGTTTTGCTTCCCTCGGAGGTGTATGCGGTCTCGTCTTTCCGCAAGGTCCTTCTCCTTTGCCTTCACCTTGTTCTCCATGGCAGAGACAACATTCTCTCTTTTGCTGACTCCTTCCCCTGCCGGCCACACTTGGTGCTTCTCTTTTTCGCACCAAGACTTGAATTTTTCCACGCAGTCAGCAAAGTCTTGCTTGCTGCATGCTAGCTTCTGAGAGATTTCATCCCCTCTCTTTTGGAGTTCATCCTCCTTATTATCCAACTCATCCCAGCATTTGAGGACTTGTTCCCTCACAACATTGACACTCTCCGAGTGACTTTCGGCAACTTCATTGGCCTTCTTGGCGTGCTCGTAGATCTCCCGAGTCTTGTCGTTGATGGCTTTTATAGCAACCTCTCGTTTGTCCAGAGCCTTGTTCAGACATGACTATCGAGCTTTCTCAGCCTCCAGCCACTCCCTTTGGTCCGCTAGCCGAGACTACGTCAACTTCGTCTTGAAGTAGAGCATCTTTCGCTAGCGCCTCAGGGTCTCACGCTCTTCTTCTAGGGCCTTGCGCTCGTAGTCAAACGCGAGCTGGACTTGGCAGAGGCTTGAGAAGGCATTGTCTATCGACATGGCCAGAGGAATTGGCTCACGACCTTCTGGAGTTTCCTCCTCTAGCTCCACCGAGTATTATGGAATAGTCGTTGGAGCCCATGGCACAAGCATGGACTCCAACAACTCGACATCAGCGGCGCTCAGCTCCGGGAGCTCATCCATCTCCAGCACAAATGATGAAGGTCTCGATGCCGGATCTTCAGCAACGGCGCGGGCATGGCCATTTTTGGCATATTAGCATCAGCCAACGACGTCGTCACCTCCGGAGCTGGTCCCAGAACATACACTGCAGCTTTGAAAACATCCAGCACTGGTGTCGGGACCTCTGATGCTAGCTCCGGAGCAGCTGAAGCTTGACCCAGTGCTTCTTCCGTGTGGTCTGGTGCCACCATGATATATGTGGCCGCGGTGCTAGCAGGTGGAGCAGCAGCTCCTCCTCTCGATACTTTGGAAACAGAAGAACAAAGAGTACAGGAAAAAGCAAAAAGCAAAATCAAGACACAAGTTAAAGAGTTGATCATTACTTGGGCACTTGCCGCTCCAGTCGGCACGGAGCTTCTTCCTTGGACGACCGGAGCCAGAACCCACTGTCATCAGCGAACAAGAGGTTATGTACTTCATCCCGAGGGTCTTGACAGCCGCGGGCGCTGTCCCAGCTGGGACATTCGTAGTCTGAGAAGGTACTCCGGAACCAGAGTCCTTCGGAGTCCACTGCTTGCACTGGGACCGGAGTAGATTTGCCGGACCTAGTGTCCCTCGTAGGCACTGGATTCGAAGATGATCTGGCTGTCGGAGCTGGACTTGTTGTTGCTGGAGGCACAATAAGCACTGACTTGAAACCTGGCTGAGGCGATGGCACCACTTGCATTGGAGTTGATCTGACAAAGCTGCCATCAGCCTGTGTCAGCTTCCTCTTCCAACTGGAGGTGTCGACGGGCTCCTTGCCTTTGCCCCGACTCGAGTCTGGTTTCTTCTGGCTTGGATCTGCAGGAGCCTTGTCCTTCCTGCTGACAGGCGCAGAGTCGGACCCATCATGCGAGCAGGGGGCCAAAGCTCCGGGGATTACAATCCCCGCTGACGGAGTGCTCCTTTAACGCACCGCAAGACCAATGTTGTCAAGCAGTGGCATCACCTTCTGCAGTTCCCTCCTGACCTCCGGTACTACATTCAGATGCAGGAACTCAGCCGGAAGTCCAAGGTCATCCCTTAAAAAAGTTATGTTGTTCAGCTTCTTCAGATGGAGCTTCAAGGCATGCTCGTCCAGATTGGTGCCTCGGCCAACCTCAATACGGAGAAAATCCATTTCTCTGGAGAAAGTCCAGGCCGCGAACTCTCGCTCCTTGAGTGGCGCCCAACAGTTGGTGAGGAAGTTGATGAGGACCATCAGAGACGTTAATCCTCTGTCCACCAGGTGTCGGATCCTTGTCAGCACGGGGTTGTACTTCTCAGACAGCTTTGGTTGCTCCACCTACGAATCAGAATCCGTTGTCAGAAGCCCTTCTTGCAGTTACAGCCGGTCATGAGGGTCCACCCGGATCACAATCCAATCGGTCTTCCACATCTTCCACTTCCTAGAAGAAAAGGTCTTGATGTACTTGAAAGGGGCATTTCTATGCTTTACGAAGTAGTAGAACCCCAACAAGCAGTTACATTTGTCTATCGTCTGGAGAGTGAAGAAGGTTCTGAACAGAGGGGTGCAGGGCGGCACACCCACCCACATCTCCCAGAAGTGGACGAAGATCGCCACCAGCAAGATGGAGTGAGGTCCAAGGTGGTGCAGTTGAAGCCCCTACGACTCTAGCAGCATCAGCAAGAAGTTGGACATTGGCGGAACCAGACCAATCATGGCATACGCCGTGAAGTAAACAATGATGTTGGAGGACTCCTTGAATGGTAGCTTGCCACGGCGAATAACATTGTTGAAGGAATCACTTGTCCAACTCATTAGCTTCCGAACTATCAACAACTCATCATCGCTCACAACCTTGTTGGGGGGCAATCCGAGATCCATCGCCGCAAAGTGGAGCAAAAGTTGGAGCACAGTGCAAGGGTTCAAGCAGAGAACTCTATGACAAGAATAGATCGATGCATAAGAGTTATTCCACCTTGCAGCGCCTCTTCCTTTATTAAGCCTCCACGGCGTTTGGATCGCAACTGCATTTGGACTATAATCACGCTCTACGAAGTTACCTCGTCAATGACAAGGGGGCCCGAGTCCACTTTGTTAAAAAAGTCGCACTTGGTGAAGCATTGTCATGATGAGAAGTTGGAAGCCCGAGGGCGGCGGCCTGACAGGGCTACAAATATTATGCTGGAAACTGATACGAAAATCATATTGGGAACCGACATTCTTGAATGTAGCCTAGAGGGGGGTGAATAGGCTTTTTGAACTTTCGTTGGATCCTAAAACACTTAACAACTTGATCAAATATAGAAAAATTGGACTAGTTCGGTATGGTGCGGACTAGTTCGGTGCTTGCGGACTAGACCGATCAAGTTTGATCGAAGGATTCACGTTAAGTACTCTATGCAGCGGAAAGTAAGTTGTAAATTGTATGTATCACGACAATGAAACTATGTATGGTACAGATTAGCTTTGATTTCAATGTTTTGATGTAAGTTATCCAAGATTAAGTAAACCCTAGAATGAGATGAACAATAAGAACAAAAGTGCACAAGACGCGATTTTATCTCGTGGTTCGATTCCCATGAAGGAAACCTACAACCACATTGAGGAGTCTACAGAGGACCAAGTCTTCACCAACCCTGCCCTCGTCGAATCACCACGGAGGTCGATTCTGTTCCACTAATCATAAAGGGGCAAATAACCGAATTCAAGGGGCCTTCTCACCAGTTGAGGGCTCCCCAAGATTTACAAATATGAACACCAGGAAACACACTCGAAATATATGCAGTAAACAACAAGAGTGTACGAGAGAACCAAAGCCAAGAGCTCAAGATGTGTGAAACAAGTCTCTCCTTTTGATCAATGCTAATCCTCAAATATTTGATCTTCTTTTGGTTAGAATGTGTGGAGAGACGTGCTTTTTTAGGGCTCTTGGGAGATGTGATGGCGCAGGGAATCGAGAGACTTGGTTGTAGGACCGTACACCTCTATTTATACTAGGGTTTCCAAAAGTTGCCGTTAGGGTTTGCGATGTCCGGACTAGTCCGTGGTGGACTCCGGGCTAGTCTTTTGTGCGGCGTGTGGGAAACCCTAAGTGTTCTGATATATCGTACTTGTCCGAAAATATGCGGATGAGTCTGATTTGGTCTCTAGAAGTGTTCGGACTAGTCCGTCACATATCGGACTAGTTCGGTGTGGTGAACCTCACATAGAATTTAGGACAAGTCCGCAATGGGGGACTTGTCCAATTTTAGTTAGAGAGTTTTCGGACTAGTCCGTGGTGATATCAGACTTGTCCGTTTCTGTGTAAAGTGTGAGGTTCTGAGGACAAGTCTGCACTGGGTCGGACTTGTCTGTTTTTAGTCAGAAAGATATCGGACTAGTCCGTGGTGATATCGGACTTGTCCGTTTTTGTACAGATGTGAAGTGTTGAGAACTAGTCCGCACTAGGAGGGACTATTCCGATCTTAGTCAGAGAGATATCGGACTAGTCCGTGGAATATCGGACTAGTGCGAACTTGTGAAATTTTGTGCAATAAAGGGTGATTTCTTTTGCTTGAGCTCTTGGGGTGTGTTTCTCCAACACACTCCATACACAATAAAGTATTCTATTCAGATCTTGAGCTCTCTTCCATATAGATCATCATTCTCCTTTCTTTTTGCGCTTCCTTCATAATTTATTAAAACCTGCGCTCATCTCAACAATTTTGTTAGAATCTTATTTGTTTGTCATAAATCAACCAAAACACAAGGGATGCCTAGATGCACTTTCAGAGTGCGTTTGGTTTGAGGGATATGGTGGGACGGGACGGGATGATCCCAGTTTTGTTGGTGTTTGATTCGGGGACATAGTGGGATGGGATGAACCCACTAAAAAATATTCCTATAATATCCGGAATCGAGCCATCCACCTAAAACCGAGCGGACGAAGCCATCTCACTCGAACGCTGTCAGACTTCCATCGAGTTCTACGTGTCTTCGAGCTCGAACAGGACCGCGTACTTGCCGCCGGTGTCCAACCAAACCACCTGTTGTGTGGATGCTCCTCTCTCTGCATACTTGTCGTCGGTGTCCAACCATATTATCTTCGTTCTTCCATTCTGTTCCACGAGTTCAGCGTGGCCTCAACCTTCATGGCGGCCTCCGCCGCATCCAGCACCAGCATCCCGAAGAGGCGCAACTGCGGCTCTGCGGTCTCTACAAGATCGCCATCAAGGGGCCTGCACCGCAGCACAACCGTCCGCCCTCAAGCTCAAGACACGAGCTCGATAGTACGCTTCGTGGCTTCCTTTTGCTCTGTGGGATTTTACATTGAATTTATTGTAAATTCGTTTGGTTTGTCTGGGATCCCTGTAGCTTATTTGTGCCAATGTTCCCTGGGCACTAATTTGTTTCAACTGAGTGCTGCTAATGTGCGAACAGAACCAGGAGTGTAGATGGTCGGCTTGTCAAGTTAATGCATGGTAGGTATTTGATGAAATGCTTAAGTGACTAGCATCTAACGGAATAGCTAACAGACAGTAAACACCGTTCATTTTCATCCCTCTTCGTCCTTCCAATCAAACAAGAAACAAGGCTCATTCCATCCCTCTTAACAAACACTAAAATAGAACCATCCCATCCCTAAAAGCAGGGATGAACCCGTCCCATCCATCTTCGACTCCAAACCAAACACACCCTCAATCTCCCCCTTTTTGATGATCGATGACAACCAATTGAGATAACACAAATATGATAAAAATCCAGATTTTCATAAAGTTTGCACATATGAGCTTGGAATAAATTAAGCAATGAAAACATGAGACATATGTGCACTCTTTATGGTGGGATGCAAAACTATATGTGTGTGAGCAATAATTGTGATGAGAATGAGGTAAATGACATAATCATATCAACATCAAGCTTGTATGCCAATTTTAGAGCATAAACATAGATCATATCAAAGCATCATCACAAACTTCATAAACATGACTAGTAACATAATAAGAGTTCTACATCATTAAAAGAAGACTTACAGCACCAAAAGCATAACAAAGAGCAAAAGATACAAATAGAGCTCTCATCTCTCATCTATTGCTACAACCTAATGACTCCCCCTCAATCTCTCCCACTTTGGCATCAAAGCACCAAAAGAAGGAGAAGAGGGATCTACTAGGCGTCACCGACTTACTCCTCGTTGTCCGTCCTTTCATCGTCTTCATCATTGTCAGCCTGAGGAGGAGGATGAGAACCACTCATCGAGCCCCCAATGCCAAAGTAGGCAAGCTCGAAAGGAGATAAATGTGGAAGCTCCAAGAAGTCAGAAGGAGAGTCCTCGAAGATAACTGGAGATCCAACAGGCTCAATCTCCAGCTTCTGGCATATGGCTTGACATTTTGCTTTATGTACCTCATGTCCTGTTTCCTTGCCTTGTTCAACTTGTGGACTTTCACCTCAATTTTGCGGCAAGAACCGAAGATAGCAGTCAGGTACTTCATAATGCCACTAGGAGATCCTTTGTGAGGAGGGGCCCTAGTGTTAGAGGCAGGCCTTGTATCTCCTTGAGCTCTCCTCGGAGCCACTTCACTTGACACAGGAGATGGAGCAGCTGGGAGAGTGGCTTGGGGAGGCGTTTGGGTCCTCAAGGTTGTGTGCTCGACATCTTTCACAAACTCAATCCCTGTGACCTTCTCTATCATGAACATGATATAAGGCGCATAGCCATAGGAACGGTTAGGGGTGCAGAAAACGTTCACCATGTCATTCCATATGTAGTCAAAGATGTCAAATTTCCTGCTCTTGCTAATCACCTTCATCAATGTCCTCAGGTAGCCATGGACACTCCCTGCATCTCCATCCTTTGGAGCAATTGTCTTCCTAAGCACCATGTTGAGAACCATGAAGAAGGGCTTCATGTTCTTGGTTGAGGGAGGACTGTACTTGAGACAGGTATCATAGAGAAAGTCCATATTGTCCTTCTCTAAAATCCCAATGTTGTGAATAATCACTTCATTGCTGCCGGTGTCGCCAAGGTGCAGCAGCCTAGAAAACTCATCATATGTAGTGGTGTACTTGGATCCATGAGTCATCCAAGGCACTCGCTCTTCTTCGTCACTGGCAAAGAAGCAGGTTGCAAAGAACTGTGCTATGACCTCATCATTCTAGTTGTACCTGAAAGCAAACAAGTCCTTAAGGCCATTCCTCTCTGCAACCTGTACCACTTCATCAAAGGCACCATAGCTTTTCTTTCAAAGTGACTCCAATAAATCCATTGACTGCAGAATACTGGAGTCTTCATCTGCAGGTACACGGAACTATAGTAGTCCGCGTGGGAGTTGCTCCAAAACCTTGGATCAACTGCCTTCTTAGCACTGCCATAAGCATCAACTTTCCTTAGGTTCCAAGCCACATCACTCCCCTTGCCATTGAATTTTTCTTCCGAGGGGTCTCTATTCTCCTGCCTTGGAGCACTCATCTTGAGAGGGCCAATCAGGCCAGAGGCAATCCCTTTCCCTTTCCCTTTGGATTGGTGATGAACCGCTGAGCTAGAACCAGCCATATCTCGAGCTTTCGAAGTTGGCTTCTTGGCCCCAACCTTTCGCCGTGTCCTAGGTGGAGTGGGCGAAGGCTCGACAGCACGCTCTTGCCTTTTGTTAGCATGAGACTCTGAGACTCGCGACAACACATCTTGATCCATCTCGTCTTCAAAGTCAGAGATGTTTTCATTTGACATTCTCCTGACAAGGAGGTTATACATGACATAGATAAGGATTGATGGCAAGGGAATGCATTGAGTAGAAGGAAATTAGGGTTGTGTCCAGTCAAAAATCAGACTTGTTCGGTGCTCAAGTGCAGACTAGTCTGGAGTACTGGACTTGTCTGCACTGAGGACGGACTAGTCCAATATTCAATTGTTCAAACCCTAACTTACAAGGCAATGGAGTTTCTCAATGCAAAAGTGACTAGAGATAGTTGAAATACACCAAGGAATCATGTATAGACTAGAGGAGCTAAGTTACTTGGTCCAAAACAAAAGAAATCGAAGGTTCTAGGGTTTGGGAGAAAATTTACCAAATCCTTCGATTCGCGAAGTTGGAGGAGTTTTTGATGCGGACAAGTCTGGAGTCCTCGATCCCCTTGCGATGAAGATCGTTTCCCACAGAGAATTGAGAAGACTTGGTGGAGAAATCGCCAAATCACCTTGGGGGCACTTGAGTGAGTAGAGAGAACGTGAGGTATGTTGTGAGGATGAACAAGAATAGGTTTTGGCGGTCCTAGGTTTATGGAGTCGAAAAATCGGACTAGTCCGTGGTCAGACCGGACTAGTTCGGACTACCGGAACTCTGCGGACTAGTCTGCATTGTGCGGACTAGTCCGAGTAACCACAGACTAATCCGTGGTCACCAGAACAGAAGCAGTTAGACCATTCGTATATATTCGAAGGTGCTTACAAATAAAATAGGGGGCAAAACATACAAATAATCTTGATGAATATGATCAGTAAACATACAACAATCAAGCTATGACCATAATTCACCAAGATCAAGTAATTAACATAGTTTTTCAGAGAAAATAGAGAGAGAAGATTTTCATAACACAATCAATATATTTTGAAGATGGCATACATTTATGCAAGCTTTCAAGCCACGTTCCGAGCATCCAGGATATTTAGTTCATTTCGGAGCTCACAAAAATGTTTCTCATCAAGTGGCTTGGTAAAGATATCGGCTAGTTGTTTTTCGGTATTGACATGGGAAATGGTTATGTCGCCTTTCATTGAATGATCTCTCAGAAAGTGATGTCGGATGTCTATGTGTTTGGTCCTAGAGTGCTCAAAGGGATTATGGGCAATTTTAATGGAACTCTCATTGTCACAAAGGAGTGGAATACGGCTCATATTGTAATTGTAATCCTTTAGAGTTTGTCGCACCCAAAGGAGTTGTGCACAACAACTCCCGGCTGCAACATTCTCCGCTTCGGCTGTGGATAAGGCAATGGAGTTTTTTTTTTCTTTAAGGACCAAGAAACTAGGGATCTACCTAGGAATTGGCAAGTACTGGAGGTACTTTTTCTATTTACTTTGCATCCGTTATAATCTGCATTGGAGTATCCAATGAGATTGAACTTTGAACCTTTAGGATACCAAAGGCGTAGGTTGGGTGTATGAACTAAATATCGTAAGATCCTTTTTACAGCTGTCACATGACATTCCTTAGGATTGACTTGAAATCTTGCACACAAACACACACTCAACATAATATCAGGCCTAGATGCACATAAATAAAGTACGGAGCCAATAATGGAGTGATATACCTTTTGATCCACATTTGGTCCGTCTTCATTGAGATCCAAGTGTCCATTTGTCATCATGGGGGTCTTTATAGGCTTTGCTTTGTCCATTCCAAACTTCTTAAGTATGTCTTGAGTGTACTTTGTTTGTCTTATGAATGTTCCTTCCTTTTGTTGCCTTACTTGGAATCCCAAGAAATATCTCAACTCTCCCATCATGGACATCTCGAATCTATCTATCATAATTTTACTAAACTCTTGACAAGCAGATTTGTTAGATGAACCAAATATAATATCATCAACATAAATTTCATAGATAAATAGATCATTATCAAAATGCTTAGTAAACAAAGTGTATCAGTTTTACCAATCTTAAATCCATTTTCAACCAAAAAATCTCTAAGGCGCTCATACCAAGCTCTAGGGGCTTGTTTGAGGCCATAGAGAGCCTTACGCAGTTTGAACACATGGTCGGGGAACTCATGATCTTCAAACCCGGGGGGTTGCTCAACATACACCTCCTCCTTGATCGGTGCATTGAGGAAGGCGCTTTTCATATCCATTTGATAAAGCTTGAAATCGTGGTGAGTAGCATATGCAAGTAATATCCGAATCGATTCAAGCCTAGCTACGGGAGCAAAAGGGAAAAAGTCTATTTACCCCCCCCCCCCCAAAGTATAGCATTAGACTAATATACCCCCCAAACTATAAAACCAGGTATTTAACACCATTATCTACTTAAAACCATCTACTTTACCCCCTTTGCTGGTTTTTATGGGCGGTATTGCCACATCAGACGTCCAGGTGGCACATTTTGCATGTACATCCCGGTAGGACCCAACTGTCATGGAAGGAGTTCGAAATAAACAACGTCGATTACTTAAGGCACCGCACCGCTTTGTACATCACGATTAATGCAGCTCACCGCTTGAGTTGTCGGTAACTCTCCACTCACGGGTAGCATCGGGGAGCTCGTCGCCTCGTCTGCTCCGTCGCCTCGTCGCCAGATACGACGAGCGGAGAGAGATGAGCTGGACGGCGGGCCTTTGGGAGGGAACAAGAGGTGAGGAGGACCGGGACGCATTGGGAGTCCATCGCGGAGTACTGAGGAGCATCAGGAGCTCATTGCCTCGTCGCCAGATCCGACAAGCGGCGAGCGGCGAGCTAAATGGCGGGCCTCTGGGAGCAAAGGAGAGGTGAGGAGTGTCGGGGAGCTTCGGGAGTTCGTCGCTCGTCTGCTCCATCGCCAGATCCGGTGTCGTTCCTGTTGAAGACGTACGAGAGGGTGGAGGATCCATCGATGGACGCGGTGGTCTCGTGGATGACCCGTCGATGGTGTTCACGAACCAGGACAAGGTGAGCCTAACTCCGACCACTACGCCTCTAAACAGCCAAGATGCCCCTAAACATACTTTATTGTTTAGATCCAAAGTCTTCTGGTCTCTTAGTCCTGAAACGCATCACTTGTAGCAGCAAGTCTTCATTTGTTGACAAGTCTCTTTTCTTCCCAGTGGCACGAACTTGTCCATATTCTGCTCGCACATCCAAAGGTAAACATGGTTGTTTGTCATAGGATCATCCTTCAATAGTTTGTACTGTGTTATGTTTGTCTCTAGAACATTTGGCGACCCTCTTCTTTCTGAAGCAAAGTTGATTCCTAAGTTAATTTTCCTTTACTTTGGTTCTTGAAATCTATACCATGCTAGTTTTACTGTTGAGCAGTCAAGATTTTTTTTTTTTGGTGTTGGTGCTGTTCCGCTTGGAGACCATACGCTGAAGGAACCTGTATCTCTTGCCATCATGCCATCTCATTATTCATAATATCAATGTTTTAAGAACATTTTTTGGCTGGGCCATATCACATTACACTACAAGATGTCATTGTGGCCTTTTACTGTTTTATGTGAAATGTAGTTTATGCTACTTTTTTGCTGGGTATTGCCCAATATATATTTCGTATGCTCAGTTATAATGGTTTGAAATCGTGCTTATTCTTGTGTTAGGTGAACTATTTAGATTGGCATTCTTTGAACTTGCATGATATCTAGCATTATGTGTGCCTGCTTGTAAAATACATCTTATTCGGTTGATCCATGTTTATATTTATGTTTACATGGTCAGGTTGACATCTTTGCGGATGTGGCCTTTGATAGTTTGCATGAAGATGTTGCAAAGAATATCCAGATTGCTCTCAGTATATCTGCTAGAAATATTATGCATGAAACTGATGCCAAATAGATACTACTGCTACTATCATCACATATGCTCTCCAGATTGCTCTCAGTATATCATCACATATGCAGACTAAAAAAATATAGTACTTAGGGAAACAGTTTGTTTGAATTGGAGTTCTTACTGCCTACTGCTACTTAAGAAAATAAATTCTTTGTCCACAGACTTGTGCTTATGGTGCATGATCAGCTTGCTTTCTCTTCCTACTACCATCTCTTTTAATGTATGCATTGCTTTTCTGTCCTGCTGTGTTGTTGTAAGGACATTTTCTTATGTTATGGGTGTTGCTACGGCATACGCTACACTTCATCTTTATGCCAACTCTATTGAGTTTAGTGCCTTTAGGCTTTTCTTGTGGCTCCCTGTTTCTTTGAGTCTTAGGTCTTCCCGGCATCTTGACATAAGCTGGAGGAAGTGGTTTGGGCATGTCAGATGTAGGCCAACTCTCTTCACCTTCTACTGGTTGCAAACAAAACTGATATATCTTCATGTACTCTGTGATGGAGTAACAAGGAGCTATGTAGTTATCTAGACTCCTAGAGGCCATGTAAATTGCACTAGTAGCATGGCAGCATGGCAGGCCCGAAAGTTTCCAATATCTGCAACTGCAAATTCTTTCATCTAGATTTACAGTATACCTTCTCTTATCTTTCTCTTTGACCTCAAATCCAAAATCTCCATTCCAAAGCACATAGAACATCCCAGATCTTTCAATGTTCAATTTAAGCTTCTTGAAAATGTTAGGACATATTGTACCTTGCCATTTTTCTAACTTGCTCCTATTTTCCTGTATCCGTACCATGACCTTGCATCTTATATTCTCAAACATTGAAATAACCGGTAAGAATCTAGAATTCATAATTGCATTGTTAAAACTCTCACACATATTGTTATCAACAGAATCACAATTAGAACCAAGTTGGAAGAAGGCTCTGCACCAGTGTTCAGGTGAAGTATTAACCATGTCCTTCGCTCCTTGAGGAGTTTCTTGAGCTAGCTTGGCCTTGTTGTAGTTGAATAGTATTTTGCACGAGCTCTTTGCACATTTCCAAAATTTTCTTTGTAACTTTTGCCCAAGATGTTTCTTTCTCCAATTTGCATATATGTGTCTTGCACACATTCTATGTTCAGCTTTAGGAACAAGTTCAGCTACAGCTTTAATCAAGCCCTGTTAATAATGTATAACATTTCAGCACATTTGAATCAACAAAGGGAACACTTTCTTCAACAAACAAAAACGTACCTTTTGCTGGTCTAAGATGAGTACCCATCCTTCACCAGCAGCATTAATGCATAGGTCCTTTTGTAATAACCCAATAAACCAGAACCAGTAGTCATATGTTTCTTTCTCCACAAATGCCCATGCCACAGGGTACATCTGGTTATTAGCATCTCTACCAATAGCACATAATAATTCTCCATTAGTTGCACCTTTGAAAAAACAACCATCCAGTCCAATGACTCGCCTGCATCCAGCAAGGAATCCCTTTTTGCAAGCATCAAAGCAAACATATAGCCTTTGAAAGACATTTTGATGCAATATATCTTGATTTAAAGTTACTATAACTGTACTACCTGGGTTTGTCCTTAGCAACTCCATCTGGTAGTCAAAAACTCTAGAGTATTCCCCTTTGGTGGATGATAATGCATCCTGCAAAACTAGAGCCTTGGCTCTTTTGCATTTAGATAATGTCACATCACAAAGCATGTCCTTCAAAACAGCCTTTTTAATCACCTCAGCCTTCCATGTAGGATTATCTCTGATTTGATCCCAATACCTCTCAGCAATCCTTCTTGATGTCATTAACTTGTTGTTCCTTACTGGTGGACAACAATGCTCATCAACAAAAGTGACGATTTTGAACCATTCCGACCAACTAGTCTTTGATCCATATATCATCCACTTGCAGCCTTCCCAAGAACATACAGACTTAACCTTGTCCTTCTCATCTTTTGGAAACAATAGGTGCTTATGATTTTTCAAACCATATTTGACTAGTGCTTTCTTGAACTGTCTACTGCAACTGAATACCATCCCAAGGGCAAATACTGGAACTACAGCATTACTATCAAATCTGTTTTCTGTGCTAAGCCACCTTGTTGTCTCACCTTCGCTGTTTTCCTCATAAGAGAAATCATCACTTGAGTTGTAGTATGGACTCTCATCATCATGTAGACTATGCAACTCTGGAACGTTAGCATCTGCAATGATCATTTTCTGGTTATGACTTTGTCCTTGCTTATTTGACTTCATGTCCATCTTGATTTGCTTTGTGTAGTTCCTTAATTTTTCCACTTCATCATCATCTTCAGAACTATTTATATGCTTGGGTTGATAATCTGAATCGCAACTATCAGAGGCATCATCACCAATATTAGGCATAGATAAAGGCATATCAACTTCTATCTCCTCTAATTCATCATCAGCTTCATGAACCTCCATCTCATAGTTGCTGACCTCCTTTTGGCTAGTACAAATTGCTTCAACAAATATTTCAGCCACCCCATGAGCACCTATGTGTTGGGCCATCACAGTACAAGATTTATCATCATAAATCACTCTCAATCCATCATTCATTTGACATCCAGGAGGGAACCAATGCAGTTGCACGGGACAATGAACCGTCATATGGTCAGCAAGATGCCCTTCCACCTCAGGTAATGAAACTTTGTCCAACTCTATGTGAGAAATTCCCGTTCTACCTCCAAAGTAATGCATGTGACTACCCACATATAAGAATTGACCACCATAATGAAACTGTATTCTTAAAAAATCCAAAGGATCCATTGCATACCCTGCATACAGTTAGATATATTGTTCAGGAATCACATAGATATATTGTTCAACAATTACATGTAACATATTAAACTATAAATACTGCAATGGCGTGAAGTATTACATTATGTTGTAATTTATATCTTCCTGTCTTTATGCCGCAATTGTTTGTGTTTATGTTCTACTTGTCCTTTGGTCAGGAAAATCCATCATACTGCAGGTTGATATGGTGATGAATTGGTCAGGATGAGGTGGTCTTGGATGCTATGTTTTGGTTAGGGATGGATCAAGATGTTCATGAATTGGTCAGGATGTGGTGCTCCTAGATGCTACTATTGTGGTCTGGGATGCATCAAGATCATTAGTTTAGTACGTACCTGATGCCTGTTGTTGCAGATCTAGAATGGATCCTTACTACTCAAGATGAAGTCGGATGGATGGAGATCCAGATCATGAAGCAGGACGCCAGGTCAGGAGCACGATGCCTGATGGAGACGTACAGAACCGCCGCCGCTAGGGAGAATACTGCCCAGGTTCGTGCTAGGGCCCAGAATATATTGATCCAGATCGCTTATTTCCTTATTTGATCAATGACAAGTCGGTCCTACCAGAATGTGCATGCAGGGAGTGCCACCTGGGCGTCTGATGTGGCAATACCGCCTATGAAAACTAGCCAAGGGGGTAAAGTAGATGGTTTTAGGTGGATTAGGGTGTTAAACACCCGGTTTTGTAGTTTGGGGGGTGAATTGTTCTCAGGCCTATATTTTGGGGGGGTAAATAGACTTTTTCCGGAGCAAATGTCTCGTCGAAATACAAACATTCGACTTGTGAATACCCTTTGTCCACAAGTTGCGCCTTGTTCGTTGTCACCACCCCGTGTTCGTCTTGCTTGTTATGAAAGACCCATTTAGTGTCGACGACGTTGAACTTGGGTCTTTCAACAAGTTCTCACACCTCGTTCCTTTTGAAGTTGTTCAATTCTTCTTGCATCGCCACCACCCAATCCGGATCCTTTAAAGCATCTTCAACCTTGTGTGGTTCCAAAGAGGATACAAACGAGTAATGTTCACAAAAATTAGCTATACGAGATCGAGTTGTTACTCCTTTTGGATGTCACCGATTATGTTGTCGACAGGGTGATCTCTTTGGATGCATTGATGTACTCTTGGGTGTGGCACTTGTGGTCTTGAGTCTTCATTGTCCTCATCTTCTTCTCCCCCTGGATGGTTGCCCTCATTGATGTGTTGATCACCTTGATCTTCATGAGGTTGATCTTGTGCAGAAGCTCCCCCTTGATCATTTTCCTCCACTTGTGGTTCATCTTCCTCATTCACATTTGGAGGTGGCGCTTGTGGTCGAATATCGCCCAACGCCATTCTTCTCAATGCTTGATATGGAGCTTCTTCTCTATCTAGCACACATTAATCAACTTGCTCTCCTTGAGAGCCATTAGTTTCATCGAACACTACGTCACGTGTTACTTCAACAAGTCCGAAGGCCTTGTTGAAGACACGATAGGCGTAGGAGTTCGAATCATAGCCAAGTAAGAAACCTTCATCGAACTTCGAAGCGGACTTTGAAGTCCTAGGCTTCTTGTTCAAAGTATAACATTTAGAACCAAAAACTCGAAAGTATGAAATATTAGGCTTGTTACCCGTGAGTAGTTCATACGATGTTTTCTTGAGTAGGCGATGAAGATAGAGTCGGTTTATGGCGTGACATGCGGTGTTGACCGCTTCAGCCCAAAATTGATCCGAAGTCTTATATTCATCGATCATTGTCCTCGCCATCTCAATGAGTGTTCGATTCTTCCTTTCGACTACTCTGTTTTGTTGAGGAGAATAAGGTGCTGAAAACTCGTACTTTATCCCTTCTTCGTCTAGATACTCCTCAACTTGGGTATTCTTGAACTCCATTCTGTTGTCACTTCGTATGTTCTTGATCATCAACGAAAATTCATTTTGAGCTTGCTTGAAAAACTTCTTGAGGGTTCCTTGAGTTTATGTCTTATCATGCAAAAAGAAAACCCACGTGAAGTGAGAAAAATCATCAACAATGAATAAATTGTACTTGTTACCACCGATACTTATGTAAGCAATTGGACCAAATAGGTCCATGTGAAGGAGATCGAGCAGTCTTGTTGTAGTCATGATTTTCTTTGCGGGATGGAGTGCTCCTACTTGCTTCCCGGCTTGGCACGCGCTATAAGGCCTGTCTTTCTCAAGAACAACATCCTTTAAACCACGAATGTGATCGCCTTTTAGAAGTTTTGGAAGATTCCTCGTACCAACATGTGCTAGCCGTCTATACCACAGCCAAACCATGTTGGTATTTGCAATCAAGCATGTGTCAAGGTCAGCTTTATCTTCGTTGAAGTCAACTAGATAAAGTTTTCCCTTTAACACACCCTTGAATGCTACTGAGTTATCATTCCTTCTAAAGACAGTCACACCCTCATTAGTGAACAAACAATTATAACCTCTGTCACATAATTGAGATATGGACAAAAGGTTATAATCCAAGGAATCCACGTGTAAATTATGAGAAAGGGTATGTTGTGGTGAAATTGCTATTTTACCGTTACCGAGAACCCTTTCTTGACTGCTATCTCCAAAATAAATGTCTTCGCTTGGATTTTCATTTCCTTCATATTCAACGAACATCATTCTTTCTCCGGTCATGTGATTGGTGCATCCACTATCTAGCACCCATTTTGCTCCACCGGAGGAATAAGCCTGCAAAAACAAATTACGCCTTGGTCTTAGGTATCCAAGCCTGCTTGGGTCCTTTGAGGTTAGTCATGAGTGATTTCGGCACCCACATATGAGACTTGGCGTTTCCATGGCGTGGCCCAACATATTTGGCATAAACTCTACCAAGATTACTTTTCATAAGAACATATGATGCATCAAAAGTTCTAAACAAGAGTTGTTGCTCATATGTGTTAACAATGTTAACTTTATCAACATTATGAGGTTTTCTAACTTGAGAGGAGTTCCCTTGACAAAGGCAATGTTTCCTTATTATTCTTGTGGCTTCCAGCATTTTGCTTTTCACCATAAGAATACCAATGCCATATTTGACATTAGGAGGTCTTGAGACCAAGTATGCACTGCGTGCATACTTGACCTTCTCCTTGTCAAATATGCCACTTCGTGAAGTATGCTTGTCCTTTGTCAAGTTTGACTTCTCCTTCAAGTTAGTGTCAATTTTAGCACATACACAAGCAATAGTAGTTTTAGATTTTATATGTTGAGAAGGTGAGCTTGAAGAGGATGAAGAACCACTTGACTTGAGTGACTCAACTTGTACCTCAAGAATCTTGTTAACTTTGGTTAAGTTAGCAAGTTCATCCTTGATAGCCATGTTTGAGTCTTCTAGCTTCAAACAAGCTTCCTTGCTTAAAGCTAACTCAAGTTTCAGTGAGTTGTTCGCTCCTTTTCAAGCTTGAGGAGCTTTTTGATCTTAAGATATTCTTCCTTTTGGAGGATGATCATATCTTCTGGACGATCAACTAGCTCCTCCTTATCAGCAAGCTTATCCATTAAAAATTTCATCTTAGCCGTAGTTTTCTTATCTAAACCAACAAGCATATCTTCATCATCACTAGAGTTATCACTATCACTATTAAAAGAATGCGAGGAGGAAGATTTAGTTGTTACCTTCCTTTTACCTTCCTTGGCCATTAGACACGTATGATCGGTGTCTTTCCTTGCGCCGATGGTCGGGAAGAGGGTGGATTTCTTGGTAGGCTTCATGACGGCTATGGTAGCCATCTCCTCTTCTTCTTCGGATGAGGACTAATCATTAGAGTCACACTTCTTCCCCAAGTGTGCTTGACCATATTGTTTCTTTTTCTTGAAAGTTTTCTTAGGTTGAGGCTTGTTGTCCTTGGTCTTCCTCTTACTTTCTTAATGTGGACAGTCTACTATGAAACGGTTGTACTCTCCACAGTTATAGCAAGCACGCCTCATTTTTTGTCTTGGCTTGTCCCTTTGTCTTCCTTCACATGGTCTACCACCTTGTCTTCTTCTCATCATTTTCTTGAATTTCTTCATGAATAGTATCATATCTTCTTCATCTATATCACTGCTCTCATCGTCGTTGTCGTCTTCTTCTTGAGCTTCTCGAGCTTCTTTTGATATAGGTTTACAAGTGGACTTCAAAGCAACTCCTTTCTTCTTTGCCGAGGTAAGGTCGGCAATCTCTTTAGCGTGCTTGGCTTGCTTCTCCATCATTTCAAAGTTGATAATCTTCCCAAGAAGCTCGTTTGGGGTCATTTTCCGATACCCGGGGCTTTCTCTAATCATCGAGCATAGAGTTACGTTGCGAGGCATGAAAGCTCTAAGAATTAGCTTCACGACCTCGTGATCATTCCACTTCTTGCTTCCATATGCTCGAACTTTGTTGATGAGATTCTTCAAACAATTGTACATGTCTTGCGGTGACTCATCGTCCTCTATAGCGAATCTTCCCAATTCGCCTTCAATCATTTCGATCTTGACTTCTCGCACATGACGATCACCTTCATGTGCAGTTTGTAAAGTGTCTCATATCTCCTTAGCAATTTCGAGTCCATCCACCTTGGTGAACTCATCTCGGCTCAGTGACGATGTTATGACAGCTGCAGCTTGAGCGTTCCAATGAATAGTTTGTTCTTGACTTGGTGTAAGCTATTCATCGTCATCCGAGATTTCTATTCCTGTACACACTATGTGCCATAAGTTGGTGTTAAGTGATATGAGATGCATTTTCATATTTTGCCTCCACATTGAATAATAATTGCCATCAAAGTATGGGGCTTTTCCTAGAGGAATTGATAAGTAATGGTTATTGTCGAAATTCAGACGATCATAGTTAAAAGGATATCGGGAGTAGTCAGTGTGACTACTCCCCTTCTTCTTCTTTTCATCCTCGATCTTCATCTTCCCTTTTGGGGATAGTGCCTTCTTCATTAGGAGTGCCTTCAGTTCTAGCATCTCCTCATCATCATCCTTGCAGTCTTGGATGACGTCGAGGAGCTTCTCCAGCTTTTGAGTCTTTTCATCGTCACCCTTCTCTTGGTTGAAGTTCTTGTGTACATCCTTGACGTACGACATCTTCTCTTCGAGCGGTGAGTCTCTTTTGAAGAGTCCTGCTCTGATACCAATTGAATGTAGTCTAGAGGGGGTGAATAGGCTTTTTGAACCTTCGTCGAATCCTGAAACACTTAACAACTTGATCAAATACAGAGAAATCGGACTAGTTCGGTATGGTGAAGACTAGTCCGGTGTGTGCGGACTAGAACGATCAAGTTTGATCGAAGAATTCACGTTAAGTACTCTATGCAACGGAAAGTAAGTTGTAAATTGGATGTATCAAGACAATGAAACTATGTATGGTACAAACTAAATTTGATTTCAATGTTTTGACATAAGCTATCCAAGATTAAGTAAAGCCTAGAATAATATAAACAATAAGAACAAAAGTGCACAAGACGCGATTTTATCCCGTGGTTCGATTCCCACGAAGGGAACTTACATCCACGTTGAGGAGTCCACGGAGGACCAGGTCTTCACCAACCCTACATTCGTCGAATCACCACGGAGGCCGATTCTCTTCCACTAATCACAAAGGGGCAAATTGCCGAATTCAAGGGGCCTTCTCAAAAGTTGAGGGCTCCCCAAGATTTACAAAGATGAACACCACCAAACACACTCGAAATATATGCAGTAAACAACAAGAGTATGCGAGAGAATCAAACCCAAGAGCTCAAGACGTGTGAAACAAGTCTCTCCTTTTGATCAATGCTAATCCTCAAAGATTTGATCTTCTTTTGGTTAGAATGTGTGGAGAGATGTGTTTTTTTAGGGATCTTGGGAGGTGTGACATCGCAGGGAATCGAGAGACTTGGTTGTAGGGTCGTACACCTCTGTTTATACTAGGGTTTTCAAAAGTTATCGGTAGGGTTTGCGATGTCCAGACTAGTCCATGGTGGACTTTGGACTAGTCCGGTGTGCAGCGTGTGTGAAACCCTAAGTGTTCTGATATATCGGGCTTGTTCGGAAATATGCGGACCAATCCGATTTGGTCTCTGGAAGTGTTCAGACTAGTCCAACACATATCGGACTAGTCCGATGTGGTGAACCTCATATAGAACTTAGGACAAGTCCGTAATGGGGGACTTGTCCAATTTTAGTCAGAGAGTTTTCGGACTAGTCCGTGGTGATATCTGACTTATCCGTTTCTGTGTAAAGTGTGAGGTTCTGAGGACAAGTCTATACTAGGTCGAACTTGTCCGTTTTTAGTCAGAAAGATATCGGACTAGTCTGTGGTGATATCAGACTTGTCCGTTTTTGTACAGATGTGAAGTGTTGAGGACTAGTCCGCACTAGGGGGACTAGTCCGATCTTAGTCAGAGAGATATTGGACTAGTCCATGGAATATCGGACTAGTCCATGGAATATTGGACTAGTCCCGACTTGTGAAATTTTGTGCAGTGAAGGTGATTTCTTTTGCTTGAGCTCTTGGGGTGTGTTTCTCCAACACACTCCATACACAATAAAGTATTATGTTCATATCTTGAGCTATCTTCTATATAGATCCTCATTCTCCTTTCTTTTTGCGCTTCCTTCATAATTTATTAAAACTTGTGCTCATCTCAACAATTTTGTTAGGATCTCATTTGTTTGTCATAAATCAACCAAAACCCACAAAGGATGTCTAGATGCACTTTCAGTCTTTCCATTTCATGAGATCAGCATGTCATGTATCTCACCTACCAAATCAAGAAGGATTGTGTGTCCCAAAGAGAAGCCTGAAGCAGCAATGCGGGAGAGATAATGGCCCCACTTCTGGCATCGAAACCTCATAATTTCGTACCATAAGAACACGCGCTGAGTTCCACCTTCCAGTGTGTAGACTTCTGGAGGCAACAAGTGTCCTGCAGTGTCGAATCTGCATCCCTCCTTAGGGAAGCTCTAGCACTGCCATGTGTCTTGTAGTGCCAGATCTACCCCCTCCTTAGGGTGGCTTCGGCCCTATCACGTGTCAAGCAGTACCAGACCTGCCTCCCTCCTTAGGGTAGCTCTGGAGTTGCCACGTGGCCCGAGGCGCCGAACTTGACTCCCCGACAGGGGAAGCTCCAGAGCTGCCACATGTCCAGTAGCTCCGGACCTGCCTCTTCGCAATGGGAAGCTCCAGAGCTTCCACATGTCATACGCCCGGACTTATGTCTGCAACGGGAAGACTGCGGGATCTCCAACGGCGCAAACATTCAAGGGCTATCAGTCGGCCATTACAAGACCTGGTTAACGCATCATTAGTGCCATATTAATGACGCACGATCAGAGGACTGTCAAGATTGGTAACGCTGCCATTAAGGCACATTATCAATTAACCACCCTTAAGACCTGTAGATCGTGTATAGGGCGGTTATTACATCCAGAGCCACCTGTCGGGACACGGCTCATACTGTAAACAATTGGTTCTTAGCATATAGAAAGGTTGCGTTGCACGGTAGAAGGAGAACACACGCAACTGATTCCAGACTAAGCTCAGGCTTACGTATACTCATACAATCAATACACACCCCGTGGAGTAGGATATTACGCTCAGGCGACCCGAACCACGTAAAATCCTTTGTGTTCACCCTTGTTCTTGATCTTGATTAGTGCCCCGTCTAAATACGAACCTCCGCGGACTACTTCTTAGTAGTACCGGAGAAAGTGTCTTAGTCTACACTTCGACAGTGGTATTACAAAACGGTGGTATTCATACTTTGGTATTGTCATGTCATTTTAAAATTTGTGGTTTATCAAAACTTTAGTATTAAAATAATGTGTCCCCAAACATAGCCTGAACAGTAATCACCTGCTATATCATCTCTCACTAACTAGTGGTAATTCAGTTTCTAGACGACAGTTTTCTACCATGCCACACTTCTCAAGGATGATTTACAGCTGAACATTTAATATTAATTGTCTACAATTCGGCGTTTCGAGCTTCCACCGATTCAAGAGGGTTCATTTCCACGCCGCGAAAAAACTCACCCAATCCTGGCAGCTACATCGGTGCTATTCTCCGATGTTACAGTATATTTTCGCTCCTACTATCGGTTGTTCCCACTGTTATTCTGTACAACGGTACAAGTCGATAGAAAAATGTCGAACATTGTTAGGAAAATAGGAGCAATTTACTGAACAATTTCAAAGAAACACACGAAAAACAACAGCAATTAACACCGGCAACACCACAAACAGAAGCATGTGATCCATTACTCATTTGGATGGTGGAATCCCGGATGAACTGGTAAGAAGTAAACATAGACATGTCAGAACATACATGGACATTAGCACCATATGAAACCACCACGACGATGTTTCAGAAACAGAAAGAACAATAAAAAAAATACCATACCCATCCACATTGCTAGATGTCACGATGTTGACATTCTTTTTCTCTCTACGGTCTGCCCTATCAGGACAGGCCTTAGATAAATGTTCGTGCTTACCACAAGTTTAGCAGCAACCATCATTGTCTCTGTTTGTTTTTTTTCTTCTTAAAAGCAGTAGTTTTATTTTGCTTGAATTGAGACTTGTTGTTCCCTTTGTTCTTGACATTGGGTTTCTGCACCATATTAGCATTGGCTCTAGATTAACCCTCACCTGCTTTCTCAGCAAAGTCCTTAGTCCGAGCCTTCTTCTTAATATCAAGAGGCTATTAGGTTTTCAACTGATATTTGATGTCTCTTGTGTTTGATAGCTATGGCGAACTTCATTCATGAAGGAGATAACTTTGCAATAATGCACTCAACCACAAACTTGTCAGGTAAGGAACACTTAAGGAGGTTGAGCTCTCTAGCGAGACACTGTATTTCATGAGCTTGTTCAACTACAGAACGATTGTTAACCATCTTATAGTCATAAAATTATTCATGATATACAGTTCACCATCTGCATTGGTTGCACCATACTTAGCATTAAGTGCATCCCAGAGCTCTCTTTCGTATGTGGCCGTTAGATAAAATCATAGAGTTTGTTGTCAAGAACACTTAGATACATCCTCTCAGGATTGAATTGGCTTCCTCGAACATTGTATGTTCTTCAACGGACAAAGAACCTTGAGGTATGCCCTCTGTTACCTACAAGATCTTAAGTGACTGGAGCTAGAGTGTGGTCTTAACTTGCCACATCTTAAAGTGCACACCAGAGAACTTCTTCGGCCTCAGTTCATAGGCTAAAGTCATCATGTGCAACTCAGAGAATTGTTTAAATAAGATTTTTGGATTGTTAGAGAAATAGTGTCAATTTACTGAACAGTTCCGGAGAAACACACGAAAAACACCAAACACCAACGATTAACACCGACAAATACACAGAACGAGAGTTATTTCGTACTGATTTGAAGACAGCGGAACCGTTGTAGATCTGATGACATACAGTTGCTGCAAACGTTGGTGGTGATGTTAGGCAGAAGCGCCCGCTCACCTCGGTAGACGACCTGTATTGAAGGAAGCGAGCAGTCACGCGGAGCACTTCTCAAAAAAACTTATTCGTCGTCTTCTGATGCAGGATCGTAAGGGTGAGCGGTTCCGGAGATCTGGTCTCCCGATCATCGGTGGACGCCGATGCTCGCGATGGAGTAGACTGGACGACGGCGCAAGCAACGAACGTGGGAAACGATCCGATCGCGGAATGAACTGCCCTGTCGAGCAGACTCGTTATTTATAGGGTCCCGTGGAGACAGTCCGGTTGTGATCCGGAAGACCCGCAACCGATATGACTCGATAGTCGTAGACGCGTCTGTCTTCAACTACTTAAACTCAGTGCAAAATTTGGAAGCCCAAAAGCTCAATTAAATTTTCTGCAAAAATATAAAATTTATGCTCAGCTCAAGGTTCGAATTGAAACGAACACACGCGTGCGTGGCGCGATGAGACGAGCGAGTAGGAGGGGAGCGCATGGACCACTCTTCTCTTCTTTCTCACTTAAGGAGTGGAATAACAACCTCCCTTATATATAGAAGTTGCCCCCTTCTAACTTTCCATGTGGACTAACCATTTAGCACCACCTTCTCTTGCGCTAATGGACGTTTGAAATTTTTTGGTTTTATTTTTGAATTAATATTGGACCAAGCCTATTAATTGTAACAAACATAAATAAAATTAACCTCGCTGAATGAAAAAACGATGAGCATCTGGTTAATACGTGATGCGTAATTTTTCCAACACAGCTGAGCAGGTCAGGTCGACATCAACGTAAATATCTAGATACAAACAAGCATAATGGCGCCAAATAAATACTACTTGCTCCGTTCTGTTTTAATCGTCGTCGGTATTCAATTGAAAAGGTGTAAATTTAATTGCAGTCGGTATTCAGGGTTAAATTTTCTTTTCATGTTTGCCCCTCCGCTTTCACCCGTTGGGCACCCCTTCCGCTTCTGCTCGTTGGGCACCAAGCGCCGCACCACGAAGATCGCCCGCTCCCATCTGCGTCTCTACCCGCGCGCGCTCAGCGCCCTAAGCCGCCGCCACCTCCTTCTCCTCTTCCCAGATCTTGAGCTTCTCCTCGCCCGTGTCCTCGTCCTCCACCTCCGCGGCGGAGGGGGAACGCTGGCACTTCTCTCTGCTGGAGACGGCAGCAAAAAGTCGTCGCCTCATTCCTCAGGCCGCGGTCGCCGGAGTCGTGGAGGGTGGGCTGCAGGGGAGGCGGACCAGGAACAGATCTTGAGGCCCCGCTGAAGTCGCACCGGCCGCCGGTTCTACGCTGCGAAGCCACGAAGGTCTTGGTCGGCACCAAGGTCGAGTTGTCCAGCTGACCAGCGAGGTCGTGCTGACCAGCGAGGTCGAGGTGCTGCTCTGGAGCAGAGTGGATGCCATGAGAAAGAGTAGTGTTTTGACATGAAAAAGAGTAGACGAGAAAGAGTAGTTATTTTACAATGTGAATGATGAAAATAGTGTAACTCAACTTCTTTGAGATCAACTCCATTATCTTCCAAGGAAGTTCATAAAATTGCTCAGGTTCTCCAAGTTTGGTTTGTAATGACACTATAGTGCCAGATGGACCTATTCAGAAATGAACATCAGAAATTAGCACAATAGAGCTTGTTAGCAGGTGGCATGAGAAAGCACAAACCAACATAAAGTTCATACTATTGTTTCTGGAAAAGTGCAAGTGCAATTACACTTGAATGGCTTTAATAGAATGGTCGACATCATCAAAATCAATTTCACAGCCCTGGAACTAAAACGGGCAGATATGAAATTCAAAAGAGGAGAATATGGAGGTATGATCAATTAAGTTGTTCAGAAAATTAAACACTGAAAGGGCAAGTCAAAGACCATGAGGTAGAAACTGAGCACTATGTGTGTTCAACACACTAGAAGGAAAAGAATCACAACCTTTGACAAAGCTATAACACCAAGTAACTAGATTGCGCTTTTCCTGGTTGTGAATAACTCCTCAATACATCAAGAAATGTCATTCTGCAAACAAATGAATTTGTTGGTAGCATGAAAATCAGCAACAAAATATACTCTTGATTGCTCTACTTACAAGTTTAGAAGGAAGATTCTTTTGCATGCACTCATCAGTATCCTCCTCCCATTCTGCTATATCCTATATAGATATAATAGTTGGAGCAAAAGAAGCACACATGATATTTATTCATCAAAAGGACAGGGAGCTAACCTTTTCTTTCAATGCTAATGCTGGAAAAATTGCTGAATAAGAAGTGAAGAAAAATGTGGTGAAACGTGAAGAAAAATGTGGTGAAACAAGTCACCACCCCTGCAAAACAAGAGAGCAGATGGCCATGTTATATGATCCAAATAAGAGTTAGAATGGTTTGGTGTAAACTTTTACCAGACCTGTCTTTAAAACATGAGAAATCACGTCAAATGCAAATGAACAAATTCAATCGGGTAGAGAGTCTAGTTTCTGCAATTATCTGGCCATGTTAACAAGTAATAACTAAAATAGGTTATTGCAATGCCCATCGCAACATTCATAAATTCAGAATTTCTATTTTTCTATAAATCAGAGATGCATGGTGATGACTTAAGAAAACTTACTAGCACATGTTACCAAATTTCTATAAATCAGGCATTGATGTCCTAGTCGTAAGTTGAAAAACATATTAACATTACAGAGACCATCCCGTGTAGTTCACAACATGTATTGGTGATAGCCTCCTAAAAATATACATCAGAGAATCAAAGTGATGACCTAAGAAAACCAACTAGCAGATGTTATAAAATTTCTATAAAGTGGGCATTAATGTCCTACAACAACATAAAAGATAGCAGCCAGCATGTCCACGAAACTAAAACGTAGATGCAAGGGAAAGGTACCTCGCCCTTATCTTCAAATGGTATCTCGTCCTTAAGCAGCTGGCTGACTGGTAGTCGATGGTGATCGAGAAAAATGGGTAGTTATGTTGGGGCGGAGATCAATGAGGAACCAGCCTGTTGATAGGGAATTTGCAAAGGCCGGAACTTTTTCCATTAGTGTTATCTAAAGAAACAAAACTGAAATCGAGATGAGCACGTATGTATGTATGCATCTGGTGACGTCCTGTAGATGTAATTGCTTTTTTTGACGGCGGCGGTGGCGTTTTGGGCGATGGGAGGCTTGTACGCGGCTTCTCTGGAGCCAGAATTGGATGGGATCGCGAGAGACCAGTACAGGAGAGATGCACCAGGGACGGGGCTGGGCTGCTTTGTAACGCCCCTTGGCGGCCGACTCGTCGGAATCGGCGGCGTGAGATCGCCGCAGCGGCTCGGAGACGGCGTGAGCGCCACGGGAACGACGATAGAGGGCTATGAATCTGTTACGGGATATTTCTTACTTCCTTTCCAAGTACGTGAACCTCCTTACATAGTCACTGGGCACCACCAGATGGGTCCGCCAGTTCAGCACGGCCCACCACGGCCCAACACACGCACACCACCCTTAACATTGCTACTTACAAGCGGGGCCCATATGGCAGTCCGCTCCAGAACCCACTCACTCACCCACAACACTCGATAAGCTCTTCAGTTCCCTTCTTCCACCTCTCGGTCTCCGCCTGGCTCGCCGACGTCGCCGATGCCGATGTCCAGTGCTGGCGCGGTCGTGACAGCTTCCCCCCCGCCAGATCCGGCTTGGCCCCAAGCCGTGACCTCTGGAAATAGCTTGACGAGCACTTCCCAATCCTCCCATGTCGCCGAGGCAGCCGGAATGGACGACCACTCGACCAAGACTTGAGGTATTGCTCTGTTACCCTTCTTCACCAGGCGACGTTCGAGAATACGCTCAGGCTTCAGCTTGTGCTCACTCAAATCCACTATCTTGGGCATATCTGCAAAAACAGGGGAATACTTGGCGACATAGGGTTTGAGTTGAGAAGTATGAAAGACCGGGTGGATCTGGGCATCGACCGGCAACTCAAGGCGGTAAGTAGCGTGTCCAATCTTCTCGGAGATGCGGTAGGGTCCAAAAAACTTGTAAGCAAGTTTTGGGAATGGTCGATTGACCACCGTAGTTTGCGCGTAGGGTTGCAGGCGCAATAGAACTAGTTCCCCCACTTGAAAGGTGCGATCTTTACGGTTTCTGTCCGCTTGCTGCTTCATCCTGTTTTGAGCCATGGATAAGTTATGTTTCAGGACCTCAATTTGCTTCGCCTTGTCCAGCAAGATCTCATTTGCTTCTGCATTTTCTGTGTCAGGTAACAATGGTGCTGCAAAGGCCACTGGGTCGTAGCCATACAAGGCGCGAAATGGAGTGCATTTGATGGAAGAATGAAAAGATGTATTGTACCAGTGTTCAGCCAGTGACAACCAAGACTTCCATTTGCGAGGGTTGGACTGCACAGCACATCTCAGATAAGTTTCTAAACATTGATTGACACGCTCTGTTTGTCCATCTGTTTCTGGGTGATAGGCAGTAGATAGTAAGAGCTTGATGTCCAGGCACTTAAATAGATTCCTCCACAAAGCACTTGTAAAAATTCTGTCTCTATCAGACAACATAGATCTGGGTAGACCATGGAGCTTAAATACCTGATCAATGAGTAAAGTTGCCACTTGAGCTGCTGTAAAGGGGTGCTTTAATGGCAGGAAGTGAGCATATTTAGATAATCTATCTACAATCACCATAATGGTATCAAATCCCTCAGATTTAGGTAACTTCTCAATGAAGTCCATAGTCAAATCTTGCCACAAGCCCTCTGGGATGGGTAAAGGCTGTAGGAGGCCCCCAGGTAAACTCCTTTCTCCTTTAGCCTGTTGACAGGTGAGGCATTGCTTCACAAAGTCTTCCACATCAGCTTTTAACCCAGGCCACACAAAACTCCTTTTAACTCTGTGATAAGTGCCATGGAATCCAGAGTGTCCCCCCAAGGCACTATCATGCAAAGCAGCAATAATCTTTGTTCTGATTGCAGAATTCTCACCCACCCATATCAATCCATTTTTCCTAATGATGCCTTTATGTAAGGAAAAACCTTCCTGATCAGGGCTGTGCACTGCCAAGTGAGCTAACAATTGTTGAGCCTCCCCATCTGTAGCATAAGAATTTACAATCTCTTGCAACCACAAGGGTTGCACTGCAGAAACCCACTGCAATTCCATCACTTGAGCTCTCCTAGATAAAGCATCTGCTGCCACATTCTCTTTGCCTTGCTTGTAAAGAATCTTGTAATTGAGGCCCATTAATTTTGTCATGGCTTTCCTCTGTAAGGCTGAGTGGAGATGTTGATCCTCCAGGAAACATAGACTTTTGTGGTCAGTTTTTATAATAAACTGAGATCTTTGGAGATAAGGTCTCCACCTTTCTACTGCTAGGATCAGGGCTAGGAATTCTTTTTCATAGATAGACCATCCTTGATGATGAGTAGCTAAGGCTTTGCTGAGGAAAGCTATAGGTCTACCATTCTGCATAAGCACTGCTCCCACTCCTGAATCACAAGCATCAGTTTCAATAACAAAAGGTTCCTCAAAATTAGGTAAAGCCAATACAGGTGTAGAAGACATTGCTGACTTGAGTTTGTTGAAAGCCTCTCCAGCTTCTTCATTCCATTCAAAGTGCCTTTTCTTCAGAATTGATGTTAATGGCTTGGCAATTTGCCCATATCCCTGAACAAATTTTCTGTAGTATCCTGTCAGCCCTAAAAAAGCTCTCAGCTCAGTGAATGAAGTGGGAACAGGCCAAGCCACCATGGCTGCAGTTTTAGCAGGGTCAGTTTGCACCCCATCACCAGAAATCACATGCCCCAGATACATTAGTTCAGTTTGTGCAAAATGGCATTTAGAGAGTTTGATATAAAACTGATTAGTCCTCAAAGTCTCCAAGACTACTCTGAGATGCTCACAATGCATCTCTAAGGAAGGGCTGTAAATCAGTATATCATCAAGAAAAACTAGGACAAACTTCCTGAGATAAGGAGCTAGAATAGAATTCATAGCACATTGGAAAGTCGCAGGAGCATTAGTCAAGCCAAAAGGAATCACCTTGAACTGATAATGACCTGAATGAGTCTTGAAGGCTGTCTTGTATTCTTCCCCCGACTTCATTCTAATTTGATGATAGCCAGCCCTCATATCCAGGCTAGAGAAAAACTTGGCTCCAGCCAGTTCATCCAGAATTTCATCCACCAAAGGCATAGGAAACCTATTCTTAATAGTTAGGTCATTCAGCTTTCTGTAATCAATACAGAAACGCCAAGAACCATCCTTCTTTTGTACTAGAAGCACTGGTGAAGCAAATGGGCTTACACTGTGCTCTATTAACCCTGCTTCCAAGAGCGCAGCCACCTGATTTTCAATTTCAGTCTTGTGCATAGGGGAATACCTGTAGGGTCTTGAGTTTACTGGTATGGCTCCAGGGATCAAGGATATGACATGATCAAAAGGTCTTGATGGGGGCAAACATTTGGGGTCTTCAAATACATCTTTGTAATCATGTAACAACTCCTTGATCAATTTGGGCTCACTCCCAACCTTAGTTTTCCTACCTTCTTCTACTTCAGCTACTACTGCTAGAGCCCAAACATCATTACCAGCCAGCCAGTTACCCAATTGTATGGCAGACATCTGCTTCAGGTCAATTGGCTCTCCTGCTCTATCTCCCTGTAACACCACCTCTACCCCTTTCAATGAGAAGCTCAATGTTTTGGCCAGCCAATCACAACGCATAGGACTGTGAGCAGACAGCCAATCGTACCCCAGTATTGCATCATAAGCCCCCAAAGGTAGGACTCGCAAGTCCATTTGAAATGTATGGCCCTTGCACCACCACTCCAAGCTTTTGACCAGTCTGTCAGAAATCATTTCTTCACCATTTGCTGCCCTGACCACCACTTGATCCACTTGGACAGTTGTCAGCCCTGCTTTGTCAACAAAAGCTTTGTTCACAAATGATTGTGAGTTGCCTGAATCAACTAGCATTAGGAACACCTTATTGTGAACCAAGCCTCTTAATCTTAGACAGCTCACCCCTTGAGTGCCAGCCAGAGCATGATTAGATATGGTATAACACTCTTCCTCCTGCGCATCCTCTTTCTCCAGCTGTTGCAGCACTGCATCAGACAACATAACATCCTCCTGCAACACATCCAAAGCATGGAGGTGTAACTGCCCTCTCTTGGTACACTTCTGCAGATGGCCAGGCTCAAATTTTTTCCCACAAGTATAACATAACCCATTCAGCCTCCTGTAGTCCCGTAGCTGCCTCTCCTTTGACAGCTCAGTAGACACCCCCATTCCTCTCTGTTCTCCTCTTACCCCCCAGCCTGGCTTCCCTCCACTCTGACCTCTGGTCATCATGTACCCCCCTTTTTCTACAATATCACGTTGTACTCTCGCCAATACAGCCGCCCTTGTCACAGACCATGGCACCTGAGATTTGACTGGGCCCTGCAACTCTGGTTTTAATCCTTTGATGAACTGTTGCACATAGAATACTTCATCCATCTCAGTGTTATACATAGCAGTACTGTAGCGAGCACTTTCAAATTCTGATACATAATCTTCCAATTTCCCAGATTGTCTTAAGTGCAACAGGTCATGCATAGCCTGAGGGTAATCATAGGCCCCAAATTTCTCCCTGACTGCTTCTGAAAAGCGAGACCAGGAGCTTAACCCTTCCGTGGCCTTGAATACTTGCACCACTTGGCAGCATTGCCCTCCATGTGTATAGAAGCTGCTCGAACCCAAAAGGACTCTGTGACATGGTATAAAGAAAAATAGTCTTCACACTTGTCTAACCAAATTCCCGGTTGCTCACTCGAGAACTTTGGAAAAGACAGCTTCATAAAGCTCTTCTCACTTCCATCCCTACCAGTCGCAGTACCCCGATTCTCCTCTGGTCGAGTAAAATACTGAGGAACTCCTCCTCCTACCATGTCCCCCTGAACTCCAGAATTGCACATCCCTCCAGGAACATCTCTAGGGCCTCCCACCCTGCTTCCATACACTGATCCACTCCAGGCTCTCCTCTCCTGCTCCTCAAAAGTCCTATACCTTCTGACTCCTCTCCATCCACCACTATCTAATCTACCTGCACCCCGCAGCTCACCTGCATGACTACCTTCTACCAGATTTGGAATCTCCTTTGTCTTCTCCAGATTCAGAGCATCCAACCTCTTCCCTGTATGCTCCCAGTGCTGAAACAACAATTCACGTTCCTTAGCCGCCTGCTCCGCCACAGACGCCGCGAGCACCTGTTGCCCCTGCAGGTCGCGCTGGCCCCTCGCAAGCTCCTCCAACAATCCGAACACCCTCTCCCAACGATCCTCCTCTGTGCGCTGCGATTCCTCCATGGCCTGAAGAACGAAACGCGTCTGCACAGAGGGCTTAGGAACAGGCGCCGTGGTGCTAAACTTCCAAGTCCCCGATCACAACCTCAACCCCAGAAAGGACACAACTCCGCCCCCAAAAAATGAAGTTCCCAGAGAAGGATAGGCTCTGATACCACTGTAACGCCCCTTGGCGGCCGACTCGTCGGAATCGGCGGCGTGAGATCGCCGCAGCGGCTCGGAGACGGCGTGAGCGCCACGGGAACGACGATAGAGGGCTATGAATCTGTTACGGGATATTTCTTACTTCCTTTCCAAGTACGTGAACCTCCTTACATAGTCACTGGGCACCACCAGATGGGTCCGCCAGTCCAGCACGGCCCACCACGGCCCAACACACCCACACCACCCTTAACATTGCTACTTACAAGCAGGGCCCATATGGCAGTCCGCTCCAGAACCCACTCACTCACCCACAACACTCGATAAGCTCTTCAGTTCCCTTCTTCCACCTCTCGGTCTCCGCCTGGCTCGCCGACGTCGCCGATGCCGATGTCCAGTGCTGGCGCGGTCGTGACATGCTTCCTTGCGGCGGATCTGGCGGGTTGCCTTTCGATGGATCCGACGGCGCGGAAGACGATGGATGCGGCAGCGTTGTCTGACGTTAGGGACGGCGAAGGATGCGGCGGCAGGGAGGGTGACAGGCGAAGGGGCGCAAGGCGGCGACCACAGCGAGAAGGGTGACTGGTGCATCAGCGAGGAAAGCGGTGACGACAGCTAGGAGGGACTGCTGCGGCAGCAAGGAGAGCAGCGACGGCAGCGAGGGGGACGACTGGTACGGCAGCGAGGGCGAGGAGGGCGACCGGTGCGGGGGAAAGGGTGCGACTCACGAATGTTTGCGGTAGGGTAATATCATAATTTCACCGTTTCTTTAATTCAGTCGAGGAAGAAGGGAGTAACTTGCTTAACATAAGTTACATAACAATTCAGATATATGAAAAGAAAAACATCGAATCGGTAGCTGCACCTTGCTTCATTGAAAGATAGTCCTTTTACAAGGAAGGGCCTCCGTCTGGCATTAACAACAAACATTCAGATCTGAGCAGAGGTTATGAAGCAATGGACCATATGCCAGTGGCCAATTATTGGCATCGAAATATCTAAAGCCAAGGGTCTTTTTCAGCAAAATTAAATGAAGAGTTCCATCTCAAATTTTGCAGCACCCAACAGCTCGCCACCTCTTCACTGCTTCACCAACACCACATACAAAAGGTCCCAAAATTCGGTGAACTCCCTTGTCACCACCGATGGAGTTCCCTAGTATATAGATCGCAGTGTTGGATTTGAATGTCTCCACAATCCTCACTTCATCTACATTTGTTGCTCTGCTCGCCTAATGGGATCTTGGAAGTATTGAAGAGATATGAGAAGTGCCTCCTGAAAACATTTTTCTAAATTTTTTAGCATAAGAGAAAATTTCATAACAAAATGAACTTTTATAGTGGCAGTACCTCTGTTCTTATTGTCCTGCTCCCTTGGTTCGGGCACGTATTCAAATAAGACTTGAATACATCGTTTGCACGTTTACCCTGTCAGAAATATCACAGCTGTCAAATTCGCTCAGATGCTCATCCTATTATGGCATTTCATTATTCTTGATTAAACCGTAGGCAAGGATTCAATCATTTGATAATTCCTAATTGTCATGCAAGCGCTCAGGTATCACTAGGAATAGGAAGTAAGGTAAAAGAACGGTACAAAAAACACAAGAATATAAGACTTAACAACGGCCAAGTGTCTCACGTAATGCAAGTATGCAACTCTACCTTCAAATTTGTGTCTTCTTCAATGCTCTCTTCCAGACCAGCTAGTCCACCAAATGCAATTAGAAGATGCCTGTATCATGTAGTACTCATAAATAACATCATGGGCTCCAACGACAGTGACAGTACACAGCATGTTTTATAAAGCATAAGATGCATGGTTACAAGGCAAAACTTTACAAACAACAACAACAAGGCCTTTTGTCCCAAGCACGTGGGGGTAGGATAGATATGAAACCCAACAAATTCTAAAAAAAAAAAGGAATCAAGGCAAAACTTTGGAATATAGAAATTGTAAGATTATTGACCGATATTAATTATAAATAATTTTACTAGAGAGTATCAGTTCAGTCAAAGTGAAGATGCGTCATGTTCAAAAACTGGAAGTTGAACATAAGAAAAAAAACATTCTGTAAGACTGTAACTAACCTACCTTAAGTTAGCACATATATACTGCCCTAAAAAGACCAACAATACCCGGAACTAGGTGACTTGTTTAAGTGTACAGATTTACTGTATTTATACAACCTGCACACCCTAAACAAATTGGCCAAAAAGATGAAGCTTCAGAATCACAAAGCCAGGAAAGAAAAAGTTTACATATTCGACTGAGACTGATCAAACTACTGGAAATCTAAATTGGTCTCCCAAGGTGGTCCAAGAGGACCATGAATGACATACCTAAAAGAAGGTAAGGTAAGCTCAGATGAACTAATTGTTTCACCATGCTCCGAAGTGCCAATGATATGATCATATCCTTCCTAGTGATAGTGAAATCAATAAGTAATAATAATAACTTAAAGGATGGTGGAAATAGTGAATAACAATAACTCGATCTTTCTAATTGACACATTTTGATATTGTGAAAATGGTAGTACCTTGTATGGTGAATTCTTGAAGACACCACTTAAATTTGAAGAATATCGGACTTTATAGCCCCAATAAGATCTCATCTCTTCACTGGGAGTGGAGGAGGGAACAACTTTCCTTACACAAGCTGGAACGCGTACAAATGCAGTTAATGGCAAAATGGTATATTTGCTTTCCAAAAGAAAATCACAGAGAGAATAACATCAGATGAATACATTAGCAAGATCCAAGCCTAACATAAATATGATAAACAAAAACATTGGAAATGAAAAGTATAAAAAATACACTTGTTAAGTGATAAGATACATCTCACATGAAACAACTTTTCTTATAATAGAACTATTGAACTATCGAGAACTTTTCTGATAATACAAATATTTAACTATGGAGTGTAAAAGCTTGCCGCTTATGAGAGTTATCTATATTACACATAAGATTTTAGATTGTGCAGACGTTAACATAGACTAAGAAATATTTATAGTCATATTTATTGTAGTCCATGAAATAAATGATTTACCTGCTGTCAGGTCACGGTTGGTTCCCATGGCCACAGTTACTCTTTTCCCTGGTTTTAGGATTTGTTCAACCAGAACACTCTGCAGAATCATGGTAAACTAAATCAATGCTGACTCCATTGCATGGAAGTGGTCATTCATTTTAGAGCAAAATCGACAGGTAGTCCTTTAACTTGTCACCCATTGTCATCTTGGTCCACGACCTTGCAATCTGTTCACAGTATATTATTAAACTTATAAATCCTGTGACCTGGCTTCAAAATGTCATGAGGATGGCAGTTCCTCCCTACATGGTTAGAAGAGAAATCACTATGCATACAACAAGTAGGCAGAAACCACAGTCCCAAAGACAATTTGGACCTAGGTCACACGATAAGTTAAAGGATGCGCTGTGAATGAATTGCACGTTCATGGACTTGGATGACATCATGGGGCAAGTTCTAGGACTGTCGGTGGATTTTACTATTTTATTTACATATGAGGCTATATAAGTGTACATGAGAGAAAATAAACTGTGAACTTGTTTTATTTTTACATAACAAAATAAGGTCTAACTTTGGGCCATTGTTAGCATAGCTCTGCATATACCGTAAGCTGTTACTGGCATGACAGGACACAAGCCACATAAACAAAGCAAACATATTAAAATATTTCATATCATATCTCAATCTATATACGGCTATAATTTTTAGTTTGATAGGATGCTCCTCACTAGTTTCGGTTTCTTTGTCAAAGCTCATAATCAGCTCTGGAATATGTTAACCTGTTTGGCCTTATGTGCTTGGTTTTGATTCTTTTTTGTTTTTGGAAAAGAAGCACAATATTACCACTTTGTTCAAAGTAAATGTATAGCATCCACAACCAAATAACTGAATTCAAATAAGTTAAAACATCTAAAGCCTCTTTTTCAACATTTAAAATTCGCTGATCGATCAATAATGCAATATGAATCTAAGTTTGTTTCAAATCATAGGGTGAAGCCAAATATTCACTCATCCACTTTCCACCTTATCATACTACTGTCATGTGCGGTCGCACATGTGCCAGGCGCAGACGCGCCCGCGACGTGCGCCGCGCGGCTGAGCGCGCTGGGCAGGCGCCGCAGGGGTTAGCCTCTAGGGTTAAAGATAGAAACTTAGATTAGTAAGTTGTTTTGGAAATCCCTAGAATCAAGGACAACCTTCTCTATTTCTGTTGTGTCATTGGCCATATATGCTGGTAATCGTTTGACAATAGGCAGGCAAGAATTATATTCTTAATCTCTTTCTCTCTCGGTTAAGCCTGCGGTTGAGGGGGATAACCTTGCCGGAGAAAACGGTCGACGGCTACGTGCTGCGTAGCCGCGGTCCGGTAAGTCGGGGGTTCGGTGCCCTTGACAACCTGGTATCACGGTCATGTCGGTCTTCTAACACCCGCTCCACCCATTCGTCCACAGCCGCCGCCGACCACCCTAGTCCTCCATCACCGCAGTCCTCCACCGCTTTCGCGCTGCAGCCAGCAGCCATGACCGATCCCACTATCGCCGATATGATGGAGATGTTGAAATCCATCACCACAGAGATGAAAACCATGAAGGCCGACATGGAGGCTCTGAAGGAGAAGTCGGCCTCGTCGTCGGACAGCGGCGCCGACGGCCGCCCGATCTCGATCGCCCCTTAAATTCCAAAAATTGGACTTTCCCCGCTACGACGGCAAGACGATCCGATGCTCTTCATCAACAAGTGTGAATCCTATTTTCGCCAACAGCGCACCATGGCGGAGGAGCGCGTGTGTATGGCCTCGTACAATTTGGAGGCCGTCGTGCAACTCTGCAACTCTGGTATATCCAACTCCAGGAGGACGAGGGCACGCCACCGTGGGGGCGATGCAACGAGCTCCTGAACTTGCGGTTTGGGCCTCCCCTCCGCTCGGCTCCGCTGTTCGAGCTAGCCGAGTGCCAGCGTACAGGGACCGTGGAGGAGTACTCCAATCGCTTACGGGCCCTCCTGCCTCGCGCAGGTCATCTTGCTGAGGCTCAGCGCGTCCAACTTTTCACCGGCGGACTCCTGTCGCCGCTCAGCCACGCCGTACGCATCCACAATCCGGAGACACTCGCGGCCACCGTGAGCCTGGCGCGCCAAGTGGAGTTGATGGAGATCGACCGCCCGGTGCAGCCTCCACCTCGGGCGCCCCCGCGTGGCATCCTTCTCGTTTCCGCACCCCGGCCAGCGCTTGCGGCGCCCCAGCAGCAGCTGGCACTCCCTGCCCCTCCGGTGGCCGTCCAGCAAGGTCGTGGTGAGGACAACCAAAGGCGCTTCACCCCGAACGAGATGACAGAACGGCGCCCTCTGGGCCTCTGTTTTAATTGCAATGAAAAATATACTCGTGGCCATAACAGGTTCTGCCGGCGCATCTTCTTCCTTGAAGGCGTGGAGATCGAGGACACTGCAGAAGCCGTTGGCGACGCGGAGCACGACGCCAAGGCGCCTTGTTTATCCTTGCAGGCCGTGACTGGGGTTCCCATGGCGGGCACCATGCAGATCGCCGTGGCACTAGGCGCCGCATCACTCGTCGCCCTCCTCGACTCCGGCAGCACGCACAACTTCATCTCGGAGGAGGCGGCGCGACGCTCCAGTCTACCCCTCCGCCAACGTCCCCGCTTCACAGCCTTGGTCGCCAATGGCGAGGTCACCTGCGTCGACGTCATCCGCGACGCGCCCCTGCTCATCGACGGTGATTCATTCCAGGCCGACCTCTACGTCATGCCATTGGCAGGGTACGACGTCGTCCTCAGCACCCGGTGGCTCGGTTAGTTGGGGCCCATTGTTTGGGACCTCGGTCGCCGGTGCATGTCCTTCCAGCACCAGGGGGCCCCGTCTCCTGGACCGACATGGCCAGCCCCTCCATGCCGGCCCTAGACGCAACAACAGAGGTCGGTTCCCTCTTGGAGGCGTTGCTGCTCTCGTTTGGGGGGCTCTTCGTAGACCCCGTCGGTCTACCCCCCAAGCGTGCGCACGACCACCGCATTATTCTCAAGCCCGACGCCGAGCCGGTCGTCGTCCGCCCTTACCGGTACCCCGCGGCGCACAAGGACGAGTTGGAGCGGCAGTGTGCCGCCATGATTGCTCAAGGCATCGTCCGCCGCAGCGACTTGCCGTTCTCGTCGCCCGTCCTCGTCAAGAAACCCGATGGTTCGTGGCGGTTCTGCGTTGACTACCGGGCATTGAACACGCTCACTGTTAAGGATGCTTTCCCGATCCCGCTGATCGACGAGCTCCATGGCGCCAAGTTCTTCACCAAAGTAGACCTCTGGTCTGGATACCACCAGGTGCGCATGCGCCCGGAGGACATGCACAAGACGGCGTTCCGCACCCACAACGGCCTGTACGAGTTCCTGGTGATGGCGTTTGGGTTGTGCAACGCCCCGGCGACATTCCAGGCCTTGATGAACGACGTGCTCCGCCCGTTCCTACGCCGCTTCATCCTGGTATTTTTTTTGACGATATTCTGATTTACAGCAAGACGTGGGTTGATCATCTTCGCCACCTTCGGGCCGTCCTCGACGAACTACGCCGTCACCAACTCTTCGTCAACCGCACCAAGTGCTCTTTTGATGCTTCCTCCGTCGCCTACCTCGGCCATGTCATTTCTACGGTGGGTGTGGCCATGGACCCGGCCAAGGTGCAGGCGATCCATGATTGGCCAGCTCCATGTTCGCCAGGCTGTGTATGGTTCCCTCGGCCTCGCCTGGTACTACCGCGAGTTTGTCCACAACTACGGGGCGATCGCTGCACCACTAATGACCCTACTCAAGGAGTGATTCTCCTGGTATGACGCGGCGACCGCGAGATTCACAGCGCTCAAGGCCGTTGTCACATCCGCCCCCGTCCTCGCCATGCCCGACTTCGCCAAGCTATTCACCGTCGAGTGCGACGCATCGACGTTTGGCTTCGGCGCAATCCTGGTCCAGGAGGGCCATCCGGTCGCCTTCTTCAGCAGGCCTGCGGCGCCTCGCCACCGCTCGCTGGCCGCCTACGAGCACGAGCTCATCAGCCTCGTCCAGGCGGTATGGCACTGGCGCCCGTATCTCTAGGGGCGGCGCTTTATCGTCAAGACCGACCACTACAGCCTGAAGTACCTCCTCGATCAGCGCCTCGCCACGATCCCTCAGCATCACTTGTCGGCAAGCTCATGGGCTTCAATTTCTCGGTGGAGTACGGTCGGGCGCCACGAACGTCATCGTCGACGCCCTCTCCCGTCGCGAAAATGACAAAGGAGGCGCCGCAGGCCTGCTTCATCATTGCTATTTTGGCGCCGCAAGCCCACGAACGTCATTGCTATTTTGGCGCCTCGCTTTGACTTCATCGAGCGGCTCCGCCACCCCCAAGCCATTGATCCGACCCTGGTCACCATCCACGATGAGGTCCGGGCTGGCAGCCGCACCGCTCCATGGGCACTGGTGGATGGCATGGTCGCCTTCGACGGCCGCCTATACATTCACCCGGCGTCGCCGCTGCTGCAGGAGATCGTGGTCGCGGTCCACAACGACAGCCATAAGGGCATCCATCGCACCCTCCACAGGCTCCGGCGGGATTTTCATTTTCCCAACATGCGTCGCTTGGTGCAGGATTTCGTGAAGGCTTGTGTCACCTGTCCGCAGTACAAGTCCGACCACCTCAAGTCGGCTGGTCTGCTACAACCACTGCCAGTTCCGTCTGCTGTGGGCTGACATCGGCATCGACTTCATCGAGGCGCTGCCCAAGGTGCAAGGCAAGACGGTCATACTCTCCGTAGTGGATCGCTTTAGCAAGTACTGCCATTTCATACCCCTGGTGCACCCCTACAGTGTCGAGTCCGCCGCTCACGCCTTCTTCACCAACATCGTTCGCCTCCATGGCGTCCTGCAGTCCATCGTCTTGGACCGCGATCCAGTGTTCACCTCGGCATTCTGGCGGGAGCTGATGCGGCTCACTTGGACGAAGCTCTACATGTCGTCTGCCATTCACCCGCAGACGGACGGTCAGACTGAGGCCGCCAATCGGGTCATCGTCATGTATCTGTGTTGCTTCAACAGCGACCGTCCCCGGCAGTGGCTCCGTTGGCTGCCATGGGCAGAGTACACCTACAACACCGCATATCAGTCATCACTCCGCGAAACTCCGTTTCGTGTGGTCTATGGCCGGGACCCCCCGACCATACGCTCCTATGAGCCCGGCGAGACCAGCGTCGCAGCGGTCGCCCAGGAGATGGAGGAGCGAACTGCCTTCCTCGACGACATCCGCTATCGCCTTGAACAGGCACAGGCGGTCCAAAAGCGCATCTACGACCAGCACCACAGGTTGGTGTCCATCCAGGTCGGCGATTGGGCTTTTCTTCGCCTTCGGCAGCGGACAGCAGCATCACTCCCACGCTCGGCAACAGGGAAGCTCAAGCCGCAATACGTCGGGCCATATCAGGTGGTGGAACTCATCAACGAGGTGGTTGTGCGGCTCCAGTTTCCACCTGGTGCTCGCCTTCATGATGTGTTCCATATCGGCGTCCTCAAGAAGTTTGTTGGTAACCCACCGACCGATCCACCGCTGCTGCCTCCGCTCCTGCACGGGGTTGTGGTGCCTACACCTACCCAAGTGACTCAAGCTCGGCTGGCCTGGGGAGTACGCCAGGTGCTCGTTGAATGGCAGGGAGAACCACCTGCTTCGGCGACATGGGAGGATTTGGACGACCTCCATGCTCGTTTCCCTTCCTTTCAGCTCGAGGACAAGTTGGACTTCGAGGCAGGGAGAGATGTCATGTGCGGTCACACATATGTCAGGTGCAGACGCGCCCGCGACATGCGCCGCGCTACTGAGCGCGTTGGGCAGGCGCCGCAGGAGTTAGCCTCCAGGGCTAAAGATAGAAACTTATATTAGTAAGTTGTTTTGGAAATCCCTAGAATCAAGGAGAACCTTCTCTATTTCGGTTGGGCCATTGGCTGGTAATCGTTTGACAATGGGCAGGCAAGAATTATATCCTTAATCTCTTTCTCTCTAGGTTAAGCCTACGGTTGAGGGGGATAATCTCGCCGGAGAAGACGACCAACAGCTACGAGTTGTGTAGCCGCGGTCCGGTAAGTCGGGGGTTCGGCGCCCTTGACAACTACACCATTTGTTTATGTAGGAAATTGGAGCTCCTAATTTACAGAGCAAATGCATTATCAAGTTCAATGCTATTAACCTAGGTGCTCTCTCAACTATTGTTTCAACTTTCACATACCCAAATATTTATTTGTATTGCAATTGCAACAAGCATGGTACTATAGCTATTTCAACATTAAACCCACTTTGATTACAATATGGGTGTCAGAAGATGAGTAGAATAGCTTAGCTTGAAGGGTATTGCAATAGTATTAACCCCGAAGACCCCATAAATCATACTTACATCAAATGCTAGCATAATATATCTATAAGATTTTAATTACAGAGCTCCTGATTTTAAGTCATCAAATATTGGGCCACAACTGTGTCTAAGACTTCTTGTAACCTGTTTCATTTTTTGACTGTTGTGTACAGTGTTCATAAGTCGTCCGAATCGTAATTAGCCGTCCTTATCGCCCATGTGAGCACGATTAGGTCCGTCGACCCGATCAGGGCGACTAGAAACCTAGTCATACAACTAACCGTCCCGATCGAGCCACTAATCAGGCGACTAGAAGGCTTCAACAACCGGACGACTTACTGACTGATGTTGTTGCCCGCCTGTCGCTCGGCCGCCGGCGCCCCCACTGCTGCCATCGCCCGGCTGTCGGTGCCCCTACAATCGCCATCGTCCCCACAACCGTCGGCGCCCCTATAGTCGTTGTCGCCCGGCCGCCGACGCTCAGCCGTCGGCGCCCCTGCAACCGCCTTCGCCCCTGCAACCGTCGGCGCCCCTGTAGTCGCCCGGCCGCTGACGCCTCCGCAACCCATAGCATCCGCCGTCACATGGCCGCCGCCGTCACTTGTCTGCCGTCGTCGCTGGACTTAGGGTTAAGATGGAGGACTGGGTTAGGGTTAGGATGGAAGTTTTTTTAATATAACACGATATGAAATTAGGACTGTCAGATATCATCTGACGGTTCAGATCCAGTGGACTTCCACGGGCTGGCCAGCCCAACTCGGCTCCAATCCGCCCAAGCACCCACTCAGCCGCGACCGTCTGAGTCCCGTGCTCAGCTGTCATCGCCCGAGTCCTGACTGCGCCGCCTTCGAGTCCAGGCTCCAGCCACCGCCGCCGTATGGCCACCTCCGGTCCTGTGTCCGTCGCCTCCGCCCCCTGTGCGCTCCTTGCCCTCTGTATCGACTTGGTAGTGACATGAGAAAACAGAGGACGACTAGGCATCGATTAGGACCGATTAGTCGCCCTAATCGACGACTAATCGTCCTAGTCGACCTTATCGGTCCCTAGGCGACTAGGGTCGATTAGGCAACTTATGAACCTTGGTTGTGTAGGGTTGCATCATAAATTCAGTCAGAGGCATTTGTAGAAAAATTGATAATTAATGGTTTTATGACCAGAACACTAGGATATTTTCTAGTTTAACAAAATTATGTGAGTTTTCACTTAGCAGACTTACTTGTAATGATATTCGCTTCTGGTTCCTGCATTGGTAAGGTTGCTAGCAACCATGCTAGATATGTTACTTCTTTCAGGATTTGCAAGTGGAAAACATCATGAACTGCTAGCTGGTTACATAGTACAGATCCAATTACCAAAAGCAGGGATACATGAGTTGCGTACAGAAATTGTTGACTTTAAGCTTGTTTTCTAGAATATTCTTGAGTGTAATAGAGTCCAGGATAGAATCCTAAATAGATTAGAGGAGTTTGAGATAGAGTCCAGGGTTAGTTACCCTTAGAGATAGACTTTAGAGATAAAGTTAGAATTTGAGTCCAGGGTTAGACAAGGGTCCTAATCAGTTTTGGGTTGATTTTCTTATCTGTAAAAGTCTATATATATCTGGGAGATCCCAATGAATAAATCAAGCAATTACAAGAGAACTTCAAGTTTATTATTTGTCCGGAATTCCAACAACTGGTATTAGAGCTAGGTTAGAGATCTGCGTGCTGCCCCAGGAATACGTCTCCTGGGGAATGGCCAGAGGCAGGAGGAAGAAGCTTTGGGCGTTTACCGACGAGTCGCCAGGGAAGACGGCGACACAGGACGGATCGAGACGAAATCGCTGGATTTGAAGGCAATTCTTGACGGATTGAAGGATGACAGAAGGGGATCTCATTGTAGGCGGGCGATTCTGACGCTTGTCACCATGATTTGGCAGATGAGCGATGACAGACAGTTGTGCGCGCATACGAGGACGACGAGGCACGGTTGGGATTCAAGGACTTCTCGACGGAGAACAAAGCTTGACTAACGGGAGAGCGGGCCAGCAAAGATTGACTGGTGCGACCTCCTCATCATAGATCCAGGTGGCTTGTGACCGGACCCGCGCGAATCGGACGCACTCGCAATAGAGTGGTGACGATGCTCCGAGCGACGACGCATGGATTCCTCTGGCTTTGAGGTGGCGTGCTTGGAAGCGGAGCATGGCACGATGATCCGACAAAAGGAGACGCGATTCCCGTGGAGATCAGCAAATATCGACAGTGGAGGAAGGTGTCGCTTCGAGGCTCAGCAGGCGTGGATCCAAAGCACGACTTGACGCACACAACTTGGGACACCTCGACTCGAGCGAAAGTTGCAGTTCCCATGGAGAGAGATCGAAGTGGAGGACTCTAGACTCGGTACTGTGTGCAGGAGGACCGAACATAGTAGAGGTCACGAACTGGGCTTGTTTGTTAGGCCGCACATGGCCTTATTGACTAAGCTGTGAAGTAGAGAAGATGCCACGTGGGCTTGGTGGGCCAAGATGGGCTTGCAAGACATGTGGGTCAAATCAGATGAACAACGGAGGAGCACAGTTCGGATGGTGGGCTCAAGCTATGTTGATGTTAGTCACGTGCAAGGGGGTGCACCGAAGGACGTGGCAGAGATGGTTGATGACAATGAGGGAGATCATGGGGAGAAGTGTGCTCAGGATGATATGTTCATCTTAGGGCTAATGTGTTCATCTCATAGAGGAGTGCTCGGGATGATGTATTCGTCCCAGGGATGATTTGTTCACCCCAAATTTGTGTTCGGGATGATGAGTTCATCCCAAGGGATGATGTGTTCGTCCTATAGGTGTTCGTGTACGGGATGATAAGTTTGTCCCGTTGATGATACTTTCGTCCCAAAAATCGTGCGGGATGATGTGTTCATCCTCGGGGTGTAGTGCCCACCCTAGGATTTGTAGTGCCCAACCCAATTTTGTATTCGTGATGTATTGTCCAAGAGATATAGTGCCCATCCAGGTGAAGTGAACATCCTGGAGGTGTAGTGTTAACCCTAAAAGTGTGTGAGAGTGTCCTAGAAAACAAGATTAAAGGAGCGGGCTTCAGCCCGAGTGGCGAGTGCTGCCGTTGTGCGCCTCGCCCACCCGAGTTCGATTCCCATAATCGACCGGGTGTCCTATCGGGATTTATTCCCAAATAATTTCAGACACAATGGTAGTGCAACGTCCCCATCGCGCATCGGACCCCAGTGGATTTCGATGATCTTTCTAAGGACTCTCTTACAAGTCTTGTGTAGTTGTAGAGCTTATTGTGTGTAGGGGTGTGTGGGTGTGTGTGGTGGTGTGAGTGAGTGTGTTTACACATAAACAGATACTACAGCTGTACTCAATAGAGAGATCTAAAAAAAACAAGATTAAGGGGTGATTGATGAGTTTAATTTCGTTTTCTAGTATATTCTGTAGTGTAATAGAGTCCAGGATAGAATCCTAAACAGATTAGAGGAGTTTGAGATCTATGGTTAGTTACTCTTAGAGATAGACTTTAGAGATAAAGTTAGAATTTAAGTCCAAGGATAGACAAGAGTCCTAGTCAGTTTTGGGGTTATTTTTATTATCTATAAAAATCTATACATATCTGGGAGATCCCAAGAAATAAATCAAACAGTTACAAAAGAATTTCAAGGTTATTCTTTGTCCAGAATTCCAACAGAATTATTCAACTCATTTTTCTAATGCATAGTTGGAAGCACTCATTTCTTCAGTCAACTTTCCAAAGGATAAGAAAAATGACATTAGTACCATACAAACCTTGCTTAATCCAACATCAACAAGAGTCCCCTCTGAGTGATCACCCTCCAATGTTACACCTGCCCAGATTCAATATCATGTAAGCATTCTGTCTATAAGCATGTCAAAAAAAAACATTGTTACGGCTGTCTAAATTAAGTATCATGTAACCATTCTGTCCAATTAGGCATGTCCAAAAAATTTGTGTGGTAACAGAAGATTCCAACACAGACGAATTGAACCATGACTTTCAACAAGTATAACAAATCCCTTGTGCTAACAGAGATATATAGTCATATATGCTAGAAGTGGTGTCACATGCAGATCTTGGAAGTGGTGGGCCAGCAATTGAAAAAATAGGCATGACCTATTATTAATCGGAGATAAATTATTAGTTTCCATATATTAAGTTAGAGATAAAGAATAAATAGATTAGTTTACATATTAGAGATAAGAGTCCAAATTGTTCCTTAAAGATAGAGTCCTAGTTTCTATAATGTAATCTGGGGACCGGCTATATATTGTGGTCAGCGTGAAACAAATTAATCAAGGAAGAATTATAGTCCAAGAGAATTGGTCTCTTTATCCCTACCCCTATTCATCAGCGACACAGCGGCGGCGCTGGCGATCAGGCGACAGGTTCTGTGCAATTCCAAGAAATTCTGTGACAATTTGGTATCACGGTCCAGTAACAATCCTATTGGCAACAACAACGTTGCAATTGACGTTGCGTTCTACCAAAAGATGATGAAGATTGACAACCAAATTGAAGGGATTTTTGCACAAATCAAAGAGATTAAAAGCATAAATCAATGGATCTGCAACACAGATTATGTGGTCGACTCGACGGTAACATTGGAACTCGGCGACTTGCTCAGCACCGTCACCTATACGAACGATCCAAAGGAGTCCATCGTTAAAGCACCAGAGGAAGCCACAGTCCCCGCCCTCTGCTTCGCTCCTGACTACAACGATGGCGGAGCTTCCCTGTCTCCAACTCGATGCATCCTTACCAGAGAAGACCGTAGTTGTCTCCTCCCTGATCCGACCCCCTGTCTCCTGATCCGTCGCGTCAGCACTCATCCGCGGCAACACGAGACCTCGTTTGGCCGACACCAACGTAGCGCACGCCGCCCTCTTCGCAGCCGAATCTTGCGTGTCTATTGGGCCCCTCACAAGTGCATCAGCAGAGTGTCCCCTACCCCTTCCCGCGCGCCTCTGCCCCGCATGGCGCCCTGGTAGCCCGCCTGGACAGGATGCATAGGCGCCTAGCCGATACCTCGTCGTCTGTGACGGACGCCATGAACGTTTTAGGCGAGCAAAGCTCCCTGGCATCCTCCTGCAAATGACTGGAAGCCTAGGCAACACCTCAAAAACACTGGATAGAGTCCAAATTTCCCTAATGTAATCTACGGAACGGCTATATATTATGGCCAGTGCAGAACAAATTAGTCAAGCAAGAATTATAGTCCAAGAGAACTCGTCTCTTTATCCCTGCTCCTGTTCATCGGCGATGCAACGACAGAAACAGCGACCAGGCGGTAGGTTTAGCGACGTTTACAAGAACGTATGTGACAAGTAGTCAATGTTATATTCATAATTCAACTACATATTACAAGTTACAGGAAAAACAAAGATGAGCATGGAGGGTCCTGCGACTAGTAATATTTGTCTTTTCTTTTTCCTTCTGGTACAGAGACATTCTCATTTTTCTCATCCCAGTACAGAATGAAGTAGTGATTACATAGGAAAAGTAATATGAGAATTGTATTTAGGCCTTTACCAATTTTCTAATGTTTAACTCTGCCTATGTTGTAATGACATAGTCGGTCCCAAGCTCAGGTAAAGGAGGAGGGGTTGTGATAGACTTGGCGAGCCAGCAACTATACTTAGCCATTCTCATGGAAATGAAACTCATTGCAAATTTGTTGGGGCATAACCCTCTTAGGGACGCGCCATACCGGAACCCGGATATGGTGTTAAGTGGGCGAGGGCCGGGTCACCACCGCCTTAGTGGCACACCATATCAGAAGCCGGATGTGGTGTTAAATGGGCGAGGGCCGGATCGCCAGCACCTTAGTTGTGCGCTACATCATCGCCCGGATGTTGTGTTATGTGAGCAAGGGTCTTTTGCATCTTCCTCGACGGATGCGAAGGGTAGGGAAGCTAGCCGAGGAAACTAGATTTCAGGTGGGTAGTTGGAATGTAGAATCCTTGACGGGAAAGCTACGAGAGTTAGTGGACGTTGCGATTAGGAGGCGTATAAATATCCTTTGTGTACAAGATACTAGATGGGCAGGCCAAAAGGCGAGAGAGGTTGAGAATACCGGTTTCAAGCTTTAGTATTCTGGCTCGACTGGGACTAGGAATGGCGTAGCCATCCTAATAGATAAGAGCCTCAAGAATGGAGTAGTGAATGTCCGTAGACGAGGGGATAGGATCATCCTAGTCAAGGTAGTTGTGGGGGAACTTATCTTGAATGTCATTAGTGCTTATGCCCCACAAGTTGGGCTCGACATAAGCACTAAGAGACAATTTTGAGAGGACTTGGAGGATATGGTTAGTAGTGTACCGATAACCGAGAAGCTCTTCATAGGAGATCTCAATGGCCATGTAGGTACAACTAACGTAGGTTTTGAGGGGGTACACAGAGGTTTTGGGTGCGGCGATAGAAACCAGGAGGGTAAGGATATCCTAGACTTTGCTGTAGCCTATGACCTATTGGTAGCTAACACCCTCTTTAAGAAGAGGCTATCTCACTTAGTGACCTTTATTAGTGCCCAACATTCTAGTCAAATCGACTATATCCTCACTAGGAGAAGGGAGAGGGGGCATGTTTAGATTGTAAGGTGATTCCGGATGAATGTGTTGTTCCACAACATAAACTTGTGGTAGCCGACTTTCGTTTCCACGTGCGTGTGTCACGAGACAAAGGTGTTAAAACCACTAGAACAAAGTGGTGGAAGTTGAAGGATGAAGCGCAGCAATCATTCAAAAGGAGGATGATCGTGGAAGGTCCTTGGAGCAAAGAGGAAAATGTGGATAGTATGTGGGTGAAGATGGTGACTTACATTAGGAAGGCAGTTAGGGAGGTGCTTAGGTGGACAAAAGGTAAGAAACTTATAGATAAAGACACTTGGTGGTGGAATGAAGATGTACAAATAGCTATTAAGGAGAAGAAGGAGTCTTATAAGAGTTGGCATCATGAGCGAAGCGCAAGTAATATGGCAAAGTATAAAGAGGCTAAGAAAAATGCAAGGCGTGTTGTGAGTAAAGCAAGGGGACAGGCCTATGATGTGCTATATGTGAGGCTAGGAACAAAAGAAGGCGAAAAGGATATATACAAGATGGGAAGGTGAGGGATCTTAACCAAGTCAAATGCATTAAGGATGAGGCTGATCAAATTCTATTGAAGGATGAAGAGATTAGGAACAGATAGCGGAACTACTTCAATGGACTATTCAATGACGGGAATGAGAGCATTAGGTTCGAGTTGGATGACTCATTTGATGACAGCAATAGACGATTCATGCGGAGGATACAAGAGTCTGAGGTTAGAGAGGCCTTAAAAAGGGTGAAAGGAGGAAAGGCCCTCAGCCTGGATGATGTCCCCATTGAGGTGTGAAGATGTCTGGGGGATGTAGCAATAGTATGGCTCACTAAACTATTCAACCGTATTTTTCAGTCAAACAAAATGTCTGAAGAGTGGCGGAAAAGTATTTTAGTACTCATCTTCAAAAATAAAGGAGATGTTCAAAGTTGTACTAACTACTGAAGAATTAAGCTTATGAGTCGTACTATGAAGCTCTAGGAGAGAGTGATTGAACACCGCTTAAGGAAAGTGACCAATGTTACATTTTCTTACTCCGTCATCTTATGGAGAGGTATAGGGAGCAAAAGAAGGATCTACATATGGTGTTCATTGACTTGGAGAAGGCATAGGATAAGTTACCAAGGCCGGTCATAAGGTTGGCGCTAAAGAAACACAAAGTCCCAACAAAGTACATTAACCTTATCAAGGATATGTACAATAATGTGGTGACAAGTGTGCGCTAAGAGATAGTGAGACCGATACTTTTCCTATCACAATAGGGCTACACCAAGGATCAGCCTTAAGTCCATATATCTTTTTCTTAGTGATGGATGAGATGTCAAAGGATATACAAGCGGATATCCCTTGGTGTATGCTCTTTGCTGATGATGTAGTGTTGGTAGATGAAACTAAGGATGGTGTTGATAGAAAATTGGAGATACGGAGGCAGACCTTAGAGTCTAAGGGGTTTAAACTTAGTAGAACCAAGATCGAGTATATGAGATGCAACTTTACTGATGTCGGCTGCGAGGATGAAAATGTTAGTTTACAAGGACAAGTAGTACCTAGGAGGGACACATTTCGATATTTAGAATCAATGTTACAAAGCAATGGTGATATTGACGAAGATGTTTGCCACAGGATTAAGATCGAGTGGATGAAGCGGCCACAAGCATCTGCAATCTTATGTGATAAGAAAGTTCCACAAAAATTAAAAGGAAAATTCTATAGGACGGTGATCAGACATGCGATGCTGTATGGAGCAGAATGTTGGCCAAGTAAAAGGCAACATGTCCAACAAATGAGTGTTACAGAGATGCGCATCCTACGGTGGATGTGTGGTCACACAAGAAGAGACAAAATTAGGAACAAGGTGATACGTGATAGGGGGGTGGCACCGATTGAGGAGAAGCTAGTCCAACATCGCCTACGGTGGTTTGGACATATCTAGCGGAGACCTCCAGAAGCACCGGTTAACAGTGAGATTATAAAGAGTAAAGAAAATTTTAAGAGTAGAGGTCGACCAAGGTTGACATGGCAGGAGGCAGTGAAACGAGACTTAAAGAGTGAGACATACCTAGAGATTTGGCTCATGATAGGACTGCATGGAAATTAGCAATTCATGTGTCAGAATCTTAGTTTATTCGAATTTTGTTACCCTTATCTTCTTTCTTATTAATCCATTTCTAAAATAAACAAAATGTAGAATTTTATTTTATTTGTATTTTTTTATTCATCTTATTTTCTATTACTTTCTTTTTCAAAAATTGTTGGGCTTCATTTCTAGCCGACCCCAACTTGTTTGGCACAAAGGCTTGGTTGTTATTGTTGTTGTACCAATTTTCTAATGTTTGTTTTGGTGTATAACCATGTTAATTGCAATTGGTCATCATTACCGCTCGGATGACCATGATTAGGTTCATCGATCTGATTAGGGCAACTAGAAACTTAGTCGTTCGATTAGTCGTCCAGACTGGGGGACTAGGAGGCCCTGGCGATAGGCTATCGCCGCCGCCGCCGCCGCTGTTGCCACCGAAGAGTAGAAGAGAGAAAACCGATTAGGGTAAGTATTAGACTATATATGGACTCCATCAATCAATCTAATTACACTTAACCTTCCAATATGGTACCAGTTACCCTCTCCCAACCTTAACCCCAGCTCTTAGCCGCCACCGTGGCAGCCTTGTCGCCGTCGTCGGCCGACGAGTTGGTACCACCAACCCCCTCCCCCCCTTCTTCCTCGTTGCTCCTCTGTGCTCGGAGCCACCAGATCTGGTGCCATGCGACCCGCCTCTACCTACTCAAGTCGACGCCGTCGCCGTAATCCCCGAGCCCGATGGTCGCGTCACCGCCGCCTGTCCTGCTAGCCCACCCGGATTTGCGCCCGACAGCCACGCCACCGCCGCACGGTCGGCTGGCGCGCCCGAACCCAAACCTAACAGTAGCAACACCACCCCCTTGTCGGTCGCCTTGTCGGCCGTCACTTCCATCCCAGGCCCGCGGGCTGCCAGATTCGGTTTGACATCCTCCCCTATAGGCGTGACCGACGCCATCTCGGCCCAAGCACAGAACAAACACCGCCTTGTCCACGTCGTCAGTCACCATTGTCGCCTTTTCGACTGCTACCACTGTCGGATCCGGGTGTGCCACCGCCATGGCTGTGATCCACGTGGAGCTTGTGCGCACCTCATTGCTGTGAAGCAGATTCTCAGAACCAGGACACCCTTGACTATGACCTTCTTCTCAGTCGCTCCTTGATGCTGAGCTTGTTGTCTACACTAACGCTGACTGGACGCGATGTCCGAACACGCGTAGGTCCACCTCTGGCTATGCCATGTTCTTGGGCGGCAACCTTATATCCTGGTCCTCCAAGCGATAGAATGTTGTCTCCCATTCGAGTGCCAAGATCGGGTACCGCGTAGTGGCTAACAATGTGGCGGAGGCGCGGTGGCTCCGGTAGCTACTCCTAGAGCTCCACGGTCCTCTCGCTCGAACGACGCTTGTTTACTGCAACAATGTCAACACGGTCTACCACTCCACCAACCCCGATCAAAACAAGCACACGAAGCATGTGCAGATCGACCTCCACTTTACTTGTGAACTTATCGCCGCTAGGGGTGGGCATCCGGTTAACCAGAACAATTCGGTTCGGTTTTTCGGTTTTTTTAGAATTTGGTTTTTGAAAATGGAAACCGAAATATAATGTACAAAAGAGAAAACAGGTCAAATGGTTAACCGGGAATTTCGGTTCGATTTTCGGTTAACCGAGAACAAACCGAATTTCAACGCTAGACTTCACAGGCTGGATCTAGTCATCGAAGGCGAAGCTAGCGGCGGCGGCGAGGCGCGGCTCGCTGAGCAACAGCAGCAAAGAGCCGCGAGGCGGGCGCCAGAGTGGCAGCCTGGGGAAGTGCGGCGGTGCGCCGCACAAGGGAGCGGTGGCGTGGCGGTCGGTGACGTTACGGTGTCGTGGCCGAAGTTGCACGACGGCCACTCGACGCGAGGTCGCGTGGTGGCGCGGGTTTCTGGCGGCAGGAGACTAGGGTGGACGTCCGTCTGGCGGTGACCGGCGCGGAAGCCTAGGGCGAGTGGCTGTCTGGCGGCGGTTGACGGGGATTGGGATCGGGAGTCTGGCGGCGGGCTGGAGGAGGGGACTAGGGGAGTCCGTAGCTTGGGCGCAGGGGCTGGAAGGGCTCATAGACCGGTTAGGGTTATTTCCTTATTTCGTTGGGTTGGGCTAGAAATATTGAGCTTCATTGGCTAATTCGGTTTTTTGGTTAACCGGTGATAAAAACCATAACCGAACAAAAAAATCGGTTTTCGTAGTATGGAAACCGAAATACATTCCAGTGTGGTCTATTTCGGTTAATTCGGCTTCGGTTTCAGTTCAATCGGCTTCGGTTTTCGGTTATCGTTTTTTTTCCACCCCTAATCGTCGTTGGTGTTGTTCAAGTACTCCATGTTTCGATGACTTCCCGGTTCGCCAACATCTTCACCAAGGGTATTCCCTCCTCGTTGTTCTCGGAGTTCCGATCCAACCTCAACATCTACCGCGGCTAGATTGTGATTGTGGGGGTGTTAGCGTAAGAATTTGTGTACTCATTAATGGTAGCCTATGAAAATGTGTAGTGTGAAATGATCATTGTTGACATTTGAATTAGTGTGAAAGGGTTTAGGTTGCTTTCACACTACTATACTCCCCTATATATGTGTACCTCCACCATTCTACATAATACAAGCAACATCTTTTAAATGGAGTTGCCGCCTGATCTCCTGTTTGTCGCCTCTAGCCTCCACCGCCTCCCACCGTTGGCTCGTCACCTGGTCCCCTGTGCACCGCCTCCACTCCATGTGTGCCGCCTCCGCTCCATGTGTGCCGCCTCTGCTCACTCTACATCGACTTGGTTCGGCAATGAAAAACTAGAGGACGACTGGTAAGCGACTGTGCATTGATTTGCGTCGATTAGTCGCCCTAATCGACGACTAATCGTCCTAGTCGCCCCTTAGACGACTAGGATCGACTAGGCGACTTGAAAAACAATCGTGTATAAGCCAAAAAAAAAATGCAACTAATTATGCAGTTGAAGTTGAATTACTCATACCCCACCATTCATACTTTGAATATTTGATTTTTTCCTTCAGTAATTTAGTAGTGTCAGAAGAAATATCCAAGTGTTCACTTGGAATGAACCATAAAATTCCACCAACTACAGCAGGGAACACCGTTACCAAGTTCAATATGCTCTGCACCATATAACCGACTCCACAGGTTTTAAATTGTTGGCGTTGGCTAGTGCAATTAAACTGTTGAGTGTTGACATTGGCTAGTGCAATTAACTGTTGACATTGGCTAGTGCAAATTAATGTCAATAATTAAAACCCGAGGGAGTAGTTTGATCTACTGTTCCGGATGCCAGACTAAAGGCAATATGATGTTTTGCATAATATTGCGAAAGCAATAGTTACCAGCGACCCTTGAATGAATCTGCAAAACTTGGAGCATGAATAGCGCCCCACATGGTTCTACTCTAAGTTAAAACGTGATTGTGTCCATGACTCAAGGAAGCATTCATTTTCAAATGTTTAGCATGTTTGCATTTTAAACGAGAGAGAGCCAGCCACAATAGCATAAAAAAACTATAAGGTGTGAAACAATTGGACTATGTAAGCACACTTTCTGAATGAAATAGAAATTCACTTCAGCTTGTCACTGCAGAAAACAAAAAAAAAATGCAGCAAAAAAACATATCACCTTCACGAAACACAGACCATTCGTGCTTGCGCACATGGTGTGGCGCATCAAGCGGTGGAAGCAGTCCCTGCATAACGATAGTAATACAGCAGCAATTAGCACCTCAAAGGCATTGGTTGTCAATATAAAACAGTGTTCAACATCCCACCACAAACTTCAAGTTCTTGTGCATCGGGAATAGGCGGCGACGAAGGTACTGCGGAGTTTCCAGATACTCCAGTATCCGGACAAGGAACCGCGCGCCACTCTCTTCACCCTGGTCCGAGCCACCGTTTTCCACTGCCGGATTACTGTCGAACACAACGACCTCGTCGATGCGGAAGACGGTCATGGCGCGGGCAATCTGGCCAGCCAACTGGCACAAGAGCGGTGGTCGCATGTTCAGGAATCACAAGGACAGGCCCCGCAAGAGGGGGATACTAACAGAGATTGAGAAGAGAGGGGTACGAACGAGGGTAGCGAGCTCGAGGGACTGAGCGTTGTCGATGATGGATCCGGCGACGGCGATGCTCACCGTCGGCTTCCTCCTGGGACTGGCCTTCTCCTGCCCCGTGTCCTCATCCTTTCTCTGCTTCTTTTTCGCCTTTCTGGCGCTTGTTTCTTCCTCGGCCGCTGCGGCAACGCTGGCATCTTCAGCGGCTTTCTTGCGCTTCTTTCTCTTCTCCTTCTTGTCTTCCTTCCGACGAGCCTTCTCTGCGTCGGCGAGATTCATGGCGGCGCAAGGAGCGGCCGAGGAGCAGACGCGGGGTTCTCGTATCTGGGTTCTCCGGGGGTGAGTGGGTTCGGAGTATCTCGAGCCGGACTCCAGAAAATTGGAATTATACTATTTCTAACATTAGGTTTTATCCGAATGCTATCTCCAACATTCAATACGGTCAAACGCTATTATAATGTTGTGCTCTTTTATCATTTCACGTGGATTACACTAATAATTAATTCTTTTCACAACTAAACAATTCTAAGATAACCAAACTTAGCTCAGTTTGTCTAATAATATAAAAAATGGCAGAAAATAAAAAAACAAAAATAAGTAACAAAAATTTTAAAATCAGAAAAAATATATCTCAGAATTTTTTTAAAAAAACAAAACTTTTTAGGTTGTCTAAAAATATAAAAAATAACAGAAAATAGAAAAAAATTCAAAATAAGGAAAAAATTTAGAATCAGAAAAATTAACAGAAAAAGGAAAATATATCTTAGAATTTTCAAAAAGTTTTTTTGCCAAAAAATTAAGGAAAAACACACAGAAAACAGAAATAAATAAGAAAATAGGTTTATTTTTTAAAACAAATTAAAAATAAGAAAATAGTGCAGATTTATTTCAGAAAATTTTAAAAATGATTTTCTGTCAGAAAATTATCAAAAAAGAGAAAATTGTAAAAAAATAGAAATAAATAATTCAATAGGTGACAAAAAAATTATTTATTTCTATTTTCTATGTAATTTTTCTTTTTTTGATAATTTTATGACAAAAAAGGTTTTTTTCTGAAATAAATTTGTACTATTTTTCTCATTTCTAAAAATTTTCCTATTTTTTGAAAAAAATAAACCCATTTTCTTATTTACTTCTATTTTCTACGTAATTTTCCTGAACTTTTAGGGAATTTTTTTAAAAAAAAGAATTAGAGATATATTTTCTTTTTCCTCTTAATTTTTCTTATTTTACAATTTTTGTTACTTATTTCTAATTATTTTGTAATTCTGTTATTTTTTAGACAAACTAAAAAAGCTTTTTAAAAATTTTCTGAGATATGTTTTCTTTTTCTGTTATTTTTCCTGATTTTAAAATTTTTGATACTTATTTATGTATTTTCTGTTATTTTTTATATTTTTAAGACAAACTAAGGGTATTTTGATCATTTTGTAATTGTTTAGCTGTGAAAATGATTAATTAGTTGTGTAATCCACATGCAATGGTATAAGAGAAAGTCTCGCATCATTATAATAGCATTTTTGGCATGTTGCATGTTGAGAATAGCATTCCGGCGATACCTAGAGTTGGGAGTAGTATAATTTCAATTCCCTCGCTGGAATCGACCAGTACTCTATTTTTTAAGGAAAAGCCTACATTGTTGATGACTGTTTTTCTTTTCTATTCGAGCGATTCATCCACGCTCTGATGAGTGTTTTTACCACTAATGTTGACAAGAAGAGATGCAATCCTGATTGGCTGGACCTCATTCAGAGCCTTTAACCGCTTGCTTATTGATGGCAACGGGTCGGGTTCGGGTCGACTTGAGTGAAAACCAGCCCAAATTAAAAAGATGTGCGAATGGATTTTTGCACCCAAATCCGCACCCGGGGTGGATTTTTGCATCCGAAACCGCACCTGATGGGTTTCGGGCTTGTTTCGGGTTCTCGTCAGGTCTCCACCAAAACCCTAACGGACGTGTGGGGTGCGATTGCTCGGGCAGGGTGAATCAGAAGTTGCGCACACTGGTGAGATTGGGCGATGCCGGATGGGGTGAGACCATGAGAGGTAGGTCGAGGCGGCACTGGCAGAAGTCGGAGTATCGGACGAGGTAGAGGGCAAGGAGTCAGGGCACGACCGACAGGGGAAGCTGGTGGCGACGGGGTCCAACCGACAGCGCCGGCGGCAGGCGGCCGTGTGATCCAGCCGACGTCACGAACTCGCGATCAGGAGAGGATCCAGCCGCGGGATCTAGCCTACGTCGCGGACTCTAGTGGCAAAAGTCGGTGCTCGCAGCGGAAGCAAAGAAGCAGTTGTCGCTATTGCCCATATGAAGGTTCTCTCCGCTTTCCTGCATGCGTTCTTTGCGGTCGGCGACCCATTCTGTTCTAGAGCTGGCGGCGGTCCAGAGAGGACGAATGGGCAAGCGGCAGCAGAATGGGGTCGGGACTATCGCACGTGTCGGGATGCGGCGCGTGGATGAATGGGCACGGGGTGGCTGGGTGGGGGATGGGCCGTGGGCTCAGGTTGGGTTGCAGATGAGTGGGAGAGGACGACTGAACAGGTGGAAACGTTGCTGGACCGAATTGATTTGTTGGGCTGTCATACGTCTAAATGTATATTTCGGGTAATTTGACGGGTACTCGCGGGTAGGGAGAAAAACACACACCCAAACCCGCAATACATCTGGCCAGGTGCGAATGAGACCCGCGGGTGAAAATATACACTCGCACCCGCATCCGACGGGTGCCAAACCTGTCAGATACCCGCATCCGCGGTTTTTTTTTTGGCCATCCCTACCCTTGCTCCATGACTCTTATGATTGTTTAACATCTCTAACTTTTAAACTAGGTATTAATATCCTAGCTCTATAAAATTGTTTAATTACTCTCTTAATTTGGTTTTGCAATTAATCTCGTAATTTAGTTTTGCAGGATGGTTTTATCACAACGGTAGCTGAGGTGACATCTTTTACATGTCTGGCTAGCAGAACTTGTAGATAAATAATAATATTGAACCTCCTGTTTTTTCTCTTCGAGTCCCAACTTTGACATATCCAGCAAAGCAGCGATTATAAAAATCACGAGCCTCATGAACTAGTTGCTCAGCTACTGATAACCGCCGAAGGCCACGCTTCCGCAACCAGGCGCCTACAAGGGCCTCACAACTTCAAGAGTCAGCTTTTAAATTCTTTACCCATTCCTAATGGCGTTTGGACAGACATTTCAATGGATTTTATTGAAGGTCGCTGAATTCAAAAGGGTTTTCTGTCATTATGGTTGTGGTTAACAGATTACAAAGTACTCTCATTTCTACAGTGAAGCATCCTTTATCAGCTTCTTTCATTGCTCAGCTATTTTTAGACCAGATTTTCAAGCTTCATGGAGTGCCAAAAACAATTATTTCTAATCGTGGCAGAATTTTCTCAAGTGCCTTTTGGGCTGAACTTTTCAAGTTGTTGAATACAAGCTTACACTTCTATTCAGCCTATCATCCACAGTGTGAGTGGACAGACTGAAAAGGTTAACTAGTGCGTGGAAATGGTCCTTCCTTGCTCAGCCCAAGCAACACTAAAAAATGGACAAAATGGTTGTCACTTGCAGAACTCTGGTTCAATACATCTTTTCATACTTCTCTGTAGTGTGCCCCTTTTAAGGCACTCTATGATCAGGAGCCCTTCCCACGTTATTTTCTGAACTCAGTCGATCTGTGAATGAAGAAGTTACTGATCTACTCGGGGAGCGATAAATGTTTACTGAACTGCTGGAAGAACAGCTCCATAGAGCTCAAAGCAGAATGAAGATTTAGGCTGATCTACATAGGTGGGAGAAAATGTTCTTCTCAAGCTTCATCATTATGTTCAACATTCATTGGTGCTAAGGAATTTCCCTAAACTTCCTTTCAAGTTTTATGGACTCTTTAAGGTGCTCAAAGGCATTGGAGCAGTAGCATACAAACAGAAAATTGCTGATAAAGAGTCTTATTCACCTAGTCTTTCATATCTTCCAATTGAAGCCCTATACAACTAACAACACTATTCTCAGCTACCCAACATTCGAGTACTGGATATCAATGAGGTTACTTGTCGGCGTATAGTGAGGATTGTTGAAAGTGCATCTAGTCATTCCCTTGTGGGTTTTAGATGATTGATGATAAATAAATGAGATCTTAATAAATTCGTTGAGATGAAAGCAGGTTTACAAAGACTAGAACTTATGGTGCACTCACAAAGGTGAAAAATGAGGAGTGAGAAAAAGAAAAGCCTAAATGATCGAGGAAGCGCAAAGTAGATATCAATGCATAGGATGTGTGTGAGAGACACGTCCCAAGAGCTTATATCTTTGCGTAGAGGGTAAAAGCTAAAATCAATTAATTAAGTAATTCACAAAGCACCGGACAAGTCCGTTCACAAGTGGACTAGTCCGTTCAACTCACTGACCTCACTCAGACAAGTCTGGACACTTGTCGAACAAGTCCGTTCAACTTTCTGATGTTCACTCAACACAAATCACCATGCACCTGTCCATTTGCAGACAAGTTCGATTGAGTTTCTGGACCCATCACGGACAAATCCGGACAACTTCCTGTTCCAATACGGACAAGTCCAGATTACCTCACATAAATTAGGGTTTCAGGTGTGCTGCACAATTCACGCAAGTTTTATACATCAGGCCGGACTAGTCCGATCCCCAGAGCGGACTAGTCCGGACATCGGGATCTCTAACGATAACTTTTTTAGAAACTCTATAAATAGGTGATATACGACCCAACAACATAACCCCGTACACAACAGTGAACAACTAAGAACCCTAGCGTCGCCACTCGTCCCAAGAGCTGAGAAACACCTCTCCCCACACATCTAAAGCCCTTAAAAGTTAAATCTTTTGGGAATCCAGATTTGGGATAGGGAGATCGTCTTCTACTCATTGCTAAGCTCTTGAAGTTTGATCTCTTATACACTCTTGCATCTATTGTAAATCCTTCGAGTGTGTTTGATCGCTTTTCTCTCTGTAATTTTTTGGGAGCCCTCAACGTGGTTGCCCCACCAACTTGGTGATTACCCCTGGATAGTAGAACTCAAGTCGGCATTTTGTGGTGACTTGACGAGGTAAAGGGTTTGAAGGGACCCGACACTGTGTGAGCTTACTCAACAAGGAAGTAGATCTCTTTGGTGAGATCGAACCTCGATAAAAATCATTGTCTCGCGTGTTCTTATTATTTACTTTTGCAATCATTATCATCTAGGGCATAAGGTTGATTAATCTTGCAACTTATATTAATCTCATATTCCTTGTACAAATTTATCATCCTAAAACTTACACAAGTTTTTAGTATAGTTTACTTAATTCCGCTGCTATAACCTTTGAGGGGAATACATTAAATAGTCTATCTTTTTGTAGGTATAACTAGCATACCGGACTAGTCCGTACCCACACCAGACTAGTCAGGCCCTCTTGTATTTGACGAATCTGTTAAGTGTTTAAGAAAAAGCTTCAACGCTTATTCACCCCTTCTAGGCCACATTCAATTCGTATCAGAGCAAGACTCTCCTTTTACGAGACTCATCGCTCGAAGAGACAGAATGGCCACTGACAAAACCAACGAGATCCCGAAAATGCCCATCATTGGAGATGAACAAGACTCCAAGGCATTCGATGTGCTCAAGGAGCACAAACACGATGATGAAGAAATGCGTGAACTCAAGGCGCTTCTAAGGAAGAAGCTTCTAAGCCAGAAGGGCAAAAAGGAAGATGAAAAGCCAAAAGGGGTAGTCATCAAGACTACTCCCGGGATCCTTTTAATTATGAGAAGCTTAATAACTACAATCACTATCTTTCTATTCCCATGGGAAGACCTCCATAGTTTGACAACAATGATTACTCAATGTGGAAATATAATATGAAGATGCATCTTATCTCACTTAACGCTAGTCTTTGGCATATAGTTTGTACAGATATAGATATCTCAGACACCAACGATGAACTCACCCCGGAGCAAGAACAAGCAATTCACCGCAATGCACAAGCCGTTGCGGCAATCACTTCATCCTTGAGCCAAGAAGAGTTCACCAAGGTGGATGGACTTGAAGTTGCCAAAGACATTTGGGATACACTCAAGACTGCTCATAAAGGGAAGCGCTCCATCCGCGAAGCGAAGATTGAGATGCTTGAGGGAGAATTGGAGAGATTTGCCATAAAAGATGGTGAAACTCCTCAAGAGATGTACAACTGCTTGAAGACACTTATCAACAAGATACGTGCTTATGGAAGCAAGAAGTGGACTGATCATGAGGTTGTGAAAAGAATGATAAGAGCCTTTATGCCTCGGAATGTCACCTAGTGTCCCATGATAAGAGAAAGCCTGAGGTTTCACAAAATGACCCCCGATGAAGTCCTTGGCAAAATTATCGATCACGAGATGATGGACAAAAAAGCTAAATATGTCAAAGACTTACCTGAACTTATGTGACAGTCGGTTCCAAAAATGAGCCAAGCGTAATGCATATGTGTGTCCAGGATGTTTAACACACATACACAAGTGATTCACAAATAATAAACAAATTATAACCATGTATCTAATAATAATACTAATAATAGTACCTTATTACAAACCAAATAGTCTTGAATACAAGCTCTAAACAACTGCAGCGAAAAAACTCTAAACACTAAGACTCCAAACTCCACAGACAAGCTTGATGGTAACACGCACGCCTAGAACTCCTCAAAGACCTCCTGGTACTACACATTGTTGCCTGCATCTGAGTTTGGTTAGGGAATAGCAAAGGTGAGCACATGTCGTACTCAACAAGTGTGGGAAAGTATGACATGTAGCTTAAACAAGGAATGATAATCAAAATGGCTAATTGCATAAAAGTACATTTGAAACAGTTGAAAATGCAATTATATGATCATTAAGTGAGGTCCTTCCCAAAATAACCCAAATAACATTAATTTCAACTTAATAACCAATATCAGCAATAATAATCCATATCCAACTCATAACTGCTCATATGTCTCAATTTCATATACCAAAGCCAATCAATAAACTGTTACTGATTCCCAATTCAATTCTAGCCATTAATCCATGTTAAAGTCTAAATTCTAATCATGTGAGGGTCCAGGTTGCTCATGTCCGGGAGCATGACTATCATGATAGTTTTAAACACACTCGGTAGAGGTTGTACCACTTTACCCACAAGTTCGTGATTTCATCACCTTTCGATGACTATGGAATCTCAATTATGCCGTCTCACACTTCCTTAGGTGTGTGGCCAAGAGATCACAAAACGACCTTTACAAAGTAATTACTAGCATATTTAGACCGCACTGAGGTTTCACCGGTGGTGATGTCTCCAACTAAGCACATCCAACCAAGGGCCCCCTCTTGAGCCATTCGGATTCCAGGGTAGTCCCACCATCTCTACGAACCCATCCGACTACACCTTCCCCGAGCATTCATAATGGTCCAAATAGTACTGGCAAAACACTAATTAGTCAGCTAAGCCGCACTCATATTTGGCCCTGTGGTGGCACTGTAAATCCTGGATGGTCGCTCCACGAATCGGTCCTTAGATGTAAAGCAAGCAAAACCACCTAAACGGTCCAACCCATTCCACATAACCGACTTGCTTAGATCCCTAGGCTCCATGTTGCTAAAGGGTCATTATCATCAATTCTCATCATTCACATGTGCTTAATAGTTCATAATTAAGTAGTATGAGTGTTTCCCAAACTCAATTGAGTAATGCGAAGCAAAAGTGTAAAATACCCTTCCCGACTCTCTATAATATTGTCAGAGTCTGGTTCCGGCAATTCTCCCGATACTACGGTTAGTAGCCCGTAGAGTTTTGTAGTTCGGTTAGGGCGCGCGGAGATTCCGAACAAGATGGCGATTTGACACGAGTATTTACGTGGTTCGGGTCGCCTGAGCGTAATACCCTACTCCACGGGTGTGTGTTGTTGTTGTATTGAGCGTATGAGCGCTAGTGAGCGAGAGATCAAAGTGTCTCTGTCTCGAGCACATGTGGTAGAGTCCTCCTGTGTATCGCTTGGCCAGTCCTTTTATAGTACAAGGGTTGACCGTTACATCATTAGCCTGGCCCCACATGTGGCCCTGGCGGTTACTGATGTCTAATACGCAGTTTAAGGTGCTTAATTACCCTTAATAGCGTGATAACGCCCTTTAATGGTGGCATTACTGGTATTAAGGGTCATATGATCGTGTGTCATTAAGATAGCATTAATGACACATAATTAGGTATTGAAGTCTTTAATGTCCCTTGAAGGTCCGAGCTGTTGGAGGTCCACCAATCTGCCTGTTGAGGTTGAAGGTCCGGCGATTGGATGTGTGGCAGCTCCGGAGCTTACCGTCTTAGACGAGTAGGTCCGGTGCTGATGTACACGTGTTGGTACCGGAGCTTCCCTCTGTCGGGGGTTAGGTCTGGGGGTGCCACACAAGTATCTAGCCGGAGCATTCCTATGTAGGGATTGTAGCTCCGGTTTTATGATACACGTGGCGACACTGGGACTAACCATAGGAGGGATGCAGGTCCAGCTCCAAGTGACACGTGGGGCCTTCGGAGGTCTTCAACTCAGATAGGTGGAGTTCCTTTGCAATCTTCGCAGTTCCAAGGGGTATCCGGTATGCAGGGTACCGACAGTGGCCCCCTGGGCCCACATCTGGGAGAGACCTTTTGGATTAAGTCATCCTGCCGGAGGTGGGTCCATCTTTCGATTTCTGCGCCGTGTCTTCAAGGGTTTTTGGATGTGCCATTGAGGTGGTGGTTCGCAGTTAAACCATCGCCGCGTGGCATCTTCAGGATGCGGCAGGTGAGATCTGCGCGTGCGGATCTCACACAATTGAAGGTCGCTGGTTCCCAATACGAAAATTGTATCGGTTCTGCGCGCCCTGTCAGGTCGCCGCCCTCGGGTTTCCTGCCTCTCATGATGACAACTGTTCGCCTGGGGTAAGGACCTCGACTTGATCGTCTGGGTGGCCCCGGGCCCCCTTGTCATTGGCAGGGTGAAACTTTTGAACTCTATCCTTGGCCCTTCTGCGGTTTCGATCCAAGCATTGTGGGGGCTTACTTAAGAAGGAAAGTGCGCACCGTTGGGTAATTTCTTACGCCTTCATTTGAACTTGCGCTCGAATCCTCCAAACTTTCGCTTGCTTTTCCTGTCTCGCCCCGCCGTGCTGCGATGGAGTTGGGTCTCTGCAAGAGCCGTCTCACGACCGACAATGATTTGAAGAAGGTCCGGACCTACATGGGGTGGTCCAGCGACTCCTTCAACCACCTGGTCCGCGCCAGCAAGCTCCCGTTCAAGAAGAAGTGCGCCGACGACATGGTGTACTTTTCTGCGTATGCCATGGTGGGACTGATCCCACCTTTCTCAACTTTTCTCTTGATGCTATTAGACTTATATGGTCTGCAGTTGTACCACCTTGGCCTCCACTCCATTCTTCTTGTGTCAACATTCGTCCACTTCTGCGAGATGTGGTTGGGTATTCCCCCCTGCGTCGAGCTTTTCTGTACCTTCTTCACCATCCACACTACCAGCAAGAGTGACGAGTATCTTGGCTTCTACTATTTTGTGAAGCGCCAGAAATGCTCTTACAAGTACTTGAGGTTGTTCCCTTCCGGCAAGTGGGACAACTGGATAAAGGATTGGATTGTCGTCATGGCAGAGGAGCACGAGAAGCTGGAGCTGCCTGAAGGTCTTCCTAATGTTGACACTGACGCCTGGAGCGAGGCTCCAGTGCTGTCGGAGGCCTTCAACCCTGCCTTGACCAGGATCCGCCAATGTGTGGAAGGAGGAGTGACCCCCCAGACGGTCTTCTGCAACTTCTTGGTCAACAGGTGGGCTCCGCTGAAGAAGAGGGAGAAGCTCGCCTGGCCCTCAATAGCGTGATGGACGATGACCGGATTGAGACCGGTTTGAAGTCCAATTTGGAAGGCGCTACTTTGGAGCTTCATCTCAAGAAGTTCCAGCATGGCATCAACGTCGAGGGCAACGACTTGACTCCGCCGGCGGCTTTCCTCCCTATGAACATGGAGGCGGAGTTCAGCAGGGAGCTCCTGCGGAAGACGCCGGTGCTTGACGACCTCGGTGATGTAGAGAGGCGTTCGACCATCAGGTTGGTGATCCCCGGAGCTTCCGAGGGTGGCCCTGCTTCCGCCCCGAGACAGAGAGATGAAGTCATTGACAAAGGAAAAAAGTTGGCTGAGCCCTCGAGCCGAAAGAGGAACTTGAAGCATTCTAACGGGAGGCCCGTCAGACCTGCTCCTTCCACAACAGCTCCTTCTCCCCCGCGGAGGAGGTCTTCGACGGCGACAACAACTCCAGCATCGGCGTCTCCCCGGAATGCCAGCTCCACCCAGGTGACTCCGGCGCTGGGGCTAGCTAAGGGATCTAGGTCCGAGGGTCCTTCCCAGTCGAGGAAGGCCCCAACCAAGACGTCGCTGACGGCGGCAGTAAGCTCCGAAGAGCCTTCCGGAGCTACTACTCCACTTGCGGCCGTGTCGGGCTCTAAGCGTCCGGCAAAGAGGTTCCGCGCTAGTTGGAGCAGAAGTCTTCCAAGGTAAATTTGCTTTTTTACCTCAGTTGATTATTTTTGTTGTAATCATATTTTGAGTTTCTTCGTCCTTCATCCACAGAGTATCCAAAAAAGGGGTTGAAGCTCCGGTTCCTGTGACAGCAGCTGATGTTGCGCAGGCGGAGGCTTCAGATCCAGCTCCAGCGCCGCCCCAGGGGGTGGCTGAGATCGCAACAGCTCCAACGCCAGCTGTCGTGGTTCTCGACTCATCTCCTGAAGCTTTCGTGGTAGCGCCAGACCACGGGAATGAAGATGTACCAGCGACACCATCTCTGGAGGTTGAAGCTCCGATTTTGGATGCTGTGATGATGGACGCTCTGGCCTCAGAGCCGGAGGTAGCTGCAGTTCCGGCCTTAGGGCTGGATGTTATTGAAGCCCCGGCGGCGGAGCCAGTGGTCCATGAAGTTCCGGCGCCTGAGCCGGTTATCGTGGAGGTGCTGGCACCCAGACCGGTGGAGGTCGAAGCACCGACGCCTGAACCGGCGATGGAGGAGGCACCAGCGTCGGAGCTGGAGGTGGCCTCAGCTCCGGCCGAATCTTCAATGCCTGCCCCGGAGGTGGTGGTTCCGGAGGTACCCGCGCCTGAGCCAGGGTGTAAAGACGAAGCGATCGGTCCTTTGCCAGAGGGACCAGTTGCTGATGACCTGGCGGCAGGACCTTCGGAGCCGACTCCGGAGGTAGAAGCTTCCGTTGCAGGACCTTCCTTGGCAGCGACCGAGGATATCCCGGAGGGCGGCCCTAGTGCAGCAGAAGCTCAGGGGACCGCTCTTGTAGAGTGGGACCCAATTTTTGTTATGGAGAACCCGCTGGAGTTAGCGGAGAGGACCCCGACAGGTCCGAAGCCAATCCCCCTGTCGTTATCCACTGATAACGCCTGCTCCAGCCTTCGTCAGGTCCAGCTGGCCTTTTATCACGACAGCAAGGCCCTCAAGGAGGAGCGCCAAACCCTTAGGAGGTGGCGCAACCGGCTCCAATTTGAGACCAAGCTGGCACAAACAAGGCTAGCCGACGACAAGGATTGGGTCAAGAGGGAGAAGGCCCAGATGGAGTATTGGGGCCAACTGCTGGACGAGAGGGAAAGCATGGTGCGATCCCTAGACAACCAGTCCCGGGCTATACACGAACAGGCCATGGCTGCTAATGAAGCAGCGAACGATCGCCAGTAGAAGCTCAGTACTATCCACGAGAGTCTCGTCAAGCGCCGGGAGGCTCTTGAGGATCTAGAGAAAAAGCTCGAATATGAAGAGCAAAAACTCCTGGAGCTGAGGGATGACCTCATGAAGACGGAAGAGGAGCTCGCCCAGAGGCTGGCTCTGGGTGACAAGAGCCTTGCAGAGCGCACCAAGAAGCTGGAGGAGCTCTGCGAGAATGAGGAGAAGAAGGCCTGGCAGCGGGGACAGAACCTCACCAAAAGGGAGAACAAAGTCGCTGCCAGGGAGAAGAAGGTGCGAGGCCTGGAGAAAGACCCGGTTGACCGCCGGAACAAGATCCACGTCCGGGAAGAGGATCTTGCCAACCTCGAAAGGCAAGTTGCTAAAAGGATTCAACAGCACGCCAAAGAGGTCGAGCGCCTTGCCCGGGAAGGTTCAGAGCTTGCGGCGACCAAAAGGTCCTTGGAAGAGATGCGAGCTCAAGGGCTGCGGAGTCCCAACGAGTATGGGACTTCTTGGGCAAATCCAATGTCGTGCTGACGCTGCTGGGCTTTAGTCCCGTGCGTCCGGACGATCCGAAGCTGGAGCTGGACCACGCGCTGAAGGCATTGAGCTTGGCGGGCAACAAACTCAACAAGATGGGCGATGTCATCGCGAATCAGTTGGAAACTGAAGGGAACTCCCTTGCGCAGAACGTCGCAGAATACATGCTGACGTGCTACACAAGCCGGGATCCTCACTTCCCACTAGATCCGGTGCTTGAAGGTCCCATCGAAGGAGAGGGAGATGCCGCCAAGGCCAGCGTGTCGGAGGTTGCCCAAAAGGTCGCCTCGTTCTTCCGTAGGATTTAGGACTTTCTCCTTGTAGCTCCTACTTGTATCTTCTCTTCTTTTCTCCAATTTTGTAACCTCTTGTTCTCAGATGAATGGAATCTAAGAAATTTATAAATTTCATTTTTTGTCTTCAACCTTGTCTCACTTGTCCCCCTGGTAGATGTACACAATTTGATTGCGAACATGTACCAAAAGGATGTAGCATTTTGTTGAAGACTTGCTTGCTTCGAACTTGTAGAGTGTAGGTCCGATGTCGTCGACAGCAGGGGCCCCCTGAGGTTGTCGGAGCTTAGTAGCTCCGGCAACAACCATTGTCAACATGTAAAGCGTCGACAGCTGGCCCTCTGGGGTTGTCGGAGCTTAGTAGCTCCGGCAGCGACCACTGTCAACACATAGAGCGTCGACAGCAGACCCCATTGGGGTGTCCTTCTACCATCTTTCCTTCACGTTGACGGCTGGCTCCCTGGATTTGTCAGAACTTGATAGCTCCGGTGACGCCTACTATCAATGTTTAAAACGTTGACAACGGGCCACCTTAGGGGATGTCGAAGCTTTGATAGCTCCGACATCATCCACCATCATCATCAGATTTTTATTTTTCCTGCACACTGAAGTCAATAAAAACAGTAAAATCCATTTCCTATCTATAACTCGTTTGCGGCTTACTATTCCCAAAAGAAATTTTTAGGTCGATCGCAATTCTATATACAATCAAGTGCATTTGCTTATTTTCCCCAGGTCCGATCATTTTCTGGACTCACCTTACTCAGGCCCGCCGTGGTGTAGGTAGAGTGGCGTACTTAGGGTGCAGGACCAGGCTAAGTCGATAGCACACTTCGGACCTAGATTGGCTTAGCGTTCAGGCGAGTAGGCCATTAAACAATGTTAAGACCCGAAAGAATTAACAATGCAACTTGAATTATATATGAATTGTTCGAGCTAAAGTTTCTTGAGAATTGCACAACTTTGTTATAGACAAGAAAGAGAAAAATAAAAAATAATGAGCCTGTACAAAATAAATGCACGTGGAGTCTGTTTTCACATAAAGATGTCTTTCATTATAGGTCCGGGGTATAGGGGCAACAAGTACACTCTTAGGGTACGAAACCAGGCTAAGTGTGTTGCATTTCTTGTTTGACCCAAGGTAACTAGCTACACTTTTAGTTCTGAACTGTGTCAAGTGTTGCTTGAACTTTGCGGTCCTTCCGGGAAAGGTCCGGCTGTTCTCCCGGAGGAGCTACCCGATTCTATACAATGACACTATAACATACATCATATGTAATTACAGACTCACCTCCGTGATATTAAGCGTAGAACTTACGGAGGTGCTAAATGTTCCAAAGATTAGGAAGCGGTGTCCCATCCTCGATTGCCAAGCAAATGCATCCAGGACGGGATACTTTGATCACTCGGAAGGGTCCTTCCCAGCTGGGGGAAAGTTTGTTTAACCCTTCTCGAGTTTGTAGTCTCCGTAGCACCAGATCGCCTTCCTCGAGCTATCAGTTATGTACATGCCTTTGGTGATAGCGTCGGAGCGCTTGGCGGTATCGTGCATTTCAAACAGCTGCTCGAAACCTTTCCTCTTCAACGAGGTCAAGGTCTTCACGTCGGAGCTGGTCCTGCGTGGCTTTGTCGAAGGTCCGGACCCAGAGTGACCCCAAGGTGATTTCCGGAGGAATGACTGCTTCAGCTCCGTACACTAGGAAGAAGGGTGTCTCAAGTTGATCGGTTTGGAGTTGTCCTGTTTGCCCATAGGGTGGGCGGAAGCTCTTCAATCCAGTTGGCTCCATGTTTTTTCAGATGCTCATATGTGCGCGTCTTGAGTCCTTTTGGAATTTCTGCATTTGCTCTCTTAGCTTGGCCATTGCTTGCTGGGTGAGCTACGGAAGCATAGCTGACTTGAATGCCGAGGTCTTCACAATATGCTTGGAATGTAGAGCTTGTGAATTGGGTCCCGTTGTCAGTTATGATATTGTTTGGGACTCCAAATCTGCATACTATGGACTGCAAGAAATTGATAGCTGATTGCTTGTTTATTGTCACAACTAGAGTTGCTTCCGACCACTTGGTGAACTTGTCGATGGCAACATACAGGAACTTGTAACCTCCGACGGCTCTTGGGAAAGGTCCCAAGATATCCATACCCCACACGGCGAATGGCCATGTCGGAGGTATAATTTGTAGAGGTTGAGCTGGTGTGTGAATTTGCTTCGCATGAAACTGGCATGCTTCACATTTCTTCACTAGCTCAGTTGCATCCTGGAGTGTTGTAGGCCAGTAAAAACCATGTCGGAAGGCTTTACCAACCAACGTGCGGAAAGACGCGTGGTTCCCACACTCGCCTCCATGGACTTCCGCGAGGAGCTCGCAGCCTTCTTCCCTTGTAATGCACCACATTAGGACGCCATTGGCACCACGCCGGTAGAGATCCCCTTCTACCAGTGTGTATCTTTTAGCCAATCTAACTATCCGGTCAGCAGATACATTATCTTCAGGAAGGATGCTGTCTTTCAAGTAGCTCTGAATCTCCAAGATCTATGCATCGGAGCTAACTTGAGCTTCTGAGTCTTGCGTGCTGGGTTGCTCGGAGCTTCCTACAGCACCTACGACCCTTGATGGATGTTGACGGCTGTTATATACCAATTTCATCTGTCAATTTAACTCAATTATGTGAAGGATTTATCATTTCTTGCACACATCACCTTTCTGTCTAACCCAATTCCACTTGGACTTGGAGAAATATGTGTATGCAGCATTTTATGCAGGAAATGAGGAAATGTAGAGGGACCAATCCTATAAAATATCATCGCAGCCAATCAGGCGATGACACGTGGCATCCCATGGATCAAATGGCCCACAAACAGAAGTATCCGAGGAGACCCAACGGTGTATCACCCATATACATCAATGGGACCCACCTGGCAGCCACCTAGAGAAAGCACATGAGAACTAGTGCAATGACCATGTCGGCTGAACCAGGAGGTCGGCCGACCTGGTCTCTGCACCAAACTTGGTCAGCCTCCACGTGTTGGCTCCTCCCGGCTTGAAGGAGTCAATGGTCACTAATTCGCGCGCTTTTGGTGGCGGGAACCGACCTCACCACTAGTATAAATAGAACCCCCTAACCCTCACTTCAACACACACCACTTGAGCTTCATCTCTATTGTATACACTATCATCCATAGTCTTAGAGGAGTTAGGTTGTAGAGAGGAGAGTCTCTAGTCCCAAGTCCAAATTGGGAAAGGAGTAAGGAGTCTCTCTCCTCCCAATCCTACATTGGGAAAGGTATGGCTCATGTATTCTTTCTTGTTTTTGTGACTTTATGCATAATAAATATAGTATCTTTAGTCTGTACTTATACATATACTTGGGCAAAGCGTTTCTTGTTTGATTGTGGAGTCCATGTATGTGGAAGGTATAGCTTCTATGACTATTTCATCATGAACATATCTCATTATCATAGAACCTATAGACCCCCACTATAGTCTAGTTAATTATAACATAACTAGGTTAGTATGGATAATTTTGCTGTGTATCAACATTGGTTCAATGATGATTCAATTCATTGCCTTAGGATGGATTGTGCCTAGGCTCTTAAGGTAATTACTTAATATGCTAGCATGGTGCTAGGATAGTTAAGTAGCATTGAATGTCTCGTAGACTCTCGGATTGAAGAGGTAGGCAGTAGGTGGTGACAACCCTATCTGTCCTTTGTAATCCTCCACGTTCGGCTATGCTACAGGCTCTTCGCGGGAGTCGCCCTAGTATTGCTAGGGGTAAGCCCGTGCCCGATGTGTTGAACCACATGGCATAAGTATTCACTATTGATCTAGCTTATGAATGATTAGTTTAGACTATGTATATGTACAATAGAGCATAGTAGTACCTCCATAACTCTCAACCTTAACTAACCTCTAGGATCCTCTGACCCCCCTTAGAATTGAAAGCTTTTGTGTGTGTCACACTACCTCCACTATTATTTTATCCATCCTTACTAGATTCTTACCTAGACCTTTCTACCCTTTACACTTGATGATTGTTATATCTCTACCCCGCCTTCCTTTAGGATCAAATAAATGACACCCTTAGGAATACTCTTAAGGGGAAACGCTACAATGATATCCGTGCGCTTGCGGAATTCACTCTGTGATCCAATAGAACCATTAACAAGCATTTCTAAAACATCAGTTGGATATGTTTAGTTAATGGTGCGTAAGTAATACCAACAAGCATTTCTGGTACTATTGTCGGGGATGATTTGTTAGTATATCTTAGGAGCCATCAACAAGCATTTATCGCGCCGTTGTCGGGAATGATTTGTTAGTATATCTTAGGAGCCGTCAACAAGCATTTTTGGCGCTGTTGTCGGGGAAGGCAAATAGATATATAACATGACTAAGTGAATAGGATAGAACCCTGGGTAGGATTTTAGTAGGATAACCATTCTTTGTTTTCACATTTTAAATGTGAAAACAAGATAGTGTATGTCTAGTTTCTGCCTGCTGAAAAACTTTGTTGAAGATCCCAAATCCCTTCTGAGAGACGGACCCCGTGTCGTTACTCCTCAGAAGATTCGAGCGGCAAGGCAAGCTAACATTTCTGCACCAATAATCCAAACGCCAATGGCTCAGAAGACCCTTCGTGAGTTCTCAGCTCCCTCTGCTAACAATGTGCCTATTGGGCCCACTGTTAACATGGGAGATGTGAACTTCGAGATCAAAACTGGCCTTATCACTATGGTGCAAGCCAACTCATTCTGTGGGAAGTCTAACGAGGATGCAAGTGCTCACCTGCAACAATTCCTCGAGATCTGTAGCACTTTTAAGATCAAGGACGTGTCTCCGGGATGTGGTCCGTCTGAGACCGTTCCCGTTCTCCCCCCTTGGGAGAGCAAAACAGTGGTTCTACGCGAATTGAAGTGTTGTAGACACTTGGGAGAAATGTTCTACGACATTCCTCGCCAAATTCTTCCCGTTGGGCAAAACCAATGCCCTACATGGAAGGATTTCCAGCTTTCAGCAAGAGCCCAAGGAATCTATTCCCGAGGCATGGGAAAGGCTTCAGGAGTACATCCTAGCGTGTCCCACCATGGGATGGATGACTGGCTCCTTATTCAAAACTTCTATAACGGGCTAATCCCATCAGCTCATGACCATTTGGATGCTGCTGCTGGAGGAGCCTTCTTCTCATTGACGGTGCCAAAAGCTAAAGATCTTATTGAGAAGATGGTGTCCAACATGGGATGGAACGATGAGCGTCTCCATACCCGACAGTGAGGCATGCACACTGTCGGTACCCTGCGTACCATATACCCCTTGGGACTGCAAAAAGACTAAAGGAACTTCACCTATCTGAGTTGAAGACCTCCGAAGGCCCCACGTGTCATACAGGACTGGACCTGCCTCCCTTCTATGGTTAGTCCTGATGCTGCCACGTGTATACTACAACCGGAGCTACGTCCCACACATGAGAAAGCTTCGGGCTAAATGCCTGCGCAACACCCTCGGACCTAACCCCCGACAGATGGATGCTCCGGTACCGACACATGTACAACCGCACCGGACCTACCCGTCCCTGATGGTAAGCTCCGGAGCTGCCACGTGTCCGACCGCCGGACCTTCAAGCCTCAACAGTCAGACTGGTGGATCCCCAACGGCTCGACCTTTAAGGGGCAATCAAAGACTTCAAGACCCGATTAAGTGTCATTAATACCATATTAATGACACATGATTGGAAGGCCCTTAATACCAGTAACGACACTGTCAAAGCCCGTTACCACGCTATTAAGGGTAATTAACCCCATTAATTGTGTATTAAGCATCAGTAACCGCCAGAGCCACATGTCGGGCCAGGCTAGCGATGTAACGACCAGTCCTTGTACTATAAAAGGACTGGTCGAGTGATACACTGGGCGGGATCCCTCTTGACTCTGGACTCACCTGACTTCCAAACTTAGCTCTGACACACACTCACAAGTGCTCAAACGCTTAATACAATAATTACACACCCCGTGGAGTAGGGTATTACGCTTAGGCGACCTGAACCACATAAATCCTCGTGTCTATTTGCCATCGTGTTCTGAATCTCTGTGCGCCCAATACCGAACTACAAACTCCGTGGGCTACCAATGATAGTACCGGGAGAATTGCCGGAACAAAACTCCGACAGTTGGCGCGCCAGGTAGGGGCTCCCGAGATTCAAAGATGGTGAACTCTGCTGCTGGATCATCCAACGGCAACCCTGCTGCACAACCTGCTAGAGGCAATCCCTCTAACATGCAGTAGCCAGCAGGTGCCGTGGCTCCAGCAGGAGTCATGCCGCCGCCGCCACCGTTCGCACCAGCGAATCAAGTTGGACAGCGGGATGGGGCGTCTGCGTCGGTCACGACATCGGCGAACAACAACCCTGAACACGCGCTCCATGCCGCACATGCTCCTCTCCAACGTCCACCGCCTCCAAGAGCATCCCAGGGTGCAATGGAGCAGTGGAGGGCTGATGTGGAACACTTGGTTGCAGCAGCAGCCGATCGCATCAGCAACCAAGGTCCTCCCCCCTTGGGGCAGGCCCCATCGCAACATCGGATCATGTCAGGTAGACTCGGTCCGCACACTTCCCAACACTCGGTCGGGGGCGCGAAGCACCCATACGGTAACCCGGCTTTCAACTCACGACCTCCGCACGGAACTTGATTGCCATTACCGCCAATAGGACGATCGCATCCATATCGAGCATCATCGCGAGATGCGAGAGGCTCGGGACAGTCCTGCTCCCGAGGGAGTGGGAGGAGGCTGTTCTGCCCTGGCCATGCACCTACGCATGGTCAGATGGCCGCAGAAGTTCCGTCCTCACCTGCCGGAGTAATTTGACGGGACTGTCAATCCCGCTGAGTTTCTCCAAATCTACTCCACCGCAATCCTTGCGGCTGGAGGCAATGAGGCCGTAATGGCCAATTACTTCCCCGTGGATTTAACTGGGACTGCCAGGTCCTGGTTCATGAGCCCCCCGCCCGACTCCATCAACAGTTGGGCGGAACTGTGCCAACAGTCCATCGTGAATTTTGGGAGTTCATACACCCGACCAGGCACCGAACTGAACCTTTTTGCTGGCAAGCAGAAGGGGGGAGAGTCCCTGCGATCCTTCATCCAGAGGTTCTCCCAGGTACGAAACACAATCCCTTCTATCTCAAGCGCTTTTGTCATTGTGGCATTTAGACAGGGCGTACGAGACAAGAAGATGTTGGAGAAGCTGGCGACCAAGGAAGTCACCAGCGTCACGTAACTCTTCAGCTTGGCGAACAAGTGCGCTAAAGCTGCAGAGGGCCATGAAATGCACTCCCAACCACCTCTGGAGGACAACAAAAAGTCCTCCAAGGGCGACACCACTACCTCCGAGAGTGGTAAGAAGAAGAAAAAGTCCAACGACAAAAAGAAGCCGTCGGCCGGCACACCTACAGCCGCTGCTGCCGCAGCTCTGGGTGGCTTGGGGCCACGCCCCTAGAAATGACCTCAGCCATCGTCTGAAGACGGAGGCAACTCCAAGATGTGGTGTCCTATACACAAGACGAACAACCACAACTTGGAAGGCTGCCGAGAGGTCCAGAACCTTGCCGATCGCTACAACAAGCGCCGGGAAGAAGTTCCTTTCCGTCAAAGGGAAGGAAAACAGAAAGTCAACGAAGCTCCGGCTGAAGAGGAGTTAGGCTTTCAGGACCCTAAAAAAGTCTTGAAGGATGTTTACACCTTCGTCGACGACGACTCCGACGTCTCTGACAACGAACGTCGGAAAACCATGAACACCATCTTTGGTGGTTCATGGGACATCACCTCCCGCCATGTCCTCAAGACAGTGCGGCGGGACATGGCCTCAGTAGCTCCCACTGCAAGGGCAGAGCTGCACCGGAAGTGGAAGGACACTGCCATCACATTCGATGCTTCGGACTGCCCTAAAAACATGATCGGAGCTGGCCAACTTCTGTTGATGGTATCTCCTACCATCAACAACATCCAACTCCACCATGTGATGGTGGACGGAGGTTCGGGGCTGAACCTCATAAGCTTTGAAGCTTTCGTCAAGCTTCAGCTCTGACCTTCGGATCTTCGCCCCTCCCGACATTTCTCCGGAGTAGGTCCGGGGGCCATAACCCCACTCGATGCTATTACTCTCTCGGTGACCTTTGGGACTCGGGAGAATTACCGTACTGAGAAGTTGGTCTTCGACGTGGCGCAGATCAACTTACCATTCAACGCCATCTTGGGCAGGCCAGCCTTGTACAAGTTCATGGCTGCTGCTCATTATGGCTACTTGGTGTTAAAGATGCCAACACCAGCAGGTGTTCTCCGGATCCGCAGGGATCGCACCGCCGGAATGACTGCTCTGGAAGAACTCCATGCGCTTGTTACAGTGCAAGAGAAAGAATCCGGAAAGGAGCAAGCTTCAAAGCTCCCGAGCATTCGTCATAGAGGCTCAGCCTCCGCACCTTGCGTGCAACCAAGCGGCGACACCGACATTCCCGTCAAAGTCATCCAAATCGATTTCGATGTTGCTCAGACCACCCATATATCGGGAGGTCTGAATGACAAATAGGAACTCGCACTCGTCACTTTCCTCTGGGCTAATGTCGACGTGTTTGCCTAGCAACCGTCACAAATGCCTGGGATCCCTAGGGAAGTGATCGAGCACAATCTGAAGATCTATCCCGACACTCGGCCTGCACATCTGAAGCCTCGGAAGCAATCAGTAGAGCAACAAAACTTCACACGTCAAGAAGTGAAGAAGTTGCTTGAAGCTGGATTCATCCGAGAAGTCTTCCATCCAAAATGGCTGGCAAACCCAGTCGTTGTACCCAAGGCTGGTGGGAAGCTTCGGATGTGTATCGACTACACTACACTGAATAAGGCATGTCCAAAAGATCCATTCCCACTACCTAGAATAGATCGGATAGTGGATTCCACCTCCAGGTGTGAATTACTGTGTTTCCTAGACGCATATTCTGGGTATCATCAAATCAGAATGTCTAGGGAAGATGAAGAGCATACTTCCTTCATCACAGTAGATGGATTATATTGTTATACTGCCATGACATTTAGACTCAAAACACTGCTTCAACATTTGTACGAGCTATGTACAAAACTTTTGGAGAGCTTATCAGAGACATAGTGGAAGTGTACGTCGATGACATCGTCGTCAAGATCAAGAACAAGGAGTCATTCCTTGACACCTTGCAAGCTGTCTTCGACAAGTTGCGAGTCACACACACGAAGCTGAACCCGGACAAGTGTGTATTTGGGGTTAGCTCTGGAAAGCTTCTTGGATTCTTGGTGAACCACCGAGGAATAGAAGCAAATCCGGCGAAGATTAAAGCTATTGAAGACATGCGGCCACCAGCTCGCATCAAGGACGTCCAGAAGCTGACTTGATGTCTAGCTTCCCTCAGCCGGTTCATCTCAAGACTGGCGAAACGGGTGCTACCCTTCTTCAAGTTGTTGAGGAAGTCCGAACCATTCCAATGGTCTGAAGAAGCAGAAAAGGCATTCCAGGAGCTGAAGCAGCTCCTCACCACTACCAACCTTGGTAGCTCCGAATCCTGGTGAGCCACTTCTGCTTTACATTTTAGCAACTGACGAAGTTGTCAGCATGGTCCTGGTTGTGGAAAGACTAGAACCATCTTCAGTTCAGGAATCCAGACCCCTTCAGGAGGGTCAGGAGCTACCTGAAGTCGATTCTGGGTCCCAGCTCCCAGACCCGGATCCCCAAGGCAAGATGCCAGAGGAGCCACCTCCTTCAAGTGGAGAAGTCACTTCTGCTGAGCAACAAGATCCGGACCCCTTTGGGAAGGTCCGGGTCGCTGCAGAAGAAGCTCCGGGTTCCTCCAGTAGGAACCCAGATGTCCCTGAACAAGGTCTGGACCCCTCCGGGAGGGTCCAGGTTGATGAGGAGGAAGCTCCGGGCCCCTTCGGGAGGGTCCGAATAGTCCAACGCCCAGTGTACTTCATCAGCGAAGTACTTCATGACGCCAAGACTTGGTACCTGGAGGTGCATAAGCTGTTTTATGCAGTTCTTATTGCTTCTAGGAAGCTCCGACACTACTTCCAAGCTCACAAGATTTCAGTGGTAACTTCTTATCCACTGCGCGCAATCTTGCATAATCCTAACTCTACTGGGAACATTGCAAAGTGGGTAGCAGAACTGGCTGAGTTCGATCTTGAACTCGTCCCAAGATAAGCGATCAAGAGTCAAGCACTGGCGGACTTCGTGGCGGAATGGACCCCCTCTCCATCAAATCATGGGGGCCCCAGTGAGCAGAAATTGGAAACCAAGGTTCTGGTCTTTACTGAGCCTCACTGGACTCTCTACTTCGACGGCTCCGTGCAAAAGCAGGGGGCCAGAGCTGGAGTCCTTCTCCTCGCTCCAACCGGGGAGAAGGTCAAATACATGGTTCACCTTGACTTCAAGGCGACCAACAACATGGCGGAGTATGAAGCACTAATCTATGGCTCAAGGTGGCACTATCGTATGGTGTCAAGCAACTGCTGGTAAAGGGTCATTCACAGCTTGTTGTAAAACAAGTAAAAGGTGAATGTTGCTGCAATAACCCTCAACTAGCTGTGTACCTACTTGAAGTCCACAAGCTTCAAAAGGACTTCGACGTCCTGGATCTCTGCCATGTACAGGGTCTCAACAACGCTGGAGTCGACAAACTCTCAACGAAGGCTTCAACCGGAGCTCCGGCCCCCGACGGAACCTTCGTCTGGAGGTTGTCTAAACCTACAGCCCAGCCTGCTGAACTGAGCGAAGGGGACGAGACCAACACCTCGAAGCTGGCGGTCCCGATGGCCCTGTTACCATGGCGTCCATCAAGGGTCATAGGTGCTGCAGGAAGCTCCGAGCAACCTAGCACGCAAGACTCAAATCCTCAAGTTAGCTCTGATGCATGGATCTTGGAGATCCAGAGCTACTTGAAAGACAATTTCCTTCCTGAAGATAATGTATCCACTGATCGGATCGTCAGATTGGCTAAAAGATACACACTGGTAGAAGGGGATCTCTAACGGCGTGGTGCCAACGGCGTCCTAATGCGGTGCATTACAAGAGAAGAAGGCTGCAAGCTCCTCGCAGAAATCCATGGAGGCGAGTGTGGAAACCACGCGTCTTCTCGCACGCTGGTTGGTAAAGCCTTCCAGCATGCCTTCTACTAGGCTACAGCGCTCCAGGATGCAACTGAGCTAGTGAAGAAATGTGAAGCATGCCAGTTCCATGCAAAGCAAATCCACACACCAGCTCAAACCCTACAAATGATACCTCCTACATGGCCATTCGCTGTGTGGGGGGTGGATATCTTGGGACCTTTCCCAAGAGCCGTCGGAGGTTACAAGTTCCTGTACGTTTCCATTGACAAGTTCACCAAATGGCCGGAAGCAACTCCAGTTGTGACAATAAACAAGCAATCAGCTATCAACTTCTTGTAGTCCATCGTATGCAGATTTGGAGTCCCGAACAAGATCATAACTGACAACGGGACCCAATTCACAAGCTCAGCATTCCAAGGATATTGCGAAGACCTCGGCATTCAGGTCAGCTACGCTTCTGTAGCTCACCCAGCAAGCAATGGCCAAGCTGAGAGAGCAAATGCAGAAATCCTAAAAGGACTCAAAACACGCACATATGAGCGCCTGAAAAAACATGGAGCCAACTAGATCGAAGAGCTTCCGCCCACACTGTGGGCCAACATGACAACTCCAAATTGGTCAACTGGAGAGACACCCTTCTTCCTGGTGTATGGAGCTGAAGCAGTCCTTCCTCCAGAAATCACCTTGGTGTCACTCTGGGTCCGGACCTTCGACGATGCCACGCAGGACCAGCTCCGACGTGAAGACCTTGACCTACTTGAAGAGGGAAGGTGCCGAGCAGCTGTTTGGAATGCCCAATACCGCCAAGCTCTTCGGCAATATCACCAACGACATGTTCACAATCGACAGCTCGAGGAAGGCGATCTGGTGCTATGGAGAATACAAACTCGAGAAGGGTTAAACAAACTCTCCCCCAGCTGGGAAGTACCCTTCCGAGTGATTAAATTATCCCGTCCCGGATGCATTCGCTTGGCAACCGAGGATGGGACACCGCTCCCTAATCCTTGGAATTTTGAGCACCTCCGTAAGTTCTACGCTTAATATCACGTAGGTGAGTCTGTAGTTACATGAGATGTATGTTATAGAGTCATTGTACAGAGTCGGGTAGATCCTTCGGGAGAATAGCCGGACCTTCCTCGGAAGGTCCGCAAAGTTCAGGCAACACTTGTCACAGTCTCAGAACTAAAAGTGTAGCTAGCTACCTTGGGTCAAATGAGAAACGAAACAAACTTAGCCTGGTTCCCTACCCTACGAGTGTACTTGTTTCCCCTGTACCCCGAACCTATAATGAAAGACATCATTGTGTGAAAACAGACTCCACGTGCATTTATTTTGTACAGGCTCAATATTTTTTATTTTTCTCTTTCTTGTCTATAACAAAGTTGTGCAATTCTTAAAAAACTTTAGCTTGACCAATTCATGTATAATTCGAGTTGCATTGTCAATTCTTCCGGGTCTAAACATTGTTAATGGTCTACTCGTCTGAATGCCGCCAAGCCAATCTTGGTCCGTAGTGTGCTATCGACTTAGCCTGGTCCTGCACCCTAAGTACGTCACTCTACCTACACCCCGGCAGGCCGAAGTAAGGCGAGTCCAAAAACGATCGGACCTGTAGGAAATAATCCAGTGCACTTGATTGTATGTAGAGTTGTGTTCGACCTAAAGATTGCTAGGGAATAGTAAGTCGCAATTGAGTTATAGATAGGAAATGGATTTTACTGTTTTTCTTGACTTCAGTGTGCAGGAGAAATAAAGATCCCATGATGACGGTGGATGAAATCGGAGCTATCAAAGCTCCGACACCCCCTAAGGTGGTCTACTGTCGATGTTCCAAACATTGAAAATAGACATCGCCGGAGCTACAAAGTTCTGGTAAATCCAGGGGGCCAACCGTCAACGTGAAGAAAAGATGGTGGGAAGACTCCCTTCTAGGGTCTGCTGTCGACACACCGCATGTTGACAGTGGTCGCTGCCGGAGCTACCAAGCTCCGACAACCCCAGAAGACTAACCGTCAATGCTCTACGCGTTGACAAGGGTCACTGCCAGAGCTACTAAGCTCCGACAACCTCAGGGGGCCCCTACTATCGGCGACTTCGGACCTACAAACTACAAGTTCGAAGCACGCAAGTCTTCAACAAAGTGCTACATCCTCTTGGTACATGTTCACAATCAAATTGTGTACATCTACCAGGGGGGCAAGTAAGACAAAGGTGTTGAAGACAAAAAATGAAATTCATAAAATTCTTGGATTTCATTCATATGGAGACAAGAGATTACAAAATTGGAGAAAAAGAAGAGAGAATACAAGCTGGAGCTACAAAGAGAGAGTCCTAGACCCTATGGAAGAATGAGGCGACCTTTGGGCAACCTCCAACACGCTGGCTTTGGCGGCTTCTCCCTCTCCGTCGATGGGGCCTTCAAGCACTGGGTCCAGTGGGAAGTGAGGGTCCCGACTTGTATAGCACGTCAGCATGAACTCTGCGACGTTCTTCGCCAGGGATTATCCCTCAGTTTCCAGCTGGTCCACGATGATGTCACCCATCTTGGTGAGCTTGTTGCCTGCCGAACTCAACGCTTGCAACGCCTAGTCCAGCTCTGGCTCCGAATCATCCGGACGCACGGGACTAAAACCCATCGGCATCAGCGCGTCGTTGGCTTTGCACAAGAAGTCCCAAACTTGTTGGGACTCCACAGCCCTCGAGCCTCGCATTTTCTCCAAGGATCTTCTGGTCGTCGCAAGCTCCGAATTCTCACGGGCAAGGCGCTCAACCTCTTTGGTGTTCTGCTGAATCTTTTCAGCAACCTGCCTTTCGAGCTTACTGAGCTCCTCCTCCCGGAGGTGGATCTTGTTCCGGCAGTTGACCAGGTCCTTCTCCCGGCCCCGCACCTTCTTCTCCCTGGCAGCAACTTCATCCTCCCTCTTGTGGAGGTCCTGTCCTCGCTGTCAGGCCTTCTTCTCCTCCTTCTTGCAGCGCTCCTCCAACTTCTTGGTGCGCTCTGCGATACTCTTGTCACCCAGAGTCAGCCTCTGAGTAAGCTCCTCTTCCCTCTTCACGAGGTCATCCCGCAGCTCCAGGAGTTTCTGCTCTTCATCTTCGAGTTTTCTCTCCCGCTCCTCAAGAGCCTCCCGGCGCTTGACGAGGCTATTGTGGATGGTGTCAAGCTTCTCTTGGCGATCATTTGCTGCATTATTAGCAGCTACGACCTGTTCGTAGATGGCTCGGGACTTGTTGTCAAGGGATCGCGTCATGCTTTCCCTCTCATCCAGCAGCTGCCCCAGTACTCCATCTGGGCCTTCTCCTTCTTCACCCACTCCCTGTCGTCAGCCAACCTGGTTTGCGCCAGCTTGGTCTCGAATTGGAGCCGATTGCGCCACATCCTAAGGGTTTGGCGCTCCTCCTCGAGGGCCTTGCTGTCGTGGAAGAAGGCCAGCTGCACTTGACGAAGGCTGGAGTATGCGTTGTAGATAGACAACGACAGAGGGATCGAATCCGGACCTGCTGGGGTCCTCTCCGCTGGCTCCAGCGGGTTCTCTACAACAAAAATCGGGCCTACTCTACAAGAGTGGTCCCTTGAGCTTTTGCAGCACTAGGGCCGCCCTCCGGGATAGCTTCGGCCGCCGCCGAGGAAGGTCCTGCAACAGAAGTTTCGACATCTGGAGTTGGCTCCGAAGGTCCCGCCGCAAGGTCATCAACAGCTGGTCCCTCAGGTGGGGGGCCGGCAACTTCATCTTGGCACCCTGGCTCAGGCGCGGGCATCTCCGGGACTACCACCTCCGTGGTAGGCGTTTGTAAGGATCGAAATGCCCAAGAGGGGGGGTGAATTGGGCTTTCTTTCAATTTTTAAAGCAATTAAGATTAACGACCTCAAGCCCAATTCCCTATGCAATTATAACTATGCAATCAATGTAAATTAAAGTTGCGGAATGAAGATTGCATAAGAGTAAAAGGGAGAGGGATGCAAACGCTCAAGGGACACGGAGTTTATCCCGTGGTTCGGTAAGATCACAAGGATCTTCCTACATCCACGTTGTGGCACCCACCGAAGGGTTTTGCCACTCCCAAGTCACCGAGACAAGGGGGTTCTTCACTATTCTTCTCCGTTCGCCAACCTCGGCAAGGTGGAGCTCAAGCCTTGTACACTTTGGGATCCTCCGGGCTTCCACAATCTTCTTGGCAAGCTCCGGAAGTTGCACACACCAAGGGACACTCCCTTAGGGCTCTCACTACACTAGAGACTCCAATCACCAAGAATGGAGGCACCCAAGCACTATCTCTAGCTAGTTCTAGCCTATCTCTTGGTGTACAAATGATGAGCAAATGATGTGAAAGTGGTAGCTCTAATGCTTGAATGCTCTAGGATGTGTAGAGTATGTCTGGGCTTCAAGTCTTGTCGATTTGACAGGTTGAAGGGGTATAAATAGCCAGCCTCCACGAGATAGCCGTTGGAAAAGTAGGCTGACATCACTTCTCTGCGAACACCGGATGATCCGATGTCTCCCCTTCAGTTAACATCGGTCAAAGCCAAATTAGCTGATGTCACCGTGTCAGATATGACCGTTGTTAGACCGATGTTGATCTGTCTTCTCATCGGATGATCCGGTGGCTCTTCCTCCAGAATTTTGCTTGATCTTGAAGCTCACTGGAGTGATCGACCGATGTGTGTAAGTCTGCACATCGGATGATCCGGTGCTTCACTTGGTCCAATGGTATTGCAATCTGTGATGATGGACCGACGTCACTGAGCCACTCACATCGGATGATCCGGTGAGTGCATTTGTCTGAGGTCTTCTTCTTCAGTTGAACCAACTCGACCGATGTAGTCAACTCATAGAACGTCGGTTGATCCGGTGTGCTCAATCTTGTTGACTTCGAGTTGTTTTGAGTTGTTCTTTTGGAATTTGAACTTGTGACCTCTTTGATGCTTGTTTGAAATGTTGTTTTGATTGTCTTCAAGCATTGAGTGATATCAAGTTAGAGCTTTCACTTCTTGTCTTCATATGATTTGATTTGATCTCATTCATTGATTTTATATGGGTCTCCAATGTAACTTTGATTTCATTTGATTGAGTGTTATTGAGACCTTGCATTCACAAATTCATTAGTAATATCGAATGGTTGTCATTAATCACCGAAACCGTACCTCATGGGGCCTAGATGCTTTCAATCTCCCCCTTTTTGGTGATTGATGACAACACAATAATTTAAAGCGCAATAATAATGAATTTGATGATAATACTCAAGTATATATGCAATGAATACAGCATAGGACACATTAAGCTTGTAAAGCACAAAAGAAATTTGTGGTGCGAAAAGCTCAATTGATTAAAATCATAAGCAAATGAGACAAGTGAAAGAGTGCTTAATTAAAATTACAAAAGAGTACTCAAGCATGAATACAAAGGATAAGCACACACACACACACTCCCTACACTCCCCCTGAGACTACCACTCCCCCTGACTCTTCTACATCTTCTCCCCCTTTGGCATCAAGACACCAAAAAGGGATCAGAACGCCTACAGACCCTGAGAGCTGGGCGCGAGGACGAATTGAGAACCGTCGAAGTCGTCGGAGCTGGAGTCGCCGGTCGTAGGAGCTGCCGGGGCGGCGGGAGCTGGAGGGTCCGCTGCCGGTGCTGGAGGAGAGGAAGCCGGTACTGGAGGTGCCGGTGGACCTGGAGGAAGCGGAGCGCTCACCACGGACGCCGGTGTCTGCTGGAACAAGATCGTCGCCGGCAGTGGTGAGTGAATCGGTGCGCTGGATGCCAGAAGAGGTGACATACTGATTGAAGGTATAGGAGAAGTAGGCACCTGAGCAACACCTGGAGCCAGTCCCAGTCCAGGCTGCTGTGGAGGAAGGGCGATCCCGGTCTGAGTGTAAAGGTTGGTGATCAACCCTAGGATCCCCATCATGGCCTGCTGGGTCTGCTGCTGCTGGTCGAGGGTACGGCGATGCATCTGATCTACCAGGTTGGTGAACCGGTCCGTATCCTCTCGCCTCTGACGGGCGATCTCCAGCTGGAGCTCCTGCTGCTGCCGCTGCAGCTATGCCAGGTGAGCAGCCTGCTCTGCCCTGGCCTGCTCAGCAGCGAGCCTGTCCTGGCGCTGCTGCTCGATCATCTGCTGGAGGAGCGACGTCAGCTCAGACGGCTGCGTCACCTGCGCCTCGGACACAGGAGGTGGTGTCGGTGGCGGAGCAGCTGATCCTCCTGCCTCGGCGTCGTGCTGCCTCGGTGAAGGTGGAGGGGGAGGGAAGTACTCCTCGATACTGTCGTCGGTGTCGCTCTCAGACCAGATGTGCTGCAGGTCCTCCCCCTGAGCCTCAGCCTCAGCAAGCCTCTCGTCCTCCCGCTCTAGGTCAGACCAGTCTTCCTCTGACAGACGGGCCCGGACCTGGCGCTCAACTGGACGACCAAGGCGGCGGTCTCCAGGAGCAGAGGCACGATAGTGACTAAAGCGAGTCACACTCTCGTCAGCTAGCCGGGCTTGTGCTGTATGTCCCTCAGGCACCACCATAGAGCAAATGTAACTGATCCAATGCCCGTAGACCATCTGCCTCATCATGCCAATCCCATCCGTGATTACGTCTTCCATCTCACAGAGGAGTATGTCCACGATATCGAAATCCATCCCGTTCATTATGTAGAACAGGAGGGTCTGCTGCAGACTCGTGAACCCCTCCAAGTAACCTGATCTCGGCAGGAGCGTGCGGCGCAAGGCGAGGTGCACAATGCGCGCAGCTGGGGTCAGGAGAGCTGGAACTCTCGGCTGGTCCGGAGAGAACGAGGGGCCAAACAGAGAGCGGATCTCGTCCAGCTGTGGTGCTACCCCTCCAGTAAGTGGCCTCCTCGGTGGATCTGCCTGCCCATAGACCTTCTCGTGCAAGCAGGTGTCGTGCAGGTCCAACTCAAGAATATGCCCCAAAGTCTGCCTCGTGAGGTGGTAGCGCTGACCATTGAACATGAAGGCAATCGACCTCCTGCCCTCTGAGATGTACAGGGTCGCGTAGAAGACACGGACCCACTCTTCCACATAAGCACTTCTCTCATAAGATAGCAGCTGCACCAGACCTCTGTACCTCTCAAAGAACGGCCTGATCTCTGTCCCTGCGGCCACTTCAAGCTGAGCCCAATCCAGGTAGTTGTGCTGAAAAAGCTTGTGGCCACGGCGTCTGTATGTCTCGTAGAGAGATGCCTGCGTGACCGTCCAGAACCGACTGTCCACCAAAGCTACCCGGGGCTGCGGGTACCACTCCTCAAGCAATACACTCCATCTGAGCTTTCGGAGTTGCTTGGCCTTCATCTTCCTATAGTCCGTCAACCGGACTCCCTCACCGACACGGACGGCCGTGTCCATCTCGTAGATGTCCCTCTGAGCTTCCCTGTCCTCGCGACGGTCGGCGGCCGTCGGTCTTGGACGAGAAACGGCCGGGGACTGACCTCCCCGTGTCCGGGCTGAGCGCCGGCGGACAAGCGGCTCGACCGGCTCCTCCTCGATGTCGGAGTTGTCGATCACAGGAGGCTGCCGAGCCTCGCGGATCCTCAGGGATCCCCCACGGCCTCGCTCACGCTCCTCGGCGGCGCGAGCGGCCATTAGAGCCTTCTTCTCATCCTTCGATAGTTTGCGCTTCTTCACGGCGGGCTCCGCGATTGCCTTGCCCTTTCCTTTGCGATCACGACCCATCTTAGCGACGATGGAGCTCGGGAAAACCTAGCAACGGGGGCCAAATGGAGACCGGGTGCGAAATGGAGACGGCGGCGAGGTTGATGGTGGTGGAGACGGTGCGTGGAGCGGCGAGCGGCGAGGAGAGGCGGCGGTGCGTGGGCACGAGCGGCGGCGGCGCCGAGGGAGGAGGCGCGGTGCGCGGGCACGGGCGGCGGCGGCGCCGAGGGAGGAGGCGCGGTGCGCGAGCCCGGCAGTGGTGGCGCGGAGGTCGCCGGCGGCGGCGGCGGCGCTGCGAGCAGTTGCGGCGGCGGCGGCGGCGGCGAAAGAGGTGGAGGCGCGGTCGGGTGAGGCGAGGTGTCGGGGAGAGAAAAACGGCGGCGGCGCGCGGATTTAAATAGTGGGGCCCAAACCCTAGCCGAAAACTCAACACCGGATGGACCGATGATAGGTGAAGTGAGCATCGGTCAATTGCCACAGAAAGGATATTCAAGAAATGCTGTTGACACCGGATGGACCGACGTCTAGGGTTTTGGTTCATCGGTCGAATGGCACAGTAAGGGTGTTCAAAAGAAGAATGTTGACACCGGATGATCCGACGTAGGAGGAAGTAGACATCGATTGAATTGACCACAGCTCCAGAAGAGTGAACATCGGATAGACCGATGTTTTTCGGAATGAACTCGTCGGATCATGTGAAATTCAGACAGAATTGGGCTTTGAAGATTGAACACCTATTTGACCGATGAGGGATTGACATAGGCATCGGATAATCTGATGACAACAGAACGAAAACATCCCATATATGTCCTTTGACCAAACAAACAATCAAAGAGAAACACATGTCTTAGGACCTTTTGGGCAACCCCTTACCCCTCAAGAAGCTAATATGCCAATAGCTTGGCTAGGCCTTAATGCAAATGGAACACCAAGAAAAAAATGGAGGAAAATGTCCAAATAAAATGTAAGGCCCATGCTTTGTGAGGTAGAGTATGAAGACTTCTATCTCTTTGAAGCATGATCCTCTAGGCATTAACGTACCTAACATTTTGTTCTTTCCACCTTATATGAGTTGAGATATTGCATTTCAAACAAGTCTCCTTCTCATGAGGTGGGTTCCCCTTTGTGACAATCTACCGTATGCAATGCCAAACAAATTATAGTGCAAGGGATTAAAAGAGTGCAAGTCTATATGGCAGGGATCATGCAAGGCATAAAATAAATTTATCTTGCCAAGTTTAAACCTTCCAAAGGCTTCCTCAGGGAAAACTATTTCTAGCTCACCCCTATCCTTTGGGAGTTAGACAAGACCTATATGATATGCATCCTTACATGAACATGGCAACTTACATGACGTTAGATGCATCTAGCACATTTAATTCACTTCTAAGTCTAGAAAAGGTTTTCTCATCAAGTGGTTTTGTGAAGATATCCGCCAATTGTTCTTCGGATCTAACACCTTGCAAAGAGATGTCTCCTTTAGCCTCATGATCACGCAAGAAGTGATGGCGAATATCAATGTGCTTAGTGTGGGAGTGTTGAACGGGGTTTCTAGCTATCTTAACCGCACTTTCATTGTCACAAAGGAGAGGCACACAACCAATTTTAATTCCAAAGTCCAAGAGGGTTTGCTTCATATATAGAATTTGGGCACAACATGCACCGGCCGCTATATACTCCGCCTCCGCGGTGGACAAAGCCACGGAATTTTGCTTTTTGCTCGACCAAGATACTAGGGAACGCCCAAGTAAGTGGCACCCACCGGAGGTACTCTTGCGATCCACACGGCATTCGGCAAAGTCCGAATCCGAGTATCCCAAGAGATGGAAACTAGCGTTCTTGGGGTACCACAAACCTACACTTGAGGTATGCTTGAGATACTGAAGTATCCTAAAGACCGCCTTCTTGTGCGATTCTTTAGGTGCCGCTTGAAAGCGAGCACACAAGCACACACTAAACATAATATCGGGCCTAGATGCGGTAAGATATAACAATGAGCCAATCATAGAACGATAATGAGATTGATCAATAGGTTTACCGTCCATGTCCGCGTCGAGATGGCAATTTGTCGCCATTGGAGTGCTTCTTGAGCTACAATCTCCCATCTCAAATTTCTTCAAGAGGTCCTTTGTGTACTTCTCTTGATAGATGAAGGTCCCCTCTTGAAGTTGCTTGATTTGGAATCCAAGGAAGAAGTTGAGCTCTCCAATCATTGACATCTCGAATTCCCTAGACATCATTTTGCCAAACTCATGGCTAAGAGCTTTGTTAGTTGAGCCAAAAATAATGTCATCAACGTAAATTTGACACAGAAATAAATCTCCGTTGATGTCCTTGGTGAAGAGTGTAGTATCCACCCTCCCGATCTTGAAACCTTGCATGACCAAGAAATCCCTTAGACGTTCATACCACGCCCTAGGTGCTTGCTTGAGCCCGTAGAGCGCCTTGTGTAACCTATACACGTGGTTAGGATTCCTCGGATCTTCAAACCCGGGAGGTTGCTCAACATAAACAAGTTCGTTAATATAGCCATTGAGAAAAGCACTTTTAACATCCATTTGATAAAGCATTATATTGTGATGTGAAGCAAAGGCAAGGAGTATGCGAATAGCTTCTAACCGAGCGACCGGAGCGAATGTTTCTCCAAAGTCTAGTCCTTCAACTTGTGAAAAACCCTTGGCCACAAGCCTTGCCTTGTTGCGGACCACGACGCCATTCTCGTCTTGCTTGTTCCGGTATACCCACTTCGTACCGATGACGTTCTTGTCCTTGGGTCGCTCCTCCAACACCCAAACTTCATTGCGGGTGAAGTTGTTGAGTTCTTCTTGCATGGCAATCACCCAATTTGGATCTTGGAGTGCTTCCTCTATATTAGTGGGTTCTACACACGAAACAAAAGAGTAGTGCTCACAAAATGAGGCGACATGGCGGGAATGAGTACTTACGCCCCTTGAAGGACTTCCAATGATTTGGTCCATTGGATGCGCCTTGGAGATGCGTCCATGCCTCATAAGTGGTTGTGAGGCACTTGGCGGTGGTGAAGCTTGTTGTTCCTCTTGTGGTTGGACTTGATCATGGACTTCTTCTTGTTGTTGGTGTTGTGTGGCTTATGAATCTTGCATTGGCAATGGATCATCTTTCTCTTCTTCTTCTTCATCAACTTGAGGCATCATGGAGGTGTTGATGTTGGAACTTGATGCTCCCCCTTGATCATGGCCCTCTTCAACTTCCGGCTTGATGTCTCCAATGGTCATGTTTTTCATGGCTTCTCGTAGAGGCTCATCATCTATTTCATCATGACCAAAACTCTCCTCTTGGGAGCCATTAGTCTCATCAAACTCAACATCACAACTTTCTTCAACTAAACCGGAGGTTTGGTTGAATACTCGATATGCTTTTGAGTTTGATGCATAATCAAGAAAAATACCAACATCAAATCTTCTTTCAAACTTACCGAGCCTTTTCTTGCGGTAGATGTAGCATTTGCACCCAAAGACTCTAAAGTAGGAGATGTTGGGCTTTCTCCCAATGAGGAGCTCATATGGGGTCTTTTGGAGTAGTCGGTGAAGATAGACCCTATTTGCGGCATGGCACGCCGTGTTGATTGCTTCGGCCCAAAACTTCTCCGACGTGCCGTAGTCATCAAGCATGGCTCTTGCAAGAGTGATGAGGGTTTTGTTCTTCCTCTCAACAACACCTCTTTGTTGAGGAGTGTACGTGGCGGAGAATTCATGCTTCACGCCTTCACGGTCACACCACTCCCCAATGTTGTAGTTCTTGAATTCGGTGCCGTTGTCACCCGGACCTTGATAATGGGAAGTTGGAATTCCCTTTGAGCGCGGTCGGCGAAGGTCTTGAACACTTCCGGAGTTTCACTCTTGTCACCTAAAAATAGAGTCCAAGCATAGCGAGAGTAGTCATCAACTATAACAAGACAATAGAAGTTACCGCCAAGACTTTGGTATGTGGACGGTCCGAAGAGGTCCGTGTGGAGTAGTTCAAGTGGCTTGGAGGTTGACACCATTATCTTCATTGGGTGGTGTGAAGCAACTTGCTTCCCGGCTTGACAAGCACTACAAAGCTTGTTCTTCTCAAACGTGACATCCTTCACGCCGGTCACCATCCCAAGCTTGAACGACTTCTTAAGCTTGCTCATCCCAATGTGAGCAATGCGTCGATGCCATAGCCAACCCAAGCTTGTCTTAGTGAAAAGACAAGTGGTGAAGCTAGCATCCTTGTTGGAGAAGTCCACCAAGTAAAGATGTCCATGCCGAAATCCTTTGAAGATTAGTTCTTTGCTTGATTCACTAGTTACTACAACACCATTCTTGTCAAAGGTGCACGTTAGTCCAAGATCACACAGTTGTGCAATGGAAAGTAGATTGAAACTAAGTGACTTAACATATAGTACATTAGAAATGGACAAATCATGCGAAATAGCAATTTTACCTAAACCAATTACCTTCCCCTTTGAGTTGTCACCAAAGGTGACTTGTTCATGATTATCGGGGTTCTCTATGGTGGTGAACATACCATCATTGCCGGTCATATGTTGAGTGCACCCGCTATCGAGTACCCAATGTTTTCCTCTGGCTTTGTAGTTCACCTACACACATGAAGTTAGTTTTTGAGTTTAGGCACCCAAGCTAACTTAGGTCCTTGTATGTGTGATACAAGTGATTTTGGGACCCAAAGTTGCTTGGGGAGCTTCCCCTTCACGCCCTTAATATCTTTGCCGATGAACCTTGCCTTCACCTTGCCACCTACTTTGCTTAAGAGATAGTGATAATCATGGAAAGTAGATTTGTAGTTAGGAGGCAATTTGGGAGAAGGACGGTTGGGAAGAGGACACTCCCTCGTGTGGTGTCCGGTGACCTCACAATGTTGGCAATAGGATCCAACTTCTTTGATGAAGCTCGTCCTAAGCTCCGGTGAGGGCACCTTCCCTTTGTTGAGCACCGGGAAGGATCCAAGTCCTCTCTTGTTGAAGCCTTTGGCTTGTTGGTAGAGGATTTCCTTGTGCTTGTCCTCCCCCTTGGAAAGTCTCACCACACTAGTGCGGAGACTTTCAATTTCGTCCATCAATTCCTTCTCCCTAAGGCTTGCTTTCGGAGGCAAAGACTTATCCAAAGTATTAGTGACATGTGAAATAGTTGATACTTTGCCATCAAGGGTTTCCTTTTTCATGTTTTTCATTTTTAGTTCAATTGCCTCATAAGCAAGGTTAAGCACTTCATGTTTTTGAACCAAGTCATTATGCTTTCCCAAGAGTGCTTGGTTTGCTTAGTCAAGCTCATGATGATCAAGCTTGATTTGAGCATTTTCCTCCTCGATTTGCTTGACATGTGTTTTGAGCGTGTCATGCTCTTTAAGTATGGTTACATACTTGTCATGCAAATCGAGCTTCGCACTCTCAAGTTTAGCACAAGCTTGTTCAAGTGCTTTAACCTTGCTCTTTTCCCTTTTTATGATGACATGGTATTCATTAATCATAGATGCTAGTTCATCGGGGGAGAGCTCATCATCATCATCGCTAGAATCGTCACATACCTTAGTGTTATCTTTAGCCATGAGGCACATAGGAGGTGGACGAAGAGGTGAGTTGTTCTTGTCGACGATGGCAAGGCCCGCCAAGTTTTCTTCATCTTCACTCTCTTCATCGCTTGACTCTTCATCCGTGATCCACTCATTTGCCTCGCACATGAAGACTTTTTGAGGCCCTCTTCTCTTCTTTGGAAAGAGCTTGGTCTTCTTGCCCTTGTCAAATTTCTTCTTTCCAAAGGAGCGCTTGGGTTTGACCTCTTCTTCATCTTCATCACTTTCTTCTAGCTTTCTATGCTTTCCTTTGTGGTTGTCCTTCCTCTTGTCGGGTCTTGGACAATCATATGATATATGGCCTTGATCACCACAATTGTAGCATGTCTTGTTTTCGTCTTTTCTTGGGAGGAAGGCTTTCTTCTTTGGATCAAAGGTGTATCCCTTCTTTGCGATTTTGGAGTTTAGACGTGAGAATTTTCTCATCATCAACGCAAGCTCATCATTGTCATCTTCGCTTGTTGCTTGCTCTTCTTCGCTTGAGCTAGGCTCAACCACTTTCTTTTTCTTGGGAGTTGTTTTCTTGGTTGAAGCCTTGAGAGCAATAGTTTTTGACGATGACTCCTCCATCATTCCAAGTACGCTCATCTCATGAGCATGAATTTCTCCAATGAGCTCCGAGACTTCAATGTTGTCAAGTGATTCCTTTTGGAGCATTGAGTTGATAATGTTGTACTTGGGCTTAGGTAGAAGCATGAGGATCTTGCGGTTGATAAGTCCCTTACCAAGAGAAGCAATGTCAAGTGCGTTAATCTCCTCAATGAGCACATTTAAGCAAGAAAACATTTGGTTAACATTCTCATGAGGAAGCATTTTGAATTCATCATACTTGGATTTTAGCAAGTGATATTTGAGTTCTTTAACACGAGATGAGCCCTCATGAATTTCAATTAGACATGCCCAAATTTCACAAGCTTTCTCCTTACTAGCAATTCTAGCAAAAACATCTTGACTTATGCATTCATAGATGGCATTTCTAGCCTTAGAATCCCATTTTAGTTGATCACCAACATAATTGAGATCTCCAAATCCCGCATGGGTCGCTTCCCAAACTTCGGGAGCAATGGCCTCTAGGTAGGCACGCATGCGTGCTTTCCAATAGGCAAAGTTCTTGCCCTCGAAGATAGGAACCGAACCCCCATTCTTGGCCATTTAAGCTCTCTAGCGGTGAAGCTAGAATGATCCAATGAGCAACCTCGCTCTGATACCAATTGTAAGGATCGAAATGCCCAAGAGGGGGGGGTGAATTGGGCTTTCTTTCAATTTTTAAAGCAATTAAGATTAACGACCTCAAGCCCAATTCCCTATGCAATTAAACTATGCAATCAATGTAAATTAAAGTTGCGGAATGAAGATTGCATAAGAGTAAAAGGGAGAGGGATGCAAACGCTCAAGGGACACGGAGTTTATCCCGTGGTTCGGTAAGATCACAAGGATCTTCCTACATCCACGTTGTGGCACCCACCGAAGGGTTTTGCCACTCCCAAGTCACCGAGACAAGGGGGTTCTTCACTATTCTTCTCCGTTCGCCAACCTCGGCAAGGTGGAGCTCAAGCCTTGTACACTTTGGGATCCTCCGGGCTTCCACAATCTTCTTGGCAAGCTCCGGAAGTTGCACACACCAAGGGACACTCCCTTAGGGCTCTCACTACACTAGAGACTCCAATCACCAAGAATGGAGGCACCCAAGCACTATCTCTAGCTAGTTCTAGCCTATCTCTTGGTGTACAAATGATGAGCAAATGATGTGAAAGTGGTAGCTCTAATGCTTGAATGCTCTAGGATGTGTAGAGTATGTCTGGGCTTCAAGTCTTGTCAATTTGACAGGTTGAAGGGGTATAAATAGCCAGCCTCCACGAGATAGCCGTTGGAAAAGTAGGCTGACATCACTTCTCTGCGAACACCGGATGATCCGATGTCTCCCCTTCAGTTAACATCGGTCAAAGCCAAATTAGCTGATGTCACTGTGTCAGATATGACCGTTGTTAGACCGATGTTGATCTGTCTTCTCATCGGATGATCCGGTGGCTCTTCCTCCAGAATTTTGCTTGATCTTGAAGCTCACTGGAGTGATCGACCGATGTGTGTAAGTCTGCACATCGGATGATCCGGTGCTTCACTTGGTCCAATGGTATTGCAATCTGTGATGATGGACCGACGTCACTGAGCCACTCACATCGGATGATCCGGTGAGTGCATTTGTCTGAGGTCTTCTTCTTCAGTTGAACCAACTCGACCGATGTAGTCAACTCATAGAACGTCGGTTGATCCGGTGTGCTCAATCTTGTTGACTTCGAGTTGTTTTGAGTTGTTCTTTTGGAATTTGAACTTGTGACCTCTTTGACGCTTGTTTGAAATGTTGTTTTGATTGTCTTCAAGCATTGAGTGATATCAAGTTAGAGCTTTCACTTCTTGTCTTCATATGATTTGATTTGATCTCATTCATTGATTTTATATGGGTCTCCAATGTAACTTTGATTTCATTTGATTGAGTGTTATTGAGACCTTGCATTCACAAATTCATTAGTAATATCGAATGGTTGTCATTAATCACCGAAACCGTACCTCATGGGGCCTAGATGCTTTCAATCTCCCCCTTTTTGGTGATTGATGACAACACAATAATTTAAAGCGCAATAATAATGAATTTGATGATAATACTCAAGTATATATGCAATGAATACAGCATAGGACACATTAAGCTTGTAAAGCACAAAAGAAATTTGTGGTGCGAAAAGCTCAATTGATTAAAATCATAAGCAAATGAGACAAGTGAAAGAGTGCTTAATTAAAATTACAAAAGAGTACTCAAGCATGAATACAAAGGATAAGCACACACACACACACACTCCCTACACTCCCCCTGAGACTACCACTCCCCCTGACTCTTCTACATCTTCTCCCCCTTTGGCATCAAGACACCAAAAAGGGATCAGAACGCCTACAGACCCTGAGAGCTGGGCGCGAGGACGAACTGAGAACCGTCGCAGTCGTCGGAGCTGGAGTCGCCGGTTGTAGGAGCTGCCGGGGCGGCGGGAGCTGGAGGGTCCGCTGCCGGTGCTGGAGGAGAGGAAGCCGGTACTGGAGGTGCCGGTGGACCTGGAGGAAGTGGAGCGCTCACCACGAACGCCGGTGTCTGCTGGAACAAGATCGTCGCCGGCAGTGGTGAGTGAATCGGTGCGCTGGATGCCAGAAGAGGTGACATACTGATTGAAGGTATAGGAGAAGTAGGCACCTGAGCAACACCTGGAGCCAGTCCCAGTCCAGGCTGCTGTGGAGGAAGGGCGATCCCGGTCTGAGTGTAAAGGTTGGTGATCAACCCTAGGATCCCCATCATGGCCTGCTGGGTCTGCTGCTGCTGGTCGAGGGTACGGCGGTGCATCTGATCTACCAGGTTGGTGAACCGGTCCGTATCCTCTCGCCTCTGACGGGCGATCTCCAGCTGGAGCTCCTGCTGCTGCCGCTGCAGCTGTGCCAGGTGAGCAGCCTGCTCTGCCCTGGCCTGCTCAGCAGCGAGCCTGTCCTGGCGCTGCTGCTCGATCATCTGCTGGAGGAGCGACGTCAGCTCAGACGGCTGCGTCACCTGCGCCTCGGACACAGGAGGTGGTGTCGGTGGCGGAGCAGCTGATCCTCCTGCCTCGGCGTCGTGCTGCCTCGGTGAAGGTGGAGGGGGAGGGAAGTACTCCTCGACACTGTCGTCGGTGTCGCTCTCAGACCAGATGTGCTGCAGGTCCTCCCCCTGAGCCTCAGCCTCAGCAAGCCTCTCGTCCTCCCGCTCTAGGTCGGACCAGTCTTCCTCTGACAGACGGGCCCGGACCTGGCGCTCAACTGGACGACCAAGGCGGCGGTCTCCAGGAGCAGAGGCACGATAGTGACTAAAGCGAGTCACACTCTCGTCAGCTAGCCGGGCTTGTGCTGTATGTCCCTCAGGCACCACCATAGAGCAAATGTAACTGATCCAATGCCCGTAGACCATCTGCCTCATCATGCCAATCCCATCCACCGCCATTTCAAGTGCTGGCATTTCGACCGTCATGGGCTCGGGCACCGGCACTTCTTCGACAATCGGCTCACGCGCCGACACTTTAGCGACTACCGGCTCAGGCGCCGGAACTTCATCAATACCCGACTCTACCGTAGGGGCTTCATCAACCACCGGCTCCGCTGCCGGGGCTTCAACAACGTCCAGCTCTAGGGCCGGAACTGCAGCTACCTCTGGCTCTGAGGCTGGAGCTTCCATCATCTCAGCATCCAAACCCGGAGCTTCAACCTCTGGGGCTGGTGCCGCTGGTACACCTTCATTCCCATGGTCTGGCGCTACCACGGGAGCTTTAGGGGATGAGTCGAGGTCCAAGACCACGACAGCCGGCGCCAGGGCTGCCGCGACCTCAGCCACCTCTTGGGGCGGCGCTGGAACTGGAGCCGGAGCCTCCGTCTGTGCAGCATCAGCTACCGCTGCAGGAACCAGAGCTTCAACCCCTTTCTTGGGCACTCTGTAGATGAAGGATGAAGACATTCAAAACGCAGTTATAACAAAAAACAACCAATTGAGGTAAAAAACCAAATTTACCTTGGAAGGCTTCTGCTTCAGCTAGCGCGGAACCTTTTTCCCGGACGCTCGGGGCCGGACCCTGTCGTCATTGGCGTGGTAGCTCCAGAAGTTTCCCCGGAGCTTGCTGCTGCCGTCGGCATTGCCTTGGTTGAGGCCCCCCTCGGCTGAGAAGGACCCCCGGACCTGGAGCCCTCAACAGGCCCTGGTACCGGAGCCACATGGCCGGAGCTAGCACCCTGGGGAGATGCCGATGCTGGGGTAGTTGACGCTATTAAAGACCTTCTCCTCCGGGGAGAAGGAGCTGCTGCGGAAGGAGTAGGTCTGACAGACCTCCCGTCAGAGTGCTTCCACTTCCTCTTACGGCTCGAGGGCTCGGACAATTCTTTGCCCTTGCCCACGACTTCAACTCTCTATCTCGGGGCGGAAGGGGGACCACCCTTGGAAGCTCCGGGGATCGCCAACCCGGTGGTCGAATGCCTCTCAACTTCACTGAGGTCGTCAAGCACCGACATTTTCCGCTAGAGCTCCCTCCTGAACTCCGCCTCCATGTTCAGAGGGAGAAAAGCCGCCGGCGGAGTCAAGTCGTCACCCTCGATGTTGATGCCGTGCTGGGACTTCTTGAGGTGAAACTCCAAAGCCGCGCCTTCCATGTTGGACTTCAAACCGGTCTCGATCCGATCGTCGTCCATCACGCTGTTGAGGGCCCAGGCGAGCTTCTCCCTCTTCTTCAGCGGAGCCAACCTGTTGACCAGGAAGTTGCAGAATACCGCCTAGGGAGTCACCCCTCCCTCCACACATTGGCGGATCCTGGTCAGAGCAGGGTTGAAGGCGTCCGATAGCACCGAAACTTCGCTCCAAGCTTTAGTGTCGATGTTGGGGAGGCCTTTGGGCAGCTCCAGCTTCTCATGCTCCTCCACCCTGATGACAATCCAATCCTTCTTCTAGTCATCCCACATGCTAGAAGGGAACGACCGCAAGTACTTGTACGAGCACTTCTTGCGCTTCACAAAGTAATAGAAGCCAAGGTACTCGTCACTCTTGCCGGTGGTGTGGATGGTGAAGAAGGAGCGGAAGAGCTCGACGCAGGGGGGAATACCCACCCACATCTCGCAGAGGTGGACAAAGATCGACACCAGAAGAATGGAGTGGGGGCCAAGGTGGTACAACTGCACACCATAGAAGTCTAGCAGCATCAAGAGAAAAGTGGAGAAGGGTGGGATCAGTCCCACCATGGCGTACGCGGAGAAGTACACCATGTCGCCGTCGTGCTCCTTCTTGAACGGAAGATTGCCGGCGTGGACCAGGTGATTGAAGGAGTCACTCGACCACCCCATGAGGGCCCAGACCTTCTTTGGATCACCATCGGTCTTAAGGCGGCTCTTGCGAAGACCCAACTCCATCGCAGCACAGCGGGGCGAGAGATGAAAAGCTGGCTAAAGTTTTGAGGATTCAAGTGCAAGTTCAAATGAAGGCGTAAAGAATCCCCAAACGGTGCGCGCTTTCCTTCTTAAGTAAGCCCCGCAACGCTTGGATGGAAACCGCAGAGGAGCCGACAATACAGTTCAAAAACTTCACCCTGCCAATGACAAGGGGACCCGGGGCCACCCCGACGATCAAGTCGAGGTCCTTACCCCAGGCGAACGGTTGTCATCATGAAAGGCGGGAAGCCCGATGGCGACTACCTGACAGGGCACGCGCAACCGATACAATTTTTGTATCGGGAACCGGTGACCTTCAATTGCGTGAGATCCGCATGCTCAGATCTCACCTGCCGCATCCTGGATATGCCACGCGGTGTGGTTTAACTGAGAACTACCGCCAACGGCACATCCAAAGACCCTTGAAGACACGACTCAAAAACCAAAGGATGGACCCACCTCCGGCAGAACGACTTCATCCAAAAGGTCTCTCCCAGAGGTGGCCTAGGGGGCCACTGTCGGTACCCTGCGTACCATATACCCCTTGGGACTGCAAAAAGACCAAAGGAACTTCACTTGTCTAAGTTGAAGACCTCCAAAGGCCCCACGTGTCATACGGGACTGGACCTGCCTCCCTTCCATGGTTAGTCCCGGTGCTGCCACGTGTATAATGCAACCGGAGCTACGTCCCACACATGGGAAAGCTCCGGGCTAAACGCGTGCGCGGCACCCTCGGACCTAACCCCCGGCAGAGGGAAGCTCGGTACCGACACATGTACAACCGCACCGGACCTACCCGTCCCTGATGGTAAGCTCCAGAGCTGCCACGTGTCCGACCACCGGACCTTCAAGCCTCAATAGTGAGACTGGTGGATCCCCAACGACTTGGACCTTCAAGGGGCAATCAAAGACTTCAAGACCCGATTAAGTGTCATTAATACCATATTAATGACACACGATTGGAAGGCCCTTAATACTAGTAACCGCACTGTCAAAGCCCCTTACCACGCTATTAAGGGTAATTAACCCCATTAATTGTGTATTAAGCATCAGTAACCGCTAGGGCCACATGTCGGGCCAGGCTAGCGATGTAACGACCACTCTTTGTACTATAAAAGGACTGGTCGAACGATACACTGGGCGGGCTCCCTCTTGACTCTAGACTCACGTGACTTCCATACTTAGCTTTGACACACACTCACAAGTGCTCAGACGCTCAATACAATAACTACACACCCCATGGAGTAGGGTATTATGCTTAGGCGACCCGAACCACGTAAATCCTCGTGTCTATTTGCCATCGTGTTCTGAATCTCTGCGTGCCCAATACCGAACTACAAACTCCGTGGGCTACCAACGGTAGTACCAGGAGAATTGCTGGAACAAAACTCTGACACAAACCTTGAAGGAGGTGGACATGATCGCTGCAAAATTGGACCACCTAATGAAGAAAATTGATGGACAAGCCAGTGGTGAAGTGTCTTACAATGCCTATGCCCTAGACTCTCACATCACGTGCGAAGTCTATGGCAACACGGGTCATATGGGCAATGACCCAGAAACTCGTGAGGATGCCTTATACCCCGCCAACAACGGAAATTTCAACAACAACAATGGCTATCGTCCAGGAGGTCAAGGGTGGGGTCAACAACGCCCATTCTTTCAAGGAGGGTACAACAACAATGGCAACCCTGGAAATCAGCCCAACTTGAGAGAACTTGCCATTAGCCAGCTCAAGATCAACGAGGCCCTATCCAAGAAGCTGTCAGCTAATGACAAGAACCTAGAGAATATCAACGCAAAGATGGAAGGACTATCCTCAACCTTCAAGAATCAACTGAGCTTCAACAAGATGCTCGAGACTCAGTTGGCTCAACTGGCAGCTGCTATTCCTCTGATGGAGAATGGCAAGATGCCAGGCCAGCCAGAACCTCTGACGGAAAATGTCAACATAATTTCCGTACAAGAGAGCAACTGGCAGAAGGACCCTGGATGTCCTACCATTTCATGCTCAATTGGGGCTCACCACTTTGACAAGGCACTTTGTGATTTGGGAGCAAGTGTTAGTGTGATGCCCAAGGTTGTGTTCGATCAGCTGAACTTCACAGAGCTGACTCCAACACCAATGCAGCTACAACTGACTGACTCTTCAGTCCGTTATCCAGCGGGTATTGCTGAAGACGTCCCGGTGAAGATCCGGAACTGCTTCATCCCCGTGGGTTTTGTGGTGCTAGACATGGACACTGAGAAAGATACACTACTCATTCTTGGGCGTCCATTCCTAAGCACTGCAAAAGCTCACATAGATGTGGGAGCTGGAGAAATCCACTTCCATATTAATGGCAAGGAGGAAAGGTTTAACTTTCAGCCAAAATTAGAACAATGCTCCATGATTCGAATCAAGTATGGGCCGAATGATAAACACATCAGAGAGGTCGAAGTCACACCTCCAAAGGTGGACTCACTCATTGCATTCATGAGAAGATTAATCTACGAGGAGAATCCGTTGTTTCGACCACGCCGATATCCAAAGGCGACAAAATCGTTTGGATCTTCCCGAAGGACCAAGTCCACCAAGCCAAAGAAGGAATGGCAGAAGAAGCAAGACAAGCCGTCCAAGCCCATCCCTCCGGGCCCGGATGTGAAATGAAGACGGAGGAATGTGCATCTCATCGAACGGTGGTGAGACCTACGCCAATAGGTCAAATTGGTAGTTATCCCACTTTATTTTTCTTTCTTTCTTTTTCCACCCCATTTGGATTTTTCCCATTGCATATTTGATTTTTCCTAGCAAGTTGAGAATGTTATATTCTCAACTATCATTTTTTTCTTTCTTTCTTTTCAAAAGAAATTTTTTGTTGGATTTGAAAAAGGGGTTTTATTTGAAAAACAATTTTTTCTGAGCTGCACGTGTGGCATTTCATCAACGTGCTAACTTTATAGCCGTTGGGGAGCCATTTGCCAAAAAGGGAACCAGGGGGGCACCTGTCAAGTCGGCCGAACACCCTAGGCGGTCGAACAGGGAGTGGAGTCAATTTGGCTCCCCTTCCTCCAACGGCTACATTTTGAACCCTAAGTGACCGTTGGAAGGTGCACCCTATAAATTGTGACCGTGAGGAGCACCCCTCTTCACACACCACATTATTTTACACCTCCCCAAGTCACTCTCTAGCTCACCTTGTTTTTCTTGCTCTTCATTGCAACACTCTTGCTCAAATCCATCCCCAAAAAGATTTTCTTTTGTTTGCATTTGCATTTTACACTCAAACTTTCAAGAGGAGAAAATTCATTGAGAGTTTTGTTTTCCAAATATCGCTTCTTTTCGGATTTTTCTCGCCTTGTTTTGTTCTTTCTTGTTGAACTCAAAAAGACATGAAGAGGTTGTTTGGAAAGAGGAAGGAGGTTGCAAGCTCAAGCCATGGTGAAGGTTCTAGTGCACGCCTCTCTTCCATGGGTACAAGCCCAAGGAGGAGAAGTGTGTGTGAGGAAACTCCCATGGAAGAGAGAAGCAGCCCACACCAACTTCTTCATGACAACGACCTCGACATACCAAGCGAAGTTGAAGATCAAGCACGTAGGCTTCTCCAAGATCGTGAGTTCCGCCACACCAAGGCTTACGATCCACATTTGATCTCCAAAATAGGTATGTACTCCGAATTTCTTTCTATTTGGCATGCAATTGGATTTGATGACTTTGCTCACATAGAGGAGAAAGGTTCAGGCCTTCTCACTATCCAATTCCTTTGCACGCTAAGAATAGGATTTGATGGTATTTCTTTTAGATTATTTCAAAAAGAATATAACATCCTATGGAAAGAATTAGACAACATCCTAGGCTTCCATAAACGGTGTTTGCTAGATTTAGACAATTTGCCTAAGTTTAACAAACAAAGTTTTTTGCATGAGCTAACTAGTGAGGTCACATGTAGGGCTCCTAGGAATAGCCACATCCAAAACCCTACCTTACGCTTCATGCATAGATGGGTGGATATGACTATGTTCCCTAGGGGAGATGATAGGGTTGTGCGAGATGATGAATTGAAAATTTTGTTTGCCATGACTAAAAAGATAAAAGTTGCTCCAGTCAAAGACATGATGACACAATGGTTAGATTACATTTCAAAATCGGGACCAATTGAATGCACTTCATTAATTACTCATGTTGCTGATAGGGTAGGAGCACTTAAATACTCTTCATTTGAATATATTGAAACTGAAAGAGAATTAATTGATGAAGACTATTTAGTGCAAGGACATACCCTTAAGCATGATCAAGATAGGTCCTTGATATTTTTCTATCCTGGCTTTGTCAATGAAATTCGGTTACCTAACTCGGATTTTCATTTGTACAAATGCCGGAGGCTAACCATTAACCTTCTTCCCCTTGAGGAAACAAGAAGAAGTAGTGTCTCTGGCAGGGTAACAAGGAATCGTGCGAGGGCTGCAGCCACAGACATGCCACCGATAATCTCTCCGGTCCATGAATACCAAGAGGAAGAGAACCCAACAGGTTGTGAGCCCGGATGGACTCAACCTCCGATGTATGATACTGGGGGATCATCTTGGCAAGAATGGCAAAGGGATCCACCCTTATCCACTTCAAGCTCTAGCAGCTTGCCTCCAATGTCCATGAGAGGACGTCGTTCCTCTTCGGCTAGAAGTCATCATGACTATAGCCAAGGAATGACGGACCTCACTAGACGTATGGGAGAACTTGAAGTGAGAACGGGTGACATCTACAACACACTCCAAGAGCATGTTCAAGGTACCCAGGATTGGCAACAACACATGGATGCTCAATTCACCAACTTCAACACGGTGCTACAACAATAACAAGCCGATCTTGCAGCGTACTTCCATCATCAAGGGTTCAACCCTTATCACGGAGATAGTTGAATAACAAGCTTGGGGGAGGACCCCCACTTGAGGTAACATGTATCACATTCCTTGCATATTTGTTTTCCATCCATCCATCACCCACCTTGCATTTAAAAAAGAATAATATAGGTTAGATTTGCTTTCATCAAATAAAGATGTGCGGTAAGAATGATTTAGAATTAACATAGATGAAATGATGAATAGTTGCTCTGTTTTATTTTCCTAAGTCTCTAGTTTACAACTTGCTACTCTTCGAATATTGCTTTCTTGGTTTGAAATACTTTTACCTTAATTTGGAAGTTGTGGTTAGCAAAAGCTTGATCTAATTCTAGGTTGTTGCGAGATTAGAATTGGTAATAGGGCTGCTAGTCCTAGTTTGAAAGTAAAACTTATATTTCCAGAGAAATTCTAAAAAGATTTAAGTTTCCCTCAATTGATTGGAAATACCTACCAAAGCCATATGATGTTTATACATATACAAAACCTTATGCATATGTTATTTGCTTTCACATTGAGCCTAGTCAAACTAGTATAGACCTATGTGAGAAATCATTCAACTCTTTTTGAATTCAAGACCTCACTTGCACATGCTATACTTCTACACTAGAAGTAAGCAAAACGTCCATCATATCCACCATACCACAATAAAAAGAGAAACTCCATGTTATTCATGTTTAGCACTCTCTTCAAAATTCATTGCAAAGAAAGGGAGTAGAATACATGGCTACAAAAAGAAAGTGAAAAAAAAGGAATGCTTACATCATAAGCATGAGAAAAAAAGTAGCCATGTTTCATCCCTGCAAAAGAAAGAGAGATTATACCAAAAAGGAGTTATCTCAAGTATCCACATCCACTTCCACTCCATCACACATGCACTAGTCTTGAATCAAAAAGTTTTGATTTGAATTCTCCTAAGGCTTACTCTTTTGACTTAGCAATATTATGTGATGCAAATATGCTTACTTACTTTCCCTACCAAGCTCCACATACAAGCCATATCCAATGAGTAGGAATAGTAGAGGCACAATACTTTGGTGAGGAAATATTTCCACTATCCACAAAGGAGTGACTGAGAGAATCAAATTGAGGTACTTAATCTAAACTAAATTCTCCGGGATTTAAGTGGAACTTGATTTCTAGTCTATGTTGCTCCATTTGCTATTTTACCTTTCAACTACTCATGAATATGAGATAGCATAAGCCCCATGATAACTTAAGAAGGGTAGAGTATCATAGCCAATTTCTGCAATACTAGGTAGAGTATCTTGTTGTGCATTAGATACTTTTAAAAATAAGACATTGTAGCAACTCCTGATCATCAACCTAAAGTCTTGACTTTGATCGGGAAAGAGCAAAGGATAAGCTTGGGGGAGTTCGTTGATGGCTGTTATATACCAATTTCATCCGTCAATTTAACTCAATTATGTAAAGGATTTGTCATTTCTTGCACACATCACCTTTCTATCTAACCCAATTCCACTTAGACTTGGAGAAATATGTGTATGCAGCATTTATGCAGGAAATGAGGAAATGTAGAGGGACCAATCCTATAAAATATCATCCCAGCCAATCAGGCGACGACACGTGGCATCCCATGGATAAAATGGCCCAAAAACAGAAGTATCCGAGGAGATCCAATGGTGTATCACCCATATACATCAATGGGACCCACCTGGCAGCCACCTGGAGAAAGCACACGAGAATTGGTGCAATGACCAGGTCGGCCGAACCAGGGGGTCGGCCAACCTGGTCTCTGCACCAAACTCGGTCAGCCTCCACGTGTTGGCTCCTCCCGGCTTGAAGGAGTCAATGGTGACTGATTCGCGCGCTTTTGGTGGCGGGAACCGACCTCAACACTAGTATAAATAGGACCCCCTACCCCTCACTTCAACACACCCCACTTGAGCTTCATCTCTATTGTATACACTATCATCCATAGTCTTAGAGGAGTTAGGTTGTAGAGAGGAGAGTCTCTAGTCCCGAGTCCAAATTGGTAAAGGAGTAAGGAGTCTCTCTCTCTTCCCAATCCTACATTGGGAAAGGTATGGCTCATGTATTCTTTCTTGTATTTGTGACTTTATGCATAATAAAGATAGTATCTTTAGTCTCTACTTATACATATACTTGGCCAAAGCGTTTCTTGTTTGATTATGGAGTCCATGTATGTGGAAGGTATAAATTCTATGACTATTTCATCATGAACATATCTCATTATCATAGAACCTATAGACCCCCACTATAGTCTAGTTAATTATAACATAACTAGGTTAGTATGGATAATTATGCTGTGTATAAACATTGGTTCAATGATGATTCAATTCATTGCCTTAGGATGGATTGTGCCTAGGCTCTTAAGGTAATTACTTAATATGCTAGCATGGTGCTAGGATAGTTAAGTAGCATTGGATGTCTCATAGACCCACAAATTGAAGAGGTAGACAATAGGTGGTGACAGCCCCATCCGTCCTTTGTAATCCTCCATGTTCGGCTATGCCACAGGCTCTTGGTGGGAGTCGCCGTAGTATTGCTAGGGGTAAGCCCGTGCCCGATGTGTTGAACCACATAGAATAAGTATTCACTATTGATCTAGCTTATGAATGATTAGTTTAGACTATGTATATATACAATAGAGCATAGTAGGAGTACCTCCATAACTCTCAACCTTAACTAACCTCTAGGATCCTCTTACCCCCCCTTAGAATTGAAAGCTTTTGTGTGTGTCACACTACCTCCACTATTATTTTATCCATCCTTACTAGATTCTTACCTAGACCTTTCTACCCTTTACACTTGATGATTGTTATATCTCTACCCCGCCTTCCTTTGGGATCAAATAAATGACACCCTTGGGAATACTCTTAAGGAGAAATGCTACAATGATATCTCCGTGTGCTTGCGGAATTCACTCTGTGATCCAATAGAACTATTAACAAGCATTTCTAACACATCAGTTGGATATGTTTAGTTAATGGTGCGTAAGTAATACCAATAAGCATTTCTGGTACTATTGCCGGGGATGATTTGTTAGTATATCTTAGGAGCCATCAACAAGCATTTCTGGCGCCGTTGCCGGGGATGATTTGTTAGTATATCTTAGGAGCCGTCAACAATGGATGCCATGGTAATAGGGCCATCGGGACCGCCAGCTTCGAGGTGCTGGTCTCGCCCCGTTCGCTTAGTTCGGCAGGCTGAGCTATTGGTCTTGACAATCTTCGGACGAAGGTTCCGTCGGGAGCCACAACTCCGGTTGAGGCTTTCGTCGAGAGTTCGTCAGCTTCAGCGTTGTTGAGACGCTGAACATGGCAAAGATCCAGGACTTTGAAATCCTTTAGAAGCTTCTGGACTTCAAGTAGATATTTAGCTAGTTGAGGGTTGCTGTAGCAGCATTCACCTTTGACTTGTTTTATAATGAGCTGCGAATCACCCTTTACCAACAGCTGCTTGACACCATATTATAGTGCCACCTTGAGCCCATAGATTAATGCTTCATACTCCGCCGTGTTGTCGGTCGCCTTGAAGTCAAGGTGAACCATGTATTTGACCTTCCCCAGGTTGGAGCGAGGAGGAGGATTCCAGCTCCGGCCCCCTACTTCTGCATGGAGCCATTGAAGTAGAGAGTCCAGTGATGCTCAGTGAAGACCGGAACCTTGGGCTCTGGCTTCTACTCACTGGGGCCCCCAGGATTTGATGGAAAGGGGGTCTATTCTGCCACAAAATCTGCCAGTGCTTGACACTTGATCGCTTGTCTTGGGACGAATTCAAGATCGAACTCGGCCAATTCCGCTGCCCACTTTGCAATATTCCCAGTAGAGTTGGGATTATGTAAGATTGCACGCAGTGGATAAGAAGTTGATGAGTAGGTTTAGGCCCGATCTTCCGAAAGGTATGTCGATTGGGGTGGAGAACTCGACGTTGATGATCCGCGGCACTCGAGCGGTTCGAGTACCCCTGCAATCACTACACCACGGCTCCGTTGGTTATCAACCGTGCTGCACACGCTTGACCTCGCCAAGAAGGCTAATCCCTGCAAGTGCAATCGAGAACACGAGCAAGAACGTAGAAGACACAATCGGAAATCGCGAAATTGGGGTCTCACAAACCGTAGAACGGCGATATTATTGATCTAAGCAAAACTCACCGAATATGACCGGCGGCTGCAGTATTTATAGGCTCGGGTTCGACCAAAACACGATTAGACGCGTCCCTAATGGACTCTTACGGGATACAAGGCCCAAAGGCCCGATTCGGTGGCGCAGCACCGGACAGAAATCTGGACTCGACTTGTTTCGACGATTCCCAATGACTCCGGAGGAATTTTGAGGTGGGACCAGAACCATTGGAAATTTTATCTTCTCCTCTTTCCGTGCTTATGTAGAACGTCGAAAACGGAGTCCGTATGCCTCCTGGGCGTCTTTTTAAGGTGGACTGCTCCTGGACTCCGAGTTGAACTCGAGTCCGAGTTGTAAACTGTTTCCATCTACTTGTGGACGTCCCAGGTGGTTCTCCACGCTCCCAATGCCTCCTTCCTTCACTTGTTGATCTTTTCCATTATTCCTAATAACAATTAAATTATCACATAGCAATCTATTCTCAAACTCACATGCAAAAGAAGTTAAGAATGAATTCACCTGCTGATTTAATAACCGTGCCCGTGCTCTTGTGATTGGTCCTTGCAGTTCAATGCGCGTCTCTGCTGTTGTGATGTCCTTATCATCCTCCCCCTCTTGAATTGGAGTCGTCCTCGACTCAAGTTCATCTTCTTCTCCCAAGTACGGTCGCAAATCTGAAATGTTAAATGTAGGACTAACCCCAAAATCGGGAGGCAATTCAAGCTTATATGCATTATCATTAATCTTTTCAACGATCTTAAAAGGACCAGCAGCTCGTGGCATAAGTTTAGATTTTCTCAAGTCGGGAAATCGCTCTTTTCTCAAATGTAACCACACCAAATCGCCCGGTTCAAGTTTTACTTCTTTTCTACCTTTACTACCTGCAATCCTATACTTCTCATTCATCATTTCAATATTTTTCTTTGTAGTTTCATGCATCTTAAGAATGAATTCAGATCGTTGTGTAGCATCCAAATTTATAGTTTCAGAAGGAGGCAAAGGTAGTAAATCAATAGGAGCACGGGGATTGAAACCATACACTACCTGGAATGGACTTACCTTTGTCGTGGAGTGAACGGATCTGTTGTAAGCAAATTCTATATGTGGTAAACACTCCTCCCACAACTTCAAATTTGTTTTCAAGACAGCCCGTAACATAGTGGATAAAGTACGATTAACTACCTCGGTCTGTCCATCCGTTTGTGGGTGACATGTAGTTGAAAACAACAACTTGGTTCCCAATTTATACCACAAAGTTCTCCAAAAATGACTTAAAAATTTTGCATCACGATCAGAAACAATGGTATTTGGCACACCATGTAAACGAACAATTTCCGTCATAAATAAATCAACAATGTGTGAGGCATTATCATTCTTATGACAAGGTATAAAGTGTGCCATTTTGGAAAAACGATCAACAACTACAAAAATACTATCCCTCCCCCTCTTAGTCCTAGGCAATCCCAAAACAAAGTCCATAGAAATATCCTCCCAAGGTACACTAGGAACAGGAAGAGGCATATAAAGACCATGTGGGTTAAGACGAGACTTAGCTTTGTTGCAAGTAGTGCATCGTGACACGTAGCGCTCGACATCACGCCTCATCTTTGGCCAAAAGAAGTGTGTGGACAGCACGTCTTCAGTTTTCTTCACTCCAAAATGTCCCATCAAACCTCCTCCATGTGCTTCCTGCAAAAGCAATAGACGAACGGAGCTAGCTGGAACGCATAGCTTGTTAGCACGATAGAGGAGACCCTCTCGCAGCACATATTTATTCCAAGTTCTTCCTTCTCTACAATTTTCAAAAGCAACTTTGAAGTCCAAATCAGTAGGATATAATGCTTTAATTGTTTCCAAACCAAAGATTTTATGATCAAGTTGGGACAGCATGGTATAACGCCTAGATAATGCATCGGCAATGATATTTTCCTTCCCTTTCTTATGCTTAATGATGTATGGAAACGACTCTATGAACTCAATCCATTTAGCATGTCGTTTATTCAGATTGGTTTGACACTTAAGATACTTCAATGATTCATGATCGGAATGTATGACAAACTCCTTAGACCAAAGATAATGTTGCCATGTTTGTAATACACGGACTAAGGCATACAATTCCTTATCATAAGTGGAGTAATTCAGAGAAGGACCATGAAGTTTTTCACTAAAGAAAGCAACGGGTTTACCTCCTTGTATGAGAACGCCTCCAATACCAATGCCGCTTGCATCGCATTCTAGCTCAAAGGTCTTGTCAAAATCAGGAAGTTGTAGTAATGGTGCTTGTGTAAGCTTCGATTTGAGAGCATCAAAAGCTTGTTGCTGCTGTTCGCCCCATCGAAATGATCAAGATGTTCATCATATGACTTGCTGTAAATGAGGATATCATCGAAGTAAACCACCACAAATTGTCCAATGAAAGCACGTAAAACCTCGTTCATTAATCGCATAAAGGTGCTGGGTGCATTAGTTAAACCAAAAGGCATGACTAACCACTCATAAAGTCCAAACTTGGTTTTAAATGCAGTTTTCCATTCATCTCCTAGTGCCATTCTAATTTGGTGGTAACCACTACGCAAGTCAATTTTTGTGAAGATGATAGCACCACTCAATTCATCAAGCATGTCATCTAATCGAGGAATAGGATAACGATATCGAATGGTGATGTTATTAATCGCTCGACAATCAACACACATGCGCCAACTACCATCTTTCTTAGGAACCAAAATAACAGGAACGGAACAAGGGCTAAGGCTTTCACGAATGTACCCGCGGTCCAAAAGATCTTGGACTTGTCGCTGAATTTCCTTAGTTTCTTGTGGATTCGCCCTGTATGCTGCACGATTTGGCAAACTTGCTCCTGGAATCAAATCGATCTTGTGTTCAATGCCTCTCATCGGTGGTAAACCAGGGGGTATCTCGGAGGGAAACACATCCTCAAACTCCTGCAAAAGGTTAGCAACAGCAGGAGGCAATGCAATAGACAATTCATGAAGTGAAAACATGGCTTCTTTGCAAACTAAAGCATAGCACATCCCCTTAGCATCGAATAAATCAGCAAGTTCAGATTTAGTTGCGAGCAATGATGGTGATTTTAACTTAATAACTTGCTGTTTTTCAGATTCTAATTTAGTTGCTTTGCCCTCACGAATTTTACTCTTCTCAAAATGCACAATTTCAGCAGGAGTCATGGGGAGCAAAGTGATTTTCTTTCCCTTATGCATGAGAGTATATTTATTGGTTCTACCATGATGAATAGCATCTGTATCAAATTCCCAAGGACGACCCAATAAAAGAGAACAAGCATCCATAGGAACAACATCAAAATCAGCAAAATCATGGTATGAACCAATTGAAAAATGGATTCTCGCTGTTTGTGTTACCCGAACCTTACCGCTGTTGTTGAACCATTGAATGTGGTACGGATGAGGGTGTGCTCTTGTTGTCAAACCGAGTTTCTTGACGACGTCCGTGTTTACCAAGTTATTGCAGCTACCTCCATCAATTATAGTGTGTACACGGCAGTCCTTGACGACGAGAAACATGTGGAAGAGGTTGTGTCGTTGTAGCTTGTCGTCGGTCTCCACTTTGGAGCTCAAGGCACGCTGCACAATGATGCTCCTATAGTTCTCCGTCGCCGCTGTACCAAGTACCTCTTCTTCGGTGTGTTTGTCATTTGGATCTGTAAAGTCAGTAGCAAGAGAATATTCATCTTCAACATCCGAAGTACTATCATACCCGCCATCGTCGCGTGCTATGTACGCTCATTTGCTCGGGCAATCTCTCATCATATGACCAAGTCCCTGGCAGCGGTGACACTTAATGTCGGAAGTACGACCCGTAGAAGGAGTGGACGACGAAGGCTTGAATGATGTCGCCTTGCTGCCTTCCGGCACGCGAGAAGGTGGAGCAGCAGGTATAGTTCGTTGGCTGCCATTGGGTGGTGTAGTCGCTGCACGGGGGGCCGAAGATGGTGCTGTTTTGGATGGTGTAGTTGCTGCACGCGGCGTGAAGTTGCTCCTCGTGCGTTGTTGCTGTTGTTGTCGGCCCTGCAATTCTTTTTCTGCTAACATAGCAAGCTGAAACAATATGTTAACAGTATCATATTCTTTGTAATCAACAATGTCCTGAATTTCACGCCTCAACCCCCATAAAAACGAGCTATTTTATCATCCATGTCCTCTACTACCCCACAACGCAGCATACCCTTTTGTAACTCTTGATAATAATCCTCTACGGACATGTTACCTTGGTCTAAATGCTGCAATTTTTTGCGAAGGTCCCGCTGAAAAGATGGAGGAACAAATCGAACACGCATAGCTTCCTTTAATCTATCCCATGTTGGAGGATCAGTTCTAGTTTTAACAAGTTCATTCCACCATATGATAGCAAAGTCCTTAAACTCACTAGTGGCTTGACGAACTCTATGTTGTTCAGGAACAAGATGGGAATTAAATTTTTGCTCTACTGTCATCTCCCAATCAAGATAAGCCTCAGCATCATAAGCACCAGAAAAAGAGGGTATAGTAAATTTCACTTTAGCAAAAGGATCATCAGGAGGGCGGTTATAATTGTTATGATTATTACCTCCCATACCTCGACGATAAAGTGGCAGTCTTGGCTGATTACTGTGATCTTCCAGTTCATCATAAGCATTGTCTTCTTGTCTTCCAGCGAGAGGCAACCGAGCCTCAAAAGTATTCATCCGAAGAGCAAGGTCATCCAGTTTGCGAGTCAAGTTCGCCAATGACTCCTCCGTTGATGCGTTGTATTTGGCGAACATATCACGTAACTCAACATGTTGAACACATTCGTCATTATTTTCTTCTCATGCCATTGTTAGTAGGAAACAAAAGACAACAAAAAAATGTTATCCCTATCAACTACAGTGACAGTGTGGAAGGTGGAAGAAAACAATCTCTCTCGCTCAAGCGTCTTACCACGCTCTTACAAGTGTTCTTACCGATACAGCAGGTGGTGTGGACGGTGAGATGAACCAATGAAGCGTGGGGTGATTGCAAAGGTACCTGTTATGCTCAAGAGAAAGGTGGAGCTTGGATGGCACAATATGGTGGCTAATAAGCAGAAAATCGTTAACAGCTAAACAAAGTTGAATAAGTATTCAATGTAGGAAACTGTTGCTGGTCAACTGAGTGCCCTAGAGCCTAGCACAACACAAGGAAGTATCAAGGCAAAAGAAAGACAGAATGATATAACCAAACAAACGGCACCAAGTGGTATAGGCCAATTGCTTTAATATGCGTGCTCTTCACTATTTTTTTCTTTTTTGTAATATTTTTTGATATTTTTTATTTACTCAGTAGCACAAATATAGGAAGCACACAAATTTGCAGCTCAATTGGATGTAATATGCGGCCTATAGAAAATCAAGAAGGTTCTTTAAAATTCGTGCTGAAACTTCGGAGGCCGGATAACCTATCTTCCGAGGGGAATTTGGGCAATCTAATTTCGCCGAACGCGGCTACGCGGCGGAAAATCAGATGTGAAATTTCGCGTAGATGAATTTGAAAAAAAAATTCGCCCGATTTCGAGTTCGTATGCGAAAGTTATGGCCGTTTTAAGGTAGGCTGTCCGAGTTACGTTTTTTTGGATGTTGATTCCAACTCGGTTTGAGAACAGAACTCGCAAACGGATACGAAAACGATCGGGAATTTGCACAGCAACTAATGGGGTGGTGTGTGATGATTCAAGGATGAATGGCACAAAGATTTGTCACCTAATCTAGGGCTGGCGATGCGGGAGTTCACGCAAGGCGGGTAGCTAGGGCAAACCGATGAACGTGGCGGATCGGTTTGTTATTTAGGGATTGTGGAATAGGTGTCGAATAGCAAGAAAACAAGGACGAAACACGATAACTAGGACCAAAAAACACAAAGCTAAACCAGCAACAAGACTCAACCACACGAATGCAAACTCAACAATGCAAACTGAAAAACGAAACTGCAGACACTATAGTCTGGGAAGCGGTAAAAACGATCTAATTTTTTTTGTGGACTCTAGGTACGAAACAAAATCGATCTAATGGAAGGAAGGAAAACAAAGATACCTCACGGGCAACCTGGAAATCTGATACCAATTGATGAGTAGGTTTAGGCCCGATCTTCCGAAAGGTATGTCGATTGGGGTGGAGAACTCGACGTTGATGATCCGCGGCACTCGAGCGGTTTGAGTACCCCTGCAATCACTACACCACGGCTCCGTTGGTTATCAACCGTGCTGCACACGCTTGACCTCGCCAAGAAGGCTAATCCCTGCAAGTGCAATCGAGAACACGAGCAAGAACGTAGAAGACACAATCGGAAATCGCGAAATTGGGGTCTCACAAACCGTAGAACGGCGATATTATTGATCTAAGCAAAACCCACCGAATATGACCGGCAGCTGCAGTATTTATAGGCTCGGGTTCGACCAAAACACGATTAGACGCGTCCCTAATGGACTCTTACGGGATACAAGGCCCAAAGGCCCGATTCGGTGGCGCAGCACCGGACAGAAATCTGGACTCGACTTGTTTCGACGATTCCCAATGACTCCGGAGGAATTTTGGAGGTGGGACCAGAACCATTGGAAATTTTATCTTCTCCTCTTTCCGTGCATATGTAGAACGTCGAAAACAGAGTCCGTATGCCCCCTGGGCGTCTGTTTTAAGGTAGACTGCTCCTGGACTCCGAGTTGAACTCGAGTCCGAGTTGTAAACTGTTTCCATCTACTTGTGGACGTCCCAGGTGGTTCTCCATGCTCCCAATGCCTCCTTCCTTCACTTGTTGATCTTTTCCATTATTCCTAATAACAATTAAATCATCACATAGCAATCTATTCTCAAACTCACATGCAAAAGAAGTTAAGAACGAATTCACCTGCTGATTTAATAACCGTGCCCGTGCTCTTGTGATTGGTCCTTGCAGTTCAATGCGCGTCTCTGCTGTTGTGATGTCCTCATCAGAAGTTACCACTGAAATCTTGTGAGCTTGGAAGTAGTGGCGAAGCTTCCTAGAGGCAATAAGAACTGCGTAGAGCAGCTTATACACCTCTAAGTACCGAGTCTTGGCATCATGAAGTACTTCACTGATGAAGTACACTGGGCGCTGGACTGTCCGGACCATTCCGGAGGGGCTCGGAGCTTCCTCCTCATCAACCCAGACCCTCCCAGAGGGGTCCGGACCTTCTTCGGGGACCTCCAGGTTCTTGCTAGAGGAACCCGGAGCTTCTTCTGGAGTGACCCGGACCTTCCCAGAAGGATACGGATCTTCTTGTTCAGCAACAGTAACTCCTTCACTTGAAGGAGGTTGATCCTCTAGCGTCTCACCTCGAGGATTCGGGTCTGGGAGCTGGGACCCAGACTCGCCTTCAGGTATTTCCGAACCTTCCCGGAGGGGTCTGGATTCCTGAACTGGAGATGGTTCCGGTCTTTCCGCAACCAGGACCATGTTGACAACTTCGTCAGTGCCAAAATGTAAAGCAGAAGTGGCTCACCAGGATTTGGAGCTACCAAAGTTGGTATAGTGGTGAGGAGCTGCTTCAGCTCTTGGAATGCCTTTTCTGCTTCTTGAGACCATTGGAATGGTCCAGACTTCTACAATAATTTAAAGAAGGGTAGCGCACGTTCCACCAGTCTTGAGATGAACCGGTTGAGGGCAGCTAAACATCCAGTAAGCTTCTGGACATCCTTGATGCGAGCTGGTGGTCGCATGTCTTCAATAGCTTTAATCTTTGCCGGGTTCACCTATATTCCTCGGTGGTTCACCAAGAATCCAAGAAGCTTTCCGGAGCTAACCCCGAAGACACACTTGTCTAGGTTCAGCTTTGTGCGTGTAATTCGCAACTTGTCGAAGACAGCTTGCAAGGTGTCAAGAAATGACTCCTTGTTCTTGATCTTGACGATGATGTCATCGACGTACACTTCCACTACATATCTAATGAGCTCTCCAAAAGTTTTGTACATAGCTCGCACAAACGTTGAAGCAGCGTTTTTGAGACCGAATGGCATGGCAGTGTAACAGTACAATCCATCTACTATGATGAAGGCAGTATGCTCTTCATCTTCCTTAGACATTCTGATTTGGTGATACCCAGAATATGCATTTAGAAACACAATAATTCACACTCGGAGGTGGAATCCACTATCTGATCTATTCTAGGTAGTGGAAATGGATCCTTTGGACATGCCTTATTCAATGTTGTGTAGTCGGTACACATCCGAAGCTTCTAGTGTACAGGCCGAGCGTTGGGATAAATCTTCATATTATGCTTAATCACTTCTCTAGGGATCCCAGACATTTGTGACCGTTGCCAAGCAAACACGTTGACATTAGCCCGGAGGAAAGTGATGAGTGTGAGTTCCTATTTGTCGTTCAGACCTCCCGATATATGGGTGGTCTAAGCAGCATGGGAACCAATTTGGATAACTTTGACAGGAATGTCGGTGTCGCCGCTTGGTTGCACACGAGGTGTGGAAGTTGGGCCTCGATGACGAATGCTCGGGGGCTTCAGAGCTTGCTCCTTTCGGGATTCTTCCTCCTGTGTTGTAGCAAGCGCGTGGAGTTCTTCCAGAGCAGTAACTCCGGCGGTGCGATCTCCGTGGATCCGGAGAACGCTTGAGGGCGTTGACATCTTCAACACCAAGTAGCCATAATGAGCAGCAGCCATGAATTTGTACAAAGATGGTCTGCCCAATATGGCGTTGAATGGCAAGTTGATCTGTGCCACGTCGAAGACCAACTTCTCAGTCCTGTAATTCTCCCGAGTCCCGAAGGTCATCGGGAGAGTAATGGCACCGAGTAGAGTTATGGCCCCCGGACCTACTCTGGAGAAAGGTCGAGAGGGACAAAGATCTGAAGGTTGGAGCTAAAGCTTGACGAAGGCTTCAAAGCTTATGAGGTTCAGCCCCGAACCTCCGTCCACCATTACGTGGTGGAGCTGGATGTTATTGATGGTCGGAGATACTATCAGTGGAAGTTGGCCAGCTCCGATCATGTTCCGAGGGCAGTCCGAAGCATCGAAGGTGATGGCAGTATCCATCCACTTCTGATGAGGCTCCGCCCTGGCGGTGAGACCTACAGAGGCCATGTCCCGCCTCATTGTCTTGAGGACACGACGGAAAGTGATGTCCCACGAACCACCAAAGATGGTGTTTATGGTCTTCCGACGCTCGTTGCCGAAGACGTCAGAATCGTCGTCAACGGAGGTGTAAATAGCCTTCAAGACCTTTTTGGGGTTCTGAAAGCCTAACTCCTCTCCAGCCGGAGCTTCGTCGACTTTTTGTTTTCCTTCACTTTGACGGAAAGGAGCTTTTTCCCGGTGCTTGTTGTAGCGCTCGGCGAGGTTCTGGACCTCTCGGCAGTTTTCCAGGTTTTGGCTGTCTGTCTTGTGTATGGGACACCACATCTTGGAGCTGCCACCGTCTTCAGACGACGACCGCAGTCGTTTCTCGGGGCGTGGCCCCCGGCCACCTGGAGCTACAGCAGCTGCATCAGTAGGTGTGCCGACCGACGGCTTCTTGTTGCCGTTGGACTTTTTCTTCTTCTTGCCACTCCCGGAGGTAGTGGCTTCACCCTTGGAGGATTTTTTGTTGGCCTCCGGAGGTGGTTGGGAGTGCATTTCACGGCTCTCCACAGCCTTGGCACACTTGTCTGCCAAGCTGAAGAGTTCCGTGACGCTGGTGACTTCCTTGGTTGCTAGTTTTTCCAGCATCTTCTTATCTTGAACGCCCTGCCTGAATGCTACAATAACAGAAGCGCTTGAGATAGAAGGAATGGTATTTTGTACCTGGGAGAACCTCTGGATGAAAGATCGCAAGGACTCTCCCCCTTTTTGCTTAACAGCAAAAAGATCCAGTTCTGTGCCTGGTCAGGTGTATGAGCTCCCGAAATTGGCGGTGAACTGTTGGCACAACTCCGCCCAACTATTGATGGAGTCAGGCGGAAGGCTCATGAACCAAGACCTGGCAGTCCCAGTTAAAGCCACAGGGAAATAATTGGCCATCATGGCCTCATTTCTCCCAGCCGCAAGGATAGCCGTGGAGTAGATTTGAAGAAATTCGGCGGGATCGATAGTCCTGTCAAATTTCTCCAGCAGGTGAGGCCGGAACTTCTGCGACCATCTGACCATGCGTAGGTGCATGACCAAGGCAGAACAACCTCCTCCTACTCCCTCAGGAGCAGGGCTGTCCCGAGCCTCTCGCCTCTCGCGAGCTCGCTCGATGTGGACACGACCGTCCTGTTGCCGGTAACGACGATCGAGCTCTGCCCAGAGGTCATGAGTCGAAAGCCTTGTTATCGTGTGAGTACGTCGCACCCCGGAAGGCAGCGACGTCGCTTGTTGAGATGCAACACGCCCCCCATGCTGCGAAGCTTGCGGACCGAGTCTACCCGATAAGGTCCGACGCTGTGATGGGGCCCGCCCCGAGGGGGGAGGACCTTGATTGCTGATGCGATCCGTTGCTGCTGCAACCAGATGATCCACATCAGCTCTCCACTGCTCCATCGCACCCTGGGGTGATCCTGGAGGCGGTGGACGTTGGAGAAGAGCACGCGCAACATTAAGCGTGTGTTTGGGGTTGTTGTTCGCTGATGCAGTGATCGACGCGGTCGCCCCATCTCGCTGTCCAGCTTGATTCACCAGAGCAGATGGTGGCGGTGGTGGCATAACTCCTACTAGAGCCACAACACCTGCTTGCTGCTGCATGTTGGAAGGATTGCCTCCAGCAGGTTGCACAACATGGTTACCGTTGGATGATCCAGCAGCTGAATTCACCATCTTTGAATCTCAGGCGCAACCCCCTTCCTGGCGCGTCAACTGTCGGAGTCTGGTTCCGACAATTCTCCCGGTACTACGGTTAGTAGCCCGCAGAGTTTTGCAGTTCGGTTAGGGCGCGCGGAGATTCCGAACAAGATGGCGATTTGACACGAGTATTTACGTGGTTCAGGCCGCCTGAGCATAATACCCTACTCCACGGGTGTGTGTTGTTGTTGTATTGAGCGTATGAGCGCTAGTGAGCGAGAGATCAGAGTGTCTCTATCTCGAGCGCGTGTAGCAGAGTCCCCTTGTGTATCACTCGGCCAATCCTTTTATAGTACAAGGGCTGGCCGTTACATCGTTAGCCTGGCCCGACATGTGTCCCTGGCGGTTACTGATGTCTAATACGTGGTTTAAGGTGCTTAATTACCCTTAATAGTGTGATAACGCCCTTTAATGGTGGCGTTATTGGTATTAAGGGTCATCCGATCGTGTGTCATTAAGATAGCATTAATGACATATAATCAGGTCTTGAAGTCTTTAATGTCCGTTGAAGGTCCGAGCCATTGGAGGTCCACCAATCTTCCTGTTGAGGTTGAAGGTCCGACGGGTGGCCGCGTGGCCGCTCTGGAGCTTACCGTCTTGGACGAGTAGGTCCGGTGCTGTTGTACACATGTCGGTATCGGAGATTCCCTCTATCGGGGGTTAGGTCTGGGGGTGCCACACAGGTATCTAGCTGGAGCATTCCCATGTAGGGATTGTAGCTCCAGTTTTATGATACACGTGGTGGCACCAGGACTAACCATAGGAGGGATGCATGTCCGGTTCCGAGTGACATGTGGGGCCTTCGGAGGTCTTCAACTCAGATAGGTGGAGTTCCTTTGCAATCTTCGCAGTTCCAAGGGGTATCCGGTACGTAGGGTACCGACAAATGTGTTCAAGCGACAAGGGTGGTCATACAAAACCAGTAAACTCCTACAATTAGGTTTTTCCGTCAATTGACACAAGTATGCAAATTTGGAAACAAATAATTTAAAAACCTGGATCAAAATGATCAAGGGCACTTGCCTTGCTCTTGATCTTGGTTTGGATCGGAAGCTTCGAAGTTCTGGTTCTGCAGGTCCTCAAAAGCACTCTCTACAGTGAGACCTATTCCGCGCGACAAACATGCAAAAGAATCATTACAATCAATAAATGCTCATATGTTACTCAATATGCCATGATATGCATGATTCGTGCAATTGTGAAGTAAAACTTGTTAATGAGTTGCTATTAATGTTTACTAACAAGTTATAATGGTTTCTAACAAGTTCCAACAAGTTTGTAATTGATTTGAGTCAATTTGGATTCAATTCAGCATTTAACAGATTCACACACCGGACTAGTCCGCTGTCAAGGCCGGACTAGTCCGCCCTATTCAGAATTGCAGAAAATAGGGTTTTCTAGACAATGGGGTTTTAGGGTTAAATTCTCGTGGAAACTTGAATGTAGAGGGTGTACCGTGTATCTAGAGATCCAAGGGTCGAAGATTGGATGCAACACTTGAATCTTGACGTCTAGGGCTTGATGAAGATGAGTTGATGAAGGTTTGGTGATGGAAAACGTCAATTGTTGAAAAGTTGATGAAGATCGATCTTGATTTAGCCTTCTCCCTCTTCTCCTCCTTCTCCTTGCTCCTAGGCTCCTTCTTGACGGCAGCACACAATCAAGGAATGACAGCGAGGGTTTTTATCAAAGGTTGGAGAGGTGAGGGTATTGGGTTGTTTATACAAGGGCGGAGAGGTAGGGTTTTGGGGTGAATTCCAAGTGGATTTCGGTGGGGGACAAGTAGGGGTCAAGGTGGGGTCCACTTGGGCTCCTCTGAGGTTGGGCACGAAGTTCTTGGGCCCAGTTGAGACAATTACCCAATAACTAATCGTGGAAGAATAATACAATCCAAGTGGAATTCAGCAGGCCAGACTAGTCTGCAGTCGGGACCGGACAAGTTCGTTATGGAACAGAGACATTTTCGGACAAGTCCGGTTTGGCTGGCCAGACAAGTTCATTTGTCAACAGAAGGGTTTTCGAACAAGTCCAGTATGTGTGGCCGGACAAGTCCGGGGTTGTAAAACCAAAGCCTTTCGGACTGAAAATTTGACAAAGCGGACTAGTCCGCTTGGAATCAGACAAGTCGAGGGAAACATCAGAAGCTCAACTGGACTAGTCCGTGCAATGTGTCGGACAAGTTCGGGCTCAGAAGAAGACTGAATTTTATGAATACAAGGGGAATATCGGACTAGTCCGGGGTTATAGCCGGACAAGTCCACACCCTGACAGACTTAAATTCCTGATTAGGCCTAAATTCTTTTTAAATCTTGTTCCTTTTAAAGTTGCTTTATGTTACACATGTATGAGGATGTATGCAATGCATTATGCATGAAAATGAGGGTGTTACAACTTACATCATCCAAGAAGGAGGAGGTTGCACTCAAGGCAACTTGCAAGCCCAAAGAGAAGGAGACTCGTGATATATATGAAGAAGAAGACACTGGCGATGTAAGCACAAATATGGATGATGAAGAGATGGTGCTCGTCGAAGTGTTAATGCGACACTTTCCCTGGATCTGCTAAGGAGCAGCCCGCGGAGGTTCTTATTCGGTGGGGCTTAGGCCTCAATCAAGTGTTATAGCAGAAGAGAGTATGGCACGATGGTTTTTACGTGGTTCGGGCCGCAAGGAGCATAACACCCTACTCCACGGTGGATGGTATTGCTAGTATGCGTGTATGTGTGTGTGATGTTGGATTGGGGATTTTCGGATCCTTTGTAACTGTGGCGGTCTGGGCCTTTTATAGCTAAGGTCGGACACCTTACAAGTGGGGTCTGGGGCCTGACAAGTCATCCCGAGGCGATCTTATCCTAAAGATCTAAGGCTTCTCGCATAAGCTTGCTCTGATTGTGGACTTGAAGACTCGCCGTCTTGCCGCCTTAGTTGTCAGTAGCCCATGCGCCGTTGTTGACAATGGAAGGGGATGTCCCGTCCAACTGTCTCTGTCGCCGTAAGCTACCAAATTGGCAGAGTGGGATAGGCCTGCGACATCTTCACTGCGATGCGATTGGTCGTAGCGATACCTGACATTAGGCGTGCACCGCGCCATGCGTCTGGGGAAGCCGCGTACCTTCAATCCTTGACAAGGACAAGGTGCACCGTCCTCTTAACTCCCGCGTCCCTCCGTCCAGGGCAAGTGGCTGGACCACATGACAGCTCCGGAGCTCATCTCTACGGAGGAGGTCAGGTCCCGTCTTGCGAACCACGTGGCAGCTCGAGAGGTCACCTCCGTAGAGGGGGTGAGGTCTCGTCTTATGGTCCACGTGGCAGTTCAGAAGCTCACCTCCGCGGAGGAGGTTAGGTCCCGCCTTGTGGGACACATGGCAGCGTCAGAGCTCGCCTATAAGGGACGGGGCCCGTCTGATGCCTCGGGCCACATGGCAGCTGTAGGATCAAGAGCACTTAAAAAGCTACCAGAGGGGGGGAGTGAATAGTAGATTTAATTTAAAAAATCTTACGCAGCGGAAACAATTAAATCCCAACCCCTTCGGCAGAAAAATGATATGTTAAATCGTGTGTGAGACTAATCTAAACGTGTTTCACCATGACAAAAGTGATATATATCATAGAGAGTCAAGTCACACAGAAGACACAACAGGAATCACTCAAATCCGTCGAGAGAAACTCAAGTTACGATCGAATGATCGAATAAAGGTCAATCTGTCCTACCTGAGAAAAACAGTTCTGGAACGCTGCAAAGAAACTCGTGTAGATCAGAAACCACAAATACAATGACCGCGAAATTTTTACAGATGATAGATAATTACGTTGTGAAGACAACCTAAAAAGAATCACGTCAATAGGATCTGTAAAACTCGAGTTATGATAAAACCACCAAAGAAAGATAGTGCTGTGCAGAAAACTCGATGAGAAAAACTTGTCTGGAACAAGTCGAACGAACAAGGCACAAAAGTTCCTTCAAACTACAAATTTTATTGATCAAATCATAAGAGGAACAGAGCCAAAGTTGTCTATGACGAGCTCTGGCCTCCCTTGCTTATATAACCAGCCCTTAGGCCAACCCAATCTCAACTAGGACTCTAATCCTACCCAAATCATGAATCAAAACTTTGCACAACTGCTTAGGACTCTTCTATATGCAGATACAAGCAATATTAAGACTTCCAAACACCTTAGGAACATATCCCACATTCCTAAAACAACTCAAATTCGTGACCCACACGAAATCCTATCATAACCAACTCAAATCTTTCCATATTTGAGTTAAACATGACTCAGCCGTAGCCTGAGTCCATAACCTAGTCGGTCGGACCTTACCGACCAATTATTTACGTCAAAATCTCTTCATCACGCCTCGAAACCATGTAGCCACGTCCATGCACTCCTTGCATATGTGCAAGCATCTTCCAACGACGTCCACGATACCTTCATATGCATTGTTCTTGATTCAAACATCCTGCACAACCTCCCGATCAACTCAACCACAATTCCTCCTGAACTTGGTTGTTGAAACTCATCTTCTCCCTAAGAATAGTTCAATGGATCCCGTCACCAGCCGTGTTTTGAACTCAAGCAACACCTGCACATGAATAAACAACCAATACTTCCGAGCACAAGTCCTCGACTTGACTCTCGTTAGTTCCGAAACTACAACATCTTACGTGAGCACTTCTCATAAGCATGATGCAAATCATAACAAAATGATATAACCTTAACCACCAAAACACACCAAAAACTTAGTAAAAGAATACTAAGCAATATTTCCATCAATGTAAAGCAAGTTTGAAACAATTCACAGTAAAAGCAGGAACATTGCGATCAAGCTCCGAACCTTGCCAAAGCTAATCAGAGCTTGTGCTAGAGCTTACCAAAGCTAGTACAACCTAGCGCTGGAGCTTACCAAAGCTAGTCGGAACTAGTCAACCCAAAAGCCGGAGCTAGAAAAACATGTCGGAGCTAACCCACATAAGTCGGTCCTAACAAAACATATCGGGGCTTAACAAAGACATGCCAGAGCTATCAAAGACACGCCGGAGCTAAAGACAAAGCTCATCGGAGCTACCCAAAAATATGTTGGACCTTGACAAAGCAAGCCAGACCTATTGTTGGACCTCGCAGAAGCTCGAAGCTAGAGTCGGACCTTGCTAAAAAGGGTATTCTGGCAGAATTTCAGAACTTATATCATCAAAGCCAATGTATTCAGTACAAGCCAATGTATTCAGCACACATAGGTCTCACAGAAGCTCCAGAGTCCTGTCTCGTGGGGAAGAGGGATCCTTCCTGGCTGGACACGTGGCTGCTTGGGAGCTCATCTTCGAGGGGAGCTGAAATCTTCCCCAGGATCTCTTGCAGGTACCCTGGACCCCGTATCTGAGGTCGACGGGTCCGGGTCTTCTGAACACGTGGCGCCCTTGGATCGTGCCTCTGCGGAAGGCGAGATACCTAGGTGGCTCTAGCTTTTGCGCGAGGGTACCCGGTATGCCGGGTACCAACAGTGGCCCCTGGGTCCACCTTGGGGGGAGGCGACGAGCCTGAGGGTGGAGCCCTATCCTGCTTTCCCGCACGACCTTTTAATTTTGTCTTGATCAGCCGAAGCGGTGCATGCCTCCGCTAGTCTGACCATGCGTCCCTTTCTGGTTGAGGGGTCGTGGTGATGGGATCTTTGCTTGCTGCGACATTATCGCGATGGTTACCAACGCGCCTGCTGCACTTCTGCTACTTTCATTTCCATCTTTATGGGAACCGTCGGGTTGCCTTCTCAGGCGAAGAACTGCCCAAGCCGATTTTTCTGATGGGGGACCTGGGCCTGCTTGTCATGGACGTCATGGCACGAGCTGTTGATTCAGAGCCCGCTCAAATTTGCACGGTGCACCCAAATGCCACTAGGGTGCTTTCAAGGGGTACCTTTGTGGGCAATGGAGATTCCTTCCTTACGCACGCCCCAAGCATTCGAGCCTACGACTCAGGCAAGGGGAAGGCACTGGTCCCTGACGCGGGGAAGGGAAAGTCGCCGGCGATCGAGGTTGTGAAGGAGAAGCGCCCTCAGTGGCCGCCGAAGGCACCACCGCAGGTGGCCTTCGCTCCAAGTCAACGTCCTCCGGCTCGCCCCTCCTCAGCATTGGGTGTCGGTAGTTCTTCGGGGGGAGGCTCATCCCGTGAAGCGGTGGCTCCACCAACATCCATGGCGGGCACACCGTCCAGCATCCCCACCATCAGCGCAATCCAAGGTGCCACAGGGGGCTTCGAGAGCGCTATGCCTTCGGAGCCTCAGGCCAAGAGGCCTCGGGCCGACGTCGACGGCAACTCGGGAGGAGGCTCCGAGAGGTAGCAGTGTCGCTGGTGGATTTGGTGGAGTCCGACTGGGGCGACCACGCCTGCCATGCCGTCATTAGGGCTTGCGACTTCAGGGCCGCCGAAGGTGGAGGCTCGCTGGAGCTTCCAGGGACGCCGATACAGCATTCTTACCAACGCTTGCTTTGTTATCTCGCCTGCCTTTATTGGTTGATCAGGCCTTGATTTTGATTTGCAGGGCGACATCGGCTGTTGTGACACCCTTACCGCCGGGGTAGTGCCCTGGAGCGCTTTGAAGTCGGCCCAGGAAGCTATGGCTGTTCCGGCAGAGCAGACAGCCAAGCCGGCACAGGAGAGTGCTACTCCGACGTCCGTACTCCACGCGGGGACTGAAGCTTCTTTAGTTGCGCCTCCGACTGTTGTGCCGGAGGTACCCTCGGCCGTTGCGCCAGAGGTTATGTCGGAGCCGGATCAGGGGACTGAGGGATTGACCCCCACTGCTGCTGATCCGGTGGGCGGCTCTATGGGCGATGGTGACGCTGCTACCTCGGGTTGCACCACCACTCCTACCCAGCCTCCGGGGGACAAGGTCTCCAGTACTGGTGGCCTCGCCTTCGCCGCTTCAGGAGGGGGAGGTCCCCGAGATGATTGTCAGGCGACCCTCCATAACTTCAACGCAGCCAAAGCACCTCTCCAACATCATGGACTCGGCGCAGTCCAGCATCCTCGAGGTGTAGTCCAACCTCCACCAGGTGTAGGAGCCTCTCGCCGCGGAATGGGAGAAGCTGCATGCTGAGGGCAAGCTTCTCCAAGGCTGGGATGACCTTCTGAGGTCAAGTATCACTGAGGCGAAGGCGAAGTACCAGAGGGAGAGCAAGGAGCTGGAGTTGAGGCACCGCTTGGTGAAGGCCCTGGATGCAATGTCCCTGAAGATCCTAGCCGATGCCAATGTGGCCAAAAATACAGCCGATGCTCGTCTGCGCGCCCTTGAGGAGGGTCGAGAGGCCCTGGATCGCCGTGAAGCTACTATTGCTGAGCTGGAGGCTGCTGTCGCCGAGCAAGAGGTGACAGCCCAGTCGATGATGGCTTGGGCTGAGGCTGATCAGGACAGACTGCAGTTCCGCCTTGAATATCTTGAGCTCTGGGAGAGGGACTTGTCATGAGATCGGGCACAACACTCAGCTGAGTGTTAGGAACTTCTCCTATGCGATCTCGACGTCCAAGCCTGGGAGTGCTCGATGGAGCACCGCACCCGAGAGCTTGATCTGCAGGAGCATCAGCTAGCTCATGGCCTGGAAGCCGATGGTAGGGCAGTGGCGGATATAGTGGCAACCCATGTCCTGGTGTGCTACTGGAGCTGGTATCCTAATCTGCCCCTAGAGCAAGTTTTTGAAGGTCCTGTTGAAGAGCGCGAGGCGGCGGTAGCGGCAGAGGTCAAGAATGCCACAAAACATGTTGTCGCGCGATTCGTCAGGGACTGAGGCTGGCATCCCGACTTTGTATCCGGGGTTCGCCCCTTTGTAAATATTCCTTAATGAATCTGAATTTGTGTTTGACTTCTTGTCTTGTCTTCGTGCTTCTTAACTGTTGTTCTGTGTCCTTAGTTGCGTAAGAGTTTGTAGAACCTTCGCCGAGCTCATTAGTTTGTGAGGACCAACGGTTGCACAATTGATATGGCCGAAGTGTTGTCCATTGACTTCCTACTTATGGGACCCCCTTAGAGGCCCCTTGGATGTGGGCTGGTTGGGCACATCTACCACTTGATCGCATAATGCCTTCAACCGGCCCCCCAAGCGGAGTAGGGGAGTTGGAGTGCTTCAGTGTCGCCCTCCATCATCACGATGGCGTCGTCAGCAGGCCCCTCGTGAGGTGCCGGAGCTGGATGCTCCGACATTGTCCACCATCATCATAGAGTCGTCGACGGCAGGCCCCTCGGGAGGTGCCGGAGCTGGATGCTCTGGCGTCGCCCACCATCGTCGTAGAGTCATCGACGGCAGATCCCTTGGGAGGTGCCGGGGTTGGATGCTTTGGCGTCGTCCACCATCGTAGTAGTGTCGTCCACGGAAGGCCCCTTGGGAGGTGCCGAAGCTGGATGCTTCGGTGTCGTCTGCCATCATCGTAGGGTCGTCGATGGCAGGCCCCTGGTGTACAGGCTATCACAAGAGAACCCTGTTAGCAACAAGAGTGGGGCAGGAGAGGTTACTCACTTATCCACGCTTGTTGTTGTCATCAGCGTATTGGGACATCGACGGCAGGCCCCTTGCGAGGTGCCAGAGATGGATGCTCCAGCATCGTCCACCATCATCATAGAGTCGTCGACTGCAGGCCCCTTGGGAGGTGTCGGGACTGGAAGCTCCATCGTCGTCCACCATTGTTGTAGAGTCGTCGACGACAGGCCCCTTGGTAGGTGCCAGAGCTGGATGCTCTGGCGTTGTCTGCCATCGTCGCATGGTTGTCGATGGTAGACCCCTGGTGTACAGGCTATTACAAGAGAACCCTATTTGCAACAAGAGCAGGGTAACAGAGTTTACTCACTTATCCATGCTTGTTGTTGTCGTCGGCGTGTTGGGACGTCGATAGCAGGCCCCTTGCGAGGTGCCGGAGCTAGATGCTCTGGCGTCATCCACCATCGTCGTAGAGTCATCGACAGTAGGCCCCTTGGAAGGTGTCAGGCTGGATGTTCCGGCGTCGTCCACCATCATCGTAGTGTCGTCGACGGCAGGCCCCTTGGGAGGTGACGGAGTTGGATGCTCTGGCATCGTCCGCCATCATCGTAGGGTCGTAGATGGCAGTCCCCTGGTGTATAGGCTATCACAAGAGAACCCTGTTAGCAACAAGAGCAGGGCAGAAGAGTTTACTCACTTATCCATGCTTGTTGCTATCGTCGACATGCTGGGACGTCAACGACAGACCCCTTGAGAGGTGCTGGGGTTGGCTGTCCTGCACATATGATAGAAAGAGGGGGGGCTAGTCTTGCTTGCCAGTCCTACCTATTCCTCTCCTTAGCTCTGTCATGTCTTACTGTCCTGGACTGATGCACAGGGCTTGGGAAATTTGGTGCGTCGGTGCTCCAGAGTCCAGCTCCTGCCGTCTTCAAGGTGTGAGCTTTCTGGCTCCAGTACTCAGCTGTAGCACTGAGAGGCAGAGTGTCTATGCTTAGGGTTCATGAACTAGCTAAGAAGTTTACACCCCCTGGACCTCCTGCTCGGCACAAGCCTTTCCTGGAAAGCCTTTTGGCGCCACAAGACCCTAATGACTAGAGCAGCCGGAAGAACCCCTCACACATTGCAGGTACCTCAAGCAAACCCGCCTGTAGCAGGACTGCATGATTTCAGCATGGGTGAGTTACAGAGCATACAATTATGTATACGAAGATAGTATACAATAAATGAGGCTAGTATGGTATGATCATAAAATTAATGCGTAATTAAATGAATGATGTTTTTAAGACAACATTAAGTAAAACAGTGATTTTTTATCAATGTTCATAGGGGGAGACATGCTTTTTACAAAATAGGGCAACGACTTGCTTTCGGATGATGAGGGAGGCAGTGTGTACAGGCTTGGGGTTCAGGACCAAGCCAAGCTGACTGCACACTCTGGACCTGACTCTCCCGGAGCCCGGTTGTCCTTAGTGCTGCTCCTAGGTCCTATGAGAACCTTTACACTATCCTACTAAGCTTAATATTTACAATAGGGGCGCTCAAAGCTCCAAGGGTAGCTGCGATGGTTGCGGGGGAAACTTGCTGTCTGCAGCTACTAGAGGGGCGATGAACAAGCATCCCTACTTCCTTCCTTGACCGCCCGCTTTGCGAGTGGTCCGGGACTGAGCCTGGCAGCTTTGACAGGGCAGTCGATGCTGCCGGAGAGCTGCAGCCGGGGCGCAGTGGGTGCTCCGCGCTGATGCTATTTCGGCGGACGCTGACTTGATCCAGCACCGCCCGGGACTGGTGCCAGGTCTGCTAATAGGGCTTGGAGCTGCTCCAAGGCTAATACCACAGCGGTGTCATCTTCACGGATCCTGAGGACGCCAGAGGGGGTTGGCATCTTCAGGATGAGGTAGCCGTAGTGGGCTACGACCATGAATCGGTACAGGGCGGGCCTGCCGATGATGGTGCTGAAGGGGAGCCTGAGATTGGCGACGTCGAAGAGGATGCTCTTCGTCCTGTAGTTGTCGGGTGTCCCGAAGGTCACCTGGAGATGGATGTTGCTGTATGGGATGATGCTCTCTGGTCCCAACCCCCAGAATGGGCTCGAGGGGGTGAGCTTGGATACAGGGATCTGCAGCTGCTCGAAGGCTGCACGGCTAGGGAGGTTGAGGCCGGCCCCACCATCTATCAAGACGTAGTGGAGCTTGACGTCGGCAATGGTGGGGGCGACCAGGAGTGGTAGAACCCCTGCCCCAGCCATGTTCTTATGGTAGTCGGAGGCATCAAAGCTGATCGGCGTCTCCTTCAACCGGTGGTGCCACGCCGGAGTGGGGGCAGGGACTATTGAAGCCACTGCACGACGAAGGGTCTTGACCGCGTTCTGGGACGCGGGATCCCAAGACCCTCCGAAGATGACGTGGAGTGTCTTGCGACACTCGTGGTCGCTACTAGCGTCAGAGTCCTCATCTTGGTGGACCACTTTGACGGCCCGCTCTTGCTTCTGATACTCCATCTCCTCAGCATCGTCGACCTTGGGGTCGACCTTTTGCTTGCCCTCCCGCTGGCAGAAGGGGGCGCCGTCCGGGCACTGCTGTGCCCACTCCTGGTAGCGTTGGATGCATCTCTTGATCTCCCGACACTCGCTTGCGGTGTGGTCGCAAGTCTTGTGCATCGGGCATGGCTCGGCACCGTCGTCAGTAGCAGGTGGCTGACGTGGGCACTTGTCAGAGTGTGGGTGGGAAACTTCGGTTGTCACTGCTGCAGCGACGGGATACCCATGCAACGGCTTGTTCTGGCACCGACCCGATTCTTCTTCTTGCTGCTACCCAGGGTAATGGCACTGTCGACGGTCTGGCTGACTCCGCCCGTTCCGGGGGAGGTCTGGGTGTGCCAGTCACGGACCTCAGCCGCGCGGCCACACCGGTGGGTGATCGAGAAGAGCTCGGAGACATCTTGCACATTGTGCGTGGCTAGCTTCTCGAGCATCTTTTGGTCACGCACTCCCTGCCGGAATGCTACTATGACAGAAGCATTTGGGATGTTGGAGATGGAGTTGCGTACCTAGGAGAAGCGCTGGATGAATGATCTCGGCGTCTCCTTGGGTTGTTGGCGCACAGTGTGGAGGTCGAGCTCAGTGCCGATTCACGTGTAGGAGCTGCCGAAGTTCACCGTGAACTGCCGGCAAAGCTCATCCCAAGAGGTTATGGACCCCTCGGGCAGGTTCATCAGCCATGACCGGGCTGAGCCTACCAGGGCGACGGGAAGTAGTTCACCAGGACCAGCTCATCTACTCCTGCAGCTAGGAGTGTCGTGGTGTAGATCTGTAGGAACTCTGCAGGGTTGATGCTCCCATCGAACCTTTCCAGCCGGTGTGGCTGTAACTTGCACAACCACGTCGCCAGTCGGAGGTATGGAACCAAGGCCATGCACCCTCTGACGGCTTCACTGGAGAGGCGTACAGGACAACATACGCCAGGGGGGTTTGCTGCACCACGTGTGGCTGCTGCAGGACCTGCTACTGTGGCAAGTACTGCTACGATACCTGGTGCACAGGGCAGTGCAGGGGTGCAGTCGAATAAACGTAGTCCTGGTTTGATGGGTGCGGTGGAAGGATTACCTGAGGTGCTCCTCGGACGGAGGACTCCTCTTGTTCAGGCCCTCGAGGCCCGTACTCGGCGTCGAGGTTGCGCCGTCTCTCCCACTGCTGCTAGATGATGACACGACCATCTAACTGAGCTTGACAATGGTGAAGCTCAGCTCTCAGGTCCTCCGTGGGGATCTTGCCAGCGCTGGTAGGCATGATAGATTTGGAGTCGGCAGTGCGACGGTCGATGGATGGCGTGCACAACAGCGACACGTGACGCCTCCCTCTGTTGGAAGAGTTGATGGCTGCAATGACGAGGTGGTCGATGTCTTGGACCCACTGCTGAGCTGCTCCCTGGGAAGCATTCAACAACGATGGGTGGTGGAGAAGAGCTCTGGCCGCTGCCAGAGCGCTCTCCAGGCTTGCTGTTGGTGGTGTCGGAGGAGCCGACTGGGCCGGTATGTGTCCCAACGTGCCATTTTGACCAGCTGTACCTGCACGGGGGAATGATGGACCACAGAGCACCGCCCGAGCGACAGATCTGGTCACCGGACGACGGCCGCGGAAACCGCCTTCCACAGGCCTGATGAACACTGATGGTGAAAGACCTACCACTTTTTTGAGGGAAAAAGCCCCTACCTGGCGCGCCAAATGTTGAAGTGTTAATGCAACACTCCCCTTGGATTAGATAAGTAGCAGCCCGCAGAGGTTCTTGTTTGGCGGGGCTTAGGCCTCAATCAAGTGTTCTAGCGGAAGAGAGTATGACACGGTGGTTTTTACGTGGTTTGGGCCACAAGGAGCGTAACACCGTACTCTACAGTGGATGGTATTGCTAGTATGTGTGTATGCGTGTGTGATGTTGCATTGTTGATTTTGGGATCCTTTGTAACGGTGGCGTATGGGCCTTTTAAAGATAAGGTCGGATGCCTTAAAAGTTGGGCTCAGGGCCTGATAGGTGGTCCCAGGGCAATCTTATCCTAAAGATCTAAGGCTTCTCGCATAAGATTGCTCTAACTGTGGACTTGAAAACTCGTCGTATTGCCGCCTGAGTCGTCAGTAGCCCATGCGCCGTTGCTAACAATGGAAGGGGATGTCCCGTTCAACTGTCTCTGTTACCGTAAGCTACCCACTTGCCAGAGTGGGATAGGCCTACAGTGTCTTCACTGCGATGCGATTGGTTGTAGCAGTACCTAACATTAGGCGTGTGCCACACCATGCATCTGGGGAAGCCGCGTATCTTCAATCCTTGACAGGGACAAGGTGCACTATCCTCTTAACTCCCGCGTACTTCTGTCTAGGGCAAGTGGCTGAACCACGTGATAGCTCGGGAGCTCATCTCTACGGAGGAGGTTAGGTCCCGTCTTGCGAACCACGTGGCAGCTCAGGAGCTCACCTCCGCGGAGGAGGTTAGGTCCCGCCTTGTGGGACACGTGGCAGTGCTGGAGCTCACCTATACGGGAGGTGGCCCGTCTGATGCCTCGGGTCACGTGGCAGCTCTGGAGTCCTGTCTCATGGGGGAGATGGATACTTCCCGACTGGACACGTGGCTGCTTGGGAGCTCGTCTTCGAGGGGAGTTGAATTCTTCCCTAGGGTCTCTTACAGGTACCCCGGACCTCGTATCTGAGGTCGACGGGTCCAGGTCTTCTGAACATGTGGCGCCCTTGGACCCTGCCTCTGCGGAAGGTGAGGTAGCTAGGCGGCTCTAGCTTGTGCACGAGGGTACCCAGTATGCCGGGTACCGATAATGCTCTTCATGAAAAGATTCAAGCGCATGGTGAGAAGAAGAAGAGGCAACAACTCAAGTGAAGGAAAGAACAAGGAAAAAGGAAAATCCAAGGCTCGACGTACTTGCTACAACTGCGGCGAATATGGACACTTTATGGTTGACTGTCCATATGTGGAAAATTATAAGAAGAAAGAAGCAAAGTCACAAGAGAAGAAAACTTTCAAGAAAAGGAAGCAAGCACATCAAGCACACATCGGCAAGGAGTGGGACTCAAAGACGAGTCCTCCTCAGATGATGAAGATGAGATGGCAACAATTGCCATCAAGAAGCCGACCAAGAAGTCTACACTCTTCCCAAACATGGAATTAAGGGAGAACCACAACCACACTTGCCTCATGGCTAAGGAAGACGAGAAGAAGGTTCGACTTACACCCCCCTCCTTACATTCCTCTAATGATGATTTTGATAGTTCTAGTGAAAATGAGGAATTGCTTAAAGGATTGAGCAAAGCTGCACTAAGAAAATGAAGTTGTTGTCGGATGAAATCTTTGAAACGGAGGAGCTTGTCAACCACCAAGAAGATATACTCATCCGTGAAAGGAAGATATAGCAAGAGGTTGAACAACTTCTTGAGCTCGAAAAGGAGAAAAGTAAGCCACTTGAGCTTGAGCTAACTTTGAGTAAGGAAACTTACTCAAAACTAGAGGACTCACACATTACAGTCAACGACGAACTTGCTAACTTGACAAAAGTTAACAAAATCCTTGAAGTGCAAGTGGATTCACGCAAGCAAAGTGGCGCTTCCTCCTCTAAAAGCTCACCTTCTCAAGATGTAAAGTTGACAACTATTAAAACTTCCATATGCTCTAGTAAGAAGGCTAATGTAAAAGATGAATCCAATGTTTCACATGTTAAACATCCACCCAAAAGTGGCCTCTTTGACAAGGAAAAGATAAAATATGCACGCAGTGCATATATGGTCACAAGACCTCCAAATGTCAATGATGGTCTTGGGTATACAAAAGGTAAAAAGTTGTCCACTAATGCTCAACATAAGAATCATATTGCTTTTGTTAAAGAAAAATCATATGAACATGAACAAGAAAACTTATTTCATACTTTTGATGCATCTTATGTTATTATGAAAAATAAATTTAGATACATTTATGCTAAATATGCAGGGCCACACCACAAGAGACCCAAAGCTTGTGTGTGGGTGCCTAAAACACTTGTGGCTAACATTCGAGGACCCAAGCAAGCTTGGGTACGTAAAACCAAGACATAAATCTGTTTTGCAGGCCTACTCCTCCGGTGGACCAAAATGGGTGCTAGACATGGATGCACCAATCACATGACCGGAGAGAGGAGAATGTTCATAGAGTATGAGCAAAACACGGATCCAAGTGAAGGAATTTATTTCGGAGACAACAACCAAGGAAAAGTCCTTGGCTGCGGTAAAATTGAAATTTCCTCTGAACACACTCTTTTCAATGTTTTACATGTTGATTCTTTAGATTATAATCTTTTGTCCATATCTCAGCTATGTGACAAAGGATACAATTGTTTATTCACTAATGAGGGTGTGCCAATGTTTAGAAGAAGCGATACTCAATTGCATTCAAGGAAATATTAAAGGGAAAACTTTATCTTGTTGATTTCAACAAAGATAAAGCCGAACTCAACACTTGCTTGGTTACAAAAACTAACATGGAATGGTTGTGGCATAGACGGCTAGCCAATGTTGGGATGAGGAATTTGCAGAAACTTCTAAAGGGTGGTCACATCCGAGGTTTGAAAGATGTTGTGTTTGAGAAAGATAGGCCATGTAGCGCATTCCAGTAGGGAAAACAAGTTGGAGCACCACACCCTGCAAAGAATATGATGACTACATCAAGACCGCTATAACTTTGTCATATGGACCTCTTCGGTCCAATTGCTTAAAGCATCGGCGGTAAAAAATACAATTTACTCATTGTTGATATTTTTCTAGAATTACCTGTGTATTTTTCTTGTATGATAAATAAGAGACACGAGGGATCCTCAAGAAGTTCCTGAAGAGAGCACAAAATGAATTCTCCTCAACTGTCAAGAATATTAGAAGTGACAACAAAACGGAGTTCAAAAATACTCAAGTTGAGGAGTACCTGGATAAAGAAGGAATAAAACATGAGTTTTCGGCACCCTACTCCCCTCAACAAAATGGGGTGGCCGAAAGGAAGAACAGGACGCTCATTGAGATGGCGAGGACAATGCTAGATAAATACAAGACTTCGGACCGGTTTTGTGCCAAAGCGATAAATACCGCTTGTCACGCCACGAACTGGCTATGTCTTCACCGACTTATGAAGAAAGCGCCATATGAGATCTTCACTGGTAACAAACCAAATGTCTCATATTTCAGAGTATTTGTAAGTAAATACTTTATTTAAACAAGAAACCGAGGACTTCGAAGTTCGCTTTAAAATTTGATGAAGGGTTCTTGCTTGGTTATTATTCGATTGCCTATGCCTATCGTGTTTTCAACAAAGTCTCTAGCATTGTTGAAGTGGCACGTGATGTAGTGTTTGATGAGACTAAAGGCTCCCAAGTGGCGCAAGTTGATAAGTGTGTGCTAGATCAAAAAGAAGCCCCATGTCAAGCGTTGAGGAGGATGACACTTGGTGATATTCAACCTCAACAGGAATCACAAGACTCAAGTGCTCAAAATGTACATCAAAAAGAGAGCAATGGTCAACGGGGGAGCTTTGGCACAAGATCAACATTAGCAGAATCAAGAAGATCAATATATTCATGGAAGTAATGATCTAGGGGGAGATACTAACAATGAAAATAATAAAGAGCAAATGACATCACAAGTGCCTCACCCAAGAGTACATTAGAGTATACACAGAGATCATCCCGTAAACAACATCATTGGAGATATTGCAAAGGGAGTAACTACTAGATCTCGTATTGCTAGGTTTTGTGAACATTACTCTTTTGTCTCATTTCTAGAACCATACATGGTTGAAGAAGCATTAAAATATCCAAATTGGGTGACCGCAATGCAAGAGGAATTGAACAACTTCAATAGAAATGAAGTATGGGAGCTAGTGGAAAGACCAAAGGCAAACATCGTAGGCACCAAATGGGTCTTTCGGAACAAGCAAGATGAACATGGAGTCGTAACGAGAAACAAGGCACGACTTGTGGCAAAAGCTGTATCAAATGGACGTCAAGAGCGCTTTCCTAAACGGTCCTAACAAGGAAGAGGTGTACGTAGAGGAGCCACCAGGATTTGAAGATCAAGAGTACCCCAACCATGTGTACAAACTGCGTAAGACTCTCTATGGCCTCAAACAAGCTTCTCGAGCTTGGTATGAGTGCCTAGGGACTTCCTCACTCAAAATTGGCTTTAAAATAGGAAAAGCTGATTATACTTTGTTTACAAAGCATTTTGATGGTCATCTATTCATATGTCAAATTTATGTTGATGACATCATTTTTGGTTCTACTAACATATGTTTTTGTGAAGAATTTAATAAAACTATGACAGACCGATTTGAGATGTCAATGATGGGCGAATTGAAGTTCTTTTTGGGATTCTAAGTGAAGCAACTGAAAGAGGGCACTTTCATTTGCGAAAATAAGTACACACAAGACATTCTCAAAAAGTTCAATATGGACAAAACCAAGCCCATCATGACCCCCATGGCAACTAATGGACATATCAAACTTAACGAAGGCAATCAGATGTGGGTCAAAAGGTATATCGGTCTATGATTGGTTCACTGCTTTATTTATGTGCATCTACGCCTAATATTATGATTAGTGTGTGTATGTGTGCAAGGTTTCAAGCTTCACCTAAAGAGTGTCATTTAATAGGTGTAAAAAGAATTTTAAGATACCTTGTGCACACACCTAACTTCGGCCTTTGGTATCCTAAAGGATCCAAGTTTAACCTTATATGGTATTCCGATGCCAACTATGCAGGCTGCAAAGTCGATAGGAAGAGCACCTCAGAAACCTACCAATTTCTTCGCAGATCCTTAGTTTCATAGTACTCAAAGAAACAAAATTTCATTGCTCTTTCTACAGTCGTAGTGGAGTATGTTGCAGACGGTAGTTGTTGCGTACAACTACTTGTATGCGACAAACTCTAAGGGATTATGGTTACAATCTGAACCATATTCCACTCCTATGTGATAATGAAAGTGCCATAAAAATTGCACACAATCCAGTAGAGCACTCAAGAACCAAGCACATAGATATACGCCATCATTTTCTAAGAGACCATTCATTAAAAGGTGACATAGTAATCTCACATGTTAGAACTGAAAGACAACTAGCGGACATATTCACCAAGCCACTAGATGAAAAGAGATTTTGTGAGCTTAGAAATGAATTAAATATACTTAATGCTTGAAATGTGGCTTGAACATTACATACCTGATTGAATGTTTAAATTTTGCTTACTTTTGCGAAATTCATCCCTTATCACAATTTTCTCTGAAAAACTATTTTAATTATTGAATCTTGGTGAATTATGGCCACTGTATGATTGTTGATTGCTCACTGGTCATTTTCATCAAGATTATTTATGAAATGTTATCTTTTAGATCATTATTAGATCAAATTCCCAAAAATCTATTTGTTCTAAACATTCCAGCTAACCCGGACTAGTGTGTGGTCATGTAACACCCTAAATTTTCGCATCATGCATTGCATACATGTTCATGCATTAAAACATTAGTAGAATAAAATAAAAATAATAAAACGTAAAGTATACATATACAAATATGAGTAGCAAAAGAAGAAAAAGAAAATAAAAATATAAAACATGTATTAGGGAATAAATAATAATAATAATACATATATATATATAAATATAAATAAATAATATATAATACTAGTATATAAAAAATATAAATAATAAAATATGTAATAATAGTAATAATGAATAATAATAATAATAATGAAAATAAATAAATAAAGTAATAAATAAAAGTATAAAAAAAGACCCAGCGCCGCCGGCCAGGCTGAGTCGGCCCAGCCAGCGCGCGCCAGCGCCCGCGCCCCCGGCCTCCCGCCACTCCCGCGCGCCGCGCTGGCCCCACTGCCTGCCGCTCCCGCGCGCCGTGCTGGCCCCACTGCGCGACGCGCGCCCCGCTCGGTGCCACCCACCCCGACGCCCTCGCGCACGCCAGCCCGCCCGTGCGATGCCGCGCCTGGCCCCACCGCGCCAGCGCGCCCGACCGGCCCCGCCCTCGGGCGCGCCAGCCCCGCTCGCGCGCCCAACGCACCGCCAACACGCCTGGCCCGCGTGCCCTAGCTGCCGCTAACTATAAAATGCTACCGTGACTCGGTTTTCCCGACACTGGAGGCGAAGCAGCCGCCACCAGGAAGCCCTAGCGCCCTCGTAGAAAAAATAGGAGAGGGACCAGAGGCTGCCACCACCAGGAAGAAAAAAAAAGAGAGGAAGAAAAAGAGGAGGGTGTTGTCGTCCGCCGGAGATCATCGTCGCTGTTGTCGTGCCGCCGGAGGACTGTTGCGCCATCCACTTCATCTAAGCATCGCCTTCGTTCCGCGATCTTCGAAGCCGTCGCATCTATGGTAGGGTTCATTTTTCCGATGCGAATTTTAGCGACATATTAGATCTAATAGACATAAATTGATTTTTGTTGCATCATCTTTTTATTTTCAGCCGCATTAGTTCTCGCTAAAACCCCCGTAAACTCATATGAACACGTATGAACTAGTTGTATCTAATCAAAAAATGACCATAGTTAATTAATAATTGAACTTTGCATGCATGCATGTCATCGCATGTTGATTAGTATGTGTGCATCATGTTGATTTGTATGTATTTTCTTGTATGTGTGATCACGAGTAGAGGGAAGTGCTCAAGAGGTCGTGTACGAGGATTTTCAGAACCAAGACTTCGAAGCGCTTGAGCAACCCTATCCGTCGGAGCAAGGAAAGTGTCCTTGAAACATATTGATCATGTTTTGAAATAAATGTTTTGTCTGCAAACCTGCATGATGTGTCAATTTGATGGGAAATCCCATGATAGGAAGTTTACTAGATTTACTTAACCACCCTTGTCACTTGGAATTTATGGTAGAGAGTCAGGATGGGTTTTTACGTTTCTGCTTTGCTTAATTAACTGGGATGGGAAAACGACTATATCACTCAATTTAATTATGCATTAATGAGATTGTAGTTGACATGAACTGGTTCAATATGATATGGTAATGGGTGATCTAAGCAAGCCTGGTATGTGGATGGGTTGGATGTTATGGTGGTGTTGCTTGCTTTAGATCTAAGGACCGGTTCGTGGAGCGACCATCCAGGATTTACAGTGCCACCACGAGGCCAAGTATGGGTGCGGCGTAGCTGATTGATTAAGGCTTTGCCAGTGCTATTTGGACCATTAAGGATGCTCGGGGAAGGGGTAGTCGGATTGGGTTTGATGATGATTGGTGGGACTACCGTGGGATCCGAATGGCTCAAGAGGGGGCCCTTGGTTGAAGATGTGCTCAGTGGGAGACATCACCACCGGTGAAACCTCAGTGGGGTCTTAATAGGCTAGTAATCCCTTTGTAAAGGATATTTTGTGATCTCTTGGCCACACACCTAAGGAAGTGTGAGACGGCATAATTGAGATTCTATAGTCATCGAAAGGTGATGAAATCACAAACACATGGGTAAAGGGATACAACCTCTACAGAGTGTGTCTAAAACTATCATGATAGCCGTGCTCCCGGTGATGAGCAACCTGGACCCTCACATGATTAGAGGGAACTTGGGATTTGGGATGGTTATGGTTTGGTAATGGTTATGGTTGATATTATGGTTTTGGTTATGGGATGGAATCATGGTTTATGACATTGATTATGGATATTGGCAATGGTGAATTATGGACTGGTATTATGATGTTACATGGTTTATGATGGGTTTGCTTCACATACATAGTACATATTGCTTTTCAAATGTTTTACTGTACTTTTCAGCACTTAGCCTTTATTACATTCATCATTTGAATCAGCCACATTTCGTACTTTCCACACTTGCTGAGTACGATATGTATTCACTCTTGCAATCCCCCCAACAGTTGCAGGTCAGGATTGAGAGTTTAATGGTGATAATGCGGAGTTCTAGGCCGTGTCTACCATTAGCTTTGCCTGTGGTGTTGCATGGAGCTGCGCTATACCCTATTGCTTATGCTGCCTAGCTGTTTAGTTTGCTTATTTAGTTTATTTCCACTGCATTAGTTGAACTGGTCATTAATATTCATTAGAGTTTGTATTCGAGGATAATATGGTTTGTGTAATAAAATTTGGTTAATTAATCTTGTTCTGTGGTAATTATCTGTATATCATTTGTGATGCACTCGTGTATGTGTGTTGAACGTCCTGGGCACACATATGCGTTAGCTTGGTTTATTTTCGGAACCGGGCGTCACAGATTGGTATCAGAGCCACAGGTTGACCGTAGGACACAGCCTAGATAGAATGGACACTTTAGAGCACATAGGAGCACTTAGGAATCAATGTGTTTTTGCTTGGAGTACTGTTTGCTATATATATTGGTTGCTTGTGTGCTTAATAGAGGATTTTGGGATGCTTTAGCATTGCCATGTTCACCTAGGCTAGTATAGCTAGTTGTTTAGTTTCATATCCCTTGATGCATTTAGTTGGGGATGTTCCTAAATTCTTACCTATTGCTTTTCTTCACATGGTGAGGACTCTCAACCAGAGGGATGTCAATGACGAGGAGGAGAACCATGGAGTATCTCAAAACAACAATGGACAAGGACCTGCTCATGGAGCTATCAATATTGAGCAGCTACTAGCTATGCAGAACCAGCTCATGCAGACCATAATACAAACTATGGGACAGCTGCAGGCTGGTAACATCAACAATCAACCCCACATGCCTCCACCGCCACCCCGCCTCCTCATAACCGATTGGGAGAGTTTATGAGGACTAGGCCGCCAACCTTTGCTCAAGCCGCTGACCCTATGGGTGCCGATGATTGGCTCAAGTCCGTGGAGAAGAAGCTAGCTATTGTCCAATGCAGTGACCGAGAGAAGGTCCTATTTGCTTCTCATCAACTCGTTGGAGCAGCTGCAGATTGGTGGGATGCTTATTGCAATGCTCATGAGAATCAAGAGAGGGTCACTTGGGCGGAATTCAAGGAGAACTTCCGTTCTCATTATGTGTCGGAAGGTGTTATGATCTTGAAGAGGCAAGAATTCGAGAACTTAGGGCAAGGGAGGTCAATCGTGAGTGAATAGCTCAATAAATTCACTCAACTATCAAGGTACGGACCTGAAGATGTGAGCCGGGACAGTCGTAAGCAATATTTGTTCATGAGAGGCCTCAACAATGAGATCCAAGTGCAATTGCTCAACTGTGATTATGTCAATTTCCAGAAGCTTGTGGACAAAGCAATTGTGGTGGAGAACAAGGTTCGTGAGATGGAGCAAGACAACAAGAGGAAGGCGCCATAACAAGGACAAAAACAAGGAAGTAATGTGTGCCCTCGCTTTGCGCTGCCCAATGCGCCTTACTTCAGCTCTTCTGAGCCTGCTCAGCGCCCTGATTATGCACCGTGCCCAGCTCAGTTTGTGCAGCAGCGCCCTGTCATGCAAGCACCTAGGCCTCCAATGCCTTATGCACCTCGTGCCAACTATCCTGGTGCCAATGCTCAAAACCAAGCTCATCCCAATAATTCTGGTGGAGTTAAGAAGTGCTATACTTGTGGAGAAGCTGAACACTTTCCGCATCAATGTCCTAATTCATGCCTTGGTCAAGGAAGCAATGCACCGAGGTAAAACCCAAGACCCAATGGAGGACAACCACAAGGGAACCGTGGACAGCATAATTTTGCTCGTGGCAACGTGAACCATGTCTCTACGGAGGATGCTCAACAAGGGGATGACGTGGTCATTGGTATGTTCCTCGCCAACTCCAACCCCGCGACTATGTTGTTTGATTCTGGAGCATCGCATTCATTCATTGCATCGAAGTATGTTGCCAAGTATAGTTTGCCTATCTCTCATATGAAGTTCACTCTATTGGTTAAGTCTCCTGGAGGAGAGATGAGGACAAATATAGTATGTCCAAAAGTTAGCCTTAGAATAAGGGGGGTAGACTTCTCCGCCAACCTTATAGTCTTGGACTCTCAAGGATTGGACATTATACTTGGTATGGACTGGTTGAGGAAGCACAATGGAGTTATTGAGTGTGCCACGAAAACGATGAAGTTGACCAATGAGGAAGGGATCACCGTAGAGTTTGAAGCATCTCAAACCACACCGAAGCAATTGGAGCTGAATCATATGGACGGTGCCGCAATTGAGGAGATTCCGGTGGTGTGTGAATTTTTGGATGTTATTCCGGACGAGTTGCCAGGTATGCCACCTGATCGATACATTGAGTTTGTTATTGATTTAATACCTGGAACTGCACCTATAGCTAAGAGGCTGTATAGGATGCCTCCTGTGGAATTAGCGGAGCTCAAGAAGCAGATTCAAGAGCAATTGGAGAAGGGTTTTATTCGCCCAAGCTCTTCACCTTGGGGAGCGCCTGTTCTATTTGTGGACAAGAAGGATGGAACGCAAAGGATGTGTGTGGATTACCGTGCACTCAACGAGGTAACAATCAAGAACAAGTACACCTTGCCACGCATAGAAGACTTGTTTGATCAGATGAAGGGTGCTTGTGTCTTCTCTAAGATTAATTTGAGGTCAGGTTACTTTCAAATGAAGATTAGACCGTCGAACATACCCAAGACAGCTTTTAGGACATAATATGGATCTTATGAGTACACCGTGATGTCTTTTGGACTAACAAATGCACCTGCTTACTTTATGTACCTCATGAATAAAGTCTTCATGGAGTACTTGGACAAGTTTGTCGTGGTGTTTATTGATGATATTATGATCTACTCGAAGGATGAGAAAGAACATGAGGAACACTTGAGGCTCACGTTGCAGAAATTGAGGGAGCATCAATTGTATGCCAAGTTCAACAAGTGTCAGTTTTGGTTGAAAGAGGTGTCATTTTTGGGTCATATCATCTCAGGAGGAGGAGTATCAGTTGACCCCGGTAAAGTGAGGGACGTGTTGAAGTGGGAACCACTAGAAAATGTAAAGGAAATAAGGAGTTTTCTTGGAATGGCTGGATATTACCGTCGATTCATCAAGGACTTTTCCAAGATAGCTAAGCCTATGACAGAGTTGCTAATGAAGGGAAAGGCTTTCCGATGGACTCAAGCTTGTCAAAACAGTTTTGAGGAGTTGAAGAAGAGGTTGACAACAGCCCCAGTTTTGGTACTGCCGAATGCAAGCAAGAGTTTTGATATTTATTGCGATGCATCAAGACAAGGACTTGGATGTGTATTGATGCAAGAAGGTCAAGTGGTCGCCTATGCGTCAAGATAATTGAAGAAACATGAGCAGAATTATCCTACACATGATCTTGAACTAGCAGCTGTGATACATGCATTGAAGATTTGGAGACACTACATCCTTGGACATAGGTGTGGTATCTATACGGATCATAAGAGTTTGAAGTATATTTTCACACAAACGGATCTGAATTTGAGGCAATGGAGATGGTTGGAGCTCATCAAGGATTATGATGTGGGGATCAACTATCATCCAGGAAAGGTAAATGTAGTGGCCGATGCCTTGAGTCGGAAAGGAGTAAGTAATCAACTCACGGTTCGAGAATTGCCATCCGAGCTATGTAAGGAATTCGAACGGTTGAACCTCGGATTCGTGAATGAGATGGGAATAATGGAGTTAAATCCAACCTTGGAGCAAGAAATTCGAGAAGCACAAACCACAGATGGAGAGATCAAGGAAATCAAGGAAAGGACTGAGGAAGGGAGAGAATTCAGATTTGATGAAGATGAACATGGTACCTTATGGCTTGGAAAGAGAATCGTTATGCCTAATGTAAAGCATATTCGGGAGACAATATCAAAGGAGGAACATGACTCGCCGTACTCAATTCATCCCGGTTGTACGAAGATGTACAAGGACTTGAAGACATGCTATTGGTGGGCCAGCATGAAAAAGTACATAGCCGAATATGTTGCATTGTGTGATGTGTGCCAACGAGTTAAAGCAGAACACCAAAGGGCAGCTGGATTATTGCAACCATTAAAGATTCCGGAGTGGAAGTGGGAAGAGATTGGTATGGACTTTATAGTTGGATTACCACGTACACAATCCGGATATGACTTGATTTGGGTAATTGTTGATCGATTAACTAAGTCAGCCCACTTCATTCCTGTCAAGACCACCTATAATGGAGAGAAATTGGCGGAACTGTATATGGGAAGAATAGTATGGTTGCATGGAGTTCCGAAGAAGATAGCCTCAGATAGAGGTTCTCAGTTTACCTCTAGGTTCTGGCAGAAGCTGCATGAAGCTATGGGTACAAGGTTAAATTTTAGTTCAGCATATTACCCACAAACCGATGGACAAACTGAGAGGACCAATCAAATATTATAAGACATGTTAATAGCTTGTGCTTTAAAGCATGGGAAAAGTTGGGACAAGAGCTTGCCATATGCAGAATTTTCATACAACAATAGTTACCAAGCCAGCTTGAAAATGTCACCCTATGAAGCACTATACGGAAGGAAGTGTAGGACACCTTTGTTCTGGAATGAGACAAGAGAGAATCAAATATTTGGTCCGGATGTGTTACAAGACGCTAAAAGACAAGTTCAAATAATACGGGAAAACCTAAGGGCTGCCCAGTCTCAACAAAATGGTTATGCGGATAATAGGCGAAGGAGTCAGACTTTCGAAGTTGGAGATTTTGTATACCTCAAAGTGTCACCTATCCAAGGTCAGCAACGGTTTAACGTCAAAGGAAAACTGGCACCTCGCTATATCGGGCCATTTAAGATTCTGGACAAGCGAGGAGAGGTAGCTTATCGACTTGAGATGCCGGCGTATCTCTCCGGTATACACGACATGTTTCACGTATCTCAACTCAAGAAGTGTCTGAGGGTGCCGGAAGAACAAGTGCCGATGGACGAGTTAGAACTTCAGGAGGATTTGTCCTATGTCGAGCAACCTATCAAGATCTTGAACATGAAGGAAAGGGTCACGTGGAATAAGAGAGTCCGTTGGTGCAAAGTGCAATGGAACCACCATATGGAAGCCGAAGTTACGTGGGAACATGAAGAAGACCTGAAGACGGAATTCCCTCATCTTTTGTCCACGCTGTCGAATCTCGAGGGCGCGATTCACTTTAAGGGAGGTAGGTTTGTAACACCCTAAATTTTCGCACCATGCATTGCATACATGTTCATGCATTAAAACATTAGTAGAATAAAAGAAAAATAATAAACGTAAAGTATACATATACAAATATGAGTAGCAAAAGAAGAAAAAGAAAATAAAAATATAAAACATGTATTAGGGAATAAATAATAATAATATATATAAAAGAAATATAAGTAAATAATATATAATACTAATATATAAAAAATATAAATAATAAAATATGTAATAATAGTAATAATGAAAATAATAATAATAATAATGAAAATAAATAAATAAAGTAATAAATAAAAGTATAAAAAAAGACCCAGCGCCGCCGGCCAAGCCGAGCCGGCCCAGCAAGCGCGCCAGCGCCCGCGCCCTCGGCCTCCCGCGCGCCGCCCTGGCCCCACTGCGCGCCGCGCGCCCCGCTCGGTGCCGCCCACCCCGACGCCCTCATGCGCTCCAGCCCGCCCGCGCGATGCCGCGCCTGGTCCAACCGCGCCAGCGCGCCCGACCGACCCTGCCCTCGCGCGCGCCAGCCCCGCTCGCGCGCCCATCGCGCCGCCAACACGCCTGGCCCGCGTGCCCTAGCTGCCGCCGACTATAAAAGGCTACGGGGACCCGGTTTTCCCGACGCCAGAGGCAAAGCAGCCGCCACCAGGAAGCCCTAGTGCCGTCATAGAAAAAATAGGAGAGGGACCAGAGGCTGCCGCCGCCAGGAAGAAAAAAAAGAGAGGAAGAAAAAGAGGAGGGTGCTGTCATCCGTCGGAGATCGTCATCGCTGTCGTCGTGCCACCGGAGGACCGTTGCGCCATCTGCTTCATCTACGCGTCGCCTTCGTTCCGCGATCTTCGAAGCCGTCGCATCTACGGTAGGGTTCATTTTTCCGATGTGAATTTTAGCGACGTATTAGATCTAATAGACGTAAATTGATTTTTTCTCGCTAAAACCCCCGTAAACTCATATGAACACGTATGAACTAGTTGCATCTAATCAATAAATAACCATAGTTAATTAATAATTGAACTTTGCATGCATGCATGTCATCGCATGTTGATTAGTATGTGTGCATCATGTTGATTTGTATGTATTTTCTTGTATGTGTGAACACGAGTAGAGGGAAGTGCTCAAGAGGTCGTGTACGAGGATTTTCAGAACCAAGACTTCGAAGCGCTTGAGCAACCCTATCCGTCGGAGCAAGGCAAGTGTCCTTGAAGCATATTGATCCTGTTTTGAAATAAATGTTTTGTTTGCAAACCTGCATGCTGTGTCAATTTGATGGGAAATCCCGTGATAGGAAGTTTACTAGATTTGCTTAACCACCCTTGTCGCCTGGAATTTATGGTAGAGAGTCGGGATGGATTTTTACCTTTCTTCTTTGCTTAATTAACTGAGATGGGAAAATGACTATATCACTCAATTTAATTATGCATTAATGAGATTGTAGTTGACATGAACTGGTTCAATATGATATGGTAATGGGTGATCTAAGCAAGCCTAGTATTTGGATGGGTTGTATGTTATGGTGGTGTTGCTTGCTTTAGATCTAAGGATCGGTTCGTGGAGTGACCATCCAGGATTTACAGTGCCACCACGAGGCCAAGTATGGGTGCGGCATAGCTGATTAATTAGGGCTTTGCCAGTGCTATTTGGACCATTAAGGATGCTCGAGGAAGGGATAGTCGGATTGGGTTTGATGATGATTAGTAGGACTACCCTGGGATCTGAATGGCTCAAGAGGGGGCCCTTGGTTGAAGATGTGCTCAGTGGGAGACATCACCACCGGTGAAACCTCAGTGGGGTCTAAATAGGCTAGTAATCCCTTTGTAAAGGATATTTTGTGATCTCTTGGCCACACACCTAAGGAAGTGTGAGGCGGCATAATTGAGATTCTATAGTCATCGAAAGGTGATCTAATCACAAACACGTGGGTAAAGGGGTACAACATCTACAGAGTGTGTCTAAAACTATCATGATAGCCGTGCTCCCGGTTATGAGCAACCTGGACCCTCACATGATTAGAGGGAACTTGGGATTTGCGATGGTTATGGTTTGGTAATGGTTATGGTTGATATTATGGTTTTGGTTATGGGATGGAATCATGGTTTATGACATTGATTATGGATATTGGCAATGGTGAATTATGGACTGGTATTATGATGGTTACATGGTTTATGATGGGTTTGCTTCACATACATAATACATATTGCTTTTCAAATGTTTTACTGTACTTTTCAGCACTTAGCCTTTATTACATTCGTCATTTGAATCAGCCACATGTCATACTTTCCACACTTGCTGAGTATGACATGTACTCACTCTTGCAATCCCCCCAACAGTTGCAGGTCAGGATTGGGAGTTTAATGGTGATAATGCGGAGTTCTAGGCCGTGTCTACCATCAGCTTTGTCTGTGGTGTTGCATGGAGCTGTGCTATACCCTATTGCTTATGCTGCCTAGCTGTTTAGTTTGCTTATTTAGTTTATTTCCGCTACATTAGTTGAACTGGTCATTAATATTCATTAGAGTTTGTATTTGATGATAATATGGTTTGTGTAATAAAATTTGGTTAATTAGTCTTGTTCTGTGGTAATTATCTATATATCGTTTGTGATGCACTCGTGTATGTGTGTTGAACGTCCTGGGCACACATATGCGTTAGCTTGGTTCATTTTCGGAACCGGGCTTCACAGGTCAGCACCGGACTAGTCCGTTGCTTGTGACTAGTCCGACTCTGGTCCGGTCTATCAGACTAGTCCGGTCCCATGCGAACTAGTCCACTACTGTGTGGCTTAACCCTAGCCAGCCGCCATGACCTCTCTTCTTCCTCCTCACAATCGCCTTTGCTTTCTCTCTCCTCAAACTCGAGCTCCCAAGGCGATTTCCACTTTGAGCCACCAAAATCAAAGGTTTCTCCATGGAAATTCTTCCCCTCGGAGCAAAGCACCCCCTCCTCCGGACTAATCCAGACTCTACTCCGTGCCTCCATCTCAAATCATTGGATTTCGGTAAAACTCAAATCTTGCTCACTTTTCTTAATTCCTAAGGTATACATTGTATTGCTATATGTATTCCTGTTGTCCTCTTACCTTTTTGCATCAATCTCGGTTTGATTTGTTGGAATAAGAAGTTAGGGTTCATATGTTAAACCGGACTAGTCCGGTACTTGGTGTGGACAAGTCTGGTTAACCGGACAAGTCTGCACCCAGAAATCAGACAAGTCCGACCCCTTGATAGTATGAACCTCTAAATTTTTGTCTCCACAAAGTCTGATTCCCATTCTTACCACACTTTGTCACCCTGTGTCAGGCACAATCACTACGTAAGAAACCCAAATAGGAGACAAAGATTGGCAACGTGGTAAAAGGAGAACGTCTAAGCTTAAGCGAGACAAGCCCGCTTCAGTAGGGATCTGGCATGGCTCGATTGAATGTACAAAGAGACGCGTACAAGGATTGGCACGTCTTGAATACCTACTTAACTGAGGCGGGCTGTATTGTAACGCGCCAATCCTTGAGTTTCAGGTGCATAACATAGAGGAGATGGTACGCAATGTCGAGAGACATGGCAACAATGATCGGTACAGTAATGGTGAACTTGCAAATTACAAGAAGATGATCAAATAATCCATTGTATCATGGTTGTGCAGCTAAGTACACCAGTCTATTTGCGATGGTAAAACGTTTCCAGTTGAAGGCGAGCAAAAGATGGAGTGATTGTAGTTTTAAGGAATTGTTGATGCTCCTTAAGGACATGTTACCCCAAGGCAACACAGTCCCTACGATAGTTTATGAGGCAAAACAGATAATCTGTCCACTAGGTTTGGAGGTGGAGAAAATCCACGCGTGCAAGAATGATTGTATTTTATATCGTGGACCTGAGTACGAAAACCTCGATAAATACCATTTTTTTGGAGTAGACAAATTCAATCGTAGGAAAGACGACGGTGGTGACGAGAATTGCAATAGAAGAAAAAGAGAGCCTAAAAAGGTGTTTTGGTACTTTCCTATCATTCCTCGTTTGAAGCGTTGGTTTGCAAATAAGAAGGAGTCAGAATTGTTGCAATGACACAAAGAGAAGCATAAGCAGGATGCTGGAATGATAAGATATCCTGCTGATGCCACACAGTGATGAAACATTGATTCACGAAATCTTGAATTTGCCATTGATCCGAGGAATATTATGATCGCAATGAGTACCGATGGCATGAATCCTTTTTGAATAGTAGCACACATAGCACATGGCCAATTGTGCTTACAATTTTGAACCTTCCTCCTTGGTTGTGCAACAAGCAGAAATATATTATGATGTCAGGACTGATTACGTGGCCACAACAACCTGGGAATGACATCGACACTTATTTCGGGCCTCTGGTTGAAGATCTGAAGCAGTTGCGGTAAAGCGACGGAGTGAGTTACTTTCGCCTCAAAGCCATTTTATTTGTGGCTGTTAGTGATTCTCCAACGGCACGTAACTTCTCCGGACAGAGTAAGAAAGTAGGTTGCGGATGTCCACATTGTTTGAGAGAAACAAACTCATAGTACTTGAGCGAGTCACGAAAAATAGTGTACATGGTACATCGACGCTACATTCCAATGAAGCACCCATTTCAGAGTATGAAGGAAAATTTCAATGGTGACACTGAGAAGAGGCATCCTCCACCTCATCTCACGGGTCATGAAATCTATGAAGTGGTCAAGGATATCTATGTTGCCCTTGGTAAGCAGAAAAAGACTTGCAAACATACTTGCGAAGATGATATGTGGAAGAAGCCATCAATTTTTTGGGAGCTACCGTATTGGAAAGACTTAGATGTCCGTCATTCGGTTGATGTGATGCATGTTGAGAAGAATTTGTGCAAGAGCCTACTGGGGACATTGCTTAACACGTATGGGAAAACTAGGGACCATGGACATGCACGGGCAGATCTAAAGAAAATGGGAATTAGGCCTGAGTTGTGGATCGATGACTTGGTAAAAGGAATGGAACTACCCACATCATGCATCACCCGTTCAAAAAATGAAAAGAAAGAGTTTTGTGGGTTCTTGAAAAATATGAAAGTACTATCCAGCTACTCGACGAACGTCTGAAGGCTTATTTCATTTCCAGATCTAAAAGTAGCTCCTGGTGTGAAGTCTCATGATTACGTATTGCTTATGCAGATGATTGCTGTTGGAATTCGAAATATCCTACCGCTCAATGTTCGGAAGGCTATAATGAACTTTTTCTTTTTCTTCAATGCAATTGGTCAAAAAGTACTATGTGAAGAAGATCTCGAGTCATTGGAAAAAAGGCACTATGAAACTTTATGCTTCCTTGAGATGTATTTTCCACCTGCCTTTTTCGACATCAGCGTCCATTTCACAACTAATCTTATTAAGGAGATAAAGCTACTTGGCCCTGTGTTCCTTCACCAGATGTATGCTTAGGAGAGATTCAACGGCATACTGAAGTCCTTCGTTAGAAATCGAGCTTACCCTGAAGGCAGCATGGTACAAGGATTTTCTACAGAGGAAGCTGTGGAGTGGGCTCTAAACTACACTGACCTAAGTAACCCGATTGGTGTTCCCAAGTCTCGTCATGAGGGGAGGCTCACAGGAAACGGGACCATTTGGAAGAAGGCTATAACTCCAGATTCACATTTATTCTTCTGCGCTTATTTCCACGTGTGGCAACACATGTCCATTGTGTCTGAGTACCTCGATAAGCACAAGGAGGTGGTTCTTAGAGACAATCCTGGCAGCAATGAATCATGGTTAGCAAATAAACACAGGAGAAAATTTATTGGCTGGCTCCGGGGGTCGGATTTCTCACTCATCGGATACTCAAACAACTGAATACCTAAAAAAGTTGGCCCATGGTCCCATATTCACAATTATCACATATCAAGGGTACGACATAAATGGATACACGTTCTACACTATAGAACAAGATAAGAAAAGCACGTATCAGAATAGTGGTGTCCATGTTGATGCTTATAAAGCTGCGGGCCAAGACAAAGACATGTACTATGGTCAAATACAAGAGATCTGGGAGCTTGACTTTCAAGGATTCAAGATTCCTCTTTTGCGTTGCAACTGGGTTGATGGAATCAAAGGTGTTGTACAAGACAAGTACGGGTTCACTAGCGTTGATCTTAACCGTCAAGGATATAAGTGGGAGCCTTTCGTGTTAGCGGAACACGTTGCTCAAGTGTTCTATGTTCCAGGCACAACAAATAAAAGGCTTAAGGTGGTTATACATGGAAAATGACGAATCGTCAGAGTTGAGAATGCCGTCTATGAGGAAGAGTTTGACCAATTTGATGAGATTCCTCCTTTTGTCAGCTCGATGATGAAGCTAAGAATACCATCGGCCAACGAACTTCCTCACTTGCAGAACGACCACCATGAAAAAGTCAAGAATTTTAAAAAACCAAGACCACAACGTAAAGTACCAAATTTATTTTGTGTAAATATGGTCAATTGAGTGAAAAATTGACTTCTATTTGGATATTTGTGTGATATATGCTCAAATGTGTGAAAATATTGCCATTTGAGTGAAAATTTGACTTTCATTCGTCATATGTGATCTGTTTCTTATGGAGAGTACTGATGCCTTGTGTTCTGTTTTTTAAGGAAGCACTACTAAATATAGCACTTGCTCTGCCCTAAAAAATGGTATACGAAAGTGATGCGAGACACGCCTCACAAAGGCACGTCTCTCAAGCAAGATAATGTGATACGAGTTTCTCAAAAGCGCGTCTCCGATTTAGACGCTTCGATCTGCGCGAATGGCATTACTGACAATGGCCCGCATTAATTCAAAAGAAAAGAGACGTTCTTTCATAGAGCTCATCTTTGATTGTTTTTGTTGAAGCGAAAGGGAGACGCACCCGACTGTGGCTCTTCTATGGCGCGTCTCCGATTGTTGCCCTGGTACTTTTAGCTCTTTGTCCCACCTTAGAACTCTGAGTGCGTTGTAATGAGCATATAAGGCGTGGCATTGCAACGTTCGCAACAAGTTCCGCGTGGACCTTTGTGATGTCAAATTACACAAAATTTAATCTGGCAATCATGAAGGTTCACACAGAATTTGAGCTTTTGCATATTAAGTTTTAGCACAGTCCCACATGTCATAAACCATGAGGTCGGAGTGCTTCGAATTCTGTGCCCGAATGTCATTATGGCAGTGGACGCACATTAATTCAAAAGAAAAGAGACGCGCTTTTCAAAAGTGAGACGCGCTTAGCGGTGGATCTTCTAAGGCGCGTCTACAATAGTTGCCCTAATGTACTTTTAGCTCTCTCGCATGCTCTCTTCGCAACACTTAGCACAACTTTTCACTTTTCGCGCGCGATGATCACTTTTTGCCCTAGAAACCATCGTCGTGTTGTCCCCTTCCCCGGAGCATGCCGTTGTGTTGGTCCGCTTCCCCAGAGCTCGTCACCGCCTTGACAGTACCCTCTTGATCATTGTCGCGCTGCCGCCATCGACCCTCGACTCCACGTTGACCAGCTCGGCACTGCCTTAATGAGGTTTGTTCGTGCTTTGGTTGGAGTCGAAATTGTCCCTGCTTTGGTGGTTTACCGGTCAATGTTTAGTATACTTTCAAAGTACTATGCTTAGAGTATTACGCTTTGGTTGGAGTCGAATTGTCCACACTTTGGTGGTTCACCGATCAATGTTTAGTATATTTCCGGAGTCCTACGCTTTGGCTAAGTACTGGTCAACGTTTAGTGATTTATTTAATGATTGCTTCGTTTGGATTGTCCTTACACTTGGCACATATATCTTTTTCTTATTAAGGTACAAATGCCATGAGAGAATTTGCTTCCTTATGTGACCGTTTGTGCGAATGTGACTGAAATTTGATAATGTTTTATAGGATTTCAGTGTTTTTTTGTGAGTTTGAAGATGTCTCAGTCGGAGCATCAGCAGCATATTGAAGAGGAGGCTCAGCAGCAGACTTAGTAGCAGACACATGAAGAGGATGCATCTGCCTCTGGTATCACAAGAAATAAAAGGTCACGAACAACGTGCTCGACAGATGTTGTGACTGTTGATGAGTCCAATGATGAAGGCGTACCTCTGGACCATAATCCGAATATGAGATTGTCCAAAATTTGTGGTATAGCTGCTCAGGAAAGGATGCCGCTAAACCTGCAGAGATTCGATCACTAGACCAAAAATGAAAAGGATGAACTCTTCGAAAGCTCTATCCAACCATATGTTCAATATCGAGAACATAAGAAACAGAAGGGGAAGAAGCTAGCTATGAAGATGATCTCTCTTACATGGAGGCCCTACAAAACTAAGCTTCATGAGTTCTGGAAGAATCATGAAACCCCCTTCCATAAGTATCAACATGTGTCAGAGGAGGATAGGACGAGATTTGTTGAAAAGTGCGAATCACAAGAATTTGCCAAGAGCAGTGAACGTATGAAGTAGCACCGATCGCAGAACAAGCTTGACCACCACCTCGACAACATTGGTTATGCCAGTAAAAAAAGGATTCGGGAACAACAGGATGAAACATTGGCTGAGCTAGGTGTTGCGAATCCATACAACAGTTTCAGTGGACGGCTAAAACCATTTATGCGTGCTCATTCACAACTGCCTGAGTCAGGTGGTATCAGCTTCTGCAGCCCGAGCACCTTACACGTTGCTCAAAGAGCCTAGAACCTGAGTAGCAAAGAGTCAAATGGTGGAGGGAAAACGATGCCCTCACCAAGCCCCTACAAATACCGGAGCAACAAGGTCGTGTTCGTGGTGTTTCCAGTAAGTTGACCTGGAGGGAGGGTTTTCTGGAACACAAAACTACTTATCGGAAGTGGAAAACGACCTCGACATCACAGGTTGATGTCGAGGAGCTAAAAACACAGTCGAGAAGGGAGCTCCTAGGAGACATGAAGCAAAGGCTGGAGGGAGAAGGTATAGCAATCCCTAACGTGTTTTTCAACGACGAGGAGCGTAGGAGCAGCTTTTCTTCTACAGCAGCTGGGGGTGGACAACCACAGGAGGATCTTCAGGCACCAACGTCTGTACCTTTGTTGGTATTTCTTCACACCATAGAGTTATCCGCAAGCGCACGGAAATACCGTTGTAGCACTTCCCCTTAAGGAGTATTCCCAAGGGTATCAAATCCAAAGAACGCGTGTGCTAATATTTCAAACTAGCTCACCCAAGGACACAAAGTTGTTTAGTAGGCAAGGAATAGAGAGGAATTCAAGTATTGATCCTAATTCAAGGTAGTTTGCAGTAGATGCTTGCTTCGGGCACGGGCTTACTCCTAGTAATACTAGGACGACTCCTGCCAAGAGCCTATGGCATAGCCGAACGTGGAGGATTATGAAGGACAGATAGGGCTGTCACCACCTACTGCCTACCTCTTCAATCCGTGGGTCTACGAGATATCCACTGATGATTTATAACCTAAGCACCACACTTACGTTCTAAATCACTACTCTAGTTGTTTCGAACACAAAGCTACAACTAGAGCCTCTAATGAATTAAAGCAGTGAACCCACAAGTAACTACTTGTGCAAACTACTAAGAATAAAAGATCAAACTTGTGTTGAATTCACAAAGGCTTACTTGATTGAGTAAAACCTTTGTAGGGATACAAGTGTAGAAGAGGGATTTGACAAGCCCAAGCCTCCTTCTCCTAGACTCTTCACCACACTCTCCTTCTACTTTGGTAGCCTCTAGGACTACTCTAAACTTTTGGAGTGTAGCACTATTCTCAACATTTGGTGTGTGTGAGAAGTGAGGTAAGGGGGTCTATTTATAGTTGGAGAAGGGTCGGTTCTCGCCACAATTAACGCGCGAATTAGTCACCATTGACTTTAGGGAGCCGGGAGGAGCCAACATGTGTCATTTGACAGGGTTTGGCGCCAGGAAGGAGTCGGCCGAACCTCTGGTTCGGCCGACCTGGTCAAGCCTCCCCTCGGGGAGTGCTTCCTCCAGGTGGCTTCCAGGTGGGCCCCCTTGATGTATATGGGTGCAACACCATTGGATCTCCTCGTATTCTTCTGTTTGTGGGCCATTTGATCCATGTGTTGCCACGTGTCATCACCTGATTCATTGAAATCCATTTTCATGGATTCATCCCTGCATGTTTTGGTATTTTGGGTAATAATTCACCTGCATACAAATAAACACCAACACTTGTGGAATTGGGTTAGTGTATAGCCCTACCACTATGTTTTGTGTTTCTTTTATGCACATTATGAGGTGAATTGACGGTCAAAATATGGTACTTAAGGACCGTCAACAAACTCCCCCACACTTAGTCCTTTGCTCGTCCTCGAGTGAAGACAAGAAGAACTAGAGTGTTGTCATGAATTTGCTATAAGGTAGAAAATAAGGATACTAGATATTTCAACTTATACCTGAATTCATGGATCCCCTTTGTGTATGTGGCTACCACATCAATCTTGGGTGTTTGAAAAGTGGAATGGTTAGAATGAAGTCCCCTTGGATCATTCTCTACTGAAATGATTTGGCAATTGCTATATTTGAAAGTCATAGGAACATTTGCCCTTGCCTTCTCGATCGAAATCTCTCAAAGCGTTTGAGTCCTCACCATGGCATGTTTTGCCAATTCTTGTCCCTATACTAAAAGTGGCTATATCTGGAGCTTGGTAGGGATGAATGTGGCACACATTTTCGATTCATATGTTACTAAGTCAAAAACTTGATCCTATGAGAGACTTATGCAATGAACAAAGTGAAGGCAAAATTCTTGTGCACATGAATGGAATGGAGGGGTGAGGTGATAACTCCCATGAATTTGCTCTCTTTTAAGGATGAAACATGGCTACTTTTTTTGAGCACTCTTACTCTTTTTCAAGAGTGGATGCTTTTTCTTTTTCTTGTAGCCATGTCTTCTACTCATTTTTTATTTTTAGAGAGGCTTTCATTTGTATTGTATGGAGTTTCTTTTTGACGGATGGGTAATCGATGGATGCAAACTCTCAATGTGAGAAATTTTGTATGAATGGAGTGCACAAGAGTTCTCAATTCAAAAAGTTGATGCATGTCACTCAATTGGGTCACGGGTTTGACAAAGTTCAATGAAAAGCAAAATGGCATATGCTTGTGGTTTTCAATGAATGTATCACATGGCCTTGGTGGGTATATAAATTTCCAGTGAGAGATTTAGGCAAAGTTCAAGACTTCAAATAGTTACAAATGTCAAAATCAATTTCAAACAAAAGGATGATTTCTAAAGAACTCATTTAGCATACCACACTAGTCAAATACCTAGATGATGTGTTTTTCCTATTGAATTATGGGAATCATAAACAAGGTAATGAATTGAAATATATAGTATTCAAATTTTCAGCTTAAGCAAATTCTTGACTACCAAATTTTTTTCTTCAATTTGTTGAGTTGATTCATTTTAGATATGCAATGAATAATATGAAATCAACTCAAACAGAAGGGTAGCGCATAAAATTGGGGAAAAGAAATCCAAACTAATTTTCTGGAGTGAAACGGAGTCGTACGGTGCAGAAAACAAGTCGGCCGACCAGGGGGTTCGGCCGACCTCCTGTTGGATCTTCTATGGCTCTGTTTCGTCGTGTCATTTTGCTCATTCGGTCGCGATGTGTTTTGATATGCAACGTTGATTTTTCACGTCAGGATTTCGTGACTTGGGGACATGTTTCCCCCACAGTTGTTTCCTGAATTCTTTATTCAAGAAAATAAACTAAAGGGGGAACTTTACCAGTGTTAGATGAACCGGTAAGTTCACTTTATTGAAATCAAAATATGGGGATGCTTACATTATTTAACCTAGCTTTAGAAAACAAACGTTTTAAAAAATAAAATCCTAAGTAGTAAGCATCCTATGCTGTCGGGACATCTAAACTATGGTGCGTTGTAGATGTCGGGCTTCCCGACGGCATTGCACAAGCGCTGCAGTTTGGCGCTCATGCCACGGCGAACACCGTCAATCTCCTCCTTGAGGGCCATGATGTCGTCCTTTAGTTCCGCCCTCTCGATGCGCCCTTCAACCACCAAGTCAGTCAGCTTCTTGTTCTCCAAGCGGAGAGAAGCGAACTCCTTGGTCAGCTGTGCCACTTTAGGGGCACGAGGAGAGTCCTCATCCTTGCCCTCAAACTGACCGGGTGGCCCGTTGATGGCAGGTGGTGGGACATGTCGCCTAATCTTGGAGGGCGACGAGCCCGTCGACTCCTCCATTGCCAGATTATCCACGCGCTTGAATATGCCCTTAGCGTAGCCTCCTTCGGGTTTGCGCACCCCGTGGATAAGAAAGCAATCTTCCATGCATTCTTGCGAGGTACAGGTGGGCGTCTTGTAGTGGTGGCTCACTAGATCACCCTTCTTAGTCTTCAATGTGTACATGAACTCCTTGCCGGGCAGCAACGATGGGAGAGACTCATCTTTTCCGTGGAAAAGACATGTCTTGACTGGGTTCAGTCCAGCCAAAGTCGGACGGCATGGCGTCGTTGACTTCATCGGCGTTCTCCAAGGGGAGAGCGACCGAACAGCACTACGAGGTGTAGGGCTGCGCCCGCGCGGAGTCGTTGCAGGCGGGATCATGGCAAGGGGCTTGACATCGATCGCCATGACGGACTCCAAGGCGAGGGAAATTTTGTCGCTGGCCGGCGTAATGTCCCCGCTCAGGTTGAAGGTTGAGCTGGAGGAGGCGTGAGGCACAATCTTCTTGTCGGCCATGACGAGGACAGGAGGAAGATGATGACTCAATGAGGTGTATAACTTTCCTCTCTGTTTCTGTCCGTTAAGTAGGCGGGGAACGACGAGTTTCATCGAGGATTTTGTGGAGGATATCGAGGAGGATCAACACGAGAAAACAGAACGCGAACGGCACGAAAGGGAGAGTCGGCCGACCCCCTTCTGGCTCCGTTCGGGCCACATTTTCTCGGATCAATTGAATCGTCCTCATAGATGAAGAATTGGATGGGCCCATTAATTGGACGTGGAGAATTTAAACAGAATTGAAATAAATGGCATCAAAATTGATTAGATTTACCATGTCAAATTCTTTTTCTATATCCTTTTGGGAATTGAGAAATAATTTGAGTCAGTGCCCATTCACTTTGAATAGTTGATCGTCATCACCTTGGAGTGTGATTGCTCCATGGGATGAAGTCTCTACTATAGTGAAGGGTTTGAACTCTTTCGGCGTAATCCTCTTATCGTGCCATCTTTTGGTTCTCTCTTTATAAATTCTTGCATTGTGGTACGCCTTATCTCTCCATTCCTCCAACTCAGAGATTTGCTTCAATCAGTGATTTCCAGCTTCGTTAAGATTCATGTTCCACCGCTTGATGGCCCAATACGCTCTATGTTCCAATTCTACGGGAAGATGGCAAGTCTTCCCATAGACAAGTTGGAAAGGAGACATGCCAATAGGTGTCTTGTAGGCAATACGATATGCCCACAATGCGTCGGATAGCTTTTGCTTCCATCCCGTTCCCATTTGCATGACACTATTTTGCAGAATATTCTTAATTTGCTTATTAGATGTTTCTGCTTTGACCATTTGTCTGTGGGTGGTATGGGGTAGCAATGTCATGCTGGACTCTAAGTTCCCTTAAAAAGTTCCAGAAGGTCTTATCTATGAAATGAGACCCTAAATCACTTATGACCATACGAGGAGTTCCGAAGCGTGGGAAAATGATCTCATGGAACATTTTCCTTGCTTGCTTGGAATCAGCATTTTTGCATGGCAATGCTTCTACCCATTTTGACACATAATCGACGGCAACCAGACTATACTCGCAATCATAAGACCTAGGAAAAGGTCCCATGAAATCAATACCCCATACATCAAATAATTCCACTTGGAGATTGTATGTTAGGGGCATCACATCACGAGCAGAGATTCCTCCATACTTCTGGCATTTCCAACATTTTCGAATGAATTCCTTGGTATCTTCATACATTGAAGGCCAATAGAATTCACTCTACCAGATCTTTGCCTGAGTACGGTAAACACCGTAATGACCACCATAGGGGCCAACATGGCATTTCTCTATAATTTTGGTGCCTTCGATTGATGGGACGCACCTTTGTAGGATCGAAGAGCGCGTGAAAAGCTACCAGAGGGGGGGGGGGTGAATGGTAGATTTAAACGTCTTACGCAGCGGAAACAATTAAACCCCAAACCCTTTTGGCAGAAAAACGATCTGTTAAAGAAATCGTGTGTGAGACTAATCTAAACGTGGTTCACCGTGACAAAAGTGATAGATATCAGAGATAATCAAGTCACGAAGACAACACAAAAAGAATCACTCAAATCCGACAAGAAAAACTCAAGTTATGATCGAAAGATCAAACAATGGTCAATCTGTCCTACCCGAGAAAAAATAGTTCTGGAACGCTGCAAAGAAACTCGTGTAGATCATAAACATCAAATCAAATGACCGTGAAATTTTTACATATGATAGATAATCAAGTTGTGAAGACAACCCAAAAATAATCACGTCAATTAGATCTGTAAAACTCGAGTTATGATAAAACCACCGACGAAGGGTAGTGCTGTCCAGAAACTCGACGAGTAAAACTTGTCTGGAACAAGTCGGACGAACAAGACACAAAAGTTCCTTCAAACTACGAATTTTATTCAATAGAACACAAGAGGAACAGCCCCAAAGTTGTGCACCACGAGCTCTTGGCTCCCTTGCTTTTATAACCAGCTCGAAAGCCAACTCAACTCAGATCAGGAACATAATCTTACTCTGTTCACGAATCGTAACTTTCCATAACTGCTTAGGATTCTTCTATACGCAGATAGAAACAATCTTAAGACTTCCAAACACCTTAGGAACGTATCCCACAATCCTAAACAACTCGAATTCGTGACCCACACGAAATCCTATCATAACCAACTCAAATCTTTCCATATATGTGTCAAACCCGACTCAGCCACAGCCTGAGTCCATAACCTAGTCGGTTGGACCTTTCCGACTAACTCTTTACGTCCACATCTCTTCATCACGTCTCGAAACCATGTAGCCACGTCCATGCACTCCTTGCACACATGCAAACATCTTCCAATGACGTCTAGTAACCTTCATATGCACCGCCCTTGATTCAATCATCCTGCGCGACCTCCTGATCAGCTCAACCACAATTCCTTCTGAACTTGGTTGTTGGAGCCTCATCTCCTCCCTGAGACTAGTCCAATGGATCTCGTCACCAGCCATGTCTTGAACTCAAGCAACACCTGCACATGAATAAACCACCAATCCATACGAGCCAAAGTCCTCGACTTGACTCAAGTTAGTTCCGAACACAACACCCTACGTGAGAACCTCACATAAGCATGTTGCAAAACCACAACAACAAGATATCATCCATATCAACCAAAACACACCAAAAACTTAGTAAAAGAATACTAAGCAAACTTTCGAACAATGTAAAGCAAGTACGAAACATTGCAAATGAAAAGCAGAAGCACTTCGTTCAAGTTCCGGACCTTGCCAGAGCAACCCGAACCTTGAGCTGGAGCTAACAAAAGCTAGTAGAACCTAGCGCCGGAGCTTACCAAAACTTAGTACAACCAAGCTCCCACCGGAGCTTACAAAACTAGCAGGACTTAGCGCTGGAGCTAACCAGAACTAGTCGGAACTAGTAATCCCAAAAGCCGGAGCTAGAAAAATCAACTTTGGAGCTTAGGAAAAACATTTCAGAGCTATCAAAGACATAAATTCACCAGAACTGACCAAAGCTAGTTGGACCTAGCATCGAACGTAACCGGAGCTACCCAAACCAAGCCGGACCTACCGTCGGACCTTGCTGTAGCTCAGAGCTAGAGTCGGACCTTGATAAAAAGGTGTTTTGGTGATATTTAAAACTTTTATCATCAAAGCCAAGTGTATTCACAACAAGCCAATGTATTCAGCACATATAGGTCTTACAATCTCCCCCTTGATGAATGCATTGGCAACACCATTTAAAATCCGAACATTGACTTATTCACATAAAAGTTTTGAAGGCAATTTCTCCCCCTTTGTAAATCAAAAGTAAAATGAGAAGAAAAATTATCCCATATTATCTTTCCCCCTTTATTATGTCTCCTTATGCACATATTCTCTTTCTCTTCATGCTTATCTCTCCCCCTTTGACAATGTATTCAGCAAGTCATGAGCATATAAAGAAATTATCTCTCCCTCTTTAGTTGTTATCAGCATATTATAACATATACATATAAACAAAGCTCATCCAAGTCATACTATCAAGTACCTTACATTATCACATCAATGAAATACATAAAGTAGTGTAAGCAATGCTAGAGATCAAATGTAATTTTCAATTTAAGCAAGTCAAGATCTCACAAACTTAACTATTTCAAGACCTGAAAGCATGACACTAGTTGCTGCATTTTATTATTTTTCAAAGCATAAATTTAGATCATATGATATTTGCAAGAGATTATATGCGCATCTACCTTATTCTAACCAACCAAGCCAAACCTATGTCATTTGACAATCAGAAGCTTAAGGACATGGTTTTAGTCATACACAACTTCTTCCAAGTTCATATCTAAGTGCAATGATAAGCCATCTCAAAAAAAGAAGTGCGATGCATGCATATTCTCTTGATATTTTCTCAATTTATATTTGTTCATAAAAACTCAACACGTGAGTTGATTACTTGATTAATTATTTATGATTAAAAGCATTTGTGAGCATGCAACAAGTTCAAAACAGCAAGAAAGTTCGACCATGACCAGATTTAGTGTAAGTAATTATTCCAATTACTCGACATGGCAAAAACTACAAAATGTATAACACGAGTAATGTAGTAAGAACTTTCAGCATGTAAAAGGAATCATAGAGTCATATATGTATGAAATACTATGCTCATATTATTTTAACTTCAGATTCGCACATAGACTTCCCAAGTTTCAAAAACTCCCCCTCAATTTAAGCCATGAGGATACATAACCCCTATTTCACTACGAATGTAACAAAATGAGTGAAATCCAAAGGTTTTGTAAAAATGTCAGCCAATTGTTGTTCGGTATCTACATGGTGAAGCACAATGTTTCTTTTTTCAACATTATCTCGGAGAAAGTGATACCTAATGTCAATGTGCTTAGTTCTAGAATGTTGCACGAGGTTTTTAGCAATGCAAATGGCACTAGTGTTATCACAGAACATTGGAACACTATCTAGATCAACCCCATAGTCCTTAAGTGTTTGAACAATCCAAAGAGTTTGTGAGCAAGCACTAGCAACAGCTACATATTCAGATTCGGCTGTGGATTGTGCAACTGAATTTTGTTTTCTAGAGGACCAAGCAACAAGAGAATTACCAAGAAAATGACAAGCACCGGAAGTACTTTTCCTATCAATCCTACAACCCCCAAAATCAGCATCCGAAAAAGCTTTCAAAGTAACGGTTGAGGAAGAAGGAAGAAAAATGCCAAATTCTTGGGTTCCATGTAAGTACCTGAGAATCCTTTTGACGGCTTGACGATGTGAAACATGTGGGAAAGCTTGAAACCGTGCACAAAGACATACACTGAATTGTATGTCCGGTCTTGATTCCGTGAGGTACAAAAGTGATCCGATCATGCTTCTATATTCTTTTTGATTCACAGGTTCACCATCTTCATCAAGTTAAAGTGTTGTTGCTGTTCCCATTGGTGTCCGAAGAGGCTTGCTTTTGTCAATGTTGAAGCGCCTTAGGAGGTCTTTGGTATACTTCGTTTGATGCACAAAGGTACCCTCCTTGGTTTGCTTGATTTGCAGCCCCAAAAAGTAAGTGAGTTCACCCATCGTACTCATTTCAAATTCGGAACTCATCATTGCTGAAAACTTGGACACAAGATCATGAGAAGCACAACCAAAGATAATATCATCCACATACACCTGAATGAATAGTGAGTCATTGCCATGTTTAAGCACAAAAATAGTTTTATCAACCTTGCCCATGGTAAACCCCTTTTCAAGTAAGAATGTTTTTAACCTATCATACCATGCTCTAGGGGCTTGTTTGAGACCGTATAAGGCTTTGGACAGTTTGTAAACATGATTAGGAAAATCTGGATTTTCAAAAACCGGTGGTTGTTTGACATAAACCTCCTCATATATGTAGCCATTAAGAAAAGCACTTTTAACATCCATTTGATATAGCTTAAAACCTTTAAATGCTGCAAAAGCTAACAAAATTCTTATAACTTCTAATCTAGCGAACGGAGCAAAAGCTTCATCAAAATCTAGACCTTCAACTTGAGTGAAACCTTGAGCAACCAACCTAGCCTTATTCCTAACCACAACCCCATCCTCACTTTGTTTATTTGTAAATACCCATTTAGTTCCAATTAAAGTGTGACCTTGAGGTGGAGGTACAAGTTTCCAAACATTATTTCTTTCAAAATTTTCTAACTCTTCTTGCATGACAATAATCCAAATTCATTAGTGAGTGCGTGTGATATATCTTTGGGTTCAAAAGAAGCAACAAAAGCAGAATGAGCATGAGAGTTTGGATCGCAAAACCTGGACCGTGTGACTCGTTCGTGCAAGCTTCCAATCATCTGTTGTGGGGGATGATCTTTGTAAAACCGTAGGGGAACAGATGTCTCACAAGCTTCTTCTTCATTAGGTTCATCGTAGATTGATGATCTTGTGACTTGTGGACGATCAGGACCAGCATAGGTGATAGCCGGAGCTTGTTCAATGTCCGGAGCTGGACACGTGTAAATTTCGGAACTACTAGGCAGTATCACCGGCTCTTCTTCATCTTCGAGAATACCCTCCCCCTGAGGATACGGATCTGGTCCTGCAACACCGGAGCTAGTACCTGGGCTAGCTTCATCAAAAGACACTTCACAAGTCTCCACAATTTTGTTAGTGTCAAATAAAAGCACACAGTAGCCTCTAGTATGAGATGGATAACCAAGAAACATGCCGTCAATGGATCTAGGTTCAAATTTATCAAGGTTACCATGTTTCTTAACAAAGCATTTGCAACCAAAGACCCGAAAGTGTGTAACACTAGGCCTATGTCCAAACCGGAGCTCATATGGTGTTTTACCTATCTTAGCACGCAAGAAAACACGATTTGAGACATAACAAGCGGTTGCTAACGCATCAGCCCAAAATTTCCTAGAAGTTTGATATTCATCAAGCATAGTCCTAGCCATCTCAACTAAGGTTCTGTTCTTTCTTTCTACAACACCGTTTTGTTGAGGTACATATGGTGAAGAGAATTGATGATCTATTCTATTTTCAGCACAAAAGTGATCAAAAGATTGATTTTTAAATTCAGTTCCATTATCACTTCTAATTGCTTTTAATGATCCTGTGTGATCAATTGATAATCTAAGAAATAAAGTTCTAAAGTGACTAAAAACTTCATTCTTAGACGCCATAAAGTAAACCCAAGAGTATCTAGAATAATCATCAACGATAACAAGAACATACCATTTACCTCCGAAGGATTGAACACGTGAAGGTCCTACGGTGTCAAGATGCAAAAGTTGACATGGTTCAGTTGTCATGATCATTGTGAGAAGAGTATGTGAACCTGCAACCATCTTAGCATGTCTACAAGAAGAGTACACAATTTCTTTGTCCCCTTTAAGCTTAGGCAGCCCACGTATGCGATCAAGAGCACTAACACGCGTTAGGTGATCAAAGCCTACGTGACCAAGTCTACGATGCCAAAAATATAAGTCATTTGAATCATTAGCAACTAGACACCTATGCTTAGAGGAAGACATATCAAAATCAGCTTTAAAAACTCTTCCAAACCGAGACATGTTAAAAATAAGCTTGAACTTACAACTTTGCCGCAGTTTTTATTGAAAATAATTTCCAGATTTTCATCTAGCAATTGTGAAACAGAAAGCAAGTTGTATTTCAAATTTTTGACAAGTGCCACATCCTTCAAAGTGTAGTGATCATTTACTCTAACCGAACCCTTAGCAATTATAGGAGTTGAAGAATTATCGGCAAAAGTAACATTCTCTACACGTGACACAAAAGAGAGGGAGGAGAACCAATCTTTGTTACCGGTCATGTGGCGTGAGCAACCTGAATCCACAATCCAGATGTTCTCCTTCCTCAAACGTGTAACCTACATAGAAGCACAATACGTCGATGACTCAATACTGGGGTTAGTCAAAAGGCATTTAGGAATCCAGTACTGAGTCACGCGACGTGCAGCAGGAAAAACACGCGAAAGCTGAGACAAAACAGCAGGTTTATGAGTCAAAGTTTGAGATTTTTTATTCTTAACTACTGACCTATAAGGTGTTACTTGTGTAGCATAAAAATCAGTAGCTCCGGAGGCAAAAACAGAAGATCCGGAGGTAAACTTTGAATGTTTTTGACTCAAAACAGCAGGTTGTACATTCGGTTCAATGTGTGTAGCAAATTTTGCATGAAAGTTATGAGATCTAGCAACCATTCTTTCTCTTTTCTGTTGTTTAGCTAGTCTATAACGAATATCTATGACATGACCATCTCTACCACAGAAGGTACAATGAAATTTAACTTTGTGTTCATGTCTAGATGAGCAAGCAATATTTTTATTTGAAACCGAATGAGGCAGCACTCCTGCAGATTTGAAAACCACTCCTTTTTGTTTAGGAACTGTTTGAATCAAACCACTTCCTAATGACTTTACAATTTTAGGTGGATGTGCCTTAGCATGAGCATGAGAATCAAAACCTAAACCAGTTTTATCATTGCAAACTTGGAAGAATTCAGCAGTAAGTTTAGGTTCTTATTCCCATTACAAAACCGATCTAATGTCCTTTGCATGTAATCAAGTTTATTGGACAGATCAAGACAATTTTCACATGAAGTTTTTCCTTTTAGTTTGCAATTTGAACAAAATTTAACTTCATGAGAACGTAAAGCATTGTTCAATATAGAATTTCATTCATAGCATCCTGTAGTTTCTTATCAAGATCATCACAAGTAGAACAATGCAAATCAATTGTAGAATAGCTAGCATCTTTCAAGTTTTTATCATTAAGTGCAGCAAGCTATTTGTTCTTTTCAATTTCTAACTCAAGTTTATCAAGTGTGGAGGTGTGCGCACTTCTTAATGAGGACAATTTTTCATATATTAAATCACATGAGGAACATGCATCATCACTAGGAATCAAAGTTTTTAAACGGTTGATTTCAGATTCTAGTGATTCAATTTTAGCAGCACTATCCCTAAGCTTTTTGTCCTTTTTCTTAACAATAATAGTGGAACGAGAAATAGCATCACACATTTCTTCGCAAGTAGGACATACCTCTTCATTGTCGCTGTTGTGTTCTGCCTCCTCCATATTTGATCTTGACTTGCCCGCCATGAAGCAAAAGTTTGCCAAATCATCTTCATCTTCATCACTTCCAATGTCCACGTTGCTTGAACTGAACTCTTGAAGCGCGGTGATGAAACTATTAATCATCTTGCGTCCTATGGTACCTTTCTTCTTCTTGTTGGAATTTCCAAAGGAGGTCCGAACCTTGCTTTGTTTTTCTTCCCGGGTGGTCGGACCTGAAAGGTTAGGGCATTCTGTATGAAAGTAACCTATTTTACCACATTCAAAACAGCGTTGAGGTCCGGAGCTTCCTCTCCTTCTAGTTCTCACATTTTGCAATGCTTTTGAGAATCTTGTAGAGATGAGTGCCAACTCCTCTTCTGGAAATTCTTCGATCTGCTCCACGGTTAGTGAGGACAACAAAGCAAGAGTATTGCAAGATGATGATTGGCCGGAGCTAGACATATCATGTTGTGAAACAAAAGCAATAGACTTATTGGGGTTCTTACGTGAGATTATGTCAATTTCATGAGTTTTTAACGTGGAATATAGCACATCTAAAGTAAGTGAACTCATGACAGTAGATTCACGAATAGATGTGACTTTCATCTCCCAAATTGACATATCTAATGCACTTAGCAATTGCCTAGCATTTTCAGCATCTGAAAAAATTAACATTGACACTACACAAGTTCCTGAGAATCTTATTAAAGCGAGCAAAAAGGTCATCAATAGACTCACCGGGTTGCATCTTGAAGCGCATGTATTCTTTCTTGAACATGTCTTGCCTTACTTCTTTGATCGTGTTAGATCCTCCGTGGTAGTCACAAAGTGCTTTCCACACATCGTATGCAGATCGGAGGTGTGCAACAGGGTCAAAGTCGCTTTGTGTTAATCCTTGTATGATCAAGTTTCGAGCCTTGTTGTTGTTGTCGACATCTCTCAGATTTGTAGCTGTAACTTGATCGTTTGATGGCACTTCGTAAGGCTTGTATACCTTCTCCCATATTGCAAAGCCTTGTGCCTGGATGAAAGCCTCCATGCGTGCCTTCCAAACCTAAAAATCAATACCAGCGAACACACAAGGTTTGGCGGAGTACTTCTCCATGATGATTAGTCAAAAACACGTGCAAATCACAAAGATTAGAGCACCGTGGCTCTGATACCAATTGTAGGATCGAAGAGCACGTGAAAATCTACCAGAGGGGGGGGGGTGAATGGTAGATTTAAACGTCTTACGCAACGGAAACAATCAAACCCCAAACCCTTTTGGCAGAAAAACGATCTGTTAAAGAAATCGTGTGTGAGACTAATATAAATGTGTTTCACCGTGACAAAAGTGATATATATCAGAGAGAATCAAGTCACGAAGACAACACAAAGAGAATCACTCAAATCCGACGAGAAAAACTCAAGTTATGATCGAAAGATCAAAGAATGGTCAATCTGTCCTACCCGAGAAAAAACAGTTCTGGAACGCTGCAAAGAAACTCGTGTAGATCATAAAACACAAATCCAATGACCGTGAAATTTTGAAATATGATAGATAATCAAGTTGTGAAGACAACCCAAAAAGAATCACGTCAATTGTATCTGTAAAACTCGAGTTATGATAAAACCACCGACGAAAGGTAGTGCTGTCAAGAAAGTCGACGAGTAAAACTTGTCTGGAACAAGTCGGACGAACAAGGCACAAAAGTTCCTTCAAACTACGAATTTTATTCAATAGAACAAAAGAGGAACAGCCCCAAAGTCGTGCACCACGAGCTCTGGGCTCCCTTGCTTTTATAACTAGCTCGAAAGCCAACTCAACTCAGATCAGGAACCTAATCCTACTCCGTTCACGAATCGTAACTTTCCATAACTGCTTAGGATTCTTCTATACGCAGATAGAAACAATCCTAAGACTTCCAAACACCTTAGGAACGTATCCCACATTCATAAACAACTCGAATTTGTGACCCACACGAAATCCTATCATAACCAACTCAAATCTTTCCATATTTGAGTCAAACCCGACTCAGCCGCAGCCTGAGTCCATAACCTAGTCGGTTGGACCTTTTCGACCAACTCTTTACGTCCACATCTCTTCATCACGTCTCGGAACCATGTAGCCACGTCCATCCACTCCTTGCACATGTGCAAACATCTTCCAATGACGTCCATTAACCTTCATATGCACCGCCCTTGATTCAATCATCCTGCGCGACCTCCTGATCAGCTCAACCACAGTTCCTTCCGAACTTGGTTGTTAGAACCTCATCTCCTCTCTGAGACTAGTCCAATGGATCCCGTCACCAGCCATGTCTTGAACTCAAGCAACACCTGCACATGTATAAACCACCAATCCATACGAGCCCAAGTCCTCGACTTGACTCAAGTTAGTTTCGAACACAACACCCTACGTGAGAACCTCACATAAGCATGTTGCAAAACCACAGCAACACGATATCATCCATATCAACCAAAATGCACCAAAAACATAGTAAAAGAATACTAAGCAAACTTTCCAACAATGTAAAGCAAGTATGAAACATTGCAAATGAAAAGCAGAAGCACTTCGGTCAAGTTCTGGACCTTGCCAGAGCAACCCGAACCTTGAGCCGGAGCTAACAAAAGCTAGTAGAACCTAGCGCCGGAGCTTACCAAAACTTAGTACAACCAAGCTCCCGCCGGAGCTTACAGCCGGAGCTAACCAGAACTAGTCGGAACTAGTAATCCCAAAAGTCGGAGCTAGAAAAATCAACTTTGGAGCTTAGCAAAAACATGTCGGAGCTATCAAAGATATAACTTCACCGGAACTGACCAAAGCTAGTCGGACCTAGCATCGAACGTAACCGGAGCTACCCAAACCAAGCCGGACCTACCATCAGACCTTGCTGTAGCTCAGAGCTAGAGTCGGACCTTGATAAAAAGGTGTTTTGGTGATATTTAAAACTTTTATCATCAAAGCGAAGTGTATTCACTACAAGCCAATGTATTCAGCACATATAGGTCTTACAACCTTCTAAGAAGGCCATCGACACATACTCAATAGAGGTAAGGGTCATCCCAAAGGTGTCTATCACTCTCATAAATGAGTTTCTTTTTGTTCTCCCCTTGTGGTATGTATCCCGTGACCATAAAGTTCATGATATCCGCATACCGAGGGTGAGATTCTGTCACCTTGAGGAGCATATCATCTCGTAGGAAGTCATTGAAAGGTATGTCCATGGTTTGTGTGACTTCCGTACGTGAAAGATGATCTTCTACTGAATTCTCTACTCCTTTATTATCTCTTATTTCTAGATCAAATTCTTGGAGTAGAAGAATCCATTGAATTAGCCTGGGTTTAGCATCCTTTTTGGTAAGCAAATATTTCAAAGCAGCATGGTCTGTATAGACTATGACCTTTGCTCCAACCAAATAGGATCTAAACTTGTCGATAGCAAAAACTTCTGCTAGGAGCTCTTTCTCAGTTGTGGCATATTTGAGTTGGGCTCCATGTCAGAGTTTTGCTAGCGTAGGCTATTGCGTGATGCTTTTTATCTTTGGTTTAGCCTAAGACCGCACCAACAGCAAAGTCACTGGCATCACACATGATTTCGAATGGCAGCGTCCAATCAGGAGATTGGATAATTGGAGATGAAATGAGTGCCTTTTTGAGTATATCAAATGATTTAAGGCATTCATCATCGAAATCAAAGGGAGCTTCTTTAGCTAATAGGTTGGTGAGGGGTCTAGCAATTTTGGAGAAATCCTTGATAAATCATCGGTAGAACCCCGCATGACCTAAAAAGTTGCGGATTCCCTTAACATTGATAGGAGGTGGAAGTTTTTCAATAACTTCAATTTTAGCTTTGTCCACCTCTATCCCTCTCTCAGATAGCAAGTGTCCAAGAATGATGCCTTCCCGGACCATGAAATAGCACTTTCCCAATTAAGCACAAGGTCCTTCTCCTGACAACTTTGTAAGACCCTGTCTAAATTTTCTAGACAATGATCAAAAGTTTTTCCATAGACGGAGAAATGTCCATGAAAACTTCCATGATATCCTCGATCATGTCTAAAAATATAGACATCATGCATCTCTGGAAAGAGGCAGGAGCGTTACATAGTCCAAAGGACATACGCCGGTAGGCATAGGTCCCGTAAGGACATGTGAACATGGTCTTACTTTGATCATCGGGATGGATAGCAATTTGATGATATCCTGAATACCCATCAAGGAAACAGAAGTAGGAGTGTTTTGCCAGTCGCTCTAACATCTCATCGATGAAGGGCAATGGAAAATGGTATTTCCTTATTGCCTTGTTAAGTTTTCGGTAGTCAATGCACATCCTCCATCCCGTGACGGTCCGTTGAGGAATTAATTCATTCCTCTCATTTTGAATGACCATCATACCTCCCTTCTTAGGCACTACTTGAACTGGACTTACCCATTCAATATGAGGAACAGGGTAAATAATCCCAACATGCAGAAGTTTCAAGACTTCTTTCTTGACAACTTCTCGCATCGCATTATTCAATCGCCTTTGAGGTTCCCTTGAGGGGACACTCTTAGGGTCAATAGGAATACGATGGGTGCATAACGCTGGACTAATTCCCTTGAGATCCTGAAGTGAATATCCAAAAATAGCTCTATGCCTTTCTAACATGGCTATGAGTTTGAGCGTTTCATCATCTGAAAGCTTGTCACTTATGATGACAGGGGCTTCCAAATCGCCATTTAGAAAGGCATAACGTAGGCCTGGAGGTAGAATCTTGAGCTCAACAGGAGGTTTTGGGGAGGGCTCTTCTTTTGGCAATTCAATTTCCTCCTGAAATTCATCCTCCTCTTGGATGAAGTCTTCTTCTCCTTTAATTTCAGAGGGTTCTAAAAATTGAAGAGTCCTAACCTCCTCCATTGGCTCATCTTGGATGGGAGATCCTGTAGATGTGTTCTTTGAACGCAGAATAGGCATGGAGAAATTTCTCCCTGCAAGATTGATATTGAGGCTTCCTTCCAAAGGAACTTCCATGAGAAATTTCTCTATGGTAATCCCTATCATGATGTCGAAATCTTGGATTTCGAACACGTGAAAATCTAGGAGAGCCTCAACATCTTTGTGTCTAACAGACACTTGTTGCAGAACCCCACATCCTTCAAGAATGGTTCCAAATGAATCTCGGAAGGATTTGCGTGTTGGTGCCAATGGCACATCGCCAAGAATGGCGAGAGCACAAAAATCGGAAATGAGATTTGCTCCAACAGTAGGGTTGTATAGGATTCTCATTGGTGTCCCTCTAATAGAATATAAAATGGTAGCCAAAGGTGAGGTCATCTGAAGAATTTCGGGTGAATTCTCGACTTCAGCTGTCCACTCTCTGCTTAGGATAGAGGTCAACTCCTTGACCGTCTGACGGACGAACACCCCGTCAGGTGGTTCAGGTGGAGTTGGTGGCAATGAAGGTTTCCTATAGCAACAATACTTCGAGGTATTTCCATAATCTTCAAAAAGCTCTTCCTCGAAGCAAAATGGAAACTGCGAGGGTTGAATTTCTTCTACCTTCGTAGTCTCAGGTTCGGGAGAGGATTCCTCTGGCAAGGCTTGGGTAAACAAGAAATGGGTTCATCCTTGTCCAAGAGTGTATCCTCCGTTCTTGACATGACTTCCTCTTGGGGAGGCTCATTAAGACCCATAATGAAGGAATAATTTTCTAGAATTCTATCCAGAAGATCCTTGCCTTCTTCTGGAGTCTTATGGAGGAAAGATCCTCCAACCGTAATGTCAAGATATAGGGCAGACTCTTTGTTCAATCCCATGAAGAAATGTTGCAAAAGCATTGGATCAGGGATTAACAAATCTGGGCCAAAATTTTCCAAAGAGAAAATTTGTCCCAAGCTGCACCTATGGATTCCTTCTCCATCTGCTGGAAGCATAGTACTTCCTTTCGTAAGGAAACAATTCGGACAATGGGAAAGAAAGCAAGACAAAATTTGTCTCGTAATTCACTCCAATCACTGTTTGTCTTCCCAACGTAGTGGTTGTACCATTGTTTGGCTTTTTCCTTGAGGGAAAAAGGAAACAACTTCCATTTGAGAGTTCCTGTGTCATACCTTTGATTAGAAGGCATGAACACAGTTGTTCGAACTCTCGTAGATGGTGGTAAGGGTTTTCACAATCCATTCCTGAGAAGGATTGTTCCCAAACCATGGCTATAAAGCCAGGGTGAAGTTCATAGCTGGTTGAACAAATAGGTTCCACCGAAGGCGGTGGCTCACAGAACTTGCCCTTCGGAACAGAGTAAGAAAGAATGGTGGGTTGCTCCATTTATATGGTGGTGGTATGGTAAGAATAAGAAAGGTAACATGATATATAAGGGTGATATGATACGAGGGTGATCTTGGTTCGAAGATTAACAGCAACCGTTCCCCGACAACGGCGCCAAAAATGCTTGTTGGTATTTCTTAACACCACAGAGTTATCCGCAAGCGCACAGAAATACCGTTGTAGCACTTCCCCTTAAGGAGTATTCCCAAGGGTATCCAATCCAAAGAACGCGTGTGCTAATATTTCAAACAAGCTCACCCAAGGACAGAAAGTTGTTTGGTAGGCAAGGACAGAGAGGAATTCAAAGTATTGATCCTAATTCAAGGTAGTTTGCAGTAGATGCTTGCTTCGAGCATGGGCTTATTCCTAGCAATACTAGGACGTCTCCCGCCAAAAGCCTATGGCATTGCCGAACGTGGAGGATTACGAAGGACAGATAGGGCTGTCACCACCTACTGCCTACCTCTTCAATCCGTGGGTCTACGAGATATCCACTGATGATTTATAACCTAAGCACCGCGCTTACATTCTAAATCACTACTCTAGTTGTTTCGAAACAAAGCTACAACTAGAGCCTCTAATGAATTAAAGCAGTGAACCCACAAGTAACTACTTGTGCAAACTACTAAGAATAAAAGATCAAACTTGTATTGAAATCACAAAGACTTACTTGATTGAGTAAAACCTCTGTAGGGGTACAAGTGTAGAAGAGGGACTTGACAAGCCCAAGCCTCCTTCTCCTAGACTCTTCACCACACTCTCCTTCTACTTTGGTAGCCTCTAGGACTACTCTAAACCTTTGGAGTGTAGCACTATTCTCAACTTTTGGTGTGTGTGAGAAGTGAGGTGAGGGGGTCCATTTATATATGGAGAAGGGTCGGTTCCTGCCACAATTAATGCGCGAATCAGTCACCATTGACTCCACGGAGTCGGGAGGAGCCAACACGTGTCATTTGATCGGGTTTGGCGACAGGAAGGAGTCGGCCGAACCCCTGGTTCAGCCAACCTGGTCAAGCCTCCCCTCGGGGAGTGCTTCCTCCAGGTGGCTTCCAGGTGGGCCCCCTTGATGTATATGGGTGCAACACCGTTGAATCTCCTCGTATTCTTCTGTTTGTGGGCCATTTGATCCATGTGTTGCCACGTGTCATCACTTGATTCATTGAAATCCATTTTCATGGATTCATCCCTGCATGTTTTGGTATTTTGGGTAATAATTCACCTGCATACAAATAAACACCAACACTTGTTGAATTGGGATAGTGTATAGCCCTACCACTATGTTTTGTGTTTCTTTTATGCACATTATGAGGTGAATTGACGGTCAAAATATGGTACTTAAGGACCGTCAACAACCTTCAATTGATCCAGACACGATAGATCATTTGGCTCAGCCAACAACATGCAGCCTTCTGCTAATGGTAGGAGGAATCGCTTGAATGGAGGTCGAGAGAGGGCTAGTGTATCCTGATCAGACCATGCTTGACGACATCTAGGTGGATACAACATCCTATGTTGTGGTCAAGGTGGACATGGTTCATGAAAATACGAAAAACCTGCAGCTCGAAGTGCCACCGGACGATACAATGCTGACTATGCAGGATGCAGTTACTAGAAGGGTTTAGTGGAGACGGAACCTTATTGTTGTTGACCTAGCAGCAGTAGAAGCTTCCTCGTCGACCGCTTCAATGTCTCCTGAGACACGTCTGCTTCTGCATCCAAATCCAGAACAGATGGATCTGTCTCCAATTCCAGAGCTATCATTGCCTCCAGTTATAGAGAAGCAACATAAGTCTCCAATTTGAGAGCAGTTGCCTCTAGTTACGGAGAAGCCACATCTATCTCCAACTGTAGAGCTGCTGCAGAACTCTCCACTTGAAGAGCAGCCGCATCGGTCTCCACCTCGCACTCAATGTGCCCTGCACCCTACACCTGATCAGCCGCCAGCAAAGCCGACGAAGAATGTACGTGCCAAGAACAAGAGTCTACCGCAGCGGCGATTATCATCGAAGGGAGGTTGGAAGAAACTAATGAAAGAGTCAGAACCTAACTCGAGGGCGCCAAAAGCTATGACTCATGCAAACCCGAAGTATGAAAAGGGAAAGCCGATGTTAATTGTGGCCGCACTCAAACAAGTTGGTAAACCTTGTGTTCAACTTCATCAGTACTACATGGAAAATTACAAAAAGTGTGATACCATACTAGTGGCATTGAAGGATAAACGCTTTCTCTTGGGTGATGGCGTTTTTTTCATCTCATGGTTCGATCTCTATGACCTTTTCAACCTCTACGCGTTGGATGTCTCCCTAATACGCTTCTTCACATTGTATGTCTCCTCAAAAACTAGGTTCTTCAATACATACTCAATACAAGTGTTATATGTGACAAATTTGACATTTTGCGTGTAGGAACCAACAACTACATGCTTGTCATAACACGAGAAACGCGTCTGCTGCATATCTTGACCCGCAAGTTCCAGCGAGGACTTATATTCAAACGTCGAGCGACAAAAAAGATGTTGTTCAATATTTTGTGAAGGCAATGAAATAGTACAGTGATAAGGACCTCCTAGCATACCGTTCAAACCGGGTAACCATTGCATAACCATAGCAATATCTACATGGTATGACCAGGTCTAGTACTGTGACTCCTCATGGTCGACAGATGGAAAAACTGGCAAGCAAAAGACCCGATCATGGAATGATATCTCTTCTATTATTTACGAGTAAGTTCCTTCTTCACTTTAGTTTCCTTGCACGATGATTTTACATTAACTGTGAATGTTTTTGTTTAGGGCTCTTGGGAAAGTAAAAGGAAAACGCCGACAACTTACACATTATACTGCATTCAACATCCCACAACAAGCTCTAGGAAACACGTGTGGCTTCCACGTCTGCCTACACATGGCTTTATTTGGAGAGTAACCTAATTGCAATATATGTGTAAGTGCATTTATTTTACTTTATTACTAATCTTTTGCAAAATCTCATTTTATCGTGTGGCAAGACTACGGACCTGCCTTCAGGAATGCTGAAGATCGTTGACTTGAGCAAATTAGAGACGTCCTATGCAGGTTTATCATTTTTGAAATCAATAATTCAAAGGGAGAATTTCATTACCCAATAGAGAATTAGGTGACAGTTATTCTTTGTGTAAATTAGTTACATGTTAAGATGGATTAACAGGGGAATTCTGTGTAAATAGTTACTTGGTAACCATGATTTACACTTTGTTAATATTTGATTGGTGAATGTGTGTACACTTTGTTAATATTGTTAATATTTGATTAGTTACATGTTAAGTTGGATGAACAAGAGACATTTGACTATACATATGTTTCTATATGTGTATGTTGCTGACACAGGCAATGCGGCTGCCAAATCCTAGCTAGCTCCAGGATGCAGCAGAGAACTAGGATAATCAGGGGTGGGGGCACCTAATAGGACACGTGCATCTAGCAGGGAGCGTCTCCTGTTAGCGCCGCACTGAACCTGCTTGTAAACAATCCACGACGCGCTGTAGCAGAGTGCATCTTGGATTACCTAAATAAAGGAGACACACTTTCTTATAGCCCATCTCAGATCAGTCAACAAATCTGCGACGGGCTATCATAAAGCTCATCTTAGATCAGTCAACATATCTGCGACACGCTGTATTAGAGTGTGTCTCTCATGTACACTGATGGGTGACGCGCACCTTGCTCTTCTCCAATGATCGTGTAAAGACCGTCTTTTATGACTCAAAGAAAGGATACACACTTTCTTTGAGCTTGTCTCACACTTAGTCTGATTGGTGACACACCGGCCGCTCGTCTCTGATGACAACGTAATGCGAGATGCGACGACTGAGACATACCATTTGTTCGTCTCCCTTCTATGTTCGGGCACATCTCGAATGAGCCTTTCTTACGTAGTGGATGTCGTCTGCATCATATGACAACATGTTTGATTATGAAGCCGAGCGTGACCGCGAGAGAGTGGTCAGCGCAAAAGAGCTAGGAAGCAAGAAGCACAATGACCATGATGCAAATGATTCTCCTCCTAACTCTATGCTCCGAAGAAAGAGGAAGGTGGTAGTCAAGAAGCCATGTAGCAAGGATGGTGCAGGTGGTAGCTCAACGACACTAAGGAGAGGCACTCTCAAGGGCAAAGGACTTGCAAGTGGACCCATTGGTCCACTAAAGATGAAACCTCTTGTACAGCGCAACAGACAACCCTTAGAAGATGATTTCATGGGCAAAGGAAATGACTTGGTTGACAAGCTCAGAAAGGTTGAAGCCTATTAGCAGCCAAAGCAATCAGCTGAACCGAGGTTCTGGAGCCACTTCCATGCTGATTATTATGAGCATGTCTACTGGAAGATTGAAATCTAGTGGTTGCCAGTTAATGGGTGGACATGACTTATCTACAATCCAAGAACTGTCAAGCATATCATGAAGTCTTGAAGGCATTGGAGAGGCATGGCTTGAAGGATCTCCTATCCTTCTGATATAATTGGAACATTGAAGTCATCAGTCAATTTTACTCTGCTCTCTACTTCGCCCGTGATGATGGGGATGAGATGATTTGGATGACACATGGATCCAAGTATAGTGTCACTTATGAGGAGTTTGCCAGGATACTCCATCTCGAAGACACTTTGGAAAATGAGCTTGTGATTCACAACTTGAAGCCTTTGGAGAAGGATGAGCTAGCCTTCCTATATGATACAAGAATGCCATACAAGGCACCGACCTTGAGTTTGTCAAAGATGTTGAGCATGCCGACCTCAAGCCTCAGAAGCCACCAGTCTACAATGTTCCCAATGCCCCAGCCTCACCTGGAATTGAACAAAGATCAAAGCAAACAAATGAAGTCACAAGGACTCCAGCTGCTACCTCTGCGCCTACACCCTCCAAAGAGTCCTCTAGTGGTGTATTGAAGATGCTTTCCTCCATGTTTGCATCCTGCCACAAAGTGGAGGTTAAGCAACATAAGGAAAGCTTGGCCAGAAAGAGACACCAGAGGTATATGAAGGCAAACATCAAAGCAATCTATGAGAAGTTTGATATTAAGCTAGTGGGATCTCCTCAAATTTCAAAGGATTCCGAAGAAAATATCACAGAGATGACGCCTCTCACAGAACAAGAATTGGCCTCATTTGGACTTGCGGGTGTCACTGTTCCTCCTTCTCCTCAGCATGCTCATGATTCTAGAGATGAAGATGAAGACAGGACTGAGAGTCAGAGAGCGAGTGACGGAGAGTGATTCCTCTCAATTTTTCCCTTTTGGTGCCTTTATGCCAATGTGTAACACTCTAATTTTCATCCATCATGCATTGCATACATTCTTATACATTTTAACATTAAGCAATATAAAAAGGAACAAGACTAAAATGAATTAGAATCAAAACTACAGTTAAAAGTCTGTGTCAGTGCAGACTTGTCCGGTTTGGACCCCGGACTAGTCCGTTTTGCTCTCCGTTGTCCCCCAGACTCTTCCACTTTTTGCTGCGGACTACTTCGAAACCGTTTTTGTTTTTGTCCAGACTTGTCCGTTCCATAGTACGGACTAGTCCATTCTTCGCTACTGGAACTCTTTGGAGTTGTCTAGTGATCCCCCGTTTTGTCTTTTGGGAATTTCGCCAAGTCTCTGGACTTGTCCGATCTCATACCGGACTTGTCCGTTTAACTCTCTAGAACTTCGACTCACTTGCAAATGGACTTGTCCGCCTTCATACCGGACTTATCCGTTCAACTTTCTGACATCTAACAGACTAGTTCGGCCCCTAGCGGACTTTTCCGGTATGCCTGACTCAGATTCAATATTTCCTCCACGACATGTTATTGGGTTTTTGCGTTAATTGGGCCCAAGAAAATCGTGTCCAACCCCTGTGGAGCCCGTGTGGGACCCCACCCCGGCCTCCACCTCCTTAAACGCGAGATCCATCAGACCCCACCACCTCCACCTCTATATAAACACCCCACCACCGCAACCTTTCATCCCTTTGTCACAATTGAAGAACCCCTAACCCTAGTTCATGAGAGCCGCAGTCAAGAGGAGTCCACCGCAGGGAGAAGAGGTGAAGGATCAACCAAGATCGTCGTCGCTGCTGTGATCTTCATCATCAATCCTTCATCATCGTCAATTCTTCATCTATTCTTCATCTCCTTCGATCTTGACGTCAAATTCTCAAGTCTTCGACCTTTGAACCCTAGGATTCACGGTAATTATCTTAGATCCATCTTTTCTATGTAAATTATGGTTCCATATTAACTCAAACTATGCTCTAATTGAAAACTCGCCAAAAACCCTAGCCAACGGACTTGTCCGGTCCCAGTGCGGACTAGTCTGATTTTCTTTCTGTACAAGAACGGACTTGTCCAGCCCTAGTGCGGACTAGTCCGGTCTTCCTTTTCTGAAAATTCCTGGAACTTCTTTAACAATCTCCGAAATAACTTGGAACTTGTTCTAACATGTAATACTTAATTGTAACTAGTTAGTAAGAATTGATAGCAACTTGATAACATGCATTACCCCATAATTGTATTAATCATGCATGTCATGGCATATTGAGTAATATATGAGCATTTATTGATTGTAATGCTTGTTTTGTATGTTTATTGCACGAAACAGAAGGTGTTGCTCTAGAGGGTGCTGTCGAGGACCTCCAGCACCAGAACTTCGATGCTTTTGATCCTAACCAATCTCAAGAGCAAGGCAAGTGTCCTTGATCATTTTGATCCAGTTTTTAAATGTTTTGTTTACAAAACTGCATGCTTGTGTCAATTTGATGGGAAACCCAAGATAGGTGTTTACTAGACTTGTTTGACCATCCTTGTTGCTTGGAATACATTACAGAGAGTCGATAAGGGTATTTTACGTTTTTGCTTTGCTCTAATTAATTGGGATCGGAAACCAACCAAATAACTTAATATTGAATTAATGAACTTATGGATGATGAGAATTGATAAACATGGATAATTGGTAAGATGGGACTTGGGAGATCAAAGCAAGGATGGTTTGTGGATTGGGTTGGATGATATGGTGGTTTGCTTGTTTTAGATCTAAGGACCGGTTCATGCGAGAATATGCCAGGACAACAATGCCACCACAATGCAAAGTATGGGTGCGGCTTAGCCAATTAATTAGGTGTATTGCTAGCATTATTCATATCATTTGGCGGAGCGGGGAATGGGAGTCGGTTGGGTTTGCAATAGTGGCGGGACTGCCCTGGGATCCGAATGGCACAAGAGGGGGCCCTTGGTTGGATGTGCTCAGTTGGAGGCATCACCACTGGTGAAACCTCAGTGGGTCTGAATATGCTAGTAACCTCTCTGTAAAAGCTATTTTGTGATCTCTTGGTCATACACCTAAGGAAGTGTAATTGGCATAAGGGAGGTTTCTTTAGTCACCGACAGGTGACAAAATCACAAACTTGTGGGTAAAGCAGTACAATCTCTACAGAGTGTTAAAAATTATCATAATAGTCGTGCTCCTGTTTAAGAGCACCTGGATGACCTACATGATTAGAGAGAAATCTGGGAATTGGGATGGTTTGGTTATTGTTATGGATTGGATGGTGATAAATGGATATGGTTAATGATGATGGTAAGAATATGGTATATGGATGGATAATGAATGATGAATATGAAATATTACATTTATTTGGGGTACGATGGGATAGATTTCACATAGACATTATAAGATGCTTTTCATATGTTTTAAATGTACTTTTTAGCAAATAGCCATTATTTATTATCAATCCCTTGTTTAAGCTACATGTCATTACCTTCCCTAACTTGCCGAGTACGACATGTGCTCACCCTTGCAATTGCCCACCAACAGTTTCAGGTGATGTTTGGGAGTGCCCTGAGGATAATGCGGAGTACTGGGCTGTGTGCTGCCGTCAGCTTGCCTGTGGTCTGCATGGAGCCGTGCCATCCCCTATTGCTTAGTTTGCTCAGTTAGATTATTTCCGCTGCATTAGTTTCAGATTTTTTAATAATAATGATCATTAGAGTTGTAATTTGAGGATTATTTGAATATTTTAATAAAAGTACTTATTTAATAATTTGTGCCGGGGTAATTTTCTGTATATCGTTTGTGATGCACTCGTGTATCTGTGATCAATGTCCTGTGCACACAAATGCCTTCACTTGGTTCATTTTTGGAACCGGATATCACACAAAGGGGGAGAGATTGAGACTAGTAATCTATTTGGAGCTTTAAGGACTAGTGATCATGGACATGTATCTTTTGTGTTTTTATGTTTCAAACTATTGTAATCTCGAATTGGATGCCTATTTTGTTTAAATATGAATGTGTGATGCTCATTTTATTCTTGTGATTGTAATTTTCATGATGCACATCACAATATCTGCTCATACACACTTTATAGGCACCCCACCATAAAGAGTGCATATATGTGAGAAATTTTTGTTGTTCATATGACATTCTCATATATGAACACTTTATGAAAATCAAATTTTACTCTTAGTTGTGAAATCTCAATTGGTTGTCATCAGTCACCAAAAAGGGGGAGATTGAAAGTGCATCTAGGCATTCTGTTGTGGGTTTTGGACGATTGATGACAAACAAATGAGATCCTAATGAATTTGTTGAGATGAATGCAGGTCTACAAAGACTAACTTATGGTGCACTCAAAAAGGTGCAAAATGAGGAGTGATAAAAGGAAAAGCCCAAATGACCAAGGAAGGGCAAAGTAGATATCAATGTATAGGATGCGTGTGAGAAACACGTCCAAGAGCTTATATATTTGCGTAGAGGCTAAGGGCTAAAATAAATTAATTAAGTAATTCACTGGTCACCAGACAAGTCTGTTCACAAGCGGACGAGTTCGTTTCACTTACTGTTCACAAACGGACAAGTCTGGAACAGTACCAGACTAGTCCGTTCAACTCACTAACCTCACCCGGACAAGTCCGATTGAATCTCTGGACCCATCAGAACTAGTACGAACAACATTCTATTCCAATACGAACAAGTCCAGATTAACTCACACAGATTAGGGTTTCAGGTGTGCTGCACAATTCACGCAAGTTTTACACAGCACTGGACTAGTCTAGTCCCCAGAGCGGACTATTCCGGCCGTCGGGATCCCTAACGGTAAATTTTTTAGAAACTCTATAAATAGGTGATTCACAACCCCACATCATAACTCCGTACACAACAGTGAACAACTAAGAACCTAGCGCCACCACTCGTCCCAAGAGCTCAGAGACACCTCTCCCCGTACATCTAAAGCCCTTAAAAGTTAAATCTTTTGGGAATCCAGATTTGGGATAGGGAGATCGTCTTGTACTCATTCTTAAGCTCTTGGGATTTGATCTCTTATACACTCTTACATTTGTTGTAAATCCTTTGAGTGTGTTTGATCGCTTTTCTCTTTGTAATTTTGTGGGAGCCCTCAACGTGTGAGGTTGCCCCACCAACTCGGTGATTACCCCTGGATAGTGGAACTCAAGTCGGCCTTTTGTGGTGACTTGACAAGGCAAAGGGTTTGAAGAGACCCGACTTTGTGTGAGATTCCTCAACGAGGACGTAGCCCTCTTTGGTGAGATCGAACCTCAGTAAAAATCCTTGTCTCGCGTGTTCTTGTTATTTACTTTCGCAATCATCATCATCTAGGGCATAGGGCTGATTAATCTTGCAACTTATATTAATCTCGTATTCCTTGTACAAATTTATCATCCTAAAACTTACACAAGTTTTTAGGATAGTTTACTTAATTCCATTGCTATAACATTTGAGGGGAATACATTAAACAATCTATATTTTCGTAGGTATAACTAGCATACCGGACTAGTCCGTACTACATCGGACTAGTCCGGCCCTCCTGTATTTGATGAATCTGTTAAGTGTTGCAGGAAAAGTTTTCAACACCTATTCACCCCCTTCTAGGCCACATTCAATTGTACCGCGTGTTCTGCCTCGAGGTGACCTAACAACTAGAATAGAGGATGTATATCGGTTCGTGTAAGATGCCCTACGTTCAGTCAGGGACCTCTTCTTCTCGTTATCAATGATGAGGGAATACATGTATGAGGATAGGTTCTAGTGCTATCATGTAGGCGACGAAGCCCTTCTTCCAGGGTTATCTTTTCACCTTTTTCTCTTTCTTTCGAAAGACAACTTCAAGATCCTTTTTATAGGTGGAGACATGCCCTCTCTTTTCTATCTACTTCCTGCTTCCTAATATTGGAAGCGAGATTACAGATTCGTTCTATCCTCCCCGCTCCTCGGGGCGGGGTCAAACAGTGGAGGTTGCAAGCGCTGCACCTTCCCCGTTCGCTGCCTTCCGTCAGCGCCTTGGTACCAAGGCTAGTGTTCCATCCACATTGGGACCGAACAAGTTGTGTAAGGGATGACAAAGATATCGACATGGTCTCCCAAGCTGGGACCCGATTGGCGCGATCCCAACCCACGTGGCCTGGGCTCGATAGAATGGGCATGAAATCTTGCAGAGCCAGGGTCAGTAAGCTTAGTCTTCTAATTTCCCGAGCTGGGGGGCGGTTTCACCGATAGGTCCCGGACGTGTCTAATCCTGCTAACCTAGGATTGATCGGACCGAACATCCACCTTGGATACCCAGGTAGCCAGACTCCATCAGTAGCCCTCGAGCATCTGGCCGAGCAACTTGCTCGTTCAGGATGATATATGAAGATCACACTATCGCAAGTGTTAAACAATTGTTTCAGGCCCAAGGAGCTCTTCAGAAGCAGTGGGGGTATCCACTACCCTCGAGAGTCGCTGGGCGGATCCCGGTGCAGCTTCCGCATTAGGCTCTTCCTGCACTCCTCGCCAAAGCTGGATCGGAGGCTTGTCGGGCCCCGTTCGCAAGATATTTGTGGCTTGGAGGGGGTGAGGTCAGGAACACTACCTCGATGGTCGGGTTCCCGAGCTCATTTGAGCTATCTTTGGTGGAGAATCTGAGTGAAACCCGTTAATATTCAACTGTGAAGGCGAACGGAACCCAACACCTGGTTTTGATGGGTAATTGTGGTCTGAGCTGGGAGCTCGCGTTTCATGAGATCCTATCTGGTACATTCACATAGATCCCAAACCTTTTGGGGGGTCACAGCGACTCGGTGCCAACCCTTCATGTGGTTACCGCTGAATGGCCGATCTAAGACTCGGATACGGAACGTTGGAGATGTCGAAGGTATTTGCTACCTCTAAAAAATGTTCCCTATGGGACCACCTTGCGGTCGTCCACCCCTCACTGTAGTTCATTCCAGGCGGTCTCGAAACTCGAGGGGGGGTCGATCTTTGAACCCGAAACTCGGTCAAATTACGCATGAGACGTAAATCGAAAATTTTCCTTGGCATGATGAAAAGCATCATGTTCGGCGGTAGCATCACGTCGTACCCCATCTGTGAGCTGCTCGTGGTTCGGAAAAGGTTGACATCTTAGTTGATGGTAGAATCTTGTTGCGCCCCATCCACGAGCCGTTCATGGCTCGGATAGGACGAGCGCCATGGATGGTAGTGGGGGTCATATCATGCCCATTCCGCAAGTTCACTACTCGGATGGGATGGGCATCATGGTATATGGTCACACCCCATCTGTGAACCGCTCATGGCTCGGAGGGGACGGGCATCACTATATACGAGCACACCCTTTTCGCAAGCCAATCATGGCTGGGATGGGCGCCGTGGATGGCGGGAGAATCGTGTCATGCCTTGTCCGACGAGCCATTCATGGCTTTGAAGAGACAGGACCGAAAGACTTATATCAATGGCCGAGTTCGCGAACCCGTGTGAGCTGCATATCAGGGAGATTTGAGTTAAACTCAATTGCCCTCAACCGTGAAGGTGAACGAAACCCAACACCCGATTTCGATGGGTAATCGAGGTTGAGGCTCGATGCCCGTGTTTCATGAGATCCCATTTGATACATTCAAGAATATCACAAACCTTTCACGAGGTTCGCACGGCTTGGTACCGACCCTTCGTGGGGTTACCGCTGAATCGCCGACCTAGGTGTGACACCCGGTTCCGAAAATGAACCAAGTGAACACATATGTGTGCCCAGGATGTTCAACACACATATATGAGTGCATTCACAAAAGAGTATATAGAAAATTACCACAGAACAAGATTAATTAACTAAATTTTATTACACAAACTATATTATCCTTGAATACAAGTTCTAATAAATACTAATGACAAGTTCAACTAATGCAGCGGAAATAAACTAAATAAGCAAACTAAACAGCTAGGCAACATAAGCGATAAGGTAGCGCAGCTCTAATCAACACCACAGGCAAAGCTGACGGTAGACCTAGAACTCCGCATATCGCCATTAAACTCCCAATCCTGACCTGCAACTGTTTGGGGGGGGGGGGGGGTTGCAAGAGTGAGTACATGTCGTACTCAGCAAGTGTGGAAAGTATGACATGTGGCTGATTCAATTGACAAATATAATAATGGCTAAGTGCTGAAAAGTACAGTAAAACATTTGAAAAGCAATATATTACATGTATATGAAATAAACCCATCATCAGCCATGTAGTCATCATAATACTAGTCCATATACCATATCCATCACCATATACCAATATACATATTCAATACCAGATTTCAATTCATAACCATCCATAACCATAATACCAACCATAACCATTCCAAAATCCCAATTTTCCTCTAACCATGTGAGGGTCTAGGTTGCTCATAACCGGGAGCACGACTATCATGATAGTTTTAGACACACTTTGCAGAGGTTGTACCACTTTACCCACGTGTTTGTGATTTCATCACCTTTTGATGACTATAGAATCTCAATTATGCCATCTCACACTTCCTTAGGTGTGTGGCCAAGAGATCACAAAATAGCCTTTACAAGGGGATTACTAGCCTATTTAGACCCCACTGAGGTTTCACCGGTGGCGATGTCTCCAACTGAGCACATCTTCAACCAAGGGCCCCTTGTTGAGCCATTCAGATCCCAGGAATCCGACTACCCCTTCCCCGAGCATCCTTAATGGTCCAAATAGCATTGGCAAAGCCCTAATTAATCAGCTACGCCACACACATACTTTGCCTCGTGGTGGCATTGTAAATCCTGGATGGTTGCTCCATGAACTGGTCCTTAGATCTAAAGCAAGCAAAACCACCATATAGCCAACCCATCCACATACCAAGCTTGCTTAGATCACCCATTACCATATCATATTTAACCAATTCATGTCAACCACATTCTCATTAATGCATAATTAAATTAAGTAGTGTAGTTGTTCTTCCATCCCAATTAATTTAGCAAAGCAGAAAGGTAAAAATCCCATCCTGACTCTCTACCATATATTCCAGGTGACAAGGGTGGTTAAACAAAGCTAGTAAACTTCCTATCATAGGATTCCCATCAAATGGACACAAGCATGCAGTTTGTAAACAAAACATTTATTTCAAAACAGGATCAATATGCTTCAAGGACACTTGCCTTGCTCTTGCGGTTGGTTCGGGTCAACTTCTTCAAACTCTTGGTGCTGAAGATCCTCTGCGACACTCTCTAGCGCAAATCCGCCTAATCCACACAACAAACATACAAGACAAGAAACACAATCAAAGAGTGCACAAATATTACTCAATATGACATGATATGCATGATTGATGCAAATGCAAGGTAGAACTTGTTAATAGGGTGCTTTCAATGATCACTAACTAGTTCTAATAGATTTTAACAAGTTTATACAGGTTTGGATTTGATTAGATCTACTTTTAGAATCAATTCAACACAATTTAGTCAGCAAAATCGGACTAGTCAGCAGAAGGCCGGACTAGTGCGCACTTCGCAGAACTAGCGAACTAGGGTTTTCTAGATCGATGTGAATTTGGAGATTAGGGGTCAAATTCACATAAGGAAAAGAGAATAGAAGGTATACCAGGTGTTTAGGACTCCAATAAATCAAGAAACTTGGAGGCAGCACTTGGATCTTGGTGATCTAGGGTTGATGATGAACTTGGAGATGAATTGGGGATGAAGAACGAAAGCTTGGTGGAGATCTTGATCCTCTTTCATTTCCTCCTCTTCTTCTTGCTTGGGATCTCCTTCTCCCTCCTTGATGGCGTCCCTCCACGAACTAGGGTTTGGGTGGGGTGGAAATTTGGCAAATAGATGTCAAGCCAAGGGGTGGGGTTGTTTATATAGAGGTGGAGGCTAGGGTTACATGGATTTCGAGTTTGAGATGAGTAGAGGCCGGTTTAGAGTCCCACATGGGCTCTAAAAGAGTTAGGCACGACGTCCCTAGGACCACTTAACGTGAAACCCAAGAAACAAGTCGTAAAACAAAAGATCAACTCGGAGTCGCGAAATATTGGACAAGTCCGAAAAGGACCGGACTAGTCCGAAGTTAGTCACAAAGAAATCGGACAAGTCTGGCCAAAAAATCAGACAAGTCCGACTTTAGTAAAAGAGGAAAATGGACAAGTCTGCTAGAACACCGGACTAGTCTGGAAAAGTCCAGAGACTTAGCAAATTTTCAAGGATCCTTGGAATATTGGACTAGTCCGCACAAAATCCGACAAGTCCGAAAATGTCTAGAGGCAAAATCGGACTAGTCCACAGCAAAAACGGACAAGTCTGATTTTAGTCAGAGAGAAATCGGACTAGTCCTCACCAAAATCGGACTAGTCCGCACTTTTTAGCATTTTAAGTGCGATTTTGTTCCAAATCAACTTTAAAATCATTCCTCCTGATGTGGATTAATGTTAAACATGTATATGAATGGAAGTAGGGCATGATGCATGAAAATGAGGGTGTTACAAACCTACCCCACCCTTATAATGAATCTCGCCCTCGAGATTCGACGCGGAAGAGAAGAGATAGGGAAATTCCTTCTTGAGATCATCCTCCAATTCCCATGTTGCTTCTTTTTCTGTGTGGTGCTTCCATTGAACTTTACACCATCTAATAACCTTGTTCCTTGTGACTCTCTCCTTGGTTTTCCAAGATTCTGATCAGTTTTTCGGCATAAGTCAAATCTTCCTCTAGTTCCAATCCTTCCATGGACACTTGTTCTTTCGGTACTCTCAAGCATTTCTTGAGCTGGGAAACATGAAAGACATCATGTACGTCGGAAAGATGAGTTGGCATCTCCAACTTATACACTACTTCTCCTCTTTTGTCCAGAATCTTGAATGGCCCAATGTAGCGAGGTGCTAGCTTGCCTCTTATGTTAAACCTCTTATGACCTCTCATTGGTGACACCTTAAGGTAAACGTAGTCTCCTTTTTCAAAGGCTAATTTCCTTCTCCTATTGTCTGCATAGCCTTTTTGTCTTGATTGGGCAGCCCTCAAGTTCTCATGAATTATTTGGACTTGCTTTTCGGCTTCTTGCAACACATCCGAACCAAATACTTGAGTTTCTCCTGCCTCATTCCAGAATAGAGGTGTCCAACACTTCCTTCCATAAAGCGCTTCATATGGTGACATTTTCAAGCTTGCTTGCTAACTATTGTTGTATGAAAATTCTGCATATGGCAAGCTCTTGTCCCAACTTTTCCCATGCTTTAAAGCACAAGCTCTTAACATGTCCTCTAAAATCTGATTGGTCCGTCCATCCGTTTGAGGGTGATACGCTGAATAAAATTCAACCTCGTTCCCAAAGCTTCATGCAATTTTTGCCAAAACCTAGAAGTGAATTGTGAACCTCTATCTGAGACTATCTTCTTTGTAACTCCATGCAAACATACTATTCTTCCCATATACAGTTCCGCCAATTTCTCTCCATTATAGGTGGTCTTGACGGGAATAAAGTGGGCTGACTTAGTTAACCGATCCACAATTACCCAAATTGAGTCGTAAACGGACTGAATACGTGGTAAACCAACTATGAAGTCCATACCGATCTCTTCCCACTTCCATTCCAGAATCTTCAATGGTTGCAATAATCCAGCTGGCCTTTGCTGTTCCGCCTTGACTCGTGGCACACATCACACAATGCTATGTATTCAGCTATGTCCTTCTTCATGCTAGCCCACCAATAGCAAGTCTTCAAGTCTTCGTACATCTTTGTACAACCAGGATGAATTGAGTATGGTGAGTCATGTGCCTCTTTTATTATTGTCTCCCGAATATGCTTCACATTAGGCACAACAATCCTCTTACCAAGCCATAGGGTACCATGTTCATCCTCATCAAATCTGAATTCTCTCCCCTCTTGGGTCCTTTCCTTGATTTCTTGAATATCCTCATCCTTAGTTTGGCCTTCCTGAATTTCTTGCTCTAGTGTTGGGTTTAACTCCATCATCTCCATCTCATTTACGAATCCAAGGTTCAACTGTTTGAACTCCTTACATAACTCGGATGGCAACTCTCGAATCGTGAGTTGATTACTTACTCCTTTTCTACTCAAAGCATCAGCCACTACATTGGCTTTTCCCGGATGATAGTTGATTCCCAAGTCATAATCCTTGATGAGCTCCAACCATCTTCGTTGCCTCAAGTTCAGATCCGTTTGTGTGAAAATATACTTTAAACTCTTATGATCCGTATAAATTTCACACCTATGTCCAAGGATGTAGTGTCTCTAAATTTTCAACGCATGTACCACGGACGCAAGTTCTAAATCATGTGTTGGGTAATTCTATTCATGTTTCTTCAATTGTCTTGATGCATAGGCGACCACTTGACCTTCTTGCATCAATACACATCCAAGTCCTTGTCTCGATGCGTCGCAATAAATATCAAAACTCTGGCTTACATCTGGCAATATCAAAACTGGGGCTGTAGTTAACCTCTTCTTCAACTACTCAAAACTTTCTTGACAAGCTTGAGTCCAATGGAAAGCTTTTCCCTTCATTAGCAATTCTGTCATTGGCTTGGCTATTTTGGAGAAGTCCTTGATGAACCAACGGTAATATCCAGCCATCCCAAGAAAACTCTTTATTTCCTTTACATTTTGTGGTGGTTCCTACTTCAACACGTCTCTCACTTTTCCGAGGTCAACCGATACTCCTCCTGAGATGATATGACCCAAAAACGACACCTCTCTCAACCAAAACTGACACTTGTTGAACTTGGCATACAATTGATGCTCCCTCAATTTCTGCAACGTAAGCCTTAAGTGTTCCTCATGTTCCTTGTCATCCTTCGAGTAGATCATAATGTCATCAATAAACACCACAACGAACCTATCCAAGTACCCCATGGAGACATTATTCATGAGGTACATAAAGTACGCAGGTGCATTGGTCAATCCAAAGGACATCACGGTGTATACATAAGATCCATACCGCATCCTAAAAGCTGTCTTGGGTATGTCCGATAGTCTAATCTTCATTTGAAAGTATCCCGACCTCAAATCAATCTTAGAGAAGACACAAGCACCCTTCACCTGATCAAACAAGTCTTCTATGCGTGGCAAGGTGTACTTGTTCTTGATTGTTACCTCGTTGAGAGCTCGATAATCTACGCACATCCTTTGGATTCCATCCTTCTTGTCCACAAACAGCACGGGCGCTCCCCAAGGTGAAGAGCTTGGGCGAATAAAACCCTTCTCTAGTTGCTCTTGAATCTGCTTCTTGAGCTCTGCTAATTCCATAGGAGGCATCCTATACAACCTCTTAGCTATAGGTGCAGTTACAGGTATTAAATCAATAACAAACTCAATGTCTCAATCAAGTGGCAAACCTGGCAACTCGTCCGGAAAAACATCCAAAAATTCACACACCACCGGAATCTCCTCAATTGCGGCACCGTCCATATGACTCGACTCCAATTGCTTCGGTGTGGTCTGAGATGCTTCAAATTCTACGGTGATCCCTTCTTCATTGGTCAACTTCACCGTCTTCGTGGCACACTCAATAAGTCCATTGTGCTTCCTCAACCAGTCCATACCAAGTATAATGTCCAATCCTTGAGAATCCAAAACAATGAGGTTGGCGGAGAAGTCTACCCCCCTTATTCCAAGGCTTACTTTTGGACATACTATATTTGTCCTCATCTCTCCTCCAGGAGACTTAACCAATAGAGTAAACTTCATATGAGAGATAGGAAAACTATACTTGGCAACATATTTTGATGCAATGCATGAATGCGATGCTCCATAATCAAACAACATAGTCGCAGGCTTGGATTTGGCGAGAAACATACCAATGACCACGTCATCTGCTTGTTGAGCATCCTCCATAGAGACATGGTTCACGTTGCCACGAGCAAAATTCTGCTGTCTGCGGTTCCCTTATGGTTGTCCTCCATTGGGTCTTGGGTTTTGCCTCAGCACATTGCTTCCTTGACCAAGTCCAGACTTAGGACATTGATGTGCGAAGTGTCCAACTTCTTCGCAAGTATAGCACTTCTTTACTCCACCGGGATTATTTGGGCGAGCTTGGTTCTGAACATTTGCACCAGGAAAATTAGCACGAGGTGCAAAAGGCATTGGAGGCCTAGGTGCTTGCATAACGGGGCGCTGCTGCACAAACTGAGTTGGACGCGGTGCATAACCAGGATGCTGTATAGGAGTAGAGGAGCTGTAATATGGCGCATTAGGAGGCGTAAAGCGAGTGCGCACAATACTTCCTTGTTGATGTCCTTGATATGACACCTTCCTCTTGTTGTCTTGCTCCATCTCATGGACCTTGTTCTCCACCACAATTGCTTTGTCCACAAGCTTCTGAAAATTGGCATAATCACAGTTGAGCAATTGAACTTGGATCTCATTGTTCAAGCCTCTCATGAACAAATATTTCTTTTGGCTGTCCCGGCTCACATCCTCAGGCGCATACCTTGAGAGTTGAGTGAACTTATTGAGATATTCACTCACGCTTGATCTTCCTTGCCTCAAGTTCTCGAATTCTTGCCTCTTCAAGATCATAAATCCCTCTGGTACGTAATGAGAACGAAAGCTCTCTTTGAATCCGTCCCAAGTGATCCTCTTCTGATTCTCATGAGCATTGCAATATGAATCCCACCAATCCGCAGCTGCTCCAACTAGTTGATGAGAAGCAAATAAGACCTTCTCCCGATCACTACATTGGACAATAGCAAGCTTCTTCTCCACAGACTTGAGCCAATCATCAGCATCCATAGAGTCAGCAGCTTGAGCAAAGGTCGGTGGCCTAGTCCTCATAAACTCTCCCATCCGGTTATGAGGAGGTGGGGGTGGCGGTGGAGGCATGTGGGGCTGATTGTTGATGTTGCCAGCCTGCAGCTGTCCCATAGTTTCTATCATGGTCTGCATGAGCTGGTTTTGCATAGCCAAAAGCTGCTCGTACTCATAGCTCCATGAGCAGGTCCTTGTCCATTATTGTTCTGAGGCACTCCATGGTTCTCCTCCTCATCATTGACATCCCTCTGGTTGCGAGTCCTCACCATCTGAAGGAAAGCAATAGGTAAGAATTTAGAAACGTCCCCAACTAAATGCATCAAGGGATATGAAACTAAACAACTACCTATACTAGCCTAGGTGGACATGGCAATGCTAAAGCATCCCAAAATCCTCTATTAAGCACACAAGCAAACAATATATATAGCAATCAGCACTCCAAGCAAAAATAGATCAATTCCTAAGTGCTCCTACGTGCTCTAAAGTGTCCATTCTATCTAGGTTGCATCCTACGGTCAACCTGTGGCTCTGATACCAATTTGTGACACCTGGTTCCAAAAATGAACCAAGTGAACGCATATGTGTGCCCAGGATGTTCAACACACATACACGAGTGCATTCACAAAAGAGTATACAGAAAATTACCACAGAACAAGATTAATTAACTAAATTTTATTACACAAACCATATTATCCTCGAATACAAGTTCTAATAAATACTAATGACACGTTCAACTAATGCAGCGTAAATAAACTATATAAGCAAACTAAACAGCTAGGCAGCATAAGCGATAGGGTAGCGCAGCTCCAATCAACACCACAATCAAAGATGACGGTATGGCCTAGAACTCCGCATTATCGCCATTAAACTCTCAATCCTGACCTGCAACTGTTGGGGAGGATTGCAAGAGTGAGTACATGTCATACTCAGCAAGTGTGGACAGTATGACATGTGGCTGATTCAAATGACGAATATGATAATGGCTAAGTGTTGAAAAGTACAGTAACATTTGAAAAGCAATATATTACATGTATATGAAATAAACCCATCATAAGCCATGTAGTTATCATAATACCAGTCCATATTCCATATCCATCATCATATACCAATATCCATATTCAATACTATATTTCAATTCATAACCATCCATAACCATAATACCAACCATAACCATTCCAAAATCCCAATTTTCCTCTAATCATGTGAGGGTCCAGGTTGCTCATAACCGGGATCACGACTATCATGATAGTTTTAGACACACTCCGTAGAGGTTGTACTGCTTTACCACGTGTTTGTGATTTCATCACCTTTCGATGACTATAGAATCTCAATTAAGCCGTCTCACACTTCCTTAGGTGTGTGGCCAAGAGATCACAAAATAGCCTTTACAAATGGACTACTAGCCTATTTAGACCCCACTGAGGTTTCATTGGTGGCGATGTGTACAACTGAGCACATCTTCAACAAAGGGCCCCCTCTTGAGCCATTCGGATCCCAGGGTAGTCCCACCAATCATCAACAAACCCAATCCGATTACCCCTTCCTCGAGCATCGTTAATGGTCCAAATAGCACTGGAGAAGCCCTAATTAATCATCTACGCTGCACCCATACTTGACCTTGTGGTGGCACTGTAAATCCTGGATGGTCGCTCCACGGACCGGTCCTTAGATCTAAAGCAAGCAAAACCATCACACATCCAACCCATCCACATACCAGGCTTGCTTAGATCACCCATTACCATATCAAATTTAACCAGTTCATGTCAACCACATTCTCATTAATGCATAATTAAATTAAGTAGTGTAGTTGTTCTTCCATCCCAATTAATTTAGTGAAGCAAAAAGGTAAAAATCCCATCCCGACTCTCTATCATATATTCCAGGTGACAAGGGTGGTTAAAAAAAGCTAGTAAACTTCCTATCATAGGATTCCCATCAAATTGACACAAGCATGCAGTTTGTAAACAAAACATTTATTTCAAAACAGGATCAATATGCTTCAAGGACACTTGCCTTGCTCTTGCAGTTGGTTCGGGTCAACTTCTTCAAACACTTGGTGCTGAAGATCCTCTGCGACACTCTCTAGCGCAAATCCGCCTAATCCACACAACAAACATACAAGACAAGAAACACAATCAAAGAGTGCACAAATATTACTCAATGTGACATGATATGCATGTTTGATGCAAATGCAAGGTAGAACTTGTTAATAGGGTGCTTTCAATGATCACTAACTAGTTCTAATAGATTTTAACAAGTTTATACAGGTTTGGATTTGATTAGATCTACTTTTAGAATCAATTCAACACAATTTAGTCAGCAAAATCGACACAATTTAGTCAGCAAAATCGGACTAGTCTGCAGAAGGCCGGACTAGTCCGCACTTCGCAGAACTAGCGAACTGGGGTTTTCTAGATCGACATGAATTTGGAGATTAGGGGTCGAATTCACGTAAGGAAAAGAGAATAGAAGGTATACCAGGTGTTTAGGACTCCAATGAATCAAGAAACTTGGAGGCAAGACTTGGATCTGGGTGATCTAGGGTTGATGATGAACTTGGAGATGAATTGGTGATGAAGAACGAAAGCTTGGTGGAGATCTTGATCCTCTTTCGTTTCCTCCTCTTCTTCTTGCTTGGGATCTCCTTCTCCCTCCTTGATGGCGTCTCTCCATGAACTAGGGTTTGGGTAGGGTGGAAATTTGGCAAATAGATGTCAAGCCAAGGGGTGGCGTTGTTTATATAGAGGTGGAGGCTAGGGTTAGATGGATTTCGAGTTTGAGATGAGTAGAGGCCGGTTTAGAGTCCCACATGGGCTCTAAAAGATTTAGGCACGACGTCCCTAGGCCCACTTAACATGAAACCCAATAAATAAGTCATAAAACAAAAGATCAACTCGGAGTTGCAAAATATCGGACAAGTCCGAAAAGGACCGGACTAGTCTGAAGTTAGTCAGAAAGAAATCGGACAAGTTTGGCAAAAAATCGGACAAGTGAGACTTAGTCAGAGAGGAAAACAGACAAGTCTGCTGGAACGCCAGACTAGTTCAAAAAAGTTCAGGTACTTAGCAAAATTTCAAGGATCCTTGGAATATTGGACTAGTCCGCACAAAATCGGACAAGTCCGAAAATGTCAAGAGGCAAAATCGGACTAGGCCGCAGCAAAAACGAACAAGTCTGATTTTAGTCAGAGAGAAATCGGACTAGTCCTCACCAAAATCGGACTAGTCCGCACTTTTCAGCATCTTAAGTGCGGTTTTGTTCCAAATCAACTTTAAACTCATTCCTCTTGATGTGGATTAATGTTAAACATGTATATGAATGTAAGTAGGGCATGATGCATGAAAATGAGGGTGTCACACTAGGACTCGGATACAATGTGTCAGAGATGTCAAAGGTATCTGCAACCTTTGATGTCATCCCATGTGGGACCATCTCTTGATTGTCCGTCCCTTGCACTGGTTCGTTTGGGGTGGTCTCAAAACCCGATGGGCCGATCTTTGAACCCAGAACTTTAGCGAACCCCGTGTGTAAGTCGAAATCCCAACTTTCTTATCTTGGCTCAGTAGAATGAGGCTACAAAGGAAAACTAGTTCACTCCGACCCCTTCTTTGTCACGGGATCATCATTTGTGGGGGCACGTCCCTCTAGCGCGAGCGTGAACCTCAAGGAGGAGGGAGGCGAGGCGAGTCATGGCGTCCGTGGTCTTCGCCAGCTTCTATTGCGATAAGACTTTTGAGGAGTTGGAGCGGCGCGTGGAAGGAACCTTTGGTCGTAGTGAGCCTTTATTCACAGTGTCGGTTACAAACCACCTTGGTGCGCCACCATCGCTGTTTCTATCATTTCGACTCCCTCGGTGGGACTATAAATAGTTCCCACTAGAAAGCTTCTCTTCTCCATCACCCACACCATTCCCTGCTGCCGACGGTGGACAAACTCCTCTGCCTCCTTCCGACCTACCTCCCCCTCGTTGTTTAGTCGCCTCTCTCAGTGATGAGAGCATGGTGGTCGGGACTTCGCTCCTGGCTGACTAGGGCCATCGGTATGACCTGGGAGGTCCCGATTTGATGTGCGGTGGAAAGGGAGGAATTACCTGGAAGTTCAAAACAATCCAGAGCTTCCCGGGGCTTGACGGCGGGAGGATCGGCTTGGAATTTGAAAGGAGGGTTGCCTTGATCTGGATGCAGGGTATCTTCAAGCCTGTACCAATCCTTCCTCGGGGACTCAGGGGGATCGAGAAATAAGTTGGATGCCTCAACATCCCGACCCACCTCGGTGGGCTTCGTCATCCCGACCTCCTCGAGGGGCGACGAGAGAGGGCCACGGTCTCTCTTTGGGAGACCAGTGGCCTTTATTTCTCAAGGTGCCCAGACATCCTGCATTCTTAAGATTTTGAAGAAATGACAACCAGGAAGCGGGGCTCGGTCACTGATAAAGATATGATATGTCGGGGAAGGGCGCGAAGCTATTGAAGATGGCAACCTCGCAGGTCGGCGGGGCTCGGAAGGGTCGAAGTCGCCAACCTCGGAGGGTAGTACATGTATTGGGATATTTTTTTTTCAAAAATGTAACATGTGTTTCATCATGTAAAGATCCAGTCCATCATGTAATATGAAATCTTCTCAATGATTTAAGAACGCTTCTACTTTGTCCATTCTTCATCCAATCGGTTTTGCGCAAACCGTAGCCTTTGAGTTTCATCGCTCGTAGGCCGTAGGTTGTTGGACACAAAATATTTTGAAAGATCGAGAACATCATTAAACCAAAGGATCCTGAGGTTCTGATTGAGTGACAGGCCCCGGGTTTGACTTTTGAGGTCGGGATTGGGAATACTATCCGAACCCCAATTCGGTATCAGGACCCCCTCTCATGATGGGAGTTGGGAGTTCCTTTTTTTTCTTTTGGCAAAGGGATGAAGGATACTTATCTTGTTCGTAGTGGAGTCGAGTGTTGTGTCGCATCTCGAGGTGGGAGCACGGCTGGGGTCAGGCTGCGCCGGCTTGAGCGAGCTGATCATGCGTTCCCCTTCGAAACCACTCGTTGGGGCAAAGTTTGCTTTGGTCTTCTGAGTGCATCGAGGGTAGGGGAGCTGGATCTTAGTGCACCCCACCTGAGCTGAGGATGGCGGGGTCAGGACTCGGACCCCATGAACTGAGGTGCCCTCCCTTGCCTTTTGCATCGGAGCTCGTGAGCTTGGAGGTCGGGGAACTTCAAGTGTTGGCCATATCCTTTGTCGGATCCTCAATGACGGACACCATCGCCCTTTGGGTGATTAGACTTTTGCATAACGAGTATTTGCGCCTTGTCCGTGAGTTGGCAATGGCCTAAAGGTGGTGAACTCAGGATTTTACCTCGATCGCTGAACTCCCGAGCTCGTTGAGCTGCCTAGCGGGTAAATCCGAGTGAAAACTGATCCCCCCTTCACCCAATATGATGAGGACATTGCTACCGTTGATACAACCACAACAACAGCCCATTCACCACTTGCAACTAATCAAGGTCCATTGACACGCACTCGTGCACGTCAACTTAATTATCAGGTGAACTCATTCCTGGCTGTTCAAAGTAATTATCCTTCAAATGGGGAACTATTAAGGCCTTGTGATGACCTTGTTATTATTAGGTTCTTGGGAATTGATCCAGCTAGGAGGAATGGAGAGATTAATGCAATGAAGGCTGCTCCAGCCGAGGGGTCCTCGTAACTGCAGCAAGTACCAACTTAAAAGGGGCATAACTTTCAACTCCCAAGGTTGTTTAATGCAAATAAGTACTTGCTGGAAAGTTCTCTTCGTGTACTTTCCATTGGATCAAGAACCAAAGGCAGATGACGCTTGAGCTACTCAGGAAATGCCGAACATAACTCGTGACTCCATCCTGAGTTCTAGTCTTCCTCCTCTATATAAACAACTAGCAGCCATAGGAATAACTTGGGTTTTGTTTTTGTAAGTTTAGCCATTGCTACTTCCTTGTAACGCAAGTGTCGACAAGACCTTCTGATTACTTGAATCCGAACCCCAACTTATCACACCCGTGAGTGTTTGCTTGTTATCTTGTTCTTGCTTGTTCTTCGATTGCTTGCAGGTTCAAGGCTGTTCTTGGCAAGGCAAGAACTCTTGCCAAGAACAGCAACAACCGGAGCCGGTGTAACTATTGCTAAGGTGCAACACCCTTGTGGTTGTTGCAGTCGGGTAGCACAACGTCAACCTTTACCCAAATTGTAGTTACCAGGAGACGGTGTAACTGTCGCTCAAGGCACCACACCATTCTAGTTGTGGTAGTCGGGCAGCCAACGTCGGCCTCCACCAAATTCATTCACCACCGACATCTCTCATCGAAAGATAGGGCATCCCCCATACCCGTTGGGTTCATCACAATCCCCCAAGATCGTAGGGGGGAATGGAACCAGACATCCGGTTTTGATGGACTGTATGGTCGAGGTACAGTGCTCGCATTTTGATAGACCCCGCTTAAGCCATCGGCACGGATCCTGAGCCTTTTGGGGGTCTTGGCAGCTCGATGCCAACCCTTAGAGGGTTACCATCGGACAACCGAGCAGGGACCTGAATATGAAATGTCGAAGACGTCAATGGTATCTGTTACCCAAGATGAAGCCTGATGTGAGGCCGTCTCATAGTTGTCCACCCCTCGCTCTCGTTTGTCTCTGACGGTCTCAAAACCTAGGGGGCCGACCTTTGAACTCAGGACTCGGTTGTGTCCGACTTAGGTCGGGTACTTACCTTCCTTACCTCGGTCCATGACTCGAGATCGCAGACATCACAGAGGTGCTCCCTTGGTCTGTACATCCCAGGTCCTGTCTTACCTCGGGTTGGAGGGCTGGTTGACCTCGGTGGTCGCCCGCCTTTGCAACGGTGACAGTCGCGGGGCGGAGGGCCCCAATCGCTGGTTTTCGTGGTGACGTTAGTCACGGAGCAGGCCTCGTGTTTGCCACTATCATTTCTTTCGGCATTTGGGTTGACGAGGGCTCGACAGGAGTTGGTGAAGTTGATGTGACGAGTGTGTAAGTATTTGTGGAGTATGCTATGAAGCGGGTGATTTTTTGCATATAACCAAACATGTCATTACATACCAAAAACTTATGAATGACATATCGAGATGGTTTCCTCTGGTTTACAAGTATGTACATGGACATCCTTGGCCAATAGCCCCTAAGTGACGCGTGACAAGTGGTTTGACCCACTCATCATGCCGCACCTGGGGTGGGGGTGCATGGTCATGTAACCCTTGCTTTCTCAGGTTCTCGTTCCCTGCACATCAAGCCAATTCATCGAATTGTGACCCTCGAGCGATGTGGTGTGGGTGGTTCGGCCCACTCAGTGTCACACCTCGAGGGCTGTTTTGGTCACTTGGATCCGGTTTCTCGGTCCTTTGTGCTAGGATTCCTTGTTGATTAATAGCCCCAAAGTGCCATGGGACAAGAGATTCAACCCACTAGCTGTGTTGTGGTTGGGGGCTGACCATTCGGCCATGATCCTCTGGGTCTTCGTGCTGAACTCTGAAGCTAGCTTGTAGTCCCCCGAGTTGTATGGGGGTCTAGGCTGATGGTACTCGTGCCTTCGCTTGGTGCATCATTTGGCTGCGACCAAGCTAACTGTTGCTAGCCTTGGCCAGCAGTACGACGGGGGTGCTCATCCTTCATTCCGCGACTCCCGGCTGAGGGTGGCTTGACAGTCTGGCTTGTGGTTGGTGGTTGGAGATCGGTCCCTCATATACAAAATCACGTGAGCGGTGGATCTACTCAGATCAGGAGGCAGAGGGCTGCTAGTCAGCTACAGCTCTTCTCCAAAAACTGATGTCTCATCTCCCAGGTTGCACCGATAGTTGGTATGTTTGGTACTGGGAGAGAGGATCGGGCGGTCGACTGCGGCTTGGCGTTTGGAGCTTCATCTACTAAAGTGCATGAGCAGTTGGTTTGCTGCACACAGAGTGATGGTGGGATGCCAACACTGACATCTGGCTCGTCGACGCTTAGAGTGGAGCTCCATCATAGGGACGGAGGTTGGGCTTGGCGGCGGCGTCGAGCTGGGACACTTATGTTGGCATCCAACCTATTTACGCTCAGGGCGAAGCTTCGAGATGGGACAGAGGCTAGACTTTGCGGCGTTGTCGAGCTGGGACGCTAATGCCGCCATTCGGCCCATCTGTGCTCGGAGCGGAGCTTCGAGGTTAGGACAGATGCTGGACTTGGTGGAGCCATAAAGGCAGGGATGAATGGGAATATGCGGTAGTCCCCTACCTGGCATGTCAACTGTCGGCTTATCGATTTCAGACTAGTGAAGATTGTAGTGCACGTTCTGCCTCGAGGCGGCCTAACAACTAGAATGGAGGATGTATGCTTGTTCAGGTAAGGTGCCATACATCCAGTCTGGGGATCTCTAATTATCGATGGTGGGGAAGTACATGTATGAGGAATGGTTGAGGATAGGTTCTAGTGCTATCATGGAGGGGACAAAGCCCTTCTTTCCATGGTTATCTTCTTCGCCTTTCAACCCTTCTTTCGCAAGATGGCTTCTGGACATTTTATAGACGGAGGCAGGCTCTCTATCTTCTAGCTACTTCCCACTTCCTCATATGGCAAGCAAGATTACATTCTTCCTATCCTCTCCACTGCTTAGGGCCAGGTCAAACAGTGGAGGCTGCAGGTGTAGTGCCTTCCCTGTTAGTCACTTCAAGCCTTTTGTCAACGCCTTGGTACTTGGGCTGGCATGCCATCTATGTCAGGATTGGATAGGACGTGTTGGGGGTGGCAGAGATATTGGTGTGGTATCCCATGCAGATATTTGGTTGGCGCGATCCCGACCCCCGTGGCCGGGGCTCGGCAGAATGGGCACAGAATCTCGCGGAGCCAATCGGGAAGCTCGGTTCTCTAATCGCCCGGGCTGGTGGGCGGTTTCATCGATGGGTCCCTACTAACCTGGTATCGATCGGACCGAGCATCCACCTTTGATACCCAGGTAGCAGGACTGCGTCATTACTCCTGCTAAAATACTGGAGTGAAGACTAGTGAAGAAAGTAATTAAACACTGCCACTAAATAGATTTTGGTTCAATGGTCCGGTCTCCCGGAAAATTCTGCTACCAAGGAAGACTACACATTGCTCAAGAAAAAAATTCCATTGGTGACAACCTGAGGACATGCTGCATCTCAAGAGAAGACCAATGTCACAACTCTATCAAGATTGTCAGACTCGCCACAAGATGACTAAGCGCAACTGGTAGACAAGGGTGCGAACAAGTTTTGAGCGATGAGGGAAGGATCCTGGTGAGTTGCACGGTGGCCCAGGAATGAAGGCCGGAGGCGCCTCAAAAGCACATCGAAGTGTTTAAAAGGGGATGCCGACTTACATGTGGGGACACATTTTGTAAAAGAATCAGTATACTCCTCTGCCAATTCTGTTTTTCGTGTCCCCTTTCTTGCTTCTCCTCTTCTCTCCTCTCTTCCATTTTGGGATGATATGGCGACATGCATATAATAGTTTTGGATTTTGAAGAGTAAGACTCAATAGAGAGTGTTCCCCACCCCATCACTAGTGTTATTGTGTTATCAGTTGGTTGCGGTTATTTTGATGTTATTGTTTCTCTGTTTTTTCTCTGCGACATAGTGAGTTGTGATACTTGGTATAAAATTCTGGCTTGCATTTCTACCTGATATCACTCGCTTGATCTATGTTTCTCTATATTGTGTTCACCTTGATAGTAGAAAGTACGGTGAAGCCATATCATCCAGGACCTCAGGCTCATTACTTGGTGAACGAGATGGCTTCACCAAAGGCAATCATGGAGGTCATGAACAAGCTTACCGCAACTCTTGAAGCCGTGGGGAAGGGTGGAGTCCATTGGCTCCGATCTGGCACGAGTAGATAAGAGGGTGGAATCCATGGGAGCCGATATCTATAAGGTACAATCACAAGTCAAACTCTCTATGAAATCGATCTTTGTGTTACAACAAGAGCAAGTGTTATTGGTGAAATCATTGAAACATTCGGATAGTTGATTAATGGGGCCTTCATCTTTTCCGGTTACACCACCACTGCCGACACCTCCACCTCCACTTTAAGTTTACCATCACTACACCAACAAGTTTCATAGAGACCCAAATTCTAGCCAACTTAACTCACACCAAAACATACAAGTACACATTGATCCGGGTGATATTCAGTCAGGAAGGAGATGGGCTCCTAAAATGGATTTTCCATTGTTTGATGGTAATGATGTTACGACCTAGCTAGACAAATGTTCATAATACTTCGACATATATGGTATACCTGAGGATTTCAAAGTTTCAGCAGTATCTTTACATATGGTGCAAAGGGCTTCTCACTGGTTCCAGACTTACAAACATACTGTTATGGGTAAGAGTTGTGGGGAACTCTCGAGGTGGATACCCTGAGTGAGAAAACAAATGGAAATGTTTAATATTAGACAGTCTGGTACAACATTTGAAAACAGACAGAGCTTAGAGCAACTTGTATATCAGATCAAACAGTAATGAATGATGTGCCTATATTATTATGAGGGCCAAGGGCTACAATACATAGAGGTACGGGAGATTACAAATATGCATATATTCTCTTAGACAATGGGGAAACTAGCAGCGCTAAGTACTCAAAGCCAATAAACGAAATAGTTGGAGAATATTAAATTGTAACTTACGTACTAAAGAAGAATAAAATAGAGCAACTATTTATCATTTCAACTAAAGAAGGAATGAAACATTCTTACCATGCATATTTATTTTATTAAATCATATCATAAGCATTTTTTTAAATGCAAAGATGTGGAAAATGGAAAATGAAATGCAAGGTGGGATGTGATACAAGTTACCTCAAGTGGGGGTCCTCCCCCAAGCTTGGTCTTGGTCAAGGTCCGCGATAGGGGTTGAAACCCTAATGGCGGAGGTAAGTAATGAGGTTGGTCTAACCTTGTTGCAGCATGGCTTCGACATTGGAGGGTTGGGTGTCGATGTTGTGTTGCCTTCCATGGGTGCCATGAGTGTGGTAGAGGACAGTGTTGTCGATGCCGGTCATCCGCACCTCAAGTTCTCCCATACGTCGGGTGTCAGTCATCCTTCATTCCTTGGCTAAGGTCATGATAATCTAACCACAAAGGAACAATGTGCACCAACGACGGTGGCAACTCCCTTGAGCTTGAATGGGTGCTTAGAATAGTTGGGAGCATAGTGATCTCACTTATTCATAGTAGCCCATTGGTTGCCCATGGAAGGTTTCCATGTCAAACCTCCGGCCTCGTAAAGCGGTGATTGGCTCTCGGGATTAAATCCTGATAGGTTTAAACCATGCTCGGTTACTCATTGGCCAATACATTTTGAAACGGTATCTCCAAATCTTCCTTCAACAATCGACTTGTTGTATGCTACATAGGAACATTATTCCTATAAGCTTTCCCTCTTGTATAGAGAGGGATGATTAGCTCCTAGCACTTGTACAACTGAAACTTCAGGTTAGATGACCGGATTCCATTTCTACATTCGAGGAAGAAAAACAACAAAGATACATTGGATCCAATTTTGATGCATACATAAACAATGTACTATTCATTGATATAAGAGTGGAGCCTTATAAATTAATCAATTTGCACATTTCTTAAAGCTCCTACTCATAACAAAGCAAGTGATGGTTGTACACCCTACAAATTCCTTCATCTTAAAATTTTCTCACCATCATGACTTTTTACAAGAGCAAGTTTTTATATTTTGGATCATGGCAAACAATATTCTCAATTTTATCCCCCTGAACATTTTTTATTTCTTGCCTAGGAATTTGAAATATAGTGATCCACGTATGAATAGGGTTCAAATCAAAATTATGGATATAACTATTCCTAGGCTACTACATGCCATTAAGTTATTCCATATGCTTTGTTTACTAAAACAAAGCAAAAAAGGTCCAAGTCAATTTAACAATACTTATGAAATCCTAGGTACTTGTTTAAATCTATTCTCAAGTTTGGTGACAATCCTTTTCGAAGAATAAAAATAGCAATGCCAATACTTACTCTCGTGAGGATGCATAAGAATTTAATGATGAGGAGGTGTAAACCTTCCTAGCCAATGTAAGAAAAAAATCACATAATCCTAATGCAATTCAAACGTCAGAACATTTTAAATTCGTACCTCAATTGAAGAGCAGTTCGGGTTGAACGTCGTTGTTTGAGAAACTCACAACAGTGGATTTTGGTGTAGCCTTCATATTTGATGTATTTTGCCAAGTTGAGGTTGGAGTTCAATGAGCTTTATCTTGCTCCTCCATTGGGCCATCATCTTGAGCATTCCTCCACCATGAACTCAAAATGAGATTGGCGGAGGGATATGCACTTGAATCCTTCTGATGGTGCATTGGTTTGATGAGGCTTTCAAATCCTCTTTACTCACTTCCTCCTGGCTGCAATAAAATCAAGAACAAACTAAACAACTCAAAAATGGATTACGTTAGCCAAAAGCAAATTGAACCCTTTATCAAATTGTCTTGCCAACTTGAAACAACTTGCAAATGCAATGAGGATCAAGGGAAATCTTTTTTGTTTTAATTAGGAAGATGAATTCAAGTGGCTATGCCGAAAGTTCATATCCAAATAAATTTATTTCCTAATTCAATATTTAGTTTTATGATGGTTGGAAATTTTACTTTCCAAGATGCAAGTGTGAAAATTGAACATGCTAAATGTAAATGCAAGAGTTGATGATGAATTCAAATATGCAATTGGAAAATCAAATATGAGATAACTACCGATTAACCTATTGACAAGGACTCACCAAATTTTCGAAGTCCAATGAGGGGGACTTACCTCCGTCTTGTCTAGCATGATGACGTGTCGTCCATGGCTGGACATGAAGGCGTGGATGACTTCTCTTGTTGACATGCCAAATGTCCTTTTGCTGCCATTTGGACAAGTGGGGCACGTGGTGGCCTTGGCCTCATCATCACCTTGATAGAGACTTGTTGAAGTTGGGTAAGATGATAGATAAGGGGGATATGATTCAAGGGTGACCTTGGTTCGAAGATTAACAGCAACTGTTCCCCAGCAACGGCGCCAGAAATGCTTGTTGGTATTTCTTAACACCACAGAGTTATCCGCAGTGCACAGAAATACCGTTGTAGCACTTCCCCTTAAGGAGTATTCCCAAGGGTATCGAATCCAAAGAACGCATGTGCTAATATTTCGAACTAGCTCACCCAAGGACACAAAGTTGTTTAGTGAAAGTGCATCTAGGACTCCCTTGTGGGTTTTGGATGATTTATGACAAGCAATTGGGATCCTAATCCTTTTGTTGAGATGAATGCAGGAAAATGATGAAAAATGAGTAAAATGCCAAAAAGTGGGAAATTAAGAAGGAGAATGAATTTGAGCTCAAGAAGAAGAAATTAGTAGATTAGTATGTATGGAGTGTGTTAAGGAAACACACCCAAGAGCTCAATCTTACTTAATCACACACACACAATGCACAAAACCATACAGGACCGGACTAGTCCGATATCAACCGGACTAGTCCGATATCACATTCTGCACAAGATCGGACAAGTCCGGTCTCCACCGGACTAGTCCGATATCTTTCTGTTCCACTTCGGACTAGTCCTCCCCAGTGCGGACTAGTCCTCAACACAATGCACAAGTCACTAGATCGGACAAGTCCGGTCACCACCGGACTAGTCCGATTCCCTTTCTGATCCACTTCGGACAAGTCCGGTGACTACACGGACTAGTCCGATTTACACTCTGATCTAAATCGGACAAGTCCTCCAAGTGCGGACTTGTCATTCTAAACACTTAGGGTTTCACAGGTCCGGACAAGTCCGATGTCAACCGGACAAGTCCGAAGATTTCCAGCAGCAAAATCGGACAAGTTCGTTTTTCAATCGGACTAGTCCGATATTCCTGGACACTTAGGGTTTGCTTCACACAGCACCGGACTAGTCCGGTCTCCACCACGGACTAGTCCGATCTTTCTAAACCCTAACGGTAATTTCTAGAAACCCCATATAAATAGAGGTGCATGGCCCACTTTTACTATCTCTCGAACCCTAGCGCCGTCACACCTCCCAAGAGACTCAAAAACCATCTCTCTCCACGAAGTTGAGTGCAAAATCGATCAATCCTTTGAAGATCACTTGTAGATCATTGGAGAGGCACTTTGCACACGATTGAGCTCTTGGTTTGAATCTCTAACACACTCTTGCATCTCAATTTGTATATTTCAAAGTGTGTTATTGGTGGTTTTGAAACTTGTAATCAAGGGAGCTCTCAACTTGTGAGATCGCCCCTTCAACTTGGTGATTTACCCCTGTGTGATTAGTGGAAGAGGATTGGCCTTCGTGGCGATCCGACGAGGGAAGGGTTGGTGAAGACCCGGTCCTTTTGTGGGCTCCTCAACGTGGACGTAGGCTGCCTTCGTGGTAACCGAACCACGGGATAAATCTTGTGTCTTGATTCGTTTGTGTTCATCATTCTAGTTGATCAACATCATCTAGGGTTTGATTCATATTGTTGAATTGAAGTTAAATAGTGAACAAGAATCATACTTGCAATAAAACTTAACATACAACTATTGAACTGTCATTATAGTTTATATTTCCGCTGCAAACGACAACGAAACTATCAAATTGACCTAACTTGATCAACCTAGCCCGTGAAATCCGGACTAGTCCGCACTTTACCGGACTAGTCCGATATATCTGGATTTGACCTTTTTGTTGAAGTGCTACAGGAACCGAGAAATTCAAGAAGGCCTATTCACCCCCCCCTCTAGGCCTACATTCAATTGGTATCAGAGCAAGGTTCTTCAAGAAAGAGTGCAACCACTCGAAGAGATCATGTCGGACATGAAGGAAGTCCAGAAAATCAACAACCAGGAAGAAATGAACAATGACAAGCACCAAAAGCTCGAAAGGTATCTCGAAGCCATTCAAGACTTCGATGATGATGATGAGGAGACATTGGAGCTGAAAGCACTGCTCCGAAAGAAAGCACTTTCCAAAGGGAAAGCTAAAGTTGAAGAAAAGAAGAGGGGGAGTAGTCACACCGACTACTCCCGATATCCTTTTAATTATGACCGTTTAAATTCTAACAGCAGTCATTATCTATCCATTCCTCTCGGAAAAGCCCCACACTTCGATGGGAGTGATTACTCCATGTGGAGGCAAAACATGAAGATGCACTTGATTTCCCTTAACCCAAGTTTATGGCATATTGTGTGCACAGGAATAAACATCCCTGATGACGATGAAGAACTCACGCCAAGTCAAGAGCAAGCCATCCACAGGAATGCCCAAGCCGCAGCCGTTATCACCTCATCTCTAAGTAGAGATGAATTCACAAAGGTGGACGGATTGGAAATTGCCAAAGAAATCTGGGACACGCTACAGACAGCACATGAAGGTGACCGGCATGTGCGGGAGGCAAAGATTGAAATGATTGAAGGCGAACTAGGAAGGTTCGCGATTGAGGAAGATGAATCTCCCCAGGACATGTACAACAGACTAAAGACTCTTGTGAACAAGGTTCGATCGTATGGTAGCAAAAAGTGGAATGACCACGAGGTTGTAAAGCTCATCCTTAGAGCCTTTATGCCTCGCAACGTCACACTCTGTTCTATGATCCGAGAAAGTCCCGGGTACAAGAAAATGACTCCGGATGAACTGCTTGGCAAAATCATCAACTTTGAGATGATGGAGAAGCAAGCCAAGCATGTCAAAGAAATAGCTGACCTCACATCGGCCAAGAAGAAGGGAGTTGCCTTAAAATCCACACTCAAACCTCTATCCAAAGAAGTAAGAGAAGCTCAGTTTGAGGAGGACAGCGATGATGAAAGCAGCGAGCTGGACGAAGAAGATATGATTCTGTTCATGAAGAAATTCAAAAGAATTATGAAGAAAAGACAAGGAGCAAAATCGAGTGAAGGAAAATACAAGGAGAAGACAAAACCGAAGATGAGGCGGGCATGCTATAATTGTGGTGAGTACAATCACTTCATAGTTGATTGCCCATATGAGGACAACAAGAAGAAGAGTAAAGAATCCAAGCCTCAACCGAAAAAGTTCTTCAAGAAGAAGAAACAAGCTGAACAAGCACACATCGGAAAGGAGTGGGATTCAAACGATGAGTCCTCATCGTCCGATGAAGAAGAAATGGCTAGCATAGCCATTGAAAGCATGCCCAAGAAACTCACACTCTTCCCCACGCTCGGTGCAAAGAAGGCAAATGGAACTTGCCTCATGGCTAAGGAAGGTAAACGCAAGGTAAACATCAAAACTCCTTCCTTGCATTCTTACTCAAGTGATGATGATCTAGATAGTAATGATGAAGACATGCTAATTGGTTTAGATAGAAAAACTGCTGCAAAAATGAAATTCTTGCTTAACCAACTTATTGAGAAGGAAGAGCTAATTGATCGTCAAGAAGACATGATTATCTCCCAAAAGGAGAAGCATGTCAAACTTGACAATCTTCTAGTTCTTGAAAAGGAGAAAAATCACACACTAGAGCTTGAGCTAGCTTCAAGCAAGAAAACTTGCTTGGAGTTAACCAACTCAAATGCTGCAATCAAGAATCAACTTGATGACCAAATCAAGGTCAACAAGATCCTTGAAGTGCAGATTGAGTCACTCAAGCTTAGTGAACCTTCCTCCTCTTCAACCCTACCTTCTCAACCCACTTTAACTAATATCGCTCATGTTTGCAAATGTGATAAAACTAACACCAGGTTGAAGGAAAACCCTACCTCCACGAAGGACAAAAATCCTACCCAATGTGTAATATTTGACAAGGAGAGGATCAACTATGCACGTAGTGCATATTTGGTCCAAATACCTCCAAATGTCAAGTATGGCATTGGTTACTCTTCTGATGGAAAGCAAAGAGCTGGAAATCATAAGAATAACAAGGGAAGGATCACCTTTGTGAAGGGAGGACCCTCACAACCTGGTAACTCGAAAACAAAAAATCTGAATTCTCATGAACATCGGACTAGTCCGGTTGTGGTCCGGACAAGTCCGATCATCCGGACAAGTCCGGTCACACAGACTAGTCCGACCCATAATCAACAGCAACTTCTGTTTAAAACATTTGATGCCTCCTATGTTTTAATGATAAATAATGTTGGTAAAGTGTATGCTTATTATGCTGGGCCACGCCATGGGAACACAAAATCCCATGTGTGGGTGCCCAAATGTATTGTTACTAACCTCCAAGGACCCAAGCAAGCTTGGGTACCTAAAACCAAGGCGTAATTTGTTTTTGCAGGCCTACTCCTCCGGTGGATCCAAATGGGTGCTAGACAGTGGATGCACCAACCACATGACCGAAGAAAGGAGGATGTTTGTGGAGTATGAAGTGAACCAGGACTCAAACGAAGGCATCTACTTTGGGGATAACAGTCAAGGAAGGGTCCTCGGTACCGGTAAAATTGCAATATCCTCTGAACATACTCTTTCGCATGTTTTACACGTTGAATATTTAGATTATAACCTGCTGTCCATATCTCTGTTATGTGACAAAGGTTATAATTGTCTGTTTACTAACGAGGGTGTGACCGTCTCAAGGAGAAGTAATGGTTCCATTGCATTCAAGGGTATGTTAAAGGGAAAGCTTTATCTTGTTGACTTCAACAAGGATAAAGCCGAACTCGACACATGCTTGATTGCAAAAACCAACATGGGTTGGCTGTGGCATAGACGGCTAGCACATGTTGGTATGAGGAACCTTCAAAAACTCCTCAAGGGCGATCACATCCGAGGTTTGAAAGATGTTGTGTTTGAGAAAGACAGGCCTTGTAGCGCATGCCAAGCAGGAAAGCAAGTTGGAGCACAACATCCCGCAAAGAACATCATGACCACGACAAGACCGCTCGAACTACTTCATATGGACCTCTTCGGTCCAATTGCTTACATAAGCATAGGCGGTAACAAATACGGTTTAGTCATTATTGATGATTTTTCCCGCTTCACTTGGGTGTTCTTTTTGCATGACAAGTCAGAAACACAAGGAACACTCAAGAAATTCTTCAAGCGAGCGCAAAACGAGTTCTCACTATCAATCAAGAGTATTCGGAGCGACAATGGCACGGAGTTCAAGAACATACAAGTGGAGGAGTACCTTGATGAGGAAGGAATCAAGCACGAATTCTCAGCGCCATACTCCCCACAACAAAACGGAGTTGCCGAAAGGAAGAACCGAACGCTCATAGAGATGGCAAGAACAATGCTCGATGAATACAAGACTTCGGATCGATTTTGGGCGGAAGCAATCAACACCGCCTGCCATGCCACAAATCGACTCTATCTTCATCGACTACTAAAGAAGACCCCCTATGAGCTACTCACCGGTAACAAACCGAACATTTCATATTTTCGAGTTTTCGGTTCTCCTTGCTATATTTTGAACAAGAAGCCCAGGACCTCAAAGTTCGCTTCGAAGTCCGATGAAGGTTTCTTGCTTGGTTATGATTCGAACACTTACGCCTATCGTGTTTTCAACAAGGCCTCCGGACTTGTTGAAGTGGCACGTGACGTAGTGTTCGATGAAACTAATGGCTCCCAAAAGGAGCAAGTTGATCAATGTGAATTAGGTAATGAGGAAGCCCCCTATCAAGCAATAAAGAGGATGGCTCTAGGCGAAGTACGACCACAAGAGTCATCGGCACAAATACAAGAGGAAAGTGAACCACAAGAGGAGATCAACAATCAAGGGGGAGCCTCGATACAAGATCAATCACAAGAATATGAACATGATCAACAAATCAATGAGGACAACAACTCAGGGGGAGAAGAAGATGATCACCAACATACGACCCCCCAAGTGCCACACCCAAGAGTACACCAATGCATTCAAAGGGATCATCCAATCGACAACATCATCGACGACATTCAAAAAGGAGTAACCACTAGATCTCGTATAGCAAATTTTTGTGAACATTACTCGTTTGTCTCTTTTTTGGAACCCCGCAGGACTGAGGATGCATTAAAGGATCCGGACTGGGTGGTGGCAATGCAAGAAGAGTTGAACAATTTCAAGAGAAACGAGGTTTGGGAACTTGTGGAAAGACCCAATGCAAACATAGTCGGCACCAAGTGGGTCTTCCGCAACAAACAAGATGAACACAGGGTGGTGACAAGAAACAAGGCACGACTTGTGGCCAAAGGTTACTCACAAGTCGAAGGTTTGGATTTTGATGAGACCTTTGCTCCAGTAGCTAGGCTTGAATCAATTAGAATATTACTTGCATATGCTACTCACCATGATTTCAAGCTGTACCAAATGGACGTAAAAAGCGCCTTCCTCAACGGACCGATCAAGGAAGAGGTGTACGTGGATCAACCACCCGGATTTGAAGACGAAGAGTTCCCCGACCACGTGTATAAACTGCGTAAGGCTCTCTATGGCCTCAAACAAGCTCCTAGAGCTTGGTATGAGTGTCTTAGAGATTTTTTAATTGATAATGGCTTTCAAATTGGCAAAGTAGATTATACACTATTCACGAAAAATCTGAATAATGATCTTTTCATTTGCCAAATCTATGTTGATGATATAATTTTTGGATCAACTAATCAATCTTTCTGTGAAGAGTTTAGTAAAATTATGACAGACAGATTTGAAATGTCAATGATGGGAGAATTGAAGTACTTCTTGGGATTCCAAGTGCGGCAACAAAGGGAAGGAACATTCATAAGCCAAACCAAGTATACACAGGACATCCTCAAGAAGTTTGGCATGGACAAGGCAAAGCCCATTAAGACTCCCATGGCAACGAATGGTCACTTGGATCTCAATGAAGATGGACCGAGCGTCGACCAAAAGGTATATCGCTCCATGATTGGATCTTTACTTTACTTATGTGCATCTAGGCCAGATATTATGTTGAGTGTATGTTTGTGTGCAAGATTTCAAGCCAACCCTAAGGAATGTCATTTGACATCCGTAAAGAGAATCCTAAGATATTTAGTTCATACACCCAACCTTGGTCTTTGGTACCCAAAAGGTTCAAAATTTAATCTCATTGGGTATTCCGATGCAGATTATGCCGGGTGCAAAGTTGATAGAAAAAGCACTTCTGGCACCTGCCAATTCCTAGGAAGATCCTTAGTTTCTTGGTCATCCAAGAAACAGAACTCCATTGCATTATCCACAGCCGAAGCGGAGTATGTTGCAGCCGGGAGTTGTTGTGCACAACTCCTTTGGATGCGACAAACTCTAAGGGATTACGGTTACAATATGAACCGTATTCCTCTTCTTTGTGACAATGAGAGTGCCATTAAAATAGCCCACAATCCAGTTGAGCACTCTAGAACTAAACACATTGACATAAGACACCATTTCTTGAGAGACCATTCCATGAAAGGAGACATATCCATCTCTCATGTCAACACCCAAAAACAATTGGCCGACATATTCACCAAGCCACTTGATGAAAAACGTTTTTGCGAACTCCGAAATGAGCTAAACATCCTTGATTCTCGGAGTGTGGCTTGAAAAGTTGCATACCTGTATGATTGCTTCAAAATATTGATTGAATTGTGAAAATTTTTCCTCCCCATTTTTTTTCTCTCGAAAAACTATGTCAATTATTAGATCTTGATGAATTTTTGTTCATAGTATGATTGTTGTTTGCTTACTGATCAAATTCATCAGGATTATTTGAATTGTTTTGCCTCTCTACCCTCAATTATTGGACCTTCAAATATATATGAATGGGCTATGCATTCTCTCCTGGTGACCACGGACAAGTCCGTGGTTACCCGGACTAGTCCGCCCTTGCAGACTAGTCCGCAGTGTGCCGGTTAGGCCGGACTAGTCCGACAGACCACGGACTAGTCCGATTTAGGTTTCTGGAGGACTTCGGACTAGTCCGGTCATGTCCGGACTTGTCCGATTTTTCGTGTCCATAACCCTAGCCGCCACCAAACCCTAATCTCTTCACTCCACACTCTCCTCCAAGCTTTCTCTCTCTTGCGCTCGAGCTCCCAAGGCGAATCCTTGATTCCTCCGTCGAAAAGCCTCAATCTTGGGCGGAGATTAAGCTTGAAGACTCGGGGATTGAAGTTAGCGGACAAGTCCGGCCTCCAACCCCCACATTTTCAAGCTTCCTTGGATTTCTTGGTAAATTTTCCTCAAACCCTAAGAAATCTCAAATTTCTTCATTGCTTATCGTTTGGCCTAGCATTCTTCACTAGTTGCATGTCCAGTTGATGTACTATGTGTATGCTAGACTAGCTATCTCATTCGGGATCAATTTTTATCCAGTTTGTTAGGTTTTTGCTAATGAACACCGGACTAGTCCGGTCCAGGTACGGACAAGTCCGGTCCCCCGGACTAGTCCGTGCCTGAGCACCGGACAAGTCCGTTGTTTCTGAACCAAAACCTAATTCTGTAATTCCCTATTGCCTTCAATTGCCATCTTAGCTCACCAATACCTTGTATAACTTGTCTTTTCTCTTGATCACTCATTCTCAGATCATGTCGAGCTCCGACAATGAAATCTCCGATTTCGAGGCCGAGTTGGACCACGAGGTGGCACCTCGGCCCTCGACGGGTCTTGGCAAGAAACGCCAAGAGAGACCCTCCGAGCCTGCTCCCTCACCTCCTCAGGTTCGGAGGAAGGTGTGTGTCAAGAAGGCCGCCTCCAAGGCTGCTCCTCCGTCAAGTGGCCCTCGCCAAGCTAAAGGGAAAGGCAAGGGGGTTGCCACAGGGCCTGTTGGGCCTCTAAAGCTGCATACTCCCAGAGAAGGGGTCCGGGACCCCAATGAGGAAAGATTCAATGGCAAGGGCAGCGATGTGGTCATGAAGCTGAGAAGTGTGGACTACTATGCAAGGCCCAAGCAAGCTGCTGATGGCAGATTCTGGTCAAATTTCCATGCTGACTTCTACAAGCTGGTCTACTTGCCAATGAAGACCCCGGTGGTGCGCAGTCAATGGATTGACTGGGCCCACCTTGAGAAGAGGAAATGTGCAGCTTTTGATGAAGTGATACAAGCTGCAGAGAGACATGGGCTGAAGGATTTGCTTGCCTTCAGATATAATTGGAATGATGAAGTGATTGCACAATTCTATGCAACGTGCCACTTCTCAGGTGAAGATGAAGAAAGTGTGACTTGGATGACTCATGGATCCAAGTATTCCATCACTCAAGAAGAGTTTGCCCGCCTGCTGCATCTTGACTCTGAGGGCGATGACCACCTCCTTATCCACAACATTGGGGTCATTGAGAGGGATGGAATGCAGTTCATGTATGAGCCCTCCTCCAAGTTTGTCCCTCCCTCCACAAAGAACATGAAGCCTTTCTTTGTGGTCCTCAACAGAGTCCTCAGGAAGACGATTGCTCCCAAGGATGGTGAAGCAGGGAGTGTGCAAGGCTACCTCCGGACCCTGATGAAGGTCATCAGCAAGAAAAGGCAATTTGATGTTGCAGACTATATCTGGAATGATATGGTCAATATCTCAAGTACCCCCAACCGATCCTGTGGCTATGCCCCTTACTTGATGTTCATGATTGAGAAGGTCACAGGAATCGAGTTTGTGAAGGATGTGGAGCACACTCCACTGAGGCCTCAGAAGCCTCAGTCCGTGAGTGTCCAGGCTGCTCCATCACCGGCCTCAAGCCCCGAGGTGCCGGCAAGGCAAGGAGAAGCTGCTAGGGCTACTCCTCCCTCCAGGGAAGCCCCTCAGAAAGGATCCGCCAGTGGGATCCTCAAGTACTTGGCTGCAATCTTCTCCTCCTGCAAGAAAACTGAAGTGAAGCTTCACAAGCTAAATCAAAAGAGGAAGGAGGACATGAGATACATAAAAGCCAATGTGAAGCAGCTGAGTGAGAAGCTGGAGATCAATCCAATTGGATCTCCAGTACTTTCTGAAGATTCTGATCCAAACATCACCGAGCTGAGCCCCTTGACTCCTTCCGAGCTTGCCTATTTTGGCATTGGGGGCTCGAGCAGCTCCGCTCCTCCTCCTACCTCTCAACCTCGTCAAGCCGAAAGCGATGAAGATGATGAAGACGACGAGAGGACTGACAGCGAAGAGTGAAGCCCTAAGATCTTCCTCTCTCTCTCTTTTTGGTGTCTTGATGCCAAAGGGGGAGAGATTGAGGGGGAGTCTCTAGTCTAAGCTTTAGCTGAATAGGATGCGAGGAGAGAGCTCTCTATGTTTTTTAATTGTGATTGTATTTGCTTAACTCTTTTTTCATATCATGTTTGGTCCTGTGATGAATTGCTCAATTAATTTGCAAGTGTGTGATGAAATCTGAGCTTTTGCTCCTGAAGTGCCATATTCACTTGATATTAGTTGGTAAATGAAAATTCTGTCATTCTTAATGCAATCATGCTCTTAGTATGCATCCCACCATAAAGAATGCACATATGAATAATTATCTTGCTGCCTGATGCTTTTTTGAGTCATATGTGCATACTTTATGAAAATCTCATTTTATACCTCATTTTGTGAAATCTCAATTGGTTGTCATCAATCACCAAAAAGGGGGAGATTGAAAGTGCATCTAGGACTCCCTTGTGGGTTTTGGATGATTTATGACAAGCAATTGGGATCCTAATCCTTTTGTTGAGATGAATGCAGGAAAATGATGAAAAATGAGTAAAATGCCAAAAAGTGGGAAATTAAGAAGGAGAATGAATTTGAGCTCAAGAAGAAGAAATTAGTAGATTAGTATGTATGGAGTGTGTTAAGGAAACACACCAAAGAGCTCAATCTTACTTAATCACACACACACAATGCACAAAACCATACAGGACCGGACTAGTCCGATATCAACCGGACTAGTCCGATATCACATTCTGCACAAGATCGGACAAGTCCGGTCTCCACCGGACTAGTCCGATATCTTTCTGTTCCACTTCGGACTAGTCCTCCCCAGTGCGGACTAGTCCTCAACACAATGCACAAGTCACTAGATCGGACAAGTCCGGTCACCACCGGACTAGTCCGATTCCCTTTCTGATCCACTTCGGACAAGTCCGGTGACTACACGGACTAGTCCGATTTACACTCTGATCTAAATCGGACAAGTCCTCCAAGTGCGGACTTGTCATTCTAAACACTTAGGGTTTCACAGTTCCGGACAAGTCCGATGTCAACCGGACAAGTCCGAAGATTTCCAGCAGCGAAATCGGACAAGTCCGTTTTTCAATCGGACTAGTCCGATATTCCTGGACACTTAGGGTTTGCTTCACACAGCACACCGGACTAGTCCGGTCTCCACCACGGACTAGTCCGATCTTTCTAAACCCTAACGGTAATTTCTAGAAACCCCATATAAATAGAGGTGCATGGCCCACTTTTACTATCTCTCGAACCCTAGCGCCGTCACACCTCCCAAGAGACTCAAAAACCATCTCTCTCCACGAAGTTGAGTGCAAAATCGATCAATCCTTTGAAGATCACTTGTAGATCATTGGAGAGGCACTTTGCACACGATTGAGCTCTTGGTTTGAATCTCTAACACACTCTTGCATCTCAATTTGTATATTTCAAAGTGTGTTATTGGTGGTTTTGAAACTTGTAATCAAGGGAGCTCTCAACTTGTGAGATCGCCCCTTCAACTTGGTGATTTACCCCTGTGTGATTAGTGGAAGAGGATTGGCCTTCGTGGCGATCCGACGAGGGAAGGGTTGGTGAAGACCCGATCCTTTTGTGGGCTCCTCAACGTGGACGTAGGCTGCCTTCGTGGTAACCGAACCACGGGATAAATCTTGTGTCTTGATTCGTTTGTGTTCATCATTCTAGTTGATCAACATCATCTAGGGTTTGATTCATATTGTTGAATTGAAGTTAAATAGTGAACAAGAATCATACTTGCAATAAAACTTAACATACAACTATTGAACTGTCATTATAGTTTATATTTCCGCTGCAAACGACAACGAAACTATCAAATTGACCTAACTTGATCAACCTAGCCCGTGAAATCCGGACTAGTCCGCACTTTACCGGACTAGTCCGATATATCTGGATTTGACCTTTTTGTTGAAGTGCTACAGGAACCGAGAAATTCAAGAAGGCCTATTCACCCCCCCCTCTAGGCCTACATTCATTTAGTAGGCAAGGAACAGAGAGGAATTAAAAGTATTGATCCTAATTCAAGGTAGTTTGCAGTAGATGCTTCCTTTGGGCACAGGCTTACTCCTAGCAATACTAGGACGACTCCCGCCAAGAGCCTATGGCATAGCTGAACGTGGAGGATTACGAAGGATAGATAGGGATGTCACCACCTACTGCCTACCTCTTCAATCCGTGGGTCTACGAGATATCCACCGATGATTTATAATCTAAGCACCACGCTTACGTTCTAAATCACTACTCAAGTTGTTTCGAACACAAAGCTACAACTAGAGCCTCTATGAATTAAAGCAGTGAACCCACAAGTAACTACTTGTGCAAACTACTAAGAATAAAAGATCAAACTTGTATTGAATTCACAAAGGCTTACTTGATTGAGTAAAACCATTGTAGGGGTACAAGTGTAGAAGAGGGACTTGACAAGCCCAAGCCTCCTTCTCCTAGACTCTTCACCACACTCTCCTTCTACTTTGGTAGCCTCTAGGACTACTCTAAACCTTTGGAGTGTAGCACTATTCTCAACATTTGGTGTGTGTGAGAAGTGAGGTGAGGGGGTCTATTTATATATGGAGAAGGGTCGGTTCCCGCCACAATTAACGCGTCACCCTTGACTCCAAGGAGCCGGGAGGAGCCAACACGTGTCATTTGACCGGGTTTGGCGCCAGGAAGGAGTCGACCGAACCCCTGGTTCGGCCGACCTGGTCAAGCTTCCCCTTGGGGAGTGCTTCCTCCAGGTGGCTTCCAGGTGGGCGCCCTTGATGTATATGGGTGCAACACCGTTGGATCTCCTCGTATTCTTCTGTTTGTGGGCCATTTGATCCATGTGTTGCCACGTGTCATCACCTGATTTGTTGAAATCCATTTTCATGGATTCATCCCTGCATATTTTGGTATTTTGGATAACAATTCACCTGCATACAAATAAACACCAACACTTGTGGAATTGGGTTAGTGTATAGCCATATCACCATGTTTCGTGTTTCTTTTATGCACATTATGAGGTGAATTGACGGTCAAAATATGATACTTAAGGACCGTCAACAACCTTCAATTGAGCCAGACACGATAGATCATTTGGCTCAGCCAACAACATGCAGCCTTCTGCTAATGGTAGGAGGAATCACTTTAATGGAGGTCGAGAGAGGGCTAGTGTATCCCGATCAGACCATGCTTGACGACATCCAAGTGGACACAACATCCTATGTTGTGGTCAAGGTGGACATGGTGCATGAAAATACGAAAAACCTGCAGGTCGAAGTGCAACCGGACGATACAACGCTGACTATGCGGGATGCAGTTACTAGAAGGGTTCAGTGGAGACGAAGCCTTATTGTTGTTGACCCAGCAGCAGTAGCAGCTTCCTCGTCGACCGCTTCAATGTATCCTGAGGCACGTCTGCTTCTGCATCCATATCCAGAACAGATGGATCTGTCTCCAATTCCAGAGCTATCATTGCCTCCAGTTATAGAGAAGCAACATAAGTCTCCAATTTGAGAGCAGTTGCCTCTAGTTACAGAGAAGCCGCATCTATCTACAACTGTAGAGCTGCTGCAGAACTCTCCACTTGAAGAGCAGCCGCATCGGTCTCCACCTCACACTCGAAGTGCCCTGCACCCTACACCTGATCAGCAGCTAGTAAAGCCGATGAAGAATGTACGTGCCAAGAACAAGAGTGTGCTGCAGCGGCAATTATCATCGAAGGAAGGTTGGAAGAAACTAATGAAAGATTCAGAACCTAACCCGAGGGTGCCAAAAGCTAAACACACGCAAACCCGAAGTATGAAAAGGGAAAGCCGATGTTAACTGCGGCCGCACTCAAACAAGTTGGTAAACCTTGTGTTCAACTTCATCAATACTACATGGAAAATTACAAAAAGTGTGATACCATACTAGTGGCATTGAAGGATAAACACTTTCTCTTGGGTGATGGCACTTTTGTCATCTCATGGTTCGATCTCTATGACCTTTTCAACCTCTACGCGTTGGATGTCTCCCGAATACGCTGCTTCGCATTGTAAGTCTCCTCAAAAACTAGGTTCTTCAATACATACTCAATACAAGTGTTATATGTGACAAATTTGACATTTTGCGTGTTGGCACCAGCAACTACATGCTCGTCATAACACGAGAAATGCGCCTGCTGCATATCTTGACCCACAAGTACTAGCGAGGACTTATATTCAAACGTCGAGCGACAGAAAAGATGTTGTTCAATATTTTGTGAAGGAAATGAAATAGTACAGTGATAAGGACCTCCTAGCATACCGTTCAACCCAGGTAACCATTTCATAACCATAGAAATATCTACACGGTACGACCAGGTCTGGTATTGTGACTCCTCATGGTCGACAGATGAAAAAACTGGCAAGCAAAAGACCCGGTCATGGAATGATATCTCTTCTGTTATTTACAAGTAAGTTCCTTCTTCACTTTAGTTTGCTTGCACGATAATTTTACATTAACTGTGAATGTTTTTGTTTAGGTCTCTTGGACAAGTAAAAGTAAAACACTGACAACTTACACATCATACTGCATTCGACATCCCACAACAAGCTCCGGGAAACACGTGCGACTTCCACGTCTTCCTACACATGGCTTTATTTGGAGATTAACCTAATTGCAATGTATGTGTAAGTGAATTTATTTTACTTTATTACTAATCTTTTGTGAAATCTCATTTTATCGTGTGGCAGGACTACGGACCTGCCTTCAGGAATGCTGAAGATCGTGGACTTGAGCAAATTAGAGACGTCCTATGCAGGTTTATCATTTTTGAAATCATTAATTCAAAGGGAGAATTTCATTACCCAATAGAGAATTAGGTGACAGTTATTCTTTGTGTAAATTAGTTACATGTTAAGCTGGATTAACAGGGGAATTCTGTGTAAATAGTTACTTGGTAACCATGATTTACACTTTGTTAATATTTGATTGGTGAATGTGTGTACACTTTGTTAATATTATATTAGTTACATATTAAGTTGGATGAACATGAGACATTTGACTATACATATGTTTCTATATGTGTATGTTGCTGACACAGGCAATGCGGCTGCCAAATCCTGGCTAGCTCAAGGATGCAGCCGAGAACCAAGATAATCAGGGGTGGGGGCACCTAATAGGAGACGTGCGTCTAGTAGGGAGCGTCTCCTGTTAGCGCCGCACTGAACCTGCTTGTAAACAATCCACGACGCGCTGTAGCAGAGTGCGTCTTGGATTACCTAAATAAAGGAGACACACTTTCTTATAGCCCATCTCAGATCAGTCCACAAATCTGCGATGGGCTATCATAAATCTCGTCTCGGATCAGTCAACATATCTGCGATGCGCTGTATTAGAGCATGTCTCTCATGTACACTGATGGGCGATGCGCGTCTTGCTCGTCTCCAATGATCGTGTAAAGCCCGTGTGTTATGACTCAAAGAAAGGATACACACTCTCTTTGAGCTTGTCTCACACTTAGTCTGATTGGTGACATGCCGACCGCTCGTCTCTGTTGACAACGTAATGCGAGATGTGACGACTGAGACATACCATTTGTTCGTCTCCCTTCTATGTTCGGGCACATCTCGAATGAGCCTTTCTTACGTAGTGGATGTCGTCCGCATCAGATGACAACATGTTTGATTATGAAGCCGGGCGTGACCGCGAGAGAGTGGTTAGGGCAAAAGAGCTAAGAAGCAAGAAGCACAATGACCATGATGCAAATGATTCTCCTCCTAACTCTATGCTCCGAAGAAATAGGAAGGTGGTAGTCAAGAAGCCATGTAGCAAGGATGGTGCAGGTGGCAACTCAACGGCACCAAGGAGAAGCACTCTGAAGGGCAAAGGACTTGCAAGTGGACCCAGGGTCCACTAAAGATGAAACCTCTTGTAAAGTGCAACAGACAACCCTTAGAAGATGATTTCATGGGCAAAGGAAATGACTTGGCTGAGAAGCTCCGAAAGGTTGAAGCCTATTAGCAGCCAAAGCAATCAGCTGAACCGAGGTTCTGGAGCCTCTTCTATGCTGATTATTATGAGCATGTCTACAGGAAGATTGAAATCCAAGAACTGTCAAGCATATCATGAAGTCTTGGAGGCATTGGAGAGGCATGGCTTGAAGGATCTCCTATCCTTCCGATATAATTGGAACATTGAAGTCATCAGTCAATTTTACTCTACTCTCTACTTTGCCCGTGATGATGGGGATGAGATGATTTGGGTGACACATGGATCCAAGTATAGTGTCACTTATGAGGAGTTTGCCAGGATACTCCATCTCGAAGACACTTTGGAAAATGAGCTTGTGATTCACAACTTGAAGCCTTTGCAGAAGGATGAGCTAGCCTTCCTCTATGATACAAGAATGCCATACAAGGCACTGACCTTGAGTTTGTCAAAGATTTTGAGCATGCCGACCTCAAGCCTCAGAAGCCACCAGTCTACAATGGTCCCAATGCCCCTGCCTCACCTGCAATGGAACAAAGATCAAAGCAAACAAATGAAGTCACAAGGACTCCAGCTGCTACGTCTGCTCCTACACCCTCCAAAGAATCCTCTAGTGGTGTATTGAAGATGCTTTCCTCCATGTTTGCATCCTGCCGCAAAGTGGAGGTTAAGCAACATAAGGATAGCTTGGCCAGAAAGAGACACCAAAGGTATATGAAGGCAAATATCAAAGCAATCTATGAGAAGTTTGATATTGAGCCAGTGGGATCTCCTCAAATTTCAAAGGATTCCGAAGAAAATATCACAGAGATGGCGCCTCTCACAGAACAAGAATTGGCCTCATTTGGACTTGCAGGTGTGACTGTTCCTCCTTCTCCTCAGCATGCTCATGAGTCTAGAGATGAAGGTAAAGACATGACTGAGAGTCAGAGAGCGAGTGATGGAGAGTGATTCCTCTCAATTTTTCCCTTTTTGGTGCCTTTATGCCAAAGTGTAACACTCTAATTTTCATCCATCATGCATTTCATACATTCTTATACATTTTAACATTAAGCAACATAAAAAAGAAACAAGACTAAAATGAACTAGAATCAAAACTACAGTTAAAAGTCTGTGTCAGTGCAGACTTGTCCGGTTTGGACCCCGGACTAGTCCGTTTTGCTCTCTGTTGTCCCCCAGACTCTTCCACTTTTTGCTGCGGACTAGTTCGAAATCGTTTCTATTGTTGTTCGTACTTGTCCGTTCCATAGTACAGACTAGTCTGTTCTTCGCTACTGGAACTCTTCGGAGTTTTCCAGTGATCCCCCATTTTGTCTGGTTTTTGGGCATTTCACCAAGTCTCCAGACTTGTCCGATCTCATACCAGACTTGTCCGTTTAACTCTCTGGAACTTTGACTTGCTTGCAAACGGACTTGTCCGGCTTGATACCGGACTTAGCCGTTCAACTTTCTAACATCTAACGGACTAGTCTGGCCTCTAGCGGACTTGTCCGGTATGCCCGACTCAAATTCAATATTTCCTCCACGACATGTTATTGGGTTTTCGCCTTACTTGGGCCCAAGAAACTCATGTCCAACCCCTGTGAAGCCTATGTGGGACCCCACCCCGGCCTCCACCGCCTTAAACTCGAGATCTATCAGACCCCACCACCTCCACCTCTATATAAACACCCCACCACCGCAACCTTTCATCCCTTTGTCACAATTGAAGAATGCCTAACCCTAGTTCGTGAGAGCCGCAGTCAAGAGGAGTCCACGGCTGGGAGAATAGGTGGAGGATCAACCAAGATCGTCGTTGCTGCTGTGAGTTTCATCATCAATCCTTCATCATCGTCAATTCTTCATCTATTCTTTGTCTCCTTCGATCTTGATGTCAAATTCTCAAGTCTTCGACCTTTGAACCCTAGGATTCACGGTAATTATCTTAGATCCACCTTTTCTTTGTAAATTATGGTTCCATATTAACTCAAACTATGCTCTAATTGAAAACTCGCCAAAAACCCTAGCCAATAGACTTGTTCGGTCCCAGTGTGGACTAGTCCGATTTTCTTTCTGTATAAGAACGGACTTGTCCAGTCCCAGAGCGGACTAGTCCGGTCTTCCTGTTCTGAAAATTCCTGGAACTTCTTTAACAATCTCCAAAATAACTTGGAACTTGTTCTAACATGTAATACTTATTTGTAACTAGTTAGTAAGAATTGATAGCAACTTGATAACATGCATTACCCCATAATTGCATTAATCATGCATGTCATGTCATATTGAGTAATATATGAGCATTTTTTGATTGTAATGCTTGTTTTGTATGTTTATTGCGCGAAATAGAAATTGTTGCTCTAGAGGGTGCTGTCGAGGACCTCCAGCACCAGAACTTTGAAGCTTTTGATCCTAACCAATCTCAAGAGCAAGGCAAGTGTACTTGATCATTTTGATCCAGTTTTTAAATATTTTGTTTACAAAATTGCATGCTTGTGTCAATTTGATGGGAAACCAAAGATAGGTGTTTACTAGACTTGTTTGACCATCCTTGTCGCTTGGAATACATTATAGAGAGTCGAGAAGGGTATTTTACCTTTTTGCTTTGCTCTAATTAATTGGGATGGGAAACCAACCAAATGACTTAATTTTGAATTAATGAACTTATAGATGATGAGAATTGATAAACATGGATAATTGGTAACATGGGACTTGGGAGATCAAAGCAACGGTGGTTTGTGGATTGGGTTGGATGATATGGTGGTTTGCTTGTTTTAGATCTAAGGACCGGTTCATGCGAGAATATGCCAGTACAACAATGCTACCACAATGCCAAGTATGGGCGTGGCTTAGCCAATTAATTAGGTGTATTGCTAGCATTGTTCATATCATTTGGCGGAGCGGGGAATGGGAGACGGTTGGTTTTGCAATAGTGGCGGGACTGCCCTGGGATCCGAATGGCACAAGAGGGGGCCCCTTGGTTGGATGTGCTCAGTTGGAGGCATCACCACTGGTGAAACCTCAGTGGGTCTGAATATGCTAGTAACCCCCTTTGTAAAGGCTATTTTGTGATCTCTTGGCCATACACCTAGGAAGTGTAATTGGCATAAGGGAGCTTTCTTCAGTCACCAATAGGTGATGAAATCACAAACTTGTGGGTAAAGTGGTACAACCTCTGCAAAGTGTTAAAAACTATCATGATAGTCGTGCTCTTGGTTAAGAGCACCTGGATGACCTACATGATTAGAGAGAAATTTAGGAATTGGGATGGTTTTGTTATTGTTATGGATTGGATGGTGATAAATGGATACGGTTAATGATGATGGTAAGAATATGGTATATGGATGGATAATGAATGATGAATATGAAATATTACATTTATTTGGGGTACAATGGGATAGATTTCACATAGAGATTATAAGATGCTTTTCATATGTTTTAAATATACTTTTCAGCAAATAGTCATTATTTATTATCAATTCCTTGTTTAAGCTACATGTCATTACCTTCCTTACCTTGCCGAGTACGACATGTGCTCACCCTTGCAATTGCCCCACCAACAGTTTCAGGTGATGTTTGGGAGTACCCTGAGGATAATGCGGAATACTGGGCTGTGTGCTGCCATCGGCTTGCCTGTGGTCTGCTTGGAGCCGCGCTATCCCATATTGCTTAGTTTGCTCAGTTAGATTATTTCCGCTGCATTTGTTTCAGATTTTATTAATAATAATGATCATTAGAGTGGTAATTTGAGGATTATTTGAATATTTTAATAAAAGTACTTATTTAATAATTTGTGCTGTGGTAATTTTCTGTATATTGTTTGTGATGCACTCGTGTATGTGTGATCGACGTCCTGGGCACACAAATGCCTTCACTTGGTTCATTTTTGGAGTCGGGTGTCACACAAAGGGGGAGAGATTGAGACTAGTAATCTATTTGGAGCTTTAAGGACTAGTGATCATGGACATGTATCTTTTGTGTTTTTATGTTTCAAACTATTATAATCTCTATTTGGATGCCTATTTTGTTTAAATATGAATGTGTGATGCTCATTTTATTCCTGTGATTGTAATTTTCATGATGCACACCACAATATCTGCTCATACACACTTTATAGGCACCCCACCATAAAGAGTGCATATATGTGAGAAATTTTTGTTGTTCATATGACATTCTCATATATGCACACTTTATGAAAATCAATTTTTACTCTTAGATGTGAAATCTCAATTGGTTGCCATCAGTCACCAAAAAGGGGGAGATTGAAAGTGCATCTAGGCATTACATTGTGGGTTTTGGACGATTGATGACAAACAAATGAGATCCTAATGAATTCGTTGAGATGAATGCAGGTCTACAAAGACTAGAACTTATGGTGCACTCAAAAAGGTGCAAAATGAGGAGTGATAAAAGGAAAAGCCCAAATGATCAAGGAAGGGCAAAGTAGATATCAATGTATAGGATGTGTGTGAGAGACACATCCAAGAGCTTATATCTTTGCATAGAGGGTAAGGGCTAAAATCAATTAATTAAGTAATTCACTGATCACCAGACAAGTCTGTTCACAAGCGGACTAGTTCGTTTCACTTACTGTTCACAAACAGACAAGTCTGGAACAGCACCGGACTGGTCCGTTCAACTCACTAACCTCACTCGGACAAGTCTGGACACTTGCCGGACAAGTCCGTTCAACTTTCTGATGTCACTCAACAAATCACCATGCACCGGATAAGTCTTTCCATCCGTGGATAAGTCCGATTGAATCACTTGACCCATCAGGACTAGTCCGAACAACATTCTATTCCAATACGAACAAGTCCAGATTACCTCACACAGATTAGGGCTTCAGGTGTGCTGCACAATTCAGGCAAGTTTTACACAGCACTGGACTAGTATAATCCCCAGAGCGGACTATTCTGGCCGTCAGGATCCCTAACGGTAAATTTTTTAGGAACTCTATAAATAGGTGATTCACAACCCCACAACATAACCCCGTACACAATAGTGAACAACTAAGAACCCTAGCGCCGCCACTCATCCCAAGAGCTCAGAGACACCTCTCCCCATACATCTAAAGCCCTTAAAAGTTAAATCTTTTGGGAATCCAGATTTGGGATAGGGAGATCGTCTTGTACTCATTCTTAAGCTCTTGGGATTTGATCTCTTATACACTCTTGCATCAGTTGTAAATCCTTCGAGTGTGTTTGATCGCTTTTCTCTCTGTAATTTTGTGGGAGCCCTCAACGTGTGAGGTTGCCCCACCAACTTGGTGATTACCCCTGGATAGTGGAACTCAAGTCGGCCTTTTGTGGTGACTTGACGAGGCAAAGGGTTTGAAGAGACCCGACTTTGTGTGAGATTCCTCAATGAGGACGTAGCCCTCTTTGGTGAGATCGAACCTCAGTAAAAATCCTTGTCTCGCATGTTCTTGTTATTTACTTTCGCAATCATCATCATCTAGGGCATAGGGCTGATTAATCTTGCAACTTATATTAATCTCGTATTCCTTGTACAAATTTATCATCCTAAAACTTACACAAGTTTTTAGGATAGTTTACTTAATTCCATTGCTATAACATTTGAGGGGAATACATTAAACAATCTATATTTTCGTAGGTATAACTAGCATACCGGACTAGTTCGTACTACATCGGACTAGTCCGGTCCTCCTGTATTTGACGAATCTATTAAGTGTTGCAGGAAAAGTTTTCAATGCCTATTCACCCCCTTATAGGCCACATTCAATTGTACCGCGCGTTCTGCCTCGAGGTAACCTAACAACTAGAATAGAGGATGTATATCGGTTCGTGTAAGATGCCCTACGTTCAGTCAGGGACCTCTTCTTCTCGTTATCAATGATGAGGGAATACATGTATGAGGAGAGGTTCTAGTGCTATCATGTAGGCGACGAAGCCCTTTTCCCATGGTTATCTTTTCGCCTTTTTCTCTTTCTTTCGCAAGACAACTTCAGGATCCTTTTTATAGGTGGAGACAATCCCTCTATTTTCTATCTACTTCCCGCTTCCTAATATTGGAAGTGGGATTGCAGATTCGTTCTATCCTCTCCGCTCCTCGGGGCGGGGTCAAACAGTGGAGGTTGCAGGCGCCGCACCTTCCTCGTTCGCTGCCTTCCGTCAGCGCCTTGGTACCGAGGCTGATGTGCCATCCACATTAGGTCCGAACAAGCTGTGTAAGGGATGTCAGATATATTGGCGTGGTCTCCCAAGCTGGGACCCGATTGGTGCGATCCCAACCCACGTGGCCTGGGCTCGACAGAATGGGCATGAAATCTTGCGGAGCTAGGGTCAGTAAGCTTAACCTTCTAATAGCCCGAGCTGGGGGGCAGTTTCACCGATAGGTCCCGAACGCGTCTAATCCTGCTAACCTAGGATTGATAGGACCGAACATCCACCTTGGATACCCAAGTAGCCAGACTCCATTAGTAGCCCTCGAGCATCTGGCCAAGCAACTTGCTCGTTCGGGATGACATATGAAGATCACACTATCGCAAGTTTTGAACAATTGTTTCAGGCCCAAGGAGCTCTTCAGAAGCAGTGGGGTATCCACTACCCTCGAGAGTCGCTGGGCCAATCCCGGTGCGGCTTCCGCATCAAGATCTTCCTGCACTCCTCGCCAAAGCTAGATCGGAGGCTTGTTGAGCCCTGTTCGCAAGATATTTGTGGCTTGGAGGGGGTGAGGTCGGGAACATTACCTCGATGGTCGGGTTCCCGAGCTCATTTGAGCTATCTTTTGGGGAGAATCTGAGTGAAACCCATTAATCTTCAACTGTGAAGGCGAACGGAACCCAACACCCGGTTTCGATGGGTAATTGAGGTCTGAGCTGGGTGCTCGCGTTTCATGAGATCCTATACGGTACATTCACGCAGATCCCAAACCTTTTGGGGGGTCTAGGCGGCTCGGTGCCAACCCTTCCTGTGGTTACCGCTGAATTGCCGATCTAAGTCTCGGATACAGAACGTTGGAGATGTCGTAGGTATTTGCTACCTCTAAAAAATGTTCCCTATGGGACCACCTTGCGGTCGTCCACCCCTCACTGTAGTTCATTCCAGGCAGTCTCGGAACTCGAGGGGGGGGGTCGACCTTGGAAACCGAAACTCAGTCAAATTGCGCATGAGACGTAAATCGAAAATTTTCCTTAGCATGATGGAAAAGCACCATGTTCGGCGGTAGCATCACGTCGTGCCCCATCTGTTAGCTGCTCGTTGTTTGAAAAAGGTCGACATCACAGTTGATGGTAGAATCTTGTTGCGCCCTGTCCATGAGCCGTTCACAGCTCGGCTAGGACGAGCGCCATGGATGTAGTGGGGTGGAATCATGCCAATTCCGCAAGTCGTTCACTACTCGGATGGGATGGGCATCATGGTAGATGGTCACGCCCCATCAGTGAACCGCTCATGGCTCGGAGGGGACGGGCATCATGGTATACGAGCACACCCTTTTTGCAAGCCAATCATGGCTGGGATGGGCGCCGTGGATGGCGGGAGAATCGTGTCATGCCCCATCCGACGAGCCGTTCATGGCTCGGAGGAGACAGGCCCGAAAGACTTACATCAATGGCCGAGTTCCCGAACCCGTGTGAGCTACCTATCGGGGAGATTTGAGTTAAACTCAATTGCCCTCAACTGTGAAGGTGAACGAAACCCAACAGCCAATTTTGATGGGTAATCAAGGTTGAGGCTCGATGCCCGTGTTTCATGAGATCCCATTTGATACATTCAAGCATATCCCAAACCTTTCACGAGGTTCGCGCGGCTTGGTACCGACCCTTCGTGGGGTCACCACTGAATCGCCGACCTAGGTGTGACACCCGGTTCCGAAAATGAACCAAGTGAACGCATATGTGTGCCCAGGATGTTCAACACACATACACGAGTGCATTCACAAAAGAGTATACAGAAAATTACCACATAACAAGATTAATTAACTAAATTTTATTACACAAACTATATTATCCTCGAATACAAGTTCTAATAAATACTAATGACAATTTCAACTAATGCATCGGAAATAAACTAAATAAGCAAACTAAACAGCTAGGCAACATAAGCGATAGGGTAGCACAGCTCCAATCAACACCACAGGCAAAGCTGACGGTAGACACGGCCTAGAACTCCGCATTATCGCTATTAAACTCCCAATCCTGACCTGCAACTATTGGGGGGGGGGGGATTGCAAGAGTGAGTACATGTCGTACTCAGCAAGTGTGGAAAGTATGACATGTGGCTGATTCAAATGACAAATATAATAATGGCTAAGTGCTAAAAAGTACAGTAAAACATTTGAAAAGCAATATATTACATGTATACGAAATAAACCCATCATAAGCCATGTAGTTATCATAATACCAGTCGATATTCATATGCATCATCATATACCAATATCCATATTCAATACCAGATTTCAATTCATAACCATCCATAACCATAATATCAACCATAACCATTCCAAAATCCCAATTTTCCTCTAATCATGTGAGGATCCAGGTTGCTCATAACCGAGAGCACGGCTATCATGATAGTTTTAGACACACTCTGCAGAGGTTGTACCGTTTTACCCACGTGTTTGTGATTTCATCACCTTTCGATGACTATAGAATCTCAATTATGCCGTCTCACACTTCCTTAGGTGTGTGGCCAAGAGATCACGAAATAGCCTTTACAAAGTTATTACTAGCCTATTTAGATCCCACTGAGGTTTCAACGGTGGCGATATCTCCAACTGAGCACATCTTCAAGCAAGGGCCCCCTCTTGAGCCATTTGGATCCCAGGGTAGTCCCACCAATCATCAACAAACCCAATCCGACTACCCCTTCCCCGAGCATCCTTAATGGTCCAAATAGCACTGACAAATCCCTAATTAATCAGCTACACCGCACCCATACTTGGCCTCGTGGTGGCACTATAAATCCTAGATGGTCGCTCCACGAACCAATCCTTAGATCTAAAGCAAGCAAAACCACCATACATCCAACCCATCCACATACCAAGCTTGCTAAGATCACCCATTACCATATCAGATTAAACCAGTTCATGTCAACCACAATCTCATTAATGGATAATTAAATTAAGTAGTGTAGTTGTTCTTCCATCCCAATTAATTTATCGAAGCAAAAAGGTAAAAATCCCATCCCGACTCTCTACCATATATTCCAGGTGACAAGGGAGGTTAAACAAAGCTAGTAAACTTCCTATCATAGGATTCCCATCAAATTGACACAAGCATGCAGTTTGTAAAGAAAACATTTATTTCAAAACATGGTCAATATGCTTCAAGGACACTTGCCTTGCTCTTGCGGTTGGTTCAGGTCAACTTCTTCAAACTCTTGGTGCTGAAGATCCTCCGCGACACTCTCTAGCGCAAATCCGCTTAATCCACACAACAGACATATAAGATAAGAAACACAATCAAAGAGTGCACAAATATTACTCAATATGACATGATATGCATGATTGATGCAAATGCAAGGTAGAAATTGTTAATAGGGTGCTTTCAATGATCACTAACTAGTTCTAATAGATTTTAACAAGTTTATACAGGTTTGGATTTAATTAGATCTACTTTTAGAATCGATTCAACACAATTTAGTCAGCAAAAATCGGACTAGTCTGCAGAAGGCCGGACTAGTCTGCACTTCGCAGAACTAGCGAACTAGGGTTTTCTAGATCGACGTGAATTTGGAGATTAGGGGTCGAATTCACATAAGGAAAAGAGAATATAAGGTATACCAGGTGTTTAGGACTCCAATGAATCAAGAAACTTGGAGGCAACACTTGGATCTTGGCGATCTAGAGTTGTTGATGAACTTGGACATGAATTGGTGATGAAGAACGAAAGCTTGGTGGAGATCTTGATCTTCTTTCATTTCCTCCTCTTCTTCTTGCTTGGGATCTCCTTCTCCCTCCTTGATGGCATCTCTCCATGAACTAGGGTTTGGGTGGGGTGGAAATTTGGCAAATAGATGTCAAGCCAAGGGGTGGGGTTGTTTATATAGAGGTGGAGGCTAGGGTTAGATGGATTTCGAGTTTGAGATGAGTAGAGGCCGGTTTAGAGTCCCACATGGGCTCTAAAAGAGTTAGGCACGACGTCCCTAGGCCCACTTAACGTGAAACCCAAGAAACAAGTCTTAAAACAAAAGATAAACTCGAAGTCGCGAAATATCAGACAAGTCCGAAAAGGACCGGACTAGTCCGAAGTTAGTTAGAAAGAAATCGGACAAGTCTAGCAAAAAATCAGATAAGTCCGACTTTAGTCAGAGAGGAAAATGGACAAGTCTGCTGGAACACCGGACTAGTCCGGAAAAGTCCAGGGACTTAGCAAATTTTCAAGGATCCTTGGTATATCAGACTAGTCCGCACAAAATCGAACAAGTCCGAAAATGTCCAGAGCAAAATCAGACTAGTCCACAGCAAAAACGGACAAGTTTGATTTTAGTCAGAGAGAAATCAGACTAGTCCTCACCAAAATCGGACTAGTCCGCACTTTTTAGCATTTTAAGTGCGGTTTTGTTCCAAATCAACTTTAAACTCATTCCTCTTGATGTGTATTAATGTTAAACATGTATATGAATGTAAGTAGGGCATGATGCATGAAAATGAGGGTGTTACACTAGGACTCGAATACAACGTGTCAGAGATGTCGAAGGTATCCACAACCTTTGATGTCATCCCATGTGGGACCATCTCTCGATTGTCCGTCCCTCACACTGGTTCATTTGGGGTGATCTCAAAACCCGATGGGCCGATCTTCGAACCCGGAACTTGGGCGAACCCCATGTGTAAGTCAAAATCCCAACTTTCTTATCTTGGCTCAGCAGAATGAGGCTGCAAAGGAAAACTAGTTCACTCCGACCCTTTCTTTGTCACAGGATCATCATTTGTGGGGGGCACGTCCCTCCAGGTGAGTGCAAACCTCAAGGAGGAGGGAGGCGAGGCGAGTCATGGCGTTCGTGGTCTTTGCCAGCTTCTATTGTGATATGACTTTTGAGGAGTTGGAGCGGCGCGTGGAAGGAACCTTTGGTCGTCGTGAGCCTTTATTCACGGTGTCGGTTACAAACCAGCTTGGTGTGCCACCATCGCTGTTTCTATCCTTTCGACTCCCTCGATGGGACTATAAATAGTCCCCACCAGAAAGCTTCTCTTCTCCATCACCAACACCTTTCCCTGTTGCCGACGGTGGAAAAACTCCTCTGCGTCCTTCCGACCTACCTCCCACTCGTTGTTTAGTCGCCTCTCTCAGTGATGAGAGGGTGGTGGTCGGGACTTCGCTCCTAGCTGACTAGGGCCATCGGCATGACCTAGGAGGTCTTGGTTTGATGTGCAGTGGAAATAGGAGGAATTACCTGGAAGTTCAAAACAATCCAGAGCTTCTCGGGGCTTGACGACGAGAGGATCGACTTGGAATTTGAAAGGAGGGTTGCCTTTATCTAGATGCAGGGTATCTTCAAGCCTGTACCAATCCTTCCCTCAGGGACTCAGGGGGATCGAGAAATAAGTGGATGCCTCAACATCCCGACCCACCTCGGTGGGCTTCGTCATCCCGACCTCCTCGAGGGGCGACGGGGGAGGGCCACAGTCTCTCTTTGGGAGACCAGTGGCCTTTATTTCTCAAGGTGCCCAGGCTTCCTGCATTCTTAAGATTTTGAAGAAATGACAACCAGGAAGCAGGGCTCGGTCGATGACAAAGATGTGATATGTCAGGGAAGGGCGCAAAGCTATTGGAGATGGCAACCTCGCAGGTTGGCGGGGCTCGGAAGGGTCAAAGTCGCCAACCTCGGAGGGTAGTACATGTATCGGGATATTTTTTCAAAAATGTAACATGTGTTTCATCATGTAAAGATCCAGTCCATCGTGTAATATGAAATCTTCTCAATGATTTAAGAACGCTTCTACTTTGTCCATTCTTCATCCAATCGGTTCTGCCGGAACCGTAGCCTTTGAGTTTCATCGCTCGTAGGGCGTAGGTTGTAGGACACAAAATACATTGAAAGAGGGAGAACATCATTAAACCAAAGGATCCTGAGGTTCTGATTGGGTGACAGGCCCTGGGTCTGACTTTTGAGGTCGGGATTGGGAATACTATTCGAACCCCAACTCGGTATCAGGACCCCCTCTCATGATGAGAGTTGGGAGTTCCTTTTTTTTCTTTTAGCAAAGGGATGAAGGATACTTATCTTATTCATAGTGGAGTCGAGTGATGCGTCGCATCTCGAGGTGGGAGCACGGCCGGTGTACGGCTGCGCTGGCTCGAGCGAGTCGATCATGCTTTCCCATTTGAAACCACTCATTGCGGCAGAGTTTGCTTTGGTCTTCTGAGCTCACCGAGGGTAGGAGAGCTGGAGCCTAGTGCACCCCCCTAAGCTGAGAATGGTGGGGTCACGACTCAGACCCTGTGAACTGAGGTGCCTTCCCTTGGCTTTTGCGTCGGAGCTCGTGAGCTTGGAGGTCGGGGAACTTCAGGTGTTCGCCGTATCCTTTGTCAGAGCCTCAACGGCGGACACCATCGCCCTTTGGGTGATTAGCCTTTTGCATGATGAGTATTTGTGCCTTGTCCCTGAGTTGGCAATGGCTTGAAGGTGGTGAACTCAGGAGTTTACCTCGATCGCCGAACTCCCGAGCTCGTTGAGCTACCTAGCGGGTAAATCCGAGTGAAAACCGATCCCCACTTCACCCAATCTGATGAGGACATCACTACCATTGATAGAACCACAACAACAACCCATTCACCACTTGCAACTAATCAAGGTCCAATGACACGCGCTCGTGCACGTCAACTTAATTATCAAGTGAACTCATTCCTGGCTGTTCAAAGTAATTATCTTTCAAATGGGGAACTATTAAAGCCTTGTTATGACCTTGTTATTATTAGGTTCTTGGGAATTGATCCAGCTAGGAGGAATGGAGGGATTAATGCAATGAAGGCTGCTCCAGCCGAGGGGTCCTCGTAACTGCAACAAGTACCAACTTAAAAGGGGCATAATTTTCAACTCCCAAGGTTGTTTAATGCAAATAAGTACTTGGTCGAAAGGTCTCTTCGTCTACTTTCCATTGGATCAAGAATCAAAGGCAGATGACGCTTGACCTACTCAGGAAAGGCCGAACAAAACTCGTGACTCCATCCTGAGTTCTAGTCTTCCTCCTCTGTATAGACAACTAGCAGCCATAGGAAGAACTTGGGTTTTGTTTTCTGTAAGTTTAGCCATTGCTACTTCCTCGTAACGCAAGTGTCGACGAGACCTTCCGATTACTTGAATCAGAACCCCAACTTATCACACCCGTGAGTGTTTGCTTTTTATCTTGTAGTCGGGTAGCACAACATCGACCTCCACCCAAATTGTAGTTACCAGGAGACGGCGTAACTGTTGCTTAAGGCACCACACCATCCTGGTTGTGGTAGTCGGGCAGCCAACGTCGGCCTCCACCAATTTCATTCACCACCGACATCTCTCATCGAAAAATAGGGCATCCCCCGTACCCGTTGGGTTCATCACAATCCCCCCACATCGTAGGGGGGGGGGGGGAATGGAACCACACATCCGGTTTTGACGGACTGTATGGTCGGGGTACAATGCTCGCATTTTGTTAGACCTTGCTTAAGTCGCCGTCACGAATCCTGAGCCTTTCGGGGGTCTTGGCGGATCGATGCCAACCCTTCGAGGGTTACCATCGGACAGCCAAGCAGGGACCTAAATATGAAATGTTGGAGACATAAATGGTATCTG